>OW026422.1:11312142-12624285 GCA_932274075.1 Diarsia rubi
CAGATGAACTCCGGAAAGAAGGAGCCAGATTGAATGGACTCCTTTTGGCGGAGAACTGACACTTGTGTTTTGGAGGCGCTGAAATCAATCAGATTCTTGTCACCCTACTTGGAGAAAAGACTTAAACCTGAACTCGTTTGCTCTACCATGGCCTCTCTATAAATGTACTCCATCCCAGCTTTTGCGCTGGATGTATAACTCACCATGACAGCCAGGAACAAGGAGGTCATAAATGTGCAGTAAGAGAAGTGTCGCGTAGAGAACAGACCCCTGAGGAACTGCGGTATCAATAGCAATAAGGTCAGAGGAGCGGCCATCTATGACCACTCGGATCGACCGTTGCTTTGCCTCATAAGGCTGTAGCCTTAAACCTTCGAACCAAAGTTAAATGTAAAACGAAAATCTGCACCACTTATCTGTAATACTCTACGGGCTGCTCTGGAACACAGGTACACTTGCTTAGTGCTGGTGCTTGGTGTGAAGTCTTCCTTCTTCCAGCGCTTTGGGCAGGAATGGCTGTGTCCCTGCTCACTGCATACAAAGCACGTAACGGCTGTCTTTTGTAATTCAGTTTTTGCAGCAGGCAGGTTTTTTTGAAGAGGCTTTCTGTTTGTTCCCGGCACTCATGGCCACGATGACCCATTATTGATTATTCAATGTGAAGCTTCGCAAAGTACTACACCACACACGGGCTACACCCTCTAATTTATTTTTCACAATTATCGTTTCACTGAGTGTACACCAATTCACAATATCGCATTCCGGTAGATCAGAATCAAAAGCCAGGAGCATAGCTTTGCATTACTATAATTAATGGAAGGTGGATCCGATCCCACTTCTGATGAAGGCAGAGGGTCCAACATCTTAAATGAAACTACGAAATATAGCGGTAATAAACTTTTACTCCAATAGCACGTTATTTAAAATAAACCACTGTATAATTCAGATATAATTTAAAAACTCTAAGCGCTACAGCATGTGCACCGGGCCAAGCCTGCGACAAGAATGATCCCCTCCATGCCAAGCGCTCGTTTATAAAGACCGGCTCGAGCAGTAGGGAAAGTGGCGCGGCCTTAGTGACGCCTTGCGCTGCGCACCTGGCCCGCTGCACGTGCTGTTTACAACGGCGACGCCGTCATGTTCATTAATAAATATGAAACATTTTAAGAAATACTTTAGGCATTAGAAACACAGGTTTCAAGCAAATGAAGGGCAAAAAATATCTTCGTCTAAATTAAGCACTTTTTTAAGCGTAACAAATTATTCTATGCTACGCTATTATATACTAGTAGTTTTTGCCCGCGACTTTGTCTGCGTAGAAGTCGAAAATGATGAATTTTAATTCGTTTTTTACGTTATTCATTTTGTTCAACCATATAAATTATTTAGTTAAATTGTTTGAATTCATAAAATGTCGGACCACGCACAATGTACTTAGATCAAATCATCAAAATATGTAAACTTACTAAGCTGCACAATAGTTTAGAGTACAAAACAGTTTTGAGACCTGCACTCCCATACTTTATGTAGGTATAGGAAAATATTTCATTCAAGTACATATTATAAGTTGGTCGACTATTATTCGTAAACTTGTAAAGCCTACTTAGCTGTGGTAGTTTTCCTTTTATTTTCGATAAATATGCTACTTGAATTTTTACCATGAATTTTTCACACGCCCAAACACAACCCGTATGAGTGGTTTAGGTTGGCACACTCGAGTCTAACATAAATTTGCACTTTAAACCTTAATATTTCATAAACGAACCCCTAATCGAAAAAGTGTTTGAGCAAAGCCACATTCTTTGAATACCTATCCAACGACACCCCACACTATGGGATTTGCAAGAAAAAAAAATCATCCCCACTTTAATGTGTACTGGAAATTACTAAAAACAATATTATTTACAATATTTTACTTTAGCACTTTGTCGGCGTAACTCATTTGTATATTCATGCCAAATTATGGCTTTCTAGTACTAAGAGTCTTTGAGATATAGTGCGAACAGACAGTCAGACAAAGGGAAGGACATGGCAAAACTATAAGGGTTCCATATTGACTACGGAACCCTAGAAATATAACAATCTTTATTATAATTTAAAGGTCCTTCCCAAACTACCTGACACCACTTCAACTTAGGAATTGACTTCGTGCCTTGTTTTGTAGTAGTCGGTTATTGTGTGAGCCTTCAGACTTTTGCAGCAAAGGCAACCCGAACTGCTGTAGGTTTTGTCCTCCTAATGCAGGTTCTACTATTGTTACTACACATTTTCATTCACTGTAGATTTCATCTGCTAGATGTTCATCTATAATGCCTAACAGTCTTTCGATTTGTTACTTGTAGTCTTCTGATAGGCTGTTCCTGTATATTACAGAAGGAATTAGTGCGTCAGTAATCTGACAGAATAGTTACCAGCATTATATAAAAAGTTCACAAAAAAGTTGCACTTTAAATGACGAATTAATAAGGATCTTCATTTGGATTTGGTATCTCAGCACATTTATGTTCATCCACCATGTCGAGCGAAATGTGGTTAACCATCCAGAATATGTGTGCATACGGCCTTTTACCTATGGTGATAAGTGCAATTATTTTCTTATCTTTGATAAATAAAAAAAAATCTGAGTATTATGTCGTGTCTATCGTATTTTTTTGGCCAGACAAAAGCTTCTCCGTGATTTCATTCCATTGAGGATTGCAAGTAAATGTTATTTAAGAGAGCGGGACGACCGTAGCACATACGTCATGTCGTCTTGTGTCCGCTCAAGCATACAGCGTGCCCCCCCCAGTAGAAGAAGGCAGAACTACCTTTTGACCCAGCTGATCAGCATCATCGTGATATCTCCTTAACGCATCTTGCAAGTTTAAATAACTGCTGTCCAACAATAAATAAAGCAACTTAATTAGACGTAGGTTGATTGAGTTTTCAAACATATGTCAAAATAAAATGTCAATTAAATCAAAAGTAACTAAGGAGTATTGATTTCAACTCTGAAGCAAATCACCCTCAAAATAACTTTCTACATCTTTTCAACCCCGTTAGGGGGGTAAATATCAATAAAATATGAAACACGTCTTCCGTCAATTCTGTTAAAAAAGGTTTTTGCAAAATTTGAAGTAGATTGGACCAAGGAATCACGTTGTCCCATACAAACTTTGCCCTTCTTTTTCATCCCCTTAGGGGCAGAATTTCGAAAAATCCTTTTTTATCGGATGCTTACGTCATACAAAGAACACACCCTCCAAGTTTCAAGTCTCTACGATCATCGGTTTAGACTGTGCGTTGATCCGTCAGTCATTCAGGACAAAGCATTTTATGTATATAGAAGATAGATTTACATAAAAACATTACCTTATCTCAAGTCTCATGTCAAGTCGTAATAAAACGAAGCCTGGAAAGATGAGACTTAATAGAATATTTTATAAGTCTCTATCTTAACACCTGTTAGAAAACATTACAGAACACCACGCATGTAGTTCCCGAAGGGTTAAGCAGTACTCTATTGAAGAGAGTCTATTGCCATCATCTTTCTCCTGCACTTATCCCTACGGGACAAAACATTCGTGACTGCGTGGCAGCTTTTTATTAATGGAATTCCTTACCTATACTTTGCCTAATCCAGAAATTACACCTGGGACCTTATGCCTATGCTGCAGTAGCGCTTGTCATCACTTGACCAACGAGGCACTATAATTGAACCAAACCCTGTCACAGACAAGTTAGATATTTGAAAAATAATATTTTATTTTTATAAACCGTGACATACCATTTTTTCATGTATGTGAGTTTAGTAATTGAATGTCCACTTCACTTACAAAAGTTTTGTTATAAAACCACACGTACCAAAAAATGCAATTCGTCAAAAAACCCCCAATTTTTCCGTCTCACAACACATACATCATGTGCTAGAACATTTTAAAAATGGTTTGCAAACTTTTATGCGAAGAGAGTTATTTGTCGCATAAAAATACAGTCTGAAAACATCCATAGTATTCAAACCGGGTATTTAAAAAAATAAAAAAAAGTTCAACTGACGTTTCTCTCTGCCGGAACCGTTGAGGGAACAAACGGGGAAAAAGCCTTCTGGAAATACGGGATTTACCGACCTACTCGTACGAACGTGGTGTGGTTCTACTGAAAATACACAAGATTCAGTTTTAACTAAAATATGAATGTTTTATACGACGGCTCTTATTTTAATATAATATTGTGGCGTATGCTTCACGTCTTTCGGGCTTTAATTAATATTGTACCAACGTTGCATTTCAAACATTGTGTTAGTTTGATGCTGTTTTAAGTAATGAAATTTTGCGGTGATGTTTTTATTTTGATTTTATTTTGTGGTCTTTCCATTTCGGGTAAGTTAGCATAGCGTTAGAGTTAGCATCGAATGGCAGGAGGAGTGGTGAGAAATTGAAAGAGAATGAGAGGGAAGGAGTATCTCCTTTCCCCTAGAATCACTTCCATAAAAAGATAATTCACCGTTCTTGCGATAAACAAATTAATTAATATAACCTGACCTCAAAACGCTTAGTTGCTAAAAGGCGTAGTCGAAGCCAGCTGGAGTTTTTTTAAACAAAAAAAACACGATGGGCGTGGGTGGGTAGGTAAAACCTGACCCTCGCTTCGCTCGCTCTTACATCTTAAGATCTCGTAGTAAGAGTGTGACGGTAAACCGAAGTCTGGGATATTGCTCACAAAACTCAGGCGATTAGGCAGAAAATCGATTTCAAGTGTACAAGCATTGATTAATCGTTAAGGCAAATGAATTTAAGTCCAAAGGATAAGCAAAAGGCGGCAACAAAAAGCCGCAACAAAGACACCCCAAAACTCAGAACACATTTACGTAAGTCGAGGAGAAACCAACGAGTAAAATACTTACTCGTAAATGCCAAGAGAAATGAAATGAACAAAAATGAATGACATTGACACATGACGCAAATTGCGTATTGTTTTTTAGTCGATTTGCAGGACATTTTATGCCACGGGCAGTATGGAACCGAATTGGTTGTCGATCGCCCATTTTAACGTTCCGTTTTTACTGAGTCGAGGTTATATAGAAACACATATATATCAATATCTCGGAACATATGCATTACCTTTATAATCGAGAACCAAAACCCTACTAGATTTAACCCTTTTTAGACCCAAACTTTTGCCAAACAACACTTAATTCATCCCCGTTTATAATATTTTTTTTTAATCTGCAATAACTAATAATATTAATATCATATTCTATTTTTGATATGAAAAATAAGGATATTAATAGATAGACTTCATAAATATATTATACAGGATAGGAATCCTAATCCCCAAAGAGATTTTGTTCGAAGCGTTGCCGAGATGTCCTGTGCGGTGTGTAGTTACACTTTTTCGTTTTCACTATAATTATGTTCCATGCGGCAAATCTTTTGAATTTATTTATTTTAGTTCTCCTTTTTCAGACTTCAATTTCGTGGAACAAAATTACGGTAAGGCCCTGTCAATTTTCTTATTATTATAGACTAGCTGACCCACGCAACTTCGTATGCGTCACAATAATATATAACTTACAACCTTCCTCGATAGATCGATTATCCAACATAGTAATATTTTTGAATTAGCTTTCTAATGTTAAAAGAATTTTCCAAGTCGTCTGAGTTAGAGTTAAATCGTAACAAACAAAAAAGCTAATCTTTCCTCTCTATAATATTTGATAGAACCTTAGATTACATTATTACATTGAGAATTACTATAGGTACCTACCTATCTCTTATTGTTAAATATACAATCATCATCATCATCATCATCAGCCTATACTGTTCCAACTGCAAGGACTCAGGCCTCCTCTCTAGGAGTGGGATGGGCTATAATCTGCCACGCGGGCCTAATGCGGATTGGTAGATGTCACAATCTTCAAACTTTTGGTTCTAAGATATGCCGGTTTCCTTACGATGTTTACCTTCACCGTTTTGAGAGCAGTGGTGATGAAATAAATTACACAAAGTAATGCGCCTGCCTGAGTTCGAACCCACGACCAACTGTTCGTAAGTCGGAGCCGCCACCACTGGGCCACTACTGCTCACAAAACAATATACAATAACACCTTGTAAATATTATGGTGCAATAAATATTTTGAATTTGAATTTCCCGGAGGCCAGAATCTCCACGTATCTACATCGGGACGCGAGGGCCGCCGGCCGGCGGACCGCGTAACTATTTTGTCGCGCGTACATTTAACATTGCAATATCTTCTAAGATATTTGTTTAAACCATAAAGAGTAAGAGGAACAAATATTCTATATTAAATTTCCATTCTAACAGACCTATTTATTTAGATATAGATTAATACCATATGGGTTAAAGAAAATCGCAAAAAATAATTCTATTTAACCTAACATTTCGATAGTAAAAAATGGTTACAGTGAGTCAATCTTAGTAGAAAGATATATGCTGTCGCGGACTTATTTGTAGAACTTTTAAAAACGAACATTTCTTTGATACATAATATTTGCATAACTTAAACCATTTTCGCAGCGCACGCAACGGAAGCTCTCAATAAGGAATATCGTTTCCCGAATTTTGCAACATTTTTCATTTATGCTCCACTCCTATTGGTCGTAGCGTGATGTTATATAGCCTAAAGCCTTTCTCGATAAATGGACTATCCAACACAAAAATATTTTTTCAATTCCAACCAGTAAATCCTGAGATCTTAGCGTTCAAACAAACAAACTCTTCAGCTTTATAATATTAGTATAGATTTATAATATTAGGTATAGATTGAAGATAAACAAGATTAAAATTCTCGAAATTTCTTTGGATCCATTTATCCTGATTATGTCGTCGCAATACTAATCGGTCGGTTGAGGAAAATGTTCAACAAATATAATTAAATAACAATCAAAATTAAATTATTCAAGATTGATTCAAAGTCGAAGTTAAAAGGAAGGTTTAGTAAGTAGCGTAGAACATCTTTTCAAGAAGAAATTGTTTTCTACTTTACGTTTTTATGAATAACTTACACAATCATTTTTGGCCAAAATACAACTTTTTGTACACGATCGTTCATGTTGTATCTCCCGTGTCGTATACGTAATCGTTTGATTAAACATTTAAATGCCATGCAATCATACGCCCAAAAAGGTAAATAAAACGAGGAATGGTAACATCAAATATTCCCTTTTCACATTTTTAAAACTGAAAACAAATACATGTTGTGGACCTGTCGAATTCATTTGTACTGTCAATATTGATGGTACGGTGTTTCGTAATTCCGCTGGGTTGTAAATAGTTTGTTATGAGGTGTGTAGGTATTAATATTCAGTGGCTGCATTCTCGATAGACTATATGTTGCGTACCGCGTATCGCTCGCTTTGTGCATGAGATTAGAACCTACTATGTAGATGACAGAGGCACGAAATGCTAATTCTAAGTACAAGCGTCTAAAATTAATTTCTCAACAATTTGAATACAGCAAACTCTTCCAAAGATTTACCGGTTCAACTCACTAGAAAATCTAATAAATTGGTACAGCTGAAGCAAAAAGAAAAATGTGAAAAGTTCGTAACGTTTTAAAATAGTGAAAAAGATTCAATGAAAAAACCGGAGAGCCCTTTCAAGGCTTTTGTCCGTTTTAGAAGTAAAGCGATGAAGATTTGTAAGGATTAGTTAGATAAACAACTTTCTTTATATAAAGGGAAAATAAAGACAAGTAGGCTCGGAGAAAATAAGAGGGAGTTCAAGACATCTGTGTGTACGATATCTTACGTAACGTACGATAAAGGTGTGATAAATGGAGCTAAGTGTGTGCCTCAAGTGTGCCTAATATTCACCGTGCGTTTGTGATGAAAATTCACTTTTACGAAGGAAAGGAAGCTGGCTGTTACTCAGGAACTTTCATTATTTTATACGAGATAGGCGTGAGTATGTAAATGTTGTACTTATGTATATTTTATAAGATTTTGCTTCCATTATTGCTGCTTGTTTGATGTTTTAGCTATATAATGCATACCATTTGTTATCCTCTTCACAGTGAGGTGAGTATACACTAGAGCATTTGCTAGACCATTTCTACACAACATACCATAACATCACGCCTGTAATCCCGGAAGGGTTAGGCAAAGGTGTACCGTACACCCGCATTTCACCAGTTATGTTAAAGCTCCATGTAATAGGGGGTGAGCCTATTGCCATCAACTGGTCACAAATCCAGGCCCGTAGGTGTTACTGAGAAAAGACAATGACCGAAACTCGTACCAAGAATTCTCGAGTTTCAAGATCAAAATGTTATAGTAATTATTTTCATTTTTTTACGAAATTATGCGGCTGGTATTTGATTTATGAAGAAGGAATTTACTTTAAAGTATGAATATTGTTTTAGTCCCTATAGATGGCGTTCACACAACCAGTTCAAAAGTCGTCCTGTTAGATCTGTCAGTTGATTTTGACAGTTCGACTGGCTTCGCATCGTAGAGGTTTCCCTACAACATCTACTTGCCTGGTTTTGAGGTTATTTTAGATTTTATAAAATTACTCCGAAACTTGGATTTAGTTTACAAAAAGAACTTTTGTAGGAGTTAATATGATAAATGTGGACAATAAAACAAAAAGTTTGCTGTTGACACAGTTTGGTACGGGATTCCATTTATCCATGAACAAGATCTTTTCTGATGAAAAATCCTTATAACACTTTGCTTGACCTGCTAATCGAACCCAGGCTGCATGCTCGGTAGTCGCGGTTGCGATGATTAGACCATGTTCATGTAATGTTAAAAGAAGTTCAATTTTATCAAATAAAGGCGGGTTTCAGTGTGGCAACCAAGCATTCACTTGTATCATTCATTTTGTATTTTGCGTTTATTCTTTACTAAAACGTTAAAACTACGGCCGGGTCTTTACTCAATACGATGTTCGGTTCGTGAAAGGAACAAATAATAGCGGCTTAACGTTTTGTTACAAGTAAATGCTTTAGTCCAAACTCACCCTTATAACCTAAAAAAAGAAAGTCCCAAGTATATATTTATACGGCTGTTGTAATTAATGTCACTTTTTAATTCTTACTGACAATTTACTAAGTACAATTTAGTACATACATGGTTATTGAATTAACGTTAAAAACAATGGCCCAACAGAAACTACGACTAACAGGATTATTTAAAACAAAACAAAACATTGTTTAAAAATCGGCCGTTTTTGGTATAGCAGGCGGTGACTGGAAAAACTTATTAATAACCGAAACGAACTATGAAACAAGTCTATTTTGTATACTGACGTGATCCAATAATATCCGTATGTCGAAGTTACAAAAATAACGAACTCTAAACAAAAAGTTTGAAATAGTCGAACGGAAAATCCGCTTACAGTGTCTAAACTTGGCATAATATTTTTGTTTATCGAATGAGAGAAGTGTAAAGTGTAATTATCGTGAAATGATCGTATAATGTAATATTTATTTTTGTAAATTAGTTGTAAAAAAACTCGATACAATATGTCAAAAAAACCTTTTGTTTTGAAACGAGATGGGGATGTCTTCATTTTCTATTCTCATTAGGCGAATGCCGAAAACGAGCCACATGGACTAAAGCATGCATCATATATAATGGGCTAACCACTCAACTGACCATCAAAACAGGAGATGCAGACTCGACTGTACTGCAATATCCACCAGGAGTAGGATTAGGACAGCCCTACCTCTGAACACTGTTTTACTACTCAGTAAACTCCCCGGTATTACGGAGTATTTTTTATGCTTAAAACAACGATGAGCCACCTTGACCGAAGCTCAGGCGCACAGGCTTGACAAGCGCGGCTACTATCTTTCTGAACTCCGATGTTTAAAAAACCGATGTACCGTCTACATAAAGCTTGAAAGTACAATTTACGAGTACGTGAGTCAGAAGGTACGCTATGACGAGATACCGAATTGAGAATGTTCATCATCGAGATCTATGGAACATCATACAAACTGAATCCCCCTACCAACCTTCCCCCCTTGTTAATCCTATCTATAAAGCCCTTTGCGGAGAACAAATTGAAAGCAAATAAACACACAATACTTCGTTTAGCTCCTAAACAAGTCAACAGAAAAACCGCATAAAACCGAACACTCCCGAATAACAAACATACATTTCAATTTTATTTACTCCTATTAATATTCGGTGCACGTTTTTCGAGGCAGATTTCGCTGCTTCATCTCAGTATTGGATTCATAAATAAATTCGTTTCTGCATAATATGACGTTTGCCCAAAGGCGACTGTACTTGTCTTTTATTTTTCATAGACTACAGGCGAAAAATTCTGGTTTATTTTCGTGTAGGCGTTTAACGAATCTGGATGTTTCTGTCAATTTTATACATTAAAGCACAGACATATTTAACGGTTTCTTAGGTGTAAAAAATTGTCCTATTGCATGCTATAATATTGGCCAAATGTGTGTTACTAAATATTTTATATAATGAGAACTTCATGTACCTACCATATTTGATGCAATAAATGAATTGAATTGAATTGAGATTGCATGTAGTTTCGATAGTAAATTATAGTAAGTATTTTTTTTTCAAAAAGTTTTTTCCTCATTATAATTTACTACCGAAACTTTTTGTAGCTACGAGTACAATCACGTTTTCAAAATGGATCAGGCATTAAACTTAAACACAAAACTGGCAGAATGTAAACCTCTGCCAAATAAATCGAGAGATTTAGGCATGCCGTTTGACCAAAACGGCATTCAAAATTAGCATAAATTAGATGAAAACAAAACGTACACGACTGTTATGTTTGACATAACTTTCGCAATACGTCAGTCTATCGCAATAAACAGTCTCGTCTATGCCAGTGCAAAGCCTGAGAGAAAACCTTTAGCAATCGCAAACGTCCCAAATCTTCTTCCAACATAATCTCGAGTTTCAACAAAGGCTGAAGCTCTCAGGGGATACATGGAACAGTACTAAAACTGTTCGTGTTCCCTGGTGACAAATCGCGCCCGCATTCACGCACTGTCGTATCAATCAAAGTTATCTGCGAACGTTTGTGCCAGTACTGCGAGCTAGTTGTGTCTGATGTCTTCTTGGCTTCAAATATTGAGAAAGAATGGCGTGTCAAATAAGATTATCATTCACTAGTGGCCCTTCCCGGTTTCGCATAGGTGAACATTTATTGTTTTAACTTGTAATAAATACAGCCTATGTTACAAGAATAATGTGGCATTCTAATGGTAAAAGATTGTTTAAAATCGGTAGAGTATTTATTGACTTATTCATCACAAACATACAATAATACAAAGATTTATTAAATCATTCCATTTTATAATATTAGTATCGATAACACCTACCTCATAAGAATTATTATATTTATTTTATGGATACAAAAACACCACTTACACCGTTTCGGAACGAAAAGCTCTTAAGGTTATTTAAAAAGCTAATTGTAACTGAAATTGAATCAGTGAATTAACAAACTCGTCGTATTTAGACCCTATGTTACCTGTATACCTATGCGTAAATTATTATCATTTGTGTAAACCTTATGTAACAGTACCAAGAAGGTCACTTACTTATTCACAGAAACTGTGCTCGTTAGAACAACTTTCGTCCAAGGCTGTACCGTGAAAATTACCTTGAAAACGTTTGGTGTAAAGCACAAAATAATCCGTATATTGGTCGCCTGTCACCAATACAATCACACACCTCAATATGGGTTATTGTGACGCGTTGAAAATTGCCTTCAATCCTCGCCACGGAATGATCGCGATATTTGTACGCAATCCGTCATCACAGGCGGGGAACTGTCTGTACATTGCCTATAAACCGAGTTTTGGTCGGTTCAAATATGTAGATTACGCGTAAACATTTTCGGTAAATATTGGTAGAGGCCGAATTAGGTAGCTGGGGGTATCGGAAGTATGGAATTGGTGTAGAATATATGTCGCGGGTAGTTTGTGTCGCCTGCCAAATGTAATCGGAAATCGGAATATCGGAACGTTCTGATAAAATTAATTCAATCAATCAAGCAGTTACCAATTTTATTTTTCTTTTGCCGTCATCAGTTTACATATTACTTTATATCACATGCACAAACCCACACTCGCACACGACTATAGTCACACATACACATACTCACAATAACACACTGCACAGAGGTGTTATTTACTTCATAAGTTTTTTTTCTCTTTGTTCATAAACCTCAGTGCTTAATTTTAATCTTTTCAAGTCTCAATATTATTATCTATCAATCAAGGGAAAGAGTAAGACACCTAACATAAGTATAATTAATTACTCACTGGGCCTGTTTCATTCACATTTGTAAAATTAACCGTTTCAGACACAATAAGAATATTTTATATCATTACATAGATATATTTTTGGGACGCTCTACATAAGTCTAATGTACCTACAACAAATTTTCTTTGTCAACTACAGTCAACCATATACAACATTTTACTTAGTCCCATGTCAAAACTCCGAGCGTAACAGATCAAAGGCAAGAGAAGATTGAAAAAAGAACTGAACGAAACAAAAAATCATAACAAAAATCTTTGTGGACAGATGGATGGATCTGTTCACAAAGATTTTTACACACTAGAACTTCCAACATTGGCCAAACATTTGTCCAATAAAACTTGACAAGAAGCAAACTGTATGACAAGTACAGACATACGGCACACGAGAAAGGAATAAGAATTACACATTACAACTCGTGTATTTGTCGCATGTTTATTGAAAAAAAGTTTTTTTGGGAAAATTCTAGGAGTTTTGCAAAATAAAAATGAATATTAAAAACCGCTTTACAAGCTTAAGCTTACACAATGCTTATTCTGGTTGTTCAAAATATTGCTTTAGTAAAAATTATTACCAATCAGCATCCAAACTCATCATCGCTGTTGGTAATTGAGCTAAGGTAGATTTAACCACAATCGAATATATTAATATTTATTTACAAAAAAAAAATATCCTTCCAGAAATGCTAAGTAATTGCACATCAAAAAACGTACTGCAAAAGAAATCAAACTTGGCATAATAGGGGATCGGACTGACTTAAAAAAATATGATTCTAATTAGTCCGTCAGTTAGATTATCGAAAATTATTGGATACGTGTTTTTTGTTTTATCAAATTAATCAAAATTGACGAAGATAAGATGTTGTTGTGACGTCATTTGTAGGTAAAAAATGTACTATCATAAGACGTTTTCGAAGAGTTCACGAGTTTTCGAAGCACTGTATTGTCTTCATTTTTTGTTTATGTGAAAAAAGAAAAAATACGTGTTCAATATTTTTTGGAAATCTATCTGACGAACTAATTAGTTTTTTTTTGTCCGATCCCCTATTTTATTTTACGGGTCAAGCAGAATTTATATGACCATCTATTATAAAATAACGTAACGACCAGAATAATGAGAATATGTAGTATATGTAGGGTTCCAACTTTTTTTGCAAGAAAACCAGTATATTCAGGTTAGAGAAAGAAAATCAACAGTATTTCAATAAAATGGTACTTAATTATTTTATTGTTTTAAAGTTGTGCTAGAAGCAGCATTACATATTTCATAGTGCTTCTAGCCCAACTTAGTGTAATTTTTAAAGGCTTCATATGCTTTACTACAAGTGACATCAAAATTAAAGTAAATGAGGAGCTCATTTTTTATTAAATTTGTGGAATATCTATTTCTGTCGGCTAGCTACTTTGCATTAATGACAGAAAAAAACAAGGATGTGATGTTAACAAAGTGTGTTATGTGGAAGCAGTGATGTTAAAAACAGTATTTTTTATACTGTTTTTTTTTGTCTGACAGTAAAAAGTATAATGTAGTGAAAAACAGTATTATCCTGTTTTTAACAGAAAAGTTGGGAACCCTAAGTCTGTGTGTAATTGAGTATCAACATTCAAGTAACCAGTCAAAAGATTAATAGACTAAGTAGTTTAAAATAAACCTAGAATTTTCACAAATCAACGATTGTTCAAATTACCCTGCGGCATATTGACACGAATGAAGTTTAACATACTTATGTAAATATGTCGCGAAGCAGCGAGTCTCACGAAACCCACGGATTTTATTACAAGAGTTTCCCCGTTCGTAACTGATGTAAATTTTAAACGTACGAGACGCGATACGGATGTTAAGAGTTTTAACATTCAAGGAAGTGAGTTAAAAATGTCTATGGCGCTGTTAAGGCATGTTTTGTCGAGAATCTTGTTGGATAATAGAGTTTGAGAATGTTTTGTCGATGTTCATTTGAGAAAGGATTGTATAATGTGTCGTATTTTATAGGATGAAGGGGTTTTACTTGTGTTTTACTTCATCACGAGGTAGGAGACCACCAAAGAAAAGATGATTGGATTGTGTGAGGAATGAAAGGAGTTAATGAAGCAGTGTGATCTGACAGGGAAGAAAGGAAGACAAAATCGTGTACCACCTTGGTGATGATGATGACGTAAGAATCGAACGTATACAATCTAGCTCATAATGTGGTATTTCACGAAAAGATCTAATCAGTCCGTCTGATAGATTATCGAAAAATATTAGATACGTATTTTTGTTTTATCAAAATAATAAAAATTGTCGAAAATAAAATGTGTCAAAGACATGTGGGGGCTTTTGACGTCACTTTGTGGGTAAAAAAGTACTAACCTTGTGACGTCACACGTCTTAAAACGACTTTTCGAAGCACTTTATCGTCTTCATCTTTTGTTTACGTGAAGAACGAAAAAATATGTGTCGGTACATTATTTTTTGAAAATCTATCTGACGGGTTAATTAGATTTTTTGTCAGATGGACTCACATGCACGCTAGTTGAATGAAACATTAGTGTTTAGTCTTCAGCTAGTGCCAGAAGCTGATGCAAAATTTTTATTTAAACATTTTTAAACTTCTTCCTTATTGCATTTGTTGTACATGGAACTCTAGTTCAAAATGTAATGTTTTTTATCTAGCAGTTTGGGCTCTTTGTTAAATATAAGTGAATTCATTTTTAAAGTTAGATTAACCAAACAGGAGTGACAATTTTCTGATTAACTTAAATAATGTTTTAATTAATAAGTAGTTCATCATATACGAGTACGACACAATGTTTTATCGACAAACCAATATTTCCCTTGAAACAATAGCAACTAGAAGCCATTCAATCCGGTGCTAATTACAAAGTCAATCAAGACAACGTGACTGAGGTATTCCGGGAGCGGTCTATTGATCCCTCCCTATTTATATCCGGCTGCAATGTCTGAATGAGACCCGTTGTTGTCATGTCGCTACAAATAGCAACATTGCACTGGTTCAGAGGTTTGGATAGCTCGTAAATACTAAAAAAATACATAAGGGCTACAAATGGGCTGCGGGTTGTTCGAAAGAGATACCGCTGCTTAGGACACAAAGGGCTAAGAAGGAATATGTGTGGTTTTTAGTCAGTAGAAGTCTGATACTCCCACCGCTCCGCTTAGAGCGCAGGAGGAGTCATTAATGATGATTTCACAACCTCCAAAAAAATATTTTAAAATTGGTCGCAGTAAAAACTACATCGCAAATGCACTACACACTGCTGCAATACTTTAGGAATTTAAATTACTGGTCTGGAGTTTTTTTCCATATCTAAGGACATATTGCAGCTGATGTGATGGTGATTATAGTGAAAATGAAGGAGAATTGGTCGAAGTAGAAATCCGACTAGTAGCTCTGACAAAATCGAAATACGCTCGTAGAAATCCTAAATTATACTCGTATAATCTATCTAGTCCTTCATATCACAGGCGTGATATTATGTTATTTTACGAGCAACCTTGATATTTGTGTGAAACACAGAATTACCTGGTAAAGTAAAATCAGCCCTCGTATTCACAAATGCTCGGTCCGCGATTTCGATGTGGCGAGTCGGTCTATCTTTTTTTGGCATAAAGGAAGCGAGCGTTTGTGAAGCGTGGCTGGTCCCACAATTATTTGGGTTAAGAGTCGAAAATCTCTGTTCGTACGTTCTTACTAAGTATGCGTACGTAATGTATGTACCTACGTGATGTTAGGCTGTAAGGTATTTTCATGGGCTAAAGTTGCCTAAAAATAAATAAATGTTATGTTATACGTGAGAAGAGTACAGGGAAAATGAGTGTGGGACTGTGGGTCATTGGTGAGAATATAAAAAAGTTCTTCTTTATGGTCGTTGAATTTCAAACTTTGTTGGACCAGTATGTAGTAACTTGCTTAACTGTAACATTGGCTTTGATTAAATAAATTCAGAAAGGTGCCAGTGGTTTTGCAAGATGAGCAGGACAGGAGGTGAAGCACATCCTGCAGAGGGACTCCATACTGGTATTCTATTTGAGATGGATCAAGGACATCCTATTGGGCCAGATTATAATGTACAGCGTCCAACCTAAACCCAAACACAGTTAAGAGACAAAGTAAGTAGTTGTTATCAATATAATTAAATAGTTCTCATTGCTTTGCATGAATTAATTGGTACGAGTATTGAAATTTAAATGTTTAATGAAAAGTCGATATCTGTCGTGTTCGCTGGACAAGCTCATTATTGATGCAAATTCCAATGTTTCACATGCTAAATTAATAATGCTTTGATTGGAAATAGACATGTTCATAAACATGCCTGTAATAATAATATGTCATGTTTTCAGAATTCTTGTGGTATGATGTATTTATATATTATTATATTTCACTTAAGTCGATTCTTTCACTCGGGAAGGTGCGCGCTTCCTTAATTGATTTTTTATGTACCTACTAGCTGTTGCCAGCGGCTTCACCCGCTACAACTCGAAATGTACCCCAGGGGAAGATAAAATCGAGAAAAAAAATATCCTATGTATTAATCCATGTTATAAACTATCAGTGTACCAAATTTTATCTAAATCCGTTTAGAAGTTTTTGCGTGAAGAAGTAACAAACATACACACTCAACCACTCACAAACTTTCGCCTTTATAATATTAGTGTGAAGTGTGATTTTACGAGTCTCTGAGTACAGTTTTGTGTAAAATCCATAGTATACAACAAGTGTAAAACATTAACTATAAACCAAGTGTTGAACTTAGTACATTGTGGTGATTTGAACAACTTGAAAATAATCAATAAATAAAACTTCGTTTTGTGAGAACATCGAACGTGTGTGTGAAACGCGTCAGCGTCGGATTGTGCCCGGCGCTTAAGACCTTTTGGTCGCGACATTTACGACTGAGACTATACGTTAATAGCTCCGGTGTGGGTACGTACGAATCTCATTCACTCAACTAGATAGTAAAATTACTTCGTTAGAGCATACTAGCGAATTTTCAGCATGTTTCTAGCTAGACGATTTGTGAACGGGCTTTGGTTTTGATTTGAACGGGTGTGTTCTCCGTGATTTCATAACTTTGCACACTCGCATGTCTCGCTCGCTCTCATATATTCAATCTGTCAAATTTATTTAATAGAACTTCAACTTTATCGCTAAGCACTTACTCGCTAAGGTTCAAAGTTGATCAGTACACGCAGCGCGTGTGTAAAACAAGCACTTCTCTGTAACACGCTCGCAAATTGACAGTGTAATAAGGCTATTTTATTTATTTCTCTATTAGATAATATTTTACTCCGTTGTTTGTTTTCAAGGTGTTATTTTGCTGAACGTAATACAATCTGTGAATCAGGTCCCTGAACGGGTTTGTTATTCAAGTGAACGTTTATTTGGAACAAAAGCGTTGATCTGTAAACTCAACCCTTAGCAACTATGTGGCCGTTCGTGCGATAGAAATTAAGGTCAACGTATAGTTATAGCCGTTCGTTAAAACTTAAATGAAACTCCATATTCAACGCACTTTTATAAATATCGACTCTTATGATGTGGGTTGATATTATTCTGCCAAAATATATGAACCCACTTCAAAATTGTCCTTCATGGGTTGTTAACGCTGATTAACTTCAAATCGTTTTAAGCCTACGTGTAGGATGTTAATTGGTTTGATTTAATTAATAATAACCATCATTTAGAATCCTATATTAGTTTGGAGTATACATTAAAAAAAGTAGTTAAAAAACTAAAAAACCCGACTGAAAAAACTGAAAAGCAAAAAGCAAGCACATTTTAAAGTAAACAAAACTTGGAAGCAGGCGGGGTTCATTTGAATTTAAAATTATGAAATGAAAATAGAATGGACCCCGCCTGCTTCCAAGTTTTCGTCGTCGTCGTCTTGTAAGTAGATAATTTAATAATTATTTTAGAGGACAGTCGTAGTCGCATGCCACCTTGCTAATGGCAACTAGCAGCTGACTTCTGTATCAATGAGAACGCCGTGAAGGAACATCAGGTGTCAGTGGCCTTTCTTTCGAAATACAATGTCTTCTAGACATAGAAATGGCGGGCCTCACATAACAATATTTCGCTTTTCAAGATGGGAGAGATCAAAACAAATTGATACTTAATAATTATTACTATAGCGGTCATGTCAAAATAATTCCTACTATTCAAATTGACAGATATAACAATATTTTACAAATATCAAACCGGTGTGACAACATAAATTCTTATTATTGAAGCAAACGGAAATTACAATTAATTATAAATTGAAGGAAATACGAATATTAGTTCAGTAAATCTAAACATGTCAATTACAAAAGTCAAATAAATAAATAAATAAATAAATAATAATAATAATAAATCACTACCTTCAAATACAACTATTAAGTCAATGAATCTTAAATAAAATAATTATAAACTAATTTAAAATCAAAATTATGGTTTAGCGCCCAGTATAGGACCTAATCTTATTTTTTTTCTTTAAAAAACGTTGCCCCACACTAGGAAATTCTTCTGTATCGTGGGTGCGTTTACAAACATTTAAACTCACAAACACAGACACCCAGACCCGAAACAACTATCTGTAGGCCTTACAAATATTTGTTCCGTGCGGGGACCAAACCCGCGACATGCAACGCAGCAGTCCAATCGCTCAGCCACTGCGCCAAATATTTTGTAGACCCACAATTCGCTAATCATACTTCAAGTCTCACGTAATGCAGGGCACGCCACGATAGTGGCGGTAAGTCCCCTCTTTGAGGAGTGGCTTGAGAGGCGCCACGGCGCCCTCACCTTCCGTCTGACGCAGGTCCTCACCGGACACGGTTGTTTCGGGAGGTACCTGCACCGAATCAGGCGGGAGGAAACGCCCGGATGCCACCATTGTGAGGATCGGCCGGAGGACACGGTGGAGCACACAGTGGAGGTGTGCCCCGCTTGGGCGGAGCCCCGCCGTGTTCTCGTAGCGGCGATCGGCGGCGGCGACCTCTCGCGCCCGGCCCTGGTGCAAGCCATGGTCCGGGGCGAGGAGGAATGGGACGCCGTCGCCTCCTTCTGCGAAGCAGTGATGCTGGCGAAGGAGGTGGCGGAACGCGAGAGGGAGAGAACCTCTCGTCCCAGCCGCCGCGGGAGGCGCTCCGGGCGTCGGGGGTCCCGCGATGACCTCCGGCCACCGTAGACGCGGGCCTGTGGACGGTGAGTGATGGGCTAACTCGCCGTCCGTCCGTCTCACGACGAAAACAGGCCGTGTCGACGGCGCGTTCGTGTTCCACGCGCGCCTCAAAGAGATGTCAGCAACATGGAAGGGGCCCGAAAGGGCCGACGCCTGTCGGGGCTGCGGGTAGTCCTCTGGTTATCGCGGCCTCGACATAGAGGGCGAAGAAGGAACATGGGTGGTTTTTAGTCAGTAGAAGTCTGACACTCCCTTTCGCTCTGCCCAAGAGCGGGAGGGGTTATTCGATGATTTTACACCCACCAAAAAGTCTCACGTAATAGAGAGCCTCTAGTCATCAACCAGGCGATGATCCAGACTCCTTGGCTGCAACTGCGAAATTCATGACGCACTAACCCAATAAGACCCCGGCATCCACCTAAGCGGAGACGAGCAGAGCGGAGAGGAGATGTGCGGAAATCGGCCAATTACATTAGTTAAAATTTATATATGGTCTTTCGCCCTTCCTGTGATTGGTCGAATTTCGCACCGTTTTGATGGAAACTGGACCTGATATTTTACATGTTAAGCAGTCGTAGACTAAAGGCAGAAATAAGTCGAAAAATGACATGAATGATGCTGATCAGGTGCAGCGCTCACTAAACAGGTGTACGATGTGCTTCACTCGTTTGTTTGTACGTGGTTTGTACGTTAAAATTAATAGCAGAGTGGACATGCATAAGCTTCACTCTGTCATAAATTTGTACGTAAATATGAGTATAATTAATGAGAGAAATAAAGTTGGTAAAGGAAGATGAATTAATGAATTCTTAATTTGTGTTACATTATAATATGGCGAATGAGTGTCGTCATACATATCTATATCTTTATCTATCCTATCCTAATCACACAAATTATTATAAAGGCGAAAGTTTGTGAGTGTGTGAGTGTGTATGTTTGTTATTTCTTCACGGAAAAACTACTGAACGGATTTGGATAAAATTTGGTACACAGATAGTTTATAACCTGGATTAACACATAGAACAGTTTTTATCCCGATTTTATCTTCCCGTGGGATAATTTTCGAGTTGTAGCGGGTGAATCCGCTGGCAACAGCTAGTAATATTATAAATGCGAAAGTTTGTGAGGATGTATGGATGGATGGATGGAAGTTTGTTACTCTTTCACGCAAAAACGACTGAACGGATTTGGATGAAATTTAGAACACAGATAATTTAATTAACACATAGGATACCTCTTATCCCGATAGTATGATCCCGTGGGACAGTTATCAAACTCACGCGGGCGAAGCCGCTAGCACAAGCTATCCTACTAATCCTACGGTATTTTATTAATATTATAAATGCGAAAGTTTGTGAGGATGTATGGATGGTTGAATTGCTGGTGGTTTGTTACTCTTTCACGCAAAAACTACTGAAGGGGTGTGGATGAAATTTAGAACACAGATAATTTATAACCTGGATTAACACATAGGATACCTCTTATCCCGGTACTATGATCCCGTGGGACAATAATTATAGAACTGCACGCGGGCGAAGCCGCTAGCACAAGCTAGTACTTCTATATCTATACTTTATACTGATATTATAAAGAGGAAAGATTTGTATTTTGTATGTAAGGAATAAACTTAAAACTACTGAACCGATTTGAAAAATTTTTCACCGTTGGGAAGGTGCACTATCCCCGGGTGACGAGACTTTTATCCCTGCATTCGTACGGGAGCGAGATCTACGCGGGTGAAACTGCGTGACGTCCGCTAGTTGTACATAAAACTTTTCAGTACACCTAAACCTGACCACCAAGCGACAAATAACTTTACTAACCGTTTAGTAATCTTTTCAAGAGTGTTATAATTATGTTTTTTTTCTATCAAGAATGCTGGGTCAGTGCCCGATAAATAGCAATAAGCTCACTCACTCACTCACATGGGATGTAAACTTAACTGGTAAAATGTGGGTATACTATTAAATAGGTGCACCTCAGGCTATACTCGGCCTAACTATTCGGTGATTACCGGCAGGATGTTATGTTATGTAACGACAGTGGTAAAAAAATAGACAGGAACTGATTAATTATTTTATTCGGGCAGAGTCTCCACTTACAAGTTTCACAATCGAGCGCGACAAGACCTCGAAACTGAGCTTACAGGGCATTACAGGACTTATATCCCCACCGGAGGCATCCGGTAGTTATGGCGGTGTCTTCGCTTGACTGTGATTGGCTCGCTAGTGGTTGCTAGAGTCGTTTGGCTATGGTTGCCTGTCATAGGCTGGCTAGAGTGGCATGGCTATGGTTAGCTGTCATTGGCTGGCTAGGGTGATGGCAGGCTGTGAGCAGGCCGTTGTAACAGTCTTTAACTAACAATCATTTAGTAATAAACATCCCGTCAAAACTGATCCAAGTGTTTCGGAGATTAGACAGAACGAATAGACAGACAGATAAAAAGTAAGGAAAAAATGTTTTGTTTGAGTATCTACTGTATATAATTTATACTTTCATGAGCTGAATAACTGTTATTTCAAATTATAAACAGACAGTTCAATTTAATTAATTTGTCTAGATGATGATAAACTAGGCATATTGTGGTTTCATCATTATAAAACTTTCGTCTTTAAAAATACGAGCTAGACAGTTCCCTAATAACACATGACAAGGCTAAAATAAGATTTTTTGTTGCTACTTTATCTCCGTTAATTACCGCAAGAAGACTCGGTAGAAAGTAAACAAAACTTTTTTGCTCTGAAGATTAGACTCACGACTAAAGTATTTATCTTTTAGGTTATTACATTGCACAGGAAAAAAGTTGCGAAAATAAAGTTAGGTTAAAATGAGGAGAAGTTTTTGTGAGGAATTTAGACTGGGTCCCGAATTACTCTTTGTATTTTATTGTTTTTTTTTTAGTACGTGTTCTGCAAAATTAATATAATAAGATTTATCATCTTGAATGATCTCAAAAGGTGAACAACTATTTTATTTTATTCGTCTACAATCAATTGGTGAAAAGCCAAAAAATACAAAAAAAAGTGAAAAATAAATTTCAGAAGAAAAATAATAATACGTGCCTATAAAATTTGAGGGTTGCCCTCGAATTCTCGGGGATGCCATCATGATTAGGTTAACATAACAGCTTGCAAAAATACAACTATCGGTCCATAAGTACCTGCGGGTCTAAAATGGCCGCTTTATCAGATTCCACGCAGAATCTTAGTATGAATCACGTTAAAAATGTTATATTCTAAAATGGACTTTATGTCTATAAAAATAAAGTCCATTTTAAGAATTTTAAATTTTTAACATGATTAATATTACGATTCTGCTAAAGCGGCCATTTTAAACACCCTGGTCTACGTATAATTTTGAAAGAATTTTCTTTCAACTCCTAACCGTTGAGGAGCTCATCCACATGAGATTATGATTATCAGACGCAAAAACATGAACAGCTTTAGAAAATATAATAATAATAATAATAATATTCCACAACTATCACACAACGCCATCTAGTCCCAAGCTAAGCAGAGCTTGTGTTATGGGTACTAGACAACTGATAAACATACTTATATATTTCTAAATACATACATATTATAGATAAATTACACCCAGACACAGAACAAATGATCGTGCTCATCACACAAACATTTGTCCTGGGTGGGAATCGAACCCACGACCTCCGGCATAGCAGTTAGGGTCACTAACCACTAGACCAACAGGCCAGGCAGGCAGGCAGGCATGGAAAACGTAACAAGTGCATATATGATTTGAGGGTTGCACTCGATCCGAAAGGGCCGACGCCTGTCGGGGCTGCGGGTAGTCCTCTGGTTATCGCGGCCTCGACATAGAGGGCGAAGAAGGAACATGGGTGGTTTTTAGTCAGTAGAAGTCTGACACTCCCTTTCGCTCTGCCCAAGAGCGGGAGGGGTTATTCGATGATTTTACACCCACCAAAAAAAAAAAAAAAAAAACAAAAAAAATAAAAAGGGTTGCACTCGATTTCCCTGGGATTCCATCATCAGATCCGGACTTGGTGACAGTGGGAGCACCTCGGGAGTATACTTTTTTGAATACAGAAATAATTGTTAAAATCGGTTCATTAATGACGGAGATATCCGATAACAAACATACAAAAAAAAACACACCGACGACTCTCCAAAAGGAGGAGGTTCTCAATTCGGTTCAAAATATGTTTGAAAAATTGCTTATAACCATATAATAAAAAATAAAAAACATATTAACTAAAATAAAAACGACTTCAACAAAAAATAAAACACAAGAAAGTGAAAATTTTTCTTTGAACGGTAAATCACAGAAAAAGAAATCTCTTGGAAAAACCCAATAACACTTTGCCGGACCTGGCCACCGAACCCAGGAGCTCACGCACAAGTCGCGCTTGACCACCATGCCAACGATGTAGTCAACATGGGCCACAAATGCTCTCAGCTTAGTGATAAAGTTACTGCAGTAACTGCAGTAACTCGTATTTTCAAATAAACATTTTCAACAAACTAGTGGAGAGCAGCTAACGTATAACGTAACGTATCGGCTTATCCATTGACCGCGGAACACTCACCACTTACGGCACCCAGGGGCACTATTTGGTACCTATAGTTTGTGTTTTCACATCAGAAACCGGGCCAAAATGTTTCCAGAAAATAAACTTTATTCCTACGTCAATAAGTACCAAACAAACTTTTCAATAATAATAAAAGTACTAAACGTTTCCAGTATTGATGTTAGTTTTACTCGAGTTTGAGAACATTTCATTATATTTTCAAATGATTTTGTAATTGGTATTGTTTGCTTTAAGTATTTCAATGTTTTGAATCCCTCCGGCCGTTTTCGCAACTGCGTTGCGTAACCAGTTGCGAACTACCATTTCAATAGGAAAGCAAAATAGATCATAACACATTAAATCTACTGCAATTAAAATTGAAGTGTGTATTTGTTATTTCTTAATTTTTAATTTTTTTAATTTTATCTGTACTTTTGTTTTGGTTAATCTTCAAAGTGGCAGAACGGATTTGACAGGAATTTTACTAGCATTTAACCGATTTTATAAGAAGTAACTCAGACAACTTATATTTAAAAAAAATACGCTGGAGAAAGTTGTGAGGCAAAGCTAGTATCTCATATCTACCTGTCATATTTATAGACTTGAGGTGCACGTTGCTCGTATAATATAGTTTCCCCGCATCACTTATGGATTCTAATTTACCCATACCGTTTAAGTATAAAATATCATGTTTTCTTACATTATAATTAAGCAGTATTAACTAAATAACTGTTTTCATATACCTACGTGACGACGCCGAATTTATCGTCACGTATAAGAAAACAACTCCCGACAACTCCCAACGTCCGAGGTACTTTAGAGTACCTCGGACTTGTCCTCGACAGCCGGTGGTACTTCGTGGAGCATTTCCGACGTTTGGCTCCCGACTTTTCCACCCGCCAAAAACAAAAGGCATGCTGATTTTCTTACGATGATTTTCTTCACAAAAAGAAGCAAGTGTTACATACAATACACATAAATCCGAAAAATCAGAGATGCTTAAATGTCATCGGTTCGAACTCGAGACCTATATCTATATTTTATGTTGTTACATGAAAATAACAAGTAACCAAATATTTTAAAAAAGTATTCAGTTTTTAGGGTATGTGTGCTTGTTACATTAGTTTTCAGATGAAGTCGTTGCATGAAATAGTCTGTTTTGTAACGTGATAATAGGTTGATACCAGTACCAGGTGCTATAAATTATACAATTGCCTGTCAGCAAACAGGCTATGCTTTTTAATAACTACGGTATGTCTGTTTTATCTATCAATAGGGGTAAAACCGCCAATTGCGTTACCCTAATATGTGAAATGTTTTATTTTATTTTGTGCATGTTACTTGTTTGGTGTACCTAATAAAGAATACCTATGGACAAGAGAAATGAGCACAGCTTAGCGTTGATAAGTACTTTAGAGTATAGTATTTTTATTACCAGACGAAATGAAAAATAACCCCTTCTTTTAACGCAAGCTGTTAAAAAATCATTATTTTGCTCTTCATCGAAGCTACCACAAATGAAAAGTCTAATGGCAGTTTTTTTATTCGGTACGTATTATGGTAGGTATAATATACAATTTCCTCTCCTTTTAGTACATGAGACTTTTACATAACTAACGAAATACGGATAATAGGATAGTTAACAAAAAAAAATCTAATAAGCCTGATAAATGGATTACCAAAAAATATTGGACACTCATTTTTTTTTTTCACGTAAACAAACAACGAAGACGATATAGTGCTTTGAAAACTCGTTGTGACGTCATACTCTAAGACATTAGTATCACATCTTTTAGCTGTCAGTGACGTCACCAACCCCGACTCAAATCTTTGACGCGTTATATCTTCGTAATTTTTTATTGATTTGATAAAACAAAAAAAAATACATATCCAATATTTTTCGATAATCTAACAGACGGAATAATTAGGATCAAATATTTTTAAGTCAGTAAACATCCCTATTATTTCACCAGCTCTGTCAAAGTTTTATGAAATACGGAACAAGCCACATCATCCACAGCCTGAATACATCCACTGTTGGATAAAGTAAAGGCCTCTATTTTCTTGAGCCCACCTTCACAATTCTGTACCAGCTTCTACCAGCTTTTCCCCCCGATGGCAACTATATCCTCTGCCAGTATCGACGCTTTACGACCCACATTAATTTCCCAGTTCTTGAATGCCATTCAGTGACAGGCTTAGTCCACCTGAAATCAGTTTGCCATCAAGTGGCCGCTAAATACGAGCTGTTACTAAAAAAATGCTAATGGAAAATCCCAATAACACCGAGTTGCCAGGTATTTGGTGTTGTAAATAATTTGTATTAACTGTGAAATTGTCACGGGATGTGTTAATTATATACACTGGCAACCACATTTGCCTTAAAATAATTGAACGAAATTAATTAATAGCGCATTTGGTTATCATCAACATTAATTTGTTAGTATCGGCAGGTGATTTTTATAATTAAAAACATTCCAGTATTACAAAGAGCTTTAAACTGTTTTTGCAGCTGAAAATTCGAATGTTAATATTTAAAAAGTCATCAAGAAGCCTTTTAGCCGATTTTTATTTCAACTATTTTTAGGTCGCCTTCCAGTCTTACTGTCAAAAACAATAGTTACGACTAGCTTTTTTTGCAGGCTGGAAAATCATCACATGACTCCTCTCGCTCTTGGTGGAGCGGAAGGGACTGTCAGACTTCAACTGACTAAAAAACCACCCATGTTCCTTCTTAGCTTCTTTTGTGCCCGGGTCAGTCAAAATCAGTGATCGCGATGATAGGTCGTGGTAGAGTAAAATCAAACGTGTAGTGAACTGTATAAATTATAATAATAGCAAATTAGAAAATGGCTTAAAAATACAACTGGTTTCATTTGTTGCACTTACTGCCGTACTCAGAGATATTTAATGTTTACTTAAGCCGTCACTTAGTAAAGGTTTGACATATTATTGTATGACAAAACTGTCAAAACCATTAGTAAGTGATGGCCTAGGTAATCATTAAAGCCTTCTGAGTGCGGCAGTTAATGCTTAAACTGACAAAAGTAGGTCGTAATAACTGTGTTGGATAGTGAGAGAGCTATCATTGGTCTATTAATTATGGGTTTAAGTTATATTTTTTTATTTGTAGCTGATAGAAATTTTGTTCTGTTTAGCGGTATACAACATAAAATATAAACTATATTATATTCTTTATCTTTTTGGGCCGAGGTCGCGGTATCTCTTTCGGACAACTCGTAGCCCCGACGGGTTGTTAGTATAATGTGTGTTAATTATATTGGGTTATTTCTAAAGACCGCAATTCCTATTTTTTTACTTGAGTTTCAGTATCAGTAATTGATTATTTTTTAATGAAAGATTTATCATAACAGCTTGTGCTGTGTACGCTTCTTGAAACTATAACGGTGAAAAACACTATCAATCTAAAAGAAAATCTTCTTCAAATTACATACAAGTCTGTAGTACAGCTGTTGCACAATTAGTTCCTACACAAGAATACTGCACGATATTGCCAAAGAGAACAAATATCAGCGAATAAGAGAAAAGCAAATAAACGTTGGCTGGCAAGAACTTTTCTGTTTTCAAAAATTAACGCGAGTCAACCCACGAGAAAAAAAACATAAAAACGAGAATATACCATTTCCAAACTAATTACAACGGATAATTTGGCCGAAGCAATTATAATACTTTTCGGGGCTGAAATTGTGGTGAGTATAAAAAAAATATCAGAAAAACTTTTGTGTAACGAGCACACAGCGGTTAACGTCAGAACTACATCCAATTAGACGTCTGAGCCTATTAAATGGATCCAGCACAAGTTTCTAACTTACACGCAAATACACAGTAATAGTTAGCAAGCAACTTTATTGGTTAACCAGCTTTTATCATTGGATCTGTTTGTGTTGTTCAAAATTATAGTCGGTAAACATTGTTTTAAATTAAATGCTTTGCCTCTCTACTTATTCACATATACAATACAAGCACACTTTTGAATACTACAACGTGTGAATATTGTCGATTGAAATTTTAACACAATTTTGGTAGATATTAAATTTGCTTTCAAAAATACTACAACGTGTGAATATTGTCGATTAAAATATTAACACAATTTTGGTTGATATTAAATTTGCTTTCAAATGGGACTATGTTCTGGGAAATGTTAAACAAAAATAATTTTGATACTTGGCAAAGAAAACCACTTTTTAATTTCTTTAAATGTAGAAGGTAGATGCCTACTTTTGGACCGCCAAACTGATCAGATGAACACGCAACCGTCGCATTCATTTAGAAACAACAAATACGAATACGTGGTCTCCAGACATCTCGTAGAATCGATTCCCGAACGATCTCAGTGATATTTATGTCACGCACGCGATGACCAAACCATATGCGTACACCCAATCGATCTCATTAGGACATGCGGTTATTTATACACGTGATCACTTTTGTAAATAGTTCTGGAGCTTGGCACAAGCAAAGAGTGAAATCAGGCTGTGGATGATAATAATGGTCTTGTTCCTTTAGGTTGCGGTTCCACTGACGCGAAACAGAGCTGAGGGGTTGAAATGCTTGTCTTGTTTGAATTAAAAGAGATTTCAAGCCATGTGATTGGTGAATCGCGGCACAGCTGGTCTCCGCTCTGCTCCGCTCCGCCTCAGTGGAACCGCAGCCTTATCGTGAGGTTAATGCTTAGCCTCGTGACAGAGTTGGCTTAACATACCGTCAAGAAATATTTTCTCAGGCATGCTGGTTTAGACACGATGTTTTCCTTCAGTGAAGAAAATTATGTACATGAATCAAAGGTTTGAGGCGTGGAGTTCGAACATGAGACCTGTAACTCGGCCGTCCGACCGCGGCAATAACACCAACGGGCTATCAATGCTAATGATGAAGATAATGAACTATTTTATCACCAATAATGTGTTTTATTTCAAATTATTTATAAACACATCACGATAAGAAAACCATTTCCTGAAAGTGTGGATTATGGTAATTCGCTCGATAACTGTTGACCACAACCATTATTTATTGGCAGCCGAAATGATTTAATATGTCCAGACCAATGAATGCATGTAGGTGTGAAAATAATTAGGTTTTATTGTATTATATTATCTTCGTCAAATGAATGTTTTGAATATAAATAATAATAAAAAATTAACACTCCTAGCTAATTCTGCTTCTTTGGGCTAACGTCGCAAACTCTATCGCTTATCTATCTATCGCTATCGGGCAAAGTATTATTGTGTTTCTCGTTAGGATTCTTGAAGCCTGAAGTCAGGATATGACCGTTCAATATCAATTGGGTGGTCATTATACAAACTCATGCATATGCATCTGGGACGTAGCGTGCCCATAATTCGATTCCCACCGGCTTCCCTTCGGGAAAATTACACTTACTTACAATTACGGTAAAAAATTTATGTTTTCTTTTACAAAAATGTTGTTTCTCATGTATCGTGGGTGCGTTTACAAATATTTAAACTCACAAACACAGACACCCAGACCCGAAACAACTATCTGTAGGCCTTACAAATATTTGTTCCGTACGGGGATCGAACCCGCGACACGCAACGCAGCAGTCCAATCGCTCAGCCACTGCGCCAAACGTGTCGTCGCCGATAATAGCTGGTGCTCTGGTGTCAGAATTCAGAACTAAATTTGTATGAGCGTACTCGTGTTACTGACTAGGAATTTCTTCTAAGCATCAACATCATCTACCTAACCTTTTCCCAACTAGGTTTCGGTTGGAACCGGATATACCTGAATACCAGAATTTTACATGAAGCGACTGCCTATCTGACCTCTACAACCCAGTTAGTACTGGGTAATATGATACCCCTCGGTAAGACTAGTTGTCAAACATTCGGGTGACTGATTTCCAGGTCTGTACGACTGTCAAATATCTACAAATGACAGCCGGGATCAACGGCAAGGATAATCCTTATTATTATTATAAATACTGTCTGTCTGTCGCGCTTTCACGCCAAAAATACTGAACAGATTTATATGAAATTTGGTACACAGATAGTTTATAGCCTGAAAAAGGGGCATAGGCTACTTTTTACCCGACTGCGGCGAAGCCCAAAAGGAGGGTTATGTGTTTGGCGTGTACGTATGTCGGTTTCTTTGTTCCCTCATAACCCCTAAACGGATATAGGGATTTAAATAAAATATACGTCGTTAGATTCGTCTTGACGGCGCGAGTGTCACTGGATACATTAAAATTAAAAAAGAAAAGATATTTGCGGATTCTGGGGGCCATATGGCGTATTTCAAAAAATAAAAAAAAACCATTACCATCGAGTAGGGTATCAAAATGAAGAATTTTAAAAGGAGATTACATAAATACGTATAGTATATGACATTTATATATTTAAAATAAATTCAAAGTCACAAATCATATAAACAAAACACAAAAGTTAAATCATCTGCGAAGAGTTTTACACGACCATCGAAAGAACAGACACAAAAGAACTAAAAAGTTGGAAATAAAAAAAGTTGTATTTGAATATTAAATTATGAAATGAAAATAGAATGGACCCCGCCTGCTTCCAAGTTTTGTTTAATTTAAAATGTGCTTGTTTTTTTTACTTTTCAGTTTTTTCAGTCGGGTTTTTAGTTTTTACACTACTTTTTTTATTAATGCGATAAATGGGTTGTAAAGGGTTCAAAAGGGGGCATGAAAAGAACACTTTTGGTCGCGGTAACCGACATCGGTCGCGATAACCGACACCTACGCGAACGAAGCCATCAGCTAATTAGAAATAATTAGAAAAAATATATTTACAATAGATAAAACTAGGTGTGAAATAGGTGGTTAGTTGGTCACCTATCCACAGACATAATATTGATCCGACCGGCTGTTTTTATCTATCCATGATCTCCTCACACAGCCGCAGCCGTTAGTAATTATCATGTTATTTAATATTGTTATAACTATTTTATTATTTTCCTCATAAAATGGACTAACAGAATGGAAAATAACCTAGGTCCAATTACTTCCCACTTCATTCTTAGAAGTTCTATCGGCTAAATCTGAATAGAATCCTTTTTTTATGTCCAAGTTTAATTACAAGTCTGTATGAACTGAGGTAAAGGCTATTACAAGCCACTGGAAACAGCAAAAGAGGACTTGAATAAAATTGTTTCAACGCTTCGGAAACGTTGAATGCAACCGACAAAATGCAAGAATTCTTTGGAACCAGCTACCGAAACCAACAAGGATTCATTCAGGCTTTTTGAGTCGAACTTCCTTTTATGTAAAATGGTTACATCAATGATGTACCTACCTACCAAATTGATCATCTTCGTTTGGCGATATTGATCGTACAGGTAGATTACGAGACGTTTGTCATAACATTAGATTATTAAATCTATAACAATGGACAGTCCGTTTCAATTAAATTCCGACAAAAATATGTATAGGCAACTAGGTAACACTTTGTCGATAATTTCAATAAAACCACGTGACTAGTTTAGTTCCATGTTACGTTCTAGTCAAACGGAACATTTTTTATCTCGATACAGATGGAAAATTGACTTCAAACGATTGGTTTGGTTTTATTTTTCAAAGCTGTTATTTCGACTATAATGTCAAGGATCGGTAAAAAATGAGAATTGGCTCGATTATCTTAAAAGTCAATGTCTGAAAAAACCAATTTGTATAAAGTATGTCAGTGTTTTCGTCGTTGGTATTTGAGTAGGAAGAGATTTTACTGCCGTACTCAGAGATATTTAATGATTACTTAAACCGTCACTTAGTAAAGGTTTGACATATTTTTGTATGAGAAAACTGTCAAAACCATTACTAAGTGATGGCCTAAGTAATCATTAAAGGTCTCTGAGTGCAGCAGTTAGAGTCTCTATTTAAATGCAGTTATTTTTATATAAAAAAAAACATTTCAACAGTAGCTACTTATAGTCTAATGCCTCTGATTATAATTAAAAAGTTGATATATAATTGATTAGATTTTCCGTTTCGACATGAGTGTTATATTACTCTATGTTAAACTTTGTACCTACAGATCATACAACTGTTTGTGACTCGATACGTGTACAGCACGAATAGCTTAGCATAGTCTGAGATAAGACAGTGTTTAAAGCTCTTTTCTATAATCGAATGAGTAACAGGCACCGCCGGGTTGAAGAGAAACGGTTCAAACACTCGTTACGTCACAGAATTTAACGATATTTCAGCTTCGATTGAAATTTTAGGCTTAGAGTATTCTCTGATTGAATATTCTAAAGAAAAATGTTTATGGTTGTTTGTTTCTTGTTGTAAATGGAAGATAAAGACATTGTACCGACTCCAAATCGGAATAACGGCCCTAAAATACCTAGATTGCATTGGTTATATTATCCAAGCGTTGACTGAGCGAGATAGTATGTAGTATAGAGAAAATATGCAAATGAAAACGTGACGTTTAATGAAAACAATCGAAATAAACAGAAATAATGTCAAATGAAGTTGACTGTAATTAATGATGAGGATATTTTGATATAATAATAAACCTTTGGGTATAATACTACGACTGGGTTTAATAGTAAAGGATTTCACCTACCTAATACCTATTATTGTACATTGTCTAATCATGTTTTGCGTATATTGTTTGTTCGCGATCCTAAACCACATAAATTAATAAGTAAGTGGTTATGTCGAAGTTTGTTTATGAATTATACATAATAAAATGAGAGGCCATTCAATATTCATATCTAAATGTAATAACTTCCTCTACCGTTAATCTACCAGTTTCAAAACACGTAGGAGATAATAAACTACAGCGGAACTTAAGTCAAAGCCGAGTGAAAGCCGGAAATCGAATATGCCATCGCAAGGAAACTATTTACAGCTGTAGCAGATAGACTATATTATACTCCCTTTAACCTTCGCTTTAAACGAGTTACGAAATTACTGTAGATGGTTCAGAAATTACTTTGATATTAAGGTGTGTTAGAGTATATTCCCAAACAGCGAAATCAGAGAAGTACAGTAAATCACACAGTACATGTGTCATCTACCAACCCGGACTGTTGCTGCGTGGTAGATTATGACCCATTCCCACTCATAGAGAGGAGGCCTATGTCCCAGCAGTAGGAGCTTATGCTTATTGTTTAATAATGGAGTATAAATTCACATCAAGATTGCTACTTAACGGGCAAGAAATAGTACAGAATATAAGTGGTTTCTAAAGAAAAATATTTTTGCCGAACAAGTTATCGAATCTAAGACGGGGAATCAGCAATCGCCCTTACATCCACAAGACCTACGAGTCAGTAAAGTTCCAAAAATCATTTTCTCGCACGAATTCACATACCAATCTCACGCTTTTTATAGCACCGCTGTAGCTACCTACATACCAAGGAAATTGTTTTCTGATTGGCCAAGATTCCTTTACGACGATCTGAGAAACATTCGGGATCTTTAGACCAACATTACCGTAGGCTTATGGCAGATAAAACACGTATTAATATCGCTTTGCGGTCCCTTTTCGAAGTTCCGAACATAAGAACTATCGTTACGAAGACGGTTTGGGTAATGTCCATTTTTATTTCTACACGTTATTGAATGCCTCTACGTACATTTGTTTTTTTTTTTTTGGCATTTATAAGTAAGTAAAGAGATAGACGAGAGAGAGATAGGGAGAGCAGTGATGACCCAGTGGTGGCTTCCCCGACTTACGAACTGTGAGTCGTGGGTTCGAACCCAGTCAGGCGCATTAGTTTGTGTAATTTATTTCATCACCACTGCTCTCAAAACGGTGAAAGAAAACATCGTGACGAAACCGGCATGTCTTAGAACCAAAAAATTCGAAGACGTGGTCATCTACCAAACCGCACTAGGCACACGTGGTGGATTATAGCCCATCCCTCTCCTAGAGAGGAGGTCTGCGTCCCTATAGTGGAAACAATATAGACTGATGATGATGATGATGAAAGAGATAGCCATCTTTGTTGTAAAGAATAAACGTAGATAATTTTGGGATAAGACTTAAAGGGAAGGAATATGTAAGTTGGTTAGTATTGATGATTAAAGGTGGTAATTTTAATAAAAGTCAATCAGGCTTTTATTAAAATTATTATAGCTTACATCCTAAAAATATTGAAAGTTAAGGAAATATTGTTTTCACAACTATTTTTCATTTAGTCATATTGTAACAAATAATTTCGTTTTATGATATGGTGAAGTGGGCAGATTCCGTAATACCTTGGGCTAAGGTAGTGTGTACGAGTAATTCTCAATTTGGAAACCGTGTTATTTTAAAATCGACATAATTATTAAATGATACAAATGCTCTACCGATAAAAAGAGGTATTCCCATCTTAACACTGATTTTTAGAGCATTTAAGTTAAGAGCACCAAAGCTATTCCCATCTGAGCACCTAAGAATTGAAAGCTGCTAGTGATGGGGTGTATAATAAAAGTTTAGTAATCGATAATAATTTTAGTAAAGTTCCACAAACTACCAGGAGAACGGAAACATAAGAAGGTATTGGAAATTAGCATTTTAAAATCAAATCTTTAAGCCTTTCTGATAGCATGCAGTGTGTAATTAAGATACTACTACTTCACGATTCTGGCCTTCTGCTACTTTGTGACACTTTACTGATATAGAAGTTATATACATGACAAAGAACTTTAGTTTAAAAAAAAAGAAGAATTGTTAAATCAGGTTCCCTCTAATGGTCGCCCTGCGGACTCGCCGTCCGCATACCGGCCCATTGTGCTGCTCGACGAGGTGGGCAAGTTCTTTGAAAGAGTAATTGCAAACCGCCTCGCCGAGCACCTGGAGGGAATGGATCTTGCGGAACACCAGTTTGGTTTCCGCAAGAGGCGCTCGACGGTGGACGCCATCATGCGCAAGCCCTCACGACGGGGGCTGCGGTCTCTCGGGGCGGTGTGGTATTGGCAGTGTCTCTCGACATCGCTAACGCTTTCAACACTATGCCCTGGAGCTGCATTAGGGAGGCACTCCGGTTTCACCGGGTGCCGACCTACCTTCGTCGTGTGGTCGGGGACTATTTGACAGACAGGGCTGTCATCTATCCTGGTCAAGACGGACAGTGGAACCGGCGAGAGATGTCGTGCGGTGTTCTACAGGGATGAGTTCTGGGGCCGCCCTTGTGGAACATCGGTTACGACTGGGTGCTGTGTGCCGACCTCCCTAGCGGCGTCAGCGTGGTCTGCTACGCGGACGATACGCTGGTGCTAGCACAGGGTGGGTCGTACGAGGCGGCGGCCGACAATTTGACACGCGGGGTTGCGATAGTCGTAGAGAGGATCCGGCAGCTGGGTCTCGAGGTGGCGCTTCACAATTCGGATGCCATGGGCTTCTATGGTCGTGGGGATGCGCTGCCGTCGGGATCCCAGTTAATGGTGGGAAGGGTTCCCATCGGCATCAAGTGTACTTTGAAGTACCTAGGACTCGTCCTCGACAGCCGGTGGAACTTCGTAGAGCATTTCCGACGTTTAGCTCCCAGACTGAAGCGGGCCGGGGCTGCCTTTAGGTGGCTCTTGCCCAATCTGGGGGGACCAAACGCCTCCTGCCGGAGGCTCTATGCGGGGATCGTGCGGTCCATGGCCCTTTACAGGGCCCCGGTGTAGGCGCCTGCTTTGAGGAAGCGGGCCGCCCACTACCTGAACGTGTCCCAAAAGGTCATGGCCGTGAGGATGGTACGGGGGTACCGCACAATCTCCCGCGAAGCGGCGAACCTCCTTGCCGGATTGCCGCCGTGGGATCTAGAGGCGATAGTCCTCGCGCGCCTGCATCAATGGCGCGCGGAGGCGCTGCGCCGGGGGTTCACTCCGCTGCCGCGGTAAATTGCTGCGCGGCGGACAGACCTCCGGTGCGATCTCATGGCGACATGGAGACAGCGACTGTCGCAACCCCGTGCAGGGCACGCCACGATAGTGGCGGTAAGTCCCCTCTTTGAGGAGTGGCTAGAGAGGCGCCACGGCGCCCTCACCTTTCGTCTGATGCAGGTCCTCACCGGACACGTTTGTTTCGGGAGGTACCTGCACCGAATCAGGCGGGAGGAAACGCCCGGATGCCACCATTGTGAGGATCGGCCGGAGGACACGGTGGAGCACACAGTGGAGGTGTGCCCCGCTTGGGCGGAGACCCGCCGTGTTCTCATAGCGGCGATCGGCGGCGGCGACCTCTCGCGCCCGGCCCTGGTGCAAGCCATGGTCCGGGGCGAGGAGGAATGGGACGCCGTCGCCTCCTTCTGCGAAGCAGTGATGCTAGCGAAGGAGGTGGCGGAACGCGAGAGGGAGAGAACCTCCCGTCCCAGCCGCCGCGGGAGGCGCTCCGGGCGTCGGGGGTCTCGCGATGACCTCCGGCCACCGTAGACGCGGGCCTGTGGACGGTGAGTGATGGGCTATCTCGCCGTCCGTCCGTCTTACGACGAAAACAGGCCGTGTCGACGGCGCGTTCGTGTTCCACGCGCGCCTCAAAGAGATGTCAGCAACATGGGAGGGGCCCGACAGGGCCGATGCCCGTCGGGGCCGCGGGTTGTCCACAGGTTATCGCGGCCTCGACATAGAGGGCGAAGAAGGAACATGGTTGGTTTTTATTCAGTAGAAGTCTGACACTCCCTTTCGCTCTGCCCAAAAGCGGAAGGGGTTATTCGATGATTTTACACCCGCCAAAAAAAAAAAAAGGTTCTCTTATGGTTCTGTACCTATATATTTATATTTCTGGGCTCCTGGTAGTTTGTGAGACTTTACTGTCCTTGTTTCCCATCTCCAAAAACAAACTGCTTGGTATTAGAAAGGCATAATAATATAGATTTGATTTTAAGATTCCAATTTTCCAGTTTCTGTTCTCCTGGTAGTTTGTGGAACTTTATTAAAATTATTATGGATTACTTTAATTATACACCCCATCACTAGCAGCTATTAAATCGTTGGTGCTCTAAGCGTAGGTGCTCTAAAAATCGGTGCTCAGATGAGAATACCTCGATAAAAATATTGTAACTCCACTTAAATATTTTGCTATCAAAATCACTTTAAACCTCCAACCTCACGACATTTATTTTCTCAGAGCACACGACTTTTATAAGAAAACGAGCTCACCCTCAATATAAAGTTGGAAAATAAATATTCCAAAGACAAATATTATATTTGAGTGCACGAGTATGCCTCACGAGATATTGCGATACCCGACTGTGGGAAGTCAAAGGAAATATGTGTACATCATGCATTATTGTAAATGTGAGGCGAGTTGACTGAGTTTGTGCGTCCTAGAATATTTGTGTGCCTAGCTTTATTTCTATAAAAGTGTTAAATGAAATTGTGAGGTTTCCTTTTGTTTTTGCTCAGGATTGATGACCTGAAACAGTAACATGGGGTAGCGGCGGACCACAAAGGAGATGGCGGGACGCGCAGGTTGGGTTCCTTGAGGATTGTACAGAATCGTGACCGTTGGACGGAATGGAAGGGTGACCTTTGCCAAGCAGTGGAACATTATCGGCAAGCTGAACTAATAATCATTATATAGATCATTATAGGGTGTTTTAATACTATACTGTACTGTTCCTAGTACTTATTAATAATGTAGCACCGAGTTGCAGTATCTGACATATCGCTGTTAAAGTCTCGATGATTTGTGTTGGTATGTTTTTTTTTTGTGAATAGGTTAAAAAAAAACAGTTACAACAGTTTAAAATATTTTTTTATTATCCAGCTGGCTTTCTGATTTGGACAACAAAATCCTTACTAGTTAAGTGTTGAGAATATATTCTCAACACTTAACTAGTAAGGATTTTGTTGTCCAAAGTCCAAAAGGAATCTATAGATTCCTTTTGTTACAAGACCCGCAGCGTTTAACAACGGATCAAAAACTCAGTCCAGTATTGGAATTTACGGGTGGCCTATGACTTTTTTCACGAAACTGACTTTAATTTCTAATATCTATTTACTCATTCACTAACGAAAGTGCATACGGTTAAAATATATTTATAATAACGCACACAATTTCAATTTACGCGAGATAATACACATTGTGTGTTATCTTAAACTCCCAGCTGAACGATTCATCTTCCTAAGAACTTTCTAGAACATGTTTATTACTCACTAGAGACCAACACTATCATCTAAAATACTTGTCAGCGCCTTATTGTACGTAATGTAGTCCAATTTTTCTCAGTAACCAACGTACTTTCACAAGAAGAAGTATTCCTCAAGGGTGAAATTAATATTTGTCGAGATAAAAGTACGTTTTTTCTCTGTTTTTCTGAGACAAATATGAGTGTGAACAAAAACCCTAATGTCTTTACTGACTGTTTGTTATAGTTGTAAGGTTATTTATTTTTCTAGATTTACTGGTAACTCTTATATTTATTTCGGGGTCTGTGCACTAGTTGCCAACTCAGACGGAGCTCTATTGCTGAAAAACTTACGAGTTAAACTTCTGTGTGATCACCTAGATTTGAAATGATAGGCACAGAGTATAAAATGTTGTTAACCAGAATAATATTGCACACAGCTTAATATCGGTCTAACCACCAAACCGGTATGATGTAGACCATTGACGTACCTACTTATGTAAATACGAGAAATACATGACACATGTAAAAGCTTTCAAAAGCTTTCGGAGAAACCATACTAATGCGTATTTAGGTAAATGTTTAATACTTAGTAGGAAAATCTGTTTGCAATACAAAGCTTATGTGTGTTCCACTTTGTGCTTATTTCATGGAAGCCCTACCTGTCAAAGACAAATGAGTGAAGTGAAATAACCTTCCCATTTCAATACAAATAAGCTTCAAAGAGTGAATTATAAGACCATGGAATATTTTTATAAATCTACATATTAGAAATAATTATAGTACCTATGGCTTATGAAGTTAAAGCCAAAGTAAACCTCTTGAAAACCATTCTAGAAAACCATTGAATGCAATCGCTGTGTCCGAAATCGGCTCGATGGCATAATTAAATATCATCATGGCTTAAAAGCTATCTAACTAACTACAAATACCAAACAACACAGGTGATTTTACAGGCTAGTCTACTACTTACAGTTATTACAATAACAATTTCCATTGGAATTTTCATACCGGAGTACTGAGGCAGGCATGAAGCAACTCAAATAGAGTTTCAGATTTAAGGGAAAAATTCTATTATTGTATTACAAAATACACCGTGTTTCCAGGCATTTAGAAGGATCATATCTCAAATATTTGTTCGATTCCTACCGATGTTACTTACCAAATTGACTATCGCGAGGTCTCATTCTCCAATTAAGCGGAATCATTTGGAATTCACCTCATTTTACTTAAGACTTGCTTGCGGTGCTTCATTTCTGGAAACCGAAATTTAGGACTAAATATAAATACGAAAATACCTTTGTCTGCCTGTAAACCGCCTTAACAACCGAACGGTTTTGGATGAAATCTGTTCACCGTCCGTATCCTTTGGCCCAAGGACAGACTAATATGACCTAGGTCAGATATGGGATTCGTTTTATCCTAGTAATACGTTCCTGTGGGATAAATTCTGACCTACACGTGGTCACAGCCACGAGCAAAACCTAGTAAGCTATAATAGCTTATTTTGTACTGCTATGATATTCCTTCGCTGAATTCTGAACATCATTTAATTATTTGAGATAGGATCGCGATACATTGATGTAATGTCATTAAACCGGTAAGCAGCTTTACTAATTTATGTAATCATAAAAATATTACGATAAAATGAAACAGCAATATTTCGTTTACAATATTTTGGAGCTTGTGGTCTTTTTCTGCTTAGCGTGTCGATGACAATATTTAAACTGAGTCATCCCAAAATTAAGCGCAGATTAGCATTTTCTGTTCCGTCCATCGACTCCTGTGATGTGCAAGTAACAGGACAGGCAGAACACGATATCAAGTGTCCTATCGTGTGTGGGGAAACACCACATCTACACTTCAGGGCAGAGTTATCTATGAATCTCCATTATCTTGGGTTCTGGAGGTAAGATATTCAGTCGCTATATAAAAAAACAATGGTATTCAGGTGCATCTAACTAGATCGGAGGCGACCACGATATTGAGCCTAAATGTTGATTAGGTTAATTTTACAATATCTGTTGGAGTTCAACTTTAACATATTTTTAAAAGCTAAAAAGAACTTTTATGTCCGAGAATATCTAAATCTACGTGGGGTTTATCATTTTTAACTCTAAAGTCGATCTATGGGGCTACTTACTTGGGGTGTATGTGCTATGGGGCACCAGTTTGGGCCGATAGGGCCACCATAGGAGCGGCACGTCGTAAATTACTTCAAAGCCAGCGGTTGGCTTTGATTTTCTTGTGTAAAGCGTATAGGACGGTTAGTACTGAAGCCTTACCGGTACTGGCAGGAGTACTTCCAGTCGATCTTGAAGTGCAGCGCCGTGCTTCAATGTACTGCACGAGAGACCGCGGACGCAGACTTTTTATTGCAACGTGACCGTGCTAAAGTAGCTAGATTACTTAAACCACAGACTGACGTGTGGGATTAACTTTTGTCTGAATGGCAATGTAGGTGGGATAATTCCATCAAAGGTTGACACCTCCACCAGATCTTTCCATCCGTTCGTGAGCGGCTGGCCAGGACATGGCTGGAGGTGGATCACTGTGTTGCCCAATTTCTCACAGGTCATGGTAACTTTAAGAGTAAATTATTTTCCTTCAAGCTTGTTACCTCGCCTTTCTGTCAATGTTCTACATCTGACTGCGAATATGAACAATCTGCACATCACATCATCTTATGGGAGTGTAGTCTTTGGGAGAATGAACGTAATATTATGTTAAATAGTGTACAGGTTACTTCTGGAGTTATTTATTACACGGACCCTGTACAAACTAGAACAAATTTCCGTGCGTTCAAGCATTTTTGTCATACCTATTATTGGAATCAAATATAACAGCTCACAACTTAGGACCCAGTAATATTAATGACAATAATATCCGTGGTGCTAGGCAACTGGGCTTATCCCAGTTGTATACGTCCCTGTGTGCCTATTGGCCTTGTTCTTTTCTGTCTCCTGCTGATATTGGAGGGAAGTGGACATTTCTGTTTTTTCCTACTCCTCCGCTATTCTTTTCTGATTAATTTCGTTGCGGGATCCAAGACAGTTAAATCGTTTCTCTGGGACTTCGTCGGGCTTCATTGTCTCGGCGCTTTTCTTGTGGTCGCCACTGTTGATTCTGGCTTACAGGAGTTACAGTGGTTTGGGAATAGTGTGGCGGGCTTGTTTACATATTTTTAGAACTGGCTGTGTAAGAGTGCATAACGAAATATGATGTACTTTTAAACAGTTTAGAGAAAGAGGAGAATAGGAATATAGAATAAGCATTTAATTAGGTTTTCTATTAGGAATTTGGCAGTAATTGGCATTCAAAGTTGTGCCCGGTAATGGTTTTGACTTACTTATTGACTCAAACTTAACTGACAAAATATGGGTGTACTGTTATCGTACCTCGAGGTAACCCTTCTTTTAAGAACAGGTGTGATGCTATATCGCGTAATTTTTGTAAGACCCACAAAGAGCTTTTTATTCTAGCGCTTCTGTAATATTACACGTCGGAAGTCAATTTCCCGTTCATGTCCTGTTTTATTATTATTATTGGATACTGTTGCCATGGTTTTATTTTACCAGCTCCAATAAGAATTACTTAAGTAGATAGATTGTTTTACTGTGAAAGGTCAAATAATAAATTGAAATTACAGTGTATTGGAGCCATTAATCACAATTCATGATGAAATAACCAATGTAGGTTGCCAACATAGGATGTTAACAAAAAAAATCTAATTAGTCCGTCATATAGATTACCAAAAAATATTGGACACGTATTTTTTCTTTTTTCACGTAGGTAAACAAACAATGAAGACGATACATCAGTGCTTTGAAAACTCGTGTGACGTCATACTCTAAGACATTAGTATGATATTTTTTAGCGGTCAGTGACGTCACCAATCCCCACTCAAATCTTTGACGCGTTTTATCTTCGTCAATTTTTATTGATTTGATAAATAATACAATATTTTTCGAAATTCTACCAGACGCACTAATTAGAATAAATTTATTTTTAGACAGTAAACATCCCTATTGGCCAGTCTTGTATAGTATCGACCAATCGCTTGGCAAAATCCCGTAGGTATACTTAGTCAAATTTTCATATTAGGTATGTAGGAACGTAACTGATAACAACCCAAAGAAACCTCTAAAATACAACAAACCGAAAGTTTAGAAAACTTTCTTTATTGCTTTCTAAAATAAAATCAAAAATAGAAAATCAACATCGTAGTCAAATCTGGCACGTGTAACGGTAAAATGTATTAAGACCTATTTGAATAAAACCATTACCGTAAAATTTTCGAGGAAAACTTTTTCATTATTCATTTAATAATCCCTTATCATAATTATACCTACTTTACGAGCTCTTATCTTCTTTATATTTTTCGTTTATTCTGACGAAACACAATGGCTAATAGAAACCCCGGAGGGAAAACCCTCACAGAAGGACATACAATGACCTTATGGGTGGTGTCCTACAAAAAGGTCAGATATGTAAGTAGTACCTACTCGCAACCAGATCGTGCATGTGCGTAGGCGAAGCTAAAGTAAGAAGGAAGTTTTGACCAAGTCTTCTAAAACTGGGCGTCAGTTCTATACTTTTGTGTTACGTATAAATAATTGTATTTTCCTTTTACTTTTTGTTGTTTGGTTTTTTTAACAAAAGTATCTCAGTAGCAGGCACGGAGTCTGTATTTGTGTCATTTTCATTGGACTTAAACGTAACATAAGAAGGGGGATGGAGTGGGGGTCGTCTGGCGGTAAGATGGGCAGACGACATTAGGGGAAAGCTGGTGAGGCTGGCACAGAACCGTGCAGACTGTCACAAGTGAAGAGAGGCCAGACCCAATAATGGATAAATTCAGGTTGTGGATTGGATATTGATGATGAAACGTCGCTGATGAATAGGGGATCGGACAAAGCAAAACTAATTTGTCCGTCAGATGATGTTGAACACGTATTTTTTCTTTTTTCACATAAACAAAAAATGAAGACGATACAATGCTTCGAAAACTCGTGAACTCCTCGAAAACGTCACATGTCAGTACAAAACTAATTTGTCCGTCAGATGATGTTGAACACGTATTTTTTCTTTTTTCACATAAACAAAAAATGAAGACGATACAATGCTTCGAAAACTCGTGAACTCCTCGAAAACGTCACATGTCAGTCAGTACAAGTTTTGCCTACAAATGACGTCACCACCCCCCACTCATGATCTTTGACGCGTTTTATCTTCGGCAATTTTTATTAAAAGAAAGAAAAACGTATCCAATATTTTTCGATAATCTAACTGACGGACTAATTAAAATCATATTTTTTTACTCAGTCTGATCGCCCATTGGGTGTACTAATATGTACACTGCTACCTAACCCGTCGGGGATTACAGGTGTGATGTTACAATTTATTTATGTATTTAGATTAATAACAATAGCCTCCTCATTCAATGGCTATTGATCATTTACTGCCTACCTCGATACTCCTAGCGTAAACAATATCGAAGCAAGCAACATATTGTCGCTATAGACACAACCAATTTGCATTAACTCTATTAGTTTATGATTAGATCCAATTATTATTAAAATAAACATGGATTTAATGTAAATTAGAGGGTGACGCGCGGTGCCCCGTGTGTTTGGAATCGGGTCAGTGTCACTTCAACTGATATTGTTCATTATGTTTGCTGTGAGTAGGTACTAACAAGGTTGTGGAAGTCAGATGGCGATCGTTTTATGTAACATACTGATATTCAGCTGCATCTGGTTAGACAGAAAGCCGACTCAAACACAGTTGCGAGAACATGGAGCGACTGACTATCTGACTTTCACATCCGAGCTAGTACTCCGGTACTATAACATTAGTACTCATAATATGATACCCTCGGTCTTTCCAACCAATGACTACCTGTTATGACTGTCATAGATCTACGTATGACAGCCGGGACCATCGGCTTAAGAGGAATCTCGGTATGTAATGGGTGGTCACCCATCTTAAGACTAATCTAGGCAAGCGAGGCTTAACCTAAGCCGCTGTTATTCAGCCACGAGAACCTCTCTTCTCTCATTGACTCATTCTTCTTTGATTGATTCAATCTTACTCCACTTATCTCCTGATTGGTGAAATCGGGCCTTATTTCTCGCAGCCTGCAGTGTTATTTTGTGATGTGTTATTATCAATTTGCGCCCACTCATGTGCGTCATTAATGTTAATGGTTCATTATCTCGGAGGCAAGTGTTGGATTTATTTTATCTCTTGATTGGGTTCGTTGAATTATATTCTTCAAATATATGCATCAGGAATGAAACTACAGAAAATAATGAACACTTCGTAGGTACTGAATACCAAATCAATTACTATGTCCAGATTCTTTCTCGCCCATCCTTTATAACCACCTTTTTATTTTAGTGGGTTTGGGAAATCCTCGCGCCCGGGCATAACGGAAGACTAGGTGTCAGACTTCTACTGACTAAAAACCACCCATGTTCCTTCTTAACCCGAAGCTGCGGTATCTCTTTCGAACAACCTGCAGCCCCAGTCCGCAGCTCCCTTTACAACCAGCTGCACTCTTAAACCAATGATGACGCTGTGTAGGTGACTCTAAACTGGATTGATGATATTTGAGTATGTCACCGGCCACGTTAAAAAGCAGATCAAATAGGACTAAAGTTTCACAACAAACAGTAAACGGAAACACCACAAAAGAATCTAATTTATTCAAAACATAAACCACAGTGATACAAAAAAATACAAAAACACAGCCAAAAAAACGGAAAAAACTATTTATAAACTCGTTAATATTTTACCGACGCCATTCGTAACAGCTCGCATAGCTAACTCGACAAAAGCACTGCGGCTGAAATAACTTCCCGCTATAAATTCAAGCAGAATTGTGCAGCTTGAAATGCTGCTTGTGAATAACTTCAATTGAAATAAGAATACGCGAAGGCGACTCCATTTTTCTTGCGATAAACGAGTTTCCTGACACTCGATATGAACAACCATTGCTGTACGTTATTTAAAAGGTGCCGACACTTGCGAACTCTAGTGCCGTATTTTTGGCCAGTGGACTTGAAAATGGCGGCAACATTTCGAGAAATAATGCTACTGCCGTTATACGCTGACCTCAAAATAGGTCGGAAAAGGCTAGGCAGATGATTAACATGATAAATTAACGCTTAAATCATCATACGGTGAAGAATGAAGAATCTTATGGAGACATCTTCCAATCCGCACTGGGCCCATGTGGTAGATTATACAGGCCTCCTCTCATTGCGAAGGAATGCGCGACCACGTGGGCCCAGTGCGGATTGGTAGATGTCAGAAGTCTTCGAAATTTTGGATCTAGGACATGCCGGTTTCCTCACGAAGTTTTCCTTCACCGTTTTTGGGTCTAGAACATGCTACACGCACACTTAAATCATTACCTATACTTATCTTTTGTCACGTATCCTACGTGACCTGTTGTTTGCTCATTACAGAAAATAGTGGATGACTGTAAAGGCTTCAACAATTAGATTGCCAACGACGAAGGCAAAATCGTGGTGAGACTGCATGGTTGTCCGATTTTCGTGCCACTGACAATCTGTGGGGACTGTCAAAGATATAGAAATCGTCTGGTACTGGTATGTTATGATGGTCAACAATCCACGGACCAACTTTAGCAAGAACTGCTTAGCCGTGTCGATCGACTTGTGCGATTGTTATTCTTTAGACACGAGTTCCTCTCTCCTGTAAAACCTAAGTTTTCAGATGAATATTTTCTTAATTCCTGCTTTTCGACGACACTCTCCACGTCGCCTTTTGTAAGATAGACCATTCTAAACTAGAGTTGGAAATTTTTATCGCTAGCGAAAAGATGCTAAGTAGTTAGTTTCTGGAAACTAAACAGAGGAATAAATGTGGTATAACAGCATTGTTATACCATATTTATTCCTCTTATATTTTAACTATCCATGGTTCTTGGAATGCTAGAGAGAGCATTAAAGCATTATATTTTATTCGATTTTGTAAACAATAGTATAAGTTTCCAACTAAAGAGTAGAACTGCGGACTGAACTGTAAAACTATTATAATTATTAAAATTTTACTAGAATTTGTATTTCAAACGGTACTATTCAAATATTTCATATTTAAATGTACTATCCTTTTACTATTTATTCGTGGAATCTTATTATAATACTGTTTCCAAAAAGGTTTTATATATTTAACAATTTAAGTACAGCGTACACACTAAATATAGGAAAAAGGAAAGCAACGGAAGAATAAGTATATTCATACATATCTTTTATACTGGTAGAAGGTTTCCATGGAATAACAATATGATAATATAATTATAATTATAATAGATAATATAATTATTTAAATGGAAACTTTGTCATGTCAGGGGACCGCTACATATGTATTTACATGTGCAATCTGTGTTGGTTTAAATTCAAACATAATATATGTAACTAGGTAAGTATATAGTTTAGTATTGAGCGGTCCCACTAATTATTTAAATGAAAACTTGCCATGACAAGTTTTAATTTAAATAATTATAAATATTATCTTGTATACAGTTTGCATATCAACACATTGAATTGAAATAGTATAAAATGTTACGACAGTGGTAAAGAATAGACAGGAACTGATTCATTATTTTATTCGGACAGAGTCTCGACTTACAGGTTTCACAATCGAGCGCGACAAGACCTCGAAACTGAGCTTACAGGGCATTATATAGACTGATATCCCCACCGGAGGCATCCGGTAGTTATGGCGGTGTCTTCGCTTGACTGTGATTGGCTCGCGAGTCGTTGCCCGTCATTGGCTGGCTAGAGTGGCATGGCTATGGTATGCTAGAGTGGCATGGCTATGGTATGCTAGAGTGGCAAGGCTATGGTTTGCTAGAGTGGCATGGTTATGGTTAGCTGTCATTGGCTGGCTAGGGTGGCACGCTGTGAGCAGGCTGTTGTAACATTCGGCCGTCCTGGAACAATTGCTCCCGCAATGGAAACAAGAAAACAGTGATTACAAGTCAGCTCAGAAAAACCAAGTTAAAATGGGGCAATAGACCTCTCAGGAGATTTATGAAATCTTCGGTTTTCAATTGTTCTTTCACACTACTGGTGCTATCAGACAAAAGACTGACTGACAGACTGGACGGATCCACTCAAATCTGTGTGGTGCTTTCTTCAAAAGACCATCTCAGACATTAATCTGCATGGTCTTCATGTGTGTATTATACCTTATGTTAACCCAAACGATTTTAAAAGATTAAAAGAGTAACCTTTGGAGTTTCTTGCCGGTTCTTCTCCTTAGGAATCGACCAATGCACCGAACCGTGCCCCTTTTTACCGACGTTTTATAAGTGCCCATGTAGGCCTATGTGAAATAAAAAATATTTTGATTTTGATTTTTGATTTTGAAAGCACTGCTACGATATGTTACAGCGGATACTCAACCTGTAAACCCGTTGTATCATATAATATGACCTTTCACACTTCTTAGTTTATGTCAATCATTACCTAACTCCTCAATATCAGTTAATGTGGGCCAGAAAACCAATCTTCTAACGAACAAGAGTTAACCTGGGTCGCCCCCTATAGCATGGGACTTTAAGCTGAAGTAAAAGGAATAAATGCATAAGAAGATTTGTAGTAGGTACCCACTTGTACTAATTATTATGGACAAAGATGTAGGAAATGCTTAGTACCAACAATTTTTAACGACATACCTTACGATTAAGAAAATAGCTGTACCACGAAAATGTCTTTTAAAATAAATTAGGGAAGTTTGTTTTTAACACCTATGTAAAAACCTCATTACAAGAGATGTGTAGATTCCATTTATGATTATTTATTGTTGTATAAGTATATATTTATGCCATACTAGCTTATGTTTTCGGCTTCACCGCTATTAATTAAAGTGTTTTAACGCAACTTAAATGTTATAGCATTACGTTATAGTCAACTTTTGTGTTCAATAAATGTGTTTAGTTGTAGGTAAAAGTGACGTTGTTATTGATGGAAACGTACCAACAATTTGTTACATTTAAATTAAATATCACTGTTTTACAGTATGACAGAAGTAATATACCATGTAGCACGGATGTAACCATGAATAAACACTTTTTAATTCATTTCAATTTACTGGCGAAATGTGTGTGTACTCATGAGTATAAGTACCTCTGCCTAACCCATTGGGTATTACATGCGTGATGTTAAAAGCATTAAACCTTGTTGCCGCCAGTAGTCATCGCCTGGCGCCAAAGTTACATAATTTAATTTTTTGTTTTTGTAAATCACACTATTAACATATTTCCTTTCCTTTTTTTTTTTTTTTCTTTTGCTATAACACTAAGTTTACTAACCCTAGTCGTTAAGTTATTTTGTTGTTACTAACACTATGGACACTTGTCTGAATTAAAGAGTTTGAATTTGAATTATCATTTTTCACCTTGTATCTAAGTTACGTCCCATTTCTGAGATAACCCTACCGCACCTAGATTGCCCTGGTTGCCTGGAGCAACCCGATCTGGGATAAATCGTAAGGCTTATAGGTACCCGGTTGTAATATTAACAGTATTATAAGAACTCCATATTATCTGCGACATTAAAAACATGAAACATTTTTCATGTAAGAAAATATAAATAAACTGTTTTGCCAAACTATCGTTTGAAGAAACGGAAGAAACAATTTAAGTTAATTACATCATACCATTAAGACGCACGCATACATACATGTACATACTCACACACATAATTCTTAGCGTGTCGATGGCAAAACTTCATTACTTATACACACCAATACACAAGAATACGTTTTTCTATTTTTCCAATATATTAATTTTATGTGTTTAAAGCTTTTAAGTACTAATGTTAAGTTAATGCAACTCTGGCCCCCAAGATACCCACCCACAGGCGCAGCCTCGTTTCAGGACATCAGTTTTATCACCATTTTAAAATTAAAATTTAGCTTGCTACTGTCATGTATTATCAGAGCTAAGTTAGATTTAGAATTGGATGTCGTTAACCCTCTTTCCTACATTATCCCCTTTACAGTACCTACGCACAATGTAAACATGACGTCACATAATAATATTTACTTATAAATCGGGTTATTTTTGGAAATCAGAAATTTTGTTGATATTTATAAAATTCAGAACTTCGTTTTACTCCTTGATAATGTCATGATGCATTTTGTAATATCTTCCATCGCGCGAAGTTTGACACAACTCACACAACTAATCTGGTACCGTAAAGGTTTGTTTACGTTATAGCCTACCATCAACGATTACACAATTACTCACTATAGGTATCTGTACATCCACTTCGCAGTAAAACAATACTACTTTTCGGCTTTTCATCTTGTCATTGCACAGTACTGAACAAATCGTTCACTTCTAAATGGTACACAATAAACGGCATCTATCGAACGATCTACTTACTTAAGGCAGAACCAAAGATAGGCATTGACTTTGGCTTTAGTTTTAGCTTGCTTGGGCTTTGGCTCATCGGTCACCATAGTGAATAGTAATATCGGGCAATACATGGCATAAGATCATGTTTAGTCATTGTATCGCGTACTGCAGTACATTTCGAATTACATGGACATTTTTACATAACACATAATACGAAATCTTAGCAACAATTTCATCACTGCAAGGGATTTAAGCCCAAAATCATGATAAACACTCTTTCCGACTTGTAACGCGACTAAACTAAAAGACAGGGCGCAAACTACCGTCAATCTACTTTATAAAAGATACGTGCAATACCTGCAATACGTGTGAATTTCTGTTGGAAAACTAGGATCGTACCTACATAATCACTAATACCGACCTATAACATTTTTTTTTTTTTCATAACAAGATTTATGTGACTTGCCTCATACCCACATCGTACTTTTTTTTTTTTAAGTTTGATAAACGGGCGAGCTATTATTGCTAAGTTATGAATGGACTTTCTTTAGTAACTAGATAGAACTAGATAGAATAAACTGACGCACTTCGTTTACATTACTCGGGATGAGAAATTTAAGACGATCAACTTAAATTCACCTGGTTGAATGCCATCGCGTCATGATGTTTTATACCCTAATTAAGAAATATGTAAAAATTAGCAGTTCCTCATATTTAATTTTAAGTTCCTCGTTTTCAATCTGTCAAGAACTTTATCCAATAAGTCTAAAACTGTTTGAATATCGGCTGGCGGTAGCAAGAGATCGCCCAGGAATGCTATCTATATCTCTGATAATAGTTTAATAAAATTATTGTAGCTATTTATAAGTATCTGATCTACATGATTTACTTTGGAATTGTTATTGTTGGATAATCTAATGCGCACTTGAACTAAATATGTACATTTTAAGTTCTCAACTCTTTAGTACACAACTAGTACCTACTCGTAAAACATATTTTTTTCGTACCGGGATAATATTATACAGATTAACTGACTAAGATTAGATTTACTTATCGGGCTTACCAAATTATTTTGTCTACGATTCGCATAATTATCAACTCATGGGGCACTCCATGGTAAAACTGCACATTTGGCTTATATATTTGGCTAATGGCATTTGGCTAATTTGGCAAATATTGGCATGTTTACTGACCTTGTTATTTATGCATGGTTCCTGGCAGCTCTCAGCGTGAAGTAGGTCGGTTCCTTCCTTCCATGTCCTTGGTTGCTGTTGACAACCTTTAGGTAGTCTTAATTTACCGTAGAACCGTTGCTGGCAGAGAGATGGATACTTCTTGTAACTCAAAGTGTCTCACAGGTGGTTACTGGCCGCAGTCTTCTTTTTCAAGGTCAAATTATGGAATGAACGATGCGATACTGAGGGTAGTCGCTTCGTGTTCCATCCAGATTGTCACCCGCTTTTTCAATTTGTGCCTTGTGATACTGGGATGGGAGACAATATTTTCCTTGCAGGCGGTGTGCATCGACGTACGTTCTTCGTTTGAATTTTTGACCTCGTCCTCCACAGTAGGTGACCGTTGACTTTTAAGTAGCAGAGAGTCGTTTTATCGTAGGTTTTTTTTTTTATTCGATCCCACTTCTGACTGTTACGACAGTGGTAAAGAATAGACAGGAACTGATTCATTATTTTATTCGGACAGAGTCTCGACTTACAGGTTTCACAATCGAGCGCGACAAGACCTCGAAACTGAGCTTACAGGGCATTATATAGACTGATATCCCCACCGGAGGCATCCGGTAGTTATGGCGGTGTCTTCGCTTGACTGTGATTGGCTCGCGAGTCGTTGCCCGTCATTGGCTGGCTAGAGTGGCATGGCTATGGTATGCTAGAGTGGCATGGCTATGGTATGCTAGAGTGGCAAGGCTATGGTTTGCTAGAGTGGCATGGTTATGGTTAGCTGTCATTGGCTGGCTAGGGTGGCACGCTGTGAGCAGGCTGTTGTAACAAAAACAAAGTCGCTTCCCGCTGTCTGTCCCTATGTATGCTTAGATCTTTAAAACTAAGCAATGTATTTTGATGCGAGTTTTTTTAATAGATAGAGTGATTCAGGAGGAAGGTTTTAGTATATTTTTTTGCACCCATGCAAAGCCGGGGCACTAGTTATTTATAACTTTACAAAGTTTTTTTGAGTCTGGGTTTTTTATGTCAATAAAAAACATTAGAAATATTATACGTATAAGTATCAGTGTTGTAAATAGAAAGAAAGAAAATTTAAAGAAATACGAAGTGCGTAATAAGCCTCTCATATAATATTTTTTTTTTTGCATAGACACAACCTCGTTGCCAGGATTATCCACCAGCAACTTGCTTTGAAATACAACCTTGTGGAAACAGAAGTGCCATACTATAAGTATGCGCGCCCGACCCAGTTCTCGATAATCGTAATATTTCGTAGTATTGGGATCGACCTATCGTCACTGACAGGACTATTGTTGCCAATAAGCCTGACATTGTGGTGATAGATCGATCGGAGCGTCGCGCAATGATTATTGATATAACAGACCCGCATGACGAGAACCTCGTGAAAGCAGAGAAAGTTAAGCAATTCAAGTATCTGGATCTGGCTCGCGAGGTTGTCGACATGTGGCACGTGAATACAGCAGTCAATGTGCCGATAGTCGTGTCTGCCAATGGCTTAATAGCCAAGAGCCTCGACGAACATCTAAGGAGGCCCTCGCTTGGTAGCTGGATCAAAGGCTTGATTCAGAAGGCAGTACTTCTGGACACGGCGCGCATTGTCAGGAGGTTCCTCTCTCAAGAGCCCTGACCACCGGTAGTTCGGACTGTTCCCAATGCTAGTAGACCACTATTTTTTATATTTTTAAATGTTTTTTATTGTATGTATACCTTTTTGTAATTAATATTTAAAAATGTATTTAATATGTTATAAAATGAATAAATATTTTATTGCCACAATGATACACACGCACACATTGCACTGTACAGATTAAAGTTCTTGGTTTAGCATTAGGTAAATAGGTAGAAACAGTTAGTTCAACCGGCTAGGCTCAAACTAGGCTAGGCCTGTATCTTAGTGGGCAGTGTCCGGTTATTGGGCATGCTTATTTCATTTTATTTTGGCAGACGTGCCAATGGACTGTGTAAAGTGAGTGCATTTTTGATCTTGTGTCTGGTATACTTTCACTGTGTGAGGTTGAGAAGGTCGCGGGCCTGTGGACGGTCGCGGGCCTGTGAACGGTGATTAATGGGTTAGCTCGCCGTCCGTCCGTCTTATGACGACAACAGGCCGTGTCGACGACGTGTTTGTGTTCCACGCGCGCATCAAAGAAATGTCAGCAACATGGATGGGGCCTACGCCGTTGGGACGCCAAGGGCCGACGCCCGTCAGGACTGCGGGTTGTTAGCAAAAGATACCACGGCCTCGGCACAAGGGCTAAGATGATACATGGGTAGTTTTTAGTCAGTAGCAGTCTGACACTCCCATTTCGCTCTGCCCAAGAGCTCCCGCGCTCGCGCGCGGTTAATTGACGATTTCCTATACCCAAAAAAAATGGTTAAGGTGAAGAGTTGATGATTTGAGTGCGAGTGTTTGATGAGTGCGTGTGTAGGGTATTTGTGGTTTGTCGTGAGAGGAGTGAGTGAAGTGAGTGTATGTTTGTAGTGATATGTGTATATCGCAACTGCATTCATTAAATGAAGAGGACTCACAGCTACCGGCTGGATACACCTAAAAGAACGTACGCAATCAGGCATATGAGCGCCAACGATCCTTACCTAGCAAATGGAGCATGAAAAGCAATTATGTAAATGCAATTACCGAATATCAACTCGTTATTAACGACCCAATTAATGGCACTTACCCGTCAGTAACGGTATGTGTTGTTTACAGCGAAATATGGCTCGTAGAGGCTACAAGTGCTATAGTTCATAGATGGTTTAAAGTGATGAAAATAAAATATTAAAAAGAATGCTCTTGAAATGGATTGGTTTTTTATTTGTTCATGATGAGTTTGATTTAAACAATTTTGTATGTTATGCCTCCATAACCCAGTCACTGGGAAATACGATACCAATTGGTGCGTATGTACGACTGAATGTCACACTTTTGAACTTCTGGCTACTCGTTACGAGTCATCATCATCATCATCATTAATAGCCTAATAATGTTTATTTACTTATTCAAACTTTATGCACAAGTAATAAAACCGTACAAAGGCGGACTTAATGCCTTGGGCATTTTCTACCAGTCTACCTTAAGGTGATGCAGAGACATTACACAGTGGGTTCAAAACAGAACACAGGATAACACAGAATGTTCCCACTGCTAGGACACAGGCTTGTTCTTATTGAAAGGGAATGGGATATAGTCTACCACGCGGATTGGTAGATGTCACAAGTCTTCGATTTCTTGGTTCTAAGACATGCATGTTTCCTCACTATGTTTTCTTTCACCGTTTTGAGAGCAGCGGTGATGAAATAAATTACTATGCCTACCTGGGTTCGAACCTACGACCTACTGTTCGTAAGTCGGGGCCGCCACCGCTACTCTCAGCGAGTGCCAAACAAACTGATTTCGGTACCGAGTGTCTGAGATTATTTATCTACGAGCCACAATATTCTATGTCAGACAGTAATTATCATACAAAACATTCTGTAAAACATTATACACAGGGACATGTCTTCAGCTTCATCTGACATGTAACATATCGCAAATGATTTTCATGCAGCCACCTAATAACGCGGGAGAGGCTTCATTTATCATGCGCACCATCCTTCACATGTTCCTACTCCCGATGATGTGTTGTTTCTTTTGTGTTTACAAGTAGATATCTACATATAGAACACGGAAAAGTGTACATGTGAAGAGTTATTAATTTTCCAAATCTTGGTTATGTGCCTAAAATTTTAGTAGGAGTGCCTAAGTTCGGGTCCACTTACGATAATTTCATCTGTATCTACTAAGATTTACTGAGACCATAATTGTTTTTTTTTTACCTACATACTTTTACAGCTTAGACAGTTGAAACGCAAACTAAAGCTCAAAGCATGTATTTCAATGTGACCATTACAGGCGCTTTTGAATATAAAAAAAAAAGAAAGCAGAGCTAATAACTTCTGAAAGTATAATTGTAGTTGCTCATTTCAAAGCGTAGATCTATACAGTGTGATTCTTTATAATGTGCACATATCGAAATGGGGGAATCTATGCTTAATTTTATCGACGGAAAAATTATTAAAAAAAATCTAAATATTTTTTAATATTTTATATGGAATTTTTAAAAATTTTGTCTGCTACTGTGACCCCAGTGTAAACAAAACGGTGTAACTTTTAAACTAAATTATCTATCGCGATGAAACAAACTCCATAATGATTGGAAGCAATTAGACGTCCTCGTAAAATGAAAATTGTGGAAAAAAACTACCCTCAATTGAAAATAAACACGTTTTTTGATCAAAAAAACTTTTTTTTTTCATAACTTTTTACATAAAATTGTTTCATCGCGATAGATAATTTAGTTTAAAAGTTACACCGTTTTGTTTACATTGGGGTCACAACAGCGGACAACATTTTTGAAAATTCCATAAAAAATATTAAAAAATATTTAGATTTTTTTTAAATATTTTTTCCATCGATAAAATTAAGCATAGATTCCCTCATTTCGATATGTGCACATTATAAAGAATCACACTGTATAGAGGAGAATGTGCAAGAAACTCCTTGGACACTCGTTTCAATCAAAACATCGTTTGCGGAGAATCGAGTTGAGTGACGTGATTTTTTTAATTAATTTTTTTCTTTAAAAGAAACGTTGTCACACGAGAAATTTCTTTTGTGTCGTGGGTGCGTTTACAAACATTTAAACTCTTAAACACAAACACCCAGACCCGAAACAACTATCTGTAGGCCATACAAATACGCGTCGCCTTGTTATCTTATATCGCCTTAAGGAGGCGGATATAAATCAGTAATCTGCGGTAGGCGGAAATTGATAAAAATCAGATACGCCATTGTAATTTTATGTTACTTACGTATACTGACCCGCGAAAGCGACTAAATATTGGTCTCCCTCCATTCCATCCAACAGTCACGATTTTACGCAAATAGTAAAAAATAATCGCCGGTTCAACTGATTATAATACTTAGCTACCAAATTGGGACCTACTGTTAATTAATTTTATTTATTTTAGAGGGCACTTTTATTTTACGGGATCTAATTATTGTTAAGCAGGCGTACCTGGTTACAGGTAAATTGTAGCTGGGCCAAAGAGTATAATGGTACCTGTAAGCATAATTGTATCAGTATTTAAAAGATTACATTGGATTTTGTTTACGTAGGCTCTTGGGGGTGCGGTTTCAAGAAGGTAGGAATTTCGTAATTCAATAGGTATACTTTGTATGTTATTATATAACGATTACATACCTTTTTTTTTGGGTGGTAAATCATCAAAAATCCCCTCCCGCTCTTGGGCAGAGCAAAAGGGAGTGTCAGACTTCTACTGACTAAAAACCACCCATGTTCCTTCTTAGCCCTTTATGTCGAGACCGCGGTATTTCTTGCGAATAACCCGCAGCCCGACGGGGTGGTTACATACCTAAACCTAAATTATGTTAATGTGCTTGTTTATGTTGTTCTATGTGTTGTTGTATTGTGTGTATTGCGTTGTTATGTTGTTTAGCATGTATTACGTCTTTTCTACTCCGCTACTCTTTTCTGATTAATTTCGTTGCGGGATCCAAGACAGTTAAATAGTTCTCTCTGGGACTTCCTCGAGCTTCAATTACTCGGCGCTTTTCTTGTGCTCGCCACAGTGGTTTGGGAATAGTGTGGCTGGCTTGTTCCACATAACTACTATACCTACTTATCGTATCTATAGGCACATACTTTGCTTACTGTGTGTATTGTATTTTAGCTGGACCTTTACAAAATTACATTAATCATTTCGCGCCTTAATACATGAGACATAAGTAGCGAAGTGAGGGAGTACTAATAGGTACCTACAAATAGTCTCTGCCAATATTATAAAGCTGAAGAGTTTCTTTGTTTGTTCGTTTGAACGCGATAAACTCAGGAACTGCTAGTTGGAATAGGGATGTTTACTGATTTAAAAAAATATGATTCTAATTAGTCAGTCTTCTGTTAGATTATCGAAAAATATTGGATACGTAAATATTACAAATGTTTGTTGATTTGTTTTGTTGAAACAAATCAACAAACATTGCCTAAGATAAAACGCGTCAAAGATTTGAGTGGGGGGTTGTGACGTTACTGACCGCTACAGAATGTCATACTAATATCTCAGAAAATGACGTCTGAGTTTTCAAAGCACTGTATCGTCTTCATTGTTTGTCCAATATTTTTTTGGAAATCTATCTGACGGACTAATTAGATTTGTTTTTGTTAACTACCCTATTGAACTATTATTTTTGTTTTAAATAGTCTATTTATCGGGGAAGGTTATAGGATATATAACATCACGCTACAATCAATAGAAGCGGAGCATTATTGAAAATTGTTGCAAAAACGGGAAAAGATGCGTGCGCTGCGATAAAGGCTTAAGTTACGCAAATAACATGAACGAAAGAATTGTACCTCTTTATAAGTTAAAAACAAAAACAATTATTGAAACATTTTTTACTCTTAAAATGTTAGGTTCATAAAAATTATTTTTTGCGAAGCTTATTTAACCCATATGGTATTGATCTATATCTAAATAAATGTGTTTGTTAGAAGGGAACTTTAATATAGAATATTTGTGCGTTGTACTTTATATAGTTTAAACAAATATTCTAGAAGATATCGCAATGTAAATATCCGTGCGACAAAATAATTAAGCGGCCCTTTTTTTTTTTTTTTTGGTGGGTGTAAAATCATCGAATAACCCCTCCCGCTCTTGGGCAGAGCGAAAGGGGGTGTCAGACTTCTACTGACTAAAAACCACCCATGTTCCTTCTTCGCCCTCTATGTCGAGGCCGCGATAACCGTTGTACTACCCGCGGCCCCGACAGGCGTCGGCCCTTTCGGGCCCCTCCCATGTTGCTGACATCTCTTTGAGGCGCGCGTGGAACACAAACGCGCCGTCGACACGGCCTGTTTTCGTCGTGAGACGGACGGACGGCGAGTTAGCCCATCACTCACCGTCCACAGGCCCGCGTCTACGGTGGCCGGAGGTCATCGCGGGACCCCCGACGCCCGGAGCGCCTCCCGCGGCGGCTGGGACGAGAGGTTCTCTCACCTCCTTCGCTAGCATCACTGCTTCGCAGAAGGAGGCGACGGCGTCCCATTCCTCCTCGCCCCGGACCATGGCTTACACCAGGGCCGGGCGCGAGAGGTCGCCGCCGCCGATCGCCGCTACGAGAACACGGCGGGGCTCCGCCCAAGCGGGGCACACCTCCACTGTGTGCTCCACCATGTCCTCCGGCCGATCCTCACAATGGTGGCATCCGGGCGTTTCCTCCCGCCTGATTCGGTGCAGGTACCTCCCGAAACAGGTCCACCGGCCCTGGCGTCCCAATGTACTCGTAGATTACGTGGAGATTCTGGCCTCCTTGAAATTCAAATTCAAAATACTTATTGCACCATAAGATTTACAAGGTGTTTTTGTAAATTTAACAGTAGGAGATACCTATAGTAATTCTCACTTTAATAATATAATCTAAGGAATATTAGATTTTTCGTTTGATACGATTATCCTCAAAAATAACTCTGCCGACTTTGAAAATTCTTTCAACGTTAGAAACCTACACCTTTATCGAGTAAACCAGCTTTATTATATTTTCAAAACACACGCGGTCGATAACAATTTTAAAGCTGAAGAGTTTGTTTGTTTGAACGCGCGAATTAAAAAATATTTCTATGTTGGATAGACGATTTATCGAGGAAGGTACTTATAAGCTATATATTGTGACGCAGACGAAGTTGCCTGGGTCAGCTAGGTAAATCATTAAATATTTTATTGTTTTGGTTAGTATGAAGATATACAGTGTGTCCGGACATGGACTAGCGATATTCTAAATACTTAAATATAAGCTATTTTAAAGTACTATTACACTATAGGCTTGGGTCCAATACACTTCCCCGCTATGTGGCAGCCATTTTGTTTTTTTTGTTGAAATATGCTCTATGCGAGTACAAAAAAAATCATATATCTCAAAGTTTTAGTCATACTGAGATAAAAATAGGCTTATTCGGAAGGCAATAATATTGTCTACCGTCTGCATTACAAAGCAATGTGTTCACAATTCCATAACTTTTGAAAAAAAATGTGAAAGTCGAAAAAAAAAACAAAAAATTATGCAATTCAACCAATAATGGTTAATTACTACAAAAACAACCCCGAGAACTTTTTTATTTTTTATACTAGATCGACAGTTTTTGAGCTAAGCTACAATGCAACATAAAATTCACAACTGTATGTTTAATACTTTAAGAGTTATTGTTGTTTGAACATAGCGTATGCGCAAGCACAAAAGGCCTTTGTCGGAACCCTAAACAGGAAATCATTAAAAAAACATAACATTCATATTGAATTTTAATCTTCATTTAATATTGGAAAAAACATTAAATAAAATTCAATATGAATGTTATGTTTTTTAATGATTTCCTGTACAACAATAACTCTTAAAGTATTAGACATACAGTTGTGAATTTTATGTTGTATTGTAGCTTAGCTCAAAAACTGTCGATCTAGTATAAAAAATAAAAAAGCTCTCGGGGTTGTTTTTGTAGTAATTAACCATTATTGGTTGAATTGCATAATTTTTTGTTTTTTTTTTCGACTTTCACATTTTTTTTCAAAAGTTATGGAATTGTGAACATATTGCTTTGTAGTGCAGACGGTAGACAATATTATTGCCTTTCGAATAAGCCTATTTTTATCTCAGTATGACTAAAACTTTGAGATATATGATTTTTTTTGTACTCGCATAGAGCATACTTCAACAAAAAAAACAAAATGGCTGCCACATAGCGGGGAAGTATATTGGACCTAAGCCTATAGTGTAATTGTACTTTAAAATAGCTTATATTTAAGTATTTAGAATATCGCTAGTCCATGTCCGGACACACTGTATATTAGAGAAAGGGCAATAACCTCTATTGGTAGGCTGAAACGACACCCACGCTTTCTATCATTAAAGTGTTCTTTTTTGTAATTATTGAGTGTAATTTTTTAATTATTTGTTTTAAAAACTTTCAAATATTTGAAAGACGCCTTTAATTCTATTCGTAATTAAAGACAAAAGTTTTGTAACTATGACAATTGTTCATAACTTTTATTGAAACATTAATTTAGAAACTTACTGAATAGCTTCTATAATTAAACTAATTCAGCGCAAACTTATTTGCTCCTTTTATTAAATCTTACATTAAAATATAAAATTAACAGAAGTTTAAACTTGGGGATTTTAAATAATAATACAGACGCCACCACATCAAGCTCCCACTGCTACCATATTTTTTCGACATGATCTGGGAATTTTTTTTTTAACTTTTTCACACGTTAAAAATAATACAACATTTAAATGTTCTCTCTTTACTTTAACCACCACAACAGTGCCAGCTATATTCATTTCCAAACTTAATTTACGGTAAGTAGTCTGTGAAACAGTACACAAATAAAGTAAAATCGGGATGAACCCCAGCCTTGTTTTCTGCCTACTACTTTAGCTTAGATATGCGGGAGGAGTGATGGGAAAAGTCTCTCACTCTGTGTGACTTAAGAATTAATCTAAAAATAACGCATCAGTTTGAAACATCAAAGTGAAAGATGAAAGAAGAAAGAGAAAAAAATACCAATTATTACCAAAATATCGTGCGTAGGTTGAATGTATTTCTTTCATAATTGTGTATTTGAAAAACGAACAACAACAAACGAGCACATGGCTAAATTGTCGGATCCAATTTGTTTGACTTCTTAACAAATATATCGGACTAGCGAACCACCCCGGCTTCAGATGGGTGCAATTTTCTAGTTTAGGCTGCCCGCCCACGTCCGATAATCAGTCACCGATTTTTCGTAGGAGTAAAATAGAACACACTGTGAACACAATAGTACAACGCCACGTCCTACAGTGGTGGTCAGAAATAACGAACAAATTTAAATCGGCTCGATTATCTGCCCTACAAAAAGTTGGACGTGGGCGGGAAGCCTTAAAAAGAAATGTGTAACAAACTTTTTCCTGAAAACGAGAGATTCATGTGGCAATAGAATTTTATTTATGTACATAGACAACGAACATTCTAGCGTTTCTCACTATGTTCAGTTTTTTTATTATTATACAGGGTGTAAATTAACCCATCACACAGCCGTCAACCAAGCATTCTGTTCATCAAACTAAGTACCCCTACGCAAAATATTTGCAGGGAAACGACTTTTTTTTGGGGTCAAAAATCACATTTTACGGTAAAACTCGATGTAGCACTCTTAAAACATTGTGCTTGTGGATGCTTTGAACAGTAAACGGGTCGTGAACACTTAAATTACCTCAATTTAAGTACAGTTATAACTTGAAAAACTAGTATTTACAAATTCACCTGTAAAAATTTGGAACTTTGACCCCAAATATCTCCAAAACTAGGGGGTTCCCAGGTATGGGCTAGAACAAAAAAAATATGGCAGTGGTGGGGAGGACAAGTGCTCTTCGTTTGCGTTATAGGTTCTTTTACACCCTTTATATCAGTTTTTTCACATCACGTTTCTCTACCCTGAAATTGACAGAAATACGGATTTTGTTTCCAACGTAAATACCGAAAATACCGATACGTAATTGGTGCCGTTAATATACTATTTCAATCATCATATTTGTTCACCCATCATTCACATTTCTGTATATTAGCTATCGGTGCAAGGGTGCAGCTGTACCGATAGCTATGCTCCGTCAAGCATTACATCTCACTGCAGCCCAATTGCGTTGCACAATAGAAGTGGGAAGCCCATCCAGGATGATTAAACGGAAGGGTGACTGACAATGCAGCTGTGGACTGTTGGCACATTCAGTCCTAGGGTAGAATACATTATTATGTAGGTGATTATTTGCATGACTTCATTGTACTAATTGGTGTATTTGTGCATTTAACTCGAACTTGTTATTATGTCCTCTCTCAAATAAACTGACTTTAATTTAATTAACACAAATTCCTGTCGAATTGGAATGATGTCGACTTCAGTTTGTCGCACAAGCGTGCATTCGAACTACAGTGAGTCGCAGTACAGTTATGTCGCACAGGCGTTAACGCGCTTCCGTTTTTCGACGTCACGTAATACAGTCATAAGTTTTGTAGGTCTATGAAAGCATGATTTAAGACTGCATCAGATATAGAATAACAGTATAAATCGTACCACATTAAAAATAAACTTCAGAAGAAAAATCTGCTTCTGAAGTCGGTAAAATTTGTTTGTTTGATTTAGTTTTTTTTGCCAACGACTTCAGAAGCCGATTTTTTACTTTGTGTTTTTGAAGTCAGTTTTCTTTTTTTCCAAAAAAGTATTTTACTTGTCCATTTTTAGGGTTCCGTAGCCGTATGGCAAAAACCGGAAGCATAATAGATTCGTAGTGTCTGTCGGTCCTTCTGTACGTCTGTCCGTCTGTACGTCTATCCGTCTGTGCGTTTGTCCGTCTGTCCGTCCGTATGTCACAGCCACTTTATTCGGAAACGATTAAGACTACACAGTTAAAACTTGGTAGGTTGTGTTCTGTGAACCGCACCGTAAAAATATATAAGAAGGGTGGTCTTCCCACACATGATACTGAAACTAAAAACACTTTTTTTTTTCAAACCTATACGTGTGGGGTGTCTGTAGACAGGTCTTTAAAATGACATTGAGATTCCCAAAACTATTTTTTTAACAAATGCAATCGTTTGGAAGATAGACACTTCCAAAGTGGTAAAATGTGCCCCCCCACCACTCTAACTTCTAAACTACGCGGGTGAAAAACTGTAGATCGCAACGTAAACTTTCAACCAAAATTAACCAATAAAAATTTAACGATATAATAAATATACTAAATAGTTTTTAAGATATAGCACATTTAAAAAATCGCAAATATAACTTTGTCATTCATACAAACACTATGAAAAACAAACTTATTTGTTTTGATGTTGCTGCTTTAACAAGAAATAATACAAATTAAAGTGGGCTTCCCTACTACGATGATACGGAACCCTTCATGTGCAAGTCCGACTTGCACTTGGCCAATTTTAGTGGGTATATCCTATCCAAACATTTACTATGCATTTAATAGTCACTCAAGAAACCTAACCCTAACCATCAAGACTCTCTTATTATATAAGCACTTACAGATTGAGGAAATTTCAATTATCATTCCAATAAATAATTAATTGAATAATGTATCACCATAATTTTAATTATAATCTACTTTGTACTTAAATTTTGATCTTTATTTCGATTCCATCCATTATTATTTCAAAGGGACTTCACTATTTCATTTGATTCGATTTGACTTCGTACTGAAATAAATGTGGGTATATTCTGACATTTTAATCTTTAGTTGTTTGGTAGCATGATTATTTTAATTGTATGTACTCTTAATTTTAATTTCTCTTATTTTATATACTAGCTGACCCACGCAACTTCGTCTGCGTCACAATAATATATAACTTACAACCTTCCTCGATAGATCGACTATCCAACATAGTAATATTTTTTCAATTAGCTTTCTAATGTTTAAAGAATATTCAAAGTCGTCTGAGTAATTTTTGAGTTAAATCGTAACAAACAAAAAAAAACAATCTTTCCTCTCTATAATATTAGGTAGAACCTTAGATTACATTATTAAAGTGAGAATAAATAAGAAGGTACCTACCTATCTCTTACTATTAAATACACAATCATCATCATCATTAGCCTATATTGTTCCCACTGAAGGGACTCAGGCCTCCTCTCTAGGAGTGGTATGAAATAAATTACATAAAGTGATGCGCCTACCTGGGTTCGAACCCACAACCAACTGTTCGTAAGTCGGGGCCGCCACCACTGGGCCACCACTGCTGCCAAAACAATATACAATAAAACCTTGTAAATATTATGGTGCAATAAATATTTTGAATTTGAATTTCCCGGAGGCCAAAATCTCCACGTATCTACATCGGGACGCGATTGCCGGCGGACCACGTAATTATTTTGTCACGCGGACATTTTAACATTGCAATATCTTCCAAGATATTTGTTTAAACTATATAGAGTAAAAGGAACAAATATTCTATATTAGATCTTCGTTCTAACAAATACATTTATTTAGATATAGATTAATACCACATGGGTTATTTGAACAGATTAAAGCATGATTTATTTACTGGGTTAAGAACATCAAAATAAGCACAGAATAAATAGCTACAGCATAACATTTACAAGTTTATTATAAAATTCACTATATTTACACAGGTATTTTAGAGCTCCTTACACTTTCAAAGTTCAGAAAAGTGCTAAAATGACGCCTTGGACCTTTTAAAACCTCTCTATACTGCAGTACTCAACTGTCATTCCAATAATCGTTGGCGCCATTTTGGCATTTCAACTAAATCAGCTAACTTACTTATTTATACAAAACAATTCTACAATTCTTATTAAATACTGTAAATATCTTGAAACTAGTTATAAATGTATTTAAATAGCTAACAGGTATTTGGTGATGTACCGACCATAAACATACCTAACGACACTTTTTTTTGTACTGTCAACATAATATTGCGGTTATAGACCGTCCTGTGATGTGGCTGAGATGAGAATGCTAATGAGGAAGCGTGGTGTAACGGGAATGGGTGAAGTAAGAAATGGGCACATAAGATGAAGTCTGAAAGTGGCACCGGTGAAAACTGAAAACCGAAACTGTGAAACTGTGTGATAATCGGTTAGTGTTGTGAACAAGAGAATAGAGGAGAATGTAGTGATACGCCTCGGGAGACGCTCCGGGCGTCGGGGGGCCCGTGACGGCTTCCGGCCACCATAGACGCGGGCCTGTGCACGGTGAATAATGGGCTAGCTCGCCGTCCGTCCGTCTTATGACGACAACAGGCCGTGTCGACGGCGCGTTCGTGTTCCACGCGCGCCTCAAAGAGATGTCAGCAACATGGAAGGGGCCCGCCAGGGCCGACGCTCGTCGGGGCTGCGGGATGTTGTATGAGATACCGCGGCCTTGACATAAAGGGCTTAGAAGGAACATGGGTGGTTTTTAGTCAATAGAAGTCTGACACTCCCTTTCGCTCTGCCAAAGAGCGGGAGGGGTTACTTAAAGATTTCCACCCGCCAAAAAAAAAGGAGAATGTAGTGATAAAAATATGGAGTATGAAAGTAGATGACTATAAGAGTAGAGAAATACGAAATGACTAGAAGGAAGGTCACTGTAAGGTGACGATTGATAGAGCATTATGGAAGAAGACGACATACATGCTGCTCTGACATCCATGAATTAGGATAAGGGCAAGAGACGGATGATGTTAAAAACACTTCTGTGATAGACAAACAGACGCATAGGCTTAGTAATAAGGCTCTATTTCCACCCACTATGAGTGCACTCTGAAAATATGTTTCAGTTACCAAAAGTATCAAACTTAATTTATTGTTTTTATCACACAGAGTTTTAAAACACATGTTCCAAAGACAAGTACAGTTTTAACTGTTCCAAGCAAGCAATAAATCCTGACCAACTTTTACACTGCAGTTAAAGTGATTCTATTTGCGTCGTCACACGTTTCTCAACGATTTATTTTTAACTTGTATTTCATTTTTGGAAATAGATTTATCTTAGAAGCTACTGGTAAAAAGTCATTAATCATTTACCGTTATAAATGATTAATGAGTTTTTAGCAGACTTATGTTAAGACTAACTGATACCCGCGACTGCGCTTACGTGGATATTGGAATTCATCCCTGAGAACGTAATCATCTACCTAGTCTTTTCCGATCTATATTGGCGTCGGCTTTCAATCTTACCGGATTTAGTTGAATACCAGAACTTTTTATGAAGCGACTGCCTATCTGACCTTCATAATCCAGTAAGTACAGGGTAATACTAAGAAGTTAGATTTTCGGGCCACTGATTACCTTGCGGGACTCAAGTTTCTCATTCGTTCTATCACACAGTTTAGGGTACAAGTACGGCGAATTGTTTTTCTCCTACTATTCGATATGTTATAGTAGAACTAGTGAGTCTAACTTTAAGTTCCTGTGTGTGGCGACAGCGACATCTATCGCAACACATGCGAACTAATAAATGGCACATCCTGCATCGCGCTATCAAAGTTATCCACGACATTAGCCTATATAGAAAATCCCGACTTACATATGTCGGGCAGTTAGCCCACCGGACACAACTCCCGTCTGGTCGGAGGATCCTCCCTTTTCTACGGGGGAACTTTACACCTAATACTCCGCAAAAGTGGTCACCCATCCTTTTATGGGGGGTATGAGCCCCCCCCTCCAACTGGTGACCCCGAGCACGAACGTCAGCGCAGCTTTCGTGCAGCTACATCATCATCACTTCCTCAAGCCTTCGAGCAGCGAGTCATACCGCCAGTCAGCAACAACGGCTTCATAAGGTATCCTGACCACCAGCATGCAGCAGGAACTTTACACATCGTTCCTCATACCCCCTAAAGGTGGTCACCCATCCACGGAACAACCTTGGCAAGTGCGATTTATCTTGAAAATTGACACGAGCGTCGTTGTTGTTACTTATAAATCAAGTATCATAATTATTTCCTAACCTACGTCTCAGTATACCTACCAGTGCGGGCGCATCGATGCCTCCATAGGTGCCTAATAAAGTGAGAAACAGACACACAACCAGACCGACAAACAGATAAACAACCGGGAGAACTGATACACAGTCAGTATTTTTAAATTAAGGAAATCGATTTCTCAGAAATACAAAAAGTAGGTACGTAGGTGTCGTTAACGGTAAACTGTGGGTGTAAAGTAATGGAAATCATCGTCTAATGTCTTGAAACTGATACTTCCTTTGTTCCAATATTGTTTGAAACGTTAAGGAGCTAATAATAACTGCTGAATACGAAGTTTTGGAACTGAATTTATAAACAATTTTAGAATAAATGATACGGAAAACCGACAATTTTGAGTTTATCGTACACTCAATATTATCGGTTTCACGCCACAAACCAGTAAATTCCAAAGTCAATAAAATATTTTTCATGGTCCGTAAAGCTCTGGTTTGTCTGTGAAAATATTTTAATAGGTAACGATCATGGAACCTATACAATATCACTCCACTTTCATTGAGTACCCCGTATCGTTATTATTTTGCTGGGATGAAATTGTTTCAACATATTGGACACGTATTTTTTCTTTTTTCACGTAAACAAACAATGAAGACGATACAGTGCTTTGAAAACTCGTGTGACGTCATACTTTAATACATTAGTATGACATTTTTTAGCGGTCAGTGACCTGAAGGTAAAACGCGTCAAAGATTTGAGTGGGGGTTCCCACTCAAATCTTTGACGCGTTTTACCTTCATCAATTTTTATTGATTTGATAAAACATAAAATACGTTTCTACTATTTTTCGATAATCTAACAGACGGACTAATTAGAATCACATTTTTTTAAGTTAGTAAACATCCTTGTGTACGGAATGATATGAAGGAAAAAGGGGTCAAAGGTGGATGATTCCCACAAGTTCACAGTTTTACGATAGAACTAGTGGGATTTCTTTACCCACTAGTTCTACGGTTCAAAGTGGTACAAAATCACACAGTTTAGGGTACAACTACAGCGGATTGTTTTTCTCGTGACGATTGACATGAACAAAAAAAATGTTGCGCTGTCCACAAATAACATGGGACAAGGCAGGACGATGAAGAGTCTCGGGCTGCTTAGTCCGTTCATATTAGACCAAAAAATAGGGTTAAGGTTCTATTAATTCCCACCCAGCTGAGAATTTGTAGGATTGTTCGAAATACTATTATAATCTATATGATGTGTAAGAAGTACCCATCGATCCGACACAGTCATGGAAAAAAAAATATTCGGGTTCAAACGTCACAAAAACTGGTTTTATGCGATTTCCAGCAAGACGGTAAGTTTTATCATAAAATTTGCCGAGTCAAAGCCGAGTTTGCCGAAAATCGAGTTGAGTGGCGCAAGATTAAAGAGGTCTATATCCAGCAGTGAATTGCAATAGGCTGATGATGACACCACGTATTTAAACTACGTGCTTAGATTGCGACTCTTTAAAATATTTGAATTGTTATATCTAAAAAGGGTGAATCTTAGAAATAAAATTATTTGCGCCGACCGTCACAATTGTCTCTAATTTCATAGAAACTGTACGCAACGCTACTTCAGTGATTCACTTTTTCAGGGGCACTTATGCTATGTTATGGCTGCCTACACCTTTATACGTATAAAAATAATAAAAGAAGCACTAACATTAATATCCTGAGCTCATTCCACCTTTCCATTTGATTGAATTATTCATACGAAGACGCACATTGAGTTGCAAATAAGGGCCATACGCACAGCCTATCGGCGTGAATTAGTGGGAAGGCAGATAAGTGGCCGTAAATGGCCGTAATGTTTAATAATAAATGAATTTATGGGCACTAAGCTCAAGTGGCTTTTATGCTCGATGCCGGCTATTTGGAGTTTACGGTGATGATGATCGTACATTGTGATTACACTCGATTTCCCTTATTTTGTTGTATTAATTAGTTACAATCAGCCAGTGATCTGATGAGGCCACTACAATGACCCAACGTGCAGTGCATAAAGGATTGTTTGACCCATTAATGAGACGTAAAAATAGAAATGAATTGCCACGTGCCTTCTTTTTTTTTGGGGGGGGGGGGGGGTGAGAATTCATCAAACGACTCTCGTGTCAGACTTCTACTGACTAAAAACCATCCATGTTCCTTCTTAGCCCTATATGTCAAGGCAGCGGTATCTCTTACAACATCCCGCAGCCTTATTACAAAACCTAAGCTTCATATCTTTTAGAAAAGGGTTCTATTATAACCTTTTGTTTACGGTTTAAAAGGATATTATTCTGACCAAAAGTCCCATACGAGAGATACGAGTAGGTACCTACTGTATCTAGCCAAATAGATCGACCAATTTGTATGTGATTGTAACAACCAAGGTCTTTCTTGCTTTCTTTTTCTCCAACGGAACCAAGCAACTTGCAGTTTATCGTCTTTAGTTTCTGATGTTCTGTAAGTTCGCATGTATGCTAATCAAAAAAATAAAAAATAAAATATTTTACATAAGTGGGCAAAATTTGGAACTACTGATGTGATTCTTAAAATTATTAACTTAGGCCCGGACTCCATCAAAGCGGAGACGAGCGGAGCGGGAAGATGTCCGGAAATCAACCAATCACATTAGTTAAAATTTATATTTGTTCAAAATCAAAATCAAAATATTTTTATTTCACATAGGCCTACATGGGCACTTATAAAACGTCGGTAAAAAGGGGCACGGTTCGGTGCATTGGTCGATTCTTAAGGAGAAGAACCGGCAAGAAACTCCAAAGGTTACTCTTTTAATCTTTTAAAATCGTTTGGGTTAACAATAAGGTATAATACACACATGAAGACCATGCAGATTAATGTCTGAGATGGTCTTTTGAAGAAAGCACCACACAGATTTGAGTGGACCCGTCCAGTCAGTGCAAGCATTTGTCAGTTATCGTGGAGCTCGACTTATAACTCAAGGAGCTCAACGTCACGACGAACAATACCAAAGAAAGGACATTTGGGTGGGTCACTTAGTACCCAACTGCCAGACAATCACAACAATTAAAATTTAAGACCCACATGGTCCTCACATTCACAATATCAATTTTTTAAATATTTATCATATTGAATAATCATTTTACATTATTAAATTTCAAAAAAAAACACACACAAAAAAATATATAAAATTAAATATTTAACAAGTAAATATTGGTCAAAAAAAAAATATCATACTTGAAAAAGTAAATAATGTCAGTGTATAAAAATAATCACAAAATGTCAAATTGTAAAAAAATAAATAAAATGAATATGTTTAAGTCAATTCAAATTGGAGCAGTTCAATCCAAAACTTTTTTGTCCTCTATATAATCTTTAACAGTATAAAATCCTTTCTGGCAAAGTTTACGTTTTATAAAGGATTTGAATTTGTTAAGGCTTAAATTTTGAATGTGGCTTGGTAGTTTATTATAAAAGCGAATACATTGGCATCTAAATGATCCACCTATTTTCTTAAGCTTTGTTGTGGGTACAATATATTTATGTCTATTTCTTGTATATAAATTGTGAACTAGCTGTGCCCGCGACTTCGTTCGCGTGGTTGTCGAAAACTAAAATGTGTCGCTTAGACAAAAGAACATTGAATCATTGCCCTGCGTTAACTTACTGACGCTGATCTGTTGAAAATAAGAAGAGTGTAATGAAAAGCACTGACTATTTCTAATACTTAAGTTTAGATGGATGGATGTTTGTTTGAATCAACCACGGCAGAACGGCCAAACTGATCTTGATGAAATTTGAAACAGAGGAAGATTTAAGTCCCGTCGGGGCTGCGGGTTGTTTGCAAGAGATACCGCGGCCTTGACGTTAAGGGCTAAGAAGGAACATGGGTGGTTTTTAGTCAGTAGAAGTCTGACACTCCCTTTCGATCTGCCCATGCAAGAGCGGGAGGCGTTATTTGATGATTTACCACCACAAAAAAAAAGGTAGATTATAGTCGACAGCTCTGTCATTGGCGCGTTCGTGTTTTACGCGCGCCTCAAAGAGATGTCAGCAACAATGAAGGGGCCCCAAAGGGACGACGTCTGCCGAAGGGCTGAGGGTTTTCCGCAAGAGATACCACAGCCCCGAAACACAAAGGGCTAAGAAAGAACGGTTTTTAAGGTTTTTTTTTAAGAACGGTGGTTTTTCGTCAGTAGAAGTCTGTGACACTTCCTTCCGCTCCACCCAGAGCGGGAGGGTCTGCTCTGCTTGGGCGGAGCCCCACCGTGTTCTCGTAGCGGCAATTGGCGGCGGCGTCCTCTCGGGTCCGGCCCTGGTGCAAGTTATGGTCCGGGGCGAGAGGGAATGGGGTGCCGTCGCCTCCATCTGCGAAGTAAGTAGTGATGCTAGCGAAAGAGGTGGCGGAATGTGAGAGGGAGTGAACGTCTTCGTCCCAGCCGCTGCGGCAGACGCTCCGGGCGTCGGGGGCCACGTGATGGCTTCCGGACACTATAGGCGAGGGCCTGTGGACGGTGAGTAACGGGCTAGCTAATCGTCCATCCGTTCTATGACGATGACAGGCCGTGTCGACGGCGCGTTCGTGTTCCACGCGCGCCGCGAAGAGATGTCAGCAACATTGAAGGGCCGATGCCCGTCGGGGCTGCGGGTTGTTCGAAAGAGATACCGCAACCTCTACACAAAGGGCAAACACCACACCACATCTTTATGACGGCATGGTTGGCGCAGTGGCTGGACAATTGACAGTAGCACTGCGTGTCGCAGGATCGATTCCCACACGGAACAAAAAAGAATGTCGTATGTTTTATCAAATTTTAATTTAATTTAAAATGAATAAATAAATAAATGTAGTTTTAAAAACCGGCCAAGTGCATGTCGGACCACGCATAATGTAGGGCTCCGTAGTTGCCCATCACAAACATGCGAATTTACAAAACTCTTCCTGCGGATGTCCTGCAGGGTTCTGTCCATGGCCTCAACTGCCTTCCTATTGACCATCGTACACTCATCCCATACGATCAGAGAGCAATCCTTGAGTACGTGTCCCATATCACTGTTACGTGACACACTACAAACAGGCGTTTCTGCGCTCTCTAAATCGATGTGAATTTTAAACATGGCATGTGCTGTCTTGTCACCCGGAAGCAGTGTGGTAGCGATTCCTGACGACGTGGCGACGCTACAGCAATGGCAATTTTACCTTGCCACCTGACCTCTGCAAGTATGCCAGTGGTAACAAATGTTTTTCCTGTTCCACCAGGAGCATCCAAAACAACATTTTACCCTGATTTTTCCCAACGCTTTCAAGGACGGTGTCATAAATTTGGTTATGCTCTGAAGAGAACAAAGCGACATGGTCATTTCGTGTGGTGGTCATTTCGCCCGGATCCTAAATTGTCTCAGCGTTAAACTCCCGATTTCCACGACCTTGATGCGGTGATGATTGGGGAGCTGGTAACCCATATTCGAACAGTGGATTGCCGCCCATAGAAATGATCACGTCGTGAAGTGAACTGAGACCGGTGTTCAGCACGCGTTTATCAGTTACTTCGACTTCGTCTCCAGTAGCACGCTTCAGAGCTCGTAGAAAATCTTCAGACAGATGATGACGACACTTCTCCCACAAAGCTACCGGGTTCGCCTACACAAAATACCAAGATGACGGCAAACAGATGATGCATGCGGCTGGGACTGTCACTGACGCTCGCCTCCGCGAGGATGTCATCCCAGTTATGGTCAGCGTCGAGAACCGGTGACGTGATACGAAGGCTGCGGGGTAAGTGGGATACTCCACACCATCAAATGTCCTCAGAAAGGCGAAAGACCGCAGAAAATAGCATTCACCTGTATTCGGGTGCACGGTATAAACTCTATCCAATTCTGTGTCCTGGAAAATCCCGAAAAACCTTCCACAGCACCTTTAATTTTGTTAAAAATCTATGCAGTTTTATTTGAGTTCTGTTTATTATTACATCCAGAGAAACTCGATGATTTTTTTAAGACATAGATGAAGCAGCTTAAAACTTATATAAACACATATTTTTAAATTGTCTTGCTCATCTCTGAAACGAATTAACGATACAATTTTTAAGAAGATAATGCACAACTCCATCTATGACTTTTGAAAACAACTATTAACCTCGCAAACATGATCATATTTAAATTAGCTATCCAAAAAGGGCTTACACATGTAATTCGACTTGATTCGACTGAAATCTTATAGATGGCGCTGACAATTCATTTATTTTAATTATGTTTATCGGCCTAAGTTACTTATATTGCGTGATTTTTATAGTGTGAAGCTAGCTTATAGCATGGTTAACATAATAACAACATTCAAATATGCGTCATTAGATTACACGTTGTTACAGAATGCGTTGAAGAAATAAAGGATCACTGCTCGTTCCCCGTAGGTGATAGCGTGATAATAAGTAGCCTTTATGTTGACCCGACTTCTTAGTAATATTCGTGCCAAATTTGAAGTAAATCTATGCAGTACTTTCTGAGTTTATTCCGGACATACATACAGACAAACAGACAAAAATTCTAAAAACTATATTTTTGGCTTCGGTATCAATTGTAAACCACATCCCAAGTATTCTTTAAAAAAAATATTCAATGTACAGTTTTGACTTTCCTACGATTTTATTATATGTATAGATATCACTATATTTCTTAAACAGCTTTATATTTTTGTGAGCATACAAAAGATTTTCATAAATATACTGAGAGGGAACAGTCATTATATTAATTTCCTTAAATTTTTCTCTCAGAGAGTGTCTCGGACTCAATTTATAAATAGATCTAACCGCCCGTTTTTGCAAAACAAAAATGGTCTGAATATCAGCGGCATTCCCCCACAATAGAATGCCTTACGACATAACGCTATCAAAATAACTAAAGTACACTAAACTGGCTGTCTCTACATCGGTTAAATTACGAATTTTTCTAACTGCGTATGCTGCTGAGCTCAGCTTTTTCGACAATTTATCTATATGAGGCCCCCACTGAAGCTTAGCGTCTAAATTTAAGCCCAAGAACACCGTGCTACCTTCAGGATTCAACTCTTCGCCCTTTACCAACACACGAGTTTTCACCTGCCTAACGTGAGGTAGTGTAAACCTAATGCATTTGGTTTTTTTTTCATTAAGAAGCAAATTATTAGCGCTAAACCAATGCACCACTTTCGAAATCGCGCTATTTACATCTTCAACAACTACCTGTTGTCGTTTAAGTTTAAATAAAAGTGAAGTGTCATCCGCAAATAACACGATATCGTGGTTATCCTTTATAAGGTGAGGCAAATCATTAATATAAATAAGAAACAAAAAAGGGCCAAGAATCGAGCCCTGTGGGACTCCCATTATTACAATAGATCCGGGTGATCTTTTCCCGTTGACGTCAACGCTTTGGATCCTATTACTGAGGTATGAGATAAGAAGATCCAGAGCGCTGTTTCGTATTCCGTAGTGGCGGAGTTTCCCGATTAAGGTTTCATGAAGGACGCAATCAAATGCCTTGGATAAATCGCAAAAAATGCCCAAAGCATCGCATTTATCTTCCCAGGCATTATAAATATGTCCTAAAATTTCGACACCGGCATCGGTAGTTGAGCGAGCGACCCTTCGTAAAACCGAACTGTTTATTGTGTAATAATTAATGTTTATTAAAAAATCTTTGCAATTGGTCTAAAATTAATTTCTCAAAAACTTTACTGAAAGTAGGTAGCACTGAAATAGGTCTATAATTTGTGGGGTCTGATTTTTCTTTCGCCCTTTCTGTGATTGGTCGAGTTTATCGCATGTCCTCTCAGCTTTACTTATCTCCGCTTTGGTGGAGTCCGGGCCTAAAAGGTAGCTAAAACGATCGCGTAGGATAATTTCCGACCATTACGGAAGCAAAATCGCTAGCAAAACCTAACGTGGAAAAAAATATGTAGGTATTTTGATTATTAATCTGAAGTTTAATTTTTAATAGGAATAATATAATTATAATAATAATAATTATATAATTTTTTAATAGGTTTGAACGTTTGTTTTATAAACTAAATTCTAAGTTGCAGTCCTATTTGAACTTTCCTCGATCTACAATGACGAATTCAACACACAGCCTATCCAGAATTAGCAGGGAAGCAAGATAAGTGGGCGAAACGTTTGAATAATAATGAATTTATGGGCACTAAGCTCAAGGGGAATTTACATGTGCCACGTTTCGCCAGTTGTCGGCCATTTGCAAACGCCATTAATTTATGACGCTGATTACGAATGCAATGTCGATTAGCTTACGCTGTGTTATTTATGAAAGTGGGGGTATTTTGATGGGTTTGGGGTCTTTTGGCCCACTATGGAACTCGGACCAGTTACCTTCCCTTTGCTGAATTGGCAATGATTGCATATGCGCACACTGATGGCTTTGCAGCGATCAGACGGAAGCGTGCCGCGTCGCTGCGCTGCTGCGGTGGGTCCGGGGGCAGCTCGAGCAGTCTCCTGAGTGTCATTGCGGGCAAATTTGATTTCCCGATTATAAATTCTCTGTCATGCTTACATGTGTTACTAACATAGTTTTTATGTTTTATGTTAACTAACAATCTATGGATGTTTTAAGTCTGAAATAAATGATAATTATAATTAGGTTTTAAACATAAATCAGTTTATTTAACTATTTAATACTCTGGAACATGAAACACCAAAACATGGAACAGTAGATGGTGTAATTGTGGAAAACAATTTCTTGAGCGAGTGGGTGGAGCTTGCGTCACTCACCGCGACCGCGAAACGCATCCCCGTAATACACGCTCGTAATTTCGTAGGGTAACTATACGTTTCAAATAGTAGGGACTGTCCAGCCCGATTTCTTATCACCATACAAAATTATGTTCGGGAGTAAGAACATGCGATTTACAAAAAAACACTATTGATTGGACTAAATAAATAAAACCTTACCTTACCTACGTAGGTAAGGTAGGTAAGGTAACCTTACCTTTTATCCTTACCTTAGTATGTTGCTTGCACAAATATTTGCCAAAAAATCAGAACGATCACATGTATTTTTGTATGGTATTTACTCGTTTAAACACATTTTTAGAGGTATCTTCGCGATTATGTTCTATCGAGTAAAATTAAATGTATATGTTTTCGACACATTATGTCACTAGCGTATATCCTAAAGAATATTGTACATAATATTTTTCTGATTTTGTTAACTGCAGTGAATCATATTATTACTTTATCGCATTATAGAACTCGCGTTTAGCTCTTGTTGTCCCTTTAACATAGGTAAACCACCTCGGATATTTTCGTATCTGCTTTTGACGGATGGCCAAAGTATCGAAGCATCCTTAGTTCCGGAAAACCTTAACGTGAAAACTCCAGCTTTAAAATATAAGTTGTTTGCTCCTGGATGTTATAAGTCTCTTTACTTCGGATAAAACGTTGTAGTAAGCGTCTTAGATTCACGGGAACTGGCTGCTTATCATTCTTGAAAAATAGCGTAACAAAAGATTTTTGGTTCTAGGTAAATGTTCTTGCTTGGTTATTAGAAACTTGTGGATAAATGAAACGTGAGCGTACTATTGCAATGTATTACTTATTTTAGGTATAAAACCAAAAAAAATAAACTTACATTTAAATAGAAACCAGTTGCAGTCATCTTCGTGTTTGCACCTTTATGATGATATGTAGTTTTGATGATCATTTGAGTAGACAAAATTTCCATGGTTAACGAGGATTTATAAAATTGATTCCATGCCTTCCTCCCCTAAAAATTATGACTTGGTTTCCATGACAACGATGTTTACTAACATGGCAATGTAACTGTCAAAACAGGTCAGAGATAGTTTGTTTTATTTAGTTTTTAAAATAGGATAGAATAGAATATAATTTATTTTATCACTGCACCGTATTTACCCGACTGCGGCGAAGCCCAAAAGGAGGGTTATTTTGTATTATTTTAAATATCAGTGATGCGGTCCTCGCGTGTAGCGCCCGTTGTCCCCACTCATACAAAGAAATCAGTAGCTAATATATACCGTCTAACAAGTACATCGCACGAAGGAAAACACTTGAATTTCTGTACGGATTATGAAAAATCCATAGTTATAAACACCTTCAAGAGACGAGGATGGAAGCAAGTGATGCCGGAAGAAAACTGGAACATTTACTGGTCAAACACAGTAAATTGTCGAAATATATTCAGTATGGAGAGTGGCTTACGACTCGCAGACAATCAATTAATCAACCATTTCCCCAACCACTACGAACTAGTACGTAAAGATCTACTCGTAAAAAACATAAAGAGATACAGAAAAGATTTGGAAAAAGAACGTAATTCCCTTGCGGAAAAAACTGAAGTGAAACTCCCGAGCGGGCAAGTCATCACGCGCTATTTATATTTAGATTTCATTCCGGTGACGTTCGTGCTGCCTTCCGACTACAGCATGTTTGTCGAAGAGTACCGAAAATATCCCCAACAAACCTGGATCTTGAAGCCTTGCGGTAAATCTCAAGGCGCTGGCATTTTCCTTGTAAACAAACTGTCGAAACTGAAAAAATGGTCGCGGGAATCTAAGAAATACTTACAGCATCATCTCACGAGTAAAGATACTTATGTCATATCTCGCTATATAGATAATCCGCTTCTTATCGGAGGAAAGAAATTCGATTTGAGGATTTACGTCCTCGTTACGTCGTTCCGCCCTTTAAAAGCTTACATGTTTCGGAATGGATTTTGTAGATTTTGCACAATGAAATACGACACAAGCGTCGCTGAGCTCGACAACATGTATGTACACCTAACGAATGTCAGCGTACAAAAACACGGCGGCGACTACAATAGTGAGCACGGGGGGAAGCTGGGCATACATAATTTAAAGCTCTATTTGGAAGGAACTCGGGGTCGCGAAGTGACCGACTGTCTGTTCGAGAGCATACAGTGGTTGATAGTGCACTCGTTAAAAGCTGTAGCGCACGTTATGTCAAATGACCGCCATTGCTTCGAGTGTTACGGTTACGACATAATTATAGACGATAACTTAAAGCCATGGCTTATAGAGGTGAATGCCTCCCCATCGATGACGGCCACGACGGTTAACGACAGGATACTCAAGTACAAGCTCGTGGATAATCTTTTATCGGTAGTTCTGCCTCCGGGCGGGATCCCCGACTCACGCTGGAACAAAACGCCCACCGCCGAGGCTTTAGGGGATTTTCAAATACTCATCGACGAAGATTCCATGTACAAGGGGGAGGTGGATCAACGTGAGAGAGGAGCTCGCAGAAACTAAAATATATTTCAAATATTATGTTACGTGTATTCTAGATGGTTTGTTTATTGAATAAAGCGATTAAAGTGGGTTTGATTTTTTTATTAAATTACGATTTTTATTTAATTATGATACTAGAAAATGTTACAAAGTTACGGTCTAGCACGTGTGTACTTGTAGTAGCGTATATTTGCGTCATCTTTTTCTAGAAGGTCCTCATCAATCAACAGATCAAAGTCACCTAGCGCTTCGGCGCTGGGGATCTTGTTCCACCTCGCGTCAGGGATGCCATCAGGTGGTACAACCACAGACACAATATTATCTATTAATTTGTACTTCAAAATTCTATCAGTAGGAGTGGTCGACTGTAGAGACGGTGAGGCATTCACCTCTACAAGCCAAGGTTTGAGCGTGTTGTCTATTATAATATCGTATCCGTAACATTCAAAGGAGTGGCGATCGTTAGCCATCACGGGGGCGACAGCTTTCAAGGAGTGAACAATAAGCCACTGCATTTCTGCAAACAATCTATCGGTTACTGAACGCCCCCTTGTGCCTTCCAAATAGAGACGTAAATTCTGGATACTCATTTTTCCGCCGTGCAAACTATTGTAATCACCGCCGTGCTTCTGTACGCTGACATTAGTCAAGTGCACGAACATGTTATCGAGCTCAGTAACACTCGTGTCATATTTCACCGTGCAGAATCTACAGAAGCCATGTTGGAATAAATACGCTTTTAAAGGTCGAAATGACGTCACCAGTACGTACAGACGGAGGTCGAATTTTTTCCCGCCAATTAGGAGCGGGTTATCTATGTAGCGCGATATCACGTAACATTCTTTACTGGTCAATTGGGGATGAAATGGAGTTTTCGCTTCACGAGACCACTTCTTAAGTTTAGATAGTTTATTTATAAGAAATATTCCGGCCCCTTGTGACTTTCCGCACGGCTTCATGATCCATGTGCTCTGGGGGGACTTTCTGTACTCTTCAACAAACATATTGTAGTCGGCAGGTAGTACGTACGTCACTGGTATAAAATCTAGGTGCAAATAGCGATATGTCAATTGTCCGTTAGGTAATTGAACTTCTATTTTTTCAGCCATGGGATTACCTTCTCGTTCAAGCTCTTTTCTGTATCTCTTGATGTTTTTTAGTAATAAATCTTTACGCGACAGTTCGTAATGGTTTGGGAAGTGATTTATCATTTGGTTGTCGTTCATTCGGTAGCCGCTCTCGATGCTGAAAACTGTTCGGCAATTTGTTGTGAAGGACCAGTAGAAGTTCCATTCATCGTCGGGCCCCACTTGGGTCCAACCTCGTCGCTCGAAGTTGCTCATTATCACGGATTTCTCCAAGTCGGTACAATAAGTCAATTTACCTTTCTCCATAACTGGAGGTGGGACTTTGCCGTAAACTGCGGGGGATACTTTTCTGGGCTCTAGTGTCATTACGTTCTAAAAAATCTAAATGGTAGGCATTGTTACAAAATTAAAAATATAGTCTCAACAAAAATTAAAATAAAATACTCGGCAACGATTATGATTTGTCACTGTCAATTTTGCTTTTTATTTTTAAACTTTAAAAGAGTATATAGGTACAAATGCTTTTGTTAGAGTAATTAATTTTCGACGTTGGTGTTAATAATATATTATGAAGCAAAGTGGGCTATGCTTTTAACCACAGCTTTTAACAGCAAATTAAAAATATCAACATTGATTGATGGGCAGGCGATCAAATATTTTTGTAGCGGGGCCGGCCTTGCCTTGCGCTCCCCTAGCGACAAGGTAAAAAAAAGAATAAAAGCCATTGTGTCTTCAGTTTACCATCCAATTTTAGTGGAGGCGACTTCAATTCCCCGAGGAAATCTCGCTCAATATTTTCTCTTTTGTTTGTTTGTATCATTTTCTAAACTACGACGCGATAATCTGCCTTTTCATATCGGAGATGTGAACTCTTTGTTACGTCACAAACAAAAACCGGAAATTCATAGAATTATTTATGTTTGGGGGAACTAAAACTGAGGCCCGTGTACCATATTTGGTACAGATGATTTATTATTTAGATCCTATCTGAACCCAACTTTGGCGGTACGAAAATACCTGTTTTTCTTCCTTTTGCTAAATAAGCTTGGATAAACAAAGGGAAACAGTGATATGGTCTACATACATGCCATTGTTTACGTCCTATTTGTTTATCTTGTTCAAAAATATTTTGCCTTGATGGCGTTTGGTCGGGATATAAATCGGGCATTCGATAGGGCTTCTTAGTAAACAGTTTTGTCTGAGCGTGAACCAATGTTTTTAGCCGGTAACGTACGCGGAAGACAAAACGAAATATTTGTCGGTATTTTTTTTACATTTTTGTGTTATATTCTCAAAATTATGTCTTCGAGTAGGTATTCATTAAATAAGCCTAGACCATTTTCATTTTTTTTTCACCTAATCTCCGTCATTAATCAACTATAGTTTTGAGTCAACTGGAACCGCTTGCTTAAATGATGTAGTCACACACTTACATTACACACACATATTCAGACACACACACAAACACACATCATCACATCTTTTATTTTCTGTATACCTAGAATTTTTATTTGATAACCAAGCCTAAATTCAAAATTATAAAAAATATTTTGGTTTAGCAGACTTTTGTTGTTTTTTAAACGTAGCCCCCACACTATGATTTCTCCTGTATCATGGGTGCGTTCACAAACATTTAGACTCACATACGAAAATACTCCAGATCCGGAACAACCATCTGTAGGTAATCACACAAATATTTGTACCGTGCGGGAATCGAATCCGCGACGACACGCAGCGCAGCAGTCTATTGCTTGAGCAACTGCGCCAACCGTGCCGTTTATTGTTTGTGGATACAGTATTAGTATAATTTATTATAGTTCTGTGTTTTCCCGCCTATACATAATAAAATTAATGTAAATCTGTTTCGTCTTGCACCAGTTCAAATCAAATCAAATCAAAAGTCATTTATTCAAATTAGGCTGATAATCAGCACTTTTCGAACGTCAAAATTTACTTTACTATACTTATTTACAAGAGACAGTCCCCCAAAACGCCCACCCTTCGGCACTTCCTAGTGTTTAGCTGGAAAGAAGAAGTGACGGAACAAACTCCCCAGCAACACATTCTGTCTGTTATGTTGGTTAGGAGATCCAGACTCGATACAATAGTAAGGTGTAAGTTCAATTTAGATTTACTACAGACACAAATCAATAACAAAAAATTATATCAAACAATGTAAAAATAAAAAAGTACATAACATATCAGCTAACAAATTTTTGTAATGTAGGTAAGGCACAAATGTTGATATCAGTGCTGTAACTATTCGTACCAAAGGGCGTCTGGATGATTAAAAACCACAACAACAGTTGTGGTCTAATAAAATTTATTTTCATTCATGACGCATTCTTTAACAACTTTCTTTACAAAAAAAGTTTGAAACATTCTGTTATATAAAATTTTACCAAAATGCGGTAACCAAAATATTATAAAAGTAAAGGCCACCTTTGGGTCGACAAAGGCACTGTTTTCAAGTACCTATCATCCATCACGTCGGCCGACACTCAATCTCTGCTTACGCCGCAAGGGAGTAAACTTGATGATGTTTTTTTATTTCTTTGTTATGTTTCCCACCAAAATATGAAAAGGGAAACAAAAGAAATATGTCAAGACCTTGCGTCGTGCGGCCTTGTAAACGAGTATTTTACCTGCCTTTTTACACTTTTGGAAAACTATTATAATGGGTGTAACAATACCCTTAAAGAAGCCGAAAAGCACTTCATACCTTCTTGTTGCAGAAATATTAAAGTTCAAAGTTCCAACTTCGTCACAATAAAAAAAAGGAAAATAGTTGAAAAGCTAAACTTTACTTTAAATACCTTCATGGCGATATACCTAACGTTCAAATTGATGGACTTCAAAGTAAACTGAAGTATCTAAATCTCCCGCGATGACCTCCGGCCACCGTAGACGCGGGCCTGTGGACGGTGAGTGATGGGCTAACTCGCCGTCCGTCCGTCTCACGACGAAAACAGGCCGTGTCGACGGCGCGTTCGTGTTCCACGCGCGCCTCAAAGAGATGTCAGCAACATGGGGCTGCGGGTAGTCCTCTGGTTATCGCGGCCTCGACATAGAGGGCGAAGAAGGAACATGGGTGGTTTTTAGTCAGTAGAAGTCTGACACTCCATTTCGCTCTGCCCAAGAGCGGGAGGGGTTATTCGATGATTTTACACCCACCAAAAAAAAAAAAAAAATCAGTGGCTATCATATTGTCCATGCATTAACTGTAAAATTGGTTACGGTTTAGTAAAAATTGGAACCATTTAACAGTTAATTGATGGACACTATATGATAGCCACTGTCATTTAAAAGATACGCAATAGCCTTATGGATATCCGGTAATAAACATTTTGTTCTCGATATTAATATATGTTAGAAGTAAGAAATTACTTCCGTCTGGCTTTACCTGAGCAAAGCCTAAAAAACTTTAAAATCATCGGAATAACAGATTCTCTCGCTCTGTTTTAGGTAAGTTCAAATCAAGCCCTTCAAAGTGGTGAAAACCAACACTATTAAAAAAATCAATAGAAACTGGACGAAAAAAAAAACAAATACGTTGATTCTATTTTCAAATTATCTCGCATTTTCGTGGCGCAGCTATTATTTTTCCCACTTGCCACACTGTCCTCCCATGTCACACGAACGCAATCAAAAGATCAGCATCAGAAGGTCTGACGTTTCTGTAATGAAGGAGAACCTCCTTGTAAATCTTCCTTATGTAAATGTTCACCCAATTTCGTACATTCGTGTTCACATTCAGTTTATAAAAAAACCTATTGGGGGACCTAAAAACGTGTGAATCCGTATTGTGTCGAGTTTTCAATTCATTTTGTAGCCTTTTTTTCATTGTGATTGCAATATTGATTTCCGAGAAGTTTTATTGAAACTATCGGAACAATAATTACATTTGTTCATGTTATTGATAATTGAGAATCAATATTACATAGATACTCTCATTTTAATTGAATGAATATGGAACTAGGTTAAACTTAATCTACATCTACACTATTATTAGTGTAGATGTAGATTAAGTTTAACCTAGTTCCATATTCATTCAATTAAAATGTGAGTACCGAATGATATTTGACGAACCTGTTTGACTAATTAATTGTTGATTATGTATAATTATTTACAAAAAATTTAATTGTTCACCAAATAACGAAATAACTCATTAACACCTTTTGCTTTATAGTTTACCAGCGGACGTCACACGGTTTCACCCCCGTAGTTCTCGTAGTTCAATATAGGGATAAAAAGTAGCTTATGTTACTCAGGGTGAACGTCGCTATCTAATGATGAAAGAATTTTTTAAATTGGCGCAGTAGTTTTTGTGTTTATTCGTTACAAACATACACACACCACACACACACACACACACACGCACACACACACACGCAAAAATACAAATCTTTCCTCTTTATAATATAATATTATAAAGAGGAAAGATTTGTATTTTTGCGTGTGTGTGTGTAATATAATATTATAAAGAGGAAAGATTTGTATTTTTGCGTGTGTGTGTGTGCGTGTGTGTGTGTGTGTGTGTGGTGTGTGTATGTTTGTAACGAATAAACACAAAAACTACTGCGCCAATTTAAAAAATTCTTTCATCATTAGATAGCGACGTTCACCCTGAGTAACATAAGCTACTTTTTATCCCTATATTGAACTACGAGAACTACGGGGGTGAAACCGTGTGACGTCCGCTGGTAAACTATAAAGCAAAAGGTGTTAATGAGTTATTTCGTTATTTGGTGAACAATTAAATTTTTTGTAAATAATTATACATAATCAACAATTAATTAGTCAAACAGGTTCGTCAAATATCATTCGGTATCTGTCGAATATTTTATCTGCTGAGTGCATATAATATACTAGCTGACCCACGCAACTTTGTCTGCGTCACAATAATATAAAGCTTACAACCTTCCAATAGATCGACTATCCAACATAGTAATATTTTTTTAATTTTTTTTCTAATTGGAAAGAATTTTCAGTCTTCAGTCATTTTTGAGTAGAATCGTAAGAAAAAATCTAATCTCTATAATATAAGTTAAGATTACCTTAGAATATATTATTAAAGTGGGAATTACTATAGGTACATATCATCATCATCATCACCATCAGCCTTATATTGGTCCCACGGTAGGGACTCAGGCCTCCTCTCTAGTAGAGGGATGGGGAGGGATGGGATGGGATCCACCACGCGGGCTCAGTGCGGATTGGTAGATGTCACATATCTTCGAATTTTTGGTTCTAAGATATGCTGGTTTCCTCACGATGTTTTTCTTCACCGTTTTAAGAGCAGTGGCACGTGATGAAATAAATTACACAAAGTAATGCGCCTCCATGGGTCGGACCCACAACCAACTGTTCGTAAGTCGGGGCCGCCACCACTGGGCCACCACTGCTCACAAAACAATATTATTATACAATAACACCTTGTAAATATTATGGTGCACTAAATAATTTGAATTTCCCGGAGGCCAGAATCTCCACGTATCTACATTGGGACGCGAGGGCCGGCACAGCGGACCGCGTAATTATTTTGTCGCGCGGACATTTTTATATTGCGATATCTTCTAAGATATTTGTTTAGGCTATATAGAGTAAAAAACACAAATATTCTATATTAAATTACCGTTCGAACAAACCCATTTATTTAGATATAGATTAATACCATATGGGTTAAATGAGCTTCGCAAAAAATAACTCTATTGAACCTAACATTTCAATGGTAAAAATGGTTACAGTGAGTTAATATTAATAGATACATAATTATATGCTGTCGCGGACTTCTATGTAGAACTTTTAAAGGGGAACATTTCTTTTTTACATCATATTTGCATAACTTAAACCATTTTCGCAGCGCACGCAACGGAAGCTCTCAATAAGGAATATCGTTTCCCGTTTGTGCAACATTTTTTATTTATGCTCCACTCCTTTTGATCCTAGCGTGATGATATAGCCTAAAGCCTTTCTAACTAACACAAAAAGATTTTTTCGATTCCAACCAGTAGATCCTGAGATCTTAGCGTTCAAACAAACAAACAAAATCTTCAGTTTTATAATATTAGTATAGATTTATAATAAATAATATTAATGTATATAATAATAATAATATCTAGTTTAGTTTGACCAAATTTAGTTTACATCTACACGCTAAAAAGAAGATAATAATAACGTAAAGTGGTAATACAGTGTGATTCTTTATAATGTGCACATATCGAAATGGGGGAATCTATGCTTAATTTTATCGACGGAAAAATTATTAAAAAAAATCTAAATATTTTTTAATATTTTATATGGAATTTTTAAAAATTTTGTCTGCTACTGTGACCCCAGTGTAAACAAAACGGTGTAACTTTTAAACTAAATTATCTATCGCGATGAAACAAACTCCATAATGATTGGAAGCAATTAGGCGTCCTCGTAAAATGAAAATTGTCGAAAAAAACTACCCTCAATTGAAAATAAACACGTTTTTTGATCAAAAAAACTTTTTTTTTTCATAACTTTTTACATAAAATTGTTTCATCGCGATAGATAATTTAGTTTAAAAGTTACACCGTTTTGTTTACATTGGGGTCACAACAGCGGACAACATTTTTGAAAATTCCATAAAAAATATTAAAAAATATTTAGATTTTTTTAAATATTTTTTCCATCGATAAAATTAAGCATAGATTCCCTCATTTCGATATGTGCACATTATAAAGAATCACACTGTAGTATGTATGCAAGGGGTGATAATGTAATGATTCAATTTAAAAAACTCTTACTCTTATTCGTAGGTGCTATAGCCTATAAATTATATTTACATCATGCATATTAGCCGAGCTATCACAATTATTATAGACAAAGTCGCGGACGAAGTGCCATTTTTTTTATTATATTTTAAAGGTAGGATGTTCATTTTCACACACAATTCTTTAATCTACTTCGAAACCCTGCGTCAAGAGAAAACTGGACTTAAAAACTGTCATTAAATGCCAATTTAAGTTTGAAGTGTCCCCTAAAATGTTTCAAAACTTTGGTAATAAAAAACATCTCAATATACTTCCGACGACCTTGCTTTATAAAGGTGATTTTTGTTCAACAATTTCTTGTCGAATTTAAGAAAAATATTGTCAAACACTGTTTTTACAAACAGTAAAAGGTCTACTATATTGATCAGATATTTCATGTCTTTATTTTTCTAACTCTACCTAGAAATATACCTCCAAGCTAACACAAAATTAAAATCAAATAGACAGATACGTTTTTATAAAACTCAAAAAAAAAACAAAATCTCACCGATTTTTTATGAAAATATTCTATTAAAATGCTTTATAAAATTATCTCGTTACGTTATGAAATACTTCGTTAGTCTTACAAATGAAATAAAATAACAAACCTCATAATTACAACGCAGAAAGTCTAAACCTCATGAAATACCTACGTTAACGAACCAAAACTTACAAAAAAGGTGTTTCTATTCAGTTTTTCACCCAGGTAAGCTTCCACGTCTCATTCATTACGGAGTCTACAAAAAGTCCCGGTATAATCTTAAATCCTTGACCTCTGCAAAATAATAAATACATTTCCATCTTTTCTCTTCTTTTTTCTAAAGGTGGAGTGGGATGGAGGTCTTTACAAATTGGGGCAATGTCTAATGGAACGTGGGAACAGTTGAGGGCCCTCGTGATTGCGAGCCAGCAAATGGAGTGTTGTTTCATTCGCTTGTCTGCACTTTCACGCATGCAAATAAAAGGTACGACACATGTTTTTGTATGTTTTCTACATACATTTTTTATCACGTCACGCTTTTTCCTTTTGTTAACGTGACGTTCTGACATCTTATTTGCATCTTCCAGATTCATGCAAATTTTATACAATCGTTACGCATTTTTTTTATATCAATGCATATTTTTCACGCATGATTTAGTTTTATTAATTGCTTTTGTTACATCATTGTATTTGGCACTCAATATCGCAAACATCTGATGTCGGTCATCAACAGTTCACCGATATTAAGTAATAATAATAAATATTGGAAGAGAAAAAGTGGGCCCCTAAAACTATAGTCGCGTCCGTTAGAATAATTGTTCCATCCAATACTGGAACTCTGCCCAATCAATGGCGATAAGTTCGTCCCGCTATTACACAATATACCCAATACAGATAAGCTTGCAATGACAGGTATTCTTAGATAGAAAATATCGGCTTTTGATGTCGATAAATCCATATAAGATTGAAAACTAAATTACAGGCTGCGACTAGTATTTTAAATCAAAGAAACCCCTTGATTAAAGGGTGGAGGACAAAAACGTGACACTTATGCCAAGTAAAATTCCGATATACGGGAATCCTTTAAGGCAATTTAAAGCTATACCCGTTTCAAAAGAAACTATTTTTGTATCACTTTGTTTCCAGGAATACTTCGACGGAATATAACGCTCCCCAGCTACTTGTGTTGATTGCAGTGTGAATTATAGATATGTATGCGACACTGAAGAGTTCAATGTCTCTATTTTATGGTTTCTGAGTTTGATATTGAGACAGTTGTTATTTTAAATGCATGAAAGAACATTTGGTTAGGAGTCATTATGCTTCCTTGATTAAAAGAGTTCGTTTTAAATAACATGTGAATACGACATATTAATAATAATAAAATCGTAGACAAAACGAAATACATATATTTTTAATCCTTTTTATATTGATTATATATATAAACATGTTACAATTTTTGAATAAATGAATTAATAAAATATAAGGTAAACAACCTACTTACGAGATAATTAAATTTTCCATTACTTATCTCAGAAAAATATTGACAATCCTATTAGCAATCTAATCGAATCCCTACCGTGGAACATCCCCGAACTACGAAAACAAACACAACACAAATTAAGATACCAATTAATTGAGCCCCGCAAATATTATACTACATACCCAAAGCTATCACTATTGGACAAACATCGAGAAACTTTGAGCGATCCCAATTACGAACGCAACTCGATACAGAATCAATAAAATCGGTCATTTAGCAATCGAGTTCCCTATAGAAATAGATACTACTCAATAATTGACACCACGTTAATACTATGTTCTGAGTTTTTTAAATCGCCTAATTGGATTACGCGTTTTGATTTCAGCCCATCTGCAAATGGACATTCGGATAATTTGAAGTCTAAATGGTAAATTTATACCTTTATTTCACACTTTAAGCACAAAGGCGAACATAATGCCATAGGTATTTTCAGCCAGTCAACCTTTGTGTAAAGTGATAAACAGTGGTAGGTAAAATCTACATACAGGGTGTAAACGAATCCAAATTATCGCAGTGACGGGTGAACAACTGCCTTTTGGCTTCGTTAAGGGTACTTTTACACACTTTATATCATACTACGCCACAATATATAGCTTACAAACTTACTCGATAGATCGACTATCCAACATAGTAATATTTTTTCAATTAGCTTTCTAATGTTAAAAGAATTTTCAAAGTCGGCAGAGTCATTTTTGAATTAAATCATAACAAAAAAAAAATCTCTATGATATTATTTTAGATTACCTTAGATTGTACTTTTAAAGTGAGAATTACTAAGGTACCTATCTCTTACTGTTAAAGATACAATATTACCTTGTAAATATTATAGTGCAATAAATATTTTGAATTTGAATTTCTCGGAGGCCAGAATCTCCACGTATCTACATTGGGACGCGAGGACCGCGTAATTATTTTGTCGTGCGGATATTTTTAAACTTCTATGGTATTTATTTAAACTAAATAGAATTTAAGGATTAAAGGGTGTTTTTATTCTATTTTAAATTTCCGTTTTAACAAACACATCTAATTAGATATAGATTAATACCATATGGGTTAAATAAGCTTCGCAAAAAATAATTCCATTTAACCTAACATTTCAATATGAAATTGTTACAATCAGTCAATCTTAATAGATAGATATATGCTGGTGCGGACTTTTTTAGAACTTTTAAGGATTAACAATTCCATCATACATGACATTTGTGTAACTTAGACCGTTTAAGCAGCGCACGCAACGGAAGCTCTCAAAAGAAAATACAAATCCCGGTTCAGCAACATTTTTCATTAATGCTCCGCTCCTATTAGTTGCAGCGTGTTATTTAGCCCTAAACCTTCTTCGTTAAATGGACTACCCAACATAAACAGTTTTTTTTCATTTCCAACCAGTACTTCCTGAGTTTATCGCGTTCAAACAAAGAAACAAACTCTTCAGCTCAATAATACATATTTGTATAGATATACCATACGGGTTATCGTACTACCCAATACTAACTAGGTTCTGAAGGTAAGATAGGATATCTCGCTCTATGTAAAATACTGGTATTCAGCCGCATCTGGTTCGACTGGAAGCCGACCCCAACAAAGTTGAGAATAATCAAGGTAGTTGATGATGGGGCTGCGGGATGTTGTAAGAGATACCGCGGCCTTGACATATAGGGCTAAGAAGGAACATGGGTGGTTTTTAGTCAGTAGAAGTCTGACACTCCCTTTTGCTCTGCCCAAGAGCGGGGAAATCATCAAATAACCCCTTTATTTGATGATTTCCCGCCCCCCAAAAAAAATAAAAAAAAGTTGAGTTCACTGTCCAAAATAAGTCGGAAACTCGTGACAAAGCTACTCAGTGGCACGTTAAAGTCAAAAGCTTTTAAGAGGTTGTAAAAGAACAGAAATCTGTCATTACTTTTACATCTCTGCATCCAGTTTACATGTGAGTAAGCTTCATTTTAACACCTCTCTCCTCACCGACGTTAAACAAAGTCGACCGGGGTGCGTATACGTACATTATTTGAGTATATGGACGTTACGAAATGGCTTTTTTACAACTTCGTGTGGTCTAAAACGGGTAAGTGGCTCGTGTGGTGGGATTGGCTAGATTAAATCGTTAACCATCAGAAGATAGATTAGTTTACTCGGCTATCTGGATGAGGCTATCAAGGTAGATGGCTTACGTCTGATTTTTATAGCAAACCAAACTTATTTCATGGAGACGATTTCATCAGCAGTTTTTGGATGTTTGGAATATTTTGTTTTATGTTTTGCAGTTGAATTATATTTTCGTCGTAAAGTTTATATATAATGAACTTTCAGCAATCTTAAACTTATATTCAAAATGAATAAGAAACCAATTTTAAGTTTCTTTTTTCAAGGAGCGAAACACAAACGAATTCCAATTTGATTGATGTGGCATACGAAAGAAAATAGAGTAAAAACCGAACCACTCCCGTGTGTCCTGTGAAGCCTAACATATGATGGCCAAGAACGGCGACAGCGCCATCTATCACCCGAGGCATGAACTATTCAAGCGTAACGTGAAACCATCAAGTGTCGGGCTTCACTTCAGAATGCTTGACGCTCAATTGAATATCTCTGCCAGGCGCGCAGAGATACTCAACGTTTTGTATTCCCTTTCCAAGGCAGAATTTTCAGCCAAAAATGTTTACGATCTCCCCAATTTGCTACCTTTTATCTTTATCGCCGCCTAAAGCCTAGACTCCATGCGTAACTGTAACAAGGACGCACCCACAAAAGATTTTCATTAAGAAAATTCATCAACACAAACGTAAAGGCGACCTCTCACACCCGCACTCAACATTTATGAAAACGCACGGAAGTGTAGTAAAAATAAAACTTTATGTCGCACCCGACGAATTTTATGTCTGTAAATGGAGAATTTCATAATACAGTGTATAGTGAGTGAATAAAGGCTGGATCGTGACGAGTAACTCTGTTTGTAAAGTTATTACCAAACGCCAACGAACAGACTCCAGAGTTCACTCGGGTGAGCGATAAAAGCAATTTTTGAAGATAAACTCGTGCTGTGTTTCAAATTGTTTCGAGAATTTACTCGAGCCGTGTTACAGTTATTGGTGTGGTGTGCTTATGGTGTAAAGTTAAGTATTGTATTTTGCGAAAATGTTTCGATTTACTGTTCAGTACCCGAGCACTTTCAAAATCAAAAATCAAAATCAAAATATTTTTATTTCACATAGGCCTAATACATGGGCACTTATAAAACGTTGGTAAAAAGGGGCACGGTTCGGTGCATTGGTCGATTCCTAAGGAGAAGAACCGGCAAGAAACTCCAACTCCAATCTTTTAAAATCGTTTGGGTTAACAATAAGGTATAATACACACGTGAAGACCATGCAGATTAATGTCTGAGATGGTCGTTTGAAGAAAGCACCACACAGATTTGAGTGGACCCGTCCAGTCAGTGCAAGCATTTGTCAGTTATCGTGGAGCTCGACTTATAACTCAAGGAGCTCAACGTCACGACGAACAATACCAAAGAAAGGACATTTGGGTGGGTCACTTAAAGTACTCAAACTGCCAGACAATCATAACAATTAAAATTTAAGAAAGACCCACATGGTCCTCACATTCACAATATCAATTTTTTAAATATTTATCATATTGAATAATCATTTTACATTATTAAATGTCAAAATAAAAAAAAACACAAACAAAAAAAAATAAAAAATATTTAACAAGTAAATATTGGTCAAAAAAAAAAATATCATACTTAAAGTAAACAATGTCAGTGTATAAAAATAATCATAAAATGTCAAATTCTTTCATACCAAGCTTGAGTAAAATACTGACAATCATGTATGAAACAAAATAAGATTCGAATTGCTATTGGCCGAACTACAATGGTGATTGAAATCTTCTCAAAAACATAATACCCGTATATCAAAATGTGCAATACCAACATTACATGACTTTTTTACTTTTACTTCAAGCTCTGGCTAAAATACAAAGACCGTAGACCGAAAAATTATGTTATCTAAATCAATACAAAAGAGAACGTAAAGATCATTGCTGATAGCTTTCTGTAGTTCGTTCATACTCTGATGTTATTTAAAATCGCTACACATCATCTCTACTACATTCTTCCATACATTTATTGCATACAAATAATGAAAACAACGAAAAAACCGACCAACTGCGAGTGGAACTCGCGCATGAAGGGTTTCGTACCATCGCAGTACGAGAGCTTTCTTTAATATTTTTTTTTTTGCGGGAACAAAAATATACATTCTGTGAAAACTGTCAATTGGCTATCTATTATGGATCATGAGACAGAGCCTGCTGATAGGCAGATGGACGGACGAATAGCGGAAGCTTAGTAATATGGTCCCGTTGGTTACCCTGCAGATGCGAAACCCGAAAAGACACCATCTATATATACACTCTTCGACCATACATAAAGCACAGTCCACAAATTGCGACCACTAATCGCGTAGAATTGTATATCTGTGACCAAATTGCATTTGTCGCAGCGGCACGTGCGACATGAATTACGGACATACTGACTGCAAACCGGTTTATGACGGTAGAAACTGCTATATTGGTTGCAGATACTATGTATTGGCAGTTGGAGATATTATAAGCGCATTGCTGAAGAAAGTGATAGAAAAGACAGAAGTTAATTTGTTTTAATGCTCGTGAGGGATCAAATAATGGGGATGCGGGATGTTGTAAGAGATACCGCGGCCTTGACATATAGGGCTAAGAAGGAACATGGGTGGTTTTTAGTCAGTAGAAGTCTGCTTCTACTGACCCATGTTCCTTATTAGCCCTATATGTCAAGGCCGCGGTATCTCTCTTGTGCAGAACGAAAGGGAGAGTCAGAACACTCCCTTTCGCTCTCAAGTTATAGAAAAAAAAAATGGGTTCAAATGATAACTTATAGAATCAGTAGTTTTATGCGGAAATCTAAGATATTAAATGTTGATGTGAATAATTTGATCATACTTAATTCGTCATCAAAAATCATCACGACTCAGTTATAATCGATCTGATTTGAAATTGCATTGATCGTACGATGAGACTGTCATACACATTGCGATTAAGAAGAAAATGCCTAAACAAAGAATCACGCATGTTTTTTCCCCGAAAGGTTAGGCAAACACCTATCTTCTACTATCTACTTAGAATACTCACAATTCAAAACCATACCTAAACGATTTGCAGAAGGTATTTTTAGTGATTGCCAGAAAATGCAATTTTAAACATGCAAGTTTCTATTTTGTACACTCTAAAAACCTCTTTAAATATCGTCGATTTCTATATCTGCTTTATGAAATAGCTCATACCTTAAACAAAATAGTTACTGTAAGCAAACCGATTGCCAAAGGCGCAGCGATCATTTATATTATCACTCTTCGAATTTAAATGCACCCCATTAACAGGCTGATATTACAACACTTTCAAAACGAAAGGGTGAAATATTTAAATTGCATTTATTATGCGCAGATACCCCCGCCAAAGTCAATGATTACTTTGGCTAACTTCGTTACTTAAATAATTCAAAGAGTTGCCATTTTATCAGAAGTTCTATTGAGTTACCTCAACTAAACCGGTTGTCGTCATTTATCAACCTGCTCAATACTAAAAGGTCGTTTAATTTTGAAATTCTCAAGTTGTTCACAAGTTTAAGGAAAACATCAACGAAATACATAAACCAGCCTATCGTCCCGCGTCGTAAATGACGACAATAGGAAACGGCTATTGTTGAATCATTAACTAAAGGAAACAATGGTACAGCTCCTGTAGCTGTATAATAATTATATCAAACCTCGTTATTCTATGTCAAAGGAGATTTGGGTTGCTCTTGTAATTTAGCTTACCCCTTTACGTATCATGGGCGTGATGTTATGTTAGCCCAAAATACCAATAAAGGCAGAGTGAAAGGTGCCCACAGTAATACAAATATTTCACCGAAACGATTCGACTCCACAGCGTAATGTACCCGCGTAGTTATGGCTACACTACATATGCTACGAATGCCTACGGCGTAGCGGTTGCTACGCGGCAAATGTAGTAACACGACGTAATTGCCATGCGTTGTGTAGTGTACAAAATTCATTATGAACATTTCGACTTAACTTGATTCATTCATTTTTTTATGTTAACGTTGTGTGGGGCTCGTAATATCGTCGCTCGTAGCTCGTAAACGTATTTCGTAGTATTTTAAATGGCCGTAATTAAATTGGGTGGGAAATTTATTGCACTAGCCATTAACCTCGGTTTCGCTCATGTGACCGTCTGGCTTGAACTGAAATATTTTTGCTATTTTGTTGAGTTTTAGGTTCCTTTTGACTTTTCAATGGTTTTATTAATTTTATACAAATGCGAGTCATATTTCAATTCTTCCTTTGTATTAGGATAAATAATAATCAAAAGTTATTTCTGTGGAGTAGATTAGGTTGTGTTTTTATTGAAACACATAGAAAATATCCCAATCTTTCTGTAATAAAGCAAAATATTTTACTCTAAATAGAATTGTAGTTTTTACATGATTTAGTTTCAATTAGTAAGCCCAAGGGTTTTGAAAAAATACTAATGCAGGGTCAGAAGGATGAAGGTGGAAGGCAAGATCCTCATCCCGCATTGAAAAGGTAGGATCTTTTGACCAGTGTGTCGGTTGTGTCTCATGCATGGGTTCTCATTTTGACGGCACGATTGGCGCAGTGGCTGAGCAGTTGGACTACTGCGCTGCTTGTCGAGAGTTCTATTGCCGCACAAAACAAATATTTGTATGGCCTACAAATAAGTAGTTCTTTCGGATCTGGGTGTTTGGTTTGTGTATGTGAGTTTAAATGTTTGTAACCACACCCATGATATAGGAGACATTCCTAATGTAGGGCTATGTCATTTAAAAAAAATAAGATGACGCGATGTAAAATTTTAAGTTTTAATATTTCGCCATTGATGTCGCTGCTGATTTTTTCATAATTTTGGCTCTGTCGCTGCACAGATAATAGAAATATCATATGAAAGCCAATATAATATCCCACGTAACCTGATAACCAGTATACAGACACAACCGCAATTTATAGTTGCAGTACACTCATAAATTTAACCGCTTTCTGCTCCAAAGAGCTCATTAAACCCTCTCTCGGCTCGTGATACTAAGTAGTTCCTAGGGCATATTAAACGTGAACTTTGATAACAGTTTGAAAGTTCGGAAATGCTATAAGTTAGCTTCAACGACTGGCTCTCTAAGATTAAGCTTAAGAATGTTCTGGAAAACTGTTAATAGATTTTAGGAACTACACGGTAACGGTTTGAATATTTATGGAATGCTGAGATGGAAATTGTTCTGCTTATCTTTAACTAAATAGCAATACTAAAAAATCTTAACAATCTGCTGAACGTAGCTGAATACATCATACAAAATGAACATTACACAAAGGAGGTCTATCGCTGAAAAATCAAGTCCATCCGTACGAGTAACGGCTCTGGAGATAAACAGGACACGAGGCAAGCGTTGGCGTCGATGGCAGGTGGAGAAGAGTCCCTCTCAATGTTTACTGAGAGACGGTAGAAGAAGTTTTGGAAGACAAACAGCCAGTTCGCTGAATGATGTTCAGAAGATCGAGTGCAAGGCTTGGTTGACACTCAGGTGGACCAGGGACGAACGGTAGAAAAAGGAGGCCTGTATACTGAGCCGTGAGAGAAATATGGCTGCATAATATGATGATGATATAAATGATAGTTTGCTGTATCTACTTGGAAGGAATCACAAGCGTGCAAGCACAAAGCCAATCTCTCTCTCTCTTTAAGTGCCTCTTCAACTAGTGAAGTTTGGTAGTCAGCTCCGCATATCCGACCCAGTCTTTTGCTAGTCGAAAAAGTTCCGCGGCGCTCTTAACTCCCATCCATTCCCGGATATTGTGCAGCCACGATTTCTTTTTACGACCCACTGCTCTTTTGCCTGCCACTTTGCCCATCATTATAAGTTGCAAGAGTTCGTATCTGTCGTGTCTTAATACGTAACCCAGAAAGGCAACTTTCCTTTTTTTGATGGTCATCATTAGTTGCCGTGTCCTCCCAGCACGGCGCAGCACTTCAACGTTGGTCACTCGATGTGTCCAGCTAATGGCCAACATGCGTACATTATACAATATGCCTACATTTCGAATGCTTCGATACGTTTCCGGAGATCCTCCTTAATTGTCTAAGTCTCACATCCGTAAAGAAGTATAGGCTATATGTAACATTGAAGTAGGCGAGTGCGTAAAGATATTTTAAGACTACGACTGCAAAGAACCTTCCTCATGTCATTGAAGGCACTACGAGCGATTTCAATACGGGTTCTTATTTCACAATCACTGTCCCAGGCTTCATGCCAATGATACCCATCAATAAATCCAATATTTTATCAATTGTACGAGAAAAAAGCGCAAAGTTACAGTAAAGTTTTCCGTTCCCAATCACTGAAAAAGTCCCCAGTCAACAACAAGCTATGAATAGCGGATTTGATTCCCGTGAACACGTACAAGCCATTGACTGGCATAACCCGTCATAGCTCTGACTTGCAGTACATTCGTAATTTGTAGGCTAGGGACGATGCCTTCAATTGAGTGCAATTTCCGCCAATTCCCGTCTACCGTTCGCCGTCGGAATGACGGAACATGTAGTTTAGGGCTGTCATAGAAATATTGATGACAAGGTGTGAGGCGTGTTTTTTTCCCTTATTTTCTGACATAGTTGCGAAAAAGTAGGTAAGCAATATTCTAGACAGTGATCTAGCGGTATTGATAGTCTGTTACCATACTGCAATAGACACAGAATACAGCAACTTCACCTTTAAAAAAAGGGTAAGGTTTAATAGATTGAGAGCTAAAATAAACTTTTGTTTTGAAATTACATCTGATTTTAATAGTATAATTAATACTATAACAATAAGCTAACAGGTTGTCTAGGTCATTTCAAGTGGTGTGATTGCCTGTTGTAATTTTAGCCAGCCATCCGCTGCAGTTAACATTTTGACAGCCTGTTAGCTAATTTGTGTGCTAATAAATTGGCATTACAAAAACCTGATGTGACTATAGAATGCTTTAAAATTTTCCGAAAAGATTATCAATAAAATGAAAGCATAGTACCTTTTTTTTTTTTTTTTGGTGGGTGTAAAATCATCGAATAACCCCTCCCGCTCTTGGGCAGAGCGAAAGGGAGTGTCAGACTTCTACTGACTAAAAACCACCCATGTTCCTTCTTCGCCCTCTATGTCGAGGCCGCGATAACCGGTGTACTACCCGCGGCAAAGCATAGTATAAAAAAAAAGTTAAAAAAGCAAGTAAGTATAAAAAGCATAGTACCTCAAAAATCGTATTGTTAGAGTACAATAAAGTATTTTAAAATACACTCTTCAGTGCTCCCGTCTTATGTGGTCATACAATATTTTCTTCTTCAAACACATAATCCTATTTGTATCGTAACGGCTCGCTGTGTTTGCTTGAAAGATTTTCTCGTACGTGTGCTATAATATCGAGTTTATTAAATACTGTTCCATGTACTGTAGTAAATAGAATGAAGATAGGCGAGCCAGCTGACAGTTTTACACACGATTGCTGACATTAAACCTGAAACGTTAAAGCTAGTGGCATAAGATCGTTTGTTTAACACGCCAAACTTTGTTTATTGCTTGCTGGAAATACATGGGTGCTGTATTATTATAGTGTGGGTGAGCAATGAAGGCAGGTATAGTTATGGCTGTAAAAACTTGGTGATTTTTAAGAGCAAATTAAATTATTTTAGCTGCACAACCGTATGTAGGCAAGTTTACAATTGAAGTATTACGTATTGAAAGCTTACTTGAAATCAAAAAGTTAGTTTGTTTTTTACTCCGAGTTTTTTTTACTTTTATTCAAAATTAAGTTAATGTACTACTCGTATTTTTGAAGAAACTTTCTTAAGTTAACTATTATTTATATATTCATTATAAGGCACTTTAACGACTTACTAACTAAAAACAGACATAAATCACAAACGTTTTTAAGTTTAGTAAATTCGTCACCTATCGAACTGTACAACACACGCAGAATAATAAATGGGCAAGTAAGATACCATTACATAATTTAAGTTATACAAGAAAATATAATTATAGATGGTACAAACCCCGCAATAAACCAGTGGGAAATATAGAATTACTTATATTCAACAAAAAAAAACCTGAAAAGAAGAGAATGGGAGTGGATGCAATTAATTACCCGGTGTAACGTACAGACGCTGCCAGCCTCCGAACTAGTTAAAATCGTTTATCAATATCACTACATATTATAAAACAAAGTCCTCAGCCGCGCCTGTTTGTCTGGCTGTTCCCGATAAACTGAAAAACTATTACACCGTTCTCGTGCTGTTTTCACAAATAGATAGAGTGATTTTCAAGGAAGGTTTTGGCATATAATTTGTCAAGTTTACCGACATCTACGCGGGCAAAGCTGTGGGCAAAAGTTAGTACAGTATAAACGTAAAGGGTTTTAGTAGATGTCGATGTTAACTGCTTCGTGCGGCATTTTATTATAGTTTCTCATCAGACGCTTCATGGGTGCGGTGCTTCCAAGGTTAGTACGGCTTACAGGTAAAAGTTATTATTTCTTCTCCAGATCAAATGGCTTTCTGTCGAGGTACAGCTGTTCATGGCATAAATAAAGATTAAATAGCTAGAATAAAGATTGTTCATGGCAAGACCATAACTATTTTTCAAAACGATGTTTCTTTACCAGTTATTCAGTGTCCCTTTTATAACGAATTCTTACTTACTGCTAAAAATCGGTTTTATATAAGAGGGTTTGGTGCGTTACGTGGATCATTTCCACTAGTTCCACTTCACAGTTCTACGATTCAAGGTGGTACAAAATTGTAGAACTAGGGGGAACGAAAGTCCCCTTAGTTCTACTGGTCCTATTAAACAATTTGTAATAGAATTAATGGGACTTTTCGTTCCCACTAGTTCTACGATAGGGTGTTACAAATTTGTAAAACGTTGTATCACACAGTTAAGGGTATAACTACGGCACAAACTACCAGGAGAATATAAGTAGGCAGGAGGTAATATAAACTTTTTTTATAGATGAAAAAAAAGGATTGGTAGTAAAGTCCCACAAGCTACCACAGAAACAGAAGTAGGAAATAGGTATTGGATTATTTTGATCAAATCTAAATTACTCCTTTCTAATAACATGGAGATAGTAAACCAGGATAGTAAAGTCCCACAAACTACCAGGAGGCCAGAATGGTGAATTATTAGTGTCACCATTATAAGAGATTTATAATAATCGCAATCGGTGAAACTTGGATAAAATGTAACTTAAGTGAGAACATTTCATTCAGAGAATATGCTTGTAGGTAACGACGATCAATTAAAGTTACTGCCAATATTCAACTCGGATCAAGATTTAAATTGAGATCCATGACAGAACAAGTCTTTTAAATCCTAATAGTGAAAACCTCAGGTGAACCATAGGTAATAGTTATTAAACTCTTACCATACTCATAAATCACAGTGACTATTACCCGATAAAAAAGAGCTATTTCCACAATTTTGATGGTACATTTTTGTTCAGCTAGTTTGCCGCAATGTGATTAATAACTTTGGTAGTGACGAGGCGCTTCGCGGATTTTTCAATCGAAGTTACTTCGCATTCTAAGCTCGGGGCAAAAACGTGACATTAAAATATGCAGGAGGCCGTTTCACTGGCATCCTATCGATCGAAAAAACCCTGGCGTACCCTGGCTACTGTAGGCGTTCCAAATTTTTTTTAGTTTTATTTTTTCGACCAGTCTCTGGTGGGTGAAAAGTTTGGCCTGTTTTGTGGCGGTATGTTTTACTAATGCGCTTTAAAAAGTCGGAGTTAATTTATGTTCAAGGTAAACTCATCTGTAGTGGGAAAGTTATTACACTGTTTTTGATGATGGTTGTAAACTAAAATACATCTGTGATCTATATAGAAAATCCCGACTTACATATATTGGGCAATTAGCCCACCAGACACAACACCCGTCTGGTCGAAGGATCCTCCCTTTTCTAAGGGGGATGAGGAACTCTACACCCTACATTCCTCATACCCCCAAACATCTTTCAAAATATTTGACTCACCTTCTTTTCTAATTTTGTTTCACAAATTTTAGTCAAACAAAAGCATGAATAACATACACCTGTAGATTATTTCACAGCATTTACAAATCCTTTACAAAGAAACGTAGCCGCAAACAATGCCAAACAACAGCTAAATCCTATTAAATATTAAAAATACGGTACGAATCTCAAAGCTTGGCAGCACTTGTTACAATTTACCCTGGGTTCCAACTAAGCGTTCCTTTAAGTCGTAGAGTGTACTACATAAGTAATGCGCACATAGCAGTACCACAAACTGCAAAGGTGATTTACAGAAGTCCAACTCTGTACATCGAGTAAAAACAGGCGCACGCACATTTACGGCGATCTTAAATTGTCTTGATTCCTCGTTCAAGAAGAAGAAAATTGAAGGTCCCATGGCAGTACAAGAAATACAATATCCATTGTTGCTTACTGAGTATACACTGCCGAAGAATACTTACGTTTGTCGCATCGACAAGAGCTATCAAGATGCTTGAGTAGCGCATCGATGCTCGCTTTGCGGGCAGAACAGAAAGAGTTTCTCTCGCTGAAAGAGTTTCACATGCTACATACATTATACCAGCCAGTTGCCCGATGCCGTTGAGCACAGGCTCATGGTCCAGCATTATATCCGAACACGCTACAGACACGTTACCAGCCAACTCATTCATAAGTTACTAGCGGACGTCACGCGGCTTCACCCGCGTACTTACCGTTCCCGTGAGAACACATACATAAAAAGTTGAATGTTGTTACTCAGTCTGAATGTAGCTTTCTAATGGTGAAAGAATTTTTGAAATCAGCGCAGTAGTTTTTGAGTTTATTTTTTTGGCAATGATGACAGGGGGCAGGCAGGGCTTCTTCAATAATGCTCCAAGTTGAGAATTACAATGGTTTAATGGCGGTTTACTCGTTTTTTTACATTAGAAGTTATAATTAAGAGACGCACTAGTCACGTACGCACAGTCCTGCGGTTGCAATACACACTAGCGCCGCGGGCGGAACTTTTCGTCACTACGCCCGCCATAGATTTCCGATCATCTACTTCGAATCTCGATAGATGGCGTTGCTTGACCCAACATTATTCATTACAAACACACACAAAAATACAAATCTTTCCTCTTTATAATATTAGTGTAGGTATCTACTAGCTTATCAATAGAGCTCGTGGCTTAATAATAACTGCCACTGGGGTCGTTCTTTAGGTTAATCCATGCTTGCCTAGGTTGCTCCGTGGATGGGGTATATATTAACCCATTATATATCGAGTTTTACTGACCTCCAACATAGTTGAGAAAAGTCTAGGTATATGATCTACTCGCTTATCATTAGGTGTCGGTCGCGGTACTGCAACCTTACGTAATATACGAGTACCTATCTTATGTATACGTGTGTCTAAGTGTGCGTGCGTTATCGCCAACCTTCTTTACCTACTATATGTTGTGAGCAGTACCCTGCGATATGCGACAGGGAAAAGTATGCAGCATGCATTAGGAAGCGCGTCGCGGTGTAAAGCGCTGTCGTATATATTAGACGGTAAGGCTAAGTTTAGATGAAGAGCGCTTTACGCTGCAGAGACGACGGTACCATTTCAATAAAACATCAGTTGCTTTGAACGTCTTATGGATTATTTTAAGGGTGTTGTCGTCTCTAAAATTTCTAGGGAGCAATACGTAGTTTGTATTTCTGCTCGTTGACGGTTATTGCATGGAAGTTAAAACATGTTTAGCGAAATGTGGGTGTTTTACAGGAACAACTCTACCTAATCCTTTCCAAAAATACTGGGATGAGGTTATGTTGCAGCCTTTTGTTTTCTACTAACTGTATTTTAGTGGCATATTACGGTTATTGTAAAACGTACTACATAAAATTAGCTAGAAATGTAAATCGGTTCCTAACCAGATATTCCTCAAATCTACTTCTAAAACTGTTAAAGTTCTTGTAATTGAAATGCACTAAAACAAACAAGCCAACTTGATAAACAGAAAAAAAACTTGAGAGGTGTCAAGGGACACCCGGATGGAACGAAGTTAAAGTCTATCGCAAACAGCATAAGAATGACCAAAAGAATTAATAATAATAATAAAAAAAAACTATATTATATATAATTATATATTTATTAATTATATTATTTTAATTATTATTTTTTATATAAAATATAAAATATCTGGCTTGCTTTCTATAAGAGAGAGAGAGACAGACAGAGAAACATGCGACGCCGCACAGCTTACAATAGCTTACAGTATATAGCAAAAAGTGTCGTGACAACTTTTCGTAAGATTTTTTTCCGTCTAGCCCCCTTCACAACGCGCGATAAGGAACTTCGTTCCAAAAAATATTGTGAAAAATCTTTTCACAATATTATTTTAAACAAAATCATCATCATTCTTTAGCGCTGAATCTACTGAACCAATGATGAAAAATGCTTTCACTAATGAGAAGATTTATTATACCTGAGTGTCGTCCTACTTTCCTTTCCTATCCTATCCTACTATCCTATTAATATTATAAACGCGAAAGTTTGTAAGTATGCATGGATGGATGTTTGTTACTCTTTCACGCAAAAACTACTGAACGGATAGATTAAATTTTGTTCACATAATTATAGTTTATAACCTGGATTAACACAGAAGATATTATCCCGATTTTATATAAGAAGCCGCTGGCAACAGCTAATGATAATATAATATTATAAATGCGAAAGTTTTTGAGGATGAATGGATGTCTGTTATTCTTTCACGCAAAAACTACTGACTGGATGTCAAATAAACACACACAGATATTTTAAGACCTAGATAGAACACATAGAATATTTGGTGAAGCCGCTTGCAAAAAATTTCCGACTAAAGCGTGATCGAAGCCGCGGGTAAAAACTAGTATAAAAAATGTTTCCTTGCCACGCTTTTGTAGACAACCGGCTTTGTTGTGAACTTAGCCTTAAGGTGAAGCACACTTACCACGGTGTGACACCGTTCTATCTCATGTCTCCAACATTTTTTGTTCCGTGGTTCGCGATAATCCGATTTTCTTTTGTCCATTTCATCATCTTTCATTATACTGATCTGCTATCGCTTTTTCACTGAATAATATAAAATACGTTGAAAGAGAAATATAACGTAAAATTAATATTATTAAATAATGTTTTTAATAATTATTATTTATCGTCATCCCTATAATGTTCCCACTGCAGGGACTCAGGCCTCCTCTCTAGGAGACGGATGGTCTATAATAATCCACCACGCAGGCCCAGTGCAGATTGGTAGATGTCACATAATCTTCGAATTTTTTAGTTCTTAGATATAATAGCAGTGGTGATAAAATAAACTACACAAAGTAAGGCGCCTGCCTGGGTTCGAACCCATGACTCACTTTTAAGTGTAAGTTGGGGCCGCCACCACTGGGCCACCACTGCTTTCTATGATAGTATTATTTGAATGTCTCGTCAGCATGAGGTCCTGGGTACGATTCCCGGGCAGAGTGTTATTGGGTTTTCCTTCAAGTATTCTCAGTGGCTGTCATGGAGTCTGGATTTTTACTCAGTTGATGGTAATATGCTTTACTCTCATGTAATAGGTAACATGGCACATATGCATCACTGTTGAAATGTGAATGTTCTATTTACGAACATCTAACCCCCTCAGAGGTTACAAGCTTGATGTTATGTGTTCAACTGTTCATATTATATTCATTTTGATGAAAGAACACTTGAGAGGTTCAATAAAAATGTGACGTATAAAACCTTTATTTCTTTATTCATTGTAATATTGAATTTGCTTTTACATTTCGCGTATTATTTTGATCCCACGTTATCCCCTTTGAGTGCAAATTTTAATGTTTTCAACGTCACGTACTTGTCGTGTTTCTGTAGCAATCCATCACTTTACGGTATTTACCTCCTTTTGATATGCTTTCATTTTCATTTAAGATATGTTTACGCTACTTACGAAAATTTTTGTGAAGGCGTTTTCCGTTGCGGGAAAATGAATAAAAACTCTCTTACTCTGGTGGTTATTTTCTATTAGCTTTAATGTTTTTTTTACAAATTTATACGTAGGAAACGACAAAAACACAAACATAATCTAAACGTTTCTGTTTACATTTAAAAAATTAACGTTGTTTAATAGACTTGAACAACAATAAAAAATCTTTAGATACATCTACTCATAAAATACATCATATCATTAGACATTATTATTAAGTAACACCTCATAATATTTCCAACATTATTGCACAAAACATTGCTTCTAAATACACTCGAGAGCAATGAATCCGGGTCACTTAAAGAATGTTAAAAATCTCGGAAACTAAAAATGATAGGTTAATGCAATAAATTGTATTTAATAGACAATGTAATACTCCTTAAATGAAAGTAAAAAAAATATGAGTCACCATACATTTTATTAACACAAAATTACATAAAGAAAAAAACTGCTGATCGCTCCTTAAAACAAAAATAGGAAACATGAAATTTTTGAACTTTATTACGATTTTCTTGAATTTTAATACTTCGTGTTGCCTCCTCGTGCTTCCATTACTGCGTTTACGCGGTTTGGCATGCTGTACACCAAGTTCCTTATACGATTTTGGGGAATATTCTCCCATTCCTCTGTGAGAGCAATTTTGAGCTCACGAAGCGTGATTGGGGGAGGGTTTCGTTGTTTTACGCATCTGCCTAGCTCGTCCCAAGCATGCTCGATCGGGTTGATATCCGGGCTGCGCGCTGGACACTCCATACGAGTAATGTTCATCTCTTGAAGGTAGTAATTCACAATCCTACCGGTATGAGGTCGGGCATTGTCATGCATAAATATAGCATCCTCACCTAAATTGACCATAAATGGACCAACGTGATCATTGAGGATTTCTTCCACATATCTTACGCTAGTTAAAGAGCCGTTTTCTATGATCACCAGCTCTGTGCGACTTTCAGAAGAAATTCCGGCCCACACAAGTACAGACCCACCACCGTAGGCTACTTTTTCTTCGATGCATGCTTGCTTGAATCTTTCCCCTGGTCTTCGATACACTCTGTGTCTTCCATCGTGCTTGTAGAGCATAAATTTTGATTCGTCGGAGAACATAACTTTTGACCAATCTTCAATACTCCAATTTACGTGGCTCTGGGCATATCTTAGTCTTGAAATACGATGCCCACGCTCCAGTTTAGGGCCGTTTGCAGGTCTAAGGGGTTTTAAGATAGATTCAGCAAGCCGACGTCTTACTGTCCATGCACTTGGGTTACTTCCTCCGAGGCGTCGAAACTGATTTGTGAGTTCAGTTCCTGTGAGAAAGCGATTTCGAAGCATGGTGTTCACCAAGTATCGGTCTTCTCGTGCTGTGGTACACCTGGTTCTGCCCGTTCCTGGTCTGCGTAGGTTAGAACCAGTTTCTTCGTAACGTCGGAGAACTCTTTGTACTGTTGACAGCGACACACCGACAGTCCTGGCTGTATCGCGCTGACTCCGGCCGGTTTCCAGCATTGTAAGTATTCTGGTGCATTCTTCAGGCGTAAGCGACATAATTTCAGCTTGAATAATGAATATAGAGCACTATCAACATGGTTTATGTACCCACATAAATGACAGATTACAAACAAAAGCAAAACCAAATGCTGTAATTTCGTAGTTCCATCTTCGAAAGTGGCCCTTTTTCAAATTTGATTTTTTTATGATATAACTTTACAATAACTAAGAAGTTTTAATACCTTCATTTAAGGAGTATTACATTGTCTATTAAATACAATTTATTGCATTAACCTAGCATTTTTAGTTTCCGAGATTTTTAGGATTCTTTAAGTGACCCGGATTCATTGCTCTCGAGTGTATTATATAATATGGAACTCAAAAAAAAAATAGCTACCCCGTTTACAGTGTTAATGTTAGTAACCATATTATTATACAGGGTGTTTGGTAGGGAGCTGTACATACGCCTAGGGTAGAAACTAGGGATAGTCTGCTACCTACCCCCGCCCATTATATTGACCTTGGCCTCAAGGTTTTTTTTTAATTTTTTATTTGATTTTTTGACTAAAACTACCTGTAGCTCAAAATCTATCCATGGGACCGGTCGGCTAATGGTCTTGTTTTAATCGTTAGAGTCTTAGGGTCCTGCAAAAAATTATTTTACACCAGAAAATTGTGGAGAAGAAAAGTTATGGGGCCTGAAGTACCGTAGTAAGGTAAAGAAATAATTTTAAATTAAAAAAAAACCTTGAGGCCAAGGTCAATATAATGGGCGGGGGTAGGTAGCAGACTATCCCTAGTTTCTACCCTAGGCGTATGTACAGCTCCCTTCCAAACACCCTGTATGTCAGTTTAAAAACTTGTTCGTATTATTGCACAATTTTCCTGAATAAACAAGATTTACCTGTCATAATAAAACACATTCACAGGTACACTATCACATAATTTACTTTTTCCAAAACCGAGCAGGTCATTAACCCATTTAGTGCGGTGCTCATAATAGCACTATTACGCACGATGTTGCCATTGGAGCTCGTGGACGCACATCATTACAAGCGGGCAAAGTGATTCACTGGCCAATTTGAAATAATATCCGCTTACAAGCGATGCCGTATCCAATATGGCGTATTATGATTTATTGATAGGTTTTCGCTTTCTTGCAAAAGTTGACAAGTATAAATGTGTTTATGTAAACTTCGTGTATTATCAATAGTTGCGTATAGACACACAGACAGTCAACCTTTGGGTTAAATTGCACTGTGAAGAAATATAAAAAAAAATATATTTACATAATGTAAAAATGTTAATACATGTATACAGACAAAATAAACCAATGAATAAAAAAAATTGAGAAACCTGAAAAATTACAATGAAACTATCAAATCCGATTTGAAATATTACTTCTGAACATGTCTTTTAATAAAAAGAACACGTTAGTACCTGACATTGTGTACAGACTAGGTCAAAACAAAATAAATAACAGGGCCTACACACTTCGGGCAGTTTCCTTAAGAAACTCCTCATCACAACGCTTTGGTGTGTACCAACCCCACGACAGACTATATCGCTCTACGGAAAACAAAACAGTTTTGCATTTAGTGTGCACAGTGCTCACTGTCCTGCATTCCATAGCCGGAAAAACAAAACCACTCTTTTAAACCCGCATCAAATCTTCTTACCTAAAACCACATAAAAAAGTCCACACACGCTATATAATTAAAAAAGAGAACTTCGCAAATTCCCAAAGAGAACGTTGAGGGCCAAATTATAAAGTTTGCTTTCAAAAGCAAGTTGTGGCGGTCGCGGCAGATATAAACTTGTACAACATTAACCGCCCGGAAGTTCATCACTATTTAGCATATAGAATGGCCCGACGGTGTTATTTTTCCACCACAAACTTTAAAATGCAAATCGCGACGTATGCACGGCGGCTTCTTTTGACGTAACAAGTCTCTAATTTTACACTTTCCTCGTGGCAGTTTTACGGGATCGCAACATGTGATAGGGGCTTAAATGTTTTTAATAATGTAGATAGTGCCACTGCATGCAGAAAGTTACACGTTGGTGGTTTTTTCACGTTGGAGTAGGCATAAACTATATAACGATGTGGCTTTCTGTTAAAACAATCCTTTAATAATAGCATTAAGGTCCTGGCAATTAGTAATATGTATTATTAAAAATACGTGGAACATATTACACTATGAATACAATATTCAATCAAATAACTTTTGTCTTATTCACCAACATAGTACTGTTTTTGAATTTTACAAAGCATCTTACATTTTCACTGTCTTTGATTGCTTCAACTGTTAGTACCAATTCACCGTAGTACAGATAGCGTTCTCTCGCTAGCTTCAATTTTCTAGAACATTTGAATTTTATAGGTTACAAGTTTGTATCGCTATTGTGAATGTTACAGAAACTCGTCGGTGCTAAAACGATATCAGTACTTACAAAGCGAACTAAGTTTTATCTAGATACACTCACAATAAAGTTGTTTTCACTTATACTTAGTTTTCAAAGCACGACTATGACTAGGTTCTTCCTTTTCCAACAACTCTTCGTCTATTAGTAAGTCAAAGTTACCCAAAGCTTCAGCAGTCGGTATTTTGTTCCAACGCACGTCAGGCACACCATCTGGTGGAAGTACCACCGCCAGCATATTATCTATCAACTTGTACTTCAATATCCTATCGTTCACTGTCGTTGATGTTAATGAAGGAGACGCATTCACTTCCACTAACCATGGCTTTAGTTGATTGTCAATTATTATGTCATAACCGTAACACTCGAAACAATGTCTATCGTTGGCCATCACAGATGAGACAGCCTTCAAAGAATGCACTATCAGCCACTGCATCGCTGCAAACAGCTTCTCAGTAACCGCCCGGCCTTGCGTTCCCTCTAGATACAAGCGCAGATTCTGCACTGTCATCTTCCCGCCGTGTATGTTATTATAATCCCCACCATGTTTCTGCACACTAACGTTAGTAAGATGTACGTACATATTATCCAACTCCGTAACACTTGTGTCGTACTTCACCGTGCAAAACCTACAAAAGCCGAGTTGGAACAAATAAGCCTTCAAAGGTCGAAAAGAAGTAACCAACACGTAAAGTCTCAGGTCAAACTTTTTGCCCCCTATTAGTAAGGGATTGTCTATATAACGCGAAATAACGTAACTTTCTTTAGTCAATTGTGGGTGGAATGGCGTTTTTGCTTCACGAGACCATTTCTTCAGTTTAGATAGCTTGTTTATGAGAAAAATTCCCGTTCCCTGAGATTTTCCGCACGGTTTCATGATCCAGGTGCTTTGCGGTGATTTACGGTACTCCTCGACAAACATGTTATAGTCGGCGGGGAGCACAAACGTAACGGGTACAAAGTCTAGATGAACGTACCGAGTTACCACTTGACCTCCGGGTAAAGCGACCTCGGCTTTCTCCGCCAAAGGGTTGCCTTCCCTTTCGAGCTCTTTTCTATAGCGCTTTATATTTTTCACGAGTAAGTCCTTCCGCGAGAGTTCGTAGTGGTTTGGAAAGTGATTTATTATTTGGTTGTCATTCATCCGGTATCCGCTCTCGACGCTGAATAAGTTCCGGCACGTCTGCGTAGAGGCCCAGTAGAAGTTCCATTCATCGTCGGGCCCAACTTGGGTCCATGCCCGCCTCTCGAAGTTGCTCATCAAAACTGACTTTTCTAAGTCTGTGCAAAAGTTAACTCGGCATCTTTCGACAGCCGGCACGTTTACTCGTCCGTAGAGACTGTTCGCGATTTTCTTAGCGTCTTGATTCATCGTTTGAATGTATTCGCGTTTATTCTGAATGTTTGTTGTGCTTATTGACCAAATATTCGAAGCACAGGTGCGTATCCACGGTTGTCATGGCTTTCGACAAATATCCCTCGCGATTGGCTGACATCCAATACTGCTCGTTCGCTATGACTACGTGTAAACATTGCCGCTACGTATTGATTTTTAACGAGTTTTTCGCTGTGGGCACGCTGGCTTACGTGCAACTTTTGTATTAAGGGAAAATAAAGGCGATTTCTGATATTAGCAAAAGAATTCCTTACAAAGGAATAATCCGGCATTTATATTACGTGAAAGGTTTTTCGTATAAAAATAACTAACTAAATGTTATTAGACGTCATAGCGTGGTTAAAAAAAGAGTTGGTGACTTAAGTCAATACAAATAGAGTTTTTTTTCGACAAGTACACATATTATACTAGGAAATCACGCAACATAAAATAAATAAGGTGTTTATGTTAATACCGAGCTAATTATCGAGTGTACTGCTAGTATACTGGTTTACTCACACTAAGCTTGACGCTCGTAAAAGACGTCGTGTAAGCACTTTCCGTGTTAATATTGTTTTGACGTTTTACGACAGCCGTCGCTCATAATGCCACATTGAGCCACCAAATAAGCGGTGTAGGAAATACTGTTTTTTTTACTGGAGAATTGTGTATCTGAATTCAGAGCAGTAATTCGATTTATAGCTGTGAATTATTAATCGTACTTTGGATAAAAAGAGTGAGTTTATATTATGTATTAATTACTGTTAGCCTTGGACATCCCACAGCTGGGCATAGGCCTGCAGCTTAGCTCTAAATTACTTTTGTAGTGTGTTCTAAAAACCGTTTTTAAACGAGATGGAAGTTGTATGTGGGATGTCTTTTTGTCGACGTTTTTACAAGTGCCCTTGTAAGCCTATGTGATTTTTTTTTAACATAACAGCCTGAAATTGAAACAGCAGCTCTAGGATTTTCGACAGACACAATATCGATGGTTAGAACTTTCTGGTTTTTTAAACCCCTTCAATCTAAAGTATTATTAGAGCTCCGCATTTATAATTATGATTTCATTCATCAAAATATTTACTTACTCAAAATTCTATCAGTCGCTTACAAATATCACTATAAAATAAATACTTTACGAATCGCCTTACAAAGGCGCAAAAAAGAGTGACAGAAATTCTGATCGCAATTTTCCTGGCCACAAACTTGGGTCGGTAATAAAACACTCATTTCTAACTCTCACATACGGTATGATTTAATAAATGTTTATTCCTTTTCCGTATGCTTTTCCCTCTTGGGTTTTCGGAAAATAATCCTTGTTATGTAAACTAATACCTAGAGACAAAAACATTGGCATTGATGCTAAGAAAAACAATATGAATTTTGTAATATTATTATATGAAACCAGTTGACAAATATAATATTTATACTTATTGTACAGTACAGACGACAAAATAATTTAGTACGCATTCAAGTTTTGAACACTGCACAGTCAGCTTTTTGATTTCTTTACAATGTTCTTCCCATTTTTATCCGTGTTCGAATTTTGAACGAAGCACAATCCAATCACTGAACAAATCGACCCTCTCTGGGTGTGCAAACTCTCTTTTATGCAACTGTCACGCTCAGACGAGCTATGACAAAGGCTGTCAAATAGCATTCACGAAATTGAGTTAAAAACTTGATAACACTCGCACTTGTATTTTTGTGTAGGAATAATTGTATTATTAATATTTCCGTCAATCACGGACCGATTTCGAATGTCATCCATCACTAGAATTTGCGCACAACTTAAAATAGAAAAATAAAAAAACTATTTTGAAAAAAAAAACTACATGCTTCTAATAATAAAGTTATTTTTGAGTATTCTTTTTTGGAAGTCAGTTCAGCAAATAGGATTTCATATGCTGGGCGTAGCATCATTGCTGTCATTATTGTCATCAATTGCTTATCTTTTTTCCAATTACTGTGGTAACACGGTGGGTGTTTTGGGGTACTGTCTCTTGTAAATAAATTTTGACGTTCGAAAAGTGCTGATTATATCAGCACTATTTGAATAAATGACTTTTGATTTTGATTTTGGCTGGTACTGGTTAATACGATTACCCTTAGTAGACCGGCTGTCAGGCGGATATCCGATTTTAATAATAGAAAACTACATTAACATGACATGTTTGTTCGACGTGGATGACGCGGTCACGGACATACGCTAGTTTGATAAGTATACTGATCGAGCGCCTTATTATGCTTAATATAGGCACAATAAAAAAGCCCTTGCCTTATGTACAGATGGTGTTTGTGAGGCGCGCAAGGATTTAAACAAAGTTGAAAGTGTACTGCAAACCTGGTTCATTTTTTTAAACCGCTTTTTTAAATATACCGTAAGCTTAAAAACTTATTGGGCATAAAATATAAAAAGTCCTGTTCATCAAATAGTTTGTTTGACTCTACACATACAAGTATGTTGATCTGTTTAATGTTCATAACATATATTAACAATATACATACCGTAACATATATACCGTTTATTGGGGACTAATCAGCATTGTTTGATATAGGTAATCCTACACGGATTGGCGTGTGCTAATTAGGTATACAGAATCTGATATAGATAATTAATTATGGAACATTATCTGCAGATTGATATCAGTTATCACTCAACTTAACGTATAACTAGAGCTGCTAGCGTCATACGCAATTAGTGTATTAGTGACATGGTTGAAATAGTTAATTAGAAATTCTGTCGCAACCGGCGTGCTTGTATGACCAGATGTATGAATGTAGATGAGGAAATAGGAGTATGTACGGATCGTCGAGGGCACATTGCTCGCAGAACGGACCGCCGAAGGGGCCAAAAAGTTCTGGAGTGTTGACCGCGAACCGGAAGACGTTGCATTGAAGGACTGACCGATAGGTTGCGGGGACCCGCTGGATGCGAGACGCATGGGACCGGTAAATGTGGCAACATCTGGGGGAGGCCTATGTTCAGCAGTGGACGTATTTTGGCTGAAATGATGCTGATGATGATGAAGGATCGTACCAGGTGGCGTTTTGTGATTTCCACCTACCCCCATGGGCAAACGTCGTAAGTTTATGTATGTATAATTACTAGCTTTTGTCCACAGCTTAGCTAGTGTACAGGTTAGTAATTATCCCACAGGAACATCTTTAATCATCATCATCGTCATCCTCCTGTATTCTGTCAAGTGGCGAAGTTGGGACAGACAAACAAAGTTGTCCCAGAACAAATTATCATCATTTGTATAGACTAGACTTAAAACATTTTCAATACATCTTTTCCATGATTTAATATAAGAAGATCCCGCAGTGAGTGTGTGTTTTCATTTAACCATTAATTTTATGTTTTTTTTTTCATCAGCTTTGTCTGTACCACTGCTGAGCAAAGGCCTCCCCCATGGCTTTCCAAGTTTTTTACAATTTACCTTCTCCGGCCAATCCGTTAAGAATGAGTCCAGATCGTCACGCCAGCGTTTCTTGGGCCTGCCTCGGATACGTCGGCCTTCTTCAGGCACCCACTGTGTGACTATCTTCGTCCAACTGTCCGGCTCCATCCTAGAAACGTGACCCGCCGACCCGAATTTTATAGTATGTGACGTTTATTCTCGTTGCGATCAGATTTACGTCAGTGTTATAAATATAGTTAAAAGTATTACTGCAGCCAAGTGCGTACTAATTCAAACATGCAAAGACACTCATCATTGGAAAAGCAGAATTTGTGCTCAATTCAACATGTGACATGCGGTAATCAGACTGGGTTTCGTATCCCCGGCAACCTCATTGAGCTAATCAGCCTTTCTGCCAATCAAGTCGAGAGAGGTAAAGTATGTTTGCTTACCTCGAAACAAGTTCAAGTTACCTGCACATAAACATAAGTTCAAGAATATTCTGAAACGTTACACAGGTGTTTACATGCCTGTTATGTACAACCAAGCAAGCAAAACACTTCTTGGTTTGCCTCTCAGAATTTTTCCAAAAACCAGCCGGTTTTTGGGACCTTGTCCAACTTCAGAACAGAATCCCTAAACTGATTGAGTATATTTGGATAATAAGTAGCAGGCACACTGATTGAGTATATTTGGATAATAAGTAGTCAGTTAAAAAGTTATTCATACCAGTATTTTCATTCATTTATTTTATGTGCATTGTAATTTTTAACAACTTGTTATATTTTATGTAGGAACTCATGGAAAAATACTTAATAACAGCCTCTCGAGTTGATTTTCAGCCGCGCTTACCTAGGTGATTTATGGATGGTAGCTCTAGCTCACCCATTACATACCGAGTTTCTTATTTTAGGCATGTAAGCACGGAACATGAGAGGGAGAGAGGAACGTGAGAGGGAGAGAAACTCACGTCCCAGCCGCCGCGGGAGACGCTCCGGGCGTCGGGGACCACGTGACGGCTTCCGGCCACAGTAAACGCGGGCCTGTTTACGGTGAGTGATGGGCTAGCTCGCCGTCCGTTCGTCTTACGACGACGACAGGCCGTGTCGACGGCGCGTTCGTGTTCCACGCGCGCCTCAAAGAGATGATGCAAGGTCCGACGCCCGTCGGGTCTGCGGGATGTTGTAAGAGATACCGCGGCCTCGACATAAGGGCTAAGAAGGAACATGGGTGGACACTCCCTTTCGCTCTGCCCAAGAGCGGAAGGGGTTATTTGATGACTTCCCACCCCGCAAAAAAAAGGCACAAAAGCACGTTGAGCCGGTGGTTCCAGCTGTCACTTGTAGGTTTTTGCCAGTCGCTACAGGTACCGAAAGTCTGACAATCAATCTTACCAAAGGGTATCGTATTACCCATTACTACCTATCTAGGTTGTGAAAAGTAATGGTATTATGCAGCACCCGGTCAAATTGGAATCCGGCCCTAACATACTTGGGAGACGGCTAGATAGACAGACAGTTTTTATCACGAGGGTGAAGCCACGTACAAAAGCTAGTCGTTATATTAATCATTTATGTGAGCAAAACAAAACACCCAGTTCATCACTTCATTTAATTTTTACGTTACGACTTACGTGAACCGAATTTTATGAGCAAAAAATGCGCAACATTTTGATTACTCGAAGGAAATAAATAAAGCAACAGATTTTATTGAGTGTGGTTTATTTTTTTACATAAATCCAATTTTTGTATGCTTAAATAGAATTTTAGACTTATTTATAAAACTACGGTCTAGTTATTTAAGTAGGGTGACTAGGCCGGTTCACGACCACTTAGTAGACTTGTTAACTTTGAAGTGACATTGTTATTCTAATAAGTCATAATATTTTAATGATTGATTTTTATGTGAAAGAAAAATGTTTAAAATACACGATCTGATGTATTTTTTTGTATTTTATTAGGGTATTATTTTATAATTTAAAGATTTATCGAAAAGTGCGATATTGTCAGTTCTCGGACACCTACAGTCAGTTTACGCCCGCTTTTTTCGTTAGTTCTCGACCGATAAAAAGCCACCGTAAAAACAACTCAAGCATAATCAAATTAAGGTCAAAAATCAATAAATGTTTTGAATAATCACGTATATTTATTAGAGAGTACAAAACTGGCAGGTATAATCAATTTGTGCTGCTTCTGAATACGACATATTTTTTAAAATAGTACATCTTAGATGAAACCAGCGAACACATTCATCGCAACCAATGTTCTTTTCTGATTCATCTTCGACATCGCTGATCAAATCGTTGGAACATTGGCTGCATTTTAAAACATTTTTTTTGTGGTTTTTCGTAGTGTCTTCTTTGTTTTTGACTTCTTATTATCTCGCTCTTTGGCTTTTCTTTCTTTTACCTCTGCTTTTAATTCTTGTTTGAGCCTCTTTTCTTTAATTTTATTTTCTTTATCTTCATCTTTTTTATTATAAAATTCTCTCCATGCACTTGTAGATATTGCACTTGGCAATTTAGGACCATTTCTTATTTTATCTTTTGGCGCTGGTGGCTCAGGAAATTTTAGGTGCTTTTGGAATGCGTCGTCAAAGGAAAAAGTTTGATTAATGGTTTGTGATGCTGTTGGTACATCAAAGACAGACACCTCAAGATCTTCATATTCTATGATTTCATCCATTACAATATGGTTTTCTTGGAACTGGTTAGCTTTTGGAGATTTATGTTTGCCTGTTAATACATTGATAGTTGACGCCTGAATGTCTTTAAGTGGTAAAATGTCCACTGTCTTTTCTTTCTCAGCATTATGGATATCAGCTGATACCGCAATAGGAAAACATTGGTTTTCTGACACAGAGTGGTCACTTAGTGAGCTATTTTGATCCTGAGATATCTCAAACTCATTAAACGGCATAAGCGATATATTGTTCAGCGAAATATACGATCCAGTCTGAGGAAAACTTATATTTTCAATATTGCTGTCAGTGGTATATATATTTGCATCGGTTCTTACCACAGCGGTTAATAAGTTTAATTGTTGGCTAAGAGATGCAGGGGTTTGTGGCATGGCGAATTCAGGCTCAATGAAACTTAAATTGTCTGGAGTAATTGCAGTGTTAGCTTCAGCTAGAATTTCATCAGCAAGAATACTAATGCTTTGGTTGGAAGCTGCAGAAGTTCTTGGTGTCTTGGATTTAGAACGGCGATTTGCAAGGAACTTTGTTTTAGCTTTAGCTATTTCCGCCAAAATTACCTTGGTGTCAATGTTGTGCTTACGAATGTCGTCCTGAATTAACGAAATAATGTTTGAGGCTGCGTCATAATCTTTGGCAGATACTGACTTTTTACTATTGGAGTTCGAAGTTCTTACCTTGCGTTGTGTATCTTTTACACATTTTGTGTAGTCCACAGCATCTTCATTTAATGGATACAATCCACATTTTCGGAAACCATTTTTTATAGCTTCTTCCAAGTTGATAGTTGATAAAGTCTCATGTAGAATTTTGCAGAAGTTAATTTTTGTGACGGTTTGGTTAACATTTTCTTCACGCGCTTGCCAGATCCGAATTGTGTTTTTCCACTCTTGTTAAAGCGGCTTAAAGACGCTCACGTCAGCCGGCTGAAGCATGTGAGTTGTATTGGCTGGTAAGGCATATAAAATGATTCCATTCGCTTCACAAAATTGACTCAACGATAAAGTCATATGTGACTTGTGTCCATCGATAAAAAGAATTACGGGTTTCTTGATCCCGTTTTCAGTCAGCCATGTATTATAACTATTGCAGATGTACTCATAGAATACATCACTTTTCATCCAACCACTTTCTGATCGTCCAAGCACCCATGATGTAGGCATGTTATCAATGAGGGCTTTGGGTGGTCTTACGTACGGAAATACTACTAAAGGTGGACATATTTTCCCACTCGCTGTGAATACCACCAATACGGTGACATTATCTTTTTCGTTACTCTTTTTTATTATGTAGAGGTTTTTGTACCCTCTAGGTCCTAAAATCTTACCACTTTTTGGGCACAGAGAAAACCCTGTCTCATCCCCGTTGAAAATTCTATCTGGATCTTCAAATATATCCATTTCGTCTATGGATTGTATATACTCCCTGAGATCTTTAAACCATAGTCGTACTCGGGTCTCGGTTACTGCTGCCCTTGCATTATTGATTCCCTCTGCCTCCCTTACACTTATCTCAGGGTGACGTCTTAAAAATGACTGGTACCATGTGTCCCCTGGTATTCCATCCTTAAATGGGTTTTTTATGCCAGTATCACGAATAATTTTCGACACGCTTTCAAAAAGTTCTTTTTTATTTATAGGAAACCCACATTTTGCCATTTGTAATACCCATTTTTTTAACTTTTCTTCACCCTCGCGTCCTAAAACAGGGTCAGGACCTACTTTAGGCATCTTGTTTACAGCAACTTTACCCGAAAGCCGATCATGCACAGTTGTTTTAGGTACGCCATAAATCCGACATGCTTCCCTTATACCCATTGTTTTGTTTTTTATTTCTTCTAGGGCTTTAATTATGTTATCTTCCTTATAGTCAAATAGACGCCTGCTAGTCTTCTTTTTTGATGTCCCAACCTGCAATAATTAATTCTAATAAACGAAATATAAAAGATCCAATAACTCGTCATAAAATCTCTAGAACAATACAAGCTTGAATTTTTCATAGTGACTTGCGTCGCGCTAGAATCTGATCAAAAATAAAAAAAGAATGGAACCACTAGCGGCACTGGCGGCCATTAAAGGCCGGAGCGTTTGTTGCTTAAAAAAAAAAGATTAAATTTTTAAAGCAAGAAATACTCATAAACTAATTATAACATTTAATTAGACACATACCAATTTATCTTTGTCTCCTCCTTTTTTTTGCACAGCTTTACATTGTGGAGCCATCTGTAATAAAAAAAAATGATGCTGCACCAAGCCACCAATCACCACAACCTTGCCACCAAATATAACAGATAGAAGCATTCGTTTTAAATAACCCGGCAAATTCAGTGGACGACAAACACGCAATTGCCGACCACCAAAATAAAAACATTGTCATGATAACACTGCATGATCGTAAACTAGCCACTTTACGACCGGCAAAAACGGATAGATTTTGTTCAGAGTAAAATCAATGGTCGGCAACGGATCAGTTGTCGACCATCATGTTTGGATAATTTTTAAGTGCTTAAAATTTCGATTTTTAGATACAATTAGCCGGTCGCAATCTGACGAGCAAAATAGCCGTGTCGTTATGAATAAAAAAAATCGAAGTATTTTACGTCATATCACGCAGTAAGTGCACAATTTTAGAAAAAAGACTAAACTAATACAGCTAGTTCCCGACCAGGTGGTCGTAAGCTAAGGGAAGCGATATTTTAGTCAGTTAGTTAGCCGACCACCCATTATTATAATGAAACACTCGTAATTTCCAATCGATTATTAGTTTAGAAGTAAATACAAACATATTTTGACACACAAAGCATAATATCTATGTTCAAAACTGAATAATAATATGTTTTACTGACGTTTGAAAATGTTCCCGTTCACAAATTTTCGTTATAATTTGGTGACACGTGTACAGCAGCCAAAGTATAGCACCTCACTGAGCGGCATCAAACTATCTTAGGTCGACAAACGATGACGCGGAAGAAAGAGACAGAATGAGCTTGCGTTTCCAAACGTTAAGAACGTTTGCGGCGCTTTGGTTTGACTATTTTTAAGTGATTTACGCTAGGTGGTCGAGAGCCAGCGGTGGTCGGCGAACTGGCGTAATCACGGGTGACTAGGCCGGTTCACGACCACTTAGTAGACTTGTTAACTTTGAAGTGACATTGTTATTCTAATAAGTCATAATATTTTAATGATTGATTTTTATGTGAAAGAAAAATGTTTAAAATACACGATCTGATGTATTTTTTTGTATTTTATTAGGGTATTATTTTATAATTTAAAGATTTATCGAAAAGTGCGATATTGTCAGTTCTCGGACACCTACAGTCAGTTTACGCCCGCTTTTTTCGTTAGTTCTCGACCGATAAAAAGCCACCGTAAAAACAACTCAAGCATAATCAAATTAAGGTCAAAAATCAATAAATGTTTTGAATAATCACGTATATTTATTAGAGAGTACAAAACTGGCAGGTATAATCAATTTGTGCTGCTTCTGAATACGACATATTTTTTAAAATAGTACATCTTAGATGAAACCAGCGAACACATTCATCGCAACCAATGTTCTTTTCTGATTCATCTTCGACATCGCTGATCAAATCGTTGGAACATTGGCTGCATTTTAAAACATTTTTTTTTGTGGTTTTTCGTAGTGTCTTCTTTGTTTTTGACTTCTTATTATCTCGCTCTTTGGCTTTTCTTTCTTTTACCTCTGCTTTTAATTCTTGTTTGAGCCTCTTTTCTTTAATTTTATTTTCTTTATCTTCATCTTTTTTATTATAAAATTCTCTCCATGCACTTGTAGATATTGCACTTGGCAATTTAGGACCATTTCTTATTTTATCTTTTGGCGCTGGTGGCTCAGGAAATTTTAGGTGCTTTTGGAATGCGTCGTCAAAGGAAAAAGTTTGATTAATGGTTTGTGATGCTGTTGGTACATCAAAGACAGACACCTCAAGATCTTCATATTCTATGATTTCATCCATTACAATATGGTTTTCTTGGAACTGGTTAGCTTTTGGAGATTTATGTTTGCCTGTTAATACATTGATAGTTGACGCCTGAATGTCTTTAAGTGGTAAAATGTCCACTGTCTTTTCTTTCTCAGCATTATGGATATCAGCTGATACCGCAATAGGAAAACATTGGTTTTCTGACACAGAGTGGTCACTTAGTGAGCTATTTTGATCCTGAGATATCTCAAACTCATTAAACGGCATAAGCGATATATTGTTCAGCGAAATATACGATCCAGTCTGAGGAAAACTTATATTTTCAATATTGCTGTCAGTGGTATATATATTTGCATCGGTTCTTACCACAGCGGTTAATAAGTTTAATTGTTGGCTAAGAGATGCAGGGGTTTGTGGCATGGCGAATTCAGGCTCAATGAAACTTAAATTGTCTGGAGTAATTGCAGTGTTAGCTTCAGCTAGAATTTCATCAGCAAGAATACTAATGCTTTGGTTGGAAGCTGCAGAAGTTCTTGGTGTCTTGGATTTAGAACGGCGATTTGCAAGGAACTTTGTTTTAGCTTTAGCTATTTCCGCCAAAATTACCTTGGTGTCAATGTTGTGCTTACGAATGTCGTCCTGAATTAACGAAATAATGTTTGAGGCTGCGTCATAATCTTTGGCAGATACTGACTTTTTACTATTGGAGTTCGAAGTTCTTACCTTGCGTTGTGTATCTTTTACACATTTTGTGTAGTCCACAGCATCTTCATTTAATGGATACAATCCACATTTTCGGAAACCATTTTTTATAGCTTCTTCCAAGTTGATAGTTGATAAAGTCTCATGTAGAATTTTGCAGAAGTTAATTTTTGTGACGGTTTGGTTAACATTTTCTTCACGCGCTTGCCAGATCCGAATTGTGTTTTTCCACTCTTGTTAAAGCGGCTTAAAGACGCTCACGTCAGCCGGCTGAAGCATGTGAGTTGTATTGGCTGGTAAGGCATATAAAATGATTCCATTCGCTTCACAAAATTGACTCAACGATAAAGTCATATGTGACTTGTGTCCATCGATAAAAAGAATTACGGGTTTCTTGATCCCGTTTTCAGTCAGCCATGTATTATAACTATTGCAGATGTACTCATAGAATACATCACTTTTCATCCAACCACTTTCTGATCGTCCAAGCACCCATGATGTAGGCATGTTATCAATGAGGGCTTTGGGTGGTCTTACGTACGGAAATACTACTAAAGGTGGACATATTTTCCCACTCGCTGTGAATACCACCAATACGGTGACATTATCTTTTTCGTTACTCTTTTTTATTATGTAGAGGTTTTTGTACCCTCTAGGTCCTAAAATCTTACCACTTTTTGGGCACAGAGAAAACCCTGTCTCATCCCCGTTGAAAATTCTATCTGGATCTTCAAATATATCCATTTCGTCTATGGATTGTATATACTCCCTGAGATCTTTAAACCATAGTCGTACTCGGGTCTCGGTTACTGCTGCCCTTGCATTATTGATTCCCTCTGCCTCCCTTACACTTATCTCAGGGTGACGTCTTAAAAATGACTGGTACCATGTGTCCCCTGGTATTCCATCCTTAAATGGGTTTTTTATGCCAGTATCACGAATAATTTTCGACACGCTTTCAAAAAGTTCTTTTTTATTTATAGGAAACCCACATTTTGCCATTTGTAATACCCATTTTTTTAACTTTTCTTCACCCTCGCGTCCTAAAACAGGGTCAGGACCTACTTTAGGCATCTTGTTTACAGCAACTTTACCCGAAAGCCGATCATGCACAGTTGTTTTAGGTACGCCATAAATCCGACATGCTTCCCTTATACCCATTGTTTTGTTTTTTATTTCTTCTAGGGCTTTAATTATGTTATCTTCCTTATAGTCAAATAGACGCCTGCTAGTCTTCTTTTTTGATGTCCCAACCTGCAATAATTAATTCTAATAAACGAAATATAAAAGATCCAATAACTCGTCATAAAATCTCTAGAACAATACAAGCTTGAATTTTTCATAGTGACTTGCGTCGCGCTAGAATCTGATCAAAAATAAAAAAAGAATGGAACCACTAGCGGCACTGGCGGCCATTAAAGGCCGGAGCGTTTGTTGCTTAAAAAAAAAAGATTAAATTTTTAAAGCAAGAAATACTCATAAACTAATTATAACATTTAATTAGACACATACCAATTTATCTTTGTCTCCTCCTTTTTTTTGCACAGCTTTACATTGTGGAGCCATCTGTAATAAAAAAAAATGATGCTGCACCAAGCCACCAATCACCACAACCTTGCCACCAAATATAACAGATAGAAGCATTCGTTTTAAATAACCCGGCAAATTCAGTGGACGACAAACACGCAATTGCCGACCACCAAAATAAAAACATTGTCATGATAACACTGCATGATCGTAAACTAGCCACTTTACGACCGGCAAAAACGGATAGATTTTGTTCAGAGTAAAATCAATGGTCGGCAACGGATCAGTTGTCGACCATCATGTTTGGATAATTTTTAAGTGCTTAAAATTTCGATTTTTAGATACAATTAGCCGGTCGCAATCTGACGAGCAAAATAGCCGTGTCGTTATGAATAAAAAAAATCGAAGTATTTTACGTCATATCACGCAGTAAGTGCACAATTTTAGAAAAAAGACTAAACTAATACAGCTAGTTCCCGACCAGGTGGTCGTAAGCTAAGGGAAGCGATATTTTAGTCAGTTAGTTAGCCGACCACCCATTATTATAATGAAACACTCGTAATTTCCAATCGATTATTAGTTTAGAAGTAAATACAAACATATTTTGACACACAAAGCATAATATCTATGTTCAAAACTGAATAATAATATGTTTTACTCACGTTTGAAAATGTTCCCGTTCACAAATTTTCGTTATAATTTGGTGACACGTGTACAGCAGCCAAAGTATAGCACCTCACTGAGCGGCATCAAACTATCTTAGGTCGACAAACGATGACGCGGAAGAAAGAGACAGAATGAGCTTGCGTTTCCAAACGTTAAGAACGTTTGCGGCGCTTTGGTTTGACTATTTTTAAGTGATTTACGCTAGGTGGTCGAGAGCCAGCGGTGGTCGGCGAACTGGCGTAATCACCCTACGTGAGGTCCGATAAATAAGAATAGAGAGAAATAAAATATAACAACAAACACAACAACAACAATTTAACACGAGTATTTGAAAATTGTGTTGAGAGCCAGTACTATTTTATTAGGATATACATATAAGTAACTACCTCACTGTACCGTCATAAACCCAGCACATTAAAGCAAATATCTTACTGTTAAGTATGCGGTAACCGTAAAAGCCAGTTTCAAGCAATATATTTTTTGAACCATATGCGCCGTAACTATATTTTATTCTTAAGTGACTTTAATGTTTATTCAATACACTAGACGTAAATAAATAAAGCACAAACTAACGAAATAATTAATATTTATTGTCTGTACGTTGCCGACGGTAGCGAGGTAAATAAATAATTTTGTTGGAAACACCGCCTTTTTTGAGCTTCCTCCAAGTTGTGGCACAAATTAAATGCATAATTTAAAATTATGATAAGCATAATTTGATTGAAGTGTAACGCTGCAAGACTTACTGCGGTACTCGGAGATATTTAATGATTACTTAAGCCGTCACTTAGTAAAGATTTGACATACCTTTGTATGACAACACTGTCAAAACCTTTACTAAGTAATAGCCTAAGTAATCATTAAAGCTCTCTGAGTGCGGCAGTTAAAGGTAATCATGTTCGCTTTTTTTCAGATTTTCTTGGAATAATGAAGGTTGTCAGATTATTCAATAATTTTCAACTCATAGTAAATTCCGAACGCTTTAATTTAATAGTGCATTGTTATCCAAGGGGCGAAAGCTACTTATTTAGACCCGAGACAGGGTTTGACACCCGTAACGTAGTGAGGGCGCTAATAGTTCAAGGGTTCGAGACATTAAAAAAAATGGCCAAGATTTTGCCAAAATCTATGTTAATTTAGAGAAATAGTTAAAATAATTATATCTTTATATTATTTTTATTTTAAATCGCGCTGTAATTTAGTGGCTGTTTAAAAAGTTGGAACATGGTTCAATAAAAATGTGAAAATAGACATAGTTTTTTTTAATAATTTGACAGCAATTTGAAAGTGATTCTCCTTAGGGCTGAAAATTAGTGCTTTAAACCCGCTCCGCAGGCATGTTATGACCTACTTTCAGAGCATAAGATAAGAAAAATAATTTAAGTTTATAAATATGATCCATTTTAGCTTGCATTTTAATATCGTTCTAGTGCCAACATGTCCAAATCTGCTAATTGCCTACCTTTTGCAACCATTTCCAGGACACTGTTAAGTGTTACATTAATAAGCTATTAAGCACTAAAAGTGTTAAAAAAGTACCACGACTTAACACGGCGGTCGAGTGCCGGCAGAGGGCCGTAGAAGGCCGTAGGCTAAGAGGCCTACCATCCCATAAAGATTAATGAATGTGGACGAAACAAAAGAGGCGTGCGCTCGGAAAATAGGGCTCCATTCTCTTAACCTAAAAGAGATACACCTAGATGTACGTATAAAAGCGACCAGAGTTTGTGGGAAAATATCATGTCACGGTACAAGCATGAGGGGAATAGAAGATTTTTCCATAGAAAACTTGAAGTGATACTGATTCTAGTAACCAATTTAATTGTGAGTCTGGGATTTAAATACGTTATTAATAATTAAATAATTAGTGTTACCTTTAAAAAACAATCTTTTAATTACCAATACGTATATCATTGGTAATTAAAAGATTGTTTTATAAAGGTAACACTAATTAGGAAAACACACAACTTCGACAAAACTGTACGAGTAAGTGTTTATTTGGCAACACTTTGGTATTGCCAATCGATTACAGCTTGGACATAGTGCTTGTTCAAGAGCAATATCAAAACCCACACTTACGACATAGCTGTTCAGCTGGATTCAAAGTCACGAGCCGGAATTTACGTAGCGCGTTCTTCTAACTTTACAGTAACGTCTTTGCGTAACCTCATGACGCCGCACTGTGCCGTTGCGGAAGTCTCTTCGGCTTCCTATAAAGTTTACGTTGTGAGCTGTTACTTTCAATATTCAGACCCTGTTGGTCCTCACATACATAACCTCCGTCATGTCTTGCGGTCACTCGCTGGCTGTAAAGTTATCGTTGGCGCGGATGTTAACGCGTCCTCGTCTCTGTGGTATGGCAAGGTTCGGTGTACGGATTCCGACCGACGTTCCGCTGTTGAAGATTTCATTGCTGAAATGAACCTATCGATTCATAATACCCCAGATGCACCCCCTACTTTTTGCAGCCAAATGGGCGAATCTTGTATTGACGTCACACTTTCTAGTGCAGACGTTCGTTTGGATAGGTGGCGTGTCCTTCCGGATGCGTCATGTAGCGATCATCGGCTTATCGTGTACGAATTTGTTCCGATGTTTACTCAAGGTCCGTCACATATCATTGGTAACTTTAGGTATAAAAGTAAAGGCGCGAATTGGGAATTCTTTGGCTTGCTTTTTGCGTCTCAAACCAAAGACTTCACTCGAGACGGGCTGTCAACTGAAGAAAGTGCTGAAATTATGTCAGACACCTTCACTTACTGTGCTGACATCGCCATTGGTCGCGGATCTATGACCAATATTCGTAGATGTGATTGGTGGTGTGACTACTTAATTGAACAACGTAAAAGTTATCGCCGAGCGCGTAGACATTTAAACAAGCTTATAAAACGAAAGGTCACCGGAGACCCCCTTATCTCTGCTTTAAATGCGTTTAGAGTTGCCAAGTCCCGCTACGGAGCATCGGTAGAAAAATCTAAAGGTAATTTACTGCGGAAAATAGTAGAAAAGTTAGATAAAGAAGGTCCGTGGTCTCCATTGTATCACGAGTTCAAGGCAAATCGATCAGTGGATCTTGCGTTCGTCGAAAACATTAAAGTAAACAACAAACACACCACCGGTATTGAGGAGACAACCGAAGCTCTATTAAATACTTTGATACCTGATGATTTGCCTGATAATGACAATGATTACCACAAGCAGATCAGGGCGTGGGCGGCTGTGCCACCTGAATCACCAGCGTCAGACCTTCCAACCATTGACGAATTAATTAAAGTTGTCAGGAAACTCCCACTTAACAAATCGTCAGGTGAAGATAAAATATCTAATCGGATGATAATAGAAGCATGTAAAACAGCGGCGGACGCAATTTTAAGTGTTTACAACCGTTGCATTGCAGAAGGCGTTTTTCTTCGTATATGGCGACGCGGCTTTATACGAATAATTCCGAAAAGTGGCGACAAGCCACCGGACGACCCTAAGTCTTACCGCCCTATAACACTACTACCATCTTTGGGAAAACTCCTGGAGCGTCTTATCGTTCTACGTTTACTACCAGACGGACCGAAATTTCACAACAACCAATTCTGTTTTACCGTGGGAAAATCTACCGTAGACGCGGCACTTTCTGTCCGGAAAATTGTCAATACATCCGAACATAAGTACGTAGTTGGGATCTTTCTAGATATTTCTGGGGCTTTTGATAACGCATGGTGGCCGATGCTACTCATTAAACTGAAAATTCGTGGTTGCCCTAAAAACATAATTTTACAATCTTGTTTACTCGTATCTTCTTAAATGGTTCCGCGAAACTCAAACTCGGACATCATTCTATGTCAAAGTCCCTCACCATGGGATGCTCTCAGGGTTCGGTTATGGGTCCGTATGTATGGAACGTAGGCTTTGATGACTTCCTCGCGATTCCACTTCCATGCGACTGTTCATTAACCGGTTACGCGGACGACGGCCTGCTGCTCATTCAGTCAAGTACTCGGGCTGAACTCGAAAATTTGGTTGACACTTGCCTAAAATTAATATCCCAGTGGGGTGATCGTAACCGTCTGACCTTTGCACCACATAAAACTTATCAACTTCTTTTAAAAGGTAATCTTAAATCATGCCCCAGTATAAAATTTAATAACGTTCCCGTGAAAAAGAAGGAGTCCGTGTGCTACCTTGGGTTTGTCTTAGAGAGAAATTTTTCATTCATTGAACATATAAAAACCGTCGGTGAAAAAGCTAAAAAGAACTTTTATGCCTTAACGAGAATATCTAAATCTACGTGGGGTTTATCATTAGTAACTCTGAAGACGATCTATGGGGCTACTTACTTGGGGTGTATGTGCTACGGGGCACCAGTTTGGGCCGATAGAGCCACCATAGGAGCGGCACGACGTAAATTACTTCAAAGCCAGCGGTTGGCCTTGATTTTCTTGTGTAAAGCGTATAGGACGGTTAGTACTGAAGCTTTACCGGTACTGGCAGGAGTACTTCCAGTCGATCTTGAAGTGCAGCGCCGTGCTTCAATGTACTACTGCGCACGAGAGACCGCGGACGCAGACTTTTTAACACAACGTGACCGTACTAAAATAGCTAGATTACTTAGACCACAGACTGACGTCTGGGAGGATCTTTTGTCAGAATGGCAATGTAGGTGGGGATGTGGGTAGGGGATAATTCCATCAAAGGCCGACACCTTCACCAGTTCTTTCCATCCGTTCGTGAGCGGCTGGCCAGGACATGGCTGGAAGTGGTTCACTGTGTTGCCCAATTTCTCACAGGTCATGGTAACTTTAAGAGTAAATTATTTTCCTTCAAGCTTGTTGCGTCGCCTTTTTGTCAATGTTCTACATCTGACTGTGAATATGAACAATCTGCACATCACATTTTATGGGAGTGTAGTCTTTGGCAGAATGAACGTAATATTATGTTGGATTGTGTACAGGTTACATCCGGAGTTATTTACTATACGGACCTTGTAGAAACTAGAACGAATTTCCGTGCGTTCAAGCATTTTTGTCATACCTATTATTGGAATCAAATATAACTCAAGAAGCTCAGAACTTAGGACCCAGTAATATTGATGACAACAATATCCGTGGTGCTAGGCAACTGGGCTTATCCCAGTTGTATGCATCCCTGTGTGCCTATTGGCCTTGTTCTTTTCTGTCTCCTGCTGATATGGAGGGAAGTGGACATTTCTGTTTTTTCCTACTCCTCCGCTATCTTTTCTGATTAATTTCGTTGCGGGATCCAAGACAGTCAAATCATTTCTCTGGGACTTCGTCGAGCTTCATTGTCTCGGCGCTTTTCTCGTGGTCGCCACTGTTGATTCTGGCTTACAGAAGTTACAGTGGTTTGGGAATAGTGAGGCGGGCTTGTCCCAAATAAAAAATAAATAAAAAAAAAACACTTTGGTAACATTATCACGAACGATAATGTTACATAGCTGTTACCAAATAAACACATTGTTCGCCCTACTAGAGACAATAAGAAATGTGGCATCGGACACATTCTTAGAAAAAACAATTTAACAGTTCTGGTTTTAATTGAATTACTTATAAAACTATATAGGTACAAGGCTAGAATGTAGTACTATTAAGGTCCAGGCCCATTTTCATGAACACGGAGTATAAGGCATACCTAAATAAAAACAACAACAATCAACATCTAAATTATAGAGCAGCGGTGGCCTAGTGGTGGTGGCCCCGACTTACGAACTACGGTCGTGGGTTCGAACCCAGGCAGGCACATTACTTTGTGTAATTTTTTTCAACACCGCTGCTCTCAAAACGGTAAAGGAAAACATCATGAGGAAACCGGCATGTCTTAGAACCAAAAAATAAAATTCTAAGACATGTGACATCTACCAATCCCGCGTGGTAGATTATAGCACATTCCCCCTAAAATATTAATAGGCTGTTGATGATGATCTAAATTATGGAAAATTACATGGCGTTTTTCTTCTAGGCGCAACGCTTTTCTTTATTAATCCATGTTTTGGAACCGGTAGCAATCAGCAAAAAAACCTGATTACAGTCAGGCACGTACGTACCGCAGTTGGACCTTCATTTACAAAAAAATCCAGAAAATTCCTGAAATATCCAGAGTAACATTTCTGGGTTCACAACAAAAGTACCTATTAGAGGCAGTTTCCTGACCCACTCGTGGTAAAAGGCTTCCCTAATATGGACCATAGAAATAACATGCGACCCCGGCGGCGTCAGGTAAATAAATTTTCCACCGCGCTCTGCTTCTTTCGACACCTTTCGTGTAACGTTCGACCATCATCGGCTGGTCTATCGTGAAGGAAATAATATTTTACACGGATAAACCGGTGAACGATAGATTTTAAAATGGGATGCTCGGACGCTTTACTCATTTTCTATTAGTTTTTAAAATGTACTTCAGTCAATACACTTTTTAATATCGATGCTGGCATGATTTAATTTTGGTTTCAGCATATTAACTGAAGCCATAATGGAAAATCAGTCTGAAATGATGAAGTAATCTGATTGGAGTATACCTACTATAATTTATGTAGGTAAGGACTCATATTTGTATAGATTGATTGTCATCCCGTCACTTACCAATGAATAAATTATAATTATCATCGGAATAAATTTTATAGCATACCTACTAAATGAGTTCAGTATAAAAATTACCGGAATCTATAAATCAGCTGGTTTAATAAATTAATGGCTGTCATCAGTCTAGATTATTAGATTAATTTCAATTCGATTCGCACATATTGATTAATGACTTTAGCTGGTGATGTTATATTATGTATGACATTCTGATGATGTTGGTAAACATGACAGCAATGATTGTTGTGTGCAATTAATTGATAGAACAAAATACTGGCGTTAGCTCCGATTGCAGCCACTTTCTATTAACTAGTCAGAAAGATGTAATTTGGTGTTATATGGTGCGAAACAACTAAAAACACCAAATAATGACTTCAGTAAATCAAACAAACATACAAAATTTCCCGGGGTTGGTCTCACATTAAATATGAAGAAACCCATGAATTTGGCTATAAACTCCAATGGTTGCATATAAATTCCCATGCTCTGCTGGGCACACCCGAAGTTCCCGGGCAAAATATAATTATTGGGACACTCCGGATGTCCCGGGCAAACAGCAAATGCACATTTAGCTCAAATGTTTGTAATAAACCAAATATGACGGTGTAATGTTTTTACTTTTAATGATGAGGTTGTTTCTCCGTGTGTACAGATATGTAAATGAGAGATTGTTTGTTTGTGTGGTACCGTGAGATGCAAGGTAGTTTACCACAAGTTAATTAGTCTACTAGTCGTCGGTACCGGCAGTAAATTTCATGATCTAGCTAGAATTTAATCATACATTTTAGAACACAATCATGGCATGCACATAATTTGTTTTAAAAACTAAGTCTAGCTCCCAAACTGTTAATATTTTATTACATCGAAAGCTCTTGAAGACAAGTTAAAAAATATTATTTTCTTTGGATATCCTTGTATCTATATTATTGTATAATGTACAATGTTTCTCTAGGAAAGATAACTCGGCATGTAACTTGTTTATTGAAACAAGTTACATGACGTCAATAAATATCTCGCAGCCATTCTGGTTTCTCGTTCCGAGACAAGACAGTGATCATTAGACAAAACCCATATGAATCCGAAAAATAAAAGGCGAGAACCCAAGCCACGCACCTTGGGTTCTAACTCGAGAGTAGTCCTGTGACGTGAACAAAGAACTAATTAGTTAATTCCAAATGATTTACGTCTGCTCTGTCACATCGAGCGATGGCTATTTTCCACTTATATTAACTTAAAATTGATCCCTACGATTAATACCTATAGCCTCTATAGTTAAGACAGACTCAAAATATATTTGACTAGCGGTCCTGGCAGACGTGGTCCTGCCCGAACTCGTGAAGGTAATTTAAGTAAAGTTAAAACCTGAAACACTAGTATTTACAAAAACAGCTGTGCAAAATTTGGAACTTTGACCCCCAATATCTCCGTAACTAGGGGGTTCCCAGGTATGGTCTAGAATAAAAAAATATCGCAGTGGTGGGGAGAACAAGTGCCTTTCGTTTGCTTTAAGGGTACTTTTACACCCTTTGTATAAAGATATTATCATCAGCCTGTTAATGTTCCGACTACTGGGACATAGACCTCCTCTCTTTGAAAAGGGAATGGGCTGTACTCTACCACGCGGGCCCAGTGCAGATTGGTAGATGTCTCAAGTCTTCGATTTTTTTGGTTTTAGGACATGCATTCACCGTTTTGAGTACAGTAGTGATGAAATAAATTCCTAATACCTACTTTATTGCTTGCATAAACCCATCCTTTTTTACTCATAAACTAAAATTAATAAAGGAAGACACACAAAGCAATGTACGTCAACGGAAGACGATCTCTAAGGAAATTAACTTTAAGAATATTGCACAAGTTTTAAAACTTTACTAAAATTTTGTAACTAAAAGGAATCTGGCCTAGATGTAGCTCAGTGTACCATATATGTTATATGTTCACTGAGCTACATCTAGGCCAGATTCCTTTAGACAACTTTGTAGAGGGATGCGGGCAGCACCGCGAGACGGCTCTAGCGAATATACAAAACTTTAATTAAACTGCAGAACGTAACTTTGACTTTAATTAATCTAAACGGTGCACTGTGTTATCTTTAATATAAATCCAACGGATCCCCGCAACCTTCACCAGGTCATCGGTCCACCTAGTGGGAGGCCTTCCAAAGCAACGCCTCGCCACTCTAGAACTTTTCGGCACCATCGACCACGTTCTGCGAGCAATGTGCCCTGCCCATTGCCACTTAAGTCAGGCGATTCTTTGGACTACGTCGGTAACCTTGGTTCTCATGCGGATATCCTCATTTCTGATTCGATCACGCAAGGAAACTCCGAGCATAGCCCTCTCCATTGCCCTTTGGGTGACTTTGTTATATTGCCTTTATATTTCTACCTCTCAAACTATCTAAACAACTCGTGAATAAACCGTTTTGTCATAGTTAGTCCCCCCCTCCCATTTGACAACATATATATTTTAACTTTTGTTGGTAGTACTTACGTTGTTCCCTTCATTTTGGAGTGATACCAATGTGTAGGCCTATATTAAGTATGTATGATTCAGAAAATTTACGCCTCCTTAGGGACAAACAATATACGATTCTGTTACGGCATCTTAATATTTAATTTTTAATTTAGCAAGAGAGGCCGCGTGGATGTTGATTATGAATGCAGCCTGAATTGATAATCAGCTTAATTTGTAGCTATTACTGATTTTTTGCCTGGCTGCCTCGTTGCTCGGTTGGCAGATTCGGGCTAAGTTTTATTGGGTGTTTCCAACAGGAATTTCTCAGTAACAGCCACGGAGTCTGAACTCGTACCTGATTGATGGCAATAGGATTATTATACATTATATTAGGAATGGAAGAGCAGCGGTGGCTCAGTGGTGGCAGCCACGACTTACAAACAGTAAGTCGTGAGGTCAAACCCAGGCAGGCGCATTAGGTACTTTGTGAAGGTAAACATCGTGAGGAAACCGGCGTGTCTGTGAACCAAAAAATTCGAAGACATGTGACATCTACCAAACCGCACTTCGCCCGCGTGGTGGGTTGAGTCCCTGCAGTGGGAACATTGTAAGCTGATGATGATTACATAAGACTCAAATATAACTGGCGAAATGTGACTGAAGTATTAGGTAAACAGGTACTGAGCTAATGCCGTTTTCGCTGTAATATAAACACGCTTGATACGGCAACCTTATTGTCACTCCTGTTCATATTTTACACCCTTTCAGTTTGATTATCGAGAAAATAGTATTACGTTTGGCAGTAACAGACCAACATGCATGAGGTAATGCCGTATTTCACGTCAGTTTCGTACCGGTAAGCGGTAATGTGTAAACAGCGCAAATCCAAAACAAACAAATCTATGCAAATCGGCCGAGATCTACAATTAACTCGGCTTAACTCAATGGCTTTTCTGAACCAATACACGATTGTTTTAACTGTCGGAAACTGGTTTGTTGATCGAAACGGATTTACGGATCTGATCGTAAATCGCAAACTAGCAAGTCCGTTGATATGGCTATGTGGTTGTAAATAAACAGTAAACTTGTGAATTCTGTTCCGGAACTGGAAACAGGGCTGTCTCATCAAAAATCGTCGGGAGACAATGCTATTGAATTTGCTGGAAACTACGTTTGTATGATTTTGTTGCGGAGTCAGGATTGCAATGTTGTATTTTTATTTGTGTACTGGCTGTATTCACGCGACCTTTGCTCGCGTAAATTTATAATAAAAGATGATACTTCTATTTTTTAATCGGATTTCCAATAGCAGCCCGGAACACCAGAAATAAAATTTCGTCAATATCAGTCCAGCCGTTTCGGAAATTAGCCGGAACGAACAGAAAGAAAGCCTCAAATTGAAAAAAAATATTTTCAGTTTTGAATTGATTTGATTTTCATATTCATTCAGTGAGGAGCTATTATTCTGATATTACAAACACATATATCAATTTTATTTATTTGTATAGATGTACATACATTATAGAAACTTTTTCACGGTCATTCCTAACATATATAGGTAATGATCTTATAATTAGAAGCACTAGAGTGCTTCTAATAGCACGAGAAGTAAAAATAAACTTTATTAATCATTCAATAATTATGAATAGAAGTTCTGAAACTTATTATATGGGTTCTGAAAATGGTTATATTTTATTTCAAGTTTATTAGTATTTTTTGGGTTTAGAAGTTATTAACTTAAAATATGCGAGTTATACCCTCTCCTGTGAGTATCTATATTTATATGATGTCATGTCCTGATAAGGATTATGTGCATAAGCACATAATAATCATTGGTAATCGAGGAGCACAAAGGTAATGTTTATTTTTTTTAAAATAGGAGATATTACATCTTTATGTATATTTCTTCTGTACGTGTGTTTGTCACTGAATTCCTCCTAAACGGCTGGACCGATTGCGATGAATTTTTTTGTGTGTTATCCAGTGGATTTGAGAATGGTTTAGATTCACAATTGGACCCGGCAGGTGGCGCTGCTGTCCGGGCAGGACGACGTCTGCCAGGTCCGCTAGTATAATAATAATATGACGAAAAATAATGGATCGTGTTGTTTTTCTCATCCTTACTGTTTTTTTAACATGTTTGTTTCAATATTTAGGTATCTAGAAAGACTACCACTGTTCTTGTTACATTATTCTCTCTGAATTAGCAAAGTCGAATAGTAATTTTCAAGTATACAAGTCATCTTGAAGACAGTCAATTAATTGTCAAATCTGATTTCAAAAATCTTATACTTGAAATATCTTAAATATTATTCTATCTTGGAGCAAAATAAATTACAAGAAATTCCTCTTGAATAGTACGTAAATGAGTCTCTTGCCCTTTACAAAATTAAAGGCATTTCTTTTAATTTATTTCCTTTTAATTTTACCTTTGTTAGTAACAGAATATTTTATGAAGTTACAATTATGAAACTAAGCTTATTTTAAAATTGGTTTTAATAGTTCAGTAGGTAGATAAGCTTCACACAAGAGTAGTTGACAAAAAAGGTCTGTCAGATAGATTTCCAAAAGTAAATGGACACGTATTTTTCCTTTTTTTCAATGAAATCGATACAGTGCTTCGAAAAGTCGAGCGACATCACCGTTGTGTATTTTTTTTTACGACAAAGTGACGTCACCAGCCCCAACTCACGATCTTTGACAAGTTTTATTTTCGTAAATTTTTATTAATTTGATAAAACAAAAACACGTATCCAATATTTTTCGATAATCTAACAGACGGACTAAACAGATTCATATTATTTTTAGTCAGTCCACTACCCTTTTGAGGCGCCTTCTAAAAACATACAATCTACCGCCAACAATATTAGGTACCTACAAGTGACATCTGGTTTAAAACTTTGATACATTTTTGTGAATTTTTGCAGACAAAAATTTAAATTATTGTTACAAATAAATAGAGTTTTTTGTTTCATACACAATTATTGAATTTTATTTATTTCTTTGACTGCTGGACACAGTTCTCTTCCATAACTTTCCAGGTACTCTTTTCCTGCACCGTCTCAAATTAGCCTTCGGGAGTTTTCAAACTGACATGGTCACTATCATTATTATTGACGCTGAAAACGGGATATATAATACCCTTTACTATTGAGTTCCTGATATTTTAGCGCTGTTGCAAGCACCATGATCACTGACAAACAAACACACAGTAAAAAAATTAAATATCCCGTTACTTTTCATCTAGAGCTATCAAAGTTGCAAAAATGTACCACCCCAACTCACTCAGAAAGTTACCTCCCACCCAATCCACCACAAAAATAATTGCGACAAAAACCACAACACACGCGGTACAACAAACCAGAATGAGAACGTTAAAATTTATACAGAAAGTTAATAGACCGCAACCTCTGGCGCGCGTCCTCATGCTGGCAACATTAATTTATTGGCGCACAGACCAGGATATTTATAGCTTAGTCTTAGCCCAACTTTCGCTGGGAACACGCCAGAGCGCAGCACGTGATAACTTTAGCCCACAACTTCTTGTGAGAAAAGAAAAGAAAGAAAACTGTTCATTCTGAGCAAATAAGACGCGCATTATAAAATAAATAAACAAAGCACATAGCCAAAAGCTACGTACTAAAAGAGTATTAAATTTGAGGTCGACATGTTTATCATTAATGCTGAAAACGGGATCTTTACCATGTTAACTATGTATTTCTTTTACATTTCCGATTATATTTCGGCGCTTCAAGTACCATTGATCAAGGAAAAAATAAATACAGTTGAAGTGATAAAATGTTTAGCTCTGCAATTGAAAGGTTTATAATCTGAAGCCAGGCAGGTAAAGAAATGGTCACACCGAGAAAATATGCTCATTACTTAATATCCTAGTTACCGTAAAAAAATATTTCAGACAAAAAAGGTTAAAGGTGAGATGTTTTTTTTTGAGGGTTCTGGGTATGTACTTATATTTAATTAAATAGCTTAAGGGTGATAAAGGTACGGTAGGAACCTAATTAATTGGTACCCTGTATAAATATTTAAAGATGAATTATTTAGACACGAAATAATTAGAAAATCATTTTCTAAATCATTTATTTAGGCACACATAATTTTCATAAGTAGGTATACTTGCAATAATAATGTTGCCAGGGTAAATATTATTAAACAAAGTTTTTTCTCGTCTAATTCCAAAGTTTCGTACTAAATTGGGGTTTGGTATGTTTTGAGAGGACCATAAATTCAATTTGCTATAAATTTGTTAATTTGAAATTTATTACGAGCCCACAGAATACGCAATGAGGGGTTTAAAATGGTTGACTGCATTGAATGTCGTAGTCTAAATTAATAATGGCATGTTGCGAGAGCAAGGGTTTCACCCTGACAACTACCTATTACTGGAAACATAGAACATATTTCCATAAACGTTGCTTTCCTTTGCTCATTTGACTTCAATCTAAGCTTCTGTTGATATTTAAATATGGCCATGCATAAGGAAATCGAGAGTTGGTCGTTTTTTCCGTCGGTCTTATTTGTTTGTGGTACATAAGCCTCTTATTATTACAGCTTATGAAAACACTAAATGGTAAACAAGTAAATTAAAAAAGTTTGTTAACACAAAAAAAACATTTTCTATACACTTCCTCGAAAACTGGCTCATAATGCACTACGATTATGTTCGACATGCAACGTATTTCGCACGCGTGCATTTTTCTTACTTTTCCGCAACCAAGGGCTGCAAAGAAAATTACCACAGATACTCGTAACTATACCTTAGACTAAGTCCAAATTGGTTAAAACATTAGAAATTTTTAAACTTTTTTTTTAATTTCGTCATTTTGATTTCGTTTTGGTTTTGCATAAATAATTTTTGAATTTTATATTGTGTTTGTAACCCTACCTACCTACCTACTGTGAATAAACATGATTATTTCAAACAATTATTTACTTTTATTAACAAGTAAACATTTATTTGTGTTCTTAATTGAAAAAATATATTTGAATTTTATATTTTTCTTGTGAGGCTGTTTAGCGGCGTCATACTTTTGCTTCTTCTTCAACATGGCAAAATCAAACCGCGAAACTGATTACAAAAATACTTATTGTTTTATTATTTAATTTATTCGAAAGTGTAATGTAAGACATCGTTTGATACACGTGGGCATTTCTCGACCCCATGAACACGTCGAATGCAATAACATAGTTTCTGCACTTGTATCAAAGCCTTAACTACCTTTTATAATTTTATTAGGAAGTCTGCCTATGTATCATTCTTGTGCATGAAGTTTAAATAAATCCTACTAATATTATAAATGCGAAAGTTTGTGAGGATGGATGTATGGATGGATGGTTGTTTGTTACCCTTTACACAAGAACTACTGAACGGATTTGGATAAAATTTTTGGGTACACAGATAGTTTATAACCTGGATTAGCACATAGAATAATTTTGATCCATATTTAATCTTCCCGTGGGATAACTTTCGAGTTGTAGTGGGGGAAGCCGCTGGCAACACCAGTAAATAATAAATGTGTGAGTTTTTGTGTATAGAGAGGATGGCTGTGTGGTGAGTGTGATATGGTGTGTAAGTTTAAAATAATTACTTAAATTTCCCCTTCATTCCTTTCCTACCTTTAAATTAACACACTCCCTGAAAACAATAAGTTTAAAATAAAACATTATCCTAACAGATAACCAAGTTATACCCCATAACAAAGTTTCCTATGAATAATACGAACAAAGACCAAACTGGGTGTATTACACATGGCTTGACACAGAACATTAAAGATCACGTTAACTTCCTCTGTATGTATTACGGCATTACGGTTACTGGATCTTAGATCCCATAACTTGTATGAGGCCGTAAAACGGGCGTAAAATCGCTTGATATTTCATGTCTAGGTATGTTACCTACAGAGTACGTCCGAAAAATCATGCAAAGGAGATCCGGCTTTGACACATTGGCAATTTCCTTGTAAACTCTTATGGTGGTGACAGAGCTATTTTCATCCAGGAACTATGAGCATAGCTTCACACAGTTAGACCGCTTTCACATTAGGACGTTCACAGCGCAACAGTCGGATGACTATAAGCAAAACTAACGGGCTTTTACGGCTGTTATATGTGAAGAAAGGTGCTTTTGCCGCGCGACTATTGCGCTGCTAACATTCTAATGTGAAAGCGACAACAGAAAAAAATGGATTATCAAATTCAAACTCATAGCATTTATTTCAATTAGACCATTACAGGCAGTTTTGAATGAAAAATAAAAGGAAAGCTACAATCACAGTCACAAGGCAATATAACTTGTGAAAGTACTGTAGGTACCTATATACACACATCAAAAGTGTCTAGGGATCAAGCATTTTTATGCGGATTTCTTGAGATTGAGATGTGGCTTTGTAATAAATTTATGATTTTATAAATTTATATGGATCCTTTTTGGTGCATTTCATAATTTGAATCAGGAACTGTGAATCAAATTCGAGTAAAAGATGAAAATCAGCTGTCAATATTTTCCCTATAAAAACATACAACGCATTGAAGACATTATTAGTGCTACTGTTTCCCTACTACTGATTAAAACCAACGTTATTATGGAGCGGCGACGTCATTTAAGCATGGAAGAAATGCTCAGAGCCGTGGGAATGATAGAAGCTGGTTCCCGGCAACGTACTGTGGCTTTAGCTCTGAATACAAGTCAGAGTGTTATCAGTCGACTTTGGACACGTTACCGAAGCACTGGTACCGTGACTGAGCGCCATGGAGGACGGTATCGCTGCACCACACGGAGACAAGACCGATACATTCAAATCTTAACTCGAAGAGCTCCAACAATAACTGCCATGATGTTAGCCGTGAGGCTTCATCACTCTTCAGGGAACTTAATTAGCGACCAAACAGTCAGAAACCGCTTGCATGAAGTGAACCTTCATTCCCGAAGACCGCTACGGGTACCACCTATAGCAATGCACAATCGTAGGATTCGATATCAATGGGCTCTTGAACACAGAAATTGGGCAGAAGAACAATGGCGTTTCGTGTGCTTTTCTGATGAGTCTCGTTTTGGTATGAGACCGGATACAAGACGTATACGACACTGGAGAACCCCTGGACGCCAACAGCGATTAAAATCCTGCCAGGAAGTCCATCCTTATAGTGGTGGAACCATCATGGTATGGGCGGGTATTTGGATCGGCGGAAGAACTGAGTTGATTTGGATCAGAGGCAACCTCAACGCTCAAATTTATGCTGAGACGATTGTATCAGACGTCATCGTTCCTCTACAAGTGCAAATCGGTCCCTTATTTCAGTTAATGCATGATAATGCACGACCGCACACCGCAAGAGTTGTAAGACAGACTCTCGCCGCAGCTAACATCAATGTCCTGCCCTGGCCTGCTCAGTCGCCAGACTTGAACCCGATTGAGCATGCATGGGATATGCTACAGAGAAGAGCTCTGCCGAATATGGAGGGTATCCAGTCGCAAGAAGACCTTTTTTTGTTGTTGCAACGAACATGGGCGGCCATTCCACAGCGTGATTTGGATGAACTCATTTTGAGTATGCCAAACCGATGTTCTTGTGTTGTTAGTGTTCGCGGTAGAAACACGGATTATTAATTGTTTAAGTTACCCAATAAAATTTTAAAGAAAACTGTTATTTCAGTCTTTTTTTCGAACTTTAATGTTAGTGGTTCAAATGTCAAAAATCCCTTTATTAGGAAAATGGCAAATTTCTTTATTAATGCAATGGTGACTTGGTTTATCGTTACTGTGACAAACGAAAACACTTTATTTGATGAATCCTTAAAGAAAATTTTAATTAATATCAATCAGGAGAAAAGTTATTGCAAAAATATATGTTGATCCCTAGACACTTTTGATGTGTGTAGTAGCCCATGCCAAAGCGTAGATCTCTATGGAGCAGTAGATAGCAGATTCAGCAACAATTGGAGAACATTCAACCGTCATTCTTAATTTAACTCCCATTCAACTGGATTCCTATCATAGATTCTTACATAGATATAACCTTTTCAATGCCTAACAGGAAAAACAATACCCGTTACATCTAAACTCAAAATCCTATTTCCCGCGGGAATAAAATTCTTCCCACCCGAAACGTTTCGTCTACAAGCTGGTAAGGAAACATACTTGCGATGGCCTGCCAGAGAGTGCCAGTGTGCCAGGTTGCCATTCTGCCACCGATCGCTCATTGTAGGTGGGCGCACGATCCGTCAATGCCACCGCGCGCTGATTTTATTTACCGAGAAAAGTACCGTGATTTGTACTACGTGTATGAACGGCACGTTTTCCCGAAATTGGATTTAAACGGAAAATCGAAGGAAAAGTTCTGTTGTTTGTAAGGATTCGAAATATTATTATAACGCTCGGAATTCGAATCTTAGTTCATTTTTGTGATTGACAGACTTCTGTTTTAAAGAGGGCATCAAAAGTCGAACGTTTAAAAAAAATCGTGTATTTTGTAATACATTTCAGTACGCCCCTTACTTCATAGTAAGGGGCGTACTGAAATGTATATATAATCCAATCGCGCTATAAAAATACAATTTATTCGGATCTTTTATAGTACAGTGCTATGTTATAATAATAAATAATGGAAATGTAGAGCTCTATGTGTAGTCGTGAACAGCAACATTGATCATATCTACCCAAAATATAATTGAGAGTGAAGAAAAATTATCCACAACGTAACGTAAAATAGGTACTTTGACAATTGCACAGTGCGCTTCTCGTTTGAAATAATAGTTCCGTCTATTAAAAATGTCAACATAACCCTCCTTACGGGTTTCGCGGTAGTCGGGTAAAAAGATGCAAGATTAAAATGACTGTAATTTTATTAAAAGCTACAGCGAAGAAATTCTTCTCAGAAATGCATCCTTCATTACTTTTGTTTCAAAACTCGCCGTCCTCCGAGCCCAAACCTTGTATTATGAATGCGGGCACTAAGTTCAACTATCACGATTCCGAACCATTAAACACTGCGAAATACTGCTCACAATGTTCTATATATACGTGTAATATTATTCCCCAACACATATTAGGTGTTTAAAAGCATTCATGTCAATTATTAACACCACATTAACTTAAATGGTGCGAACAATAAGATGGCAGCAAAAATTTCAATGCGTTGCTTAGCGCTATAACATTTTTTGTGGCGTCATCTTTCGCTTCATAAATTTTGAGACATTATCGAAGTGCTGTGAAGGTGTCAAAGGAGTTCATTTGCAAGTCACTTTGGGATTAAACCAGAGTTACTTACTTTTAAAAGCTGATTCAAAATATTTTTGGTATACTTGGGCTTCTTTTTTCGTCTCGTCCCTCAAATCCTGGGATTTACGATAAGGTGACCACCCTGAAAACGAAAAATCCGATCTAGCAATAGTGTTTTTTAACCGGCTTTTTCTACTAAACCAACAATCCTTTCGTGTCTTGGATTTGCAATCTATCACAATAAGGTTCAATACTGCAGGAAGCACAATAAACTGCCAATCGCCTACAATTCTCATTTCCCTAACAGCGCAAAATAGTTTACTCGCAGATTTCCGCGAAAAGTTAATAATTTATTTTCCCCGACACGGGCATTTTCCTTTCGCCTTTCACTAGCTATACTAACCCGTGCATTGGCATTTATACATAATAAATAATGACGTCATCCAATCGGGCCTTTCCAAATCATTTGCTGGATCGAATTAGGGACGAGGAAAAAGTTCCATTGAAATATGACACCTGTTCGGGTGGACTCGCTCGAATCAAAGGGCGATGATAAAGACGGAGGTTTTCAATAAAGGGGAATCGGTCCCTTTTCTTACGTATTTATATCCACATATATGTTTTTGTTCCGGAGCATTATCTTCCTCCTAATATATATGGTACCTGTGTGTTAATACGCGAACCATAATTTATTATGTCATGGCAAGAAATTATCGTTTCTTCGTCGGAACGAATATTATTTTCCGAATGAGTTATCTTTGTTTTGGTTCTGATATGAAATATTTTTGTTCGCTTAGATATTTATTGATAGTTTTGCTGATGCCCGCAAATTTGTTGGCAAACAAACTTCAATCCCTGTTGACTCGTCCGTGGCTGGAGTTTTTTTGCCCCCACGTGCACCCTGAAATACATATATCTTTTTTGTTTGTTTCGAACTCTGTAAATATTGAGGGGTATAAGAGTAGAGAAAGACCAAAGGAACGCCAAATGGACTGTATCAAAGACTATATAGGTAGAAAGGAGATGTTTGATGAGATGACGAGTCAAAGAGAATATGGAAGAAGACATGCTGCGCCGATAAGATAAGATAATACTTATTTGCATAAACATGTTGTCATATACAAGAAAAATACATGTCATAATAAATTAAACAATTGAAGAATAAAAATACTACTGTCATAAATTAAAATTAACAAAAACTTTAAAAACAATATTTCTATTAAATTATTATTTATTTATAATGTGGATAAAGGCAAGATAATAAATGTTGATGATGATTGTTTCGATCTCGACGTTATGTTCAAAATACTAACTAAAAAACATGCGATTCTAAATAATCCATCTGTTAGATTATCGAAAAATATTGAATACGTATTTTTGATTTTACCAACTCAATAAAAAATTACGAAGATAAAACGCGTCAAAGATTTGAGTGGGGGTTTGTGACGTCACTACCGGTAAAAAATGCTATACTAATGTCTTAGAATATGACGTCACACGAGTTTTCAAAACACTGCATCGTCTTCATTGTTTGTTTACGTGAAAAAATAAAAAATACGTGTCCAATATTTTTTTAGAAATCTATCTGACGGACTTATTTGTTTTTTTTTTTTTGTAACTACCCTATTTAGTTAGTCATAGAACAGAACAGGCAACAAAATCCCCACCATAATTCTTCAGTACAGTTCATATAGTTCAAATACCTTCTTAAAACTTAAAATTGGATTCAAGACAGTATCGGTTTTCCATTGCATCCGGTCTCACAATCGGTTCTCGTCGTCAATCCAACAATCTGAAAGGAGATAGTTCTTCAAACTTTCCTCATTTAATTTAATCTACGTCAGCTGTGGGTGACTATTTGCTATTCCTTTGCAGTTTAAAGTTGGCGTTTACGAAAGAGGGTAAAGTGAAAATTCTAACCGCAGAGGAAGTTAATCTTGTACTTTAAAAATGTTCTAACTTTTAAGAAACTTTAGGAAGGTTGATAGGTTCCCTAAAAGACGTAAACAGCTCATAAAATGCAAAGGAAAAACGGTCTGCTGCACAAAAATAAAAGTCAGTGGCGCTTAGAGCCGTATATTTCAGTGACTCGTCGAATGGCACCGAATCCTTGGAAACCCTTAATCTGAAGTCCGTATAAACAGATATTAAAACACAGTATAGTACGGTACCTGTAGTACCTCACCGAGATCAGGCGCAGTACCAACGGTTGAAGCTCGGCTGAGACTTTACTCGATCTGGGCATTCAACCCAGAACCCTGTGCTCAAAAGTCGCACTTACGACCGCAAGACCAACAGAGCAGTATAAAGCATACAACGACCCGGTATTAAAGGCAAGCAAGGATCCTCCTCAAAGTACCGTAAAACGTCCTCGGACCGGTCGCTACAATTTATGCTCCATCCCCAATTTTGTATGGAAACGTTCGATAAAGGGTGACATTCTGGAAAACATAAATTCCGTTTAGGTTTTCCACATTTTACCCTCTCAACCGAGCCGAGCGACCAGCTTTAACAGTGTGGGGAGTTACGTGTAATGCGAAATATGAAAAATGGACAGCGGATTACGAGCGGTTGCCCGGTTGTTACAATATAGGCTCGAGTGTTTTGTTTACTTATTGCTTTATCAAACCATGTTCGCGTGATACTTAACTAAGTCCCTATGTGTTAGATAAGTGGGTATGCTCTCACATAAGTTTAAGTTTATGTAACATTTTAAACATGCATAAACTCAAGCTTTTTTGTCATGGGGGTGAGCATAAACAATAGAACGCCACCTGTCACGATCCTTACATATTTCTTTTGCCTCGCCCACTTTCATACATCTGCAGAGCTATTGCGTATCTTTTAAATGTCAGTGGTTATCATATTGTCCATGGATTAACTGTCAAATTGGTTATGGTTTAGTACAAAATGGAACCATTTGACATTTAATTGATGGACACTATAATTATGATAGCCACTGTCATGTAAAAGATACGCAATAGCCCTGCTGGTCATACATGCACGCAGGTTGCGAGTTCTATCAGTGTGTCTTTCTAAGCCGTCCCTTTCTGGCGTTTCCACTCACTGACTTCAATATCTTTTGTTAGTCGCCTTTCACTCATCCTTCACACATGACCAAACCATCTAAACATACTCTTTTAATTTTTTTTGTCTCTACATCGTCTTTTAAACCACAACGTTCTCGTATAACATCATTTCATAATTTATCACTCAGAGTTACACCACACATTATTCGCAAGAAACGCACAGCATTAATTCTACTTTCATGCCTCGTTTGTTCCACACAACATTCACTTCCATACATAAGTGTAGGCATCATCTGCGTATAGAAGGCATTTGACAGGCAACTCAAAACTGTGAAACAACTATCCATGTATGGGTTGAACAGCCAAGAATACGCTACACAGCCTTGTCTAACATCATTAGAGATGTTAAACCAGCCAGTGTATGCCCCATTTATTCTAATGCATGCACTAGAATCTGCGTTGAAAGATTTCAGTTCTAATTACAGAACATAACAGAAAATGTAAATAAATAAAAAAAAGGTATATTTAGTTTGAAATACATATTGTCTCTGCAGCGAAAAATATTTTTGGCATTCACGCGACGCCTGAACACCAACATCAAAAGTAGCTAGCTACGTAGGTACCTATTTTAAATAATTTTGCTGAGCCTGTTAAGTAACGAACAGTGCCTAATTACACAGCCCATAAGCCTATTTACCATTTAGTTTATCTTCAGGCTTGCTTGATTCCGTGCCTTCAAAAGCGTATTAAATCTACTTGACCTCGCCCATTCCGCTTGATACAATTACGTTTGACCCTTTAAGCTTGCTCTAATACTGGCAGAAGCCGGTAAAGGGAATTTGAAAATAACTCTAGGCGTCAGCTGACATAAAGCTTCTTGATTTTATGATGCCCTGGTATCATTTAGTTAGCAAATTGTTTACGGAAGAGAGAAATTTGAAATGCTTGAAGGCGCGTCCCTAGCGCCATCTAGTAGGATTAATTGAAGACCTTATTTGGACATTGACAGCTTGATTTGAACGAATGAAAATTGTGTGGACGAGAGTGACAGCCGGGCTGTCGCTCTTGCGAAACGTCAAGAACGTCAAAAACCACCGGACTCGGGCAGTTTGGCCAGTTTGAGACGAACGGTGGCGTGGGCTAGACGGTTACGACGGATCGCTTACGTCCTGAATCTTAATCCGTATTCATCTGCGTTAATCTGTGTATTTTTTTGTAATTCTAATTGTTAATCGGGATTAGAAGGCTGCTGATCAAAGACCTGTCTACTCATTTTTAAAATACCTCGTGCTATAACCCACTTTAAGATGAGTGATTCTGATACTGTTACCCACGTGCCTTTATGCTTACGCCTTTTCCTATTTTTATTTGCTCATTTTGTTATGATTTTTACAGATATAAAGTTACAGCCGGCTGATTGCCTCATTGTTCTAGCTACAAGTTGCAAACTTGACTATTGAGCATGAGATGTTTGGTCCGATTCTCGGGCCGAGCTAATGGTTACTGGGTTTTACCATCAAGAACTTCCTAGAAGCAGCAACGGAATCTGCATTTGTGCTCGGTTGATAACAATTGGTTGCCCCCCTCTTATGTTTAGGTATAAACAAAGTAAAACATAATAAGAGCATACGAATTGACTGGAACGTACTGATAAATTGGATTAAGCTGTGCGTTAACTGGCAGTGAAATAATTATTATTTAAGAATTGTATCAAGTAACTACGTAGATAACCACTTAAATCTGTGTGGTACTTCTTTCAAAAGACCATCTCTGACACCAATCTGCATAGTATTCATGTATAAATATACCTACACTAGATTTTATTATGCATGGACCTTAAAAGAGACTAGGACCTTTTTTTTGTGGGTTGGGAAATCATCAAATAACCTCTCCCGCTCTTGGGCTGAGCGAAAGGGAGTTTCAGACTTCTACTGACTAAAAACCACCCATGTTCCTTCTTAGCCCTATATATATGTATGTCTAGGCCGCGGTATCTCTTACAACATCCCGCAGCCCCAGACTATGAGTTACCTCTGAGTTTGTTTTGGGCTGTTTCTTCTCAGAGTAGTCAGGTACTAGACACCAACCCCATCTAGTTTAAAAAAAATTGACTTGCGAAAGTGTTTGTAAAAATCTATTTGCAAAATAAACATCATTTATCATTTACCCGTCACAATAATACCCTTTAACATATTAACTCTTAACTAACACACAAAGAAGTCCTCCCGTATAAAACACGAGCTTTAGTAATTACTAAGTGAATGGAACACTGACTCAAGAGGAGACAGCTCCAATCGCGTTTCCGTCGCATTTGGAACACTCCATTACCGCATTTCCCCTTAGACTAGCAGCTTAGCTGGTGCAATAAGCAGTTAATGTGCTTAAACGATATTTTTCTGGGTGTTATTGTTCAGTGTATTAATGATATCATATACTTAAAATGAGAAAATTGAAAAAGTACCTATTTAATTGTATTTTCGTGGCTATAAAATATGTTCGAGTTTTAGAAAATAACATATTAAGTATATAAACTCACGGTTTCTTCCCATGGTAGAAACCACAGAACACCAACTGATAACAGTGATAACTTACATAATTCCTTTTGCCTCGTGCACGTTCTGAATAATGTTCTCATACACGCACGCTGGTTGCAAATTTTACGCACCTGACGTTTGTGAGAATAGAAAATAAGTTTAAATAAATAAGTACTCATAATTTTTTTTTACAAACCAGCAATGAATTTATCTACCTACCTTTGTAGTGATAAATCTAGTCAACACCATATATTGTGAGTAACAATCTCAGTACCAAGCGACATCCTTTTGTGTAACTTTTAAAAAAGTCCACATAATACACTGTTGTACCAATGAATAAATTTAGACGAAAGTATCTAAAAAAAACTAAAGAAAAACCAATTGTTAAAAAAACCATTTCACACCTTCAAGGCCCGTAGGCCACAAGTCAATCACTTATCTTCGTTTTTTGCAATTGGCAACCCCGAGCCATCAGTCAGCGACTACAATTTATCTCTCTAGAAGTCTCCACGTTCAAGTGACACAACCTGCCAGTTATCTACTTATTCGTAAGCCACTTTATTTAGGAACGTTTAGCTATCGGTTCTAGTAATTTAAAGTTTCTAATGGGTTTTCAAACAATAAGTAGACAGAACCTTTTTTTTTTTTTTTTTTTTTTGGTGGGTGTAAAATCATCGAATAACCCCTCCCGCTCTTGGGCAGAGCGAAAGGGAGTGTCAGACTTCTACTGACTAAAAACCACCCATGTTCCTTCTTCGCCCTCTATGTCGAGGCCGCGATAACCGTTGGACTAACCGCGGCCCCGACAGGCGTCGGCCCTTTCGGGCCCCTCCCATGTTGCTGACATCTCTTTGAGGCGCGCGTGGAACACGAACGCGCCGTCGACACGGCCTGTTTTCGTCGTGAGACGGACGGACGGCGAGTTAGCCCATCACTCACCGTCCACAGGCCCGCGTCTACGGTGGCCGGAGGTCATCGCGGGACCCCCGACGCCCGGAGCGCCTCCCGCGGCGGCTGGGACGAGAGGTTCTCTCCCTCTCGCGTTCCGCCACCTCCTTCGCCAGCATCACTGCTTCGCAGAAGGAGGCGACGGCGTCCCATTCCTCCTCGCCCCGGACCATGGCTTGCACCAGGGCCGGGTGCGAGAGGTCGCCGCCGCCGATCGCCGCTACGAGAACACGGCGGGGCTCCGCCCAAGCGGGGCACACCTCCACTGTGTGCTCCACCGTGTCCTCCGGCCGATCCTCGCAATGGTGGCATCCGGGCGTTTCCTCCCGCCTGATTAGGTGCAGGTACCTCCCGAAACAACCGTGTCCGGTGAGGACCTGCGTCAGACGGAAGGTGAGGGCGCCGTGGCGCCTCTCAAGCCACTCCTCAAAGAGAGGACTTACCGCCACTATCGTGGCGTGCCCTGCACGGGGTTGCGACAGTCGCTGTCTCCATGCCGCCATGAGATCGCACCGGAGGTCTGTCCGCCGCGCAGCAATTTGCCGCGGCAGCGGAGTGACCCCCCGGCGCAGCGCCTCCGCGCGCCATTGATGCAGGCGCGCGAGGACTGTCGCCTCCAGATCCCCCGGCGGCAATCCGGCAAGGAAGACGTGTACCCTTAAGAAGTAAAGTAACTTGAAAAAAAAAACCGTGTTTCATTATGCATAGAATTTGTAATTTATTAAAAGAAAATAGTTCTTACCTGTTTAGTAATAGTTTAGTTAGAACCTTAAAGGACTTATTTAACCATCACTTTTTAATTTACGCGTTTTAAATAAATTATTCTTGTATTATAATCCTACTAGCTGTTGCCAGCGGCTTCAACCGCTACAGAAAATTATCCCTCAGTAAAATAAAATGGGGATAAAAACAATCTTATGTGTTAATCCAGGTTATAAAATATCTGTGTACCAAATTTTATCTAAATCCGTTCAGTAGTTTTTGCGTGAAGAAGTAACGAACATACACACTCACAAATTTTCGCCATTATAATATTAGTGTGATGTGATTATGGGCGAGGCGAAGGGATAAGACTTTCTGTTATTTTTGCCTACCCCTATGCCAGAGCTTTTGTATGTACCTACGATGTACATCATGATCCTGAAACGACGTATTAGAAAATAATTTTGAAACCAACCAAATAAATCATCATCATTTCGGCCGAAATACTTTCACTGCTCCCCTAAGTATCGCCACACTGACCGGTCTGAACCTGTATGTCCAATCCCGTGGACCTCCCATCCTTCGTGAATAAACATACACTTACTGCTGCACTCAAAATTGTTTAATTATTACTTAAGCCATCACTTAGTAAAGATTTGACATACAAAACCTTCAAACGTCTCAGAGTGCGGCAGTTAGTACCAAAAGGCAGTAAGTAATATTTTATGTTTATGTTTTTCTACAAAGTGCTAATAGCTGAACTTATTTATTCTGTTTAGGCAGATTTTCCTGTAGAAGCTTTTAAAATTACAGCCTGGGCACGTGTAAACTTCTAAAAGGTAATTTTTTTGGTTTTAAATTTTCTTTGAATAATAATATATTATCTACTTTGTTTAGATGTTATTTTTTTATCTCTGGCCAGTGGCAAGACCCTAACCTGACAAGTACCTACGCTATGAAATTTAACCTTTTAATAGTATTCATATTTTGTTCCACTAATTGACGTCATATATTCCCCGGTAACAACTCAACTAAAATAGACTAACACGAGATAAAACTAACACAAACCATCAATTTAGTCGGCAACGCTGTAGGTAAAGTGTTTATTTTTGTTAGCATAGCGCTCCAATATAAATTTTATTTGTATGAATAAGGGTAAATAAACATTTTCATTGTAACCGTGAACGTCCAATTAAGCTTGACTAGAGAAAAACTTCACAAATGCGAGTTCAAAGGTTGTCACGAACATAATACAAAATCGTACAAAATAAAAGCTTAGAACCTAAAACTGTAACTGAAAGGTCATCTAAAATATTCATAGATAATTATTAAAGTTTGCATGTTTGTTTTTCATCTGGCTAGACAATTATATTTGGCTGTCCAATTCATTTCTGAGATAAATAGGCAAATATTTTTTTACATTCAAAATAAGAATAGCCTTGCTTATCCAACTCACTTCAAAATTATTTGCATATAGAGAGAAACTCTTGCCAATTTGTTAAAACAACTTCGAATAATAAATATGTTACAAACTTTTTGATAACCAGTCTCGATTGGCATATTGTTATTCACCGTACAATTCCAACGATCACCAGGCCATAATATATCATTGCATTCCTCGCTGAGCAATAAACTAAATGATAATAAACCCGCTTGTCGCCGTCGCAATAAATTTCACTATTTGCTGCGAACAAAACACAGTATTACATGAAATATTACCCAATATGGGGACACACAGACAGCATGGAACATAGCGACTCGTAATGCCGAGCTTCCACGGCACTTGACTCTGACTTACTGTTTAAAACTCAATTTTTCCGGATTTTTCGACCCAAATATTTTCACTCACAGCAAGAGATTAAAAAGTCATTGAATGCTGTCCGTCTAGAAGTTTGTCTTGTCTGACCCGAAGTTGGATTTACTGGCTGTAGAAGTCTAGAAATAAAAGTAAGTTGACTAAGATAAATCGATTCCGTCCACAGTTGCGTGTAGGTCCTTGAAACACATCAAAATAGCATTATATTGTGGTTGAGACAAAATGGTGCAAAGTTTTCTAAGACAGAGAATTAAAAGTTTGGTCCAGGAAAACCTCGAAGTAAAGACATGGGAAATCCGTTCCCCAATAAGTTGAAATCCATGGGTTAATCCACAATGACAGTATGGGGCATATCCTTTATCAAGATAAGAATCGAGGACAGCCTGGACCACAAAGATTACGTCCGCAACATTTTATGTAAGTACTATTTTATATAACATATACATATACATATATATATAGCACCTATCCCGTCGCACAAAGTTTTTAGTTTGTTTTTCCTCTCGACTATTTTCGCACAGTTGCCTATGTTTTTTTGCATCCATTTCAGAGTGGAACCCTAATAAAAACATGTCCTAGTGCACTCGCGGGACAGAACCCAATATGCAACGGAATCCCCATTAAAAACCCTCGGTGTTTTTACGAGAATGGTGTGCAAACAGACAGATAAGAATAATCAAGTTGATTTTAGAACGTTTTATGCAAAAATGCTGGCAATATGGAACCATTTCACAGTTAATTGATGGACACTAAATGATAAGTAGCTACTGTCATATAAAAGAAACGCAATAGCTGAAATAATCAAGTATTTTTACTTTTTATGGTAATTGATGTCATCGTCTGTTTGAAAAGAGCCAGTATTAAACTATTTCCTATATCTAATTGATTCTTATTTATACTATAAGCTTTTCTCGGTACCTGCTTGCCTATATTGTTTAAACTAAACATTTCTGGCCGCGGGTTGTACACTAGTTATCGCGGCCTCGACATAGAGGGCTAAGAAGGAACATGGGTGGTTTTTAGTCAGTAGAAGTCTGACACTCCCTTTCGCTCTGCCCAAGAGCGGGTGGGGTTATTTGATGATTTTCCACGCGCCAAAAACATTTCTATCGAAAACAATATCCGTAGTGCGTGAAACTTTCTTCTTCTATGCATAGACTACTGGTGTAAGCCGAATGTAGGTCAAACAAGTGGTTCTAGAAGAGAATACTAATTGCTAACTCGTAGTTAAAGCATTATTCGAAGTTCTATATGGGCATGATATGCTGGTGGAACCGAATTTACTCTAAAACTTGTCGATGATCGATAGTAGATATAGAAAGTAGTTTGATCATATTAAACGTTGAACTGTAAATTACTTTTAATTTGAGTATTCAGTATTATTGGTTTTTACAGCATTTATCATTTGAGAAATGATAAATGCTCTAACAACCATGAATACTGTTTACACAGGATCATTCAGCACATTTAAATTATTTCTTGGTGACGGATATTCCAAAAAAGTTAGAGCAATCATTTTGAAATGTCGCAAACGAGCAATCAATCAGAAATGTATGGGAATATGGCTATGTACAGCCGAGTTTGGTAAGTAAAGAAACGGTATGGTTGGTAATGGTTAGTATTTTTAACCGACTTCCAATAGGAGGAGGTTGTCTAATTCATCTGTTTTTTTTGAGTTGTGAACAAACATGTTCAGCGATATCCTCGCCAATCGGGAACTGATTTCGATGAACGAAAAGACAACATTTCAATGCATAGAGTGTTTTCTTACAGGAGCCTACACAGGTGCATTTTAAAGCCAAACCTACTAATATTTAATACTTTAGTCGAGTTTTACAACGCTCATGGGAGATGGAAGGTGATGTATATGTTTACCTGCGACCACACGGCCGCAGTAAAGATTGCAATAGTAATAATGTATCAGGTACAATTTCCCTAAAGAGTACTACGAATGCGCAAAAAAAGACTTCGACACGCTGATTTTTTTACGTGATATCGAGAACTTACATGATATTATGACAAGTAACGAGGTGACTCCCTTTCGCTCTGCCCAAGAGTGGGAGGGGTTATCCGATGATTTCCCACCCCTAAATAAAAATGAGGTAACTACTGATGGCATAATGAGTAATAGAAAAGTTTGAGATTCAACTTCTATCTCAAAATAAAACCCTTATATTGTCAAAATAGTATAAATAGGAAAGTAATTTTTTTTTATAAAAGGCCGCGGGCAACACATAGTTCATAATATTTTGTTTACAATTTCTATATAAGATGATTGATCATACTCTGGGGAGAAAACAAAGCGTAATTAGATAACGGTGCCTTTGAATAAATAATGTAACTTTTTAACTTTCAAACCACAAGCAAATTCATCCAAAGCTTGTTTAATGTATGAAACACAAGCTTGACACTGATCGATCAGTTAATTTAAAAAGCAGAGAAAGGCTCATAACGTTGGTAAAGCAGATAAGCCGTTTAGAATTTTAATTCGGACTGGAATTTTGTATGAATTATATCTAAAAAAAGCTGAGAGAAAGTGGCTGAGCGATTGGACTGCTGAGCTGTGTGTGGGTCCGATCCCTGCACGGAACAAATATTTGTACGATCTACAGGTAGTTGTTCCGGGTCTGGGTATTTGTGTATGTGAAATTAAATGTTTGCAAACGCAGCCACGATACAGGAGAAATTCCTAGTTGCCCCATGCAACTTAAAAAAAAAAAATAAGAGTGGATTATAATATCATCATCATTTTAGCCTGGAATCACCCACTGTTGGGTATAGGCCTCCCCTTTCCCGCTTTCTTCTGTCACTCTTTTCTGATCTGTGAGTCCCTCATCCATTCGCTTCTCGCGCTCCGGACAATATCATCGACCCAACGCGCTTTTGGACGGCCCTGGTTTCTCTGGCCCAACCTTGGCCTCCATTCGGTCAGAATCTTACTCTATCGTCCATCTCCGCGTCTGGCCAGATGTTCTGCCCAACTCCACTTTAGGTGTACTGCCCGGTCTCCGACGTCAAACACTTTTGTACGACGACGGATTTCAGTGTTGCGCACTTGCGCACAGGGTTTTGCCGAGCATAGCTCGCTTCCTGGCCCTTTGTGCAACTCGTATTCGGTGCACAGTTTCCTTTGTGAGCGTCCATGTCTCGGCACCGTAGATTTGACAACTCAATAATATTTAGGTGGAATCCATAGATATAACAAAGAAGAATCAGTATGATAATTCGACAAACTACGGCTTATTACCATGTTTGGCAATCCTTTTCCGAAAATCATAATTCTCTTCAAAAACATCATACGCGATCGCCAATTCACCTGCCAAACGCAATGATTTAGTACCACAGCCTGATCACCGCAGTTATACCAGTTTACGCGGAAGGCCGACGTTCAGCAGAGAATATTTACCGGCCGCTGATGATTTATACAAACTGCTGCCGTGATTTAGGGTTCCACACTACGGGCCGTAACTGGTGCGTGTCGCGGACGGTAAAGTGTCCAGAGGGCCTAACGTGAACGCACGACGTAAACGTAACGTAAATTCGAATGATTTTTTAATCGAAAGCACCGCTATTTAATCAAATATAAGTTCAATTAAAGAATAGTAGTAACAATCTATAAGGAGAGATATTTACTACATTCTTCTTTGATTTATATTATGGTGATTTTAATAAAGATTATTGCCCTTGTTAGACAGCTGGATTGTGTGCTTGATTCAGAAATCTCTCGCTCTCACACTCTGACCGCCAGTAGCTTGAACCCTGTTCCCAATATCGATGGGCTACTTCAGGTACTTTGTTTATAATTATATTTTTTGAGTTGCAAATATTTTAAAACGTAATGAATGTATAGAGAAATAAGTACTCTATCTAACTAATACTTATTTATTGCGAAACAAATGTCTTCAATTTTGGAATTGTCCGAATTTAGATACGTTCCGTTTACGTTGAGCGTTCGTGCTAAGCCTATGAAGGTTTATATAACACGTGTGACTGTAACAGCTGTGACGTAACGTTGCAACACCTGGGACTTGAATAAAAGGGTTTCAAGAATGTCATTTGTTGTAATAAAAGTCCAGCGTGTCAAGATGCTGTTCCTAGTTCAGTTGAGAGTTATTTTCAGTACCATGTTTGCACAGTAGATTGTTTGAATCAACAGCGACTGAAGATCGATTGAATATTATACTAATAATAACAATATGTATGTTGTGATATGGAGAGATGGAGAAAAAAGGAAGAGGAAACTGAGAACTTGGTAAACGGTTCATTTGGCTTGGCATATTTATATGTGATGTGGAATTATGAGGAAAATGTCGTGAGGAAAGTTATGACTTTTTGAGTAAGATGGAGGCGTGAATAAAAAGGATGATATGACAAAAACCGAGGTGTCTGATGAAATGACGGGTAATACAAGTATGCAAGAGGATCGGGCCGACCCCAAATAAATTGGGATAAGGGCTGAAAGGTATTGATGTTGTTACTTTCCACTAAAGGGGAGTTTGTTCCGCCTCTTCTTCTTTCCAGCTAAAACACTAGGAAGTGTCGAAGGGTGGGCGTTTTGGGGGACTCGGTCTCTTGTAAATAAGTAAAGCAAAGTAAATTTTGACGTTCGAAAAGTGCTGATTATCGGCCTAGTTTGAATAAATGAGTTTGATTTAATTGTAAAACTCGTTGACTGCCTCGTTGGTCTAGTGGTCACAAGCGCGACTGCTGAGCATAAGGTCCTGGGTTCGATTCCCGGGTCGGACAAAGTGTTATTGGCTTTTTCCATCATTAAGTTATCAGTGACAGCCACGGAGTCTGAATTTGTGCCCGGTTGATGGCAATAGGCTCGCCCGCTATTACATGGGACTTAAACATAACTGGCGTACATGTGGGTGTACTATTAGGTTCACCTCTGCCTAACCTTTCGGGGATTACAGGCGTGATGTTATGTTATGTAATCGTAAATCTTCCCACTACAAACAAGATCACAGAGAATACAAAATCTATATTCGTAGTAAACAACAAGGCAGCCGTTTGTGCGTAAAGACCAAAACACACTTCACTTACCAAAGCTCGGTTAGCGAACGATTACACTGATTAAATCCGTCCGTAAATATATCCGTGTATCAAAGGCGACCATCCATCGCTACGCAAGATATGCACGGAGAGGTTTATTTGCCATCACCTCTTATAGCTAATAAAAAAAACTTATGAGTGGGAAAGGTATGAAAATATACAATATGCTCTGCACTGGTGCTGTTCCTCAAATAATAGGGCACTTATTATCGTGTCCTGTTGTATGTTCACTACAGGAACTGAATGATGCTTTCAAAAACGCCAAACTGGTAGCTCAGTTATGGGCCGCTACAATTTAGATTGCCATCGACACGCTAAGTAGAAGGAGAAGAACAAGATAAACCCTGTCTGATTCTTAAGACATGAATGACATATCCAAATAAGTTCATTATCATCAGCCTATTATGTTCCCACTGCAGAAACTAAGGCCTCCTCTCTAAGAGAGGGATGGGCTATAATCCACCACGCGGATCCAGTGCGGGTTGGTAAACCAAATAAATGACGAAACACAATATATTGATGAAAGCAATTGTTAATGAATTTTAAAATGTTTTTCTTGTATCGAAGTTACCAACATTAAATTTCTCTAATTTAACAAAGATTTAAATGTACTACCACCCTCTTCTGTTTATTGTTGTTGGGTTACTAATACCTTGGATCAGTGGATGATCTCTTCCACGATTTTGAACGAAGCGAAGCTGAGGTGCGTCGTGTCGTGGGAGTACCGCCGTTTACTAATATCGAATATCCCGACTATTTGGGTCATTGCGAACAAAAGTGAAGTACGCCCTTGGGCCTACATATTATTGCCGTTTCTATTCCCAAAACACTCATTTGTAGGCCTGTTTGCTAACAATTAGCATGTTATTTATTCCGAGAATCGAGATACGTAATAGAGGCAACTGTACGTAGACGATCCCTAGGCTAGTTTAAATGTCATGCCTTTACGTTAAAATGTTTTATCATTTATCGTCTTAATTATAATTTATTTTCTGCCACACTCAGAGAGCTTTAGTGAATACTTAGGCCATCACTTAGTAAAGATTTTGACAGTTATGTCATACAAAAGTATGTCAAATCTTTACTAAGTGACGGCTTTAGTAATCATTAAATATCTCTGAGTACCGCAGTTTGAAGTTCATAATGTGGGTTTGATTTCATATATTATGTGTATTATACTTTAGTCGTTTTGTTACCAAGTATCCTTTTGTGTGTACATCAGTGACAAAATAAATGCTACCTACTTATTCTGTATGGAAATATAAAAAATACGTTTTCTTTTGTTACGGATACAATTTAAAAATACACTTATTATGAAGTTTTTTTCATTAAGAGCTTGATTTTCGAAGGACGTATAGCAACACTTTTTAAAACTCGCGCAGCTCGTACGATCTCGTACGCGCTTACAAGCGCGCCCATTCGCCCCGCACGAGCACACACACGTTTTTTTAACGCAAATTGTGGCGCGTATAGTCGCGTAAGTCGATTCGAGCTTATAAAAACGCGTAGAAAATTACGCTATTCAGAAACTGCTATAAGTCCATTGCGATAAAACTGTAGATTAAATACCCAAGTAAACAAAGATTTAAAGTCACTTTTCTAACAAACAGCAAAAAACTAAAAACGAAACTGTCACAGAAACACTGTTCAAATACGATAACAGCAATTTAAAAACAGTGCAGCAAAATAAAGAACTGTTTACACTCACGGGCTAACGTACAAAAGTGGCTAGCCCGCCGCAAGCTGGTCGCAAAACAAATGCTATCACTCCGAAACTGGTGTAAGTGCAACCGCGTAGTCTGTCCACACCGTAACCCCCGTTCACATGGCGTTCATCAGTAGGTACGCTTTTTTGCAGTATAGAGTGGCTTTTTAAGAAAGTACCAATTAATGAGGTAGCAAGTCTAGTGGTGCGACTCTATCCTGCCAAAAAACGCACACAGCTAAAAACACATTTAGCAGACATGTCCAGGGCGCGCGGGTGTGTGAAGCGGACTGAATGACTTTATTGTTTTCGAACGTCTACTCAGGGTATTCCTCTTAGAAAGTATCAGTTATCGTTTAGATCCAGTCAACCTTTTTTTTTTTTGGCGGTTGGAAAATCATCGAATAACCCCTCCCGCTCTGGGGCAGAGCGAAAGGGAGTGTCAGACTTCTACTGACTAAAAACCACCCATGTTCCTTCTTAGCCCTCTATTTCGAGGCCGGCAATAACTAGTGTACAACCCGCGGCCCCGACGGGAGATCCAGTCAACCTTAAACCTAATGCATTAGCAATAAAACTGATAATCTATTAATGAAAGATTGTGGTAGCTCGATGTGCTGGAGTCTGAAAATCTCGCTGTTTTTACGTTTTGGTCAAAAACCTGCTCATGGTTTTGATTGCCGTGTGAACCCGGCCTAATACTGCACTCAAATTATCACAAATGTTAGGGAGTGTTGGACTAGCAGCTAATAAACGTTTCTTAGTACAGTAACGCATTCTGTTCCAGGGCCTGCAGTCTGTACAAAGATAGCGATCGCTTTACGACAAAATTCGGTCGCAAAGCTATAACGATGCGGATTTAAGTTGGTAGCTAATACCGGCGGGTCGCGTCCGGCTCACGTCCACCTTAAATCCGCATCGTTATAGCTTTGCGACCGAATTTTGTCGTAAAGCGATCGCTATCTTTGTAGAGACTGCAGGCCCAGCTTTGGAACTTTCATAAGGGACTGGTGTGGCACGAGAAAAGTTTTGATACGGCATTCGTTTAACGATTTGGGTGCAGTTTTGGTCTGAAAATATTGAATTTTCATGAACTACATAATAATGTTTATCAATTTATTGACTCGTGATTTTTTTTTAATGTTCATAGTAGTTTATTTTTATTTATAAAGCGTTTTGTAACATGTCTTTATAGTAAACCTCACAGTTCTAAGGCGTAGCAGTGTTGCCACGCCACCCGTTGCGCCTTAAAAACAAGCCATCATATTGTCTACTTTACTATTGTGTTTATTAGAGGAAAGTCACCAAATATGAAATAGTATCTTAATATGGAATACCTTCATTTCTCTAAGACTATAAGTATGAAACGCAACACTCGACCATCTTCTGTTCCATTCGGTCTACTAACACGTACGTGGTGCAATAGACCGAATGGAACAGAAGATGGTCGAGTGTTGCGTTTCATACTTATAGTCTTAGAGAAATGAAGGTATTCCATATTAAGATACTATTTCATATTTGGTGACTTTCCTCTATAAGTATTTTATTTTTAAGTTTCGTTTTGCCGTGGGCCCTATCAGAATACCAGCGCTGTGACATTTGTCAATGTTGCAGCACCATGCCGAGTTAGTGGCCTTTTGGCTTCATACGGGACTAATTTTAAGTTAAACTAAGTATGTCCTAATTTTTTTTTTGTCCATTTGTTCTGTCCTGTGTGAAACCAATAAATACTTTTTCTTTCTTTCTTTCTTTCCATCCATTGATTTAAATTAATGATAAAATATACTGCAATGATATGAGCCTTAATAATTATTTCATTACGTAATCATCATCTCTTGAGCATCTACAAATTTATTTGGGTTCTTCCTAACTTCAATTTTATTTCTACAATGAATTTAATCAAAACTGATAAAAAACGTCCATTATGAAAAAATCTAACCAAGTGCTGTTAAACATTTAATATTCGTCCTTCAAAATGTACCAAAGTAATTTCCAATGTGCCGTGTTCTGTACCTACATTTAAGAAATAATGTCATTATCGCCAAGCTCTCGACGACGTCTAAAATGTCTTTCTGATTGCCTCCTGTCGTGGGACGCTATGACATTTATATAGGACAAGGACCTATGTAAAGTGTCCGGTCTAATAGCTTTCACGAAACCCATCGTACGGGCTCTTTGGTTATGGGTTTCTCAACAGAGAGTGAGAGAAATGTCAAATAATAAAATGTCAATCATGATGACGTGCTGCCAGTATTGTACCCGACACTCGCCATTTTCTGCCATTAGTATCACTGACATTTATAACGTGCCAGCTTCATTTCGGCGTTACAGCTGTCCTAAAACATAAGTCGCAGAAACATGACGTGCATCAAAATGACAAAAAAATAAACACAAACATACAACGCATAGCATTTATTTTTATACACAAAAAGACGGAACAAAAAATATAACAACTTGCACGTGACTGTGACAAGCAGGCTACCTACTCAGCATGATGTTGATGATTTGACACTCTTTTTTTGGGAGGGTGGGAAATCACAAAATGTCTCCTTTCGTTCTCGGCGGATCGGAAGGGAGTGTCAGACTTCTACTGACTAAAAACAACCCATGTTCCTTCTTAGCCCTTCATAATAATAATAATAGTTTATTTAATTTGGATAACAGTGATCCATATTTTGTTAGTAGGTATACTTAAAGAATAAAGAATAATGTTAGTAAAAAAAAAATATCGGGGCTACGTTATATCTTTCGAACAACCCGCAGCCCTGACATGATTTGACACCCTTTTGTTGTTTTGGAAAGGTATCAAATGACTCCTCCCGATCTGGGCGGAGCGGAAGAGAGTGTCAGACTTCTACTGACTAAAAACTACCCATATTCCTTCTTAGCCCTTTGTTTCCGGGCCTGCGGTTTTTCTTTCGAACAACTCGCAACATGATTAAACACCCTTGACTGCATTGGTAAATTTCTACCCTACTGTCCCCAACTATCAGGCACAGTCGATTGCGATTTGTTGCCCACGTCGGACACTTAAACCACACTGCCACGCTGCCCGGTAGTATTACACGGGATTACAAGATAGCGGAATCCTAACTTGAGGTTTCGAAGCCGTCAAATCAGCGATTACAGAACAGGGAAACAGTCGGCACTTGACGGACCAATAAAGAAGGGTCGAAAGTAAGTGGAATGAATTGGAATTAACATGATTAAATGACTGATTTGCTCCTCGTATTGTACAAAAGCCGGTTGTGTGTAAGATTAAGTTAGTTGTAGGTACGGCTAATTGACTGAACAAACAAGATATTTAGTTGATGCATTCGGTGGCCTACTTTCCTGCATTCTAACAAGATAACAGCGTATTAGTTATTAACCATATACATAAAACCAGCCTATAATGTTTTATTTATTTATTTAAACTTCATGTACAATAGTGGTACATAAGCGGACTTAATAAATGCCACAAGGCATTCTCTACCAGTCAACCTTAGGGTTAAATAAGACAACATTGTGAATAATTCAGATTGTTTAGGTTAAATAAAAGCAAAACGCAATCATAGCAACTTGATCTAATTGAATATTTTGAAATTAGTACCTCTTCGCTCGATAGATGGCGTTGGCGTCGAATTAGAAGTCGCTATGGTTACGTTACACGCATTTAGTTAAGTAGCTTGACGGTAAAAAATTTGGTGTGAGCAGTACATTATACATCCGCTGTGATTTCGGTACAAGTTAATAATTATATGTGATTTACTACCAGTCCAGTGTTTGTTTTACACTACCCGCTCCCAAGTCGACCCCCGGGTTCGTTCATGGTCCTTCGAGCAGGAGTGGTCGGGAGTGTTTGTTGGTGGTCTCCGGTGGTGGTAGAGATTACCACCCTTCGCGTCATTACTGGGCAGTGGATCGCTGTCCAGAGCATCCCCTTCAAGTGGGGTACCAGGTGAGAGGTGCCAGGAGCTGGAGGTGGAACCGGTTGGAGGAGGGAGCAGCCTGTGGTGCAGACTGGTGCCAACTACAACCGGAGGAACGGCGCAAGGGAGGAAAAAGACGGCAGATCGTGGGCAAGCAGAGGGCGCCATTAGTGTGGTGCATTACGTCACGAGGTGTCAGTGTCAGTGAGTGAATTGTGGAAAATCGTGAGTACAATTTAAATATTATTATTCAGGAAGAATTAAATTTAAAGAAGTTAAAGTGCAATTAAATTTAAACTTTAATAAAACAACTTATTTCGTGAGTGATGTTGAACTTGTAAAATTTTAAAGGAAAAGTGGTTGAGACGTCAAATCTATGCCCGAATTCATATAAAATTGAAACGGAAAAAGACTTAAAAAATTTAAAATCTTTTTGAGACATAGTGACAAAGTGATTGTACTAAGGCAAGAAGATTGTTTTTTAGTGGACATTAAGTTAAATTGGTACTTTTAAATTCTTCCAACCTTAATTGTTTTGTGTGTTGTATTCTAATTGTGGAATACTTGGTATTTTATTTGTGTGTTACTTGTTTTGTGTATTTCTGTGTTTACGGTAAAAATGGATGCATTAAATAACATCCAAGAAGATGTAATGTCCAATATTTCCAAGGCTATGGCTAATGTTAAGAAATGCCCTAAAGATCGTCGTACTCTGTCATATTTTGAAACGCGTTTAGAAAGTTTGGAACAACAGTGGCAGTTGTTTAGTAAGACGCACATTAAAATAATTAGTGAAATAAAAAGGGCAGACTTACATAGTTCTACCTATCATACGAATTGTCTTTATGATGAGGTTGAGGAATTATATACACAATTCAAAAGTGACTTAAAAGAACTAATAGGGAAATGTAACGTCCAATCAAGTGACACTATCAGTAATTCGGGGCCGGGTAACAGTAGGGAATTTGTTAATTTCAGACTACCAGAGGTAAAAATACCAGTTTTCTCTGGAAAATATATTGAGTGGAAAACATTCAGAGATTTATTTGTAGGACTAATACATAATAATGGTAGATTAGATGATGCACAAAAACTGTATTACCTTAAAGGATATTTAACCGGGGACGCGGAATGTTTATTGAGAAATGTCGAAGTGACATCCGAAAATTACAAGGCAAGTTGGAACAAGTTAGAGTCAATATATAATAATAAAAGATTTCTTGCAAACGGAATTTTAAAACGTTTCTTAAATCAAAAGAGTATAGCTAACGAGTCCGCAACAGACATAAAAAGACTCATTAGTACAACTTCCGACTGTTTAGACTCAATAAAAAATTTAGGAGTAGATGGGACATCCTAGTTATACATATTGTCAGTGCTAAATTGGATAAAGAGACTAGGAGAGCTTGGGAATTGATGGCAGCATCGGAACAAACTGATGATCTATCGACTTTTGATCAATTTAGGGAGTTTTTAGTGAGTCGATATCGAGGTTTAGAAGGCCTCGAAACTAAAACAGACACCAGGATTCCAAAGGCTACTCAGGCACTTCATGTAATTGAAAATAAAAAAGGATCCTGCGCATATTGTTCAGCGGATCATAAAATTAGTTCATGTCCTAAGTTTAGCAAGGAAAACAATGATGCCCGCCGTAAGTTTGCCCAAGAGAAAGGGTTATGTTTTGTTTGTTTATATAATAACCACTCTGCAAAAAATTGTAGAAACACTCTTAGATGCCAGGTGTGTAAACGCCGCCACCATACATTGTTACACCCACAGGGTGTTATAGGGTCGGATATTGGTGAAGGTAGTAGTGCTGCTCGCGCGGAAACCTCATCAGTAGATATTGAGAGGGTCAAGGCCGCCAATCAGGCGGAGGATAAACCATTAGTTTCATGTCTTGCGACAGGACACAGTAGGAAAACTGTATTATTAGCTACAGCTTTAGTAAAGGCTGAGTCGAAGAATGGAACTTATCGTGTGGTTAGGGCTTTACTGGATCAGGGATCCCAGGGTTCATTTATTACAGAATCCATGGTTCAGTATTTAAATTTAAATAAAATACCGTCAAAAAATACGGTATTAGGTGTGGGTGGAAATAAAGATACAACTTCGAAATCCGTAGTGGTTATCAAGCTTCGCTCGAGAGTTAATCCTTCTTTTTACATAAAGGTCAGTGCTCACGTTCTGAAATCGGTTACAGCTCTTCTCCCATCTTCAAGAGTAAGCCGGGTAGAATGGGTAGACTTGAGCGATAATGACTTGGCTGATCCTGAATATTTCAGGCCTAATAAAATTGATATGTTATTGGGTGCCGATATATACAGCCAAGTCATTCAGAACGGAGTTAAGAAGAATATAAGCGGTACTCTCTTAGCGCAAGAAACCACTTTGGGTTGGATATTATCGGGTGCATTCGAAGTTGACAATAGGAAACATATTCACTCACAAATTACCGTGATGCATTCTAGCGTCCAAGATGACGATTTGTTAAGGAAATTCTGGGAATTAGAGGAACCATCTGGAACAAAAAAGATGCTAACGGAGGAGGAAACAAAATGTGAAAGTTTATTTACAACTTCCACAACAAGAAATAAAGATGGCAGGTACATCGTAAGATTACCGCTACGCGAACCAAACCTGGTCGGCAGGTGCAGTGAATCCAAAGTGATTGCTGAAAAAAGGTTAAAGGGATTAGAAACAAGGTTAGCTAAAAACATTAAATTAAAAGCAGACTACGCGAATGTCATGCAAGAATATTTAAAGCTTAACCACATGGTAGAAGTAACAGAGCAAGAAAAATATAATAAAAGGGCTGTTTACTTACCTCATCACGCAGTAATACGTGAGGATAAAGACACCACCAAGGTGCGGGTTGTTTTTGATGCTTCGTGTAAGGGAGCCAATGGTCGGTCACTAAATGATGATCTAATGGTAGGTCCGTCATTACAAGACGATCTCCGTTATACCGTGATGCGCTGGAGAGCACATAGGATTTGTATAGTGGCGGATATCGTCAAAATGTATCGGCAAGTTTTAGTGGATAGGCAAGATACTCCATATCAACGGATACTTTGGAGAGATACTCCTGAAGGGAAACTACATGAGTATGAATTGATGACCGTTACCTTTGGTACTGCCTCAGCTCCATACTTGGCCGTACGGGCGCTACAACAGTTAGCTTATGATGAGTGCGGAGATGATTCAGGTATAGCTAAAATAATATTAAATGATTTCTACATGGACGATTTGATGTCAGGGGCTGAAAACATAGAAGATGGGTTTAATACTTACATGGAATTATCTCAAGTGCTAGCTAAAGGAGGGTTTCAATTGCAAAAATGGAAAAGCAATTGTAAAGAATTATTGAACAAAATTAGAGATGGAAACGATGAAGAATTAAAAATAAAAACAGACGATGTAACAAAAATATTGGGACTTACCTGGGACTCTCGCGATGATTGTTTTCAGTACTCTCTGGAACTCACGCCTATAACTGGACCTGTAACAAAAAGAAAAATTATCTCGGACATTTCACGATTATTTGATCCGTTAGGGTGGTTAGCACCAAGTATAATCCTAGCTAAAATGTTCATTCAAAAATTATGGTTAGCTGGATTGGAATGGGATCAAGTAATTCCAAATAATTTAGTACAAGAATGGGATACTTACCGCAATAGCCTGGCTTCTCTTGTTAGCATTAAATTCCCACGATGGTTACTTACAGGTTCCAATATTTTGAAGTCGGAGTTGCACGGATTTTCCGACGCATCTAAAAACGCATATGCAGGCGTGGTTTATCTTAGAGTAATTGATGACTTGGGTAACGTTCATATCTCCTTAATCACATCTAAAACAAAGGTGGCACCCATTAAACAGGTGTCCATCCCGAGGCTAGAACTGTGTGGGGCGGTACTCACAGCAAAATTGATTGCGGAAGTAGGCGAGGTAATGGCCATTCCAAAGACTGACTGGCACGCATGGACAGACAGTGAAGTAGTGTTAGCTTGGTTGAATTGTCATCCAAGCCGGTGGAAAACTTTTGTAGCTAACAGAGTTTCCGAAATTTTGACCACCTTGGACACACATCACTGGGCGCACGTAGCATCCAAGCAAAATCCAGCAGATTGTGCTTCACGCGGGGTTTCTCCATCCGAACTGGAAGAGGTTTCTCTATGGTGGGAAGGGCCGAATTTCCTAAGGGAACCGGTAATAGAATACAAAAGACCAAAACATCTGGTTACACGTTTGGAGGAAACTAAGGTGCATACAAGTATTTTAGAAATTTCATTTTGGAACAAATTTTCATCGTTATCAAGGTTGATTCGCGTTATGGCTTATTGCCGTAGGTTTCTTAATTTAAGAAAAAATAGTGCGATAGGTGTTAGTGCTAGGCCACGACAGTTATCTAAACAGGAACTCGAAGATGCAACAGAAATGTGTGTAAAAAGGTGTCAAGAAGAAGGATTTCCCAGTGAATTGGAGGATTTAAGAAATCATAAGTTAGGAAGAAAAAATACAAAATTAGATTCTTTGAATATGTTTCTAGATTCTAAGGGAATAATTCGAGTTGGTGGGCGGCTTGAAATGTCACAATTAACTTATGAGAGAGTCCATCCTATACTAATACCAAGGGAATCATTTTTAACCAATCTTTTGATGGCGGATGCACATGAGAAAACTATGCACGGTGGTCCGCAATTAATGATTACGTACTTACGCTCCAAGTATTGGATCATGGGAGTAAAGGCTTTAGCAAAAAAGTATGTTAGAAGCTGTGTGCGGTGCATCCGATACACAGCTAAAGTAAGGACTCAGCTGATGGGGCAGCTACCTACCTCTCGTGTAACCCCGAACAAACCCTTTTTGTGTAGCGGTGTAGATTACGCGGGCCCGATAAATATACGAGTGTCTAAAGGTCGTGGTAATAAGTCGTACAAAGGCTATATTGCTTTATTTATATGTATGGCCACTAGGGCTGTGCATTTAGAAGCAGTTAGTGATTTAAGCACCAGAGGTTTTCTGGCAGCTTTCAAACGGTTTGTGTCTAGGCGTGGTCGATGTGCGGAACTACACAGCGACAATGGGACTAATTTCGTGGGGGCAGCGCGCGAATTACTCTATTTATTGAACGAAGAAAGGTCATCCTGTAACCCCGAATTAGCTGAAGAACTGGGAAATAATGGCACAGAGTGGCACTTTATCCCCCCTCATTCGCCAAACTTCGGTGGGCTGTGGGAAGCAGGGATAAAGTCCACTAAGCATCACCTTAAGAGGGTGATAGGGAATTCGACTCTTACCTTTGAGGAGATGATTACAGTATTGGCTCAAATTGAGGCATGCCTCAATTCGAGACCTTTATCGTATGTGGAAGATCAGGATAAATTAACTATCCTGACTCCTGGGCATTTTCTGGTAGGAGAACCACTCGTTTTACCTTCCGATACAAATTATGAAAAGGCAAGTGTTAGTAGTTTGAAGCGATGGCAACTGCATCAGAGAATGATGCAAGATTTTTGGCGACGTTGGTCGCACGACTACCTTCACCAATTCTTGCAACGAAATAAGTGGCATTATAAAACTCCGGAACCAGCTGTTGGTGAAGTGGTTTTAGTTAAAGAGGACGATATGCCTCCCGGCAAGTGGTTACTAGGTAGGATTGAACAAAAGCATCCTGGTTCTGACGGTCTTACTCGTGTCGTAACTCTACGCACAAAATTGTCTACAATAAAAAGACCTACGTCTAAATTATGTGTTTTACCTGTATTTGATTGAAGTGTTTTGTTGTTATCATAGTTCTAAGCAACATGTCGAACTTATTGTGTCAACTGTTTGTCAAGTAGATTGTATTTTAATAGTTTTAAGGATCTAAATTAGAAGTTTCAACATGTCAAGGGTTTAAATATTTTGGTTATTACCTCTCATCAAGGATTAGGGTTTAAATTTCAGGCATTATAGATTATATTAATTTTATACATTTTTAATGAGCACGGTAGCCAGTATGAAAGGACATTCGGCCATAATGTCCTTGGTGGGCGGTATGTTTAGGTTAAATAAAAGCAAAACGCAATCATAGCAACTTGATCTAATTGAATATTTTGAAATTAGTACCTCTTCGCTCGATAGATGGCGTTGGCGTCGAATTAGAAGTCGCTATGGTTACGTTACACGCATTTAGTTAAGTAGCTTGACGGTAAAAAATTTGGTGTGAGCAGTACATTATACATCCGCTGTGATTTCGGTACAAGTTAATAATTATATGTGATTTACTACCAGTCCAGTGTTTGTTTTACACTACCCGCTCCCAAGTCGACCCCCGGGTTCGTTCACAGATAGGTACAAAATATGTAAAAAATAACATCATGCATGCATGTACTACTACTGTGACACAGGCCTCCTCTCTATGAATGTGAGTGGGCTATAGTCCACCACACGAAACTAGTGCGGGTTGAAAGACGTCACTCTTAGATTTTTTGGTTATAGGACATGTACCAGTTTCCTCAAGATATTTTCTTTCACCGTTTGATTAATTATATTATTTTCATTATTAAAATATGGTATCAGACACCGAAGATTTAAAATTGTGATGGTCCTCTAATCTTCGGCGTAACTCTTTGAAGACATCGAAAGCAGTCAATACAACAAAACAACATAAAAAAGCTAACGTAATCTAAATAGAATTTAAGAGAGTCGACAAGAAAATAAGTGGAGTAGCTTGTACGACTACTCAGGATAAACCTTTTGTGGTAGACCGTACCGCTGAAATACATTCTGCAAACAGGGGTGCTCTCATAATAGACCCCTTACAAAAGAGGGATTGAAGAAAAACAAGATGAGAACTTACCACATATCCGGCTTATTTGGTTCTTACCGTATTGTTTAGAAAATGTACTCCAAAGGACAGTTAAATATGTACAGGATACCACTTCGGGAAAAAAAGGTTATTTTCTCGAAATACGGATGTTTACTGACTAAAACAAATATGATTCTAATTAGTCCGTCTGTTAGATTATCGAAAAATATTGGATACTTTTTTTTGTTTTAATAAAAATTGACGAAGATGAAACGCGTCAAAGATTTGAGTGGGGGTTTGTGACGTCACTTACCAGTAAAAAAGTGTCATACTAATGTCTTAGAATATGAGGTCACACGAGTTTTCAAAGCACTGTATCGTCTTCATTGTTTGCTGAAATTGAAAAAAAAAAAAATACAGGTGTCCAATATTTTTTGGAAATCTATTTCACGGACTATTTTTTTTTTTGTTAACCACCCTATTCCGTCGGCATTCTTGTAAAATAAGAACGTAATACATATGGTGTTTAATTGTTTTCTTTCAACCTTCGTATACCAGCGAAAATTAATAAAACACCTGTACCTCTCTCGGAAAACGATATGGCAAATGATACCTATTTTTTTTTTTTTTTTTATCACAGAGCGGCGAACTGTTTGCTTCGCAGAAACTGTTATACGGTTATTGTTACATACGAGCTATATGTGTCCACTGTAAATGCACTCTAATGTTCCGTGCTAATGCCCTTTCTAATGTGGCTAATGCGAAACTCCCTATGTAGCTACTTGGAGCATTTAATACAAGGAAAACGTGTAAATCGTGGACTGTTTCCGTTAGAGCGTGTGTAAGATTTTGTGGTTCGAGTTGTATAGAATGTTCCGAATAGCTTGCAACAATGAATCTAACTATAGCACTTTGCCCGCGAGTTTGACCGCAAAAATTGTGATAGGTCTAATATGATTGATAGAAATATAATTTATCCTCTATAGCACCCACGAACAATGTAGCTTTCTGCCTGCGAAATATTTTGTAGAATTGGATCATTAGTTCCGTGGATTACACCCAAAAGTAATATTTAAATATATTTGTCCCCAACATACAAACAGACAAACAAAATTTACCTCTTCATAATATTAAGTATAGATGTGTGTGCGTCAATTATGGTCTAGCTTCTAAGTTGGCGGTAAACATAAAACGTTTTATAAAGCTATAAAAATTGAACGCGGTATGGTTAGTTTTGTACTTAAAGACAGACTGTTTCTAGCTCAAGTTAACCCATAACTCGAGCTAGAAATTGCAGTCTTGCTATAAGCTTAGGTACTGTGGTTAGATTTCTAGTGCATTATTCAGCTTATGATGACTTCCTTTTATGTTTTGGTCCTTTAGGGAACCTCAATATTTTTTGTCTGCGTACATACAGTTTAATACAAATAAATATCAGATAATTATGATGAATACTTGGGTGCAATGTAGATTATTACACTCATTTGTATTTAAAAGTCAATGTTCCGATGTAAGTGAAGCCGGTATACCTGCAAATTACAGGCGGAAGCTCCTATTAACATTATTATTAATCTTATTATTGGGTAGATACCTAGTCCTACTAAGTGCGAAGTTCATTGACGATCGACCACTTTTCAACCTTATTACATAGGGTAAAAAGTTTCAGACCGTTTAGTGAACTCGTGGTACTTGCAGTACCATACAAAATAATACGATCAATTATAAAACAATCGCGTAATTAAAGGTGGTAAGTGGTAGCTACCTTGCCCTGATGAAGATGTGTATGAACAACGAAACCCAGCGGCTTAGGCAGTGCGCCGTCAGTCGAACGTAGTAGGTACCATAGGATTTCTTGTCGACTACTTTGATGAGCCCACAACACTTTCAGTCTTGTAATGAAAATTAAATAGTAAACGAAATAGTTAGTTGATTACACAAATAGTTTCCTAGCTGTAATAACATAATTTTCTTCTATGCTTACAAAATAAAAATGCAGTACAACAATAAACTTAAAACCATCACTTAGTCATAGGGTAATGAAAAAAAAATCTAATAAGTCCGTCAGATAGATTTCCAAAAAAAATTAGACACATTTTTTTTATTTTTTTACGTAAACGAAATTGAAGACGAAACAGTGCTTCGAGAACTCTTGTGACGTCACACCGCACTACATTTTTTACCACGTACTGACGTCAAAAGCCATGCAGCAAGATCTTTGACGCGTTTTATCTTTGTCAAAAAACACGTATCCAATAATTTTCGATAATCTAACGGACAAACCAAACAGAAACGTATTTTTTTTTGTCAGGAAGCATCCCTATTGTTCCCATATCGTTTTCCGCATAGACAGTACCAATACTGGTAATACAATATATCCCGATATATCGTACAATACACCACTACACATGAGAAAACCCAACAATAGGCACTCTAGTGAAAAGAATCTCTTGCAAACCTTGTTTGGTCCGCCCCGGTCCGCCCACTACTCGGTAATATTATTATAATATATTCGGTAATATAATTATAATACTTCATTTTATTAATAAGTACAGTCACAGGACCAATATGTAAACACGTAGCAACATTTAGAAGCAATTTTCACCTATTGTGTTGATAATTATGTTCATGTTACGTCACGTAATAGTACATTATGATATAAGTGCGGTAAGTTGAAAATTACAGCCAAGGCGATATTGCTTGCCCGAGCCGTAGGCGAGGGCTAAAAGAAAGCAGAGGCTGTAATTATCAAAGCGCACGTATGTCATACGACGTTTTATAACATATTTGCGAGGAAATAAATAAAACTCGGACTTTCTTAAACGAATAAATCTTTATAAGCAGTTATGAAAATTTGAGCAATTAGTAAAATTGATTATTATTTCTTAACAAATAAGCGATGCGATTTTGTTTCAGGCATAGGCACAAAACAGCCAGTATTATTAATAAAGTAAATTAATATTTTTGTTTTTGCTACAGATATTAATGGTTGTAATTTATTGTCGAAATTAATAAAATTAAAGAATTAAATGTTTATTTATTATATTTTATCTCCCAAAGTTAATTTTGTTCATAAAATGTTGACCACTTTTCTGAAATAAAAACTCTTTGCTAAGATTTAAAAAAGTAGGTACCGTTCGTTTTGACAGAGCATCTTCCTAAACCGTGCGATTTACATTACATTACCGCACAAGTACGTAATGAGATACATTACGATATTGAAATTGGTGAAATAAGAGACCCTTTACGAGCAAATGTGTTATAAATAATATTTTGATCCCCTGGTTATCATAAAGTAGGAAAAATGTACTAAGAGTTGCAATCGTAATTTAATGAGAAATTCGAGTTTGAATTTTGCCAAATGTATAAATGATTGCTCGTGACTGTACATAGTGCTGGAATAACCTTTCAGAGATTACAGCTCGCACAAATCAAGTTCTGTTTAGAATATTAGCGTGGGTATGCGTATTATGGTGGGTATAGCTACCTATGTGTGTGCGTGTGTACTACACCCGTAAACACAAGCTTCCAAAACTCTGCAGACTTGACAGATGTGTGAAGTTTCATCAAAATCGGTTCGGTAACATCGAAAAACAAGGACTTGAATATCTGTATGAAATGCTGTACGGCGTAAACGCTCTAATAACCTTCAAAGAAAAATAAGTAACTTCAATCTAGATAAAATTTTACACCCATAGCTTACACCCCTGGTGTGTGCAATAATGCAATTATGATAATATAATTCAGTCTTTTATGAATATTCAAGCAGTATGATTTGCAAAATTGGCACCTACGGGTAAGTGTGTTTAAACCCGTGCTCATTTATATTCTATGCAACGAACCAATTTGATTGGCTCTCTGCGAACACTTCGATGATTGCAAATTTCAAATACAGCGGAGATTTATCTACCTCCAATATCGATAGCTAATAGCTTTGCAAGGTGACTTATCTCCGTGTCTCGCTTGTAAATTGTGGCAAAAATTACGTTTGTACAGTGAATTTTCCCTACATGTCTTGTTTGGTAAACAGATACCTACGTTGTGAGACAGGTCCGCACTTTCTAGATGAAGTAAATAACTAGGCTCGATTTTCAAGTGTTTCGATGATACTAGATCAATAGACGTAGGCATTATTTTAGTTTAGAGGGTAGGTAGACGGTACATTAACTTTATTTCCAGCTTAGCATAATAAAAAAGCGTTCGGCCCTCCGCCAACTGATGGGGTGAATTAAATCATAAGATGACCGTAAAATAAATTATTTCAGGAACGTTATGAGGGATATGAGGTGGCATAATATCTAGGCACCCAAGTCAAACGTCACCTGCACGTGGTACCGCTGCTGACAGACGAAAGAGGATATGACGAAAACTCGCCCATTTTTTTAATACGAACACTGCCGAAAAAGGAGGGGCAGAAAAAAGGGAGGCCTATACCCAACAGTAGGTGATTGAACAGTAGGTGACTGAAACGATGATGATGATGATGATGATGACGTTAAGGGAATTGTTTTATTTCCTCATACGCGATGTATTGTTACTGTGACAAGACGCACGTAGCGAACGGCTAGCGCGACGATGAGTTCGATGAACTCTGTAGCTATGCAGGAAGTGAACAGCTGATTTCACGCGTCGTACTCGTACGTTAGAATATTTCTACATTCATCGTTGTTTTTTTCTTTTGAAATACGTACAGGCTAACTAAAATCCGATTTAAAAAAAATGATAGATTTCCGGAAAAAAAATCTGGTAAAATATGATTTAAAATAAGGAGCCTAATGCTCCCATATTCTGTAGAGGGCTGTCCCTTGTTTGCCCTGTATGTCGCCAACAGAAGAGAATTCCTTTTAGATGACGTTCTTCCTACCCACAAAACTGCAAATTCAGCGGAACAACCACCATGAGACTATGGGGGCTCACATTCAGATAGCGGCACGGATACTGCCCTGTTTTATTCATACGTCTCACAACTAAGGTTACGCGTTTAGCATACATTTGAATGGGAATGTCTCATCAGAAAAACTGTTCCGTTTAATACGTCCCCCGTTGGACATAGCAACTGATAGTAGCTTAAAAGGTAGTAGACAGTAGTAATAGTGGATTGTAGTACCATTACGCGGACACAGGGTAGTTTTAAATGTACGTTTTAAATGTATATGTTATAAGTTGGTACTTGTCCTGTTCTTTTTCAGCACGCCAAAGAAATAGGCAATTTGGCACCATCTCAACACAATAGGGGATCGGACAAAAAAAAACTAGTTAGTGCGTCAGATAGATTTCCAAAAAATATTGGTGACGTATTTTTTCTTTTTTCACATAAACAAAAAATGAAGTCAATACAGTGCTTCGAAAACTCGTGAACTCTTCGAAAACGTCATAATTATGATAGTACATTTTTTACCTTCAAATGAAGTCACAACCACATCTTATATTTGTCGATTTTGATTACATAATTTGATAAAACAAAAAACACGTACCCAATATTTTTCGATATTCTAACTGACGGACTAATTAGAATCATTGTTTTTTGACTCAGTCCAATCCTCTGTTGTGTGTTTAAATTATCTGAATCTGAATAAACGAATTTATTATTATTTCTTGTCCAACATGCCTATTTCTATAGATTAATTCATAAGTAAAAAAATGAAATAGGTAACCCAATCATAATTTTCTCTTGTTAAGGCGCAAAGTTGTTCCGTAAAGAGCTGTCTCAGAATTATTTATTATTTTGAATTCCCAGCTTTCTATGAATACACGGACATTTCTTCATTCAACTAGAAATAAAAATAATCTCATAACATCGGAGTTAGGCCGACTATCTGAACAATGAATGCCTGGAACTCAATGCATCCTCGTCGCGCGGGTATTAAAATGCCTGCCTCGGCCATGCAATCTATCGCTGGCCGGCGCAACTCGGACCATTGGAATGTGTACGACCACCTATACGCCAAAAGCATTTCATGGTTTAAAAACATTGTTCAGCTGATTTGTTTTGCAATGCGTGTCGAATAAAAAGAAATATAGAATGTATAATATGAGAATAGATAAGATTGGTAAGTTTAAGGAAGCCTGAACCTAATCATGTAATAGCCTATGGGAGATTATGTAATGACTAAAATAATATTGTAAATTTGGCTTAGCAGCTGGTCTCAGCGTGACAATCTACCCTCACATATCAGCCATAACCTGTCGAACCAGCCTAACAGCTTCGGCGTGAACGGCAAGAATGAAGCCAACCTCAAGGCGTCGCAATCGCAAATCAGCATAACACCCTGACAATCAGGCTTTAAACCGGGACAAAACGGAAGTGACAATTTTGGTGTGTTGTGTAATAAGCTTTCGTATATCACCTCCCGTGGCGGGCCGAACCATGGATTGCCCTCTTGGGCAGAGCGAAAGGGAGTGTCAGACTTCTACTGACTAAAAACCACCCATGTTCCTTCTTCGCCCTCTATGTCGAGGCCGCGATAACTAGTGTACAACCCGCGGCCCCGACGGGCGTCGGCCCTTTCGGGCCCCTCCCATGTTGCTGACATCTCTTTGAGGCGCGCGTGGAACACGAACGCGCCGTCGACACAGCCTGTTTTCGTCGTAAGACGGACGGACGGCGAGTTAGGCCACAGGCCCGCGTCTACGGTGGACGGAGTTCATCGCGCGACCCCCGACGCCCGGAGCGCCTCCCGCGGCGGCTGGGACGAGAGGTTCTCTCCCTCTCGCGTTCCGCCACCTCCTTCGCTAGCGTGTACTCCACCGTGTCCTCCGGCCGATCCTCACAATGGTGGCATCCGGGCGTTTCCTCCCGCCTGATTCGGTGCAGGTATCTCCCGAAACAACCGACAATCCGGTGAGGACCTGCGTCAGACGGAAGGTGAGGGCGCCGTGGCCACTCCTCAAAGAGGGGACTTAATGCCACTATCGTGGCGTGCCCTGCACGGGGTTGCGACAGTCGCTGTCTCCATGTCGCCATGAGATCGCACCGGAGGTCTGTCCGCTGCGCAGCAATTTGCCGCGGCAACGGAGTGACCCCCCGGCGCAGCGCCTCCGCGCGCCATTGATGCAGGCGCGCGAGGACTATTGCCTCCAGATCCCACGGCGGCAATCCGGCAAGGAGGTTCGCCGCTTCGCGGGAGATCATGCGGCCCGCTTCCTCAAAGCAGGGCCCACACCGGGGCCCCGTAAAGGGCCATGGATCGCACGATCCCCGCATAGAGCCTCCGGCAGGAGGCGTTTGGCCCCCCCAGATTGGGCAAGAGCCACCTAAAGGCAGCCCCGGCCCGCTCCAGTCTGGGAGCCAAACGTCGGAAATGCTCCACGAAGTTCCACCGGCTGTCGAGGACGAGTCCTAGGTACTTCAAGGTACACTCGACGCCGATGGAAACCCCTCCCACCATTAACTGGAATCCCGACGGCAGCGCATTCCCACGTCCATGGAAGCCCATAGCCTCCGACTTGTGAAGCGCCATCTCGAGACCCAGATCCTCTCTACGACTATCGCAACCCCGCGTGTCAGATTGTCGGATTGTCGGGAAGGATTGCCTAAAACGTTAGTTAAATCTTGCCTCAAACCGTCATAAACTAAGTGATGATAGTCTTGCCTTATAGCGTGATAGGATTGTACTGTACAAGCGCGTGAGCGAAACGATAACAACCTCGCTACGTTTGGTTAAAGCCCAATTTAACTTCAGCAGGGCTATTGCGTTTCTTTTTAAATGTCAGTGGCTATCATAGTGTCCATCAATTAACTGTCAAATGGTTCCATTTTGTCGTTTAAAAAGTACGCAATAGCCCTGCTGATCGTGACAACCTTCACAGCCGAACAAGCTTCAAAGAGTCTCCACATAGCCACAGAGTGTGACAACCTGGTTGACAAGTCAACTTCACAAAGTATCCTAGCTTCACAGCGCAGCGTAACAAAATCAGCCACCCCGCGTGACAACACGGAGTGTGTAGATCCGTATAGGGCATAGGTATAGGGTCATGAATAAAAATCAAATGCATTGAATATTAATAACTATTTATTCTCTAAACAAAATATTTAAAATAACAATGCTTATAATTAATTTTTATAATCGTCCGTTTACTCGTAAGTTGAAGTCATTTTTTTCGAAGAGTCCAGTGATGGGATTAATAGAAGGTAAGGGAATAGAGCCTTCCCAGGAGAACAGTGTGATAAATGACGTAATTTTTTAGAACCATAGTCCATCTTCCGGCTCTTCTTCACTGTCGGTGACCTGCAGATCGTCTTGAATGGCCGGGTCAGTCTGGAAAAGAAATGTTTTTTAATAAATAAAGTTTAGTTTTGATCTAGACCTAGAGACTAGAGGCACGTACGGGGCTAAATATACAATTTTCTTATTATTTTTAGATGACCCCCTTCATATAAACCCTGTGGTGACCGGAACCCGTCTATAGACGACCTTTTGAATAATCTTAACTTTGAAAGATTGAGAGGTATTGTTAATATAGGGCTTGTGTATTTTCCTCATTCCTCCGCATACATGTCCATACCACAAATATTACTGAATAATCGTTTTCTTTATAATAATATTTTAGTTTTTTGCAAAATAATGAAATCCTAGTAGCTTGCCTGCCAGTTCTCCGGCGGTTCTTCCTTAAACTGTGGTGGCGGTTCCAATCCTGTGCCTCCCAGCATCTGCGGCTCCATGCCCATATTAACCATGTTGGCCGTACTGCCCATATTACCCATATTGCTCATATTACCCATATTGCTCATATTGCTCATACTGCCCATATTACCCATGTCAGATTCCATTGGCTCCTCCTGCACAGACAATTGAACATTAATATTGTTTCGGCATGAAATATAAATACGACTGTTGGTTGAATGTACTACTAACTAAAATCATCGGTACAAGAATTAAAAGAATTGTTGTCTGAAATAATGCTTATTTTCATTTCTATAGGGTTGCTGTTCGGTTGCTGCTGAGGTGACCACGGAACTAGTTTTATTGTGTACATAGCACCACGCCTGTAATCCCGGGTAAGGCAGAGGTGTACCTAATAGTACACCCACATTTCGCTAGTTATGTTAGTTCCACGTAATAGGGTGCGACCCTATTACCATTAACCACTCACATTTGCAAAGCGAGGCTTTTAAATTTCTGGTGGAAGAATCCAATAACATTGCTCCCTAGACCAACGAGACCAGTCTTCTCTCTTACAAGTAAACTAGATAAATAACATCAATAAAGTGAAATATTACCTTGACAACGGGCGGGAAGGAGTAGTCAGTGCTGTGTTGGTCCAGATCCACGAAGTCGTCGGAAGGCTGCGGCGGTTCGTCCGGTACTTCGCGCTTTATTAAGAACTCTGACGTGTCGAAACTTGGCTCGCTCATGAGTGGCGGATCGTCATCTATAAAAAAAAATTGAACTTACTAATATTGTTACGTCGGTCATCTAGAATCTTCGGGAAACCTCGCTAATAACTGAGAAGTACGCGTGAATTCTAGTAGTTACCTATTTCCATTCTGTAGGTAGTTAGTCGGCGCCCAGCGTCGGCGGTACTTGCCATTTTAATGTCGACCGTATGCCTACGGCGTAAAGTAACTTCTTCTTTGTTAATGTTTTTCTGGATGTTTTATGGAATAATAGGGAATTTTTCGAATATCTTTTGTGTGTTTATGGTATAAAAGGACCAAGAGAAGACGAAGCGAGTCAGTCTACTTTTAAGCGAGACAACGAAAAGTTCGAAGAGATATCTAGTGCGATAAAGTGTTCAGTAGTGATTTGCGATTGTGTATAAGTGTTTTGCGAGTAATAAAGTTATTTCGTGTGTTCAATTGGTAACTAGTCCTTTTATTTATCCCATACCCAGCTCGTAACAATATCAACAGAATTTATAAACTATACTATACAGAATGTCCCAGAAGTCGACGTCAAGCCGAAATCGGGTGATAGTGCAACACGTTGCAAACACGTTGCGCCCACCCCAAGTAACTTGGGACAAGTGGACAAGGCCAGGAAGATAATAATGATGAAGGCAATGTAATATTATATCCCTATTCATAAAAAAACTTTGGTTAAGATGAAGGCGACGAAGTAACCCGCGAAATTCGAATTTTCATACGTTTTTTGCAATTTCCCGGTCAGTGTCAAGTCGTAAGTTAAATAAAATGGGATTCGCGGCAGTAACAATTGTCTATTCACTGAGTAATAATGATTAAAACCACCAATACAACCGTCTCAGTTCATACAAGTGTCAAGAGTGATTATTTGATGAAAAAGGCATTCTTGACACTTGTATGAACTGAGACAATTGTTACTGCCGCGAATCCCATTTTATTTAACATACAACTTGACACTGACCAGGAAATTGCAAAAAACGTAAGGAAATTAGAATTTCGTGGGCTACCTCGTCGCCTTCACCTTCATAATCAATACTCTATTAAACATAAATATTTCTAACGAATTCTAAGGTGTTCGCCGAATATGACCTCGTCTTTTAGAGAAAAAAATCACAGCAACTCAACACTTTGTCATTCTGATATCAACTTTGTTCTTATAGACTATAGGTTTAACTGTTGAAGTTACAGTAAATTGTAATGGTGTTACTTATTTTTAATTTATCAGATGATTTGAAGAGCTAACCTTGATATGGTGGACGTACTGCCAGCTGCACCATGGCTTCTGCAGCCACCTTCTGTTCAACCTCCTCGAGCTCTGAACTGCCACTGTCTGAGTACTGGAGATCTAATGAATTTAAATTTTCAACAATTAGAACAAATGAATAAGACAAATGTGTTCAATTTAAACATATTTCAATCATACCTTCTTCCAGGGAGTTTTGATCTTTTCTTGGTCTTCCACGTTTTCTTGGGGTAGCACCTATTAAATTCATGAAATTGATATAGTTACAAAATTAAATAATAAAATAAACTTAAAAAAAAATTAAATTACATGACAGTCTTGTGTCATCCTTTTGACGTAGAGGAACCCATTTTTGAACCAAGGGTACAGACAACAGCGGACAGACCTCCGGTGCGATCTCATGGCGACATGGAGACAGCGACTGTCGCAACCCCGTGCAGGGCACGCCACGATAGTGGCATTAAGTCCCCTCTTTGAGGAGTGGCTAGAGAGGCGCCACGGCGCCCTCACCTTCCGTCTGACGCAGGTCCTCACCGGACACGGTTGTTTCGGGAGGTACCTGCACCGAATCAGGCGGGAGGAAACGCCCGGATGCCACCATTGCGAGGATCGGCCGGAGGACACGGTGGAGCACACAGTGGAGGTGTGCCCCGCTTGGGCGGAGCCCCGCCGTGTTCTCGTAGCGGCGATCGGCGGCGGCGACCTCTCGCGCCCGGCCCTGGTGCAAGCCATGGTCCGGGGCGAGGAGGAATGGGACGCCGTCGCCTCCTTCTGCGAAGCAGTGATGCTAGCGAAGGAGGTGGCGGAACGCGAGAGGGAGAGAACCTCTCATCCCAGCCGCCGCGAGAGGCGCTCCGGGCGTCGGGGGTCCCGCGATGACCTCCGGCCGCCGTAGACGCGGGCCTGTGGACGGTGAGTGATGGGCTAACTCGCCGTCCGTCCGTCTCACGACGAAAACAGGCCGTGTCGACGGTGCGTTCGTGTTCCACGCGCGCCTCAAAGAGATGTCAGCAACATGGGAGGGGCCCGAAAGGGCCGACGCCTGTCGGGACCGCGGGTAGTCCACCGGTTATCGCGGCCTCGACATAGAGGGCGAAGAAGGAACATGGGTGGTTTTTAGTTAGTAGAAGTCTGACACTCCCTTTCGCTCTGCCCAAGAGCGGGAGGGGTTATTCGATGATTTAACACACACACAAAAAAAAAAAAGGCTACAGACAAAGCTGCGGGTTGTTCGCAAGAGATACCACGGCCTAGACATAAAGGGCTAAGAAGGAACATGGGTGGTTTTTAGTCAGTAGAAGTCTGACTCTCCCTTTCGCTCTGCCCAAGAGCGGGAGGGGGTTATATGATGATTTCCTCACCCCCAAAAAAAGGTACAGACAAAGCCCGTAGACATCATTTAATTGGTTGGGCACATTTCTCGCGATGTTGCAGATCAGTACCGTTGATGATGCATAAAAAATATTCCCAGCTCACCATCAGCAGAGGCAGTCGAAGTGGAAGGCTTATGCTTCCTTGGTCTCCCACGGCCACGCTTCTCATCGGGAGGTGGAGGCAGAGGATCATCCACGTCCAGGTCGGAATGTTCGGCCTCCTCCAACATCTTCTGTTGTACGCGGGAAATGTTCGCTTCTAACTGACTTACGTGATCACCAAACTGTAAAAAAACATAAGTAGTTAGCCAGAACCGTCGATATAGGATCATAATGGTTGTAATGAGTCAACAATTTCTATCCTACAAGAACTTTTAATCTGTGAGGATAGCTAGCGGTATTCAGCAACATTGAAGGGGCTCGCAAGGGCTGACACCTGTCGGGGCTGCGGGTTGTTCGAAAGTTACCGCGATCTCGGACACAAAGGGCTAAGAAGGAACATGAGTGGATTTTAGTCAGTAGAAGTCTTGACACTCCCTTCCGCTTCGCCCAGAGCGGATGAAGTCATTTGATGATTTCACCAAAAAATGGGGTTCACCAACTTTTATCCTTTTTTTTTAAGGCTGGGAAATCATCAAATGAATCCTCCTCCTAAAATATATGCGGTTAATGAAGTAGGAAATAAAATGAAATCTCACCTGATCTAGTGATTCTTGCGTAGTCTTCAGTATAATTTCTGCCTGCCTTGTGAACTGCGAGTTGGGTCCGTTGTACGCGCGGCAGTTGTCCACTAACAGCTGAATGTCGCGTAAGAAGTCTGCGCGGCTGTGGTACTTGTGAGCTACAATGTTATTTCAATGGCTTATGTGACGGGATAGAGATAATTTTAAAGGGAATGTTTTAATACATTAAAGTGTCCAGTCGGGCCAGATAGTAGATGGGCGTACTCCCTGGAAGCGTATTGAAAAGTCTAGTGAGAAAAAGGTAAGACGTTAAAAGATCTTGTTCATGGATATATGGAATCCCGTATCTAACTGTGTCAACATCAAACTTTGTTTTACACTGTCTACATTTATCATATTAACTCCTACAAAAGTTCTTTTTGTAAACTAAATCCGAGTTTCGGAGTCATTTTATAAAATCGAAAATAACCTTAAAACCAAGCAAGTAGGTATTGTAGGGAAACGCGAAGTCAGTCGAACTGTCAAAATCAACTGACAGATCTAACAGAACGACTTTTGAACTGGTTGTGTGAACGCCATGTATAGGGAGTAAAACAATATTCATACTTTTATACTTTAAATTAAATTCCTTCTTCATAAATCAAATCCCAGCCGCATAATGTCGTAAAAAATTATGAAAATAATTACTATAACATTTTGATCTTGAAACTCGAGAATTCTTGGTACGAGTTTCAGTCATTGTCTTTTTCGCGATCTCTTATTTTGTCGCGAGGCGGGTTAGGTTTGCCGCGGTACACTAGTTATCGCGGTCTCGACATAGAGGGCTATGAAGGAACATGGGTAGTTTTTAGTCAGTAGACGTCTCGACACTCCCTTTCGCTCTACCCAAGAGCGGGAGGGGTTATTCGATGATTTTCCACTCTCCAAAAAAAAAAAGGCGGATTAGGTTTTTTGTTTTACCAAATTAATACAAATTGACGAAGATAAAACTCGTCAAAGATCATGAGTGGGGGCTTGTGACGACATTTGTAGGTAAAAAATGTACTGACATGTGACGTTTCCGTGAAGTACAAGAATTTTCTTAATTTTTTTTTATGTGGAAACAGAAAAAATATGTGTTCAAAATTTCTTTTAAATATTGAACACGTATTACACCTAAAACACTTTGCCCGTCCCGGGAAATGAATACTATGTTTAGCAGTCGCGCTTACGACCAACTCGACCACAGAGACAGACAAAATAATATTATATTAGGGGATCGGACTGAGTCAAAAAAATATGATTCTAATTAGTAAGTCAGTTAGATAATCAAAAAATGTTGGATACGTGTTTTTTGTTTTATGAAATTATTCAAAATTGACGAAGATAAGATGTGGTTGTGACGTCATTTATAGGTAAAAAATGTACTGTCCTATGACGTTTTCGAAGAGTTCACGAGTTTTCGAAGCACTGTATTCTCTTCATTTTTTGTTTATGTTAAAAAAGAAAAAATACGTATTCAATATTTTTTGGAAATCTATCTGACGGACTAATTAGTTTTTTTTTGTCCGATCCCCTATTCAGTTTATATTACCTGGTATCTTCTTGCCCATAGTCTCCATGTCGATAGGTTTCTTGATGACGTTGTAATAGTCTTTCACTTGTTTCTTGTTGACCGGCTTCAAGAAAGGCCACGCTTCGGGCATAATCTTCAGTTTGGTCGTCAGTAAGTTCTCTAAGATGAATGATAAAGCCACCTGGGAAGAAAGTTTTTGATGAAAAATGTGTTACGTACTATGCAGTACGTAACACTTTTTTTGTTCGTTTATTTGTGTGTCCCACTGCTGGACAAAGGCTTCTCCTTTCTCCTTTCATAACTCTCTATCATGTGCTATAAAGGGTGTAAAAGTACCCTTAACGCAAACGAAGGGCATTTGTTCTCCACACCACTGCGATCATTTTTTTTGTTTTAGACCATACCTGGGACGCCTAGTTACGGAGATATTGGGGGTCATAGTTACAAATTTTACACAGCTGTTTTTGTAAATACTTGTTTTACAGGTTATTTACTTAAATTACCTCTTTGGCCCTTTTACTATTCCAAGCATCCACTAGCACAATGTTTTATGTGTGCTACATTGAGTTTTACCGTAAAAAGCGATTTCTGACCCCAAAAAAAAATCGTTTCCCAGCAAAAATTTTTGCGTACTTAGTTTGATGTACAGAATGCTTGGTTGACGTATGTGTGAAGGGTTAATTTACACCCTGTATACTATAACGTTCGACATAAAACATAACATGACACCTGTAATCTCCGAAGAGTAGTAGGTAGTGGTGTACTTTACAGTACACATGCATGTTACCAGTTAAGTTATGTTAAAGCCCCAATTAAAAGGGTGCGAGCCTATTTCCATCAACCGGTCACAAATTCAGACTCTGTGGCTGCTATTGAGAAATTCCTGATGGAAAACCTACCCACCAGCACTTTGCCCGACTCGGGAATCGAACCTAGAACCTCATGCTCAGCAGTTGCGATTGCAACCACTAGAACAACAAGTCAAAAGTTCACGTTAACGTTCGAATGCAAATTAAACCCAAGGGAAGATAAAATCGGTATAAAAACTACCCTATGTATTAATCCAGGTTATAAACTTACTGTGCACCAAATTTTATTCAAATCCGTTCAGTAGTTTTTGCGTGAAAGAGTAACAAACATCCATCCATACATACATAAAAACTTTCGCGTTTATAATATTAGCAGGATTTAAACTTCATGTGCACTGGTACATAGGCGGACTCAATGCCACAAAGCAAATTAAATTATGTGTTCAATTCTACCTGGTCATTATCATCAAGTAACGGGTTGATTTGTTTCTCCAATTTCATCAGTTGTTCTTCCTTCTCAGCAAGTTTCTCAACGCATCGCTGTAACATTCGCTGAGCGGCGACGGTCAAGCTGCTTGTTGGCCCTTCGAAACATCGACAAATATTAAGGCTTGTGCTTGGCATATGCATTGGAATCTGCTTAATATAACACCAAAAAGCAGTAATAGTTCAGCGTTGATTGGACTGACAAGTCATAGTCTCGAGTTCGAAGACACATACATCTGATTTTCATATTCATGAGGGTATTGTATAATTATGACTTATTTCGGTGAAGGAACACAGTCATCATCTGCCTAGCCTTTTCCCAACTATGTTGGGGTCGGCTTCCAGTCTAACCCGATGCAGCTGAATACCAGTATTTTACATGGAGCGTCTGCCTATCTGACCCAGTTAATACTAGGTAATACTTATAATATTGACGGCACGTTTGGCGCAGTGGCTGACCGATTGGACTGCTGCGTTGCATGTCGCGAGTTCGATCCCCGCACTGAACCAATATTTGTAAGGCCTACAGATAGTTGTTTCGGGTCTGAGTGTCTGTGTATGTGAGTTTAAATGTTTGTAAATGCAACCACGATGCAGAAGAAATTCCTAGTGGGACAACGCTTAAAAAAAATAATATGATACTCTTTGGTAAGACTGGATGTCAGAATTTCAGGTCACTGACTACCTGTAACGACTGCCAAAGATCTAACACACATCGTGAGGAAAACTGCATGCCTGAGAGATATTTCCTGACGGTTTAAAAAGCCAGTGGCAAATAGATCTCACGATGAAGAAGAAGAATATAACATCTTCACTGGCCCACCAGCAGGGCTATTGCGAATCTTTTAAATGACAGTGGCTATCATACAGTGTGATTCTTTATAATGTGCACATATCGAAATGTGGGAATCTATGCTTAATTTTATCGATGGAAAAAATATTTAAAAAAATCTAAATATTTTTTAATATTTTTTATGGAATTTTCAAAAATGTTGTCCGCTGTTGTGACCCCAATGTAAACAAAACGGTGTAACTTTTAAACTAAATTATCTATCGCGATGAAACAATTTTATGTAAAAAGTTATGAAAAAAAAAAGTTTTTTTGATCAAAAAACGTGTTTATTTTCAATTGAGGGTAGTTTTTTTCCACAATTTTCATTTTACGAGGACGCCTAATTGCTTCCAATCATTATGGAGTTTGTTTCATCGCGATAGATAATTTAGTTTAAAAGTAACACAAACGGTGTTACTTTTAAACTAAATTATCTATCGTTTACACTGGGGTCACAGTAGCAGACAAAATTTTTGTGTCACAACATCTTCAAATTGTTGTTTTAGGCAATTTCCTGACTTTGTTGGTGGCAGCAAATATTACGCTACATTCTATGAATTACAATTTTCATTCAACTCAAAATGAAATGCCAACACTTCTGCATGCTAACTAAATTTAATAAAACAAAATCGACAAGCAGCTAGTAGTACAAAACAACACCGTTTCAGCGGCATGCTTTAGGCTATGCACACACTCGTTCACTCACAACGCCATCATGCGACTACAATAGTGCATCATGCATTTATACTTAGGACACACAAGCAACTGTATCGATCTTCTAAAAAGCGTCAAAATCACCGATCGAAAAGTAGCGTGTGTGCTGTTGCCCTTATGCAAATTCCAAGCGACAGAATACCATTGCACGAGTGTGGACATAGCTCTATACCGGTACCAGTCATAGCTTTAAATACCCACAAAGTACCGATGTACGACCCATTATGAAAATGTTGAAAGTAAAATATGATGTCGTAAAAGACATTCGAGTGTGCTGCTGGATTTTCAGCTTTATCCCCTATAGAAAAGGGAGGATCCTGCGACCAGACGGGTGTCGTGTCTGGTAAGCTACTGCATGACAGATATTGTTGGGTTCTGCAGTCTTTTGCGGATAACTTTAATAGGGCAGTTGACAAAACAATATCTTATTTGTCCGTCAGATAGATTTCCAAACAATATTGGACACGTATTTTTTTTGCACATTAACCAAAAATTAAGACGATAGTGTTTTGAAAACTCGTGTAACGTCACATCGCACTACATATTTTTTCACATAGTGACGTCAAAAGCCCCCCACACATGGTCTTTGACGCGTTTTATCATCGTCAATTTTTATTTATTTGACAAAACAAAAAACACGTATCCAATATTTTTCGATAATCTAACTGACGGAATCATATATTTTTACTCAGGACACATCCCTATTGGGCGATTCAAGAATTTGATGTTATGTTCCTCATCAATATATATAAAAATCAATGCCACTTTTCATTGTAATTTTATAACTCAAGAACGGGCTCACCTATCCAAACCAAATGTTAAGGCTTTGTTCGGACTATTTAGTACATGGTTTATGTGAAGTTTGCATCGGTCGAGCAGTTCTTCATTTATCTCATTTTTTGTCCGGGCAGTACGACGTCTGCCAGGTCCGCTAGTTTTTCATAGATAACAATATCGCACCCTTTGTGTCATTTTGATGTAGAATTTTTTGGTGATAGTGTGGCTACAGACACATCAGCTCTTTCAGCGCGTCAATGTCTCTTACGACATTTGATTTAGTGTCCCATCATACCATCATCTAAACTCTCTAAATCTTTAAAGCTACGTCTGGCACTAGTTTCAACTAACAACTAGATTATAATTAGTATAAAAAATCAAATCACTCTAAAATACCGTTAGTACCGTTGTAAAGAGTCGAGTTCTCGACAATTTGATTGACATCAGCCAAGAACTCTTCTCTGCTCTGATAATGCTTCTGTCTGAGGTTGTCCCTTATTGTTTGCAGGTCCATCGGGCGGGACACGATGCGGTAGTAGTCAGCGACAAGCTTTGAAACAAAAGGTATTGTTTTAGAAGGTTGGAAGTTCAATGATATTTATACAGTTAAGTATTTATGCATTTAACGCAGGCGTATAGATTAAACAGAGAAACTGAACGTCCAACCTTGTACGTCCATTAGACCGGCTCTCCGGTCCGGTCAATTTTGACATCTGTAATTATGTTTGGGTAATTTTTCTGACAAAACTTACCGTTTTGCTGAAAATCGCGAAGAACCCGTTTTCGTGACCCTTGACCGACACTTGACGAGTAATTTTTATTCCAGGTGTCGGATCAATGAGGACTTTTCACATTTCAGTTATAATAGTGTTCTGAACAATCCAACCAAGTTTCAGCAGGGTGTGAATTAATGTAACCTTACCCCAAATTTTTTGGTCTAATTTGACCGGACTAATAATAATTAAGTAAAGGTAACAAAACTTGACATCCGTCGTCATGGGTATGGGTAATTTTACATGCATTTACTTAAACTGTCCCACTCTTGAAAAAAGATCGCCAAAATTCTTTCAGTTCTACATGTTGTACTTCTTTACGCTAATTTATGAGAAAGTCAAAATATACATCCTCAATCCCTTACCTTAGGATTGACAGGGAACAAGAACGGTTGAACATCTGGTAAATGGCGCATATGATTGAGAACATCTTCCAACAAAGACGACAAGGTGACCAGTGGGTCAGTTCGTCTCCTCTCCGCAGGTCTGCGCACGAGGTAGTCGCAGGAGTCCCCGGCAGTACCACGTCGCACTCTGCGCCCCATACTGCGCGGCTCACCCGAGCTCGAACCACCCGGGCGTCGACCGGGACCGCGCCGCTTTAGTTCTTCTGCTGATTGCTGGAGAAGGTAAATAATGTAAGTTATACAGGGTGTTTGGAAGGGAGCTGTACATACGCCTAGGGTAGAAACTAGGGATAGTCTGCTACCTACCCCCGCCCATTATATTGACCTTGGCCTCAAGGTTTTTTTTTAATTTATTATTATTTTTTTGACTAAAACTACCTGTAGCTCAAAATCTATCCATGGGACCGGTCGGCTAATGGTCTTGTTTTAATCGTTAGAGTCTTAGGGTCCTGCAAAAAATTATTTTACACCAGAAAATTGTGGAGAAGAAAAGTTATGGGGCCTGAAGTACCGTAGTAAGGTAAAGAAATAATTTTAAATTAAAAAAAAACCTTGAGGCCAAGGTCAATATAATGGGCGGGGGTAGGTAGCAGACTATCCCTAGTTTCTACCCTAGGCGTATGTACAGCTCCCTTCCAAACACCCTGTATGTTGAAGTTATCTTGGTGGTGCGCATGCTGTTGAATTTTCGACTTTAGGTGGTGAAAAACATCCCGTCGGGGCTGCGGGTTGTTCGAAAGGGATACTGCGGCCTCAACACAAAGGGCTAAGAAGGAACATAGGTGGTTTTTAGTCAGTAGAAGTCAGTCACTCCCTACCGCTCTGGCCAGAGCGGGAGGAGTCATTTAATGATTTCCAATCCTCAAAAAAAAAGGTGAACAACATGGTACAAATCCAACAACACGTCGTGTGCCAGATACCTTTTACATGGTGAAAATGACGTCGCGACTTATCACTTTCATTAACCTTGGGGGTTGGGGTTTTCTTTCTTTATCATGAGGTTACAGCTTCACCTGGTGTCAGAGTTTTATGTTACCCATGGCCTCTGACATGGCTTTTCATGCCATCAGGGAATATCTCTCAGCCAAGCTCATGGTTTTCTTACAATGTTTTCCTTCACCGAAGCACGTGATGATAATTTTAAAATACGCACATTAATCAGAAAAATCAGTGATGCGTGACTACGGTTCTAACTTGAAACCTGTGACTTGACAGACCAATGGTCACACCAAGAGGCTATAATTGCTATTCAAATGAATTTATCGTGATGAATGAAAAAGAGCATCTGAAATTTACATCAACGCCCACTTGACGCAACAGATATGTTACATTATGAACGCAGCTATCATTGTACCTATAGTTGTTCCCACCACCTCACTACTTTTTGAAGCCCCAATAACACCTGGCTCCTGGCAGGAAACTACTGTGGCCTTTTATGAAAGCCCTAAATCGATTGTGCACCCGCCACCCAAGTAGGCCGCTGCAAACATCCTATATAATCTGACAAAGTGGGGTATTATTGGTTCCTTCAACACCGAGTGCGTGTGAGGCGCAACGGAGCAAGCAATGCCCCACCTGCTGGAAATTCCCAAGTGCCCTGTTACCTGTTCACTTGACGACATGAATAGCGCATCTGGGGCCAGCTACTAGGTCCAACTCGTGTTATATAGAAGTAAAATCGATATGAAAAGAAGAATAAGCTGTCTTACCTTAATGATCTTCGTAGGCAACGTCAACTTGGTACCGTCAACGTATCCCATATCGTCGTCTTCCGGTTCTATTGGCGGCGGTTCCACGTCAGTTTCAGGAGGAGATGCTGGCCCACCTCCCATGGAGCCCGTGTACAAGCGACACGCCTTGTTTGTACGCATGTGGCCCACTTGGCCGCAGGCACCGCACTAAAACAGAAATATTCAAAGCTGGAAAAGGGCTCCAGAAACGAAAAAAAAAAAAATAGTTCATTTTAGGGTGCACGGTATTTAATACTTTTTTTCAAAGGGTGCGCAATTTGTTTAAAAGAGTCGTCGCGGAACTGGAACGCAAATGTCTTTAGGAGGAACATGGATGGATGGTAATCAGTAAGAGTCTGTCACTCAATTCTGCTCCGCCCAGAGAGGAAGGAGTCATTTGATTATTGAACATACTTACTTTAAAAAAAAGTTTATAATTTTAGTCATGTTTAACTGCCGCAAACAGAGAGCTTTAATGATCACTTAGGCTGTCACTAGTAAAGGTTTTGACAGTTTTGTCACACAAATAATGTCAAAACCTTTACTAAGTGATGGCCTTAGTAACCATTAAAGCTCTCTGAGTGCGCCAGTAAGACTCCTTCCTAAATGTCAATGTCTACCTACTACCAGCAAATTTTTGTCTGACATGGATGCAGTGATGTAGTTTTGGGACTCGATGATCGCAGACAGCATCGCATTAATAAAATAAAAGTATTGCATTGCTCAATCCGCCAGAAATAGCCTGGCGTACATAAAAGTACCGCCACTTGTGCCGAACACTGCTCTAAGACAGACACCATGGTACAGTCACGAGCAATAATATGTACCTATACACTTGGGAAAGTTCAAACGCAAATTTCTCGCAAAATAACAAAGTTGCAAAATGTTAGTTTCGTTACGTACCATGAAAATGAAATAAATACAGTAGGCAAAAATTGCTTCTAAATTTTGGTAAGTGTATACATATTGGTAAGGCTGACAGTACATCATCTACATCTTCCTGGTCTTTTCCTACCTATTTTCCTAACTATGTTGGACTGGGCTTCCAGTTTAACTGGATGCAGTTGGATAGTATTTTACAAGGAGTGACTGTCTATCTGAACTTCACAAAATACCGCTTGTTATCTAGTACTGACTGTACTAGATAACAAGCGGTATTGTATTATCTAGTACTGACTGGTTTGTGGAGTTTTACTAAGGTAAAACTGGTTGTAGGGCACATTGCTCGGAGAACGGATGGCCGATGGGGCCGGAAAATTCTGAACTGGCGATCGCGAAACGGGAGACGTTGCATTGGAAGGCCTCCCACTAGGTGGACCGATGACCTGGTGAAGGTTGCGGGGATCCGCTGGATGCGAGACGCACGGGACCAGTCAATGTGGCGACACTTAGGGGAGGCCTATGTCAATCAGTGGACGTCTTTCGGCTGAAATTATGACGATGATGATGATGAAAAGTGGTTATCCGACTTTCTGGCCACTGACTGTACCTGTAACGACTGACAAAGATTTACAAATGACAGCCAGGACCAAAGGCTTTACGTGCTTTCCGAGGCACAGAGAAAACTCGGTATGTAATAGTTGGTTACCCATCCATGGACCAACCTAGGAGAGCGTGGCTTAACCTAAAGATCAACCATTTTTATGAAAGCCATTTTCGTGCATTACCTTGAGTTTTAGATCCGGTTTCAACTTGGCACGACGGCGTGAAGAGGAAGACGAGGAGGTCGGAGTGTGAACATCCGGTTCCTGCTTGATTTGTCCCAGCGGGATCAGCGGCGTCGGCGAACTCATTATATCCATGGATTGATTGGACATTGACATAGAATCTAGTAAAAATAAAGAAAAATAGTTTTAGTGTAAACCGTTTTTATTTAAGACTAGCTTAATGCATCGACTTCGTCCGCGTGGATTTCGATACTTATCCCACAAGATCAGGTTATAAACCATCTATGTGCAAAGTTTCATCCAAATCTGTTCAGTAGTTTTTACGTGAAAGAGTAAAAAAATTCATCTATCCTCACCCCGCATTTATAATGTCAGTAGGATTTTCCTTCATTACAAGTCCTTAAAAAATCAATTACTTACTATCAGGGAACGGTCCAGGAACGGTGACGTTTCCAGCGAGTCTTTCACGTTCTTGATTCCTTTTAATACGCCTCAGTTGTTCCTGTCGAAGTATGTTCTTAGTTTAGAATAATACATATTTATAGAAGCGATTGTCTCGTAACTTGGCAAACGAATATTTAATTTATTATTACAAATCGTCGCTTCACACTAGGTATTTAGACAGTATCGTAGGTGCGTGTACGTTTACAAGCATTTAAACTCACAACAACTACCTGTGGATCATACAAATATTTGTATCGTACGGGAATCGAACCCGCGACGCGCAGCACAGCAGCTAATCGCTCAGCCACTGCGCCAATAGATATTCACTTGAGAATTGAGTTAATAAAAACTGATTGCTTTTAAGAAGCGTTTTGGTCGATAGGGTTTAATTGTTAATTTCCAATGGACAAATAAAAAAGTAGTCTAATATCTTAAAAAATAACTTAAGTTTTAACCGATTTCAAAATAGCAGGAAACTGGTGCCCTGACACAGTGAGACGGGGTCGCGGTAGGCCACGAAGGAGATGGCGGGATGAACTAGATCGGTTCCATTAAAATTGGAAGGAGGACGCGCGGGTTCGCGATAAGTGGACAGAGTTGGAGAGAGTCCTTTGCCCAGGAGTGGGACAGAGCAGGCTAATAAAAAAAACGATTTCTAATAGTTTGCTAGACAAAGACAGCGCTATGAAAAAAGTGACGTCAAAAAAATTCTAAAGCGTGTAGCTAGATTTTTTGATCGATTTTATTACTTTTATAACACATCGTGTTATTTTTGGTAGTAGTAGGTACACTAAAATTCGTAAATTTTAACAGTACTCATCTACTCTATTAACAGATGTTACCGAATATTTATCGATTTTTTTTATTCATTACAAACGTCTTTAGAATATTGGTGTAGAAATAAACAAACCTGAATTCTTCTCTTTTCCCTTTTCATTTCTTCTTTCTGCGATTCATCCATGGTCGCGAACTGCCTGATGAAGGCATCGTCCTTAGTCGATCGTATCTTCATATAGGCTTCGATGACGGCCGCCTTACGAACTAGCTCGACGCGTGTGTAGCGTTGTCCTGACGCGTTTTTGAATGTACGGACTATGCGAAGGACGCGACCAGCTGTAGGGGAAAAAGGGTTTTACAATAGTGGGGTGTCTTTTCTATATTACATGATAGCGGACGTCACGCGGTTACACCCGCGTAGTTCCCGTTCCCATGGGAATACTGGGACAAAAAGTAGTCTATGTCACCCGGGGATAGTGTAGCTACCCCACAATGAAAGATTTTTTCAAATCAGTCCAGTAGATTTTAACTTTATTCGTTACATACAAAAATACAAATCTTTTATTAGTATAGATATACAGGATAGGAGGACATCGACGCACAAAGGAGTACCACCAACATATGTTTTATTACTGAAATTTTAAAACTAGTCTGCCGTTTCCTACAAAAGTACGATATCTACACGCAGGTTTTTGTTTAAATCATTAATTGGAATTACTGAGCTTCTAAAAGGTCCTATGGGTCCTATTACATTCATACATTACATCATGCCTGTAATGTCAGTAGGGTTAGGCAGAAGTATAGGTACATTTAAGTGCACCCACATTTTAGTTTCAGCCAGTTATGTTAAAGTGTAACAGATACCGTCACGGTTTTTGAGCGCTCGGCGAAAGAGTGGGGATCGCTGTGCGCATCGTACCCTAATGACAAATAAAACGCACGCCCATTTATTATTTTTATTCGTCGTGAAGAACGTGCAGCAGAAGTAAAGAACAAATCGCGAGTGACGGCTATGACGCGATGCGCTACGGGCCAATCACTGCACTTTCCCCGCCTCCGCGCCTCACTTCATACCACCAAAGGAACCCAATAACTCACTTTTGCGCAGGTGAAGGTCAGCGCTCAAGAATCGTGTCGATGATTGTAACAGGGTGCAAGTCATGCCGTTGACATCATCAAAAGTAAGTGGCTACTACTGAGTAATTCTTGATGAAAATATCGAATTACACTTCGCACGACCCGGGAAATCGAACCCAGGACCACTTGCTCAGAGGACGTACTTGCGACCACTAGACCAAGTAAGTTATCCCACTAGACCAAGTAAGTTATCCCACTAGATCAAATAAGCAATTCCACTAGATCAACATTTCTAATATTTTAGAAAAATGCGCAGTAATAGGGGATCGGACAAAACAAACTAATTAGTCAGATAGATTTCCAAAAAATATTGAACACATGTTTTTTCTTTTTTCACATAAACAAAAAATGAAGACAGTGCTTTGATAACTCGTGAACTCCTCGAAAACGTCACATGTCAGTACTTGTTTTACCTACAAATGACGTCACAACCCCCCACTCATGACGATCTTTGACGCGTTTTTTCTTCGTAATTTTTTATTAATTTGATAAAACAAAAAACACGTATCCAATACAGGGTTATTTGTAAAACACCGTTAACCTCTCAGGACTAAGTTGCTAACATCAAAATCAACAACTTTTGTTCTATGACTTTTAAAAATTCATCATTTTTTATTTCATAAGATTGACTTACAAAAATAAAAATATTTAAATTGTACGCTCTAAATGCGAGGCGAGGGGAGCGGGGTAAGGGCGGCGGGGTAATCGTAGCGTAGCGAGTTACGACAGTGCGCGACAGGCGTAGGTAGGTACAGCAAAATACAGAGTTGAAATGTGTTAGATAGGACAACGAAATCTTGAACTTTTGTTTTTGGTAAATGTATTATGTTTTGTAAAAAGTCATAGAACAAAAGTTGTTGTTTATGATGATAGTAATACAGTCTTGCAAGGTTAACGGTGTTTTAGAAATAACCCTGTATATCTTACTGACGGACTAATTAGAATCATATTTTGACTCAGTCCGATCCCATATTCTTGTCGGAATCCTTAAGCGGGTGAAATCACGAAACTTATATAGCTATGGTTATTTTATTATAAAAAACAGATCGGTACTAACAATATTTACCTTGACTTGATGGTTGCTGCTGATCGTTCTGATTGGTTTGCGGCTTCTTTTCAGAATGACCCATGATCATTTTCCTAAGTTCCGCTCTTTCCGCTTCCTCCCTTTCCAGAGATAGCTACAAAAAATATATATGTTCATCTCACCATTATTATCTATTAATTTTCCTACTGCTGGGAATCAGGTCTCCTCTCTTTTTTTTCTATAATCTACCAGATTATAGCCCATTCCCTCTTGCACCCGAGGGGCCAGTGCGGGTTGGAAGTTGTCACTGATCTTTCATTTTTTTGTTCTAGGACATGACGGTTTCCTCACGATGTTTTTCATCCCCGTTTTTGAGAGCAGTGGTGATGAAATAAATTACACAAACTAATACGCGCTTGCCTGGGTTTGAACCCACAACTTATCACACTAATATTAAAGCCGAAAGTTTGTGAGTGTGTATGTTTGTTACTTCTTCACACAAAAACTACTGAACGGATTTGGATAAAATTTGGTATACAGATAGTTTATAATCTGGATTAACACATAGGATAGTTTTTATCCCGATTTTATCTTCTCGTGGGATAATTTTCGAGTTGTAGCGGATGAATCCGCTGGCAACAGCTAGTTGTTCAAAGTCGGGGCCGCCACCGGTGCTCATTTTCATCTAGCACAATAATATTGGCCATGGATAAAATCTTTAACAAGTTTGTTTTTTTTTTACCTGTTCAGTAGTCTTCTTATTTGCGAGCATGTTCTCCAAATTCTTGCCCATCTCTTCTAAATCTGATTCTTCACTAACTGAACTTTCGGCCTCGTCTGTACTTAGCACTTCTGTGCTCGTCAGTACGCGGTTCTGCAGCTCGAATATACGCTGGCACTCTTCTTTGTACCTGTTCGAGAGTGAAAACTTTTCAGTGTCACTGGTGGTGTTATCCCGTTTAGCTAGCTTACAAGGCAGCTTTTTAAACCAGATAAGCCTGAATGAAACTATATTTTCTAGAAACATTGTTAAAACACTTTTAATTTTTTTTAAAGTCCCAGTTAATATTATTATTATTATTTTATATAGGACAGTAAGCTAATCTGGGATAATAGATATCTAGATAAATAGTGTATATTGATTTTCAAATTTTGGTTCAGCGCTGAAAGTTCTGGGAAGTGTGCCTAAATAATAAAAGCCACATGGGTCGGGCTTCAAGGTTAAGCATTGCTTGCTGATTAAGGTTGGTCCGAGGATGGGTGCCAATATACTGAGTTTCTTCCGTACCTCGGAAAGCACATTAAGCTGTTAGGCTAGTTTACGAGTTGTCAAGTGATATAAGTTTCTGAGTTATTGAATTCAGACACTTGAATATAATTTGAATAGGCGAGTGACATTCGTCTATCAAGCACTGTAATATCCTAAAAATATAAGACGCTTACCTTTCTTGATGTTCAGCTATAGAGAATCGGTTTCCTCTCGAAAACTTCGTCATACCTTCTTCGCCAGCTTTTGCTTTTTCGGTCGACAACGTTCTGACTACGTCAATAACTTCCCATCGGGACAGTTTTTTGATCTATAAGAAAAAACACGAGTTATTTCCTAAGAAATGTAAAATTAATAAGAGTCAAATAGAATCAACTGGAATGATATCAGGTAAATCGTTTTTGTAGCCCCCATAATGACTTACTTTACTTTTGTTGTACGCATTGTTAATGTTTTGAACTTTGACCCCTGTGACTTGAGTGGTAAAGTTGAAAAGTGGTCGACTGTCCGACAAAAGTGGCCGTGAGTGACCGTAGCAGTACAAACTAATAAAAATAAAATCTGAACGAACAACTCAACATTCAAAGTGACCAGAATGCGATCTGAAATGCATTTCTTATAGGATATTCAATTTATACCCTAAATGAGTAATTTTCGGATAAAATACTACTGTACTTAGCTCTAGTAACTCAAATAACTAACTAGAGATCTCAGCCAGCCAGCAGCAAACTGAACCAAGCACTATGGCGTACTTTTAAGATTGCAACGAACCTTTAGCCTTATGAGGAACGCGCCAAGGCAACGCATTTTTGCAATTTGGAGGTCAATATAAGGTTGGATGTTCATGAAAATATGATTCGCGCCTGCAACACGTATGGAGTTACAGAACTATGATTATTAAAATCATCAATAAAACCCCCTAGTTCAATAAATATCATTCAATAACTGTTACATGAAAAACTCATTAATTGGGGACACGAATCACATTCTCATCGACTTACAACCTGAAAATTACCTGCAAATTGCAAATAACGTAAGAAAATAAGAATGTCGCAGGCTACCTTAGCACTTTCACCTTAATAGGATAGAATATAATTTAATTATTTTCAGGTAACAAAGACCCATAGACAAATACCTAAAATACTAAACCTATATATACAATATACCATTTGTGTTAGTATAAGCACAAGAAGAAACCACAACATACCTCTTCCTCAGGCACCCCAAACTTCCTCAATAGCGCCTTAGCATTATTCAAACTAAGCCTTCTCAAATCAGCATCAGTACCGGTGACAGTTCTCTTGGGCTGCTGTTCTTCATTGGGCTGTTGTGTCGGTTTGTTGGGCACCCGGACGTATGAGAAACCTTCGCCGCAGCCTGTAGGGTCGGCTGGTCCGGTCAGCTGGAGTAGGCACTTGCCGCGCATAGCTTGTATGTAAGCGCGTGTTGTGTTCCAGGGTGCCACTTTTACCTGTAGATGGAACGTATGTGATGATTAGTGAGACAAATGGAAAGTATGTGAAGGTTTGAGTGACTGAATGAGATTATGTTATGCAGGGGCGTGCGCCCTATATAGGCTCTTAGGCTTAGCCTACCTTACCAACTGAGCATTTGTTATAACTAATTATCGATGCAATAAAATAACACTATGTACAAATTAATCATAAAAAAGTTCAAACTCCTGCTAAAATACTTATAGCAATTTTTCGCGTCCCACTAAAACTCATTGACAAGGATTACGATTAGTACGAATCTTATAGACAAACACTCGACTTGTCTAAAACCCATTCATAATTGTATGCACACAGCGTCACATCGGTACGTATGGCCGTGTCTATGAACCGCACACATACATAGATTTTCGCAATTTTAACGCAGCAGCTCCTACGACTGTAGCTGAGTGGGCTGTGATTGGCTGCAACAACACAACCAATCTATAACCCGCGAAGTTCAAAATTTGCATTTTTTTGCAATTTGTAGGCCAGTGCTAGGTTGTATGTTGAATAAAATATGACTACATACGTCTTAAAACCGGGAATCATATTTTAATGAACATACAACCTAGCACTGGCCTGTAAATTGCAAAAACGTAAGAAAATTTTAATTTCGCGCTTCGCGAACTTCGGGCTTCCGTGCATAGAGCGCAGCACCTGTTTAGTTCGATGTTCGCAATATTGTCAACTTGTCACCTCATTCATTGGATTTCGTATAATCCTGCAAAAAATGTTGACCGCTGTTGTGAACAAACTCGATATGAAAATGATGCAATTTTATTTGCTAGTATTTTTCTATCGACAATAATAACCTAGAAATTATTTTTTACGTAAGAGGAAGACATTACTGTTTCATTGTTGTGACAAGCAATATATAATGCGATTTTGTTTTGAAACCGAAAACGTACAGTTAACGTTATTAACAGTAGTGTAAATATTAATTTTGTTGTGTATTACTTGTATAATCACGTAACAAATAACAATGGTATTTACTTGTGAAGTTTGTGCTGATAATGTGTGTTTATTACATGTTAAAGGTAATAAGTGTTCTCAATTATCGGTCAGTGGGTCGTCTTAGGGGCGGATCGTATAATGATAAGATTCAAGTTGTATCTAAAGGTAGACATGTACCCGAATTACGAAAATTTATCCAAAATCTTGCAAGTTACGTGTTCTGTAACTATCACCCACTCACTTGGATGAGATATTTGAGGTGGCCGAATCTTTCTTCTGTTTGCATCGTCATTAGAAAATCGTGAGTTAAACCTTGAATAATGTGGTGAGTTTTTGAATGGTATTTAAAAGTTTTGTTTTTACAGGCTTACTTTTTTTTTTTTTTTGCTGTCATTTATTCGTAGCCTACCCATCGTGGGGGACCACTGCACGCCACTGATGTTATGCTAGGCGTAAAGTGAAAACGACAGCCGTTTTTTTTTTGGGGTATGTGAAATCATCACATGACCCCTCCCGCTCTTGGGCAGAGCGAAAGGGAGTGTCAGACATCTACTGACTAAAAACCACCCATGTTCCTTTTTAGCCCTTTATGTCAAGGATGCGGTATCTCTTACAACATCCCGCAGCCGCGACGGGTATTTTACCTATATTTCGTCAGCGTTAAGAGTCATTACATAACATAACATGACGCCTGTAATCACCGGAAGGTTTGGTAGAGGTGTAGCCATGAGTACGTCCACATTTCACAAGTTATGTTAAGGTCACGTGTCAAGCAGTCGGTGTCCAAGAAATTCCTGATGGAAAAACCGAAGAACACTTTGCCCGTACTGGGAATCGCACCCAGGACTTCAAAGCACTCAAAACGGATCTAAAATAAGCATCATAAGAGCGATAACATTAATTATACTATTTAAAAAAAACTATACTAACACAACAAAAATACGGAGGGTCAGCTAAAGGCACGTTTTTATTTATACACTAGCGGACGTCAAGCGATTTCACCCACGTAGTTCCCGTCGTGTGGGACTACAGGGACAAAAAGTAGCCTATATCACCCGGGGATAGTGTAGCTTCCGAACGGTAAAGAATTTTTCAAATCGGTCCAGTAGTTGCGGAGCCTATTCGTTACAAACAAACAAATCTTTCCTCTTTATAATATTAGTGTAGAAAAAACGCTCCTTCATGAATATTTAAGTAGTTCGAAAGGCAGCTTGTACAGGTACAAATCAAATTAGCTAGCAAAATTCACGACGCAGACGTGATGAAGATCTAAACATGATAAATAAAAACATCATACTAAGTTCTTGATTGAGTGAAATTGGCATCTTTTAAACTTTAAAGGTTTTCACATACCTCATCATCCATCTTCAACTGCATTTCCTCGTCATCATCTTCTTGGGGGGTGAATATGAACTTCTCCCCGTACCCAGCGTCTTTTAGTCTCTGTTCAGCCGATGCCATACTGAAGTACGCACAACACTGCTCCGGGGAAACCATTGCGCGGATCTCCTCTTCAGATGGGAGGCGGAAGTCTGGTTTTATTACCCACCTTTAAAGTTGGTAAAGGAAATGATTTGTAGGGCAATAGGGTAGTTGACAAAAATAAATACTAATTAATCCGTTAGATAAATTTCCAAAAAATATAGGCCATATTTTTTTTTTTTTTTACATAAACAAAAAATGAAGACGACACAGTGCTTCGAAAACTCGTGTGACGTCGCATCGCACGTCACGCCGCCGTCACGTCGTCGCGTCGCGCGTTTTATCTAATTCAATTTTGATTAATTTAGTAAAACAAAAAACTAGAATCAAATATTTTTCGATAATCTAAATGACGGACTAACAGAATCAGATTTTGTTTAGTCAGGAAACATCCCGATTACAGTTGGTAAAACTGATATATTTTAGGGGATAATGATAGGCCCCATTGAGGATACTTCTTACATGATTACAGAATCAACATCGATAGAGAATCCCACATACCGTTTACAATGTTTTATGTCAATTAATATGTCTTTGTCTTGTTTCCTTTTGAAATAACGTTATTATGGTCTACAATGAGTCACTTTTATATTTGATGGTATTTATAGCCTAAGCGAACAGTAACTTTTAGAGCAAACCAAAGAGACTTTAACACTGAATAATAAACTTTATTTTTACAACTTAAAGTTCAAACGAACCAACGAAGACATAAACGGCTCCTACGGCGTGTGCGAATACATTGTATAGGCACGATTGCACTTATCTCCATTACAGTTAAGTTGACACGAAAACGACTCTTATTTCTTACCAATTAGAATCCAATCCAGTACGTTTGAAGTCGGCACATAACTTGAGTCGCTTTCGAATAGAGCTCTCAGAGTGCGATGGGAACGCCCTCTTTATGTCATCCATCTTTATACGGCGCGGCTTGTCCCGAGATTTCCAGAACAATCTGTATATGAAGACCTGGATAGCAAAACAAGTAAAATATTATACACATTGGACGAGATCTTCTACTGTTATTTATGTCGGGTTATGTGGGAAGCAGTTTTCTGATAAAGACGAAACCGAACTGGTTAGGTACTGCATTAAGGTCAAAATACATTTTGTGAGCACCGGAACACCTTCGCCGCGGAACAGGATCAGCTAATAAATAAAATACCGGCCAAGTGAGAGTCGGACTCGGTGTTGGATTCCATACCATCGAAATAGCCTTTAATTTATTTTATTATTTGTTGTTATAGTGGCGACAGAAATACACATCATCATCAACAGCCTATTAATGTTCCCACTGCTGGGACACAGGCCTCCACTCTTTGAGAAGGAATGGGTAGAAACGGTAAATATCACGCACAAGTCTTCGAATTTTTGGTTCTAGGACATGCCGGTTTCCTCACGATGTTATCCTTCACCATTTTTGAGAGCAGTGGTGATGAAATAAATTACACAAAGTAATGTGCCTGACTTGGTTCGCACCCACTACTGGGCTGCCACCACTGGGCCACCACTGCTCTCGATCGGATCATGAGAAACAGCCTGTTGACAGTTAGACGGACGGACAGAGCAAGCTTAGTAATAGGTTGGTTACCCTTCGGATACGGGTCATGAGGAGCAGTGCTATTATGTTTGCTATGAGCTTTATTTTTGATATCCTATAGTGGTATCATGGCAGTCCGAGGCGAAGATTGCGGAATGAACTTAGTTTGGGATCAAGGAATGAAAAAAAATTGAGAAACTAACCTGTAAAAAGTCTCGTACAAAATTGTTAGCCCTCTTGGAGTTTGGTCCAGGCACTTCATACAGAGGACATATTTGCCCCGCCACGAACAAAGCGTCCACTTCACGAATGTAATAAGATTGTCTGTAAACAAATCACATTTTATCAATACGTTTTTTTTTTTGGTAGTTAGTGCCTAAGCTGGTGTTAGAGGTTTTAAGCCGCCCATTGGCCTCTAATTTGGCTTCAAATGGCGTCAAAATATTATGATTGGCTACTTCACAAAAGTGTTGTGTTATTTCAAAGAACTACAGAAATAACACGATGTGTGAAAAAAGTAATAAAATCGATCAGAAAATGGCTTAGTTTTAACTGATTTTAAATGATGTGTTAGACAAAGACAGCGCTATATAAACGTGACGTCATATTTCATACCGCCATAGTAACGTCACGGTTACGTAGTACAAATAGCCGTTTCGCGCGACAAGGATAGAAAGTGCCCCCACCAATAACATCTAAAGCATGTAGCTACTCCATTTCTTTATAGTTTTAATTACTTTTTTCACACACCGTGTTATTTCTATTAGTTATTTGAAATAACATAACATTTTCGTGAAGTTTTAACAGTAGTCAAACATCCAATTAAAGAAGTTCGGCTATTTGGCTTATTTTTTTTTCTTGAAAATTTGGTCGTAGTGTCTGTAAGCATACTGGGAGTAGTTAACACATATTTTGTGCACTTACCTTGTTCTTATAATCAAGAAGTCAGACGGATGCAGTGTATGTTCGTATATCGGTGCTCTATACATATTGTTTTCAACGACAGGTTGTGTCGCTCCCGGCGGTAATATACCGAGGAAAGGCGAAGTATGTGCGTACGCAACCTCGCCATATTTGAGCGGTTTTGGACCCTCGTCCTGAAAGAATAGGGCTTATATTTCAGTAGCCTTATTTTTGAGGGTAACTAAAAAAGTATGATAAAGATTTAAAATAACATAGACAATTTAGCAACATTTTGCTATCCATGAAGTAGAAGTCATCATCTGATTAGCCTTTTTCCAACTATGTTGAGGTCAGCTTCCAGTCTAACCAGTTGTAGCCAGTATTTTACATGCAGCCGCTGCCTCTCTGACCTCCACCAAACCCAGTCAATATTGGCCGGTAATACTACACCCCTTTTTTTTGGCGGGTGGAAAATCATCAAATAACCCCTCCCGCTCTTGGGCAGAGCGAAAAGGAGTGCCAGACTTCTACTGACTAAAAACCACCCATGTTCCTTCTTAGCCCTTTATGTCGAGGCTACGGTATCTCTTGCGAACAACCCTTGAATGAAGTACAATCAACATATATTTTACCTACATTTTTCGGTATTCTGAGAAGTACATTATTAATTATACTTTATTGTACGCCTTGACAGCTTAATTCAACATGGTCATTATTTCTTGTACTTACATTTTAAAATAATACGAGTTGTTTAAGAATATGTATGCGGCCTACCTTTGAATTTGCACCTGCCCTTTTGGATCCCTTTGGCAATGAAAAGAAAAATACACATTTTAAAAATATTTATCCAAATATATTCGACAAACCAGTTTTGGAACTGCAAAACTCAGTCGAATATTCAGTTATTGATTAAATGGTAAGTTTGTGAAATATATAGAACGACACAAATAACACAGGCACAATTTGAAACAGTTATTCGACTCGACAGAGAAGTCGCAGATGTCTTGAGTAGGCTGGTTTAATGAAGATTTCATCATGATGAAATATTTAATTATTGATCTCTCATCGTACGGGAATCTCATACAAAGCGAGATCAGGTTTTACGGGTTATGTATAGCTTGATGTGTTGCCGTGTGTACAACGGTTGGTAAAAATATAATCCACCCTTGCTAAAAATGTTCGTAACATTTTATCCATGTGTCTTAACTCCTGGCCTTCGAACATGAAATTCAAGGCATCGGGCGTAGTCAAAACAAAAGCCTGCTTTATATCAGTACGAGAAAGAGATGGAGCTATACATGACCTACAGCACCATCCCTTTCCTGTAACAGAATAATGCTGGAACATATCACTTGAAAATAAGGTTTATAGGTTTTCTATCACAAGCATCTCCTTGCTTAAAAGGTGACCTCCAAATCATGTGTTTTCTAACTTAAGTAATCCAAATAAACATACCTTCGCCGCTGTACGTTTGTAGTAGTTTTTAATCTTGGTACACATGCCAACTTGGCTGATGAGCGGGGGATGTTCCTCACAAAACTCTACCAGTACCAGTTCCCCGTCCCTTCCACTCAGGTCTTCTGGCGTTCTCATGAAGAACACGTCTCCACCGCCCGAAGCTAATCGCTCGGCTTCGCGTTGCTGGGGACGAAAATGGATAGGTTTATTTTTGTGTGCCTCATACTGTTGGTGAATGTAACACAATCAAGTAACTATGGATAACTATGGCCCTAATAGTATGGCTAAACCATATTTCTAATAAATAACTTGCGTGTTAGTCACTTACTCTACCACTTTATCAGACAACATTGAAATAAGAGACGATTTTGTTATCTTTTAGTAGAAATAATTTTATTTGCTGAAGTGTTTACCCTATCCCTGTGCTGTGGATGGCGAATGAGGCGATGTAGGACAATCATTTTTAGGAACTGTCTTACGTATCCGTTTTCTTTCATAAAAGTTTCTTTTGCATTTCAAAGCATGCATTTCTAGTTTAATTCTACTAAATAATACATACCTTAGCCTTCTTCTTGATATGTTTAAGCAGGGGTTGCACAGGATGCGGGCCGGGCGCAGCCAGGGGTCCGTACGACAGTTTCCTCATGGGCGGGCGGTGGAAGGCCCTCAGTCTGGCCGGACCCATGTGCGTCTGTATGAACGGAGCGCGCAGTTCTACCACTGGAGTACTGTGTTGGATGAGTTGACCTCCACCCACTTTGAGACGCGGGTTTTGGGATTTGGCCATGTAGAAGCTGGGGGGTAAGATTTTGGTTTTAATTTTGGTACGTTACATACACGTACATTTCGGAAACTATATCTCATATCTGGGAGCATTCTTAAGTACCTAACTTTATTTTATTCAAATTGTCTGAAACATGAGAGCCAACCATAGCAAATGGCTATGGTTGGCTCTCATGTTTCAGACAAAAATGACGTCATTATTTGCAATATGAAAAGTCAAATCACTTTATCACGATGATAAAAATTGGTAACCACTTGAAAAAACCCGTAGAGCAAAATCTAATAATTTTGGAAAGCTGAGTATTAGTATCTTGTTATTTATACATAAATTTGGTAAACAGCTGAATTATAAGTTAGAATATTTAAGGCCCACAGCACACTCGCTACTTTTCGTAACGGCGATCTGCGATTTTTCGACTTTATCGATGCTTTAGAATCTAAAAAGTGACTAAATAACTTTTTGTAGTAGCGTGTGTGCTGTGGTCCTAAAATATGAAAACCTGTACTTACACATCATTCGAGATATTGAAAGGATCTCTATCTGGAGATTTGGGTGGCGGAGGCGGTGCGTCTTCTTGTAATACGTTGATCACTCCCGCCTTGCCGAGAAGGATCTTCGACTTCTTCACGTGAGGATGAGGGATTTTCACTTTGGGTTGAGGACCTCTCTCTAAAACAAATAAGTAAACAAAGTGAAGTTTTGCATATATCTCTAAGGACCTGCTTCATAGCCTATGATTGAGTTCCTGGTAATTTTTACTAGGCACAATAATTTCATACAAATTCTGTTCCATTTGTTAGGGTTCCGTAGTCAATATGGAACCCATATACACTGGAAAAAAAAGGGAAAAATAAAAACTCAAAATTTTTGGGCAATTTTCAACAGGCCGTATTTTCGAGGCAAATGTTCGTAAGAAAATTAAAAAAATTGTTGCTCCAAGTGTCTCAGTTTTTCCTAGTTTTTTTTTTTTGGTTTACGGGCGTGAAAAAAAATAGTTTTGCTAAACCATTAAATTTATGGGATACTTTGTTCATTTAGCCATAATTTCTTATTTTATAGACCTTGATAGGTCCACTTCTCGCCGAGATATCGGTCTTCAAATGAAAAAGGATCCTTTTCTCTTTGATATCGATATCTCAGCAACCAATGATCTCACAGAAAAGGTGGGTTTCAAGAACTTGAATGGATTCTCTTTAACGACTAGCCATTGCTTTTTCGGAAAACAAACAAACACACACACAATAAAAAAGCTCGGTTTTTTATATTTTTTTAAGGATTATGAGCTTTTCACAGCAAGAACTTGAATAAACTGGTATTTTTTACTTCTGAACTCCTGAGACATGAGTTTAAAACTGTTTTAATGAGTAGTTGATAAGTTAAATATTTGGGAAAGCAAGAAGGTCAGCGTTCAGAAAACCGGGTATTCTTTGGTAGCCCATGTCCATAGATAACGCAGCGCGTTTACTTAAAGTGGCGTTTGTTTGTATTTGTTGTGTGTTCGTCATTATGTTTAACTTCAAGACATAAAACAGTATTACCTCTAGTAATCTTCGAAGGATCCACATCATCAGGTATACCCAGTATAATATTCTCATCGTTAGGATCCAGGGTCAATATCTTGGGTTTGGGCACCATGGCCATGTTCTCCGCATCCCATATGACCTCTTCCTCCCAAGTTCCATACACCAACTCTTCGTTTTCCACAGGGAAGATACTGTACCAAGTATTATCTTCTCCATCGGCAGCGTTGGCATTATCTTTGCTTGAGGATGCTGCACTGTAAGATAAGATTTTAATTTTAGTCAAATCAAGAAGGAATCTTAGAAGTAGTTAGTAGACAGTCGGCAGAAACGCTACTCTTTTCTATGTAACTCAATGAAAACGGATACAGAAGGCAATTGCATCAGCCAAGAAAGTTTTTTCAATAAAATACAATTTAGTCGTTTTGAATTGTACTTTTAAGTCCAAATCAAATTAAATAAAAAAAAACTCAATTGCCAAAACAAGAGTGAATCTGGTTTCAAAAGCTTCAAAATGTTTTGATAATAAAACTTTCAATTTGATCATTACAAATATAGTTAAAAGGTATTTTACATTAATAAGGTGCAACGGCCTTCTAATCACTTAGGTCAAGCAAGAAACACGATTCTAAATTTTAGACCATTGTTTTTATAGTAGTAATTTCTCAAGCAGACTTACGTAGCAGGTTTAGCTTGCAAAGGGGCAGGCGGTTGCGGGCGCGGATGCGAGAACTGCTGAGCGGTCCGACTGACCGAGGTCGGCACCCAGCCCGCTGCGTTACTTTTACTGTTTAACCGAGCCAGCACCTATGAAAAAACACCGTAACATAAGCATAATGCCCACTTTTATCATGGCTAAGCTGTAGTTGGCAGTACTTCGAAAACTCGGTCAAAATCCAGTTTAGCAAACTCTTCATTAAACTGACATTTCGGTTATTTAGGTAATTGACGTCACGGTTGGCGCAGTGGCACAGTGGCAATGGACTGCTGCGCTGCGTGTCGCGGGTTCGATACCCGCACGGAGCAAATATTTGTATGACCTACAGATAGTTGTTCCGGGTCTGGGTATTTGTGAGTTTAAATGTTTGTGAACGCACCCACGATACAGGAGAAATTCCCAGTGTGGGTCAACGTTTAAAACAAAAAGAGTTGATGTGTTGACGATAGTTAAAATACTTTCAGCTTTGTGATTACATTTTGAGCCATACAACACAGGATAGTTCTATTTACAAGTAGACTAACGCCGCGCCCCTGCTTCACATACAAGAAAAGTACAATGTATGTGGCGATTTGATAAAATAGAGAGATTTCTGTGCTGAAATCATTCAGGATTTAAATGCTTTTAGTGATAGGAAAACCGCTTCAAAACCTTGTAGATTAAAACATCGACAAAACGAACAACGACGAATGACATCGACGAAAGAGATGAAAGACAAAAAAAAACAGACAGAAAAAAACAGGAAGTAAAGCATAAATCTTAAATTTTTGTCTGTTTTCTATTGATATTTTTTCAAACGAAGTGAATAGTCGGAAAACCAAATCGAGTAAGAAAAGTGACGTTTTTTTAAGTACTTGACAGACATGTAAGATCACCACATACTTATTATAAAACAAAGTCCTCCGCCGCGTCTGTCTGTTCGCGGAAAATCAAAAAGTACAGCACCGATTTTCATGCTGTTATCACTAATAGAGGAAAGTTTTAGTGTACATCCCATATTCTTTTTCCAAATTCAACCCTTAAAGCTAGCTTAAAGTTAAATAGGGGATGAAAGTTTGTTCAGATATTATCGTGACGCACGCGAGTGAAGGCAAACGCGAGTGAAGACAAAAGCTAGTAATTGTATATTCTGATCTCACCTTGTGTTTGATCTCGCTGCCATCCCAAATAACGTCATCTTCCCATTGCAACTGCGATACCATGAGGAAGGAATCATCAGGGAAGCCACTGTCAGGGTCTTCCTCCGTCGCTAGTTCCTCTGGATTAACTTCCTCAACCTCTTTTGGCTTTTCTTCTCTTTCTGGTGAAGGTGCCTGAAGGTGCAAAATACAAATATTTGCGGTAATCTAGTGGTCAAAAAAATTTTTAACTAGCCGTATTATAACAATGATGCTCTTATTTCATTTTAAATGTTGAATTCTGTAAATATCGGAATAGGCGCCAAAACCAAAACAAAAATGTTCTTTGCATGGTAGTTTTTAATGATCAGTTTCTTTGTCTTAGAACAATCAGAACTTAAACTCACTTTAAAGTAAAGGTTTTTTTTAAATAAACCATTATGGCACTTTTGTTAATCAAGTTGGAATGACATTCAAAAACAAGTCTCACAAGTCTCTTACAAAAACAAGCATAATCAGCCTAAAATCATCATCAACATATCAGCCCGGGATTACCCACTGCTAGATATAGGTCTCCTCCTTTTTTTCGCCACACTTGTCGGTTATGTGCTACCATGTGTTTCCCGTGACTGTGACGATATCATCGACACAACGAGTTTTAGGATGGCCCTTTTTTTGGCCAACTTTGACCACCACTCGAAGCCTTACCCCATCGGCCATCTCCGTGTCTAGCCAGATCAGATCAGCCCATAAATCTAACTAACTTTTATCTATGAAAGGGAGGGCCTATAGCAGCTTAAAAAAGAAACAAATCCTACCGTACCTTAACTTTAAACCCGTAATCGAATCCGTCGCCAGTCTCGGGAACATTGAGCATGTCATACCACATCTGCGCAGGCCCGAACCGCCAATGCGCAGGAGTCGGTCTGTGAGCCTTGTCACCCGAATTGCCCGAGTTATTATCGTTGTTTGAGAGCTGGTTCTCCTCCATAGGCCTGTTGTCATGGAAAGGAAAAACTTAAAGTACAAAAAAATACATATCCAATATTTTTCGATAATCTAACAGACAGACTAATTAGAATCATATTATTTTAGTCATGAAACATCCCAATTAGTGTATTTTTCAATGGGCAAAATAAAAATCAAAAGTCATTTATTCAAATTAGGCTGATAATCAGCACTTTTCGAACGTCAAAATTTACTTTACTCTACTTATTTACAAGAGACAGTCCCCCAAAACGCCCACCCTTCGGCACTTCCTAGTGTTTAGCTGGAAAGAAGAAGTGGCGGAACAAACTCCCCAGCAACGGCATTTGCGGGCATTCATTTTAGCGTTTGAAGGGCTCAAAACGTTGTCCAAACTAACATAAATAAGCTTACTATTTCAAAATATTGACTAACTTCAGCAGTTTATCTTCATCATCACTAGCGTACTGCGATTCCTGGTTTTCAGCGGCTGTGGGTGGGGTGTCACTACTAGTGCTGCCGCTGCGCTTGCGTCGCCGGCGCTTCTTTACGCCGCGCCATACTTGAGGCAGGCTCGACAATTTGCCCGGACCGAATAATCGGGAGAAGAGAAGGACCTGAAATTTAAATATATTGTTAGTTTAAGTTATTTGTAGCACGTAAGGGTACACAAAGCCACATCATTTCCAGTATAACATGGCCTCGCTTTATAGTATTTTTGACCTCAATCTTATCCTAAGAACAGAGATGGTGTCGGCGATGGAACAAGCTGATCCAGAAGAAGCCTATTTACTTGCGACTTAAATACAGTATTGATTTCCAGTAAATTGATTGATCCGCATAAACTAGACTTGTATAGCTTAATCGTCCCGCGTAGTCAGATCTAAATTCTTTTATCCGTGCATTCGACAATCCTGTACTTCCTCGATAACAAAGTTATTCACAATATATTATAAGCGAAATAGAGAGGATGCAGAAAAGTATCTTGCTATGGAAACTAATCAATCGAAATTGGCTGATTTTTATTTTGCAATCTGAGATTTTAACTTTTAAAACTAGCAAGGAATCTAATAATATTATTTTCTCTAGGCAGTGTGTAAGGACAGTGACCGTGTATGTGCTCCGTGCATGCGTGATCTCTCTCCGGTCGTGTCGGATTGTCGTACCATCGGACTACGAGTGAAAAAGGAACAGAGAGTGCTCTTGTGCTCTATAATATTTTCCGCATCAATGGCTAATTTCCGCTGACCGTTTTTTGGTCACGGCGGCCAATCGGCCGCCGTGACCAAAAAACGGTCAGCAGGACTATTGCGTATCTTTTAAATGACAGTGGCTATCATATTGTCTATGGATTAACTGTCAAATTGGTTATGGTTTACAAAATGGAACCATTTGACAGTAATTGATAGGCACTATAGGTTAGCCACTGTCATCTAAAAGTTACGCAATAGCCCTGCTGGATGGCTATTATTTATGATTATGCGCTCATTACGAAAAAAGCACAAAAGGAATTATCAATTCGAGAATTTAACGTAATAGGGTTTACAAGACTTACTTTATCAGATCTGAAGTCTGGAAACAGTTCCTTAACGTCAATATTTGCATATTTAGATGGCAACATAGCTGCTAGCGGTGTTTCCAATCTCCTACGAGCTTCTGCAGATGCCTTATGCGATCTGGAAAATAAAGAAGAAAATACATTAAATTGCAATCAAGAAACTAAGATATTAATTAAACTGAGTTATTTTATTAATAATAATAATATATAATAATATTCCACAACTATCACACAACGCCATCTAGTCCCAAGCTAAGCAGAGCTTGTGTTTTGGGTACTAGACAACTGATAAACATACTTATATATTTCTAAATACATACATATTATAGATAAATTACACCCAGACACAGAACAAATGATCGTGCTCATCACACAAACATTTGTCCTGGGTGGGAATCGAACCCACGACCTCCGGCATAGCAGTTAGGGTCACTAACCACTAGACCAACAGGCCAGTCAAATTACTTTAGAGAGTTAAAAAGCCGATTTCGAATATCATTAATCATACAGATTCGACAAAAAAAACAATGGCAATTCTTTTTTGAAGCTGGAGGCACCAGACCGGAATGAAATAATTGAATGGTTACCTAAATGGTAACACCTGAAACGTATTTGGTATTTCAAAAATTATAAAACAAAACTTACGGTATTGTAGATGGAGGCGGCATGAGCTCACCGTCCCCTTCCATATCCCCTTCATACCCCTCATCATTAGTGCCTTGACCACCAGACCGATAGATATCCTCCTTCCACTTATTCCTCTCTTCCTTCTCACTCTGTGGACAATTGGGGTCATCGACATGGGACTTTACATTGCTGTTCGTTCCTTGTGCCTCTGTGCTTGTGGAGTCTTTCTGTGCACCCTGATTAGTGCTATTCTCTACATCCTATTGTTAACACAAATATGTCAGTGTGCTGGATAAATACTATGGTGGGCTGGGAATTTGTTGGCAGATGTTTATAGGTAGTTAGGTAAAAGTGGACATCGAAATAGACTCAACAGGTGGTATGTGGGAGTGACCCGAAGGATTCAAGCGTTACATTATATTATATTTATTAAGATGACCATTTTCTTTAAAATTATGAGTACATCTGCCATTTAATTCTCAGTGAAAACGAGGTTATTAGGTTACAAAACATAAACACATAAATTCTCCACATAACCCATTGTGTCATAGAACAGTGGTAGATTAAGAATTGTATTAGAGGTTTAGAAATATGCCTTGTTTAATTTAATCATCCATCGGCAGAAACTCGGTTTTGCATTTGAAAAATATCACAGAAAACGTCTTTCAAGAATTAAACTTTGCTTCCAAAAGGCAGGAGAACTTCATTTCAGATGAAAAATTAAATTTCATCAAGAGATGCCAAAAAGTATTTTCAAGTTTTAGGATTAATGTCAATGCATGAATGTAAAAATTAAAATGCAAATATTTTTTTTATAATGTTTTTATTTAGACTTTTAAACTAGAAACTAAGTGAAAACAAACATAGATTTGTATTAGGATAGTGAACAAAGAACATACTGAATACTTATGTTTGTTTCTATAATATTTATAGCATACAAAATAGTTAGCCCTAAATCCAATGGACAAGCCTAAAATTTTATTTAAGAAGTTATGAAGAAATGTAATTTGCCTATTTCGCCCAAAAGCACTAACCCATAAATCACAATTTAAAAAAACTTTCTACTTTGATGAGTGCAAGTGTGCACTTGCAATTTATAATTACCATAATTTATCATCTTTATCTACCACTGAACAATGAATATTTTACCAAAAATAACGATTCAGACATCACATTAATTATGCTTTGTTGGTAGTTAAAATAAAACATTGTGCTTTAACTATTATTGAAGACAACAACCAGTTTCTCATCCACCATAAAAATCACAAAATAATTAACAAAAACAAAAATAAATAATGAATATTTTTACCATAAACTTAATACAGTTAACATGACAAAATACATAAAAAAAAACAATCACAAAAATATATTGCTTTCAAAAATATTAGGTACTTGAAAAGTGTCAGCTGTGCAGTATTGGTTTATGTGCCTGCTATTAGGTTTTATTCCCAGGGTCCAAATATAGTATGTAAAAACTCATATTGAAAATAAGCATGTGTACGTCCTTGTTCTATCTTCTTCGCAAATATCCATTGAATACCTTGTAATTGATTCCTTTTTTTGCTACCTTTTATTTTTTTATTACTTTAAAAACATAACCAACCACAACTTGAGGAACCTTTTTAGGTTGTGTGCCATGAAATCTTAAATTTTAATTTAAAATTCACATAAAAAACGATTTGAGTTTATATTTACTGTTTTCCTTTGTGTATTTAGAAGTGGATGCAGTTTAACAGAATGGATCACATTCACACTGTGTTTTAAGTGTATTAAATGCTTTCCGTTAAACAATAATAACAGCAAGAGTCGAGGAATTAACATTGCATGGCAGAATGACAGTTGCAGTTGAATGTTGTTTACTAAATATTATGCAAACATTCAGTTTAAACCTTTTCAGAAACTAGAACTTCTTGTGCCTGTATAGAAACATGCAATAATACCTTAACATCTTCCACAGCATCTTCAATATCAAAAAAGTCTACGGCGGATGGACTTTTTTGAGTATAATCTGAAAAGAGTTTCAATAGATGTAAAGAAATACCAATTAAAACCTGCAGCAGTAATGCCCTTCTTTTTGGCTCCAACCAGTTCCACAGACTAGTCTCTACAGTCAATGAATTGCGTACTTCTTGTAAAATACATAATGAATTGTAAAATAATGTTAATATATTCTTGAATATTGAACTATGAAAATAAAAGTATTTGCAAGTCTTAATAAGTTTTACTGACATTTAACATATTTATGCATTGTAATCGCGAAAACTTCATCAATACACTGCAATTTCTTACCTTTCTCCTGATCTTCTTTGCTAACTTCCTCCTTGTCAAGTACCTCAGATAGCATGGAACCGAAGCCGAAGCGAGTGAGTGATGACAACTGTCGCTTGGACTCTTTATCAAGAAGACCGTCATCTTCTAGCTGACCGCGTTCATCAATGTTACCAAACAGAAACCCAGTCAAGTCCATGCCAGACTCGCCATCACCGGGGTCGTCGCTATCACACATTTTGCTTGGTAAGAATATCTAAACTACAGAGGAAATACGTGCATTATGTGCACGCTTAAGTCTTTCTATGTTAAAAAGCAGGTAGAAACATTTAATCTTAGTTTTCTACACACTGTCTACGAGGCTTGGTTTTTAATTTTATTTTGACAAGGCAATAGTGACTTTGATTGAGTATGCGCGTTTCTAGTTTCATTTTCCCGTACTTTAAGTTGAATGATTATGTAGAATGAGTTTGCACGTATCTCTTTCGCTCTGTTCACAAGCCACATCCTTTCAAACGTTTTTAACTATTTAATGCTCACGGTGACACTTTGACCGGGAACTCGGTTTTCACGTCACGGTGTCAAGCTGACAGTAGATGATGACGGACCAGTGTTAAAGTTGCCATAAAAAATAGTTAAAAAGCGAGATAGTCTGTTTCAGTTTAAGGTAGAAGCTCACGTCTGGCCCGCGAAATTCTAATTTTCTTACGTTTTTGGCAATTTGCAGGCCAGTGCTTGGTTGTATGTTTATGAAAATTTGATTTGCGACTGTAAGACGTATGAAGTTACCGAATTATAACCATCAAAATTACTAACTACTAAAGAACGACGACTAAATTACTAAAGAATGACTTTTACATGCAAAAATCAATCTTGACATGAAAATGAACTTGGAGGGTTGTATTGATAATTTTGATGGTTATAATTCGGTAACTTCATACGTCTTACAGTCGCAAATCAAATTTTCATAAACATACAACCAAGCACTGGCCTGCAAATTGCCAAAAACGTAAGAAAATTAGAATTTCGCGGGCCAGATGTGAGCTTCCACCTTAAGTTTATAAAATAATTCGGGAAGCTGAAAAACCGATGTCACATCAGTTATTCTTTGGCCCCATCCACCTTTTAGGCATGACGAAAGATTTTGAAATCCCCTTCCGTAATGTGGGTACATCTTTTTTATTTACGAAAAAACCTTTATTTCAGTAATAAAGTAAAGTTTAACGAAGATATAAGCCATTTTTGAAAAAAAAATTAAATAGAGCGCGAAAACAGCTCGCAGTGTCATGGCGTCGGGTCTGACGTCACGCCTATGTAAACTTGGAAATGTCAAAGCGCAGCTAGAGGAAACTAAAACAAACATTACCATAATTCGTGTGTTAAAAATGAATAACAAAGTTTATAAGTGGTGTGCGGTGCCTCAGTGTAAAAACACATCAATAGCAATAGTTTTAGCATTACATTGAATGCCAAAAATGTTGTCCTCTGGACCTGCATAGCTGACCCGGTGATTATGATAGTAGGTTGTTACTATGAGAAAAGATACTAGTACATGCTTTGTAGTTACAGAAATTTACTCCTTTTGTTGGTTATTAACTCAGTAGCAAACTTTTATTACAAGTTGCGAAGGAGCTAACCTCAAAAATAAACTGACAAGTTTATTGTAAAAATAACATATGAAAGTGAAAATAAACTAAATTCTTACAAGCTCAAAACGAGTTTGTTGTATTTTTATAGTGTTAGATACTTACAAAATTTACTTACAGGGAGGTTTTCACATTTCGGAACTCGGACGAGCAAAATTCTTTATTTGACCCAAGGAAATCGCCCAACATCAGTAAATCTATCCTGGGCAAATTTGAACTGTTTGCTTTTACAAAGCCTGATTCCATTGCTAAAGATGTTCACAAAGTATTGTAGTAACAAAAAAAATATCCAAATGCGTAATCGGCAACAAAACAACACAGTGAGATAGTGACAGCTAGTGATGTTTACATTGGCGTGACGTAGTGCGCTATGATTGGTGTTTCAATCAAAATGGCCGATATCAGTATTTTAATCTTTTATTTTATTAAAAATATTACTATTCTAAATTCTTTAAATAAAACTAAATCAGTGTTTTAAATTCTTCTCGTATGTAATTTCCCCTAATATCATTAAATCATTGATTCTTTGACTATGTCGTCACGCCTAATTAGAATGTTACGACCGGTACGCGATAGATGGCAGCAAAATGCCATCGTGTAATAAGATTTGCTAGGCAGGTACCTACTCATTCATTCGCTCGTTCGGTAGAACTTTCTTTTACCGCTTTCACTTAAACTCAGATGCAAAGACTACAATATATATATAAGGAGATAGACGGTACTCTCGACAGTGATTCTGTTATCATACAAGCAGCGCCATCTATCCGCCGTGGGTTACATCTATAAGTATAGCCACGTACACCTATAGCTATGGCCTCTTCAATATATTCTGTTAAATAGGTATATATCGACATTTTCCCATACAGATTTTTGACTTATCTCTTTAAAATTATTGTCAAAAATCTATTTACAGGAAAGAGTCGATGTAACGATTTTATTGTCTGTTATAAAAAAACGTAAATTACTTACACACTTTTATTTTTATTTTCGAACTTAGATAACACAGGTTTAATTGTAGTCTTTGGGTTTACAATGAATTTTCATAATAAATACATAACAAGTAGTAGGTATTCAATTAATACAAATCTCGCTTGCTACGATCCTAATAATATCCTTAATTTTGCAGGCCTGTTGTATGTGACATGTTTTACCATAGTTAAAAATATAATAACTTTCATCATTCTCACAAAATTGAAAGTATTTAAAATTGTCTGATTTTATTGACATGTTTGTTGTAGATTATCGTTTGGTAGAAATATTTTTAGTTAATTTATTAAAAATATTCATGTTGACAAAAAAAAGTTTTCTGCTAAACGAAAAAAAACAGCTAAAACCCACGGAAAGCATCGAAAATATTTCGACCAGGTTTCTAACATTTTAGAATTCTTCCTTTTGAAAACTATGTACTTACACAAACTTTTTAGCAGTTTTATGAAAAGTAACAAATGTATGTTTGAAAATTTTCATTAATCATAAGCAATTTAGGCATAATATAAATTGTGGAAGAGAATACGGCTACTACGGCTAGTAATAACACTTATCAAACTTTTATCTCAATACCAGTTTGCCTCATTCTCTTCCTCAATTTATGTTTTTGGTGGTGGTTCCAGGCCTGAACTTTTATGGGATCTGTTGTATCACATAATGGTGCCTTTCCACACAATATCTGGTTTACCTCTTTGCACCAGTTATTAATACAAAATAAAACATTTTTATTTAATAAATATTCTATAAGTTTTTCTTTGTGGGTTTGACACGATATGAAGTCCCACTGAATATGGATACTTACAATTGTTTTTATATACTCTAACATTCTTGTATGTTTTTTAGAATTTTTTAATATTTCATATGTTATTGTTTCAATGTGGGCAAAATTTTCAAACAATTCCCGTTTGGGATAACACAACCAACGCTTATTAGCATATTCCTTAGCTTTAATAAATTTGTGAAAATTATGTGTCTCGTCACTCTCCAAGTTGTGTTTACAATTTGCACACGATTTATATATATTCTTTTTTGCCATTTTTATCAGCCAGCCGCTGCAATAGCCAAAAGCTGCACATTTCTCCCGATCCACTGGGGATTTACTATCAATTAGTTTATCAACATCTTTCAGCTGCATAAATAAATGCTCCTCAGCAATTTCTACGTTTTCATGACGCGGCTCCTCAGTGTGGTTTTTTTTAAACAATTTTTTTAGTGATTTGAGACATTTGTTTTCGTCTTTTTCACAATTGGATCCAACTGAGTGAGCCGACGTCATATTATTTATTAAAAGAGTTTTATAGGCTGCTTGAAAGCCTACAGCGCTTGGCATAATGTTGCTAGAGCCATGCGCTCGAACGGCCCCAAAAAAGTTTTCCAAGGGGTCTTGGTTGAAATTTCTTAATAAAAGTGAATTCACACCCTTAGTGCACATTGTTTTAACAATATTTAAATATTCAATATTCAAACTCTTTTATGGTACTTCCAACACTTCGAACCCATCTCTGGAAGCGTTCTGATTCAGTATTTGGGTTTGGAAATTTATGCAGCACACCTGGAATATTTTTATGATTAATTACATTTTGACTAAGCTTTATTCATGTAAAATAACCAACAGAATAATAAAATATGAAGTATACCAACCGTCTTCTATAGTGACCGTACAGCCAGGCACACAACAAGACATGAAAGACATTGTGCTAATTTGAACACCACAATATGAACAACAGAAGAGTCAATTTCTCACAACACTAGACGAGTCCTATCTCAACTCAAACCAAACAAGAGTACACTTATCACTAACTACGAGTCCTGTCTCAAACCAAACAAGAGTCAATTTCTCACACTTATCACTAACTACCTACGAGTCCTGTCTCAAACCAAACAAGAGTCAATTTCTCACACTTATCACTAACTACCTACGAGTCCTGTCTCAAACCAAACAAGAGTCAATTTCTCACACAGAGTCCTATCTCACAAAACAAGAGCACTTGTGACCTGGTCACGCCAGTACGGAAAAGCAGCGGCTCAACTCGAAGTTGAAAACCAGGGTCAGCAACTCAACTCGAAGTCGAAAACGTTTTTCCAACTATATCTCACCCGAAACCGATATTTCGAATTAAATCAAATTACCGCATATTTTTTTTTAGTGACATCCTATGTCACTTAGCTACTTGGTGTAACCAAGACAAAAACCTTTTTGCAATGTTCATTAAATTCGTTATTTCAATTTTTCAATTTACTTGAATAAACTAGTGTGAATTAAAATAATACGGTTTACTAGCTTATATATTTATCAATATTATTATTTTCGATTAAATTATAACACTTTTATAAAGTGGTAACCCAACGGGTTAACGAGCTAGTAGTTTACCTCATGCGGGTAAGATGGAGCTAGTTTCCTTACAAAAGTTTCAAGCAGGCTGTAATGTTCTAAGATAACATAGCATGCTCAGATGCGACGAGAGATGATGAGAGATGACTAGTACGTAACAAATTATTTATTAAGCCGAAATACTGTCAGAATTTCTAAACTTTCAAAGATTCATGGAATACGCCAACTCTGGACTAATTTGAACTTACTTTAACCTTTCAAACTAGGTAGTTTTAACCATATGGTACGTATAGCTATGATAGCATCGACAATGATAGGTACTTACCTTACTTAAAATTGTAGTACTAGGTACACTTGTTTAGTAGGTAGGTACTTCGCGTGTCACTTCGCAGGTCGACGTAGGCCTTTGCCCAGCAGTGGAACAAAATAGGGAAAAAAAAGAACTGGGTATCTGGTATCGACATTTAGGCTTGTGACCAGCTGATAGCAATAGGGTCGCCGACTCAGGTTGCCGCCTATGTAAAACAACCTTTTTTTTTGGAGGGTGCGAAATCATCGAATGACTCCTCCCGCTCTGGGCAGAGCGGTAGGGGTGTCTTATGATGACTAAAAACCGCCCATGTTCCTTTTTAAGTTCTTAACCCTTTGTGTCGATGCCTCGGTATCTCTTTCGAACAAACCGCAGCCCCGACGGGACCCCCTTACGTAAAACATGACAATGACGTAAGTATTTTCTTAGCGATAAATAAGTAATAAATTATTGTATTTTTGGACGACCTATTATTATTTTGAGGGCTTTTTTTTTTTAAATTAACTCGCCGTCCGTCCGTCTCACGACGAAAACAGGCCGTGTCGACGGCGCGTTCGTGTTCCACGCGCGCCTCAAAGAGATGTCAGCAACATGGGTGGTTTTTAGTCAGTAGAAGTCTGACACTCCCTTTCGCTCTGCCCAAGAGCGGGAGGGGTTATTCGATGATTATACACCCACCAAAAAAAAAAAAGGGCTTTTTAAATTATTTTTTACAAAGAACTCTAGAGCTCTAAGGGATGGGTTATAAAAAGATATCCGAAAATATAGATATAAACAAAAATACCTACATACAGACGAATTGAGAACCTCCTCCTTTTTGGAAGTCGGTTAAAAAAAACGTTGTTTAACAGTCGGCACTGCCTAGTTAGAGACTTAAAGTATCCCGTTCCTCCAATTTTTTAACCGACTTCCAAAAGGTTCTCAATTCGTCGGAAGTTTTTTTTTATTTTTTTTTTATGTATTATCCCAGTTTACTCGAAGATGGCTGGACCGATCTCGTTTTTTTTGTCTTGTTTGAAAGGGTATTCTTCCCAAGATCTATGATGATGCATGCATTTTTTTTTTTTTTAGTGTGGGTTACCATTACTTAAATAACTCCTACAGACTTCTACTGATTAAAAGCCACCAATGTTCCTTCTTACTTACTTACTTTCTTGCCCTTTGTTTCTAAAGACTCCAAAGCTGCGGTGACTCTTTCCAACAATCCGCAGCCCCGGAGGATGTGATGGCCTGCCATTTGTTGATGATGTTGTAGGTATGTCAGCATGCAGCAAATCTAAAGGCTATAAGGATTCATAGTGGTTCAACTATTAGCTAAAATGTACTACCTTACTATTGTCTATTTACCAACTTTGAAATGCCAGAATCCCAACATCAAACAGCATTCTGTTCATTAAAACGGAATCACACATGAAAATCAGTTCTAAAGTGGATACCCATACCATTACTAACGCCGCGACAGAACTAAGCCAGTTCATTTCAGTCAGCCAGTAAAAGCCTACTTGCGGATTGTCCGGGTAATTTATGTCTGCGGTGGCATCTAGGCAAGTTCGTTATAATACGCACTGGAATGCCCGTGTTGTGTAATCCACATTCCTAATTACCACAACAAGCTTTTGGTAGATACCTAGCTGTCATGTGCTGTTGTTAGGTAGGTGCTTAGATGTGGCAGCGTGATTTGTAGCGATGTCAAAATTAGATAATTTATAAAATATGTTAACAATAAACTAACACGGTATGTTGAATAAAAGCTTATGAAAACAAGGATAGGCGCGAAGAACGTAACTCTTTTCTTGCAGTCGGGTAAAAAGTAGACCACTTAAGTAGAAATTATGTTTGCTTCGTTGAAGGAACTAGATCTGGAATTAAATTTATACAGAAAATTACTGGAGTTACCGACATTTCTTTCAGAAATGGTCACAAACATTAAAATAATTATGATCATGATTATCGTTAACTTAACACTGAAAACGGGATATGAACCAAGTTTACGATTTGTTTAGTACCCATTAAGTTTATCCGTGATCACAGCGCTTGCAACAGCGCTGAAATATCGGTAACTAGAATCAAACAGTAAGTAAACATGGTAAAATTTATCCTGTTTTCAGTGTTAGGTAATGATTACTTGCAGCCCTTTTAGCCAGTTGAAGTCGTGGTAGAAATGGTCATGTTTGTCGAAAGGCCGATGATCGATGGCCCAAATGAGTCCAGCGGGTCTAAAATGGCCGCTTTATCAGAATCTACGCAGAATCTTAGTATGAATCACGTTAAAAATTTCAAATTCTTAAAATGGACCTAATGCCTATAACTATAAAGTCCATTTTAGGAATTTTAAATTTTTAACATGATTAATATTACGATTCTGCTGAAGCGACCTTTTACGGTAGAGCAAAAGGGAGTGTCAGACTTCTACTGAAAAACCACCCATGTTCCTTCTTAGCCCTATATGTCGAGGCCGCGATAACTAGTGTACAACCCGCGGCCCATTTTAGACACCCTGGGGTGAAGACCTCGTACCGCGTAGCCAACCTCAAAAACTAGGCTAGGACTGATTAGGTAGATAATGTCGGACAACAAGATGATACAGCGTAAATTGGTAGAGGATAAGTTGAATAGTTACCAGGATACCTTCCACCAATTAATCAGAATATTACCCTAGCTATTATTAAAGACCTGTTATAATTATTACCTTTTATTTTTTTTAATCATATAATCACTTTGATATCAGACACATTGATCGTTTCTTTAACGATATCCATACATAACGTAATGTAATGAGCAAAAAGTTTCTAATCGTCCTAAACAGGCCGAGTTTTTTTTCAATTATCCTGCACCGTATGCTTATGCTTTAGAGCGTGAGTTTGAAGGGTATGTTCAAAAGGGAAATGCAAATGAGACGTTATCAGGAGGAACGTAAAGGACTGAAAGTTCTTTTTGATCCCACCATGCGATTAACGCGCCTGATACGATATCCTTGCCATTTTTTGCGTTTGTTCTTATTTTTATGTTATTTTTTTCCTCTTTTAGGAGATAAGGTAGCTGGGGACCTATTAGGACTTTTTTGACTGAGAGCAGTCGCATATAAACCCAAGCAGTGTTTTTAAAAATCGTGCGTATGTATATTGAGAGACGTCAGCCATCTAGATAGACTGACACACCCAAACAAGTATCTGGGCCAAACTGGATGTGGATTTCAGAATGACGTTATGGTGCAGCTTTGCAGATGTCTATGTCCAGCTATGGACAATAGGCTGAGCTGATAGACAATAAGTACTTTAATAATATTAAGGTCTTTCATTGGTACTTCTGTGCGTTTAAAGTCATAGGTCATGGGTACCAAACTTTGAGCAACAAACCAAACACTTGAGCCGCCGCGGGATTTGCAAATAGTGAAGATTTTGAAAATGCCAGCACGACTAAGAGACAGATTCTCAGAGGGTCACCTTTTTAGGTTTTCAATGTGTAAAGTCACTAGCTCACGAATATTATAGCACTAGATAGGTACCTACATTAATTGTAGGTTCCCAAATGGGTGTGAACTGTGGATGGAGTAACCTCATAAACCCACAATTTGCTATGTTATGACCCTGAGAGGTCTTGATTAAACAATTTCTCATCTAGCAGCAAGATATAGACCTCAGTTACGATATTACTTCGTAAGTCACCCCATTACGAAATTAGTAGACACTGTGTTTGTAAGCTTGACCCTCGATGAACTCAACATATTTTTCGGCATTATCTTGTTAGAAAACAAGGCTGCCAGATCCTAGCTGTTTTGTGTAGGTATATCTGTTGTATTATAATGATCATGCCAAAATAAATGTAGTTCTATAGAGGAGCTTTATACAGTTTAAATTAGCACTGACCCTGATCCTGCCCTGCCAGTACCTACATTAACTAATGAGGAACATCCGTACTTAATAAGGCTATGATGTGTGTGTAGAAGTTTGTTCCACCGACAAACAGCTTTTTTTAATACCGTTAATAAATCCGAAAGGTTCTCCCCATCTTTGCGGTTTATTTTTCTAGACTATTATCTAGGAACCTTATGTGCAAGTTAAGCTAAGTTGAAACTTTTTTATTTTTGTCTTTTCCAGTTCTTTTCATTTCGTCAGACACCTCCTTTGCTTGGCAAAAAAAGGACGTGTCCTACCCTAACCTATCATACCTCTAACTAGGCTTTGGAGGTCAGATAAACAGTCGCTCCATTTGAAATATGAATTATGTGTTCGTTTGTGTCCGGTTAGACTGGAAACAGACCCTAATACAATGGCTAGGCAGGTGATATAGGAGGGAGGACCTACTTACTGCTAGATAGATATCTAGCAGTAAGTAGGTAGTGGTTTTCCTGGAACTAATTATCCGCTTATCGTACAGAGCAGCTGTGTATCACAACAGAACTGAAAAATACTATGAAAACTAGTTCTAGAGCTTAATTATAATAATAGAAAGTAAGGTGCTTGTATATAATAATTATAATTAAGTATAAAAGCGAGCTCTAACACTAAACTCGGAATAACAGCAAGAGTTAGCTTTAAGTATAATGTTTTGTAATTATAGTTTAGATGTTTAGGGTTCTGTTTTGAGAGCTGTAGGTATACGGTTTGCAACCTGGCTGCTAATCATTGCAGACTGATGGTGAAAGAAAATTACTTGTGTGGTTACCTGTACAGATGAGGGTCTCGTTTTTTTACGGGTTAACTTTTCGATGGTAAAAAAAAAGTTGTTAAAAAACTAAAAAAACCATTTTTTTAGTTTTTTAACTACTTTTTTTATTTCCAACTTTTTAGTTCTTTTGTGTTTGTTCTTTCGTTGGTCGCGTAAAATTCTTCGCAGATGATTTAACTTTTGTGTTTGTTTATATGATTTGTGACTTTGAATTTATTTTAAAGATATAGGTATTATATATTTTTGTAATGTCCTTTTAAAACCCTTCATTTTGATACCCTACTCGATGCTATTGGTTTTTTTTTTTTTTAAATCCGCTATACGGCCCCCAAAACTTTTATTTAAATCCCTTCATCCGTTTAGGAGTTATGAGGGAACAAAGAAACGGACATACATACATACATACATACATACATACACGCCAAACACATAACCCTCCTTTTGGGCTTCGCCGCAGTCGGGTAAAAATAGGCTCCATTTATTATTTTATTTCCATAAAGGAGGGCTCATCCAATATTTCATTGTTCTTTCCGAAACTGACTTTCAGATATGTAAAGCGCACAGAATTCCAGAAAAGTTAACTAAACAATTTCAATGGAACATTTCAATTACGAATTCTTTGAGAGCAACAGCCGTGAACTTTCCCAAACACCCAATGACTACAACAGTAGTATTGCAAATAGCTTTGCTATGATTAACCATAACCATACGGCCTCTTTGGTCACGTTTGCTGAGCATGAGATTCTTGGTTCATTTAGGTGTTATTGGGTTCTTAGAGCACGAGTTTCCCAGTAGCAGTCCCAGAGTCTGTATTTGTACACTGTTGTTTCCAATTGGGTCGCCCTCTATTACATAGGACTTCTTAACTGGCAATATGTGGGAGTACTAAGTATTTGGGAGGGTATGAGGAACGGGTGTAAAGTTCCTTGTCCCCCATAGGAAAGGGAGAATCTTCCGACCAGACGGGTAAGTCGAGAATTTCTATATACTTATACTCATTAAATCCTACATCGCGCTATCAAAGAATAAAAAAAACGTTACGCTTTTTTAGCGCGATGTAGGATTTGCCAATTAGTTCGCATGTGTTGCGATAGATGTCGCTGTCGCCACGGGTACGCCTCTACCTAACCCTTCGGGGATCACAGGCGTGATGTTATAATACCTAATTACAACATCAAGGTCCCGGAACAAAAATCTATCGTAAGAAAAGTTTAGGACATCTTGAATTACCTACTTCAAACATTATTTCCTCATCATGAAAACGTAAAATGGTCTTCACAAGTACCTAGGCACCACTTAGGGTTTAAAGTATCCGCAATATTATTGTAATACTTATCTACGAAACTCTATTTGTTGACTTTGTATTGGAATAATCATTGTATCTTCCATTTTCCGTTAGTTATATTCTGATTTCTCTCGTGACTGGGTATAAATAGGTCTTTATCATGATGACTATCCCGTCGGTGTAGTAGTCGCAAGCACTGTTGTGCTGTGTTGAGGTTCTGTGTTCGATGGCAATAGACTTCCCCCCAAATATGGATAGATCTTTTTAGCACGTTCATGTCAATCTTGAATCATACAATTGAGTCGGCCCAGAATTTACAAATTGTAAGTATACGATATCAAAGAAAAGAAAGAAAACATATTTATTTTGGCAAAACATATAATAAAAAGACACAAACAGACTTAAAAATGAGAAATAGGTCCAGTTCAGCAAACTGTGAGTGCCCGAAGTTGGTTTTCAACTGGACCTAAGGCTTCCTTGCTTCAGCAAACATAGGGTAGGTCGGGAAATGGTCGGGAAGGTCCAATTGTTCCTCCACTATATGAAAACAACTTTGCAAAATCTAGTTAATTTTGTTACGACTTTTCTCGGCCCGTAAATTTTTTTTACAATGGAATTCTGATAGAATTTCCCATAGAGCAAAACGCCTATCAGAGGGATTGCACTTGGTCGGTTTTTTACGTAATGTGACTTGTAAGTTTTCTTTAATAACCGTCTATTGACTACTTACTTTATTTAAACGTTTTAGCTGGCATAGTACTTTACCGTTCAGTTTGTTTTAGAAACTGTTTCTCTAGCTAGATACCTACCTAAGTTTAATGAATAACAGATTTTTTTTAGGCTGTTTTTATTTATTGTGAAGCAATGGGACAATAAAATGATATATTATTATAAATCGTTAGATTCTTCCTTCTTGTACTAACTGTCGCTAATTATCAAAAATTCAGGGAAATATAGATGAGAGATACGATATTTATAACTTTAGCAGTAAACCAGTTAATACCAGTTATCTTACGATTGTTTTACTTCATCAGTCCAAATGGTCCAACCACTCTCACAGAGAGGCCTGTATCGCTATGTCCCAAAAGTGGGAACACTATGGGCTGGTTATACGTATCTTCTACAAAATATTCTTTGATATCCTGCACTATTATTCTCTTTAAACTACCCCTTAACGCACTAAAGTTGCCATGCATGTGATAAACAGTAAAATGGCAGCAATTTTGTGCAATATCTTCGTTTATTAAAGTAATAACTTATATAAATGTATCGCTTACTTTTTGTTACAAGAATAGAAATGGTAATTTAATATGGCGACGGCATTTACAATGTTTCTATCGAATTCAGATCATCTTTAGTGAAACTTTGTAGTTCTTGAAATATGAGAGCTTACATGTTTTAGCCTTGTTGATAGTCTTGACTTGAAATGTTTTCATATTATATGTTTTGACTTCCATTATTTTGAGCGATGTAAAAACATAATTTTGCCAAATGAATATGTTTTTTAAACGGTTTTATTTAGCTCACCCCGTTTGTTTTATTTATTATTCTTGGGTCAAATTTAGTAATTCAAATTTCACCCTCTTCCTGTCAACCGATTAATCTGAAATTTTGTATACACTTTGGATTTTGGTGACAATACAATTATGTTTATTCATTATCATTATAAATCCAAGATGGCAGCCGCTACAAAATGGCGGATAACGTAGGTTTTATCAATCCCATCAATATGGGTATCAAATGAAAGGGCTCAACAAGCAGAATACAATATACTATAAAAAATTTAAACACAAGATGGCGGCCGCTACAAAATGGCGGAAATAGAAAATTATATTTTTTTTTTTTTAACTACGTATAGAGGAGTTGGACTGCAATAAACTAACGGGCAAGAAACCTTGCAATAATGAAGCAATAAATGAATTAAACAGAATGCGAAATAAAAACTAAAAACTAGAAAATAAAAATAGGTAAAAAAAACTTTTTAAGTTAAACGGTTTTATGTTAAACATACATTGCAATGTTTAAGATAAATGTACTAAAAACCAAAAAATAATAAAATAGATGCAGTCGTGGGAATTATAAACATATGCATAGACTAGACTAAAATAAAACCGTGGGGCACGTCAATTGTCTACAAATTATCGACTTAATGTGCGATAGAAGAATCGTTTAATTCGTCGTTAAAATAGGCAGTTGGCCCGCAGACGGTGAGGAAATTACTTACTATTTTCTTGCTCATGGAAATTCCAATAGTTATACACTCCATGTAAATAAAAGAGACGTGCCCCACGGTTTTATTTTAGTCTAGTCTATGCATATGTTTATAATTCCCACGACTGTATCTATTTTATTATTTTTTGGTTTTTAGTACATTTATCTTAAACATTGCAATGTATGTTTAACATAAAACCGTTTAACTTAAAAAGTTTTTTTTACCTATTTTTTTAAAACGCATTTAACTAATTTGTAACTTTGTAAGAACTCTATAACGTTATGTTAATTATCTAGTCATATCGTTTTTAAATGATTGTCAAGGAGTCGATCAGGTAATCTGAAAGTTACACATTCCCAAGTGACCTGTGATCAATCAAGAAACTCTGTGGAGACTCATCCTCATATATTAATCAACATAAATAAAAAAGCCGTCCGTTGATTCAGATTGTCGCTTTCCCGATTAATTTGGTTTTTTTGTGTCGTCCTCTGGTCGTCCAGTGTATAGGTACAGCCAGTATTCTTCATGTTCATCATTAAAAAATTGGGAAAGATTTTGCGAAATCGCGCTGTAATTTAGTGGCTGTATAAAAAGTTGGGAACATAATTATTATGATTCAATAAAAATGTAGAAACCTAGTTTTTTTTAAAACTTTGACAGCTTCTGTCAATTGAAAGCGATTCTCCCTAGGGCTGAAAAGTAGTACTTTCAACCCGCTCCGCTGGCATGTTATGACCTACTTTCAGAGTATGAGTAATGAAAAAAAAATAACAATTTCTCAGTTTATTGTTTCAGTGGCATTGCATGATTTTCCCGTGTGCCCTTCAATTGTTTGTCATAGTCAGTCGATAAAGTGATTCGATCTTTGTTCGATTCCGGGCAAAGTGCAAGGTACGGGTAGTGCAGTAACAGCCAGGGAGTTTTGTCTGGTTGGAAGCAAAAGGCTCACCCTCTAACAGGGTGATACATAAAGATGGGACTTAAGCATAGGTAACTGGCAAAATGTAAGTGTATTATTATAGGTACCGTAGGTACACCGGTTGTGTTACTTAAGCTTATGTACATCGTCATCATCATCATTTCAGCCTGGAATCACCCTCTGTTGGGTATAGGCCTCCCCTTTTTTCTGCCACTACTTTCTGATCTGTGCGTCCCTCATCCATCTGCTTCCCGCGCTCCGGACAATATCGTCGACCCAACGCGCTTTTGGACGGCCCTGGTTTCTCTGGCCCAACTTTGGCCACCATATGTACGTACATACACATCGATATTAAGTTGCTAGGGGTTTGTAAGCCGTACGAACTAATTTCACTAATCGGATTACAAGTATTATAGTGGGCATATCGACGAAATTGTTTCCGACTCGCTCGGATGGTGCGTTTAATTGATGTAAGGCAAGCTAGCCTAGTTTGCGATACTACAAGTATCCGAGTTCTCGAGAACCCATAAATGATGTCAGATGGATAGAGAATGTGTTTATGTAAGTGCGTATGAAAAATGGTTTAGACAAAGACATTTACGAGCGATACACGGAACAAGTCCAATAAAATGATAATCTAACATTTGTTAGTAGGTACTATATGACAAGTCGATCTGTCTGGAGAGTCAAACTCCCGCTTGTCGGGTGCATTCGTGTGTCAAAATCAAAAGTGTTCGACATGATGTATGTCAATATTTCAGGATTCAAAATTATCGATCGTTAATTATCATGACAATTATCGGATAATTTGCTATTAATACCTACCTAATGCTAATCTTTAAATTATGATTTTCAAATAAAAATTTCGTTACTAAAACATTATGTAAAGAAAGACATTGATTTATAATGCCTTATTGTATTATTGAAGTGAAAACTTCTTTAGCGGCGTTGTGCACTTTTTTGGGATGGGTAAAAATGTTAAACTCGCGTCAGGAGTCACGTGATCGTGATAAACACGTGATCTGATCGAAAATTTGTAAGAAGGCGCAGGGCGCAACCGCGAATGTGCCGCGTGTGTCAATTGTCAAAAAGTGAAAACTAACCACATAAATGATTACTTACTTTTATGCTGATAAAAAGAGAAATTATTCCATCCATTCTAAAATATTCAAAAATGCACAACGTTAAAGTTCAAGTTTTCACTTCTGCCGGCATTCAAATGCACATGAAAAATTGTTTGTTGATTAACACTTATCTCATTTGGATACGCGCGGAAACTTAATCGCCTTAACTGGTCGAAAAGTGGTCATTTCCCCAGGTTTAATGTTTGTCCTGAGTAGTTGAAATTTAAAACTGCTCAAAATTATTTACTTAGGTACCTACTTTCAATGATGTAAGGTAAAGTTGCCGAGTTTGCGATACTTCAAGAATTGTTCCTAGTTCAGCAATCCTGGCGATTACATAATATATACCTACCTATATACTGTAGTATATCAGCATGTATTTTGGCATAAATCGGTAGTTGTTAACGTTGCAGTTTGAAGGAAATTAGGCAGTTGTTGACCTTAGTTAGTTTTATTATTACTTAACTAATTGGTTACTAAAAAATTAGGCTTCTAGTTTTATCCACAACGAAGTTATAGGAGGTCGAACATGGCCTGAACTGCTTCGAGAAAAGGATAGTACGGCCGTGCCGCTTTATTGCTCGACTTGGCGGGGGCACTGCCGTGCCCCCAGATATCGGATTGTAAGTATTTCTTCTCTTAGGCCAGATTGCGGTCAGTGGGTCGTCTTAGGGGCGGTATACTAACAAATTATTGTACATTGGTCAACTTATCTATTTTACTTAAGCCGTCACTCAAGTAAATATTTCACATACGAAACCATAACTAAATTGTCTAAATCTTTACTAACTGTCGAACTCAGAGAGCTTTAGTGATTACTTAGGCCGTCACTTATTAAAGATTTGACAGTTTTGTCATACAAAAGTATGTCAAATCTTTTTTATGTGACGGCCTTAAATCGTCATTAAATATCTCTGAGTACCGCAGTAAATTACGACTTAAGTAATCAGTAAACGTCTCTAACTGCAGCACTCAGAAAGCTTTAATAATTACTTAAACCATCACTTAGCAAACGTTTTGACAGTTTTGTCATACAAAGTTATGTCAAATCTTTTTATGCGACGGCTTAAGAAATCATTAAATATCTCTGAGTACCGCAGTAAGTGCGTCAGTAAGAGCTGTAAGTAAGCGCTCTCATTGCCATGGAATATCAGACCCTACAACTCGTGAACCCAGTTTAGATGTTTTCATCACCATATTTTTTATTAGTGAAATTCGACTTTAATCAGGTAATGCGACTAACGCTAAACGATATCTAGAACATCATTATTGAATACTGGAAACGAATATACAGAAGTGCGAACGATTATTTAGCAAAATACTCGTACATTAATTTTATTGATGTGTGAGTATAAATCTAAAAGATTTATTGATGTTGTTCATTGAATGCAGTCATCATCAGTAGGAAATTAATTGATGTAAACTGTACATACGAGTATAAGTAAACGCCAGCACTCCAACCTACCCGGTACTGTCAAATTGTCCCAATCAACCTTGGACCTAAAGCTTTACCGATAAAGTTAAAAATCTATTAAAGTCTGACAGATTGTACGAGTAGTAGCTTGAGCTGCTGTCATCTGGAGGTAACTAATACATGGGGAGAAGCCCGAGACTGATTGATTTGGTGACACTTTGGGGGTGGCCTGTGTTCAGCAGCGTCGTTCCTACAGAGGTCAAACTTAAGACCTGAACTACTAGATTAAAAAAGAAAAATAAAAAATAAATTTGACTTTACAGAAATGGAGCAAAGTCGTTTACCTATCTAAACGGTTGAAGCGTTGTTACCAAATCCCTAAAATAATATTAATGTAGGTAATCCACACCTAGATCAGAGTCCTCATTACCATACAGAAAAAGGATCAGTAGCGTTCGCATTATCTTTATGAATCCCTCATTGTATTTAAAGTTGTAAAGAAAGCCAGATGAAAATTCTGTATGAGTTTTAATATTCTGAGAAAAGGTTCGTTGTCGCTACTTTTTAAGTGAAGAGCTTAGAATAGCTGTTATAATACTGCGACAATGTGAATGCCTACAATGTTATAAGTAGAATGCCCATTTTCACTAACACCTTAGGTTATGCCTACAAATTAATGTAGTGTTGGAATTCCAGCTTTCGGCTAAGCACTGTGAATTGAAATTATAATAGAACAGAAATATGTAGGCATTCAGACTGCATTCGTTTCTGACTTTGATATTACTTTTCTATTACCTACGCTCTTGTGTACGGTTTTGTTTGTGTTATGCTCGGATTGTCGGTTAATATAAGAGCTAGAGTTGTGTGTTTTATTGCCTTGTTGCTATATTACAGTTTGCAAAATTAATAGAAGAAAACAAGTAACTACATTTTGCAGTGCATATTAAATATGCAACAATTTCGTTTGCTTGTGCAGTTTGCGAAACATAGAAGTTACATATTCGTCAACACACTTAGACTACTAAAGACATTCCTATAGGTGCTGGTTATATGGATTTAAAACTGTTAAGTTAAGTTAAGGAATGAAAAATAAAAGGATAAGTAAATAATTTTACATGAAAAACTTTTATTAACCCATTAAAAACCCGACTTCTTAAATCTGTAATGTACATTTAAGAAGTCGGTGCCATGGCTTTCATCTAGCACTAAGTCCCACCAAGCTTCCCACATCAAAACAAGCTTACTAACTTCCTCATTACTAACAACGAGTTCATAAATAATAATAAACCAGTACACATAAATAATCAAAATCCGCTTCAATAACCACTTAGTAGTGTAGCGATAACATATGCTCATTAAACAGTCAAAGCTTAATAATCCAAGACGTTAAAAGCCGGTAACATGGCCTCCTGTAATTAACCTCTTGTAAATTAGGCACCTAATCACGTTAGCGTAAAGACTGCACAGATTAACGTTATTGCAGATAGGTCGGTATACGACATCGTTAAATGTAAGTGGCTCTTTCTTTGGCGGGATTTTGTGAGAAATAATTTTTAAAGGAGGTTTTCGTTTTGAAATAACGTGTACAGGTAAACTTCGATAGCTGAAATAGTGGGAACATTCATATCATTAAATTATTCATCTACCATCCAACTTACATTTTTGTGACGTTGTGCGTTGCCTAGACAAAGACGAATACATCGACACGGCATTATAAAAAACAAATAGGTACAGTGAGATATTACTACGTTGTTTTAAGTGTTTTTAATTAGCTACAGTTTTCCATAACACTTCGAGAATTTATGTTGTATGTGTCGGCCAAGCGCTTGCCGCCTAGCGGCGCTAGCTGTAGGTTAAGTACCATGGAACGTTACCATGACGGGAGCCGTTTCGCAGCTTAACCGCTGGAATACAGGCATAATGTTAAGCGTTGTACATTCTTGCCGCCTAGCGGCGCTAGCTGTAGGTTCATAAGTTATCCAAGGTTAACTACCATGAAACATTACCATAACGAGAGCCGTTTCAGTATTTTTGTAATTTAAGGTGTAAATTAAGGTTGTTCACATTGTTTTTTGTTTTGTTATGTAATATAGTTTAGTCCTAAGATTAGGAACATAAGTAAAACTTTGTAAGGGATGTTTTACTTACCACTAAAACAGTAAGGTTAATTTTCACCAAAAGGCATGTGCAAACTATGGGGTCGTGATTGGCCAGCGCCTTACGCTATCTAAACTAATACTATAAAGAGGAAAGATTAGATTTTTGATTGTTATGATTTAACTCAAAAATGACTCTTGACTTGACTTAACTTTGAAATTTCTTTCAACATTTGAAAGCTAATTAAAAAAATATTACTATGTTGGATAGTCGATCTATCGAGGAAGGTTGTATTATTGTGACGCAGACGAAGTTGCGTGGGTCAGCTAGTTAGGATATCAAATTAGGAACATTTCGGTTGTAAAGCATTCCGAATCCGACGAAGAATAAACTAGAAGAAATACTCCGAAGAAGTGTTATTATTTTATTTCACTACCGCACACACTCCAGTCAACATCCCGCCAGCAAACCCGCTCCACTCAACATCTCAACACTCACACGAGCGAAACAGTAATCTTCAGATCTACTGATCCAATTCCGAAAATTCTTTCAATAACTGGAAACTGCATTACCCCAAGTGTTGTACATTGAAAACGTTCCCGTGTAGAACCAAAAGCTAAACCACCACCAAACCATTAGCTATTTTTTAATAATTTGCCATTTTTTCCCCACTCCTTTTAGCTTTGCAATAAACCCAACGAAAAAGTGAGTAGGTACTTACCTATATTTTCATTTCAGATCTAAGTGATTACGAAGTCGTTGCTACTATTTTTGAATTTGATACTAGTGATATACGTACCTTTAAAAGAAGAGTAGGTCACATCAAACATAATCGACATGTTTTATGGGTTGCAGTCCGGATAACATTCGGGTAAATTGTAGTAAAATATCACGTGAGTTGCGGTCAGTGGCTTTTAGCATTAGCATGCATAGACTTTAAAATTGAGTTCACTTGGATAAACAACCCCTTCATCATTATAAAACGAAATAACCCTTCTTTTAGGCTTCGCCGCAGTCGGGTGAAAAAAAAGGAAGAAGAGAGAAAAAAAGTAAGTGATCTTGACTGCAGGATCAAGTCATGTCTGTCATTAAATGTATTGTAACCAAAACCAAAGATGTATGCAAAAATTCAGTTCTGTATATGGGAAGAAACTGGTTTTAAATTCCCGTTAAATAAAAATTGGCCGTTACATAAACTAACTAAAATGACTAGTTATAAAAAACTTTTATTAACATTACTAAAACTATAATTTTTCGCACGAAACCTATTAAAATCACTTGTTACAAATTGACGACATTTTAACGAATAAATTAAAACAGTACTCAAAAGCTCTACTAATGTTTCTCAAAGAGCAAACACTTAACAGGCTTTAAGGCGTTTTAAAGGATCTTCCTCCTGTTCAAAATTGTTTACAATATTCTTTGGCGTACCTAAATACCGTGATGTTTGCAGTGTCTAACGAGGTACAATGATTTGATAAAAAATCCGCTTGAGCGCTGTAAAAGCCTGATAGGATTATTTGCCATGCGAAGCTTCTAAAGTAACATAAGGGAAACGAAGGGAATATTGTTACAACAAATTAGCGCTGCTTTGCGGCTTCGAACATCCATCGAGATTAAGCGATGTATTTATTACAGGGTACCCTTTAAACAGTCATGGTTTCAGTAATACCCTTCTTGGTTTACCGAGCCTTATGGACTTATACTGGTCCATACAACAAGTGAAGAAAATTAAAAGGTGAATCTAAAAACATTCTTCCAACAGAAAAGGATGTAATTTTTTTTCACACCATCTGCTCGAAAATGTCAAATTATATGTCAAGCAACCTTAACCTAAAGTGAGTCATTAGTGGCCGGGGGCACAGCCGGTCAATAATGTTGTACTAGATTTCATTATGACCCGCTGGTCAATAATGTGATTTGAATTTGGAATCTCACATGCTCAGCTAAATTGGCAGTATAGTATTAACGAACACCCTTTGGTGCCAGAAAGAGGAAAGCTATTCTCGATACCCTTACTACGCGTGGATGATGTTCTCGATTTCCTACAAAATCATAACGACTGCTTCTTCATATCGTTGCCATGTTTTCGAAGACATAATATTGTAAGAATAATAAGATAACTACGAACCATTTTTTAAAAGGAATGAAATAACATTAAAACTGGCATTAATAATAACAAATACCGTACCGCGCCGTAATACCGTAATAGTAATTAGCTGTAACTTTATCTTTGCACAACTAGACTAATGTCTCAAATGTTACCATTAACCATGTTCCATTAATATGGAAGTGCATATAACTAACTACTTCTAAATATGTTATTCTTACTGTTTGTTTATTTAATTAATACTTTTTTTTCGTACTATGGCTATTATTTTCACACAGTAGGTGTGAAAAGTAGAGTATCCTCCTCTAGGCTAAAGGTGTCTTTGCCTTGGGCTAGCTTGAATCCCTCGCTGCATTCAGGATTCTTGTATTACCTGCGCTCGGGAGTTAAAATCCGAATCCTTCATTGAGCTCGAGATTCAATATGACGCCCGTGACATAAGACACAACTTTAGCCCCTCGGTGCATAATCTACTATTATTATCTTGACAATAGGTCTAAAGTACCAACGTTATCTTCAAAGACCAGATAAAAATTGAATCAAAAGTTCTTGAAGGTTAAGAAAACATTCTTACATCTACCTTGGGACACATTTTCTTTTATTCGTCGTAGTGTTATAAGTAAGTTCGCGTAATGGTATAGTCTGGCAGCTTTCTCGAAATAGTGCCTTAGTTACTTACCCTTTGTTGTAATGTTAGTTGTACGCACATCCGTGGACGCTCTAACGGTCATAATCTCCAAGGAGGCCCAAAGGCATTATTACGCAGCCTAAGTTCTTGAGCCCTCGATAATAGCATTGCGAGAAACTTCCACCATTTACCTACGAATGAGGTATAATTTTGAGTTCATGGCTTCATAGCAGAGGCCTTGTTTGCTTGCCTTTTCTAGAAGTCATGTTTGTTAGTTAACGCCTACAAAAATGTTCTAAGATTAAATTAAAAGCTAGCTTGATTAGAATATTAATTTTGCAATATAGAAAGTGCTACAATCGTCTCGGAGCCTTAATATCATTTAAATTAGTAGTATTCAGGCTAATCGTATACTTCACGTTTCATGGAAAACTCTGAGGTGACAGTATTTTACTTAATTTCGGCGTTTGCGGTCCCTCAGGGTACAATTTGTAGCCATTCAGTCAGGTGTTTGTAAAAGGGCTAAAAATGACATGCAAAGGTTCGCTCTTATAAACTTTCCGAAACTTTTGGGTGATTTTACGAAGGGTGGAAAGTGAATTTTCATACTACAGGAAATGAGCCACTGGGACATGGGTTTGACAAAAGCTTTCGTTCCCGGAGGAGTGCCGTCACTCAAGCTTGCGAAATCATGTGTATTTTTTGATATTTTTATAATTTGGAACATCATTCTCCTACTCATTGCAGCATTTATGATCTCCCAGAACTGCTAAAGTTGTCTTTGAGAGAAGATTTCGTAATTTAAATAGTACACTCCTTTATTAAATGGATACTTCAAAACTAAGCACACATAACGAAACAACATTTTAATCAAAACGCAAAGCCAAAGTTTATGTTGAAATATTTCCAGCTAATTTCAAATAAAAAATCAGTAGAGCAGTTAGTAATTCAAATTTTGACAGAAATATAACTACTCTCTGCAGGGCTATTGCGTACCTATCTTTTAAATGACAGTGGATAACCTATAGTGCCTTTCAATTACTGTCAAATGGTTCCATTTTGTACTAAACTATAACCAATTTGACAGTTAATCCATAGACAATATGATAGCCACTGTCATTTAAAAGATACGCAATAGCCCTGCTGGTCTTACATAAAGGGTGTAAAAGTACGCAAACGAAGGGCACTTGTTCTCCCCACCACTGCGATCATTTTTTGGTTATAGACCATACTTGGGAACCTCCTAGTTACGGAGATATTGGGGGTCAAAGTTCCAAATTTCGCACAGCTGTTTTTGCAAATACTAGTTATCAGGTTGTAACTTTACTTAAATTACCTCCATGACCCGTTTACTATTCAAAGCATCCTCTAGCACAATGTTTTGAGTGCTACATTGAGTTTTAACGCAAAACAAAATTTTTGACCCCAAAAAAAAATGTCGTTTAGAGGTACTTAGTTTGATGTACAGAATGCTTGGTAGTCGTATGTGTGAAGGGTTGATTTACACCCTGTATTTATTCAAGGCGCAATTTTATCAATTCTAGGTAACGCCTAGCGTCACTGGCAGGAGCAAAAATATTTACCAATACTCTTAGCAAAATTCAAAAGCTATTTTCTTGGGAAGTCTACTTTGAGATGACTTATTTCGTAATACGAGCTTAATGGCTTACAAAATGCTATGTTCCTAAAAATTAAAAAAAAAAACAAAAAAAAAAAAAACTAAAAAAAAAAACTAAACTAAACTAACTAACTAACTAAACTAAAACTAAACTAAACTTTAATCATAAGAGAAAATCACTTTTAACAGTTGCTTCGTGAATACTTACATTTTAGTGTTACTGCCTGTACTACCAAGCTCACAGACAGTCTGCCACTTTTCACCTTTGTGCCATATGTAATAAAGTTGAAAAGTGTTCAACTGTCACTGAATTCGGCATAATTTCATAAAGCATACGATTATCTTTTTATAGGCAAAGAACCAACATCAAAGTGCTTACACGATTTAAGAAGAATATTACTTAGTAGATATAAATATTATATCTTTCGAAGGTGGTTAAGATAAAATATATTTATGGTATATTTTTAGAGATTTCCTTACATAGGACGGCTCTTCCCCGCTATCCCAGGAGCGCCATAAATAGATGCTAGAGCTAAGTGATTATGTCGGGTCAATGGGCAGCAAGAGCATACTTACTTACTAAAAGCCTTACACGCAGGATTGGGCCTGCTCCTGGAGCTTTAATAAGTTATACACCAACCTTATTTTACAATTCAATGTTCTATTTTTAGACGAGTTTCCAAGCAGTTCTCTTTAAGATTTTTCATGTTTTTCAATGAGCATTTCGTGATAAAGACACTTCTTTCTTTTGTAACTAATAAGAAAACACAAACATCTATACATATAATAAAACTGTAAAAGGCCGATGTCTGTACATTGAAGATTTTTATGAAAAACTGTTACAGGGGGTCTTAATTATAGCAATAGAAGCCAAAACAACCATTTTTAGAATTTTTGTCTGTCTGTCTGTCTGTCTTTCTGTCTGTCTGTCCGGGTTAATCTCAGAATCTACTGGACCGATTTAGATGGGACTTTTTTTATTTGACTCAGTATTACCTGGAGAGTAAAATAGGATATAAATAATCACGCCAATTGACTTAGGGGGTAGGCAGGAAATTGAATTTTGATTGTTTATTAACAAATTTTGATAGATTTTTTTTGTTTAACTAAGTGTTGTTTAGACTTAAACTTATGATACTACTAATCACGCCACCTGACTTAGGGGGTAGGCAGGAAATTGAATTTGGATTGTTTTTAACCGATTTTGATGGACCTTTTTTTATTCAACTGTGTGTTACCTGGACTCAAAGTTACGTTACAAAGTAAGGGGGGGAAATAAATAAATAAATTTTCGCGCGGGCGAAACTGTTTTTATACCAAGAATTCCACTCATTCCCAACAATTTCCCGTTCGAATTCAAGCGCACACAGTTCCCTATAAGTCTGTGCTTCGCAATGACCATTAACAAATCCCAAGGTCAAACTCTTAGGGCCGCTGGGGTGGATCTAAGATCCAACTGCTTTTCTCACGGCCAGCTATATGTTGCATGTTCACGAGTAAGTAGCGCTGAGCAATTGTTTGTTTTAGCCCCAACGGGAAAGACTAATAATGTAGTTTACAGAGAAATTCTTTGATTTAAAAACTTATTAATTACTTACACATATTTCAACGCGAACGAAGTCGCGGGCACCAGCTAGTTACAAATATAAACCACACTACACAAAATCTTATTTTTGAAAAGAACCTTGACATTTGAAGACTTCTAAGAAAAAGCTGTCGATTTATGTTAAAGCAGAAAAACAAAATATCCCATAAAACCAACTACTATAATACCTTGTAATGTCAGTTGGCAACACAAATAAAATGTTGCCAAAGTTTTATATGGAAGCGCGAAATTTCATGTTGTTTTTAGGACGAAGTATTCAAGTTTTTTGTTTGTTTATGATGTTACTGAAGGAGAAATTTCCATCAGTTTAGGCACACAAGCTTAAACTTCTATTTTGTTAGTGAAAAGTCGTGTTTAGAGCTTGACACCCAACTTTGTGTGCGACTATATTAGATGCATTATTCATACATTTATATTGGTCTATTAAAATGTGAGAAATTTTCGTCCAGGAAATTATTTTATGTTTTCGTTTTTTAATCTATAATGAAACAAATCAAATCAAAAATGTTTATTTTCGAGAAAATACATAAAAACCGGACAAGTGCATGTCGGCCCACGCACAATGTAGGGTTCCGTAGTTGCCCATCAAAATAATAATATGTGATCTTTGTTGTGTGTTGTAGGTCAGGGCTTTTTCAATGAACGATTTTATTATCCGTGAAGGTTTGATGCGTTTATTATGCTAGTAATTATAACAATTTACATAGTATTATTGGTTTCGAAGATTAAAGTAAGTTTTGATGGTGGACCGACTACCATCCTTTTTTCTTCTGTTGAAACGAATAGAAGACCCGAGGAACCGACGAATGGCTCCTGAGCACCTCCACGACGACCAATCAGCGTGCGCCGCTCCCGTTCATTCCTCTAGTGCCGAGCCTCCGTTACTCGACGCTAGAGGGTGTCATGTGACGCGGCGCTTCACCAATAGATGGCGTTAACAATCTTACTAAACTGATTAACTGCGTAGTCGTATTTGAACCAGTAGTTTAAAAATTATAACTAATCAAAGTTACTTGGTTTTGTCACTCACTCACTCACTGACTGACTGACTGACTGACTGACCGATCATCAAAAATCTAAGGCACTTCTAGCAGACATAGAAGCTTCAAATTTAGATTACAACTAATGTTTGGTGTATAAATCATGGAAAAAGTTAAAAAAAAATCAATTTCAGTCTAGTTTTCTAGATAAACCAACTGCATAAACAACTTTCTAAATTTTATAAGTACGGTTGGCGCAGTGGCTGAACGATTGGACTGTTGCGCTGAGTGTCTCGGGTTCGATTCCCGCACGGAACAAATATTTGTAAGGCCTACAGATATTTGTTTCGGGTCTGGATGTATTTGTGTTTGTGAAGTTTAAATGTTAGTAAACGCACCCACGATACAGGAGAAATTCCTAGTGTGGGGCAACGTTTAAAAAAAACTTATATAAATGTATATAGGATTACAAAGTTAACGTTACATTTTCAGTGAATGAATTTTACGAGTTAAATTTAACACACTTCCTAATTTCTGATAGATCTGAAATTTTGCACGTAATTTTGGCGATATCCATAATATCGCCTATGAATCCAATATTATGATGGCATGGAACTGATCTGTTGATGGAGCAGGAAGTTGGCCATAGGAACTCCATTTTAGAATGAAATAACCCCATCGAGTTTGGACTCGTTTGATTCGACTTGTCGAGTAGTTTGTTTTAAGATGGTTTCTAGGTTCTGTTGATGGAGCTGGGAGGTGGCCATAGGAATTCCGTTATAAAACGACATAACCTTATCGAGTTTGGACTCGTTTGATTTGTCTTGTCGAGTAGTTTGTCTTTAGATGATGTCCAGGGTTCTGAATAGTTCTGGTAATGGAGCTGGAAGGTGGCCATAGGAATTCCGTTATAAAACTACATAACCCCATCGAGTTTGAGCTTCTTTGATTTGTCTCGATGAGTACTCTGTATTTAGTTGGTAACCAGGATCTGATGATGGAGCTGGAAGGTGGCCATAGGAACTCCGTTATAGAACGACATAACCCATCGAGTTTTATTCCTCTTGACGAGTACTTTGTCTTTAGATGGTCTCCAAGGTTTGTTGATGGAGCTTGAAGGTGGCCATAGGAATTCCGTCATAAAACGACTTGACCTTGTCGAGTTTTAACTCGTCTGATTCAGCTTGTAGAGTAGGTACTTTAGCAGTACTTATCAAAGAATCAGACTGCTCCAAGTTCAAATAAACTTACGTATTGTTTATTCATGAAACGAAATAGATAGAATGAGAGACGCTACAAAAAGAAATGAGATCCCACTAAAAACAAAACTTGTAAAAAAAGCCAAGTCGCGCAACTCAATTCTATTACTGTAAAAAGTAGTGAGATCCATGTAATCCGATCCAATACCAAGTCAGTTAATATATTCAGTCCCTACTTAAAAATCTTTGATGTTTTAAATAAATAGATTGACTTGGCCACTGTATCACATTGGCCAATATGATGGCGATTAGCTATTACAATGGCCTGTTTACAAATTTGTACCTCCATCATACGGATAAGGGGATAAACCTTCTAGAGTGCAAAGGCGGCCCAGTTGTAACGGACACGACTTTTTGTATATCGAGAGTTAAAACCCAAGAATTATATATATTATTTCGTCATTACTCTTCTTAGAACTGTGAAGGATAACCTCGATAAAAATACACCACGTCTTTGAACACGTAAACACACGAAATAAACCAAATCGACACCCCAAGTCGTGTGGTAGACCAGGAGACTACTTATCACAGAGAAAAGATTCGTGTTCCAGTAAAACGCAACATTATACTGATTATATTGGCTAGGCTATTCATCCCTAGTGGTAACATGCATTACAAATAAAATCACACTAATATTATGAAGGCGAAAGTTTGTGAGTGTGTGAGTGTTTGTTTGTTACTTCTTCACATAAAAACTACTGAACGGATTTGGATAAAATTTGGTACACAGATAGTTTATAACCTGGTTTAATACATAGGATGGATGGAGTTATCCCGATTTTATCTTACCGTGGGATAATTTTCGAGTTGTAGCGGGTGAAGCCGCTGGTAACAGCTAGTTATCTATATCTCGAAATGAAATGAAATGTATACAATAAGTAAAATTCAAATAGTATTTTCTCCTGAAATAACGATTTCTATTTTGGGATCAGACCTATTTCATGATAGTATGGCTTCCAAATACTATGTTCATCAAAACGTAACACGTTAATCAATAGATTACGACAAAAACACAGTCGTAAGAGGCTGCCTTTTTTTTTGGCGGATGGAAAATCATCAAATATCCCCTCCCGCTATTGGGCAGAGCGAAAGGGATTGTCAGACTTCTACTGACTATAAACCACCCATGTTCCTTCTTAGCTCTTTATGCCGAGGAGGCGGTATCTCTTACAACATCCAGCAGCCCCGACGGGGTATGTGGCTGCCTCTGTTTACATTTTATTGCTTGTGACCGTTCCCGCTAGTACATCGACATTTCGCCAGATAAGTTTAAGTCGCATGTTAAAGGAGATGAGCCTAATCACAAATAATACTATTTCACAACTATCACACAACGCCATCTAGTCCCAAGCTAAGCAGAGCTTGTGTTATGGGTACTAGACAACTGATAGACAAAAAAAATATTAAATACATATTCAGTGACTGATACTAAGAAATTCCTGATTGAAAAACCCGTTAACAGTTTGCCAAGCCTGGGAATTGAACTTAGGACCCCATGCTGCACAGGACCAGTGAGGCAGTGAAGCCTATTAAATACGTAATACAATTCAGCTCTACCGACCCCACTGAATCTGACCATCCCACTATCGCCACATACTCAATGTGGTCATTAAGCGGATTACTGATCGCAATGTAATGTTATCAATAAACACTTAAACACGTATTACGGACAGTTTATGCAAATACTAGCTGATGCTCGCGGCTTCGTCCGCGTGGATGTTGGTTATAGCGACCAAAAGTAATATTTTCATTCCTCCCTTTCATCCCCTTACAAACCTTTTTTTCGCAATACAAAGTAGCCCTAGACTGTCTTGTGTACCAAGTTTCAATAAAATCGGTTCAGTAGTTTTAGCGTGAGAGCGCGACAGACAGACAGTCAAACTTACATTTATATTATATAAGGATTTTATATAAGGATTATACGGATCCACATAATATTCTCTTTATTAACAACTAGCTGACCCACGCAACTTCGTCTGCGTCACAATAATTATGTAGCTTACAACCTTCCTGGATAGATCGAGAATCAAACATAGTAATATTTTTTCAATTAGCTTTTAGGGGTACGAGGAACAGGATGTAAAGTTCCTCATCCCCCATAGAAAAGGGAGGATCCTCAGACCAGACGGGTGTTGTATCTGGTGGGCTAACTGCCCGACATATGTAAGTCGGGATTTTCTATATAGGCTATGTGGCGGATAACTTTGATAGCGCGATGCAGGAATTGTCTATTGTTAGTTCGCATCGGTTGCGATAGATGTCGCTGTCGCCACAAGCTTTCTAATGTTGAAAATTTTTTTTAAAAGTCGGCAGAGTAATTGTAACAAACAAAAAATTTAATCTTTCCTCTCTTCACTTTAGATTGCTTAAGCATATATTATAAAGTGAGAATTACTATAGGTACCTCTTACTGTTAAATGTACAATAACACCTTGTAAATATTATGGGGCAATAAATATTTTGAATTTGAATTTCCCGGAAGCCAGAATCTCCACGTATCTACATTGGGACGCGAGGGCCGGCGGACCGCGTATTTATTTTGTCGTGCGGATATTTTTACATTGCGATTATCTTATAAGATATTTGTTTAAACTACATAAAGTAAAATGCACAAAATATTCTATATTAAATTTCCGTTCTAACAAACACATAAAATTAGAAAGGTATAGATTAATACCATTTGGGTCAAATAAGCTACGCAAAAAATAATTATATTAAACCTAACATTTCCATTCTAAAAAATGGTTAAAAAAATGCTTAAATGGTGGTTTAATAGATACATAAATGTTGTCGCGGACTTTTTGTATAACTTTTAAAGAGGAACAATTCCATCATACATGACATTTGTGTAATTTAAACCGTTTAACCGTGGAAGCTCTCAAAACAAATAAATTTTTGCAACATATAATATCATTTATGCTGTCTAAAACCTTCCTAGATAAATGGACTACTCAACATAAAAAGATTTTTTCAATTCCAGCCAGTAGCCCCTGAGTTTATCGCGTTCAACCAAACAAACGAACGAACAAACTCTTCAGCTCTATAGTATAAGTACCTATAGATTAACAGGGCCTGCGACTGTCGTGTCAAAACATTGTCGAGTGTTCGGACGTTTAGCATTTTCTTTTTATCTTAGAAAACTGACCCGATTTAACTATTTATAACATTAAAATTTTAAGATGTCTTAAAAGGTGAAGAAAAACATCGTGAAGAAAATGTCTTAGCCCCAAAAAATTCGAAGACATGTGACATCTACCAATCCGCACTGGACCCGCGTGGTGGATTATAGCCCTTACTTCTCCTAGAGAGGAGGACGTATTCTGTTTTACATAATACTGATCAACATTGCAGTCGGCTGAACTGCAAACGAAAGCTACCACAAAGTGCGATTCTTTTTTTTAACGTTCCCGATTTTTGGTGATGTGAGGTGGGAGTGCTATTCACAAACACTCGATCCAAAAACAATGTATGGTGTGAAACCGACACCGAATATTTTGTGGAGAGCGGTAACGTAGCGCAATGACCTAAAATATAGTACTGACCCGGTGCAATACCAATATTGTTTAGGTTATTGCGGTACGAATTTTATTGAATTGCCATATTCTGTTGTGTTTTTTTTATGCTATGGTGGACTTGTTCCCCCCTCCACTGCGCAATTTTTTTTCTAGAATATACCTGGGAACCCCCTAGTTACGGATATATTGGGGGTCAAAGTTCCACATTTTTCACATCTGTTTTTGTAAATACAACTAATATCAGGTTATTTATTACTTTACTTAAATTAAATCCATGAACCGATTACCTATTCTAAGCATTCACTAGCACAATTTTTTAAAGAGTGCTACATTGAGTTTTACCGTTAAATGTGATTTTTGACCCAAAAAAAAAGTCGTTTCCCAGCAAAAAAAATTGCGTAGGGCTATTTACTTTGATGTACAGAATGAATGGTTGACGGCTGTGTGATGGGTTGATTTACACCATGCTGATATGACGAGATATATCGTTTGGACTTATTTTATTGAGCTAATTCGCTTTTGTACACGCAATCTGTTTGTAGTGTTCAACAGCAAAATCTTGTTGTATATTTAGTTTATTAAGCTTTGAAACATCCTACTTTATATAATTACCCTATCTAATTTCATGTTTATTAATGTTTTCATGCCATTTTTATAGTAAAATGTCTCATTTGTAAGCAAACCAAAAAAAAATTGATTTCTACTTTGTTGGCGAGGAAAGTTTACTCAAGGAAACTGTGAATTGAAAAAAATAAGAATAATGAACTAAGCTGAATCCATGTTCAAAGTGCCATGATCTTTCTTACACCGTATATTTCCATACAGTTTTTGGCAGATTTTAAGAAGAAAAAAGGGAAAACCAATTGTGAGAAAATTGATTTTGAAAAACCTCTATTAGGTTGGGATTTCACACAATTGATTTTCCCTTTTTTCTTCCTTTAGTTAGAGCAATGACTTTTGTTCATAAAAAACTTTTTAACAAAAAATAAAACCGCCTTCAACAAAAAATAAAACAAAAAAAAACTGACTTCAAAAACACAAAAAGTGAAAAAACTAAATCACAAAAAAGCTAAACCTAAACCTCTAAAGAAAATACAGCTTTTGAAGTCGGTGGCAAAAAAATGAAATCAAACAATAAACGGTCACCGACTTCAGAAGCTGATTTTTCTTCTGAGGTTTATTTTTCACTTTTTTGTAATTTAATTTTTTTGTGACTTTGAAGTTGGTTTTCTTTTGCAAAAAGAGCCTGTTTTTTTAAATTTTTCCATTTTTAGTTGTAATAGGTATCACATACAAATAATTACCATGCATTTAACATTAAACCAAGAAACCTTACCCTTAACTTTTAAGATTCCCTTACCTAGATAACCTGAAAGAATACAACGATACGTCCCCATAATATTTTATTAAAGAATTATCCTCTAACTCCTAACCGTTAAGGAGTTATAGCTTCCATCATCAGCTCATCAACATGAAATGATAACTCCTAGATGCGAATACTTGAAAAACTTTAGAAAAAGCACAAAACACGTATTAAGTGCCTATAAAATTTGAGGGTTGCCCTCGATTTCTCTGGGTTTCCATCATTAGATCCTGACTTGGTGACAATGGGACTGCCTCGAAAGTATACTCTGTCGAATACAAAAATAATTTTGAAAATCAGTTCATTAATGACGGAGATATCCGAAAACATACATACAAAAAAAAACATACAGACGAATTGTGAACCTCCTCCTATTTGGAAGTCGGTTAAAATGTGCAAAATAAACTTAAGAAAAAAATCTGCTTCTGAAGTCGGTGACTTTTGTTTGATTTTGTTTGTTTTTTTGATCACTTACCTATACTTAATAACTAAAGCTTCTATAGACCACCATTTTTCTAAGTTGCAAATTACCTAATTACCTATTAACCTAACTGTTTTCCTTATGTAACTTCTGGTCTATAACGTTTGCTTATCCTGTGCATGAATAAATAAACAATTTCTTAATGTTCCAATTGGTTTGCTTTACCCCTTGCTCCCAAATCATCCCAAATCAAACATGACTATAGTTGAATACAATCTTATTGCACCTCGTCTCGTCGTAAACTAAATACGTACCCTATAGTTAGTATGTACAATATCATTGCACATGTCGTTCCTAAATACAATACAATACACATGCAGCCGACTATGTACCATTAATCGCGTGTCCAACGTTCATTAATACATCAGTCTGTGCTTGCCACAGTTCTCGGCACATTCTTCTTACTGGACCACTAATTATGGTCTCTTCGTGTTTCACCGATTGGTTTTTAGTAACTGTTTGAGTTTGAAAGGTAGCTACTGTAAGAAAGTAAGGATTCCGGCAAGCGCAGCGCGTGCTCTGTGACCTACAATCTCTGTGCTCGGACCTCATTGGAGACACATGCGTCTTTTTCTTACTCTATGGCTTTTACGTTGTTCGATCGAATTATAAAATTACATGTCAATTACTCTGTATTGTTCTCAAGTAAATTAATATTACAAATATACCTAAAAGTGAATCCAAGTTTAGTTTTTCCCATAATTAAGTTCCCTTTTAGTACCTAAATGACAGTAGGAAGCACTGCACTACGTCTTTAAAAAATTCAGGTAAAAATCATCGGTACGTGGATTTATCTTACACTTGAGATCTTGAGTTTATTCGTAAATAGATGAGAGTCTCTGATGCTGTGACGTTGGGTGAAACTCCACACTGAATAACTCGTCTACTAACACTAGTAATTAAGACCATTGTAACAAATACAATGTGGGGGGGGGGGCTGAAATAAATTTACTCAATCAATAACATATAACACCAAATCTTCAATCTCCAACTGGGCGCACAGTTTTGGTAAGGATGTGAAAAGACAAAACCGTACCAATGCTTTCTCGCACCAAAAACAACTGATTTTGATAGGATTATTTTTGCCCAGTGTTACTAAATCACATTGCAAAAAAAAAAACACTGCAAAAATCATTCTGTACCTTTCAGTATAATTGTGACCCCTGTCCTACGCATTGCGGGTACTGTTTTTTGTTAACATAGGTAACCGACTGATAACAAATGTACACGTTTTTCGCTATTGTGTTACCCGTTCTGTTGTACAATCCAATCTTTAGTACAAACACAGTTGAATGTTTGTGCCTATGCCTATGTAGTTACTGTAGCCCCATTGTAGCCCATACAAATTATTTGTGTTGGGAATACCCAATAATAGTAATACCTACCTAACACTAGTTTTTTTTTATTTCTGGCAAAGAGGAAAACTCAAATCAAGCGTTCTTTTACGGTACGGAAGGTACTAGAAGTTGCATGTCATTTGGAACAAAACCACTATAAACTAGTTTCACATTCCTTTCCCTGAAAAGGTATGCCAGCTCAATGTTTACTTACCTATCTGCAGTCTTTTGTACATACAAATTACAGTTTATTACTTACAGTTAACAGATCTGTGATAATGATGAAATACATACAAGAATCAATACGAGAAAATAAAAGAATTACAGGGTGAGGGCGTCAAAAAATTTGTCCATATCGCTGTCAATACGAAAAGTGCCCAGGGGGTCTAAAATGGCCACTTTAGCAGATCATAATATGAATTGCGTTAAAAATCGTAAAATGGACTTTTTATCACAATAACTGCGTCTGTGAACATTTTACGAATTGAAACACAAATAATAGTATTTGCCTATTATGATATATTTTTCTATATGTTCACAAATGTTCACGCTTTTAAATGCAATTCATATTATGATCTGCTAAAGTGGCCATTTTAGACCCCCAGAAGGCTAGCAGCATTGCCACGTTGGATAGCAATACTGCTGGCAGAAGTGACTGCCACCGTCTTCAGTTGTTTACCCATCCTGTAGAAAATACTCAAATGCGTACGAGAACCTACAAATAAAAAACTTGTCAGCAATAAGATTATTTTTATATCGTTACCCTTTCAAGTTGAATAAAGAAAAATAAGCGTAGCTTTTCGTCAAAAGAAGGCACAACATACAACGGATGAGCTTTGAACAACGAACCGATAATTCTTAGAATATATTCGATCATATCTAAATCTCATCTTTGATATTCCGCGGCTTGTATCTTTAAAGGTGACTACACAGCTATAAGCTCCGCAGGGGATTAACATTGCCTCAACGCGAACCATTCGGGAATTAGGGATTCTTTCGATGAAACTCTTTACAGCAACAAGTATCGTAATGCATTGTTTATTAACATCAGTAACTCGCGCTCCAGAATTTAAATGAAGCTAATGTCAGAGCTGTCCAGGTTCCAACAATACGTAGTGGTCGGACAAAATCTTAGTAATTGATTCGAAGAAGAAGATCAAGTCCACGACGTCGTCACCTAGTTCCATCCTCGCACTCGCCCCTCTCTTCTATCTGCTTGGTGATCACTTCATCACCATAAAACAAACAGCTAAGGCAACTGCTCGCCCCCAGCGAGTTGTCAACCGGCAACACTGTGATTCTGAGGAGATCTAGTTACGTACGTACTTTAGGCGAAATCCTAGTTGACAGCGAGCCAATAAGCCGAGGAAAAGCAGTGCTTATAAGTGTGCGTTGATCTTCATGCGTCAAATACACCGCGGATTTATTTGGCTCGTATCGTGTTTACCAATCGGAGGTGTAAAGCCTTGTTCTACAAGGTACACACTTGGATAACGCACCCAGTTTCATTCTTTTGTTTTATGTTGATCGAAGAATTGATAGAAGGTGGCATATACCTATGTATACCAGGGACACTTACAAAGTCAATCAGATTGGTGATAAGTAGTGTTTGTTACTAATATCAGCTAGCTACGATATCTATTTCAAATGTCATTTGGTTTAAATAATAGTTTCGAAGTACCCTTTTGTTGCCAATAGAAATAAAAAAGTAAAGGAGCAGTTTCGAAGATACTATCATACATACAGTGGCCCGATGCCCGGTTTTACGACGTACTCGAGTAACTGTTGCACGCAAACTGTGAATTGGACACATTTAGAGCAAAGCGTGTTTAGTTTACGCTCGAAAAGGCTCGCGTCACCTGTTCACAGTCTCAATGTAAGCGTCTGTAGATAACCCAATGCCCATGGAAGTGCCTAAACCGTACGTCGGAAAATGTATTACACCACTTAATGTTCCAAATATTTCATTTTCCCTATTTTGGTGTGAAAAGCAACTAAAGTTAACACATTACCCGGCTGCGAGACGGAAACGGCCCGTCATCACGGCATGCTTCTCGCGTGCCGCCGGTTAGTCTCGCTAATGTGTGTTCGCAACATTTTTATAGCTGTTAAAGGCAATAAATACACAAACGCCCCCGTGTCGGTCCGTAAACGCCTCTAGAGGATTACCCGCTGACGTATTGTGTACCAACTGACCAAGATTGCTCCACAGATGGACGCAGTGCGAACATTTCACAACAACCCCGTTAATATATGGAAATGTTCCACACAATTGGGTTTTATTTTCGCGGAAATCTTTTAGCGGATAAAACATATGTAAGTAGGTCACTAACTTACAAGGAAGCCCATAATTTCGTGATGTCTTCAAACGCCAGATCTGACATGGAACGTTATAATTTTGTCCAACTTAATTTTATCTTTACCTACAATGTCTCGTAGTAGGTAGTGTCTACGGCGTAGCGTTTTGCTACGCAGTTGGTGTTCTCATTTGCTTTAAAAAAGAACATCTACATAAGTTTTACATTAAGTCTAATAAATATGTATGATGCCGGAGCTCCAGTAAAATACTTGAAATATGCTTGTTAGCTTAATTTAACTTGGACACAAAGGGAGAATAAATGTTAACTCAGACGACACTAACTTGAATTAGAGTTTGAAATGTTTGAACCGTTATTATTATTTTAATAGCTTTCTCATGAAGTGTTTATTCACTGAAACACTTATTTCTGTCAAAATCATTTTAAATTACCTTGTAATTTAGGAGCTTATTCATTTTGTAGCTGTTTATCAAATTACCTCGGTACGGATTATGTAAAGCTCATTAGGCATCGGAGTTCATTAACGCGATCCGCAAAAGTTTGAGGCAATTTTAGACAGTCGAGAATAATTAAAAGAGTTTGGCTTAGCAGTTTCAAAGCCGAGTTTGGCTCCGTGTGTTTCCCTTAAATCCAAGTAACCTCTTTATCCTTTGCCGTGAAGCTACCTCGCTTCTTTTGGTTTCAGTTCATTGGTTCCCTTTGAGAGCACTTGATCTAACTGTAACTTGATTTCGTCTGATCAAAGCGAAAAAGTCGGCGAACGAAAACCCCGCACATTGCCAAACAATTTGCCAAAGCATAAAACATTTTTGACGAAAATAACGACTGCATATTCGCGCACATTTTAGATACACAGGCTGGATTTTTCGGAACGACGTTTTAAAGTGTTAACAAACAATAAAAGTTTATTAAACACAGCCTTTGATAGTGGCGTTGAAAAAAGAACGCTTAATTCACTTAGTGACAAAGCTCCATTTTATTTGTAACTCAGTTATACCGGTACGTCACAAGGCTTCATTTTTCGATGAAACTTTTGGCCTTTTAGCTCGAACAGTAACGACGTGAATGGGGTCGAGTTATTTGATCAACTACACAGTTATTTAGGTTCGGCCGTTCAGTTTTTGTTGATTTTAATTCAGTGAAAATGGTCTGTACTATTGTGCTGAAATTTTGCTGTAAACGCAGATTGTCGTACAAAACGATGATTTATTATTAAACCAGCTTACAGTACATTATTGGCACAATCACTGGCAAATGGTACAAACTGCAAAACAATGCAGAGAATGATCGCTGTTGTCAATATCCTGATTGCCTGGAGGCTTTTAATGTAAAATGCATGTTGTATTCTGTTTAGATTTGAATTGGGTATATTTTGGTTTGCATGTAATTTGGCTATTTTAAATTTAACAGTGTTATCATAATTAATTGTTATTAGCAAACATGCTATAATGATAAGGGTAGAGGAAGACCTAAAGAAGATGGATGGACTATGTGAAGGATGGCATGGCTAGAAAGGAGCTGACTCCTGAAATGATGTGTAGTGAGGAAGAACAAGACATTCTGCGTCCAAATCAATTAGGATAAGGACAGGATTATGATAATGACATAAAAATATATAATACAACCCTACCTTATAGTTACCACGCACTAGTTGAACTTCGTTCATTCTTATAATATTTAAGTACACTAAGTGCTTAGATAATTTGCGCTCAAAACAAATAATTATAATAATAATAATTTGTTTTATTTTCTTCCACAAATAAAATAAAGACAATCAGTACTTAAAAACTAACATATTTATACAGAAAAAAGTTTTTTATTTGTGGGAGACTGGTGCTTAAACTAAGCCGAAGCCTGTATTTCAGGACACCAGGTTCCCACTATCATATTTATTTGAGAATAAAAAGAAAGTAGTGTCAAAGATTGCATTCTATTAGAATATGTAAATAGCAATTATAATTTACTGCGACGTTTCAATCAAATTGTATTTGCTCGTGGTCAGGAGAAGTCACCAAGGTTAATCAAAGGCTATTTTGATTAAAAGTGGTATTACTATCGTAGTTTTCTGACCAGTCTGTATGTTTTTAACTCTGTCTTTTCTTATTGTAAGTATGATGAAGTTACCAAGTAACATCTGCTCTAAATTAACACGTTTTTGTTTTACATGGTTTAACAGATGCCTTCAAAAAGTCGTAAAGCAAGCGTGAGACATCAGTCTAAGTAATATTGAGCAAAAATTATTGTTGAGAAATGAGTTTATTTTGTGTGAAAAATTACGGTTTCCTTACAATGCAGCGCACTCAAAACACAGTGCTTTTAGATGCATTGCATAGTACATAGATATAGGGGGTATTTAGAATATTAGCTATTTAAACAAAATGTTTGTTTCATGTATTTACTGGAAGAAAACGAACTATTGTACATTAACAAATACAACGGATAAATCAAACTAACTGTAAAAGTCTTACGATGTTGCTCGGTGGGGTGTTCCAAATGAGAAGACACGTTTAGGGTATGCACTGATGTATATTGTGCAAGCACAGGCACAGCAACAGATAGAAGGAGAAAGAGTCAAGAGTCTTAAGATTACTATGAGTTAAGCCGAGAAGCGAGATGCTTTGTTACGACCGCACAGAACGTAAACAAAAGCTAAGGCGTATAAGCATGAGGAACAAGCGCTCCGCGTCACAGAGGTATCCGGACTCCCTAGCCGGCCGTGTCGCCGCGCGCGCGCACCTCGGGTCTCCGCCCTGCGCCCGCGCGCCCCTCAACATTCCAACGCCTAGTGCGTTAGGGAACCGGCCGCTGTGACGCGCTCGCTAGATCTCTAATAACATATTAATATGTTTAATTGTTGGTTTGTTGAAATATGTATCTATATAATTTAATATTTTATCTTGAGTAATTCTGGTACTAAGACATTATGAAGGTACATTACGTTACTCACTAACTTAGAACTACACATGCATTGTTTAATAAGTACATTTACATATTTAAAGTTTATTTTAACAATAGTGTGGGGTACTCCACACTAACAGTAAAAAAAATGCAATCAAAAATCTTTTCTCCATCGCTGTCAACTGGTAATGAGCCCAAAAGACTGGTGGCCAAGGTAAAAGCCTGTTCTCACGTACAACGGAACCATCAACTATCGTCGATATTGTTATTTTTAATCGTGGTCAAAACACAGAAAGTATAAGCAGCCACAGCAACGGCTCGCCTCCTTTTACATGAGACTTAAAAACATAATAAAATTGTTGAAAACTGGGTGTACTAGGTATTAAAATCATCTCTGCCTAAACCATCTGGGATTAGAGGCATGAAGTTAAAATCACGGTAAATACTTAAATAAAGTTCAATATTGTTCACACTCGCTACCTCGTGGGATTAAACCGAGCTCCTTGCGGTATCTAAACTAAGTTTACTGTTACTTTCCGACTCACGTGTTCCAATAAGATAATGGATTTGTTGAAACAAATAATAAATTGCGATAATTGTTGTGTTCTACTCTAGTTCGTGTTGATTCTTCGAGTTTAGTAAGCAGGTTTTATTAGTTCTCTTAGGATAAAACTTTGCAAGCTGTTGCGCGTAACTTCATTTACGATCTAGGATAAAAAATATTATCATGCCAGGTGTTTACCTAAAGGGCACGCCGCGATAGTGGCGGTAAGTCCTCTCTTTGAGGAGTGGCTAGAGAGGCGCCACGGCGCCCTCACCTTCCGTCTGACGCAGGTCCTCACCGGACACGGTTGTTTCGGGAGGTACCTGCACCGAATCAGGCGGGAGGAAACGCCCGGATGCCACCATTGTGAGAATCGGCCAGAGGACACTGTGGAGCACACCGTGGAGGTGTGCCCCGCTTGGGCGGAGCCCCGCCGTGTTCTCGTAGCGGCGATTGGCGGCGGCGACCTCTCGCGTCCGGCTCTGGTACAAGCCATTGTCCGGGGCGAGGAGAAATGGGACGCTGTCGCCTCATTGCGAAGCATTGATGCTAGCGAAGGAGGTGGCGGAACGCAAGAGGGAGAAAACCTCAAGTCCCAGCCGCCGCGGGAGGCGCTCCGGGCGTCGGGGGCCACGTGATGGCTTCCGGCCACCGTAGACGCGGGCCTGTGGACGGTGAGTGATGGGCTAGCTCGCCGTCCGTCCGTCTTATGACGACGCCAGGCCGTGTCGACGGCGCGTTTGTGTGCCACGCGCGCCTCAAAGATATGTCAGCAACATGGAGGGGGCCCGCAAGGGCCGACGCCCGTCGGGGCTGCGGAATGCTGTAAGAGATACCGCGGCCTTGACATATAGGGCTAAGAAGTAGCATGGGTGGTTTTTATTCGGTAGAAGACTAACACTCCCTTTCGCTCTGCCCAACACCTTGGTTAAATAGGCCTTGGTTCAGCCTGTCATTTGTAGAACACAGTCTTTCAGGTACGTAGTCTTTACAGTCTTTACAGGTATTCAGTGGCTCAAAAGTCTGATGACCATTAACCAGAACTGGGTTGTGGAGGTCAGATAGACAGCCTTTCCATGTAAATACTGATATCAGTGTTTACATGGAACGGCTGTCTATCTGACCACCTTCCAGTCTAACCGAATGCAACAGAATATTCTGTTGCATTCGGTTAGACTGGAAGCCGACCCCCACATCAGTGGGGAAGGCTCCGTAGATTATATACACACATCAAAAGTGTCTAGGGATCAACATATATTTTTGCAATAACTTTTCTCCTGATTGATAATAATTAAAATTTTCTTTAAGGATTCATCAAATAAAGTGTTTTCGTTTGTCACAGTAACGATAAACCAAGTCACCTTTGCATTAATAAAGAAATTTGCCATTTTCCTAGGGATTCCATTTCCATAGGGATTTTTGACATTTGAACCACTAACATTAAAGTTCGAAAAAAAGACTGAAATAACAGTTTTCTTTAAAATTTTATTGGGTAACTTAAACAATTAATAATCCGTGTTTCTACCGCGAACACTAACAACACAAGAACATCGGTTTGGCATACTCAAAATGAGTTCATCCAAATCACGCTGTGGAATGGCCGCCCATGTTCGTTGCAACAACAAAAAAAGGTCTTCTTGCGACTGGATACCCTCCATATTCGGCAGAGCTCTTCTCTGTAGCATATCCCATGCATGCTCAATCGGGTTCAAGTCTGGCGACTGAGCAGGCCAGGGCAGGACATTGATGTTAGCTGCGGCGAGAGTCTGTCTTACAACTCTTGCGGTGTGCGGTCGTGCATTATCATGCATTAACTGAAATAAGGGACCGATTTGCACTTGTAGAGGAACGATGACGTCTGATACAATCGTCTCAGCATAAATTTGAGCGTTGAGGTTGCCTCTGATCCAAATCAACTCAGTTCTTCCGCCGATCCAAATACCCGCCCATACCATGATGGTTCCACCACTATAAGGATGGACTTCCTGGCAGGATTTTAATCGCTGTTGGCGTCCAGGGGTTCTCCAGTGTTGTATACGTCTTGTGTCCGGTCTCATACCAAAACGAGACTCATCAGAAAAGCACACGAAACGCCATTGTTCTTCTGCCCAATTTCTGTGTTCAAGAGCCCATTGATATCGAATCCTACGATTGTGCATTGCTATAGGTGGTACCCGTAGCGGTCTTCGGGAATGAAGGTTCACTTCATGCAAGCGGTTTCTGACTGTTTGGTCGCTAATTAAGTTCCCTGAAGAGTGATGAAGCCTCACGGCTAACATCATGGCGGTTATTGTTGGAGCTCTTCGAGTTAAGATTTGAATGTATCGGTCTTGTCTCCGTGTGGTGCAGCGATACCGTCCTCCATGGCGCTCAGCCACGGTACCAGTGCTTCGGTAACGTGTCCAAAGTCGACTGATAACACTCTGACTTGTATTCAGAGCTAAAGCCACAGTACGTTGCCGGGAACCAGCTTCTATCATTCCCACGGCTCTGAGCATTTCTTCCCTGCTTAAATGACGTCGCCGCTCCATAATAACGTTGGTTTTAATCAGTAGTAGGGAAACAGTAGCACTAATAATGTCTTCAATGCGTTGTATGTTTTTATAGGGAAAATATTGACAGCTGATTTTCATCTTTTACTCGAATTTGATTCACAGTTCCTGATTCAAATTATGAAATGCACCAAAAAGGATCCATATAAATTTATAAAATCATAAATTTATTACAAAGCCACATCTCAATCTCAAGAAATCCGCATAAAAATGCTTGATCCCTAGACACTTTTGATGTGTGTAGCTCTATGTTACAAATCAATCATAACCGCACTCACAAGAGCATGTATTAATATTTCGCTTCCATTCGTTTTATAAACCTTACTCTCCACTATAACGTAAACAGCAAAATCATTTCACCCCAAAATTTCAATTTCATTGCAAAATTCATGTTTATAATTCCGTTTTAAAGTGACCCAGAATGATGCAGTGAGATGTATGAGCGATCAAATTAATTCCAAGCTATATACGGTGGACGGCAAACGTCCGGCGCCAAAATAAATACCTACAAAATTATTTGTTCAGCCAAAGTTGAAACGGTTCCTGAACAAATACTTTAAATTGTCGGTGTTTATCGTTTAATTTAATATACGGGGCTGTGGATTGAGCATTATGCGGTGTTTTGTAACAAAGATGTATAATTTTTCTTGTAATTAAAAGAGACTACGCACCTGTTGTACGGGTTATTTTCTACAAGGTTTTCTCATTGTACGATCCAAACAAACTTAATTTTGTTTACCCTCTAGCCTAATCATCCTAAAATGGGAATAAGAATCCTGCTGCCCCGGTTCAGTCACACTGTCTCTTCAAATTTCTGTGTAGCAGACTTTAAAGTCACGGATAGATCAAAATTAGTACCTTTTATTATAGTAAAACTCGTTTATTATGATTAGTACAATAAAAAGAGGGTAAACAAAAAATATGGTTGTAAATACAGCTCGGGACTTAGAGCCTGTTGTTAGTCTGAAGTATTTTAACGAACTTCAAAGAGGAAAAGGGAATACTTGTAACCGCCGTCTAACAGAAATACAAACTGTTATTACAGAGCCCTTAAATAGTAACTCCGAGGGTCTATTGGATAAGGCGTTTTGACAGAAAACATAGCGACTAAGGGCTAAGTCGTATTATTGCAGATAAAACTTTGATATTACAAAGCTCAAATTGTATCCTTCGATATTTATTAACAAAATACAATCCACTTTGTCGGAGTTCAACTCGGTATTTAGGATAATATTTCAAGGGAAAGGTGCCTCGTTTCTTTACAAAAAAAAACTTAATATGACAAGCTTTTTCCTGGAGATTTCGATCGGAAGCATAACATAATCTGCATGCTGTTTCTATGGTAACTGGGCCTCAAGTCTCCTTGTCAGAAGAACCGGTCGGCTTATTCACGTTGCTAGGATAATAAGTAGGTAGCCTCTCTCCCTGCAAGTACGACCTCTTTTAGGTGAATCTGTTATGGCGCAAATGAACAGACAAACTATTTTTTAACTGGCCTACATGGTGTCCCACTGCTGGGCAAATACCTCCCCTTTCTCCTTTCTCTCTATCCTGTGCGATCTCGCTCACTCTCCGTTAAATTAATTTAACATTAAATGACAAATTAAGAATTAAGAGATTAAAAATTAACTACGTTCTGCATGCATATTAATATGGAAGATCAAACTTTATAAATACCATTTATTTCATCATTGAGTCTGCAATGTTTAATTAAGCCCGGTGCGGACATCATTCAACTTCAGCTTTTCCAGGTAATGCAGATATAAAACTAACTGAATTAAAAGTCTCTTTCATCCCTTTAATTTTTATTACGTTTAAACTATCTTGTTTCATCCCGGGCACTTCCAGTGTTATATCAACATTCAACGCACGGCTTGCGAGTCAGAGTACTAGGACCACTTGTATTAAGCAAACTCTCTAATTTAAAATGTATGAGCACGTTATACAAGTACAAAGTCAGATTAATTTGATGTTAAGTCAATATGCTTTGCAAAATTGAACCTTTGGTTCTCCGTAAGTTGGTGTAGTGAACTGATTTTAGGTATTTATTTTATTTCTGCAAATAGAAATGAATTTTATTAAATATAAAACTACACACATCAAAAGTGTCTAGGGATCAACATATATTTTTGCAATAACTTTTCTCCTGATTGATATTAATTAAAATTTTCTTTAAGGATTCATCAAATAAAGTGTTTTCGTTTGTCACAGTAACGATAAACCAAGTCACCTTTGCATTAATAAAGAAATTTGCCATTTTCCTAATAAAGGGATTTTTGACATTTGAACCACTAACATTAAAGTTCGAAAAAAAGACTGAAATAACAGTTTTCTTTAAAATTTTATTGGGTAACTTAAACAATTAATAATCCGTGTTTCTACCGCGAACACTAACAACACAAGAACATCGGTTTGGCATACTCAAAATGAGTTCATCCAAATCACGCTGTGGAATGGCCGCCCATGTTCGTTGCAACAACAAAAAAAGGTCTTCTTGCGACTGGATACCCTCCATATTCGGCAGAGCTCTTCTCTGTAGCATATCCCATGCATGCTCAATCGGGTTCAAGTCTGGCGACTGAGCAGGCCAGGGCAGGACATTGATGTTAGCTGCGGCGAGAGTCTGTCTTACAACTCTTGCGGTGTGCGGTCGTGCATTATCATGCATTAACTGAAATAAGGGACCGATTTGCACTTGTAGAGGAACGATGACGTCTGATACAATCGTCTCAGCATAAATTTGAGCGTTGAGGTTGCCTCTGATCCAAATCAACTCAGTTCTTCCGCCGATCCAAATACCCGCCCATACCATGATGGTTCCACCACTATAAGGATGGACTTCCTGGCAGGATTTTAATCGCTGTTGGCGTCCAGGGGTTCTCCAGTGTCGTATACGTCTTGTATCCGGTCTCATACCAAAACGAGACTCATCAGAAAAGCACACGAAACGCCATTGTTCTTCTGCCCAATTTCTGTGTTCAAGAGCCCATTGATATCGAATCCTACGATTGTGCATTGCTATAGGTGGTACCCGTAGCGGTCTTCGGGAATGAAGGTTCACTTCATGCAAGCGGTTTCTGACTGTTTGGTCGCTAATTAAGTTACCTGAAGAGTGATGAAGCCTCACGGCTAACATCATGGCGGTTATTGTTGGAGCTCTTCGAGTTAAGATTTGAATGTATCGGTCTTGTCTCCGTGTGGTGCAGCGATACCGTCCTCCATGGCGCTCAGCCACGGTACCAGTGCTTCGGTAACGTGTCCAAAGTCGACTGATAACACTCTGACTTGTATTCAGAGCTAAAGCCACAGTACGTTGCCGGGAACCAGCTTCTATCATTCCCACGGCTCTGAGCATTTCTTCCCTGCTTAAATGACGTCGCCGCTCCATAATAACGTTGGTTTTAATCAGTAGTAGGGAAACAGTAGCACTAATAATGTCTTCAATGCGTTGTATGTTTTTATAGGGAAAATATTGACAGCTGATTTTCATCTTTTACTCGAATTTGATTCACAGTTCCTGATTCAAATTATGAAATGCACCAAAAAGGATCCATATAAATTTATAAAATCATAAATTTATTACAAAGCCACATCTCAATCTCAAGAAATCCGCATAAAAATGCTTGATCCCTAGACACTTTTGATGTGTGTAGTTGGTTTGTTAGTGTTTGATATTGGATAGTTTGTGTGTTTAAAAACAGCTGCCCAATTATTTCTTTTTTACCCGACTACGGCGAAGCCAAAAGGAAAGATAATGATTTTGGCAGTATGTATGTATGTAGGTATGTATGAATATGTTTGTATGTTCCACCGTAGCGCCTAGACTACTGGGTGTATTTTAATAAATGAGGTGTCAATAGATTTGTAAGAATAACGCGGGTGACATGGGCTATATAAATTTTAGCAATTCATTTTATGACAGACTTTAAATGACAAATTCTAAGCAAGCGAAAAAAAAAATTGAGAGAATCATAACATATTTGGTATCAAATGAAAGATCTTGGCGAGTACATCACAAGGATGTATATTATATTATAGTTCAAGTCAACATATACGTTTAGATTGCAGTCAAACAGTTCTCGCGGTCTAGTTTGTGTTATTTACTCGTATTATGTAAATAACAAACCAACATTAAGTAGAATATTACATTATGAAAGTAACATATTATAACGTATTTATTGAATAACATACAAAAATCACATTCAAATAAAAAAAAATAGTACTGCAACCCGACTTCGAAAAAAAACGCAAACTAATAAAACCGCGGTCTTAAAAGTATTAAACATAAAAAATTGTCTAGTAAGTAGATAATTTGATAAATTATACAGGACAGTCGTAGTCGCATGCCACCTTGTTAATGGCAACTAGCAGCTGACTTCTGTATCAATGAGAACGCCACGAAGGAGCATCAGGTATCAGTGGCATGCGACTACGGCTGTCCTCTTTAATAATTATCAAATTATCTGCTTACTAGACGATTTTTCTTGTTTAATTCTTTTTAGACCGCGGTTTTTTTAGTCTGCGTTTCTATTCGTAGTCGGGTTTTAGTTTTTTAACATTTTTTTTTCATTATGTTTTAATTTTGAAAACATGTAAAAAGTTTCCAAAGTAAAGTTACAATTTCGCTGGCCACTGAAAATCAAAATAATTGCGGATGCCATTAAATTCTATTCAACTTACAATTTTTTTAAATGGAGCTCACAGGATTTTCTGTACGTAAAACAGCCGGTATTTACTTTAATTATTTGTTTTAAATTCGAACCTGTTTGGTTTAAGACTCTTTGATTCGAACTGTTTGTGTCGTTTTTGATGTCTATTGCAACTTGCAACGTAATTTTTGTCTTCTATTTGTGTTGTTGGTGAATATTTGATATATTTTGTCGTGAAACTGTAGCGAATTTTACCACACGGCAGATCTGCGTACGTATGAACAACCATATTATTTTATTATTTAAGAGCATCAAGTTGTTCTCGTAACTAAAGTATTCATGATTGCTTGCTTGACCATGTCAATATTGTTGTGCTGATTATGGCCCTTTGTTTTGAGAACTACAAGTGAATAACTACTGCCCATAGGTTCTTTCATTGTCACACATAACTCCACTAAATCAGGGCTATTTTAAAACTTTCGTCAATAAATACCTAACAAAATAAAATGTTTTTACCTGAAAGATAAACCCCAAGAGTTACCGAGCCCGTACCGTTAAGCGAAGCCACTCTTAAATTTATTTAAACTGAAAGCTCAAGAACCAACACTGAGTGTAAACATTAAAATTTCACTACTTTATGCGGTTAACAAAAACGCTGGTGCAGTTAAACTATACAAACCATGAATTTATACCCGAAAGTCGGTCCTAATTAAAGCCGGACTGCGGATTCGGCAGTATGCGGGCTGTCGGAACATCGTCCTACAGACCGTGGACACAGAATAGATACATACAGAAGGCCATACACATGCACGAAACAACAGAATATAAGATCATCACGCCTGTTATCTACGAAAGTTAGGCAGAGGTGTTTCTAATAGTACCTACACCCATATTTCTCCTGACATGTTTTAGTCCCATGGAATAGGGGGCGAGCCTATGCCATCATCCAGGCCCAAATCCAGACTCTGTGGCCGTTACTCAGAAATTGCTAATGGAAAAATCCTGTGCGAATCAAAATCAAAATCAAAAGTAGTTTATTCAAACTAGACTGATAATCAGCATAATATTCGAACGTCAAAATTTACATTACTTATTTACAAGAGACAGTCCCCCAGAACGCCACCCTTCGACTTCTAGTGTTTTAGCTGGAAAGAAGAAGTGGCAGAACAAACTCCCCAGCTCTGTCTGGTAGGTTAGAAGAATACAACAGTAAGGTGTAGATTTACTACAGGCACAAATCAATAAAAAAAGTATATAATAATAAACAACGTAAAAATAAAATCGTAGTAAGGACCTCATGCTCTGTAACGAGACCGTCGCATAATAAACCAAGAAATAGTAATACTACGTGCAAAGGTCTCTTCTCTGCGAGAGGGTGCAAGATCAACCACGAGTACTTTGGCAGATGTTACATGCCTTCAACTTTTTGTTCTAGGACATGTTAGCTCCATACAACTAATGAAAACGCACACATACCACGCACCCGTTTCTCACTCGTTGCTTGAAGTTGACCTTCTGCGCGTATCCACGTAGGTATACTATGAGGTTAATATTGTTATATTATTAAGCCTTCTTATATATTTATTGAGAAGAAGTGGCGGCAAGGTTAAGTAGAAATCGGAAGTTGTATTTGCGTATTCCATAAGAAAAGGGATTATGTTCCATTAGTGGCCCAAAAACCCGTGTTTTATTCCCAATGTTCTTTGGTTTTTACTAAAACAATAAAAAGTAATTCATTTCTACAACTATTTAAATGATGCAGTGATTGAAATACCTAAAATTTTAATTACTATGAGTGAAGGATTTGGTCGTTCACCATTAATGAGCACACGGATTATTCGTTAAGTAAAGCGGACGGTAGCGATTGGCTGGAAATATAACACAGGTCCAAAAAAAAAATTACCTACCATGATACATGTTGTTCGGCGTTTGGACAAAATGGTATATTGTTTCTCCTCTTCCTGTAATGCATCCAAAGCTTGATTAAAAAAAATCCATTTTAGCGATAAGACCGCCCGTGTGAAATGTTTTCTTTCATTAATGTTTCTTGTATGGTGCGCTTATTAATAAGACTTTTTTAGTCTATTATTTTTTCAACTATCGGGTCGCCTTTTTTTTTTTTGGCGGGTGGAAAATCATCGAATAACCCCTCCCGCTCTTGGGCAGAGCAAAAGGGAGACATTCAGACTTCTACTGACTAAAAACCACCCATGTTCCTTCTTCGCCCTCTATGTCGAGGCCGCGATAACTAGTGTACAACCCGCGGCCCCAACGGCGAGTTAGCCCATCACTCACCGTCCACAGGCCCGCGTCTACGGTGGCCGGAGGTCATCGCGTGACCCCCGACACCCGGAGCGCCTCCCGCGGCGGCTGGGACGAGAGGTTCTCTCCCTCTCGCGTTCCGCCACCTCCTTCGCTAGCATCACTGCTTCGCAGAAGGAGGCGACGGCGTCCCATTCCTCCTCGCCCCAGACGATGGCTTACACCAGGGCCGGGCGCGAGAGGTCGCCGCCGCCGATCGCCGCTACGAGAACTATCGGGTCGCCTTCCATCGAAAACAAAAATACTACTACTCAGCTGAGTACCGGTACTTAAAACGTCGACGCCTTTTAGTAGACAGAGCAGTGTGCACTTAACCATTCTCGAGGTGGCGTCCCCGACTTACGAACAGTACGTGGGTTCGGACCCAGCCAGGCGCATTATTTTGTGTAATTTATTTCATCATCATCATCATCTGCATATATTTTCCTAACCATTTATTTATTTCATCATCACTGTTCTCAAAAGGTTAAAGGAAAACATCTTGAAGATACAAAATTATATAAATAGATATTATCTTAGAACCCGACATGTGACATCTACCAGCCCGCACTGGGCTCGCGTGGTGACTTTATAGCCTAAGCCTTTGTCTCGGCTGTGGGTACATTACAGGCTAATTATCCCTTAGTAGACTGGTTACTTCTACCGAATTTAAAAATATAATTGAATTTTATTACAGTAGGTATTTAAAGTAATTCATAACCGCTTTCCGCTTACTCTTATACGAATGTCCTCTGTCCTAGAGATAAGCTTAAATGCATCGGTAATGAGCTTGCACGGCCTAACTAGTCGGGTGAGCGTAAGAGGATTTTTCGCTCGCATTTTCATTGTAATTTATAATACTCTGTGATAGCTGTGTACCCTGCGTTCTTTTTTTATGCGGCAAAACTTTTTTGCTCAACATCTAGGCAGGTATGTATGCAGAAACTAACTGCTGTTCTACGTATATTTAACTAATTATAAGTAGCTTTTAGTAGTTATATAGACACTGCAGTAGTTACCTGGTTCATTGTTCTAAGTCAACCAAGTTTCTACTACATCATTAGCACTGAAAACAAGGTATTTAGCATGTTTACTGTTTGTTTTGAGTTCCTGATGTTATGACGCTGTTGCAAACACCAAATAAATATGGTAAATATCACGTTTTCAGTGTTCGCGTTATTAATGCCAATTTAAAAACGTATATGTTATAAGTGTGTTGTTGTTGTTGTTACTTTATGCTTCTATGTTTTGTTATATTTTGGAAGCCGACTCCAACCTAAGAACACTCACCACATTCATTCACAAACAGACAACACAGAACCTAAACCACAGGTTCTAGAACTTAGAAATAAACAGATACAGAGTTCCATAAGACGGTATGGTTAGCGCAGTAGCTGCTGCGTGTCGCGTGTTCGATTCCCGCACAAAACAAATATTTTTATCGTCTACCTAAAGTTGTGCCAGGTGTGGTTTGTGTATGTGGGTTGAAATGTTTGTAAAAGTAAAAGATAACTAAGGTTTTTTTTTTAATTTTTCCCATAATGGAAACGGGAAGTTCATCGTTTTTGCCGATGGGAAATTCCAACAGGCACACAGATTACCCAATAATAGGATAGTTAACAAAAAAACTAATTAGTCCGTCATATAGATTACTAAAAAATATTAAACACGTTTTTTTCTTTATTCACGTAAACAAACAATGAAGACGATCCAGTGCTTTGAATACTCGTGTGACGTCATACTCTAAGACATTAGTATGACATTTTTTTGCGGTCATTGACGTCGCCAACCCCCACTCAAATCTTTGACGCGTTTTATCTTCGTCAATTTTTATTGATTTGATAAAACCAACAATACGGATCCAATATTTTTCGATAATCTAACAGGCGGATTAATTTGAATCACATTTTTTTTTAAGTCAGTTAAAATCCCTATTGTAAAGTTAGAGATGCTCAAAATTAAAACCACTGGAAGTACATTTCAAAGTCTCACAATACCTATATAATTTAAAACGCTATCAACACTAGGGAAACTGTATAATTTCCTCTTTACAAATGGAAAGAGCAAAAGAAATAATTATTCCGTTTGTGAATATTGCAAAGGCTTTGAATTTCCTGTGGTAAACGAGGTAGTCGCTTTGGTTTCCCGGTAGCGCTCCACTCTTCAGCAAGGACGTTCATATACCAACTATTACCTGTTCCCGTTTAGACGGACATGACACTCACATGTGTCAAGGGAGTGCGGAACTGATGGAGATTATTCGCGTTCCTTTTTGCGACCTTTTGGTAATCAGCGGCTTATTCGAATTAAAACATCGAATCTACCAGAGTGTTGAATAATGTTACACTACTCAAAATTAATAGACGTTAGCGCACGTTGGACGGCCAATAGACACACGACGTGGACACGACCTAGTTACCAAGCAATGAAAACCCATTACACTCCGTCACAATGTTTCTTTGTCACCGAAATTAGCATGAAAACTACATCAGAACAATTGAAAATCTCGTTATGCATATGAAAATGGCGTCATAATTCAAAAATGTGTAAACCTTTGTGTTGCAGTGCACATTTAGTGAATATATTACGCTGTTTAGTTGGCCTGTGTGCTCGAAGTTTCGTTTCTCTACATCCCTGTGGAAAAGCTAAATCTTCACGACACTAAAGAAAATGTCCACGATGTTCCTAGTCCACACTTGAACAAGCAGGTTTGATCAAAACACAGTCTTTGCATTTGATACTAAAAGTTCGCTCATTTTTTTTCTATGACCGTTTTATTTTTCCCCGTAGAATTACCTTATTGTTTAAAACCATTGTATGTATATGATAAATATGGTCATGTTTCTTGTCCAATTTTAAAGTATCTCTTTTGTAGTAGAATGTTAAAATCTTAATTATCATCGGAATGGTTGTTTAGAATGTGTAATTTGAAACATAAATTCATGGAATAAGTTCTTCTTTTGTGGAGCACCTAAAACTGCAGTCGCTGTTCACTTAGCTTATCGACAAAGTTATAATGTATGCCTCTCAAACTTTTTCGAACGTGTAGAGCCAAGTGTTCGTGTTAGATTCGTAGCCGACAATAACCAAGCGATTTTTATCAGGACATGAGTGTGATTTTCGACTTTCAACAGTCGAGAAACTATGATGGTGTAAACGAGGTTTTACACGTGGATTCAAAATAACAAAACAATATGTTACACCGATAAAATATACTTTATTGTTTATCAAAATTGTATCACCGACAGATGGAAGGTCAAAACATCTACTTTTGGTAAGCATTACAGCTATACTATATTTAAACGAGACGTCAAAAGTTATAACAAAGCGAACTGTAACAATAACAATTTCATATTCCCAAAACGGACTCAATTTATGAACAACAAACAAAAGTTAAAGGTTATATCGTAAAACAATAACGGGACTCACTCCCAATCCGGATTGTCCGATCTCTATACCGGGGTAAGTAAAACTAACTGATCCTAACCTTGTTACCGGAGACCCGTTTTCTAAGGTAGTTTTTTTACTCGGCTTTGCTCGAGTTATAGTCTGAAATTACCCAACAGGAACGTTTTAAATATATCCATCATTCATTCATCATAATTTAGCTTTCCATTGGTGAAAGAATTTTCAGAATCGGTTTATAAGTTCCAAATATTACCTCCGGATGTAGGGGACATCCTAACTCACAAACAGACAGACTCTTTATAATACTACTAGTACTTATACGAAACTAAAACTTCACATCTTACGTCTAAAGAGTAAAATAAATACAAGCGAACAAATCAAATTCAAAGGATGAGGCCAGAATGTTTAAGTTTATATGTTCAAGTAATAACGCTTGACCCTAATAAGGTAGGCGTTGATAAAGGGATTACTTTACAAACTTGTTGATAAAACCTCTTTGTTCAATCCTGAAGTTATTCAATTAGGAAACTATTCTGACCTTTTGAACCTGATATTGTTTTCAGTCTTTAAACAAGGAGAAACCAGCAATATTAACACATTAATAAAGGTGATTTTGAAATAACAAAAAAATGTTTAAAGGGTCGTTCTGTTCATTATTTTGTATAATTTTGTACGGAAATCAGCTGCTACATACATTTTTTTTTAATTGTGCGAACATTAGTATATAAATAAAAGATGAACAGAAGACTTTTTTCGGTTTTTATACGTCACGATGGAGGGCTATCAAAAGGTGTTTGGGATGAGTCAAGGCTTTTGAATATAGTATATTCATCATCACCATAAAACTTACTGTACTTATCCCAATGTATTTGAGGTTTTCTTCCACATTTCTCAAATTTATTTCACTAATATCTTGTGTTGGTAAATAAAATGTTTTTGCACGTACTGTAATAAGTTAAATTCATTTATTTGTGTAAATGTATTGGTACTGTCGTAAGAATTATATTATGCAAAAGCATGTGGCAACGCAATGCAATGCATATTATGGCTGTTTTTTGAAAAATGAAAAAAATGTGACGAAAGTGACATCCGCGAAAACTCCTAAATTCAGAATATTTTAATTAGTAGGAGGATTTTACTTAATTATTAGTAGGATGATTGAGCCCCCACCGCGTTCACGGTTTGCGTAGCAAAAATATATTCGAAAATAAAGTAAAGTGAAAAAACACTAAAATGAACACTATAATAACACTCATTTCAATGTTATGTACTGTATTTCCGAATGCAGACCGAACCAAATAGTTACCCGAAATAGTTCCGAAATTAATTAAAGATTGAAAAAGTGCAGTTTACGTATACATTAGCCGTGGCCCACTTTCGTCTTCTTAGAGCCAGTATATCTTGTATTAACTTAGCTGGAAATACGGGAACAAGCAACAGCCACACGGGTCGATTTCCAAGTTAAGCTGTACTTGCCTAGGTTGGTCCGTGGATTTGTGACCACCCATTATATGCCGAGTTTTAAATCCCATAAAGTCGTTGGTCTCGGCTGTCATTTGAAGATCTTTGATGGTCGTGACAGGTCAGTGACTCGACAGTCTGACAACCTGGCTTACCAAAGGTTACCATATTACCCAATACTAATTGAGTTGTGGAGGTCAGAAAGGCTGTCGCTCCATGCAAAATATTGGTATTTAGCTGCATCCGGTTAATAGACTGGAAGCAACGTAGTTGAGAAAAGGCTAGGCAGATGATGACTTCGCTGGAAACAATAAAAATCCCGAATTTTCTTATCGATACTAATTCATCAAAGTGATACCGTTTCGAATCTTCTGTAAAGACAATTTCAGATCAGACGTTCCTGAATCCCTCCTGGGTATTAAGTAAAATATTTCATTCAATGAGGTAGTGACTTTTGTCTGCGTTCAAAATTAAAATATCTAGCTTGGGACGTGTAAAATAACACGTTTTTATCCAGCGTAATAGTTGACGCCATTCCGTAATCATGCCGGGCCAGCACGTACATTAAGTTTAAAAAATAAACAGTTCACATTTACCCCAGTGTTTGCACACGCTGTATTATTCACTCAACTACCGTGGAGAAACGGCGTTTCTATGAAAGAACTAGTAGATTTACAGTCTGTTATTATTGCTAAAGTTTCTAGCGCCTGCAATGCTAGTGCAGCAACTTGAAGGCTAAATGAAAATTATAATATGTATGAATACAATTGTTTTATTTATTGCAATAGTTTGTTTTGCTGGTAAACCTCGACGCGTTTATTGAGTTACTTTTTCTAACTTTAGAAAGTTCGCGCTAGCGGTATTGTTAGATCTATATTATTTTATTTTTAAAGCAACTTTGTCGGATATTATATTTGTTCAAATAAAATTTGAGTGTTTATTTCATCACCACTACAAAACGATGAAGGAAAACATCGTGAGGAAACCGGCATGCCTTAGAAAAAAATAGAAGAAAAAAATCGAAAACATGTGACATCTACCAGTCCGCACTGGGCCCGCGTGGTGGGTTATATATAGCCCATCCTTCTCATAGAGAGGAGGTCTGATTCCCTGCAGTGGGACCATTTATAGATGATGATGATGATAATTTGAGTTATAGAATACTAGCTGATGCCAGCGGCTTCACCCGCTACAACCCACGGGAATATAAAATCGGAATAAACACTATCTTATTTGTTAATCCAGGTTATAAACTATCTGTGTACCAAATTTCATCTAAATCCGTGCAGTAGTTTTTGCGTGAAGAAGTAACAAACATACACACTCACACACTCACAAACTTTCGCCTTTATAATATTAGTGTGATGCTGTTTCAGTGTGTATCGAAAATCACTTTTAAAAGTTTCATAGAGTGCTCGCGTCTCGAAACGACAACTTTAGTTTACATAATCTATACTAAAATATTATAAAGAGGAATGATTCGTATTTTTTTATGTAAAAAGTACTAGACCGATTTGAAAGATTCTTTCACCGTTGGGAAGCTACACTATCCCCGGATGACATAGGCTACTACTTATCCCTGTATTCCCACAGAAACACGAACTACGTGGGTGATGCCAAGTTCCGTCCGCTAGTTAGAAAGAAAGAAAGAAAATTGTGTTTATTATAAAAATTATCAAAACAAATTCAAAATGATCAAAAACTAATAATGCCAAACGGGCCTCAGCTCAGCTGAACGCCAGATGGCAACACAAAGTGCACCATCTGACGCTGATTTTCAGCTGCTGCCCAAGAGTGCCATACGAGAGTTAAAGTATATACATAATATGGTGCTAATACATTTCATGATGCAAAATGGGACCAACAATACGTTAGCCAAGCGCGTTTCGAAGCATCATTGTGGAATTGTCCCCCTTGACAATTCACTGTAGTGGATTTTGGGAGGCTTACGAGGGTTCCCATAAAGCACTGGATGTTTCCGCAGTAACATGGCTATAGCGTAATACTATTATTTACTGCTCACTGTAGGTAAAGTCAAAGAAACTCATCTACTTCTATCTTATAAATATATAAAACTAGCTGAACCCGCATGCCTTGCAATGCCCTTTTTCCTACCTACTACCTGCCTACTACCTACCTACTACTTAACCTACCTACCTACTAAATACATACCTACCTACTACCTACCTACTACCTACCTACTACCTACCTACTACCTACCTACTACCTACCTACTACCTACCTACTACCTACCTACTACCTACCTACTACCTACCTACTACCTACCTACTACCTACCTACTACCTACCTACTACCTACCTACTACCTACCTACTACCTACCTACTACCTACCTACTACCTACCTACTACCTACCTACTACCTACCTACTACCTACCTACTACCTACCTACTACCTACCTACTACCTACCTACTACCTACCTACTACCTACCTACTACCTACCTACTACCTACCTACTACCTACCTACTACCTACCTACTACCTACCTACTACCTACCTACTACCTACCTACTACCTACCTACTACCTACCTACTACCTACCTACTACCTACCTACTACCTACCTACTACCTACCTACTACCTACCTACTACCTACCTACTACCTACCTACTACCTACCTACTACCTACCTACTACCTACCTACTACCTACCTACTACCTACCTACTACCTACCTACTACCTACCTACTACCTACCTACTACCTACCTACTACCTACCTACTACCTACCTACTACCTACCTACTACCTACCTACTACCTACCTACTACCTACCTACTACCTACCTACTACCTACCTACTACCTACCTACTACCTACCTACTACCTACCTACTACCTACCTACTACCTACCTACTACCTACCTACTACCTACCTACTACCTACCTACTACCTACCTACTACCTACCTACTACCTACCTACTACCTACCTACTACCTACCTACTACCTACCTACTACCTACCTACTACCTACCTACTACCTACCTACTACCTACCTACTACCTACCTACTACCTACCTACTACCTACCTACTACCTACCTACTACCTACCTACTACCTACCTACTACCTACCTACTACCTACCTACTACCTACCTACTACCTACCTACTACCTACCTACTACCTACCTACTACCTACCTACTACCTACCTACTACCTACCTACTACCTACCTACTACCTACCTACTACCTACCTACTACCTACCTACTACCTACCTACTACCTACCTACTACCTACCTACTACCTACCTACTACCTACCTACTACCTACCTACTACCTACCTACTACCTACCTACTACCTACCTACTACCTACCTACTACCTACCTACTACCTACCTACTACCTACCTACTACCTACCTACTACCTACCTACTACCTACCTAAATACTACCTACCTACCTATCTACCTACCTACAACCTAACTATCTACTTACCAAAAAAAAAAAAAAAAATTATCCTATGTCCTTCTCCTGGCTCTAAACTACCTCCCTGCCAATTTTCAGCTAAATCGGTTCAGCCGTTCTTGAGTTATAAGTGAAGTAACTAACACGACTTTCTTTTATATATATAGATTCTTATGTCACAGTTATAGTTCCATATTCCTCGGAAATGGCTTGACCGGCCATGGCACAATAATATCACAAATTAGGGTTATAGATTTTTTGATTCTTGGAACGAGAATCGAATACTGAAAAATCTCCTTCAATTTGTCCCTCATTTAACCTAACACACTGTATAAATACAATTAAGTTACACATTTTAAATACAAGATGAGGAAAATTGAGCCCGTCGGGGCTGCAGGACCCGTCGGGGCTGCGGGTTGTTGTAAGAGATACCGCGTCCTCGACATAAAGGACTAAGAAGGAACATGGGTGGTTTTTAGTCAGTAGAAGTCTGACACTCCCGGGAGGGGTTATTTCATGATTTCCCACACCGCAACAAAAAAAAGAAGTAAAATGTTGAGTATGATATGAATGTTTGTTTTTTTTTAAAACGTTGCCCCCTCCGGGCTAGGAATTTCTCCTGTATCGTGGGCGCGTTCACAAACATTTAAACTCACATACGCAAATGACTATAAGAGACTAGATGGCTATAAGAGTAAGGGTAGATCAAAAAAACGATGGATGATCTGTGTGAAGAATGATATGGCTAGAAAGGATGCGACTTCTGACATGACGACTAAGAGGGGAGTATTTTATATTATTTTCTTTATTCAAATTTATACATATAAATTATATTTTTAAATATTCCTATACAAAATAATATAAAAAACATTTAAAAATATAAAAAAATATTATAATATTAATTTAATTGTTAAAGTTCACCAACAGTTGTTACAGATATTTTACAAAAGAAGACATGCGGCACCAAGCCTATGATGATGATACTTTATAGGTGTTGGGTTCCCACCACACAAAATATGTCTCAGTGTGAATACTATGTTACCTATATGAAAAAAAAAAATTAAGCGCTTAATAATTATATTATTATATATGACGTAACTTACTAGACATTAAGCACGCCGTTGTTATTGGTCTTATCTATATTAGGATACATCCACACAAAAAGATTAAATTTTTATAAAATGAGTAACGTAGTTCTGGAGTTCATGGGATCGTCCACCAATACGTCATTCACCAGAAGATAAGATACCTACCATAAAACAAATGACTCCCGCCTTAGACGTTAAATAGGCAAGAATAAAAAACTTCCCGTCATAAAAGTTTATAATACTAAAGTTAGAAACTTTATTACTTAAGAGATACTTACTAAACTTTTTAGTCTGTGTTTTAAAGTAATTCGCGTCCGTTAAATTTTATATGTGGGAACGTAAAAATGCTTTATAAAAATCAATGTTTGACATAGAAACTTTACATATACATCTATCGTATGTTTGCAGAACAAACCTTGCTAACCTGAGAGCCCATGTTTGACATATTCAACCTTTACGAAACATGGGACCTCCCCATAAATCACTACGACGAACAACCAAGGGATCATGCCATAATTACCATACTGTTGTTAGAGGAATCAGAGATCACTGTCTCTTTAATTTATTCATGTAGTAATGGATTCTGTTGTTCTTCAAGTTGTTACGTTTATGTTTTCAATTTATCGTAGCATTGCGTAGCACAGTGCTACGCGTAACGTAGCAGTGGCGTAGCGCTACGATTATAGCTGCGCATAAAGAATAATAATATAAATAATTATATTTACACTGTCTACTGGCATTTTGTTTACCATTGACTTTAAAAATATTAATTAGGTATAGTTTTGAGGAACTAGGTTTCATCATTCATCACAAAAGATCTAGATGTAAAAGTATTTTCTGAAAATTAAAAAAGTAAATTTTATTGCACAAATATTATACTCGTATATATTTTTTTTACATTTTGTTGTTTTAGTGATGCTTAGTTTGTACGCCGCAAAAAGTGAAAAAAAAAATTTTTTTAAGTCACGTTAATGGAACTACGGATTGATTGGAAGTCCGGGACATTCAATACAATAGGAACTACCATCAATTCCTTTCCATTGGATGATTGAAAAAGTTTCTAGTATACACACCAAACTCATTTTGAGTTTTTCCAAATGGGTATTTGTGTTCCGGGTCCACCATGAAGTGGTTTTTTTAGGATGTATGAGCCATCGAATCGCAACCTGATATCATGAATCTTAGATAGATGAACAGTTTATACGATACAGGAGCACACTGTTCAATCACTTAAAAAATTAGTAAATCGGACAATTTGAAAATTTCAACGCTGTGTGGGTCTTGAGTTATTTAATGAATAATTAATGATATTACAACAAATAATACAAATTAAAGTGGGCTTCCCTACTAAGATTTCACGAAACCCTTCATGTGCGAGTCCGACTCACACTTGTTTATTATCTATTTCCTTTTCATGTACATAATTCTTTAGGCAGGCAAAGGGGATAGATCCGATGTGGCATATCAACCTACCCGCCATTTTGTGTTTTTTTTTAAATCGCTGTCCACTCTGAAAGTGGTATGTATGGATAGAGGACATTTAGACAAACAAATAAAAATATAAGCTTAAAAACTAAAACCCGACTACAAACCGCGGTCTTAAAAGTAGAAAACAAGAAAATTATTCTTGTCTGATATTCATTTGAATTTGTATATTTCAATTTAAATATAAGTAAAATTATTATAGAGGACCGCCGTAGTCGCATGCCACTGATACCTGATGCTCCTTCATGGCGTTTTCATTTATACAGAAGTCAGCTGCTGTTGTTGTTAGCAAGGTGGCATGCGACTACGACTGACCTCTTTAATAACTTTACTTATATTTAAATAGAAATATACAAATTCAATATATGAATATCAAACAAGAATAATTTTCTTGTTTTCTACTTTTAAGACCGCGGTTTGTAGTCGGGTTTTAGTTTTTAAGAATTTTATTTTAGTGTTATTTAATAAATCCGTTAAAATATATTACTATCATGATTCTACTGGTTTTCAAATAGTACGAGTAAATAGCAGACTAGACCGCGAGAACTTTTCGACCGCATTCTAAATGTGTTAAACTATAATATAATATACATATTTGTAATTTGCTTGCCAAGACCTTTCATTTGATACCAAACATGTTATGATTATCTCAATTAAATTTTTTTCGAGCTTAGAATTTGACATTTAAATTCCGTCACAAAAAGAATTATTAAAATTTATATAGCCTATGTGATCTGGGCTATTCTTACGAATCTATTGACACCTCATTCATTAAAATACGTTCAGTAGTCTAGGCGCCACGGTGGAACTTACAAACATATATACATACATACATAGACTGCCAAAATCATTACCCTTCCTTTTGGCTTCGCCGTAGTCGGGTAAAAATATCCAGTAACACGGTATCTCAAAGTGTCACGTTACTGAGATATTTGAAAGTAAAGACCGAGAAATGAGTACTACGACTATTATTAAAAATACCTACTTTTAAAGGCTATATTACGTGCAAAAGACACGAAATTGTATCCAATCGTTCCCAGGTTGATTATTATTATGCGCACGAGAAAATCGCTTCGCAACGCAATGAAACGGTATATTATGTCAAATATTTTCCCGTGCTCCTAGTAATATGTAATGTACCTACTATCTTTTAATAAACAGTGACAATAATAATCAACGCCATCTATACGTAAAAGGTCTATTTTTTATGTGGTCAATCTCCTTATTTGTCGATCTTTACCTTCAAATATCTCGGAAACGTGTACACTTTGGGGTACCATATTACATGTCATGTTTTGTTCGTCTAGATGCCTTCTACCCATTCATACCAATCTCATCGTGGGCCGTGATTTTTTTTTAAAAAAAACAAAGTGGCGGTGGGTCGATATGCCAGCTTCCAAACAAAAAAGCTCAAACCCCTTTCAAAAAAAAAAAGTAAATTTGGTATATCAGAGTTGATATTTACAAGTTTAGTGTTTTAAGCTCTACGCAGAAATCCGCAAATTCTGGCAATACTACTCGTACCTTTGCAAGTATTCGGAGCAATTACCGCGTTTTCCTGTTTCGTGTTACTCTGTACATTAAAGTAGGAGTGGGAGCTGGCTAAATGACTGGTAACAAACAAGGTAAATGTTTCAGGGAAGTGACGTAACTACATCGTTAAGGCTATGGGACTCCTAGTTTACGAACTAAAACAGAACTATGTTTGCTGCCTCTGTTCTGTGAGTTCTAGAGATGGACTGAGAGTTTCTCATATTTCTAGAATTACTGCATTAGTCCTGGAGATGGTTACAGGCTCGCCCCATATTACATAAGAAAAAAATAAATGTGGGTGTACTAATGAGTACACCTCTACCTAAACCTTTTTTTTTTTGGGCCGTCAAATCATCAAATGACACCTCCCACTCTTGGGCAGAGCGAAAGGGAGTGTCAAACTTCTACTGACTAAAAACCACCCATGTTCCTTCTTATCCCTTTATGTCGAGGCCGCGGTATCTCTTTCAACATCCCGCAGCCACCTCTACCTAACCCTTTAGGGAATACAAACGTGATGTTAAGATGATACTGCATTCATAGTGACAAAGGTTTAGCCACAAATACCAACTTCAGTTATCTGCTTACTTTTCACCCGACTACGGCGAAGCCAAAAGGAAGGGTAATAATTTTGGAAGTCTATTTTCCCCTTTTATCTTGTGATCGGCTTCTAGTCTAACTGGATGCAGCTGAATACCAGTATTTTACATACCACATCTGTCTATCCAGTCCAACAACTGGATCCAAGCGAAGTCAGTCAAACCCTTTGACTGACTTGGCTTGACTGATTGTCGGACTTTTAAGGTTTTGACTATCCGAAATGGCTGTTAAAAACTACAAATGACCGTATCAACATAACCGACCCCTTCAAAGTAAAATAAGAGTACCTATATTATTCTTAAATTCCCAAATGACCTGATTTATTTCATTCCATGGGGTCGTCATGGGATATAAAAGAAGGTGAAAAATAATATCTGGTCAAATAGTTGGGAGCGTTGGTAAAGAATGGACTAATGGGCCGCATGCGAGGCAACACCAACATTGGGAAGCAATATTGGGAAGGGTTGATTATCCGGCTGCGGGTTGTACACAAATTACCGCGGCCTCGACATATAGGGCTAAGAACGAACATGAGTGGTTTTTAGTCAGTAGAAGTCTGACACTCCCTTTCGCTGTGCCCAAGAGCGAGAGGAGTTATTTGACGATTTTCCACACGCCAAACAAAAAAAGGGGCTGGAAGTGTTCGGAGGCTGCATGTTGTTCGTAAGAGATAAGTACCGCGGCCCGGAAGTCATTCGATGATTTACCAACCTCCAAAAATAAAAAGGTTCTGGAGGTGTTATTTACAATTTATGTATGTAGTTATAAGTATTATTTACTAACAATGCCTTTCCCGAAAATAAAATGATTAATTATTATAATTATTATTACCTCTATCCGAAGTAACCACCGACAACGTGATATGGATATGTAGTAATGCCACTCACATAGCGAAGCGCAAATCCTTGCAAAGCAAAAACAAATAAGGACTTTCGAAGAAGTAAGACATCTAATAATACTAAGAACGAAGTATATTTTCATATGAAGTTAAAAATATCGTAGAGACTTAAGAAAACTTTATGTATTTTTTTACGATGTGATTTAAAACTTACCATTTGATCTTTTGAATTCGCTTGTGTGTAAGGTTTTCTTTAATCGGACAAAAAAATAATAATTAGTCCGTCAGATAGATTTTCAAAAAATATTGGACACGTATTTTTTCTTTTTTCACATAAACAAAAAAATGAAGACGATACAATGCTTCGAAAACTCGTGAATTTCTCGAAAACGTCACATGGTAGTACATTTTTCACCAACAAATGACGTCACAACCCACTCATGATCTTTGGCGTGTCTTAGCTTGGTCAATTTTTATTAATTTGATAAAACAAAGAACACGTATCCAATATTTTTCGATAATCTAACTGACGGACTAATTAGATTCATATTTTTAACCCAGTCCGATCCCCTATTCCCCGAAAAGCCTTTTGCTAAAATCTGATAACTGTGGCTTATCAGAGTGTTTTTTGTCTGGGATATTATGAATCCCGAATCCGTAGGGAGACTGGCAAACTTTAATAGGACCCATTTTGTCTTATTTTCATGGAGTCGGCCTTAGCAAAGACAATCTCTTGATGGGGGTTCATGGACGGTTTTTTTTACGATGTGATTCAACTTACCATTTGATCTTTTGAATTCGTAAATAAATTTTAAATTTTCTTTTTTGCCATCGACACGCTAAGAAAATGGAAATAATTTTGACATTTTTGTTTAGACATGTGCAAGTTATGGTAAGAAATATTGAAACATTTTTTTTTAATGCTGTTGAACTCAACTGCTGTGAAAAAAAAAATATCTAAGTCAAATCGTATCCGAATAAACAGTCAGATGACACAAAAGTATAAAAACTCTACTTTGGGACCTCTTTTGTTCTGAACCTAATTTGTGCATTGTATTTATGATCTGCGGATCCTTCAGTTTGACTTATTTTCAGATATCAAAACATTTTATAAATTATTTTTCGTACCGTATTTATACCATTTATTTTAAAGAAAGTGTTTTATTGTATTGGTTAAACAATAACATCGGAACAATGATGAGATTTAGGTGCGACTTGATTGTTTTCTTAATTGGTATACCACTCGATCTCGATCTAAATATAATGAAAATAATGTTCTTTATTTCTATTGTCAAGAAATTTTATTTGATAAAACTTGAGAAATAATATTAAATGAATCAAAATGATTGAATACGAATAATATCATGGTTCTTTGCCTTATATGTTACTAGCGACCCGCCCCGGCTTCGCACGGGTGCATTATACATATAAACCTTCCTGTTAAAACACTCTAGGTATCTATTAAAAGAAACCACATCAAAATCCGTTGCGTAGTTTTAAAGATTTAAGCATACATAGGGATATAGGGACAGAGAAAGCGACTTTGTTCTATACTATGTATTGATTTCGATCATCTGAATAAAGATGAACTAAATTTACTTAAAAAAATAGGTATATTTCATTTAAAATTATGAAGGGCTGAATCTAATCACAATTTGCTCTTTTTCAGCGCTTTACTCACGTCGACTTTTTGCCTCGGAATGTGTATGTGTTTATCAGGTTAGTATACAAATTTGAAGTATTTTATTCTAATCCTACATGGGCACTTAAGAAACATCGGCTAAAATTTGATCATTTTCTATCTAGAAGAATGGGAAGTCCATTGTGTTTTTTCTTTTTGCGGTCTTTTCTGTCCCACTCTTGGGCAAATACCTCTATTCACTCTTTCCACTTTTCACAAACCCGCATTTCTTTGGCTAGTCCTTGAAATATAATTGTCTGTCACAATGCTTTGTGTAACGTCTTAGTTATGAGAGGATGGTGTGCACAATTCAACTTCTATTCTTTTATTCGTTATAATTTGTAGTTCAATGACCTTTATTGTTATTGTCATAAGGTTGATTTCAGAAGTGAAATAACTGTTTTTCTTCTCTAGTTGTTGTCTAGTCCAATTGGAACAATAATAGTGTGGCAGTTGCTAATATTTCCTTAATGTTGCAGGCCTGCTGTGCGTGCTCCGAGGTTTGGATAAGTACCAAAAGGACGAAGTTGATAATGCTATTCTGCGGTTGCTTCTAGGCTCACTGTTACTAACGTTTGCACCAATAATTTTAAGTAAGGCTTTTGTAAACATGAGAACCGGTAAAAAAGAAAATTTTAAATGCAAACCAAAGTCAACCATACATAAAAGGGATGTTTCTTAACTAAAATATATATGATTCTGTTCAGTCCGTCAGTTAGATTATCAAAAAATACGCTCCTGATCAAAAGGTCTAAGTAGCTAAATGTGCAACAACGCGAAACGTCTAGTGAGCAGTAAGTCTACTTAGCAAAATGTCCATGTAGCTAAATGTCCAAAGTATCTAAATGGTCTGTATAGCAGAACATCTATTTAGCAAATCGTCAGATTCTCAAAATGTCTGGATACTCAAGCACAAAATTCAACACACATATTTCATCGGAAGGGAAATGGACACTGCATTATAACGTGTTTTTTGTTAAAATGAAAATCAAATCAAAGATCATGAATGGGGTCTTGGTGACATCATTTTCCTGTAAAAAAATCACTACAATGTGACTTCACACGAGTTTTCGAAGCACTGTATCGTCTCCCTTTTTTGGGTACGTGAAAAAATAAAAAAAATGTGTCCAATATTTTTTGGAAATCTATCTGACAGACTAATTAGTTTTTTTTTTGTTAACTACCCTATTATGTAATTTTCTTATATCGTAGTTCCAAGTTTTGACACGCTGGTCTCAATCTTCCTTTAATAATAAAACAAGCAACAGTCAGCTGTAATCTTTATGGTTCTGAATAACAACCGTATTTCTTTTATAGCAGCCCACTACAAACCCTTTCGTGTTATTGGAACGGGCATTAGGACAAAATCTAGCAGTTTTAAAATCTTTGAGGTCTATAACCCGAAAGAATTGAATACTTTAAATAAAAAAATAAAAAATTATTTTAGGTTCAGACTGCTATGCTCAATCAGTGACTTCTAAGCATAAGGACCTGGGTTCGATTACCGGGTCGGGCAAAGTGTTATTGGGTTTTTCCATCAAGAATGTCTCAGTATCAGTCGTGAAGTCTAGATTTGTGCCCGCCGTTCTGTCTAACCCTTCGGCGATTATAGGCGTGATGTTATGTTATGTTAAATACTTATATATTGTTACTGACATGCAGCCTCGTTGCCCAGCTGTAGAGGACTCTCTCCGGCGACCTCTCGCTTGCTGTAGTGGAGCCTGTGGGTCTAGGAAGAGATTGGCCTCGGATCTGCGACAAGGTTGCCAGAATACACCACCACCCAGGTTGCGTCGGCGCCGCGTGTAGTAGACAACATCTTCACCTGAGAGCAGGTAAAAAGAAGATTTCAAATTTATCTGCTACTGGCCAATTATTGATGAATATACATTGTTTCGATGAATTTAATTGAAGTTTTTGTTAAAATGACTCGTGTGTGCGTGTATTCGTTGGTGCGTTCGAGTATGCGTGTAATTGTTTATGTAAATGTTCGAGTTATAGTGATGTATGTGTGTAAGTTCTGTGAATGCACACATACAAAACACAAACACAAGTACTTTGAGGTACACCTCTACTGAACCCTTCGAGTGTTACAGGCGTATTTTTTTTTACATTCTTTTCTGTTAACCGTCACGCTACCATTTACTCCTTTTTTTCAAATCATTCCTCACAAAATCCAAACCATCATTTCCTTGGTCTCCCTCTCACTCTCCATTCATCAACATCATGAAACTATCACAATCTCAAAATAACTATATCATTTCAATAATTCAGTAGACACTTAACATAAGACACTTAAATAAACAAGTCAGAGTATGGTTACCTGAATAATTTACCAATTAATGTCAAAAACAGCTATAGATTCTATTTGTACGACTAATTGGTACCATCGATTTCACGATTCATTAGTCTGGATCATGAGCATATAAATGGTTATACCGTATGAATCTGTAATGAGCAGTTTGCTTAGTTTGGCATATGCTGAAGAGTGACTTTATGCGCAGAATATTTTTTTTTTCATTTCATAAAGATAGGTCAGTTAAATTCTATCTATCGAAATATTATAAAGAGGTAAAGTTTGGATGTTAGAGGTAATCTTGCCCATGGTTGTGCACATCGTGGAGGTCTGTCAGCTTGGGCGGAGCCCCGACATGTTCCCGTACGGCGACGTCTCGCGTCCGGCCCTGGTGCCGGCCATGGTCCGGAGTGCGAGGGAATCCGTCGCCTCCTTCTGCGAAACAGTAATGCTAGCGAAGGATGTGTTGGAACGTGAGACGGAGAGAATTTCTCGTCCCAGCCGCCGCGGGAGACGCTCCGGGCGTCTGCGGCCACGTGCTGGCTTCCGGCCACCGTAGGCGCGGGCCTGTGGACGGTGAGTCATAGGCTAGCTCATCGTCCGTCCGTCTTATGACGACGACAGGCCGTGTCGACAGCGCGTTCGTGTTCCGCGCGCACCTCAAAGAGATGTCAGCAACATAGAAAGGGCCGATGCCCGTTGGGGCTGCGGGTTGTTCGAAAAAGATATCGCCGCCGTGACTCAAAGGGCCAAGAAGGAACATGGGAGGTTTTTAGTCAGTCAAAGTCTGACACTCTCTACCGCTCTGCCCAGAGCATGAGGAGTCATTTGATGATTTTCCATCCTCCAAAAAAAAAGGTTAATCTTGCCAGCCATGGCTGCGGAATAAGGTATTTCACCAAAAGATCTAATAAGTCCGTCAGATAGATTTCCAAAAAAATAATGGACACGTATTTTTTCTTTTTTCACGTAAACAAAAGATGAAGACGATACAGTGGTTCGAAAAGTCATGTCAAGACGTGTGACGTCACAACGTTAGTACTATTTTACCCACGAAGTGACGTCACAAGCCCCCACTCATGACCTTTGACACGTTTTATTTACGTCAATTTTTATTAATTTGATAAAACAAAAATCTAATATTTTTCGAAAATCTAACACACGGACTAATTAGATTTTTTTATTGAAATACCCTATTGTTGCAAAGGTCTCCGCGGCGCAGTAAATGGTGTAAATGCGAAAATAACGCCTGAGCGTAACCTGTACAGGTTCTTTTATGACAGATACACAAATTAAGTTTTCTGGGAAATCTTCATAGAGATTCACCCGAAACGTATTAGCACCATAGCAACGATTCGTTCGATATCACAAGGATATTGTTTTTCATTTATTATTCATATAACAATTCACATTGTGTTTGAAATTTGTACAGTAATTATTTTTTTTAAATAAAAAAATAAAATATAAGAATCAAACAGTAAACATTAATAATAAAATCAGGATTTATGTCAATAGAAAGTTATTAAAATGTCAATATGATTTTAACAGTTATATAAAAAATCTAAAATGTCAATAGAATTTAAACAATTATTTGTAAAATGTAAATATTATCATGTCAAAATTATGTATTATATAAATCTATTCTCTAAAATTCAGTAATAGTAAAAAACTGTAATGTAAAGTAATATGTAACAATAATCTAAAAAAAATGTGTACAGAGATCAAAGAAAGATTTTGTATTTTCTACCAGTTTTTCTTATGTTTGTGAAAGGCATAATGAGAACCTTATCCGAAATACTCGGTATAGAGCTTGTTAACAAAATTCATAGCTATTTCAAAGTCTTTGTTACTACCACTACTATTGAATCGACTCTGGTCCTTCTAACCAACCTAACAGAAAGATGTGTTGCTGGGGAGTTTGTTCCGCCACTTCTTCTTTCCAGCTAAAACATTAGCGTTTTGGGGGAAAAAAGTAAAGTAAAATAAAGTAAATTTTGACGTTTGAAAAGTGCTGATTATCAGCCTAGTTTGAATAAATGTGTTTTGATTTTGAATTTTTGACTATCTTTGCCTTTTTCTAATTATATTGGGGTCGGCTTCCAGTCTATCCAGACGCAGCTAAATTTCAGTGTTTATAAACCTTTGTTTTCACAAAATAAATAAATAATGTGTGCGGCAATCAGGGATACTAAATCAAGAGATTTCTAATGAACCGGCAATGTTGGCTTGATGTATTTGTATACAGATACTGATTCGGACGCAGTTAGGTACGGCCATTAAAACGTATGAGTACACGTGAGTACACAATTGAATGGGGTAAAAATTAAATAGTAAATAAAAATGTATATTTTCTTAACTTACACTTTAAGTTATTACGAAATGTAGCTTTCACTGAATGCGTAATTATGAAACTGTATCTTATAACAAAACAAACAAACTTTTATCTGTCTGTCTGTTTGTTCCGACAAATCTCCAATAGCTGGACCGATTCTGACAGGTTTTGTCTAGCAGTTTTAGAAAAATAATGAGGGTGGCGTGCTTGTCGCACTCCTAAGACTTGAAGGTGAAGCAGCGGAAAAAATAGCCCCGCTATAAAACTGGTAATTGTTTGAGTTGGGACTAGGATGTTCCTCATTCCACACAGAGTTTATGTTATGCCCGGACCTGCAAACGCTAGCAAAATGACCTTTCTTCGAACACTTATTACAAGTAGCTTTGCTAGCTGGGCACCTTAATTAAGAACATTGAAAGCCTTGCAATTATTTACAAAATCTGTTTTTAAAATAATAATTTCATGCGGACGAAAGTCGCAGGCAACAGCTAGTCGTAATTAATATGCAAGTACATAATATAAAAATGTCTTGTCAGTTTATCTAGCTGTTTCATCAACAGTACGTTTACCCGAATTTGATATCAGTCATGGAAATGACAGCATTATGTGAATATGTGTGGTTTCCGAATTCTAATGGCACTTTTCCACATTTTCTGCTCCATAGATAATACACATTCACATTAAGGCTACGTTTGTGATACGACGCAACTTACCTATATTATTACAAACCATAACATCACGCCTGTAATCATCGAAGAATAAGGCAGAGGATTAGATTATATTTAGGTTTCGCCAGTTATGTTCAAGTCCCATGTGGGTGACTAAAATGGGACAAGCCCGCCACACTATTCCCAAACCACTGTAACTCCTGTAAGCCAGAATCAACAGTGGCGACCACAAGAAAAGCACCGAGACAATGAAGCTCGATGAAGTCCCAGAAATGATTTAACTGTCTTAGATCCCGCAACGAAATCAATCACAAAAGAATAGCGGAGGAGTAGGAAATACAACAATTTCCACTTCCCTCCATATCAGCAGGAGACAGAACAGAGCAAGGCTAATAGGTACATAGGGACGTATACAACTGGGATAAGCCCAGTTGCCTAGCATCACGGATATTGTTGAAGAAGTAGAAGTCTGTCACTTCCTTTTGCCCAGCCTAAGATTATTTGATGATTTCCCACCCCCCCAAAAAAAGTGTTAAGATAGAGGTATACAGGGTGTAAATTAACCCTTCACACAGACGTCAACCAAGCATTCTGTACATCAAACTAAGGACCCCTACGCAAAAAAATTTGCTGGGAAACAACTTTATTTTTTTGGGTCAAAAATCTCATTTTACGGTAAAACTCAAAGTAGCACTCTTAAAACATTGTGTTTTGAATAATTAAAGGGTCATGGATGTAATTTAAGTAAAGTTATAACCTGAAAAACTAGTATAAAAAAACAGCTGTGCAAAATTTCTCCGTAAGTAGGGGGTTCCCAGGTATGGTGTAGAACAAAAAAAAATATTGCAGTGGTGGGGAGAACAAGTGCCCTTTACAGGGTACTTTGACACCCTTTATAGTTCTGAAGGCAACGACTGGTTTGTATGTCATCATCTGTCTAGTCACTTACCCAAGTAGGTTGTAGTCCGCTTCCAATCTAACCGAATGCAGTCGAATACCGGGACCTGTTTTTGTAAGTAATTCATACTATAAGTACATGTTATTATTTTCCTGTTCCCACACACTACTTTCTTTCTTTCCCAGGCCGCTAGAAATTTCTTTTGAAATAATAATAATAATATTAATAATATTCCACAACTATCACACAACGCCATCTAGTCCCAAGCTAAGCAGAGCTTGTGTTATGGGTACTAGACAACTGATATACATACTTATATATTTCTAAATACATACATATTATAGATAAATTACACCCAGACACAGAACAAATGATCGTGCTCATCACACAAACATTTGTCCTGAGTAGGAATCGAACCCACGACCTCCGGCATAGCAGTTAGGGTCACTAACCACTAGACCAACAGGCCAGTCTACAAATACTACTTTGTATTTGCTAAGTTATGTTATGATGTTTCCTTATGGTCTCTCTTGTGTGAAAATGGTATAATAAATAAAGGATCTGCAAGGTCCTAAACCACGGGCGTCGGGGGTCCCGCGATGACCTCCGGCCACCGTAGACGCGGGCCTGTGGACGGTGAGTGATGGGCTAACTCGCCGTCCGTCCGTCTCACGACGAAAACAGGCCGTGTCGACGGCGCGTTCGTGTTCCACGCGCGCCTCAAAGAGATGTCAGCAACATGGGAGGGGCCCGAAAGGGCCGACGCCTGTCGGGGCCGCGGGTAGTCCAACGGTTATCGCGGCCTCGACATAGAGGGCGAAGAAGGAACATGGGTGGTTTTTAGTCAGTAGAAGTCTGACACTCCCTTTCGTTCTGCCCAAGAGCGGGAGGGGTTATTCGATGATTTTACACCCACCAAAAAAAAAAAAAAAAAAAAAAAGGTCCTAAACCACCATTAAAGTAGTAGGTATCTAAGTAGATAGGTATTATGGTAGCCGCTTCCCGATAAATAAAATCATAAATCCGTGGCTGAAATGTGTGCAGGGTCTGACAAACGATTATTGCTGTTCTAAATCTTAGACCGGGAAATCCTCGTCCTGACTTTAGATTTTAGAACATTTTGCTGACGTTATTTTGTAGGTAATACTTTTAGGATTTTCGAGGTAGGTATTTCAAATTACTTGCATTGTGTTACGTTGTATTTATTATTAAGAGGTAATATTGTATACTGATTAATCATGTGACTACAGGAGTGATGAATATACAGGATAATGGATGAAAGGGAGACTTATACCAAAAAAAGACAAACAAATTGTGTGAGGAGTGATATGAAAGAAAAGGAGTATAATGGCAGGGTACACTGATGGTCCCACGGTATTTACACAGTTTTTCCTTCGAGTCTATTATCGGGGTGACTGAATTGCTGATGTTAGTTGAGAGAAACAGGGCCTTAGCAGTAGGTAAAATACAGCTTATATCATCATTTTCTTTAACCAACTTCTAAAAAAGGATGATATTATGAATGACACCAATAAATTTTGCGGGGCAACCTGGGGTGGAGCACGCTTAGGTACTTAAAAAAATCCGATTCACTCGAACCTTAAAGAGATCCAGATAATAATGTTCGTGGAACAGAGAAGCCGGGCAGTGAGTTCTACAGACTCGTGGTTAACACAATAAACGTGGAAGCAAGCTATGCAGCTTAAGCCTTTGTTTTATTCCGTGGAACTTCAACAATACAACGGCAACGCTTCGCCGTATCTCTTTTCGGCTGATGATGGAACTCAAAGCACAAACCTTATTAAAAACAAGATTTCATGTTAAGTAATAATAAACATGCAAATAACACATCCTTATATACAGAATCCTGTTACGTCACTTACGCCCTTTGATTATTCAACGCTGAGTTAAATGTAATTTACATAACATAAAAGTTTATTCATCGTAGACACATAATAACAACGTATTCCACTCGATTTTGTACTTTAATAACAAAAGGTTAAGTTTCCTTTTTTTAAACAAAAAAAAATAGCGTTCCACATTTGAGGTAGTTTAGTGGTGTTAGTATTGGCAGACAGCATGCCTCCCAATAGGGTAGTTAACGAAAAAATCTAATTAGTCCGTCAGATAGATTTCCAAAATATATTGGACACGTATTTTTTTTTCACGTAAACAAACAATGAGGACGATGCAGTGCATTGAAAACTCGAGTGACGTCATATTCTAAGACATTTATAGTATGGCATTTTTACCGGTCAGTGACCCCCACTCAAATCTTGGACGCGTTTTATCTTCGTCAATTTTTATTGATTTAATTAAACAAAAAACAGGTATATAATATTTCTCGATAATCTAACAGACGGACTAATTAAAATCTCCTTTTTTTAGTTATTAAACAATCCCTATTGCGCACTTTCGATAAAAACCTAAAAATGTTGACTGAAATACACTATCGTTTTTTTATAAAACTTTCATTTAATTATAAAACAGTTATCTCCAACCATTTGAGCTGAATATTTAAACACGTTTAGTTTGGAAGACAATGTATGGTTAGCTTAGTCTAAGCCTTCATCATTTTTTTTGACATTTTACCTATTTTTAAAATAGAGGCTAATCATTAAACCTGTAATAATAAATAGCCAACATCAATTCAAACAAGGTTTGTATGAGACAAAATCTTCAAGGGAAAATGTTCGAACCCTTTGGTTTAGTATCCTCAATTCACCTGGGTGAAACTAATATCTCCCAGGTGAATTGAGAATACTACTTTAGTATCTAATGTTCATCTGGGAGATATCACCCAGGTGAACATTAGACACTAATCCGATACAAGGTGTTCTAGGAAAACAGCAACACAGTTCTTGATCATTTTGAAAAACTAAATAAACCCCAAGCTTCATTAAAATGTCTGTGACAAAGTCCTATTCACAATTTGTTTTTATTTCTGTGAACTTTATGATGTGTTTAATATTTTGAGTAGGTACAAAATACGCTCCATGATAGCTTTATTGTACCTAGCTTTTATACACGTTTAAAAATTAAAATTACTTAAATGGCAATTTTCGTTTGAAAGAGAAAATCTATTTGAATGAAAATACTATTAGCAAAGTCTGCATTTTATAAAATTGTATGAAAGCAAAATCCTGAGGACTTTTACACATTTTAATAAGACTTGAATGCAATTTGTTAGGTTAAAGCCTTACATTTTCTTTTTTTCTTGTAAAAATGTTGATTTAACACAACTTTGAGCGAGAAAACATCTTAAAGTGAGGCATTTTAATAGAAACATGATTATGCAAATGTTTTTGCTTTTATAATGAAAAATGCACAAGCGTCGCAGTCTAAAAAAGGATAGCCAATTAACATGTTAAATAGTAAAGTACAAAGATTTCATGTAATATATTCTAGACGAGAAGAGAACCTGGAAAGATATGGAGGAGGCTTTTACAAGGCTAAACAAAAAAAAATCTAGACAAGCTTTATCTTTTAAATTCGTCTTAGTTAGGTGCCTATCATAAATTATTAGAAAAAAGCTATAAGAATTTATTTGTGAGAAATAATCGTCGTGTTGCTATAGCTAAGTCAACATTTACTACGCTTCGCTTCGCTTCGCTTCGCTTCAAATATTTATGTTTTCAAACACTAAAATCTAAATATTTTATTTCACACAGGCTTAAAATAGGCACTTATAAAACGTCTAAAGATGGATCATGCATGGTTCTGTTTGGTTGATTCCAGTAGAGAAGAAATTCCATGAAAGTCCAGCAAACAACGTGCGACGTTTTGGTACGTATAATAATAACATCACGCCTTGTAATCTTGAAGGGTTTTGGCAGAGGTGGAACCTAGTAGTACACCCACATTGTGCTTGGTTATGTTTCAGTCCGATATAAAAAATCCAGACTTCTTAACAGCTGCTTAGAAATTTTCGTTTTTTTTTAAGTAAAATACTTGATTCAACTAAATAACGTTAGTGTAAGCTTTTCGAACAAAAAAATAGATTACTGATAGATTCCCAGTAATTTAATGCGTTACTAAATTTGCCGCTTCATCAGCCATTTCTACGGATCAGATTTATCCCCCTTTAAAACCAAAACATTGCAGAGAAGTCTTTGACAATTATACGAATCTACATCAAAATGAAACTATATCTATTGTAGGATTGTAGACGACACGGCAACAAAGAACCTTAATTATTCTTAATCAAATATTATTGTGTCTATAAATCTTAACAGGACTGGAATTAGTTACGAGGACAAAATTGGGTTTACGGCCACAGTCCTGATGAAATTCTGGAATGAAACTTCTTGACAAAGTGTTATGTTAATGTGTAGGTACTAGTGCGTGCATTAAAAGAAGTCATTGATTTTGGAGATGCAAAAATGGTAATAGTCGTAATGTTACTTTAAACATCCTTTTATAATATTTTTAATTATTTGATTTGATTGTTACTAAAGATGCTGATCATGTCTCACACTGCAGGGCAAAGCGTCCATTTCGTCTTAAAACTTCAGATGTTGCACTACAAAACGATAGTAATCGTGTGCCTGGAACAGAATCGAGTTCTAAGTGACAGTGGTACCGAGACCAAAAATCGAACAAGAAAGAGTGTAGACCGATTTGTCTTCTCATAAATACCCAGCCGAAATCACTTCAGTTTATCTGTGATCATGGTGCTTGTAACAGCGCCGATATATTGGGAACACGAAACAAACAATAAACATGTTAAATGCAATGATATTTTAAAACTATAGATACGTTGTCCGCTCTCAAAAATGACAACATGAAATAAAGCCAATTGGCCACATCGCGCTTATCGCTTACGTTTGTTCTTAATTTAAATCGTGTGTGCAAACCTGCGCGAAACATAAAGACAACATGCATCAACAGGCATCCCGCTGTACGGTGTCATATTTTCTTTCCCTTTCTTTACGCGTAAAAGTGGTATATAATATTTTCGCCCTTTTTGAAGCGCCGCCATGTTAGTTCATGACGTGTCTATTTATAATACGTCATTGGGTAAATGTCCGGTTTTCAGTATGAATGATAATTTTAGTGACTATGTCAGCTATATCAGTAACGTTAGGTAGGTACAACTGCTTCAGCTATTTCTACATAATTTACAAAATTAAAACTTAACAAAAAAAAAAAGAACTATTATTAAATAATGAAAAAATGTCGATCAAAATTAAATGTTGTCACTTTCCCGCTTATTTTTTTTGTCCTCTGGTCGTCCAGCTATTCAGCCAGTATTTTTTATGCTCATCATATAAAAAAAGTTAATTTGATGTTATTTTAATTTTAAATCGCGCTGTAATTGAGTGGCTGTATAAAAATGTGATAATAGACAAAGTTTTTTTTTAATAATTTTACAGCTGTCCAACTGACACCTGTAAAATTAAAGCGATTCTCCCTAGTGCTGATAAGTAGTGCTTTCAACCCTCTCCGCAGGCATTTTATGACCTACTTCAAAGTATGAGTAATGAAAAATCTATAACTAACTTCAAAAACTTCACAACGTTCTTTATTCAAAGAAACGGCAACAATTACATTAAATGCATGAACGGCACAGACAATAGACCAACAGAGCATGAATTAACATTTAAACAGTTCCAAGCCCAAATAGGCTTTGTTCGTCCCTGTTAGTCCATATTCACTCGGGTACGAGAGGTAGGTAATTAAATAATTTCTCTAACAAAAAGCCCTCTCAGGTCGTGGCACTCTTCAACAAGTTAAATTTTCAGTGCCTTGCAAAGTGACCTTTACGTTTATATGGCGTGTCTCTGAGTTGTGGTGAATTGAATGTGGATTGTCTTACGTGCTTATCTAAGTTTTTTATTTTAAGTCTTACGTGATTGTGGACTTATTTTTACACCTTAAGACGTGGTTTTGAAATTAAATTTAATGGTATTCTAAACTATTGTATGTCTCTCAGGTTTGTATTTTATTATCTCTTATTTTTTATCTCTGAACTGCTACTGGACTACATGTTACCTTATTTATGTATTTATTCGTTAAGTGAACAATATAATGTTCTTTTAGAATAAATAAATCTTTAAACCCATTTTCTCCTAACCGTTTTCGGTCACAACGGCCTGTCTTAGCGGAGGTTAGCCATCGGCGCAGGAGATATAATAGTGCAGAAGTCTGTACGCAGACTGTGCACTCTCTGTTCCTTTATTCTCATAGTGTGATGGGGACCGTGACCCGACACGACCGGCAGTATATCAGGCGCAGGACCAGGTTTTTTTTTACATTGTGTTTACTTGTGGCATGTGCCAAATAAATGCATTTTCTTTCTTTCTTTCACTATACCTAACTCTGCGGCGATGACAGGCGTGATATTGTTATGCTACGTAAGGACACTTTTGTTCCCGTCGGGGCCGCGGGTTGTACACTAGTTATCGCGGCCTCGACATAGAGGGCTAAGAAGGAACATGGGTGGTTTTTAGTCAGTAGAAGTCTGACACTCCCTTTCGCTCTGCCCAAGAGCGGGAGGGGTTATTCGATGATTTTCCACCCGCCAAAAAAAAAGGACTCTTTTGTTATTATAATATTAACGTTAGTAACTTTAAATGACTTCTTCGTGTGTAGGTTTTATTAGGCACATTTAATTAAATACATTATCACTTGAATACATTCCTATACTTAATATAATACGGTATTTCTAAGAATGGCAAAACCTTATCATGTTTAATTAATCAAAATACAACATATCATCTTAATTTCATAATATCTACCGTAATCTACTAATTATAGTAATACTGCCTCGTTGGTCCAGTGGTCGCAAGCGCGACTGCTGAGCATGAGGTCCTGGGTTCGATTCCCGGACCGGGCAAAGTGTTATTGGCTTTTTCCATCAGGAAGTTATCAGTAACAGCCACGGAGTCTGGATTTGTGTCCAGTTGATGGCAATAGGCTCGCCCCCTATTACATGGGACATAAACATAACTAGCGAAATGTGGGTGTACTACCTATTAGGTACACCTCTGCCTAATCCTTCAGGGATTATAGGCGTGATGTTATGTTGGAACACAAAAAATTTCATCAAAATTGGTACAGCCGTTTAGGGAGAAGTTCAGTGACATACACACGTACAGTAGAATTACATATATTTTTTTCTCTGTCTTTGTACTATCTTAAAAACGTTATTGTTGTTTTTTTTCTGACGAACAGGAACTTTTTCCGGAATGAATGACACTTTACGTCCATTTTTATTCACCCTAGATCTTTAAAACAAAAATTCAGGAATATCGGTAGAGTGGTTTGAGGTGAAAAGGTAACAAACAAACTAACTTTCTCATTTATAGTAACAGATAGGATTAGAATCTCAATAGCAACAGAATATTTTCAAATAAAATAAAAATATAACAAAATGATGAAGTACCTTACTTTAGGTCAGGATTTACTCCACAAAAGGTACTTCAAGTTAAACAAGGCGATCCCGGGCGTAAGCACGGATTTATAACGCGAGGCGTGTACCGAGGCTTTCGGCGAAGAATAAATAGGTCCCCTTTTTCTTCGTAAAGGGTTACATACGGTAATTAAATACTCTATTATGTATTTTTACTATTATTTATTCGCTTAATAGACGAAGTGGAGCTCGTGGCTAAATAATAATAACTGCTCGGCTCAATCTTTACATTATGATAGACATAGATAATAGATATTTGCCTACGATGTATATAAAAGTAGATGGAGGTCGAAGTATGGATCACTTAGACGGCATATTGTAGGAAAATATAAAGGTTAATAACTTTGAAACGGGAGTTGCAACTAAATTCTCAAATTGTTAGTTGCTTCTAACAATTTTTCTCATTGTTTCAATAACGAAATAAGAACTGCAAAGGCTATATATTCTGAGATTTACATTATGATATTTTCCTAAAGCATGCGGTGTAAGTGATCCTAATTAATCGTAACAACTTCGAAACGGGACTTGCAACTGAATTCCCAAATTGTTAATAGATTTAACATTTTTTTAAAATTTTTCAATATCGAAATAAGAATTGGAAAGGTATTCTGAAATATACATTATGACATTTTCTTAAAGCATGCGGTGTGAGTGATCCACTTTATTGACCAAATCATTTTTATCTCGGGATTAACAAATTTTTTAATCTGGTCATAATGTTTCAACAATTTTTAACTAAATCCACATCAATTTTCGTTAAGAAGAGTGAGATTGAAGAGAGGATCACTCAATCCATATGCATATCGCACTTCACCGAGCATATAATACCGAGTTTCCTCTGTGCCTCGGAAAGCATGTGACGCGGTTGGTCCTAGCTGTCATTTGTAGATTTCTTTGACAGCCGTTCAAGGTAGGATAGTCACTGGCCTGAAAATCTGATCATTGATATTTGTTCATTATGAGATCAGTACAATATAGGAATCAGTCCTAACAGACTGCAAGGACCAGCCTTACCATGGGATATTGTATTACCGAGTCCTAACTGATTGTGGAAGTTAGATAGGATGTCGCTCCATGTAAAATACCGGTATAGTGGTTAGTGGCTAGTGGTTAGTGACCCTAACTGCTATGCCGGAGGTCGTGGGTTCGATTCCCACCCAGGACAAATGTTTGTGTGATGAGCACGATCATTTGTTCTGTGTCTGGGTGTAATTTATCTATAATATGTATGTATTTAGAAATATGTAAGTATGTTTATCAGTTGTCTAGTACCCATAACACAAGCTCTGCTTAGCTTGGGACTAGATGGCGTTGTGTGATAGTTGTGGAATATTATTATTATTATTATTATTCAGCTGCATCCATTTAGACTGGAAGCCGTCCATTTCTACAAGTCAGTAGCTTGTACACACAGTGACACACCAAGCTATACATTTTTAGTGTAACATGGTTTTGCTTTGAATAGGTTTTCCGTCCAATGAGAGATCATCATCACCATCATTCTCTTGCCCTTATCCTAAAGCCGGTTTTTGACTATATATTACAGCTTGAGATGAAATATTTTATTGCTCGTCATACATTTTGTACGAGACCGTTCACACTGTGCTATAATATATATGTCATATCTAACGCGGGATGTAATATATAGCTCAAGATGTAATAGTACATTGTTACCCAAGGGATAGAAGTTACTTATTAATAGGTAAGGTAAGGTAAACTATTAATAAGTATATTTCATGTTCATCATTAAAAAATGGCAAAGATTTTGTCAAAATCTATGTCATTTTAGAGAAATAGTTAAAACTAAACTATATTATAGTCTTATTATAATTTTATTCTTAATGAACTTTGTGTTATTTTAATTTAAAATCACGCTGTAATTGAGTGGCTGTATAAAAAGTTAGAACATGGGTCAATAAAAATGTGAAATAGACATTTTTATTGAACCATATTTTTTTTTTAATAATTTGACAGCTGTCAGTTGAAAGCGATTCTCCCTAGGGCTGAAAAGTAGTACTTTCAACCCGCTCCGCAGGCATGTTATGACCTACTTTCAGAGTATGAGTAATGAAAAATATATTACATCCGATAGTCAAAAGCCGGCTTTATTCCATTGGGGTTGGCGCAGCATTTCTTCTTCTTCCATGCCTCTCTGTTTCTCATCATCTTATGAGACGCCTCCTTTTTACCATATCATTCTTAACACCATCCATGAGATATATAAACTGGTTTTGTATAGATTGATTGGTCGTCCTACGTACTTAATGCTAGTACATTATCCCAGCACTTACCTTACTGGTCCAAGTTTAAGTGGCAATGCACATGTGTATGTACCTATATCTACATACTAAGTAAGCCTCATTTAATTTATTCTCTAACAAGATACGAGTAACTCCGTCTGAAAGGACTAACTCAGAGCTACTAAGTACGTTTCAGATGCATTTCAGTACTAAAACACTGAAACATTACTCACTCGAGCTTGCTTTTTAATTTTGTTGACTTAACGTGCTCATCCTAGGGTTAAGAGTTTTTTCTTTATGTCTGTTTTAGAGAGGTGCAAATTGATATTGTTCGGGCTATACATATAATCTTTTTAGAATGATGAGGTCATTTGATGAGGTCGAGGCTAAATAATAGGAGCGCAGATCAATCTCCAAGGTTCAAACACACTAAAAAGAAGAATGACTATGACTTCTATATCACGTTCCGTCACCTCCTCGGCCAGCATAACTGTTTTGCAGAAGGCGGCGCGGCGGCGCAGGCGTCCCATTCCCTCTCGCCCAGTACCATGACTTGTACTCATACCAATGCCTCCAATCGCCGCTACGAGGACACGGCGGGGCTCCGCCGAAGCGGAGCAGACCTCCACGGTGTGCTCCACTGTGTTCTCCGTACTAACTTCTATACCTCAAACCCATTTCGCTCTATTTAAAATCATAGAGGAATGAAATCCATGAATAAATTAAATACTTGGCTTTGAATTTAGTCCCTTTCTAAATGGATATAATAAACTATTTTCTATCGATTTCAGAACAAGTGGTAGTAAGTATAAGTATATTGAATTGGCCAAATTCAAAGCTAGGATAATATTTACATATATGAATAAGATTCAGAACCCTTTCTTGATTTAATCACAGCCAGCGAAACAACATGTGAAATCTAATATACGTATCTACGTAACCTTTAAGTTTAGACGAGTTTAGCCGAAAACGTTTAATATTTTTTTATTTATTGAGGTGGAGTTAAAGTTGGAATGCTTGCATGACGACAAGGTCAATTTCTCTAAGTAAGTGTTTACATTTAAGAAGTTTTAAATTAGTAGGAAATCTGTGAAAAGTGATAAAACCATGACGATGTTGGCTGTACGATTTGAACTAATTAGTTACTTTTTATTAAAAAAAAACTTTTTATAACACTGGCAAGAAGCTTGTTAGATAAAACAGACTAGATAATGAAAGAACTTGAGTAAAATTAAAAAAATACCCTTGTAAGTTTAGTTCCAAGCTTCCACCCCTTTTGTTTTTTTTCTAGAACCTTTCCTTTCTATCAACCTATCTAAAGTATATTTTTGTTTAGCTTTCCGATTTAGTAAACAAATAAGTAATTGGCATTTCGATTTTGAAATAAAGTAAAATGTTTATTTGATTTTAATGTTATTCTTATTTATAATCTTAAGAAAATACTTTAATGAATTGAAACACAAAATACATATTTAGTAAATTCGTACCGTTTTGTTGTTCACCAAAACAGACATCTAAAATAAAACACACTTTACACCGAACTCGCCTCAGTCTACGTTTGATTTATTCATACAGACGTGTGATAAGGTATCCAGGCTCAGGTGCTGCACACTCAGCTTCGACAGCTGGCAGAAAAACAAGGAGCATTTATTACAAACTTGGTCCGAAACACACTGACGGGGTTGCTACGTAAAATTAAACTATACCCAACTTTCGTGGAAGGATACGCAAGGGACTATGTTGTGAGCGGTAGCTCCCCGAACGATCAAATTGCTGCGTCTAAAAATTTGCTGCTAAAAGCATCTTTTATAACTCGCGTGTAAATAATTTAGTCTAGTTTGAAAACCACATTCAGGATCTTTAATAAATAAGAAATGTAGTTTAGGATGAGTTTAAGTTTTAATAGCTTTTTATCCTTAACGAGGTATCTATAAAAAAGGCCAACAAACTGTACAGTCACGAGTAAGTGTGTGTGTGTAAGTTATACGCAGTACTTAAATTTTAAAAGTGATTTTCACCTACTGCATTGGTTAAAATTTTACATTTTCACGAACATAGTATTTTAGATGCCATACTAATACGAAATAAGTCTTATCTCAAAGTAAGAACAGTTTTTCACGAAACAAATTGAATTGAATTTTGTTAAGTGAAGTCGTTTTGAATTTTGCTAAATGTATACAATATTAGCGTTTGCCTTTGGCAAGCCTGTGTAGTCAACACAGGCTTGCAACAAACGCATGACATGACCTGCGTCATGAAAATGTGTATTCCATTTAGTTTCGTTACGTAACACGGTAATGAAATCGAGTATACATATTGGTGCTGACTGTACAGAACGCCACTTACGACGATCTTTGCACATAGTATGTATTTTTGTTTCGTCCGTGTTCATACATACAGTCATAAATGCACGCCGGTTTCGAGAACTCGGTTGAGAGACCTTTTTGATGTTGGCGACATCAAAAAGGTCTCTCAACACAAAAAAACCGTACTCAATGAACTGTCCTTCCAAAAAATATACATTGCACACAAAATAAAAACCGAATAAAAAATTTAAACAACGTCCCAGTGATAACAGAACTCAGCATCAGCAATAAAATTAATAAAAAACCGGCCAAGTGCATGTCGGACCACGCATAATGTAGGGTTCCGTAGGTGCCCATCAAAATATGCGAACATAATAAATTGATTAACCACTCTGCCTACCTACATCCGCAAGATAATTTTTATTGTAAAAATAAAACAAACTTACATTTGCAGTTTTGAAACCACCGCTCCCATACATTATGTATGGGAAAATATTTCATACAAGTACATTTTATAAGTTGGTCGACTATTACTCGTAAACTTTTAAAGCCTACTCAACTGTGATAGTTTCCCTTTTATTTCCGTTATATACGCGACTACCATTAATTTTTTACACGCCAAAATACAACCCGTATTGGTGGTTTAGGTTGGCACACTTGAGTCAAACACAAAATGCACTTTAAAGCTTAATATATCACAAACGAATCCTTTAATCGAAAACCTGCCTGAGCAAACTCGCAAAGTTTTTAAAAGTCCTATCCAACGACATATCTCACAATGGACTTTGCGAGAAAAAGAAATGATCCCCAGTTTAATGTGTAGGTACTGGCGATACCCTAAAAAATATTTTCAGTATTTTACTTTAGCACTTTGTCGGCGTAACTCATTTCTATATTCATGCCAAATAACAGCTTTCTAGTACTGAGAGTCTTTGAGATATAGTGCGGACGGACGGACGGACAGACAGACCGACAGACAGACAGACGGACATGGCGAAACTATAAGGGTTCCATATTTACTATTACGGAACCCTAAAAACGAACGACCTCAAAGTGCGCTCAACGAATCGCGAGGATTCCGTAAAACCTCAATTCATTTTATCGTTATCTGAATGACTCACCAACGCTGATTAATTGGTACATCAGTGAGGTTCAACAAATAAAACTTCTAATAGGCGCTGTTTTTTTTTTATTCTTCGTTCTGAATTAGCTCGTAAATGTCTATCAGGAAGAAGAATATTGCCTTTCCCCAAGTGGTGCAGTCATAAGTTCAATTTTCGGTTCAAATATTTGTGCCAACTGGTTACTGGAATAATGTAATAGGGTACTTAACAAAAAAAATCTAATTAGTCAGTCTGTTATATGTCTAAAAAATATTGGACACGACTTTTTTTCTTTTTCACTTAAACAAACAATGAAGAAGTAAGAAGAAGTTTTGAAAACTCGTGTGAAGTCATATTCTAAGGCCGCGGGTAGTCCAACGGTTATCGCGGCCTCGACATAGAGGGCGAAGAAGGAACATGGGTGGTTTTTAGTCAGTAGAAGTCTGACACTCCCTTTCGCTCTGCCCAAGAGCGGGAGGGGTTATTCGATGAAGTACACCCACCAAAAAAAAAAAAAAAGTCATATTCTAAGACATTAGTGTGACATTTTTTACCGGTGAGTGACGTCACAAACCCCTACTCAAATCTTTGACGTGTTTTATCTTCGTAAATTTTTATTGATTTGATAAAACAAAAAATACGTACTTATCCAATATTTTTGGATAATCTAACAGACGGACTAATTAGAATCATAATCTGTCAAGATGTTTTTAAACGCACCCAAGATACAGGAGAAATTTCTAGTATGTGGCAGTGTTTCGAATTAACATCCAAAATATTTTATTTTACACAAACCATTGGCACTTAAAAGCGTCAGAAAATAGGTCGAAACACACGATGACATTTCTGACCGTCCTAAAGTATTTATTTCCTGTATGTAACCTTTTAAAAACACCCACCAATTGAGAGGTTCTTCTCCGCCGGGAGCTACAAGCAACAATCCATCGTTGGTCAAAGAAATCCTCTAACACCGAAATATTAAAAATTGATATTCTACCGTTACATTAATTTGATTGAATAGCAATGTTCCATAAAGGCCTGCAGCTGTACAGCCCTAGTTATTATATTATTTTGTCAAGGAAAATAATTCCCTCTTTATGTTTTTTCGTAGAAACAGCTCAAAAAAGAAATTTTCACCTCGGTGTAATCTGGTTTTATATAAACCAAAACCGAAGAAAGGTTCATGAATAAAAATAAAATAATTAACATTTTCTCCAGTCAATGACCTCGTTTGTATCTAATGGAGCTTATTACTAAACAATGGCCCAGTGGTGGCGGCCCCGACTTACGAACAGTTGGTCGTGGGATCGAACCCAGGCAGGTGCATTACTTTGTGTAATTTATTTCATCACCACTGTTCTCAAAACGGTGAAGGAAAACATCGTGAGGAAACCGGCATATATTTTAGAACCAAAAATTCGAAGATATGTGACATCTACCAATCCGCAGTCGGCCCGCGTGGTGGATAATAGCCCATCCCTCTCCTAGAGAGGAGGCCTGAGTCCCTGCAGTGGGAACAATATAGGCTGTAAATTAATTGAATCCTATATGTCCAATAGAAGGCAAATCACAGCAATCTCAAGAATAGATCGTTCCAAAAAAGCGACTACGTATCTGTCTCAAGAACGTTTAGTGAAATTTGGTGTACCCCAAGGAAGCGTTCTCGGACCATTATTATTTATCATATATATAAATGACTTTCCGAAATCTATTGAGCATCCTATGACTCTTTTTGCAGACGATAGCACAGTCACAATAGCATGTAAGAAAACTGACACCTATAAACTTGACATTAATAATGCTTTAGCTTCTATAATTGACTGGTTAGACAATAATAATCTAAAAATTAATTTAAATAAAACACAAATCTTACATTTTAGTCAAAGAAAACCATTAATAAATGATGTTAACTTAAGCTATAAAAATCACACCATATGTAAAGTTGATAATGCCAAATTCCTTGGACTAACCATTGACAAAAAACTTGATTGGAAGGATCACATTGAAGAAACTTGTAAGAGAATTAGTAGTTGTTCCTACGCATTGCATAAACTCGCCCCAACCGTAAATACGGATACATTACTTACTGCCTACCATGGACTTGTTGCATCGATCCTTAGATACGGCATTATTTTCTGGGGAAACTCTACACATAAAGAGGCTATATTCAGAATGCAAAAACGATGCATAAGAGCTATGTTTGGTCTTAGAATTACAGACAGTTGCAAACCATATTTTATTAAACATCAAATTCTCTCACTTCCTTCCTTGTATATATTGGAAACGGTATTATTCGTCAAAAATAATCCCCAACTGTTTCCGAAGTCATCAGAAGGTTCCGAAAGAAGTCAACGTGATAATCGGAGACTTCGTTTACATAGTGCTAAAACAGCTCTCATAGGCAAGAGTGTATTCTGCATGGCTCCAAAATTATACAACAAGGTACCAAAGGCATACAAAGATTTGAATACTAATAGATTTAAGAAAAGTATGAAGAAACTTTTAGTAAATAAATGCTACTATAATGTTGCCGACTATTTGAATGACGTAATTTAGACCTTTTTATAAATTTTATTTTAAATTAGTTTTTGATTATTATATTAATTTGATTTTTGACTATTATATTGATTTAATTTTGACTAGTATATTAATTTGATTTTGACTATTATATTGATTCGATTTTGACTATTATATAATTTTAATTTTGAATATTGTTACTAATTATTACTTTATTAATTCCTTTCTTTGTTACTTTTATTAATTTTATATTTGATCATTATTATTATTATTTTTTTGTTTTTTCTGTGTATTTAACTTTGACTAGGTATTTCTATTAATTTATTTCTTCTTATTTTCCAATTATTTAATTTCACGTAACTTTTTAACAAATTTTTGTGTGACGATTATATTATTATTGCATTTGTACGCCTCTATAGGCAAAACATGTTGAAACTATTTTTATTTTTTAGTAATCTCTCCAACAGATTGTGAACCTACACGTGTTTTTGACAAATAAATTGAATTGAATTGAATTGAATTGAATTGATGATGATGATGACTAAACAATGTTTTGACTGACGCGATGACGGCCCGGGAACCCTAGATCTCATGCTCAGCAGTCGCGTATCATCCTCATAATCGCATTTGCGACCACTTGTCGACTAAACAGTGATTCTGTTTCGTTGGACGAAAGGTATGAACGATTCGTTTTCCTTAGATTCAAAGGTCGGCCGGACAGATTTTCAAATAACGAACTCGTGATATTAATATATCTGACGCAGTAGGAAACACTTATTCATCTACATAAGCGCACTAGCTTACTAATAATATCGTTAAATAGGGACCCCGTTTGGGATAAGGAAGAATAATGATAACAACAAAATAACAAAGAAGGCAAAATATTTTTTTATTTATTTATTGCTCTATTTATTAATTAATTAATTAATTAATTTATTTATTTATATATATATATTTTTTTTTTTTTAAAGGAAATTTAATTTGGTTAATCCTTGTTACGTTGGACTTGCACATGAAGGGTTCCATACCATTGTAGTAGGTAAGTAGTAGTTACCGCTTTGGGAGTGTCTATATTTGAAACGAATTCTATAGACACCCCACACGTATAGGTTTGATGATATTTTTTTTAATTTCAGTTCCATATATGTCTGGGGAGACCCCTTAATATTTTTTTCTTTATTGTATAAAGATCGTAAAGCGATTTACAGAATACATCTACCTACCAAGTTTCAACTGTGTAGGCTTAATAGTTTCCGAATAAAGTGGCTTCGACATACGGACGGACAGACGCACAGACAGACATGACGAATCCATAAGGGTTTCATTTTTCCTTTTATTATTTAAACGAGTTTAACAGAAATGTTCCACATCAATAACTTGTAAACTTGTTCGCACAAAACTTCACGCCCTAACGAACACGGTAATGAGCCGCGATAAGTAAGCAATCAATAATACCTACTGATCTGATTAATGGCTACCCTGGAGCGACGAAAACAGACTTACAACACAACACGCTGTTGTCGCGCGCTTGTTAGCCGCTTGGCGAAGAATAGAGACAATCCAGCTGGAGCAATGAAAACACTTACAAGAAACACATTACTAGATTTTCACGTCTATTAGTCCTATTTTGTCAATTTGCTGACGAAAACGCGCTGGCTGGCAAATGTTACAGAACAATTTTTTAGAAAGGTAGTCATGGAGCGACGATAACCGACAATATAATCATCACGCAGATGTCATGTCCTTATAGAATTAGAGACGATGTCTCTTGAGTTCTCGACGATAACTGTCACCCTAACAATTTTAAAATCTCTAGTAAAACTTACGTCTGTGCACTAATAAATACAAGAACTCAAAAAATAACGGCGGGTTATTGTTGCAACAACCCGACCCACATAAACATGGTTCAGGTGACTTGCAATCATGTTTAGGATACTATATTTTGGTATAACATGATGCTCTTTTGTACCAGCGCAATCCGTAAGTCGCAAAAGTGTGGTCATTTCATTATGAGCCATATCTCAACACACAATCGTCGAAGCCGCGCGGGGCATTGTCGGCTGTTCCCAGTGTTACCTCCGCTTTCATAACACACGTTTTGGTAAAGTTATGATGTACTCGTAAAAGTGGGGAGTTGTTGATGGCTCCACAACGGACAGAACACCTGAGCTCCTTGAAATGTGGACCGCATTAAAAGCTGACGACGTCATTACTCGCCCGTCTTTGTTTTGCCAAGTTTACCTGTAACAAACTTTGAAAATAGATTCTTTAAGATAAATATGGCTATATTATGTTTTAGTATTCGTCGCAAAAGTTATCACCATTTTCACTAACATCAGGTTTAATCTAAGTAATTGTGCGAATAAAAGTTCGCTGGAGTATTTTCCACACTCAGCACAAACAGCCGGAATTCTCACTGTAAGAATACGAATAAAAATATTGTAAGAATAATAAGTATTCTTGTTATTATTCCTATATTCTCATTAATATTTAGGTATCTCTTGAGTTGCTTTGTATTGGTACTAAAGATATTAGTACCTATCTACCTATTCTATTTTTCGACAACTTCACTATCCTTCTGGACATCGATTGCTTTCTATTTATCTAAGTAATTTATTGGTCTATAGTACCTAGGTATGAGTGTTGAGTACAAATATTGCAAGTAGGTAAGACTCGAACCTCCTCCCGATGTCCGTTTGAGCTTAAATGTTGTATACCGTAACTTCAGTGTCAATTCAATAATATGTTAGATATAACCTGATGCTGTGGCCAGGATTGTCTCCTCACTGGACAACTCTTCAACTGGTAGTAGCACGGTCACGAAATTTAATTATCATTGGTACTTGCAGGTTTCGTCTAATTGTATTTAATTAATGTTTTGTTTAATTTGTCTTCACCTATTTTGACAACCCTACCAAAATAGGTAATCATTTTGCACGTTCTTAAGAAGCTTATACTCTGCCCGTACTCTGTGACCGAAGTCTGCGTGTATGTTCTCTTATCAGATGTCAAGTGATTTAATGGGCTGTCACATAAGACAATATTAAGAATAAGATAAGATAACAGATTAACGTGTTAAAAAATGATTACATAGTTGACCAGACTTCAAGGGTAAGATTTTAAATACCTAAATAAATAATTTATTTTCAGCGAAATAGAAAATCGTTTTAATAAAGGGTATAGAAACTTTTTATTATAAAAATACAAATAAAGCTAGAATATTATACCTTTTTTTTTTTGGGGGGTTGGAAATTATCAAATCAAACCCCTCCCGCTCAAACCCCTCCCGCTCTTGGGCAGAGCGAAAGGGAGTGTCAGACTTTTAGTGACTAAAACCACCCATATTCCTTCTTAGCCCTATATGTCAAAGGTGCGGGGTCTCTTACAACATTTCGCAGCCCTGACGGCGTCGGCCCTTGCGGGCCCCTTCCATGTTGCTGACATCTCTTTGAGGCGCGCGTGGAACACGAACGCGCCGTCGACACGGCCTGTTGTCGTCATAGGACGGCCGGACAGCGAGCTAGCCCATCACTCACCGTCCACAGGCCCGCGTCTACGGTGGCCGGAAGTCATCACGTGGCTCCCGACGCCCTGAGCGCCTCCCGCGGCGGCTGGGACGAGAGGTTCTCTCCCTATCACGTTCCGCCGCCTCCTTCGCTAGCATCACTGCTTCGCAGAAGGAGGCGACGGCGTCCCATTCCTCCTCGCACCGGACCATGGCTTGCACCAGGGCCGGGCGCGAGGGGTCGCCGCCGCCAATTGCCGCTACGAGAACACGGCGGGGCTCTGCCCAAGCGGGGCACATCTCGACGGTGTGCTCCACCGTGTCCTCCGGCCGATCCTCACAATGGTGGCATCCGGGCGTTTAGCCACTCCTCAAAGAGGGGACTTATCGCCACTATCTTGGCGTGCCCTGCGCGGGGTTGCGACAGTCGCTGTCTCCATGTCGCCATGAGATCGCACCGGAGGTCTGTCCGCTGTTTGCCGTGGCAACGGAGTGACCCCCCGGTGTAGCGCCTCCGCGCGCCATTCATGCAGGCGCGCGAGGACTATCGCCTCCAGATCCCATGGCGGCAATCCGGCAAGGAGGTTCGCCGCCTCGCGGGAGATCGTGCGGTACCCCCGTGCCAGCCTTACGGCCATGGCCTTCTGGGGCACGTTCAGGTAGTGGGCGGCCCGCTTCCTCAAAGCAGGCGCCCACACCGGGGCCCTGTAAAGGGCCATGGACCGCACGATCCCCACATAGAGCCTCCGGCAGGAGGCGTTTGGTCCCCCCAGGTTGGGCAGAAGCCACCTGAAGGCAGCCGCGGCCCGCTCCAGTCTGGGAGCCAAACGTCGGAAATGCTCCACGAAGTTCCACCGGCTGTCGAGGACGAGTCCTAGGTACTTCAAAGTACACTCGACGCCGTTGGGAACCCCTCCCACCATTAACTGGGATCCCGACGGCAGCGCATTCCCACGTCCATGGAAGCCCATGGCCTCCGACTTGTGAAGCGCCACCTCGAGACCCAGCTGCCGGATCCTCTCTACGACTATCGCAACACCGCGTGTCAAATTGTCGGCCGCCGCCTCGTACGACCCACCCTGTGCCAGCACCAGCGTATCGTCCGCGTAACAGACGACGCTGACGCCGCTAGGGAGGTCGGACCGCAGCACCCAGTCGTAACCGATGTTCCACAGGAGCGGCCCCAGAACCGATCCCTGTGGAACACCGCACGACATCTCTCGACGGTTCCATTCTCCGTCTTAACCAGGGTAGATGAGAATATTATACCTTAAGTAATCTCAGCGAATAGCTTTATTGATATTTCACTTGTAATACCTTCGAGTTCGCTTTTATACCTTAATACTATTATGTATTCTGTGCTTTTGTTTCAAATTAATTAGTCATTCATACAATACATCCAAAGCCCGTTTCAGATTTCAGTCTTTTGAAACCATATTAAAACCTAATCAACGTTCAATAGAATCTAATTGTAATTATCTCACATTCAAAGCTTTATAAACGGAATTAAATGTTAATGTAAAACAAATCTTGTTTCAAAGTTCTTGTGGCTCAAAATCCAATAAAGTTTTAGTATCAAAAAGTAATACACGTTAGGATTTCACATTGGTATTTCCGAAAAATATGGAAACTGCATCCACGGTGCTTCTGATTTAAATGCAAAGCCTTGAAATGGAATCGCGTCGCTGGAATCCGATCATTTATCGGGTCCCTCCATTGTTGGGAATCAAAGTGTATTTGCTGTCGGAAATTATGATTCTCTCTGGATCATTTATGGAAATGCAATAAATCGGGTCGCATTTTTGAAGTCCGTAGTTTCATCGAAGCTTTCTTTCAATAATTTTATAAGTTACTGATAATGAACTTACTTAAATCATAAAAATATACAAGTCATATTATGTTGTCTAGATCAAGATATGACATCTAGCCATTAAAATTTCTTAAAAAAAAATCAAAATTTCTAGAAAATTTCTTGGGACATTCAAATATTTGTAGTTTGTTGTACACTTTCTATGCAAAGGTAGTGATAGATTTGCTCCTCTAATTTAGTCCGTCGTACCTAAGTAAGTTGGTACTCGTTCCCGTTTACCTTAATATGACGGAGGAAAATGTATAAAACAAGTTAATCTAAAAGAAAATTTTCGATATATTTTTTTGCCTCAACATATAGGGCTAAGAAGGAACATGGGTGGTTTTTAGTCAGTAGAAGTCTGACACTTCCTTTCGCTCTGCCCAAGAGCGGGAGGGGTTGATATTCCACCCGCCAAAAAAAAAAGAAAAGGGTAAGGCAGAACTATACTTAATAGTACACCGACATTTCGCCAGTTATGTAAAAGTCCCAAAATCCTTTTTGTCACCCAGAAAATAAATAACGAAAACCATGCACCAATATTATAATTTAATGAATTAGCACTATATTAATTTGCAGGCGTTCGCGAATTTTCAATTACCTAGTTGTAATGTGAAAGCGCACTGCCGTCTACCGAACTCATGAATAATGTTGTTAACCCAACTTAATGCGCTCAGAATAACATTTTATTACCAGTAGGTAATGGCGACAGGACGCGTACTGAATAGTTAATGCCATTGAACAGTCGGGAATTTGCCTGTTTAATAAATCATAGAAGTTTTGTCAATAGGGTTCTTTGCATAACATAACATCACACTTGTTATCACCGAAGGGTTAGGCAGAGAGGTGCCCATAAGTACCTACATTCACACTGCCAGTTATTTTTAATAGAGGGCGAGCCTATTCCAACAACCAGCACAAAATCTAATTCCGTGGCTCAACATCATCATTATCATTTCAGCCAAACAACGTCCACTGCTGGACATAGGCCTCCCCCAGGTGTCGCCACATTGACCAGTCCCGTGCGTGTCGCATCCAGCGGGTCCCAGCAATATTCACCAGGTCATCAGTCCAACTAGTGGGAGGCCTTCCAACGCTTCCAGTTGGCGGTCGCCACTCCAGAACTTTTCGGCCCCATCGGCCATCCGTTCTGCGAGCAATGTGCCCTGGCCATTACCACTTAAGTCTGGCGATTCGGGCTACGTCGGGAACCTTGGTTCTCATGCGGATGTCCTCATTTCTGATTCGATCACGCAAGGAAACTCCGAGCATAGCACTGTCCATTGCCCTTTGGGTGGCTTTGCGCTTTCTAATGAGACCCATTGTGAGCGACCACGTTTTAGTCCAGTATGACCGAGACGAGACGATATTGCGCAACTTCTCGAACGCTGCCCAGCTGACTCCGTGGCTACTACTGAGAAATTCGTGATGGAAAAATCCAATAACACTTTGGACGTACTGGGTATCGAACCCAATACCTTATGCCCAACAGTTGTGCTTACGACCATTAGACCAACGAGACAGTCAAATTCAAAAGCACTGTTTACTTGCAAATAACTGCAGTCTGCAGTTACGGTCAAACCGGCTGGACCGGGCTTCACACTGGCTGCGGCCAACAGACTTAGATATTTCAGTACATTATTTATCTAGGAGACCGGTTTGCTATCAGCCATGTTAAACCTCAACTTCTTCTTCTTCAGTCGGTCCCTGTTTACTGAGGTGAGGATCGTGGTCACTGGACCCATTCAAGCAGACAATCTGCCGCCTTCTACTCCAGTTCAAGGTAGCCCTCACTGAAATTTGCTTTAGGATAAAACAACAAGTTTGAATTTCTAGGAAAAGTCCAAAGACATCATATTTACGAGTGATAGACGGGATAAGACGAAGATAATCGTAACCCCATACTTGTTACATACTACATCAAATCGGTCTATCTAAATCGAAAATGTTCGGGATGAAAATGTTTGTTTGGCAATATTCCCAATGTATGTCCTTTAAATCTCTTTGCAATTCATATGACGCCGGGAGGGGACGCCCTAGAAAGACATACACTGATCTTATTGATAATGTTCTTCAGAGAGGAAAGGTGCGTACTTAGTACTCGTAACGATGTATGAATGTTGAATGTGGAGAAAGCATGCAGGGACGCGCTTCTTTTACGTATGATGGCCGCAAAACCATAAATTTTTGCATGTAAACGTAATTAAACAAACTGTTCTTGGCTCACCAAAAACCTCGCCTACGGTTATGAATTCTGCCTCGAATGCAATAACTTTCCCCACTTGTATCAAAATGCACTTTTGTACTATTAGAATACTAAACTAATACTGTTTGAAAAGATAACAATCCAAACTGAACTTGATGTAAATTCGTTAAAATCTAAAAGATAAACAACAACAGTTAAATCAAATACTAAAATAAATACAAACATCGTGCTTTAAATGATTTAACTTAATGTGTATTCATGACTCGGTGCTGTTCAATAAATGGTAATTTGGTTAAACATGATTTTAGTTGAAACATTGCAACTAACACAGGTACATATTTGTACAGACTTTCAGTATTTACATACATACATACATTGGTTTTAATGAAGACTATTTAACTGTGGATAGAGGTACTATCACCGGTCAGTGTGTAGTTTAGGGGAGGCCTATGTCCAGCAGTGGACGACTATCGTCTGAAATGATGACGAGAGGTACTAATGGACATTTAATAATAATATAACATCACGCCTGTAATCCCCCAGGGGTCAGGCAGAGGTGTGCCTAGTAGTACCATCCGCATTATAAATTTCAAGTGAAAGGTTGCGGGCCTATTGCCATCAACTGGGCACAAATCCAGACTCCGTGGCTGTCACTGAGAAAATTGATGGAAAAACTTAATAGAGTTTTGCCCGAACCGGGAATCGAACCAATGACCTCTTGTCTTAGGACGCGGTTCCGACCACTAGAACAACAGGAAAAAAAACAATAATATGTATAAAATTATATTTAATTTGTTCATAGGTAATAATGTAATATTGCCGGTTTTCTCTCGATTTTTTTCTCCACCATTTAAAGCACAAAGCAATATTGCATGAACCCACGACCACATGTCATAAGTTGGAGTAAAAATCAGTGTACAACCAACGCTCCCTATTTAATTACACAACAAAATCGTTGAAAAGTCCTGTCACTCTTAATGATCGCTTAAGCTTTATTTAATGTTTTTTCCTCTATTAATTTCATAAACTTTCGAGAATTTATTGACGGCATCGATGAACGTCAAAGTGTCAATATGTCAGGAAAAAGGAACTTCAATTTCCTTAAAAAAATATTCGGCGTCGACTGTCACTCATTTTCTAGATGTTTGGTCGTTCCAAGTACCGGTCGTCTTTTGAAAGTTTCCTCGTGAACAAAAAGGTATTTGACCGCTCAAGTTAAATAAAGCTATTCAAACATTAGCATTCTCAATTTAACTGCACCCGAAAAGTACAATGGGTAATTAACGAGGAGGAAAAATCCAATTAAAATTCAATTACCACATAATGTGAAAAGAAAACACGAGCACCAAAACGGATCCCATTTTCCAGTCAAAGTTCAGTGCAATGCAATTCGTGTGTAAACGCCCTGTGAGGAGAGAGGAGGACATAACTCAAGCGTCAGTGGGCAGCCTAACAAATGGCTAGCAATCTAATTGAATTATGTCTCCTGGACACTAGGTACCGTCTCAATTTAGACTAATTTATAACTACACCGCACACAGATATTGCAACTGTCTGACGCAATTGGGTAAGCGTATGTGCGTTGGTCCGTAAATCTTGGTTGTCAGGCTACTTGTCTGTGGGGCCTATTTTGGCATAAATATTAACTACTAAATTGTACAATTCATAACTCACGTGAGAATTTCTATCAACACTGCTTGAAGATTAATTCAGACCTCGGAATAAAACATCTTGTTCAGGTTCCAAATTATAATCTGTCCATTTCAATATTCATTGAATGAGCATTTTATTATGACATCAGACTAGATGTCAAGTTTAACCGATGGTGAGGAACAGACTTCAGACTCTGAACTATTTTCAATATCATTGTAACATTCACGAAGTATTTCTACACAAAAGGAATGTATTTTTTTTTAGACTCGCAAATAATAAAACAACCAAACAATATTAAATAAAAAGCGAGCAACATAAAAAAAAACTTATACAAGACCAACATTAAACCAAATTAGTCCTGAACGAGGCCAAAAGTCTCAACATGATGCTGTAACAACTAAAAATGTCACAAACGTTACTGAAAGGCTTAAATATTATTAGGTATATTCTATCCCCCAAACCAGTTCATAAATGATACTTTAGAAAACAACCCCTAAACATAATGTTTAAATCCAGTTAGTGACCGGAAACCCCGTCAGTTTGAATAATAGAGTCAACGAGAAAATATGTAGAGGAATATTTGTTATTCACCAGATCCCTCTGAAATGTTGAATACACGTAGTTTTGAAGGGGAAGTAACTTGCTTGTATATGATACTCCATATTCCAACTCCTGACATAGTTCTTGAAGCGTTTTCAAAGGAGAAAACGGTGGAACTTTTGGTTAGTTAAGTGTTGGCTGCTTAATTTCTTTAGATTTTCAGTAATTCAAGTAGGAAGCTTTTGAATTTTATAAGGACTGGTACTAAGGTACTTTTTGTTTATAATAGGTACTGCGGTTAATTATAACAAAAAAACTCAAAGAATCAGACAAACAAATCGGTTTTGTACTAGAATCATACATTCAAACAGATTGTAAGTAGTTATTCAAAACTTCGACATGAATGCACTTTAAAATGTCTTTCCTATTCATAAAAAAACAGCTAATTACTTAAAAACCCATAAACTCAAAATCACAACCCATAAACTTATCACAAAAATTAACGAAAGCAAAGTTAAAAGTGTCAGCGAAATAATTAAATTAATGTACTTCTCCCATGTCAACCGTTTATGGAGTCGAGGGTAACTTTAAATTACGTTTTTATTGCCTTACTTGATACTCTCGCTTTGTTACCAGAAGTTAGGGCATTTGCAAACTGGCGATTTTTGACGCGCGAGCGAACGACTGCAGCATTCACATCGCGATTTATTAGCGACAACAACCGCGTAAATCGCGTCTAGTGACTGCAGCTAGGTCGTAACTTTGTCATAGATATTCTGTATCTATTTACATATAGTTCAAGTGATTAATTCGGCCTCTAGTTGTTTACTTTTTCTAACTGATCCGTTGGTCTCGTGGTCGCAAACGCGACTGGTGAGTTGGTTCCTGGGTCAGGCAAAAAGTAGTTTTACTAATACATAGTTTCCGAGTAGTAGTTTGGAGTTTGAAAGCTGGTGGTACTCGTATGGTACCCCTGTGCCTCCGAAAACACGTTAATCCGTTGATCCTGCACTTGGTCTCTAACCGGTCGTATTGTATTGCCGTACCATCAGACTATGAGAGAAAAGGACCAAAGTGCACCTGTGTCTGCGCACGCACTTGTGCACAATAATATCTCCCGCAACGAAAAGTCTGCTAAATACACACATCAAAAGTGTCTAGGGATCAACATATATTTTTGCAATAACTTTTCTCCTGATTGATATTAATTAAAATTTTCTTTAAGGATTCATCAAATAAAGTGTTTTCGTTTGTCACAGTAACGATAAACCAAGTCACCTTTGCATTAATAAAGAAATTTGCCATTTTCCTAATAAAGGGATTTTTGACATTTGAACCACTAACATTAAAGTTCGAAAAAAAGACTGAAATAACAGTTTTCTTTAAAATTTTATTGGGTAACTTAAACAATTAATAATCCATGTTTCTACCGCGAACACTAACAACACAAGAACATCGGTTTGGCATACTCAAAATGAGTTCATCCAAATCACGCTGTGGAATGGCCGCCCATGTTCGTTGCAACAACAAAAAAAGGTCTTCTTGCGACTGGATACCCTCCATATTCGGCAGAGCTCTTCTCTGTAGCATATCCCATGCATGCTCAATCGGGTTCAAGTCTGGCGACTGAGCAGGCCAGGGCAGGACATTGATGTTAGCTGCGGCGAGAGTCTGTCTTACAACTCTTGCGGTGTGCGGTCGTGCATTATCATGCATTAACTGAAATAAGGGACCGATTTGCACTTGTAGAGGAACGATGACGTCTGATACAATCGTCTCAGCATAAATTTGAGCGTTGAGGTTGCCTCTGATCCAAATCAACTCAGTTCTTCCGCCGATCCAAATACCCGCCCATACCATGATGGTTCCACCACTATAAGGATGGACTTCCTGGCAGGATTTTAATCGCTGTTGGCGTCCAGGGGTTCTCCAGTGTCGTATACGTCTTGTATCCGGTCTCATACCAAAACGAGACTCATCAGAAAAGCACACGAAACGCCATTGTTCTTCTGCCCAATTTCTGTGTTCAAGAGCCCATTGATATCGAATCCTACGATTGTGCATTGCTATAGGTGGTACCCGTAGCGGTCTTCGGGAATGAAGGTTCACTTCATGCAAGCGGTTTCTGACTGTTTGGTCGCTAATTAAGTTCCCTGAAGAGTGATGAAGCCTCACGGCTAACATCATGGCGGTTATTGTTGGAGCTCTTCGAGTTAAGATTTGAATGTATCGGTCTTGTCTCCGTGTGGTGCAGCGATACCGTCCTCCATGGCGCTCAGCCACGGTACCAGTGCTTCGGTAACGTGTCCAAAGTCGACTGATAACACTCTGACTTGTATTCAGAGCTAAAGCCACAGTACGTTGCCGGGAACCAGCTTCTATCATTCCCACGGCTCTGAGCATTTCTTCCCTGCTTAAATGACGTCGCTGCTCCATAATAACGTTGGTTTTAATCAGTAGTAGGGAAACAGTAGCACTAATAATGTCTTCAATGCGTTGTATGTTTTTATAGGGAAAATATTGACAGCTGATTTTCATCTTTTACTCGAATTTGATTCACAGTTCCTGATTCAAATTATGAAATGCACCAAAAAGGATCCATATAAATTTATAAAATCATAAATTTATTACAAAGCCACATCTCAATCTCAAGAAATCCGCATAAAAATGCTTGATCCCTAGACACTTTTGATGTGTGTATTTATTAAATTTTTTGAGGTACGGTTGTGGATGGAATGACAGCCACTCAAACAAATCGAGGGAACGCGGTTGTGGAAACAGCCTTGTTTAACGTGCAAATATTCCCGTAATACTTCCTTTCTAATTATATTTCATTTGCCTGTTAACGCCTCCGGATTAAATAGCTGTTATAAATCTGACAAAAATTTAATTGGACTGTACAAAAGGATGAAAGGCTATTAAGTGATGTTTCTTTGAAAAGTGGCGAAAGTTCTGATTTAGGTGACTGGCGATTGAGAGATTGTGAGTTTGTACTTTTCAAGTAGACGGGAAGCACTTTAGTGTTTATTTACCTCTTATTTACTTATTATCGAGAAGGTTGAATTAAACATTATGGCACGGGGCATATACAGAGTAGAACAGACATCTACTCGAAATTTTACATTGGTCATTAAAAAAACTACTTCCAACTGCCTCTCTGGTCTAGTAGTCACAAGCGCGACTGCTGTGCATGAGGCCCTGGGTTCGATTCCCTAGTTGGGAAGTGTTATATCTTTTTTATGGATGGGTGTACAGTTACGAGCAATTATTTTATACACTTGGCAAAGTTTAAATGCAAATATCTCGTGAAATAATGATTGCAACTTCGAGATATACCTACTTTATGATAACATGGGTTCCAAAATATTTATTTAAGACATAGACTTGGAAGCAGGCGGGGTCCATTCTAATTTCATTCATCATTTAATATTCAAATGAACCCCGCCTGCTTCCAAGTCTTGTTTAATTTAAAATGTGCTTGTTGTTTGCTTTTCAGTTTTTTCAGTCGGGTTTTTTAGTTTTTTAACAACTTTTTTTTATTTCCTACTTTTTAGTTCTTTTGTGTTTATTCTTTCCTTGGTCGCGTAAAATTCTTCGCAGATGATTTAACTTTTGTGTTTGTTTATAGGATTTGTCACTTTGAATTTCCTTTAAACAAAATAATATAAGTGTTATACCTAAGTATTTTTTTTTAAATCTCCTTTTAATTCCCTTCATTTTGATACCCTACTCGACGGTACTGGGATTTTTTTTTTTAACTACCTACGCGAAATGGCCCCCAAAATTCGCAATTTTTTATTGTTTTTTTTTTTATTTTAATGTAATCAGTGACACTCGCGCCATCAAAACTAATCTAACGACGTATATTTTATTCATATCCCTTCATCCGTTTAGGAGTTATGAGGGAACAAAGAAACATACATACATACATACATACACACCAAACACATAACCCTCCTTTTGGGCTTCGCCGCAGTCGGATAAAAACTCGTAAAAACGTTTTTGCGTCAATGTCCCTACCACCCCGTATATCGACAAATTAGTTCAATTCTTTCTATTGAGACTCAAAAAAACAAAAAAAAAATAACTTTTGACGAAATCGTATCCTCATTATACAAATCCTTTCGTTTTGGCACAGTTCCAGATCCAAATAAAATTCAGATGAAGCTTTGTATCGAACTCTTATTTTCTTTCGATTAGTGAAACAATGGTTTTAAAGATGGAGGGATACCTACAAGGAAATGGACAGACTAAAGTATCCAGAGGGCTAACGATAGAATAATTCGAACATGTATGGGACTTACTCTGACTGACTTCTTCAAAGAGATCTAGCCTTTGGAATAGACAACCACAGTATTTTCAGCTTCGCTTTTTTGTTTTCTTGACATTCAAAAGTGCCTTTTATTGTAGTGTTAATTGAAATAAATGCTTTGAGTTTGATCAACTACAACATAATATTCCATTTGTAACTTACCATCATTATTCCAGCAAGTCTAGTTTAAAAAGCAATACTTCAAAGTAAAGAGTTGTCAAAATATCTTTAATGGTTATTTCTGAAGCTCAGACAAGTTTCGAAGATGTTGCCGGCTTTTAAACAGCGAATAGTTTTTTATTCAAAACAAAAAGTTTAATGAAAACGGTACATTTTATAATACTTTGTTATTTTCTCTAGTAATTGGGTAAAAATGGGTTCCACATTTATAAACTGGAAGGAAGGAAAGTTGTTATTTTAATAGGATATTTAAACTAGATAAGAAGAAAGAAGGATAAGAAGTTCGAAAATGTTGTTCGGGACAAGTTCGTTTAGTTAGTGTTTCTTCTACACTTAGCGAATCTCAAGTTGAAGTAGTTGGAAGATTGACTAGAAGGACGAAATTGTTCGATAGTTAACATTTCTGAACCTCAGAGAAAAACATAGTAACTCAACTCTATACAATTGAAATCGCAAAAACAAAATCCATATATTATATCAGAATTGCAGGACTTGTTCCGTTAGGATATTACATCGTATGGGTCGACATGTCTTCATCTATGAAAATAATTATAGAATGTACCTACACTAAGGTGATGGTCATATGCCTTTGGCTAGTAATTATTTCACAAACGAGTTATTAATAGAATTATTAAATCACCCGAAGGCATCTGTCTGTCTTGGAATCCGGAAAACGCTTTTCAAATAGGAACTTGATGGATTTTGATGAACAAGTGTGACAAGTGATGGAAGAGTAAGGATATAAACTTTCACCAGCGGCTTTTCCGCGTAAAATTTCCTGTTTTGCGGAAACGCATTGGGTGCGCGAATTTGAAATTTTCTTTTGCAATTTTAGTGTCTGTGTCTAGTTGTATGTTGCACAAAATATGGTTTTTCGACCATAACACGTTTGACTTGACGTTTTGGCTTATAATAATCATTATGTATGCTAGGTATATTTGAATTACATGTGAAGGTTGAACTATTATTAAGGCAGTCACTGTGAGCAATCTATTGTGCAAATGACCCTTCATGAGCTTGAGCAAACATGTTATTGTTAACAGTTCCGGTCTATGGTCTTTCTAACTAATCGAGCATACGATTCAGTACAAATCAAAAGTAGATTTGCTTTTCATGTTGAAACTAAATCTGTTACGGTTAAAGACATTTATTTTCTCATAAGAATTACAAATTCACAAAAGAAAAACATAACTATAGGTGATATTAATAATGTTATTATAATTTTTTTCCTGAGATGGTCGATAACGAATACTTTAACTTGTTGCAATAGGGTACTTAACTAAAAAAATCTAATTAGTCCGTCAGATAGATTTCCTAAAATTATTGGACATGTATTTTTTATTTTTTCACGTAAACAAACATTGAAGACGGTACAATGCTTTGAAAACTCGTGTGACGTCGTTTTCTGAGAGATTAGTATGTCATTCTTTAGCGGTCAGTGACGTCACAACCCCCACTCAAATATTTGACGCGTTTTATCTTCGTCAATTGTTATTGATTTGATAAAACAAAAATATGTGTCTAGTATTTTTCGATAATCTAACAGACGAACTAATTAGAAACACATTTTTTTCAGTTAGTAAACATGTACCTAACTTGCGTAACGTACCTAATGTAGTAGCTTGTGCTGGCGTCTATACTTCCTAGAAGGAAAAACGCGACACACGCACGTTTGTCACTTACGCATTCACGCAAGTCTCCGTGAACGAGGTCTAAAGCTGTTGCCGAAAATGTAAGTATGCAATCCTAATCACCCATTAGCTAAACAAAAGCGGTAACGCTCCTCCGAAGATTTGCCGCGTCATATCTCGCCACAGGATCTCTTTGGTTAGGTCGTAACACCCTGAGGGGAGCTCCAAGTTGATTGTGAGCAAAATTATGGCTGTACATTCAATAACAATAGACTCTGGAGCTCCACGGACTAAGTAACGTCTATTGCTGAGTTTCTGAAATGCGTACAAGCGTGTATAGACCATTTGTATTGTATTGAAGTGTACTTGCTTTGAACTGTGTGTAAATTGAATCTAGTATTTGTTTATTTTAGTTTAGTATGACACTTAATGCGTTTAGTTCAATAAGTTAGTTCAACATAAAAGTACTTAAATATTCTTCAAATTTTGTTTTAAAATTTTCAATTGAATTTAATTTTATTAAATCTAATTTGTCTGAGTATTTTCTTATTTTTCGCATTAAAGTTACTTATGATCTAACTTAGACATGACTGCTTTTATAATCCGAGTTGTCACAGAGTATAATATCACATTCCGGGGAGTTAGTCAAGTCACAATGTAAAATTTAATGAGCCCGTCAAGCGTCAAGAAGTTACGAGTAATTCGAATTAAAAAGTTTTGCTGTGAATTAATTTGAAGTGGCGCAATGAAGGCACGGGAGCGACTCACATTTGATGTGTATAATATTCCAGTACCGGGCCTATCTCTCAAATTATGAAGTATAACTACTGCTTAGGTGTGTGTAGTGCAGTGATACTAATATAGTTTTAAGGTTCTATTTACTAAGACAAGGTTTATTATGTCATACTAGCTTGTGCCAGTGGCTTCGCCCGCGTGGATTTCGATAAACTATCTGTGTTCTAAATTTCATCAACATCCGTTCAGTAGTTTTTGCGTGAAAGAGTTACAAACATCCGTCCATCCATCCATCCATACATCCTCACAAACTTTCGCTTTTATAGTATTAGTAGTGAGGTATTTATCTAAGGGCCAAAGTTGCCTGAAAATAAATAAATAATTGTTAGGTTATATGGGGTAGTGATCGGGTCTTAAGGGAATGATCAGGGATTTCTCAGCCACAGTCACAGACGTAGTCTGGATCTGCGTTCGGTTAATAGGCACACTACACTTACATGCTGTCATAATGTTAGTGAACAATCAGGCACACCTATGCCTACCCGATCGGGGATTAACAGGTGTGATGTTACGTTGTGATCGGGTGAAGCCGGTGCTATTGTATTATAAAGAGGTAGAGGCCTCATAACAAAAAAATATTTAAAAAGCGAGTAGTTGATTATTCAAAATGCAACAGTCTAGGTACATAAACTAGAATGTAACTAACTAAAACCTTACTCCACACGCGTACCTACTTAAAATGTCAATTTCAACAAACTGTATCTAATGTTTTACCTGCTACGATGTAACAAATTAATAATTTCCCACCTGCAGAGTTTGCTAAACTGCTCAGAAGCCGCTAAAAACAGCAAAGTACTTCTGTAACCCAGGTTCTCTTCATGAGATCGTCGGTAACACCAAGGTATGACCTTTCTTGAAGAGCTGAATTAGATCGAATAATTACTTTAACGACTAGTTTGTGAAATTGGTCAAAACTTAGAGTTGTGAACAGTTCAGCCCGACACACAATACGGTGTAACAATATCCAGTAGTTACCAAGCTACCACAGACATATGATCTTACATGTCCAAAAGTTTCGCCAAAAGGGGTCGAATCCTTGACTCCTTGTATCGTCCTAACAGCGCAGAGCATCTATGTCTGTGGGTTGGCCACCCATAGATATAGATATACCTAGATAACGTAAGAGCACCAACTTCACGTGCCCGGCTTAAGGATTTTATGCTTAATAGAAAACAGGGCCAAAAATAGGTATGTGAAGTAACTGTTTCCTTGCACTGCATCAAGCCCGCTGATCACAAAAAAGTACGAGAACACGTTTCGTATTCCTCTTTTTTCTTCTTACTTTTGACATTAAATTACTTGAATTACTTTTGACATTAAAATTTTAAGATAGTGTGTCTGTCCATGGTCTGTCCTATTAATTTCGTGTCAATTTTTTTTCGATTTGTCTCGTAGTCCTCTAATCAGGGCCGTAAATTCAGACATTTTGTGTCATATCTGGAGGGTCATACTTTATTTCCTTGTTAGTTTCTAAAAAGAAAATGGATGACGTGTCTAAATTAGACCTTGATTTTTATGAAATAAAAATTTGTCCAGTTAATAATATTTCTATATCTTTGGTCCAACCCTTTAGGACCTCTCCAAACTTGGACGATAAAACGTCGGCCTGAATTTGCGTGCAAGTTGCATTAAGTGAAGATAATGGTGGCACTTGGTCTTTGGGGACGTTATGGGAGCCGACTAAAGAGGAAAGTTCGCGGCTTCGCTCCACACTAGTAGACGTTTGCTGGCTTAATTAAGCGGACGATATTTACAACTGTGTTGAGGGTTACGTTTAGTAAGTCTTAGTTCGAACATAAGGATTGGTAGATACACGGCAAAACTAATATCTGTCTCTTCTGTCTTATACACTAATATAATAAAGAGGAATGTTTTCTTTGTTTGTTTGTAACAAATAGGCTCCGGAACTACAAGACCGATTTAAAAAATTCTTTCACCGATGGGAAGCTACACTATCCCCAGGTGACATAGGGTACTTTTTATCCCTGTATTCCCACGGGAACGGGAACTACGCGGGTGAAACAGCGTGACGTCCGCTAGTCTGTAAATAAGGGGGCAGATAAAAAGTGAAAAAGTATTTAGTGAATTGAAAAATATGGGTAGGTTTTGCCTGTCGATGTAAAAAATAATTACCTCGAAACTACACACATCAAAAGTGTCTAGGGATCAAGCATTTTTATGCGGATTTCTTGAGATTGAGATGTGGCTTTGTAATAAATTTATGATTTTATAAATTTATATGGATCTTTTTTGGTGCATTTCATAATTTGAATCAGGAACTGTGAATCAAATTCGAGTAAAAGATGAAAATCAGCTGTCAATATTTTCCCTATAAAAACATACAACGCATTGAAGACATTATTAGTGCTACTGTTTCCCTACTACTGATTAAAACCAACGTTATTATGGAGCGGCGACGTCATTTAAGCAGGGAAGAAATGCTCAGAGCCGTGGGAATGATAGAAGCTGGTTCCCGGCAACGTACTGTGGCTTTAGCTCTGAATACAAGTCAGAGTGTTATCAGTCGACTTTGGACACGTTACCGAAGCACTGGTACCGTGGCTGAGCGCCATGGAGGACGGTATCGCTGCACCACACGGAGACAAGACCGATACATTCAAATCTTAACTCGAAGAGCTCCAACAATAACCGCCATGATGTTAGCCGTGAGGCTTCATCACTCTTCAGGGAACTTAATTAGCGACCAAACAGTCAGAAACCGCTTGCATGAAGTGAACCTTCATTCCCGAAGACCGCTACGGGTACCACCTATAGCAATGCACAATCGTAGGATTCGATATCAATGGGCTCTTGAACACAGAAATTGGGCAGAAGAACAATGGCGTTTCGTGTGCTTTTCTGATGAGTCTCGTTTTGGTATGAGACCGGATACAAGACGTATACGACACTGGAGAACCCCTGGACGCCAACAGCGATTAAAATCCTGCCAGGAAGTCCATCCTTATAGTGGTGGAACCATCATGGTATGGGCGGGTATTTGGATCGGCGGAAGAACTGAGTTGATTTGGATCAGAGGCAACCTCAACGCTCAAATTTATGCTGAGACGATTGTATCAGACGTCATCGTTCCTCTACAAGTGCAAATCGGTCCCTTATTTCAGTTAATGCATGATAATGCACGACCGCACACCGCAAGAGTTGTAAGACAGACTCTCGCCGCAGCTAACATCAATGTCCTGCCCTGGCCTGCTCAGTCGCCAGACTTGAACCCGATTGAGCATGCATGGGATATGCTACAGAGAAGAGCTCTGCCGAATATGGAGGGTATCCAGTCGCAAGAAGACCTTTTTTTGTTGTTGCAACGAACATGGGCGGCCATTCCACAGCGTGATTTGGATGAACTCATTTTGAGTATGCCAAACCGATGTTCTTGTGTTGTTAGTGTTCGCGGTAAAAACACGGATTATTAATTGTTTAAGTTACCCAATAAAATTTTAAAGAAAACTGTTATTTCAGTCTTTTTTTCGAACTTTAATGTTAGTGGTTCAAATGTCAAAAATCCCTTTATTAGGAAAATGGCAAATTTCTTTATTAATGCAAAGGTGACTTGGTTTATCGTTACTGTGACAAACGAAAACACTTTATTTGATGAATCCTTAAAGAAAATTTTAATTAATATCAATCAGGAGAAAAGTTATTGCAAAAATATATGTTGATCCCTAGACACTTTTGATGTGTGTATTTTAAATTTTAGACTTTTTGTTTTCTACAGCAGATTAAAACTGTTTCTTTTTGCTTGCGTTCTTAGTAACCAAATAACGCCTGCGCTTGCCCATACGTAGGTACTTACAGCTTACTTCAAGTAGTCGTAGTGTCGCATTACCTACAAACAAGAAGCGCTAATGCTACAAAGATCAAACGGAGCTCACTTAGGTAACCTATTAACGGTAACTTAAACAACGCAAATTGAAAACACTTCGATACCAAGAACTCTGCTTACCATAGGATTAACGTACACGATATTTCTATAAACGTATCCACTTAATCTTTATTAGATACTTAAGAGACTTCAAAAGGGTTCCTATTACGTATTCAAACTCTTTTCCCCGTCCCGAATATCCAACATCGGCTGAAAAGGCAAAAACAAAAGAATGTGAAACAAATGAGCATTCGCAATAGGCTCATGAAAACTAAATTCCCTTTTAAAATGTTCATCGAATTTGGTACGCATAGGAATTTCTTGGAACGTGCACAACGACCGGGTATTCAACCTATTATCATATTTAATTAAACCCTCTTCTTGCTATACCTACTAAGATTCGTATTACATCAAAACTAATTTATCTTGATCGCATAATTCATTAGCCCCCAACAGAATCCTCTAAAGAGGTGTTTTAGAATTTATGTAATTATTTTAAACATGAATATTGGTGGCGCGGTCTCTGGTCGAAATAAAGCTCTTCATATATTTGGTGTGAGGTTTCCGGGGACGTAACTTACAGGTTGTTCGTAGGAATGTGTACAAAAGGTCATACGTTAATAAATAAAGCAAAGAGCCTGCTTCTTCAGGAAATGTCGAGTTGAGTGCTTTTAAAATAACTTAAGTGTCTATTTTCAGCAAACTACATATAAGGGCTAAAATATGTTAGTTCAACAAAGGGATAGTAGGTAAAGAATAACATACCATTGTCAGCTTTTAACATGCAATTTGAATCATTAATACGTTGTTTCTTGCCTGAAAATAAACTAAACTAAACTTGTACATTCATTTGCTTATCAAAAGAGTGAAGGTGTTGAAAGAAAATTGATCAAAACTAAATTAAATTAAAAATAGCTATGACCACTTTTTGATAGGCAAGTTATCATAGGCATATTTGTTTATATATTATATTTGATAAGAAATACTTCTCATCTGGTTATCAGAGCTGTGAAGGTCGATCTTCACCGGCTCTTAGACCGTCATAGGAAACGACCAACCTGAAACTTTTCTCGACGATTTTATAAGTGCCCATGTAGGTTTATGTTGAAGTCATCATCATCTGCCTAGCCTTTTCCCAACTATATTGGGGTCGGCTTCCAGTCTAACCGGATGCAGCTTACCAGTATTTTACATGGAGCGACTGCCTATCTGACCTCCACAACCCAGTTAATACTAGGTAATACGATACCCTTAGTAAGACTGGATGTCAGACTTTCAGGTCACTGACTACCCGTAACGACTGCCAAAGATCTATATATGGCACCCGGGACCAACAGCTTAACGTGCTTTCCGAGGCACGGAGGAAACTCGGTATTTGTAATGGGCGGTCACCCATCCACAGATCGACCTAGGCAAGCGCAGCTTAACCTAAAGGCAGCAGGTATATGTTGAAGTATTTTGATTTTTATTGATGTGAAGGAGCCTTTACGTAGAGAAAACCAGCCGGAGTTAAATGCACTAACTACTGTAATGAAACAAAACGGACAAAGATCCCTATCCGATCAATTTCAAATAGTCAATGATAACAATGTTAGAGCAAGTTACTGCAAACACTTAACAGTCAGGAACTGCTTCCCGTTCAATATTAATATTGATTCTATTGTGAACAGCTACCCGGAACTGTATAGTTTCTCTTGCATGGCCGTATCGTCTTTGAAGAGTCCACGTGTACGATGTTATACACCATCTTATGGTACTTTAATGACGCTGGTTATTCAAGTTGGGTAATCGAAGGCATTCGATAAAGAATTTCAAGGAATAAACAAAAAAAATAACTTAATTAAAAAGAAGTACTTAAATAGATTTAAATAGTCACGCATTCCGTTTCATTTCTTTTCCATTCATTGGTGATAGACACTGGATGAGAGTTGCTTAGAACCGAGTTGAGTGGTGTGTGATTGAAGATACCTATGTCCAACAGTGGACTGCGGTAGGCATATGATGTTGAGTTACGCGTTCCTGAGAAAAATGGTGACTGTACTTCCATACGGATTAAGGTCCACTACTTTCGAATAAATCTATTATCCTAACGTGAGCCAACTTATCATGGCACTATGAGAGTATATTAATAAATTGAACTTCGGTGAAACAGTAACAGTTTAAAGCTCACTACTTTCCGCCACGTTTCAGATTAATTTTCTTTTAAATTCTTTTATTTCAGACTGCACTCAAAACACTAAGCAGCAGCTGTCCGAAATTGTACTTCAAACACACTGAAGCACACAAAAAACAATTGCCAACAGGAAATCCTTTACCACAAAACATAATTTCTAATTAGCTCGAAATTTAGTTTTGAAATTTAGACGTAAACACAGCATGTCAGGGGTTAACCACGGCTAAATTGCGGCTTCGAGTGCACAAGATGTGTGGAAGGGCAACTCTAGCTGATTATATTATATGATTAGGCGGAAGTCTAGGGAGTGCAATCTTGCAGCAAAATCTTCAATCTCGGTATTTGCAAGATTGAAGACGTCTAATCTTGCAAGATCTCGGTATTTTGCAAGATCTTGCAAATTTACAAGATTTTTATTTAATTTTAGAAATATTCTATTGAAACTTGTTAAATTTATTATTCTAAGAGCGAATCAATGAAACAAGATATATATTAGAAAAAACTGAAACATTTATTAAACAAAATCAATGGTTATTTTGGAAAAAACTTCTTAGAAAACACAAGATATCTAGCGTGTTGTCAGCCAACTGGCTTCGGATGTTTCGGGCGATATACCCGGCAGCAGAAAAAGCCCGTTCAGCTTCTACACTTTTTGGCACCACTGATGATAAGCATTGATAAACTGACTGCAAATGGTGCCCTTTTGCCCCGCCTGATTCGTAGAGATTAATTTCTTGTCTTATTTGTTTATCAAATAAGGAACCAGTTGCACATGAAGGGCGTTCTTGTGGGCGGGCTTTCAAAATCATTTCCAATTCTTCATCAAGAGAAAGAGTTGTGTTTGCGGCTGCTGATAAAGGCGTGATATCATCAATATCATCATCAACTACTGTAACAAATGCATCTAAAGATGTGGAGCTAGAGCTTTGGTTCTGTACGTATAATCGTTCGATCAGCTTTTTAATTTCTTTCTTGACTAAAGTTTTTGGTGGCAAACTGAAAGTGTTATCATTAACGAGCGATTTAAAATCTTCGTCATATTGGGCAGAATCTCTCAAATAAAATAACGCTGCAGTCATAATTGTCCGGCGCTCACGTATGCGAGTCCTCATAGCATCAGCCAGCTTTTGAGCGATTGGTGTTGTTAGGTTTTCTAACTTTCGTACCATGAACCGCAAAGTAGTTTCAGCGGTGATGAGATCTGAATCTCTTCGACATAATACTTCAACTGCCAATTTGATAGGCTGGAACACATGTTCTAATTCAACCAAAGCTACATATTCTTCTGAGAAAGCATAATTGGGGTTCGTTCCGAGATTAACATCGATGAATGCTTTGCTTACACACGTCTTCAATTTGTTGAATCTGGAAATCATATCTGCGAGACTGGACCACCGAGTTTTGCAGTCGAGCACTAACTGCATGTTTTTGCCAAACTCGTTACTTATGTACTTTTGTAGAACATCATTCTTTGTTGGTGATTTTCGGAAAAGCTTCACAGTTTTTCTTACTTTTCGTATTAGGTCATCATATTCTGGTACTAAGTGAACTTCAACTGTAGGTAATATGCAATCAAACCCTTCAGATTCGTTGATATCTTCAGATTCTTCATCAATATCGAGTAACTCATTTTCGTCATCGTTTGCTTGACGCGTGCCTACGCCTACATTGTCATTTTGTATGATCGCGGCAATTCAGTTTGAGCGCGGCCGCGCTCTTGAATGGTCATGGAACGCGTTGCTATCCAATCTTGCAAATCTTGCGAGATCGCGCGCGATTTTGGGTGCAAGATTAATCTTGCAAAATTAGTGCGAGATCTCGGTATTTCGAGATCTCGCAATACCGAGATTGCACTCCCTAGGCGGAACGACCTAATTCTGTATTTACGCAAGCGATTCAATTTACACGTCGGTTAATGGCTATGTATGTGAGATAAATAGGACAATATCGATGTTTGCCTTAATCTAGTCATTGTAAGGTGATTTTGGATTGAGTTAAGCTTATAGACAGATGATTAATTTTGGAGTATGTGTGTTTATCATTATAGTACTAAGTAGTTGTAATCTAAAGATCGACCCCGAGCGGTTGTTATTCAGTGAATGTTAGCCAGTGGTGGCGGCCCCGACTAACGAACAGTAAGTCGTGGGTTCGAATCCAGACAGTCGCATTACTTTGTGTAACTTATTTCATCACCGCTGCTCTCAAAATGTTGAAGGAAAACATCGTGAGGAAATCGGCATATCTTCGATTTTTTTCCCACACCAAAAAATATTTTCGGGCCCACGTGGTGGATTGTGGCCCATCTCTCTCACAAAGAGGAGGTCTGAGTCCCTCAGTGGGTACATTATAGGATGATAATGAAGTCCTCCAAAACTAAACAAAAATCTCTTTCTTGCCACGTTTTTTAATCCACTAAATCAAATTAATTTAAAAATTAAATTACGAAATTCCTGTTATTTTATTTAAAAGCTCTGTTCACGGTTTGCCGGCAGAAAACCATAAAAAATTTAAAGTGCAATTTTCTCTCAAATACGACATTCCCTTCCAAGTTGTAATGTTTGGTGGAGAGTAAAGTTTGTAGTATATCCTAGTACTTACCTACTACATGTCGACAGTGAAAAAATTTTTTTTTCCTAACGCATGACAATCCCAATATAGTTCCTTCTTCCCGTCGAAGCTACGTATTCGCAAGAGATACCGCAGCCATGACATAAAGGGCTAAGAAGAAACATGGGTGGATTTTAGTCAGTAGAAGTCTGACACTTCCTTTCGCTCTGCCCAAGAGCGGGAGGGAAAGAAAAGGCTTCCTTCTTGTTGGCTGTAGATTTTTAAGAGTTTAAAATGGACGGTATAAAAATCAGTAAGATTCTAAACTCATGTAAAAAAATTAGAATTACTTTTGAACTTCTTCAACACTGGCCTTGGCCGTGAGAGGCAAAACCAACAAATGAGAAGTTTTCCTTTATCCATCCACAGAAAATTTTAAAGTAGAATCTTGACCAACAAACTTTTCTTTGTGAAGTTCGCTGGTTCTACCTCTCTTTATTAGCTCAATTTTATGAGAGCCCGGCCCCTCGCTGAATATATTTTTAACTAATTGTAAGATCCTTACAATCAAGAGATGAACAAGGGGGGAAAAAAGTGAAAAGAGTATTAGCTGAAAACTCGGGATACGCCGAACAGGAAATTATAAGTACCATCCTACACAATATCTGAAAGAACTCCCCCATTGTTATCATCTGGCAATGGAAGGGCGCTTTTTTATGTTTAAAAATAAGATACTCCGTAAATGAATAAAACGATTCCAGTCGCTTGATAAACAACTTTACGTGTTAACTTTTGGGGTGAGAGAATTCTTAGTAAACTTGCCCTTCTAACTTTTCGCATAGCGAGATGATTTTTTCACAGAATCCTCGAAAATTATGGGCCAAGTGTTCATTATGTTAATGCGTATCGGGGTGAAGCAGCTGCTATTTCATTTTGTACCTAGTGTCTATGTTTTGAGTTTCGTACGGAGGGACGAGCGTGGCTATAGACATCTAACGTGCAATTCAAACAATAGGGATGTTTACTGACTTAAAAAATATGATTCTCATTAGTCCATCTGTTAGATTATCGAAAAATATTGGATACGTATTTTTTGTTTTAAAAAATCAATAGAGATTGACGAAGACAAAACGCGTCAAAGATTTGAGTAGGGGGTTGTGACGTCACTGACCTCTAAAGAATGTCATACTAATGTCTCAGAAAATGACGTCACTCGAGTTTTCAAAGCATTGTATCGTATTCAATGTTTTTTTACGTGAAAAAATAAAAAATACGTGCGCAATTGCAAAATAATAATATATACGAAGTGGCTTTCTGCAAACGGTGACTTTGTCATTATGCTACGTTTAGATAGACTGGCTCGCTACCCCGGTAATCGTTTGCATATCGTTATAGCGCGCACTTAGAAGTCCACCTTTGCTTATTAACGAGTCATATCGTGGAGATTATGGTAATAACACACCTACGTGGGTTTATCAGCAAGTACATTGTTCAAAACTTAAAATGTCATAGTGAGTTTTTCCTTACTTTTCAATTAACATTTTTATTATTTTCGCATGCAAGCGGTAACTGTATTAATAGCTTGCTCAAAAAAGTTTGTTCTGCCAAAACACCAATCAATTTTGCGATCGTTTACTAGATGATCCGTGTTTTCATTTGACTATGTATTTATTTTATAAAAGTGTATTTTGATCACAGCCGTTCATCAGTCTGTTTGCACTCAATCTTTGTTTCAAATTGAATTCCAACAGGCTGCCCTGTTGAAATACAATTTGATTTAATTTAACAACGGATTTTTATTTCATTTACTTTTGAACTCAGAAAAGCCTTGTATCATTTGATTTCATTATTTATACGCACAATTGTTTCATTATATTTTGAGGAAAAAAATACACCCAAATGTAGTTATAAAAAATAAACCATGTTGATTTTTAATATCTTATTAAAACAAGTAACACTCGGGGGTGAAAATAACGGGAAAATATTCTCATGAATTTTCCGCACGCCCAACTTTCCGTAAGACATTCTGTCTTGGGAAACCTCAAAGTAAGCAGAAAAGTCGTATACTTTCCAACAACCTGTAACTGCTCCTACTGAAACCCGACAAAGAACGGCAAACAAACTAGTGGCGACTGCCAATTGATCGATAATGGTTGGGACCGAAGCTTAAATAGGTGTATTGTGGTCGAAACACAGAGAACAAATCTGTGTGTTAAACTAAGGCCATAACTCAGAGCTCGCCGATATTTATAGCCTAGTTGTGAAGCTTAACACGTTCGTATGTTTGCAGCAACTATAATAAATTCTGAACAAATATCCTCGTATTTTCAATTACACGTCAGGGCGTCATGGTCTCAGTTCATTTTTACTTATCACCAAGTTTAATGAGGAAATTAGTGCAGTCGCAGTGTGAATGTTTCAAGTTTTATTACTTACGAACTGGTGCATCCGAGTGATCGTCCAATTTATCTTTGTGATTGTAATTTATTCAGCTCTCATTATTAACTCAACTCGTCAGGAATAGAAAAGTATTATGTGATGTTAAAAATAAAAGTAAATGATCGAATAATTAACTTTTGCGTTTTAGAGAGAGATTAAAATAAATAAGCATTTAGGTACCTTTAGCGAATGTCATAAACTAAACTGAGCGCTCGTGATCGACACATCAAAGCCGTGTTCAAGAGTTGTCAGTATTGATTCCATAGCAATGATAAAACTAAATTTTTTCTTGAAAGTAGTTCCACATAACGAGTATATTTTCTTGGGCTAATGTCACAGAAGGGAACAGGAGTTGCGATTCTTCATATAATAAAACCCAACACAAAAAAGTGAAAAATAAAAAATAAAACTTCAGAAGAAAAATCAGCTTCTGAAGTCGGTGACAAAAAAACGATCTCAAATAAACAAATGTCACTCAATTTCTTTTCTTCTGTAGTTTATTTTTTACTTTTTTGTATTTTTTGTGATCTTTATTTAACTACCAGTTATAGTTAGTGTGTGTGGCTAAAATCTTCCAAGAATTGTTTTTAATTTCTAAATAATGCCCCAGGGCAAACCTTTTTTTTTCATAAAATCTTCTGTCGACACGTTCGTTTTTTTATCAACTGATAAGTAAAGAAAATAACGATCCTCCAAAACTTATAAAAAATCATTACCCTTCCTTTTGGCTTCGCCGTAGTCGGGTAAAAATGCCCCATTTTTACAGCCGGGATAAAAAGTTTTTAAGATTGATAGGTAGTAGGATACATACTCTTTCATAAAATTTTAATACCAATATAATTGGATCGGCTCAATTTTCGAGTAGACGCACAAATAAAGGGGAATACGTAACAGCAATCTCGTTAATTTTTTTGTGATATTAACAGTTTGAACTGCACGTGATCCTATCGCACTGTTCAAGGGCAGGCTTGACGCAGCGCGACGTCAATCAATATACAGGGTGTAAATTAACCCTCCACACATACGTCAACTAACCATTCTGCTATGCCGGAGGTCGTGGGTTCGATTCCCACCCAGGACAAATGTTTGTGTGATGAGCATGATCATTTGTTCTGTGTCTGGGTGTAATTTATCTATAATATGTATGTATTTAGAAATATATAAGTATGTTTATCAGTTGTCTAGTACCCATAACACAAGCTCTGCTTAGCTTGGGACTAGATGGCGTTGTGTGATAGCTGTGGAATATTATTATTATTATTTTTTTATTATTCTGTACATCAAACTAAGTATCCCTATGCAAAATTTTTTGCTGGGAAACGACTTTTTTTTTGGGTCAAAAATCACATTTTACGGTAAAAATCAATGAAGCACTCTTAAAACATTGTGCTAGTTGATGCTTTGAATAGTAAACGGGTCATGGAGGTAATTTAAGTAAAGTTATAACCTGAAAAACTAGTATTTACAAAAACAGCTGTGCGAAATTTGGAACTTTGACCCCCAATATCTCCGTAACTAGGGGGTTCCCAGGTATGGTCTCAAAGCAAAAAATTATCGCAGTGGTGGGGAGAACAAGTGCCTTTCGTTTGCGTTAAGGGTACTTTTACACCCTTCATATAAAAATCAATGCTACTTTTCGTTGTAATTTTATAACTCAAGAACGGCCTCACCTATCCAAACAAAATGTTTAGGCTTTCTTTGGACTATTTAGTAGATGATTTATGTGAAATTTGCACAGAATAGGTCGAGCGGTTCTTCATTTATCACAGTTTTGGTAACAAATGGATAACAAATGAATAAATTCGGAAAAACAAATGAATTAAATGAATCGGACCCGCTGCTGTCTTGGCAGGACTACGTCTGCGAGGTCCGCTAGTAGTTTCATAAAGTACCTGTTTATTCAATTGCTCGCAGACCCTCTTCCCTCTTAGAAAACCACATTAGTTTTCGCTGTGAGAGCGATAACCAGATCAGTCCATAAAAAAAAAGAAATAAGTCAACTTTACGCGAATACTGGCACGAAACACTAAAGATGTTATTAAGAAAGTACCACAGAACCTATCTTTCAGACAACAACAAAAACAGAAAAACCAATTCTTTTACTTACTAAACACCTAATAACAAACGTTAGGTTATTTAGTTACCAGGTGTAATCACATTTACTGTGATTTCTCAACGGTATCGTTAAGAGAAAATCTCTAGTGGCCAGGTGTTAACTACACAGTATATTGTCCTTATAGTAAGTGATTTTACTAAAAGCCTCTAAGTATTTCTCGATATTAGTGTGGCGCTCTAGAAAAAGGAAGGTTTAGGCACAGATTAGTAGTTTAGGGTAATGTAAATATTTGTTTGTTATTTCATAGAAACAGATTTTTACTGAATGCATATGAAAGATTGTACGGTTTATATTTGTAAAAATTGTATTTTTCGGTAGAAGCTTTTTTTTACGTTTTCTCTCGCTTTATATCGGTTAATCTCTGAAACGGCTGATATACATGTTAAACGTGTAACTTAAGCTATATTTATTTCTAAAAAAGGACAAGGGCGCTGCCGTTCAACAATAGCCCTTGAAATCCAATAGAAATGTTATTTTTTATAATAATCATTTCACATTCGTTTTACACAAAAACTGATCATATAAAATGATCATGAACTTGTTAGTTTATAGAGGCCTTTTACAAAAGAATTACGTTATTAGAACCTCATCATCATCAGCCTATATTGTTCCCACTGCAGGGACTCAGGCCCCTTCTCTAGGAGAGGGATGGGCTATAATCAAATATGGTGCGGATAGGTAGATGTCACATATCTTCGAATTTTTGGTTCAAAGATATGCCGGTTTCCTCACGATGTTTTCCTTCACCGTTTCGAGAGCAGTGGTGATGAAATAAATTACACAAAGTAATTCGCCTGCCTGGGTTCGAACCAACGACCAACTGTTCGTAAGTCGGGGCCGCCACCACTGGGCCACCACTGCTCTCTTAGAACCTCATTCACTGATTATTTTTTCTATTTTACTGTGCTGAATGAGCTTACGCATTCCACATATCGCTATATCATATTATACATAACTAAAACAACGTAACTGTATAAATTATTTTACAACTCAATCTACGGACTAACTCGTGCGTAAATATGTTTCAAAATCTACATAAAACCGTTTTAGTATGACTTAAGTTCGTTTAATTCTAAGAAGTAAAGTGTAATATCATGCTAGATGTGAAGGCGAGGAAACAATATCTTAAAGTATTAACACGAAGAAACTTCACGTGATAGTACACGTTTTTATTTATTTAACTATTTATTTATTAAGTATGGAAGAATAACAGCTAAGATTAACAGATTAAAAAATAGTATGTGAGACTGACAGCCAATTAAAAGTCCTCATTTCTAAAAACAGATTACAAAGAAAGATTGTGAACATCACAATACAGCCACAGAAAAAAAAGAATACAGTAAACATTCAAGCTTAAACTAAATTATTTTTTTTCACATTTTACATGTCACATTCAGTACAAAAATAAAAACCTTAAAAAGCGAAATCTTATATGTAAACTAGCCTTGCTATGCCCTTTTTCCTACCTACTACCTGCCTACCTACGTACCAACTATCTACCTACCACCAACCTACCTACCTACTACTAACCTACCATCAAGCCACCTACTACCTACCTTCTTATACCTACCTACTAACCTACCACCTACCTACCAAAATTAGCCAAATCGGTCCAGACGTTCTTGAGGTTTAGCGCGACTAACGAACAGCAATTAATTTTTCGGGTTCCGTAGTCAAAATGAACCCTTATAGTTTCGCCATGTTCGTCTATCTGTCCGTCCGTCCGTCATCATCATCATCATCAGCAGCCTATACCAAATGTCCCCACTGCAGGGACTCTCTAGGAGAGGGATGGGCTATAATGCACCACACGTGCCCGGCGCGGATTGGTAGATGTCACATGTCTTCGAATTTTTGGTACTAAGACAATCATGCCGGTTTTGAGAGCAGTGGTGATGAAATAAATTAATGAATGGTTTATTATTTTTTTTTTATTTTGTCGGCGGCCTCGACTTACGAACAGTGAGTCGTGGGTTCGAACCCAGTATGAAATAAATTGAAGTGGTGATGAAATAAATTACACAAAGTAACGCCAGGCGCGTTACTTTGTGTAATTCATTTCATCACCACTGGGTTCGAACCCACGACTCACTGTTCCAAAAAAAACCATTCCATCCAAACCATCCGTTCCATTCTAATTTCTCTTGTCCCCCTTTTTCCATCAAAAGGCATACTAGGTATCGATTACTAAAATCCCAATGCGTAAGCTTTACCGCTACTTTCAAGGAAACTTCTGTTTACGAATATGGAGCCTTCCTTCTAAATTGAAAGTAGCAACAGATAACCACATTTATTTACGTCTACGTTATGTTTAATAAGCCTCTATACACGTGTTACGAGTTAAACCCACATACTACACACGTCATGGATTGTAATTTTGTCTGAGACACTATAGCTACTAAATATCTATAGCCTTTCAGAATTTTCAATTGTATCCTTAATTAAAATCATAGGGGTATCTACAAGTACCGCAGTGAACCCTAAGAGCCTTCTTATTAAATAATGGTTTCTGAGTGCGTAAATCAAGAACAAAGCACACGCGGCGTTACGGCGCGCGGTGCCAGAGTGTTGTCGCAGCGGCGTCCTGGGGGTCTAAAATGGCAACTCTAGCAGATCATAATAGGATCATAAAATGAAATGCGTAAAAGTTCGTAAAATGGCCAAAGACGCAGTTACTATTGTGACTAGTACATATTGCATATGAACGCATGAACACGATGCCGCAATGATGCCGCACGACGCACTCTGGTACCACACCGTACGCACACCGGACATGGAACCTTTGACTCGAGGTGGGGAAATTTATCGTTTATGTGGCACAATCTCTGTTCGTCTACGCCGTAGACGCCGCTACGCCGTAGACTCTACGGCGTAGCAGCGTCGTTGCGTCGCCGGAGCAACGCTGCGACACCGCACCGTCCGTATGTGTCCACCGATGCAGCGAAATCGTGCCCAGGCAACGCACCATGTGGCCCATCCACATGGTGCGTTGCCTGGGCACGATTGAGTGTGCCTTGTTCTTGATTTACATTCTCAGAAACCATTATTGAATGAGAAGCAACCAAAATTACCTACTTTTCTTTTCAACATGTGGAAATATATATACATTTAGATATATTATTTTTAATGACGATGCCCTGGTGGCTGAGAGAATGTCATGCTCACTCAAATGTCTCGCTGATGGTGGCGCGTGTGTCGGATCATTTAGTTCCCTTCAAAATGGTTGAGTTGAATGGTGCTGATCCATGCGTCATGTTCGTGAACGGGCGCTGTCAGTGGAGACTGGTCATCTCTTAGTTGCCATGGTTTATAAATATATACATATTTTTTTGATTTGTTTATTATACCTTTTTACTCCGGACGCTCTTAACTTGCACGTCTTGCTACATAGTTCTCACATAATATACCATCTCAACATGAATGATGTAATGTACCAAGATTTTGTAACAATATTTTGATTTAAAAGAGTGTCCATGGAGTTTCTTGCCCGTTCTTCTCCATAGAGATCTACGCTAGGGAACTGGCAACTACAGTACTTTCACAAGTTATTATGCCTTGTGACTGTGACTGTAGCTTAGGAGTGCAATACGTTGTTTCGGGGGTTGCTGCGTCGGGTTGCGCGGCGCCGGATGTTACCGGCGGCGAGTGCTGTGGGTGCGGGGGCGCGCGGCGGCGCGTGCCATGGTGGCTGGTGCGCGGGGCTCCGGGTCGCGGGGCGGCGGTTGCGCGTTGCGGCGTGCATTCGTTGTTCCGTGATTCGAGGTCTCGTGCATTCGTTGTTGCGGTGTGCGTCGCTGCGTGCTTTTTTGCTTGCAGTGTTCGTCGTTGCGGGCATTCGGCGGCGTGCGGTTCGGCGTGGTGGCTTTCGGAATGACGTATTGCACTCGTAGTTTTTCGTAGTTTTGTTTTATGAATTGTTCTTATGACATTCAAAAGTGCCAGTAATGGTTTAATTGAAATAAATGCTTTGAGTTTGAGTTTGAGTTTGAGTTGAGTTATATAAACCATACACTTTTATACTAGATAAAGTTCCCCCTTGAATGATCATGCCCAGCGCGAAAGCAGCTCTGGAAGTACACAAACAGAGACCGATAGCATTTTAACGTCATTTCTAGAGTAACCAAACTTTTCTGCATGTGCAGAATAAACCAACTTTCCAATTATGTACACATGAAATTAAAAAATAAAGTACGGAAAATAGCACTGTATTTTAATAATCATTCAGTGCAAAAAAAAAACATAGACTAACATCGCATATCAGCATAGAACACCCAAAGTTTCCAACGCATAGAAATGTAACGCTAGCAAATGTTAGACGAACTTTGACAAACATTTGTCAACAAAACGTGTGTAGTTATCACCCAAATGTTTGTAGGACTTTGTTGGCCCAATTTGTTGGCCGCACTAAACGAGCTTTGGTCTTGTTGGCATTGATTGTCACACATAAGTTTTGGTTGCGAACAGGGATCAGCCCGTGCGAGTGGCAGCAATGGTCGTTGTTTAGCCTAGCGGACAGTTAAGGACCGACTGATGAATAGACTGTATGGCGTGCGAGGCGGTTCAATCGAAGCTTAGGTGTAGCTTGAACCAGTATCACGATTTTGTTCAGTTTCTGGGGATTTGGCCTTCAATAGGATTGTTTTATCAAGCATAGTTTTGGGAAATGTACGAAAAAATAACGATGACAGTTTCAGAAAAAAAAAACCGTAGTGATACTGTAAGCAGATAAATTGAGAAACAGTTTCCATTTCAATAAAACTCCCAGCTAGTAAACTAAATAAAAATCGCATTTAAACCTGCGACCTTCCTTGAATACAAAAATGCTTTCATCCCTATCCAAACTCAATTGTGAAAAGATTTTATTTACAAATCGTCAAAATTCAGATTATGTTGCTCATCAGCGCTATCCTTTAAAAGGGGAGGCGCGTGAAACTGGCTAATGAAGTATTTCAAGCCTCCCCTTCTGAAGCGCCGTGATTGGTGATGGAATACTAAGCATGGTCCGATGAATAGCTTCACGTAATTCCTTCTGATTGTACGCCGAAAAATGTGAATATTTTTTCCCCTATTAAATTTTCGCTGCGAATTTCTTCGGGGTAATTTGTTGTGTAATGTTTTTGAGCGAGTTTGAGTGTGATTATTATTACCTTTTATTTTCGGAGATTGAGGTAATTTGCATTCCCGTCGGGGCTGCGGGTTGTACACAAGTCACTGCGGCCTCGACATATAGGGCTAAGAAGGAACATGGGTGGTGTTTAGTCAGTAGAAGTCTGACACTCCCTTTCGCTCTGCCCAAGAGCGGGAGGGATTTTCCACCCGCCAAAAAAAAAAGATAATTTGCATTGACTAAATTGCATTGTACTTTACTTATTTACCAACCCACTTACATAATTACCAACATTGCAAATTGCTCACCTACTCAAAATGTCTTTTACAGACTACTAAAAATAGTGCAAATAGTTTTCTAATGGCCAATCGTTTACGCCGAAAACGTATCCCAAATAGTACCATTTCATTTCTATACTCGGAGCTATCCTCAAACATTTTAAACGAGCCACAACATTCACGAAAAATATTTTATATTCCAGAATTTTTTACTTCACTGAGACCCATCCGAGGATTTGGAATAAGTAGCGAATAAATGCGAACTCAGCAGCTGCCATATCTAGTGCATAACATAGTTTGAGATTCTTCTATGGTGAAGTTCCTGTTCATGATTTCCCTGAGCTAAGAAGTTTGTGCCTTCCAGTAAGTTGAGAGTAAATCAATTCTTCGTACGTATTACCATGCGTGCTACACGAGGCCACTTGTTTTAAATCTTGAAAGGTAAATTGGTAGTAGAAGGCTTGCATAATAATAATTGTACCTTTAGAATAGAGATGTTTACTGACTTAAAAAAATATGATTCTAATTAGTCCGTCTGTTAGATTATCGGAAAAATATTGGATACGTATTTTTTGTTTTATCATATCAATAAAAAATTACGAAGATAAAACGCGTCAAAGATTTGAGTGGGGGTTTGTGACGTCACTGACCACTAAAAAATTTCATAATAATGTCTTAGAGTATGACGTCACACGAGTTTTCAAAGCACTGTATCGTCTTCATTGTTTGTTAAATATTGTCCAATATTTTTTGGTAATCTATAAGACGGACTAATTAGATTTTTTTTGGTAAACTACCATAGTCTTTTCTAAGAAAATAATACGTAAGTAAATATATTTCTTTTGCATAAAATGTGGTATTGAGACATTTTATAAAAATGCATGAAAATTATAAATAAGTATAATTAATTTGTTACACTTGAGTAGTAGAGATGTACGTATGGAACCAGCTTGAGATGAATTCTTTGAGTTTGAGATTCGAAATAATACTTAGTTACTATTCTGTATTAGTTAGTTTTATGCTGTTATGTTCTCCTAAAAGTAACTTACAATATTACTATACGATAGGTAAATGTAATATGATATGGATATTTTGTGGTACTAAATTTAAGAGATATTATATTTCCTAGGAGAACTGTACAAATTTTTGCATGCACATTGAAACTGGTTTAAACTCGCCGTTTTTTTGTTTAACTGAATTTGTGGCATGCGGTGCTACATCAGAATGCGGAGCAGCATTTTTTAATTTTTAAATGGAAAACAAAATAGAAAAGCTAATATTTTGGTTTAGTTTTTTAACACAAGTATTCTCATGGACAATACAGGCTACCTAAAAAAAGAACTCCTCGTTATTGCACACACTTAGTTAAAATAGCAAAGTTTTACTAGGGGGATAGGTAGAGGTCCTACAATTCTTTCATAAATATGTACCCTTTTGCTTCATCAACAAACTTCATAAACAAACCACAAAGAGACACACTTTTGAGTACACACCTGATTTTTCTGAAGATCATGATCAATTAGTGACATTTATATTGAAGTTAGAAATCGATAAAGACGATTCTCGGAACAGGCAATTTTGTACAGACATATATTAAATTGTTCCGGTTGCACCCGAACCGCGGTAATCGAATCGCCTGGGGCCAATTAACCCGTCAAAGACATATTTTTTTCTTAGATAGAATTATAAACTAGTCTTTACCAAAACATGAAACAATTTACCGTAAGCTTAAGGGAAATCAAAGCGGAGAACCACAAAATAACAAAATAAACTTCTAAACAACAGAATAGAACGTGTAACCTAATTATGTAAACTAATTAAATAAGTCATAGTTATCAGAAAAGCTTTAAAATCAAACCAAATACAAGACCCATTTGGTTATGAATGCTCTAAAATGCAATGTTACACAGTTTGATATACTATTAGGGATTGACACTAGCCCTAATTAACTTTATTGTAAAAGCTTTGCAAAAGTAATAAATACAATAAACCATATTTGTTCAGCCCGCTGAAAATGTATACTTAATGTGCTTTTCAGGAAACGGGAAAACATCTCTGTTTTCATATGAACATAGAACTTCACTTTGCTTGTTATAGTCTTAGAAATGAGTGGGAAGAGTAATGCGTTATATAAGCGTAATGCATTATAATTATCGATGAATCAAAATACTATCTGATCATCTATGCCTATAAAGGGTGTAAAAATACCCTTAACGCATACGAAGGGCACTTGTTCTCCTCACCACTGCGATCATTTTTTTGATCTAGACCATACCTGGGAACCCCCTAGTTACGGAGATATTGGGGGTCAAAATTCCAAATTTTGCACAGCTGTTTTTGTAAATACTAGTTTTTCAGGTTGTAACTTTACTTAAATTACCTCCATGACCCTTTTACTATATAAAGCATTCACTAGCGCAATGTTTTAAGAGTACTACATTGTTTTTTTACCGTATAATAAAATTTTTGACCCCAAAACTAAAAGTCGTTTCCCAGCAAAAAAAATTGCGTAGGGTTACTTAGTTTGATGTACAGAATGCTTGGTTGACGTATGTGTGAAGGGTTGATTTACACCCTGTATAGACCCTTCCCATCCAGTTGTAACTTATCTAATACTAGTGTTATTCGTACATAGAAAGAAAGATAAAGTATTTTTCGGTATTACACATAACAGGACAAATGAAATGAAATGAAAATATTTAATTCAGACAGGTCCATATCCATATGTTAGTAAGTACCTAAAGCTATGTTAGTAAATTCTAAAACAGTTATTACTTACACAAAACAAATTGATAAAAAAATTAAGATTAGAAACAATATAAAAAGTAAACATAAGAGAAATACTTAATAAAAATAAGACATGCATTAAAATTAGTCCCGTACGAGGCCAAAAGGCCGCTATCTCGGCATGGTGCTGTAACATTTTTGTCAATTATCACAGCCCTACTATTACTTGTCTGGCACAGGTAGCGTCTATCTGATCTGCACAATAAGCCAGTCAGACGTTGACCTTATGACTGACCCGTATCATCAGTTAAACATCTACAAATGACAGCTAGTACAGCCTAGAGTACTACAGTCTGTAAAGTATTAGGTTCACGGTTGATTGGGGACCCGTCGGAGATGCGGGTTGTTGTAAGAAATACTGCGGCCTCGACATAAAGGGCTCAGAAGGAACATTGGTGGTTTATAGTCAGTAGAAGTCTGACACTCCCTTTCGCTCTGCCCAAGAGCAGAAGGGGTTATTTGATGATTTCCCTGCACCCCCCCAAAAAAAGGTTGATAGGGGAAAGACAGTCCAGGGTAGCTTGATGTGCTGACGTCTGTGCCATACCATTATCACATAATCTTCTTTCTTAATCGTGTGTTAATGTCGGGGGCACCCAGTGGTGGCGGCCCCGAGTTACGAATAATAAGTCATAGTTTCAAACCCAGCCAGGCGCATTACTTTGTGTAATTTGTTTCATAAACACTGCTCTCAAAACGGTGAAAAAAACCGGCATGTACCAAGTCACACTGGGCCCGCGTGATGGATTATAGCCTATCCCTCTCCTAGAGAGGAAGCCTGAGTACCTGCAGTGGGCACATTATAGGCTGATGATGACGATAAGTGCCTAACCTGATGTCATAGTTTTATGTCGCTCATGGACCTATGATTAGTAAAAGATTTAATTGTAGATACGTAACGTCCGTTCTATTGCCTCAGAAATGGTGCCTATTTTATTCCTTAATTGCCTTTCAATAAACTCAAGAACAGAATTGAAGTGAGTATTGTGTCATAGAACATCTAAATATAATACGAGTAGCTTTTGACTGATTCATGAGAAGCAATCAATTCCAGATTTCATTGTATGCTTTCACAATGAAAATCGCTGAAATCATTTCGTAAATTTATTTTATGTACGTGGGTAATTAAAATTCAGAATTACGCTGAAATCAATGACAACTATTAATATTTATGTACCTGCATCGAAAACTTTTCCACAAAAAGGCAGACAGTTGAAATGATTCATCATCATCATCAACAGCCTTTTAATTTTCCCACTGCTAGGACACAGGCATCCTATCTTTGAGAGGGAATGGGCTATAATCTAGCACGCGGGCCCATTGCGGTTTGGTAGATGTCACATGTCTTTGAATTTTTTGGTTCTAAGAAATGCCGGTTTCCTCACGATGTTTTCCTTCACCGTTTTGAGAGCAGCGGTGATGAAATAAATTACACAAAGTAATGTGCCTGCCTGGGTTCGAACCCACAACCTACTGCTCGTAATAGATACTGTAAGTAGGCAAATACAGTCTTTTCTAAATCTAAGAAAAAAAAAAGAATAATTATTATTATTAAAATATGAAAAAATATAATTAATTATTAACAAAACGAGCCAAACTCGGCACTTCAAGTTCGATCCGTCGAGGAGTTCCAGTAGCAGTCACCGAAGTAGACCTTCAGGTGACTCCATCAAGTTCGTAGGTGAGGTTTCATCTTAGCTAACAAGTACGTATTACATAAAAAAAAAAACAAAAATTTTCAACGTATTAAAGTTAGTTTACTTGACTATTTATTCCCGCAGCTAACAAGCCAGCGCTTGTGTGTGTGACTCGTGTTTATGTAGTAGTTCAATTTTATGCCTATCATTTTTGCAAGTACGTCTTTAAACTAACCTAGTGGCCATAGTTTGGAACTAGCGTCGCCACCTTTTTTTAAATAATTACATTTTTTTTTTTAAAGCGTTGCCCCACACTAGGAATTTCTCCTGTATCTCCTATTTCGCTGTATTGTGGTGCGTTCACAAACATTTAAAGTCACATACACAAATACCCAGACCCGAAACAACTATCTGTAGGCCATACAAATATTTGTTCCGTGCGGGAATCGATCCCGCGATACGTAGCGCAGCAGTCCATTGCCTGAGCCACTGCGCCAACCGTGTCGACTAAATGTTTGCCAACAGTGTCTAAAAATGGCATTCATGCGCAAAACGAAAGATACCGCAGTATAAAATTGAAATCTGACAGCTATTGTATGGAAGAACTGTCAAAAAACACAATACAGGACCCTACTGTTCAGATAAAGATTTATCGGCCGTTGGCGAAATCAATCAGCCCTTTGCACCAAACTTTATTGTAATAATTTCGCGAAGCTGAATTTTTAGAAGGTAAATTCAACTTCCTGTATAGTCTGTTACTTAATTGGAACTTTATGAAAAAGATACCTTGCATTTCTAGATACGTCTTGAAAGAAAGCCTTTTGACTCGTACAACATTTAATTCCTTCGACTTCTTCAAAGAAGTTCCTGTTTAGATGATGAAAAATCAAATCAATTTTAGAAGAAATAGGAACTATTTTCTTTCATGACTTTCCTGTGAGTAAATTTCAAGATAAACTTAAGCGCATCAAGTGGAAGGCGTGGTGGCGGCGGAAGCGAGCTAAGCTCTTCTATTTGAGGTTCTGTTGGACCACTTCCGCTTCCTTGATGCAGACAGTTCAAACAAAATCAGACAAAATCAAACAAAACAATAATATCACGATAGTTTTCCTTCAGTTGTAAGCTGAAATATTTTAAATTACTAAGAGCCAATTTTTCATTCGCCAGTAAATTTTTACCTGTCGAATATGATTGTCATTTTGACAGTTTTTGTATAGACAATCTGTCAAAACATCACATTTATTCATCAGGTAAAAGTTTACTGGCGATTGAAAAACCGGCCCTAAGAATAGTTATTTTTTTCCAATCTCTTAGTGCGTATCCCTTATTACCTGCCAGAAAAACGTACTTATATTCGTTTTATACTGAAGTCGTTCGGACTATAATACGAGTATTGTTAAGCCGCTCTTCGTAGAGGGATCATGCCATAAGCGATAGGATTCAATTAATATTGGAATTGACCTCGGTCCCACTAGTGGTAGAAGATGCGATAGATAGTTGCAACTGCCACCAGTGGGGGCAGATCAGATTAAACTGGCCAATGTTTCATCTTCCAACGTTGCTCGTTCGATTCTCTTTTCATGAATTTAAACGAAGCAGCAACAAGTAGTTGCAGCAATTCCAATTTTGAATATTTTTTCAATCAGTACTGTTCCGAATTGAAAGTTAATTAATCTCAACTGAATGCCGGGGAGTGAACAAAGGACCGAATGATATCAAAAGAATGGTGACGTAATTCCTTCATCTTAAACCAACTTATCTGTGAAATGGTGAAGGCAGAAACACATAAACTAAAATGAATGTATCAAGTTTGACATATCGATGCATTTTTGCTTGACTAGCTTGGCCTTTTGACCCGCACACTTAAAATCACAGCTTAAAATGGTCATAATTTAAGAGAGAGAGAGAGTTGATATATTCATGTTGACTCTGAGAAATTAAACTTCACATATCTATAGTTGTTTAATAAATATCTTAATTCATGCATTCTCGGACAAACAACGCACACTCTAAACCACTGACTCAAAAGCTTGCACAAGTGATCATTAAGAGGAAAGGTGACTCACTCACTCATACACTCATTTGGTATTCGTGATTTTTCGCGATAAGTACCTACACGGCTTGTAGGCACCCGGCTTACCAATATTTATAATCAAAAACACACCAGTACAACTACAAACATTCGAAATTCAAACCAGCACCCGAAGTAAACCATAAACCAACCAAATAACAAAAATAAATGTGTACCAACACAAATAAAATATAATGTACACGCTACAAGACATACATCCTGATTTCAGTGCGAGACTCTTCTAAACCCGTCGCGGAGATCCAGGCAATACTTATCCCTAACATTATGGTATGGCCGTTAGGAACACAAATCTTGAAGTCGATTACCATAAACAACGATAAAAAGCTGAGATATTTGAATAAAGAAAACAGAGTAATAACATAATTCGCTGTTCGCATCATTGCCATAATGATGGCACGCTACGCTATGAGGTTCGTATCCTGGTCTGATCAGTGTGATAGAAAAATGTTTGACGTTACGATTTTCCGATAGATTTTTTTTGCTGATGTGATAAGAGTAATTGTCATTAGCAGAATAGCGTAGAAAGTTCATCCAGGTGCAGTATTGTTTTTTCACTTAGCAAAATTCAACAGAGTATTTCTGGTGATATGGAGAGTGGAGATAAGACCTATTTTGGAATAGTATGGCTTCCAAAATATTATATTCGTCAAAACGTAAAACATTATAGTTTAGGATCCCACTGCAGAATTACTACGTTCATCGAGTAGTTGCTTAAAACCATTTTTTTACGCATATTTAGGAATAAGAGAATATACATGTACCAGGTTGCTTATCAAAATGTGGCCGCTAGTATTTTAAAATAAATGAGTGTTTATTGAAATTTAGGAAAATATTTCTTTCACTTGTTTTTTAAAGAAAATATCATCCACTGCACGGCAATACATAAAGGGTGTAAAAGTACCCTTAACGCAAACGAAGGGCACTTGTTTTCCCCACCACTGCGATTTTTTTTTTGTTCTAGACCATACCTGGGAACCCAGGAGATATTGGGGGTCAAAGTTCCAAATTTTTCACAACTTTTTTTTGGAAATACTAGTTTTTCTGGATATAACTTTACTAAAATTACCTTCATAACTAGTTAACTATTCAAAGCATCCTTAACTACGATGTTTTAAGAGTGTTACATTGAGTTTTACCGTAAAATGTGATTTTTTACTAAAAAAAAAAGTCGTTTTCCAGCAAAATTTTTTGAGTAGGGCTACTTGGTTTTATGAACAGAATGCTTGGTTTACGTTTGTGTGAAGAGTTAATTTACACCCTGTATAAAGACTGAAAAAATCACGGTTGCCATTGAGCACTTGGCTGCACCTCTTCGCAGCCAGGTGTAAACAGGTACGATTATGAAACATTATTTCGTTCATAACGTACAAATATATTGCTATTGCTACTCGTAACTGCTGTACATCATCATCATCTGGCTAGCCTTTTCCCAACTGTGTTGGGGTCGATTTCCAGGATGCTGTAAGTACCAGTATTTTATATGGATCGACTGCCTTCTGACCTCCACAACCCAGTTAATATTGAGTAATACGATACCGTTTGGTAAGACTGGTTGTCAGACTTTCAGGTCACTGACTACCTATAACGACTGCCAAAGATCTATACATGGCAGCCGGAACCTGCTTTCCGAGGCACGGAGAAAACTCGGTGTGTAATGGGCGATCACCCATCCACAGACCACCCTAGGCAAGCGCGGCTTAACCTAAAGATCGACCCAAGTGACAGTTATTATTAAGCAACGAGCTACTCGTGACATAAGGGCGTTATCTAATGATCTTGACTTCAGAATCAAACAGGACTTTCACAAGCTTCAGTTTTCCTTCTTTATTTACGATTCTCAGAATTTTATTATAGTTACGATAGATGTGTCTTGGGATTTTTCCTTTCAGAAAATTTCATGTGTCGAATCCCAAATATTAGTCTTTACGATTTCACTATTTCATCGACAACGATTTACGTAATCCCAGATTTTTCGAGAGAGTGACAGTCTAACTTATAATATACTGGTTTTGCACAAAACGTACACTATGTTATGATTATCTTAGAGCTAGTCGGAATGTGCAAATGTATGTGTATGACATAAAAATACAAATTAGCAAAATATTAAATCTTGAAGGGGAGATCCTCACTTGATTTAATCTTTTTATTACGTCTTTTCATTTTGTAGATAAATTCTCGAACAAGAAAATTCTAACATTGTATCAAGCAAGATAAATAACGTCAGTCCAACACTTGCACCACATCACAAGTAGGTAATAGTTGCAACCCGCAGTTTCATTCTGTTGAAGCCGATTACGAGTTTCCCTAGCTCCAACTCGTACAATGTCGTCCAATAAGAGACTGTACTTGAATTCAACACGTGAGATCGTTCAGAAACATTGTTACAATATACGGTATCACAGACTCGCCGCCTCATACCCTAATATTTAATAAAGCTTTCGAGGATGGAATTGCGATTTCAAAGAAGATTACAAGTAAGATTGCGTTCGTATTACCGAAGTTTACGCTATTGTGTTCCGAATTATTGTAGTTTGTTTTTTTTTTCGTCGTGAAGTGTTTCTGTTTAAGAGGGTTTTTAAAGTCTGTCTGTTTTAATGTTCTTTCGGATGGTAACGAACATGGAATGTAATTGTAGACTCAAAAGCGTAGGAGGACAAGGGAATTTCAGTGCATGAGGTCGGGCGGTTTTTTAACTCAATTATTACGGTTTAAAAATGTTGGTGGCGTTTTTGATTTTATCCTGACTATTTTTTGTAATGCGGAGTAAACGTTTTGAGTAATTATGTAGATGGTTATAAGAGAAGAGGAAGACCATAGCAGAGATGGATGGACTGTATAAGAGATAATATCAATCAAATAATTTTATTTTTAGGAAATAAAAGCCCATTTAAACATTACACAGAATAAACGGCACGGTTGGCGCAATGGCTCAAGCAATGGACTGCTGCACTGCGTGTCGCGGGTTCGATCCCCGCACGGAACAAATATTTGTATGGCCTACAGGTAGTTGTTTCGGGTCTGGGTATTTATTTATGTGAGTTTAAATGTTTGTGAACGCTTCCTCGATACAGGAGAAATTCCTAGTGAGGGGTAACGTTTGATAATAAAAATAAATTTAAAAAAACTAAAATAAACCAAAACATATTAAAAACTTCACTAAACTAGGACTACACGCGTAATAATGTCGGCGTCATGTATCGCTGTGTGGTGTCGCGTAACCGTCCTCGGAAACGTCGATATACGACACGTTTCAGCCAAAATTCTTCCTTCAAGCAGGTCTGTAGATGCTGGGTTGGAACTCAAATTCAAATTCAAATTCAAATCGTTTATTGCAATCCATAATGTACATTAACAGGTGTTAAGGAAATTAATTCTAGACACAATTATGGACCCTGTCGGGCACAGCAAATGTTTGTACAAGTACAGAGCGGAAGAGCGTTTCTTTTATTATTAAGTTGGCTTAAATATCTATTTTATAATTATATTCTATTAATCTAAGAATATTTCTATTTATATACTTATTCTATTAATATTGTTATGCAATCTATGTATTCTTTTATTATTTATTTAGTTATATTTTAAATTGCTTATTTGTTTACGTCCTTGGTATAGACCTTGGTATAGAACTCGTACCTCGAAAGCCTTAAAGTTGACGTTGTGGCGCGATTCCACCCTTTCGACCCTTTTTTTCTGGGGTGAGAAGTCATCAAATGACCCGCGCTTCTACTGACTAAAAACTACCCATGTTCCTTTTTAGCCCTTGTGCTGAGGCCGGGTATCTCTATCGAACAACCCGCAGCCCCGACGGGAACCTTTCGACCCTCAGAGTCCAGTTGGTCTTGACTTTCAAATACTGCACGACATCCTCAACCGTCATGGAGTGATGCAGTCGTGAAACATTCAGCTGCGTCGTAGGCACAGCAGGGCGCAGTAACCTGCTGGATCCACTCGGTGCGCTACCGCACAGGTTACGTGAACAGGGCCAATAAGAAGGCAAGCTATTCTGTACCAAATGAATTTATATAAGGGCCTCCTGCCCTTAATTTTTGCTTTAATCCAGCTTAAAGTTAAAGAAATAGCTGTTTACCGTGTGTAAATGAATACCGTGTGTATAAAAAATAACAATAATTGTCTACTTGTTTTGAGGGGCGTTGATAGCTGCGACACAGCTATAAACTTTTGTAGATGTCATCGTTTTACTCGTATTGTGCCAACTGTTTGTTCCAAATAAAAACTTTTTGTTTCACTTGTTTATTTATTCAGAACCAAAGAATGCTACATTAGAGTTTCGTTTCTCCTTAATTTAATCAATTTCAAACTTTACATTAACAAAACCTAACATTTCCTTTATAAGCTTAAGGCATGTTCATTAAGAAACGACAGCCCGGACTAACCAGCACCGCCTTTCCACTTAACTGCAGTCAAACCTCATTGGATATTGAGCTATAAGGCTCTACGCAAACGGGCCACCGCGGCATCGACCACTACCACCGGTGGCTATCGCGCGCCACTTACTTTGGTACCGCGCAAAAGAATATCGGAAAGATTCCCGTTTCTTTATAATGTCGTTGTATTTTTCAATGTAACTTTCGAAAGTTTGAAGAACATTGACCACTATAAATTTCACTTTTCTTTCCAATAATACTGAATAGACGGAAAGATTCGAAAGAAACGGAAATCTTTCATGTTTTGAATCTACAAAATATAGGTAGGAGGGTGGAAGGCAGGTGGGTGGTAGGTAGGTGGGTTGTAGACGTGGGTCCGAATAAAATTGATTAAATGTTATTCTTATCAGTAACTTTTTTTTGTGTTTGTAAATGACAATTAAATAAAATATCAGGTTGAAATTTTGGCCATAGTTTACCTAGGACGCTCCGTTTTCGAGGTATTTAAAATTTAGATTAAATGACATAGTAAAAAATGGTCACAGATCAACCTAGGCTAGCGTGGGTTGACATGAAGATCGACCAAAGCGAATGTTATATTTAGTTAGTTGGTTATATTGAATACATTTAGCCACGATAAAATAATGATTTATTAAATTATAAAGAGGGTACATACATAATTATGTGCAGTTTTCCTAGTATGTATTTCATCGGCTTACTTTTCAGTTTCGAAAAGACTACGGTTGAATTACAATTTATTGTGATGAATTACTTCATTATACACCGTTTCGATATTTCTGTTCGATTTCAGAGAACGTTTCAATAGTATTTCAGAGAACTCATTGCAAAGTGGTATATGGTTTCAAAATACACTTTCGGTAACATAAATACATCATCACTCCTGCTAAGTCGATGGGTTACTTAGAGGTGTATCGAAGCAAAGACCCAATACTGGACAGTAATGCTTACGTCGACTAGATCAACGAGACAGATGTTGTGATTTACATAAACATTTAATTAAGAATTCTCGATTGATCTTTATTAATGAGTTCATAAAGCGAGCAACTAATTTGACAAAGTGCAGTATTTAATTCCTAAGTCGGGCACTCGGGCTTAATAAAATGCCATCATCCATAACTTAGGCTAACTTAGCGACAGAGCTTAAGTTAACAGATTAATAACTTGTCTGAAATATATTACATGGATTCCACTTTGATTCCACTCGTTTATCTGAGAGTTCAATTTGTAATCTTTAGAAGTTTTAAGTAGATTAACGAAATTTCACATTATTACATCAGACCGTAGTGTCCCATTGTGGGCTAAAGGCCGCATTTACTTTCATCATCTGGCTAGCCTTTTCCTAACTATGTTGGGGTCGGCTTCCAGTCTAACCAGATGCAGCTGACGACACGGTTGGCGCTGTGGCTCAGGCAATGGACTGCTGCGCTACGTGTCGCGGGTTCGATCCCCGCACAAAACAAATATTTGTATGGCCTACAGATAATTGTTTCGGGTAAGGGTATTTGTGTATGTGAGTTAAAATGTTTGTGAACGCACCCACGATACAGGATAAATTCCTAGTGTGCTGCAAAGTTCTGCCTATCTGATCTTTTTTTGAGTCTAGGAAATCATCAAATAACCCCTCCCGCTCTTGGAGCAGAGCGAAAGGGAATGTCAGATTTCTACTTTCGACTAAAAACCACCCATGTTCTTTCTTAGCCCTTGTGCCGAGGCCGCGGTATTTCTTTCGAACAACACGCAGCCCCGTCGAGGTGCCTATCTGACCTTCATTAAACCGTTAGTACTGGGTAATACGATACCCCTTGGTAAGACTGGTTGTCAGACTATCGAGTCACTGACTCGCTAGTGTTACGATTAAACTGAAAAAATGCACGTACAGGGTGTTAATCAACCCATCACACAGCCGTCAACCTAGCATTACGTACGTCAAACTTAGTATCCCCACGCAAAAATTTTTGCTGGGAAATGACTTTTTTTTTGGGGTCAAAAATCACATTTTACGATAAAACTCAAAGTAGCACTTTTAAAATACTGTGTTAGTGGATGCTTTGAATAATAAACGGGTCACGGAGGTAATTTAAGTAAAGTTATTACCTAAAAACTGGTATTTATGAAAACAGCTGTGAAAAATTTGGAACTATGACCCCCAATATCTCCGTAACTACGGGGTTCCCAGGTATGGTCTAGAACAAAAAAAATATCGCAGTGATGGGGAGAACAAGTGCTTTTCGTTTGCGTTAAGGGTATTTTATATTATTAATATGAGTCACAAGTTCAATCAGGGGTCTAAAATGGCCACTTAAGCAGACCATAATAGGATCATAATATATATTGCGTTAAAATTCGTAACATATACCAATCAAAATAGTAATTGCGTCTGTAATCATTTTACGAATTTTAACGCAATTCATATTATGATCCCATTATGATCTGCTAAAGTGGTCATTTAAGACCCCTTGTTCATGATTTCAATTCAAATTACGATCAATCTTTGGCTTTGTTGTACGTACATTCACACTAAAACGAATACATTGTACCAATAAAAATATAACTCACGTACCGACGTGAGTTATATACTTATACACAACACAGTTACAAAATCGCACCTCTAAATCCGAGCAAGGAATTCCACATCTTACTTCGTTGTAAATAAAGTGTGGTTGCAACCATTTACTACATCTTTTATTCCTTACAATATGTAATGCACACAAGATTTAATTTCGAGATTTATATTGCTTGAGTTTTTTGGGTGACCCAGTATGATGTTTAAAGTACAAGGAAAAAGCCTGTTTGGTCACTCGAATAGAGAATTGAGCTCGATTTAATTAAGATAAAGGTAAAAACATGATCACTTTCACTAAAAACAAAAAATGCAATAATATTATTTGTATTTACGTTTAATTGAAAAAACCAAATTTCTCAATCTTTCTCATAAAATAATGTGGAGAATAATCGAAGATAAAAGCACAGTTTGCCTAGCGTTTAATTAACAGCTTAACAAAGCAGTAGTTGATTAAAACCTCTTTATCCTCCTAAAATCAACTACATAATATATATTATATCTCTATGAACTCACATCACACCTCCATTTTTGATGTGCTACGATGCTACGGCTACGCTTTATGTAGGCGCCTGCTACGGCGTAGCCACCCTTGCAAAAATGGCCACCAAAGGAGACGGAAACGATTGCATTCATTCTTGGGCCTGGATGTAACTTATTTTGACTACTGAACTATTGTACAAAAAATATTGTGTAAGTTCACGACAATCTGAGAGCAGAGTATTTAGAAGTTTAGTAAAAGTGAGGTTATGTTGTTGTGTCTCTATAAAAGAGCTGATTACTTAATTATTTAAGTACTATTAACACACAAAAGAAAATTCAAATAAAAAACCCAAGTGTAAATACAAAACTAAAACCCGAGTACGAATTAAAACGCAGACTAATAAAAACGCGGTCCTAAAAGTAAAAAACATGAAAATAATTCTTAAATTAATTTAAGTAAATAATTTAAAATCATAAGTATAATAATATATTTATACAGGACAGTCGTAGTCGAATAAAATAAACAAACACATTTTATTCTAGCACACGGTTAACAATATTTTTATTGATCGTTAAAAAACATTTTTCGTCAAATTTAAATACTACACATACATATCACGAACCAACAATATATAAATATAAATATAAACTAGCAAAAAGTTATAGAAGGGCATCGAAAAACTCCTCGTCAACGCTGACACCTGATAACGTGCCCATGAGATTACCGACGCCGACGTTGCCGTGGCACAGTGAATTAGGTAAAATAATATATTTAACATATTGCCGGTATTATAGTTGAACAAGTCAGATTACCAACATGCTCCGTGATCCATTGTATCAAGCCCAAGAGGAATCACAGTTTCCAAAATTTAATAATACCCGTAGGACATTAATAAATAGGGGTAATGCTTCAACAGCCCGTCAGGAGTTCGTAATAACTTAATACCTTCGAAACTAACGCGCGGACATGATATGCGAATGTATACGCAATGTATATTGTGTATAGGGTGAAATTAGGAAATGTATATGTATACAATAAATACTGGGGTGATGATAGAAGGATAATAGAGAGATTTATTAACTTACTTTAGTTTTTTTTTATACCCTGTACTGTCCCACTGCTGGACAAAAGCCTCCCCAATTCCTTCCAAGCGCTCTTTTCCTGAGGCGATCTGGACACGCATCACAAAACCTGGTTCGAGGTACCAGGTTTTGTGATGCGTGTCCAGATCGTCTCACCACCTCTTTCTGGGCCGGCTTCGGCGGCGCCGTCCGTCTTCCGGCAACCATCGTGTTGAGGCTTTGCCCAGCGGTCATCGTGCATGCGGCTGACGTGACCCACCCAATCCCATTTTAGCCTAGTAGCCTTCTTGCCAACGTCCACTATGCCCGTTTTGGAGCGCAGCGTGGTGTTTCGAATTCTATCTTGTCTTTTGACACCCAAAATTCTACGTTCCATTGCCCTTTGGCATACTCCAAGGCGGTACTTCAAGGAGTCTCGGTGAGAGACCATGTCTGAGCACCGTAGGTTAGGACGGGCAGAATGCACATGTCGATGAGTTTGCGCTTCAGGGAGACCGGAAGATCGCCCTTCATTAGCGTCTTCATGGACCAGTAGCTTTTCCAGGCTTTTTCGACTCTGCGATCGATTTCTCTTTCTTGTCTGTTTTCGAAAGATACTAACTGGCCCAAGTAGATATGCTCTTCGACATAATGTATTTCCTGCCCATCTACCTCGACCCTACGCTTAGTGCTGTTGGTCATAAGCTTGGTTTTTGACCGATTCATAGTTATACCCACCCGAGCTGGCCGTACTCAGTTCTTGGAGCATAGTCTGTAGTTCCAGGGCTAAAAGGACTATGTCGTCGGCAAATCGGGGGTTCGTCAATCTCTTACTGCCGACTTCAATGCTTTTGTTCTCCTTGAGGCAGCTAGCGTTCTAAATATCTCCTCAAGAGTGCTGGTGAATAACTTCGGAACTTTAGTTTACTGTATGTGTGTTAAATTAACTAATTCACGTGTAGAAATAAAATTATGGAACGGATTCGGCAAATGTTTTTAAAGTACCGACTTGGCGATACGTGCGATGTATAAACACTAAATATTTATACATTAAACCATAAACACTAAACACGTGGGGGTCGGTAACCTGTCGGCGCTAGCCTATTAATCTACATCACGTAGGACATCCTACATTAACATTATTTTCTGAAAAATGGACACCTTTTTTGTGAACAATCTACCATTTGTCATTCCACCTTTTAGATATCTATGAATTAAAATTCGTGTTGAATATCTTTTTTTTTTTTGAGGGGGTGGGATGTCATCAAATAACTCCCTCCCGATCTGGGCAGAGCGAAAGGGAGTGTCAAACTTCTACTGACTAAAAGCCACCCATGTCCACGCCGCGGTATCTCTTTCGAACAACCGGTAGCCCCGACGGAGTGTGTTGAATACCTCAATGTTATTTTATAAACACGACCATAATATGATTATTAAGGGATATTACCCTTTAAGTACTGATGCGGGGGCCTCTCAGGCCTTCAGAATTTGAGTTTAGTAACGTAGAGGCTGTCAACGGCTGTGCACGTGTTTGCACGCCCAATTTCAGTAAGTAAATTTAAATATCTCGTGGGCCTTTCAGACCCATCCTCGGTATTTACGTAACGTTTTTTGGAATACTTTCGATTTAATTATTATTAAATACGGCTTTCGAGACAAAATGTAGCGATAGATGTACCGGGAGACAGCGATTTTGGTCATGGATAGATCGTGTAGACTCCACTGGTTTGGAGGCCGAAGATAATGATGGCACCTTCACAAAGAAAATCAATGTGCAAAGCAAGTTGGCTATGACTGTGTGTAATTTGCAATAAATGATGTCTGTGATTTTTTGTTCCCATTTTAGTATTATAACTACTGATGATTGCGATTTGCTAGAAAAATTATTACAATTAAGATTTTAAGTTATTAGTTGTTTTAATTTCATAATTTAATTTAATACTTTGTGATTTATGCCAAAAATGCTAAATGTGTTCCAAACTTTGAAATAATAGTTAATCATAAACAAATAAATTTTACAAAAATAATTTTATTTTATATAAACAAATCACACTCACACGAATTATGAAAATCTAAAATCTAAAAAACGAAAGATTTATAAATATTAGCACTTAAATCCACCCCAGTAGCTAAAGGTTAAATCAGTGATAGCCTAGTTGTGTGACCGTCATTGCAAACAACAGTACAATTACTATTGTTCCAGACTTAAGCTATACTACAAAGTTCTCACACCCAAGACCAACTCTGATTTTTGGATTCTCGTACGTATCGTAATGATCACTTGCTGAAGGTGAAAGAAAACATCGCGAGGAAACCAGCATGTCATAGATATTTGTAAAGTCAAGTCATAGGACAGAAAAAAAACTGGCACCAGGTTAAGCACTATATAACCACACCAAAAAGAATAACAACCGCTAATTTCACCAACCAAAACTGAACGCGATTAGCAAGCAAACCTAAAGTAGTTAGAGTTAAAATTGCTTTAGAATCAGTGCCGTTAGGTACCTTTATTTTCATTAAATTACATCATGAAGAGTAGTAAGTTATAAGGCCAAGCCAAGCTTGTAGGCTTATACGACAGTAACTCTACTAATTGGAATATTTGCACTGACTGCTCTTAAACACCGCTTACATGTGCTGATAGAAATAACTGATGAAGAAACAGTGGAATTCGCCATGAAAACCTTTTTGTTAGGTAGTGGACGAAAATTTTTGAACCTTTTTGGTTCTTTTAGGAGAAGTACGACATTTCTATACGATGTTTTCCGTGTACCACGAAAAAACCGCTGACGTAGGGGAAATTTTAGAAGGCTTCTGATTTCAGAGAGGTTTCTTTCAAATATAGGAAGCTTTAGTCAGTATGCCGCCTTTCAAAAACTGCTGTTGAAGTAAAAACGGTACACTTATAGATTTGTTGTGTCTGTCTGTCTGGCCGTATGTCAATCCCTTTTTTACTCTGAGTATGTTGGAACCACACTGTTGATATTTCGAAAGGTGAGGTAAAATATATGAATATAATTAAAATATACTAAGCGCCTATAGGCCCTCGGTAGTCAGTTAGATATGTGGAGGCCCACTGGCTTCCTTCAAATATCTCTGATGGTAGTGTTGAAAAATCCCATTTAGCGGTGTGGTGTCACAATTTTTCCTTAAATCGATGACAAAATTGCTCCTTTTTTTTTTGGCGGGTGGTAAATCATCAAATAACCCCTCCCGCTCTTGGGCAGAGCGAAAGGGAGTGTCAGACTTCTACTGACTAAAAACCACCCATGTTCCTTCTTAGCCCTCTATGTCGAGGCCGCGATAACTAAAGTACAACCCGCGGCCCACATATTTGCTCCTAAATTCGCAAAAATAGTGACCGGTCCCAACTCTAATTTTTAAAGTAAAAGAGTACAGAGTCAGAGAGCGACTCAATAAAGCCTATTTATTTTGCTACTGTAATTTTTCGAAGTGAGAGAGAAAGGTTCACTTTTTTAGCGAGTTTCACATACCCATTGTAGTATGGGGTACTAACCGATAACATTATGGTACGTTGTGATGACAACTCAACTTTAAACGTAACACACATTAAGGTGAACGCTTCGACGTCCATTTTGATAAAGTCGTCTCTCTCAGAACATGCACATTTTGCTTAATTTAAAAATGTTGCTTAGAATACTTTACGCATCCTTCAATCACTACTTCGCACTTTACCTCGAGTTTCCACAACTTTCACTTACTCCTAAATCTAGAAGAACCTAGTACGGTCAGCAACAAAAGTGTGTTCACACTGTCACTTTTACATTCTATACCAGTAAAATTGACAGTCGGTGATCTGACAAACTAAGAACATTTTAACTTTTTGATTTTATTTCGTGCTATTTATTTCATCACCATCATATTCCTGACCTTATCCCATTTTATTTGGGGTCGACACAACACGGTTTTTCACCAATCTTCCCGGTTAGACGTCAAGGTGGCATTTATTCCTTTCTCTTTCATATCATGTCACACACAATGCATCCATCTTTTCTTTGGCCTTTCTCTCCTTCTCGATCCATAATCATCAATATTCATCACTTTTTACCCGACTTCCAAAAAGAAGGAGGTTCTTTTTTTTGTATGTTTGTTGTCGGATATCTCCGTCATTAATGAACCGATTTTCAAAATTTGAAAGAGTATGCTCCCATTGTCAACAAGTCAGCATCTGATGATGGGATCCCAGGGAAATCGAGGGCTACCCTTAAATTTTATAGGAACTTTTTACGTTTTCCATATATTTTCTAAAGCTATTCATGTTTTTGTGTCTGATAATCATAATCTCATGTGTGTGCTCCTCAACAGTTCGCTCCCAAATAGTGAAGCACAAGATCGAAATAACAGAAGGAGTAAAGTTTTATTGGATTTTTCTATCAGAAATTTCTCTACAGCAGCAACGGAGACTGAATTTGGGCCCAGTTGATGGCAAAAGGCTTATTACATGAAACTTAAAAAAAACTGATGAAATGTGGCTACTATAAAGTACACCACTGCCTATCCCTTCGCGGAACAGGATGTAACGTTATAATTTTTTCACTGTCTCTACTTAGTACCTACGTACCGTCTACGCACGTCTACCCGCATCAGACCCTGTTTACCAGCAATACCTCACCAACATTAGCCGCTACACTTAGGTTCCTACCCTTCTCCAAATAGGACGAGTTCGGGAACTGAGCACGAATTGACTTCGGTCGACGTTGAAATACGTACCACATTTTTCACTGAGCATCTTAGCTCTGGGATATAAAGTGTTTACACTGCTTTGGTATTGGAATTCTTTGTGTGAAGATATATCTTTATTATCTTGTTAAATGTTTGGTGACCTTTTTAGAGTATTTGTAGATCTATGACAGTCGGAACAGGTAAGCAGTAGCAAGAAAGTCTGACAACAAGTCTTACCAAGGGGTATCACATTCCTGTCAGGCCTGCGGGTTGTTCGAATGAGATACCGCTGCCTCGGACAAAAAGGGCTAAGAAGGAACATGGATGGTTATTAGTCAGTAGAAGTCTGACACTCCCTATTGCTCCGCCCAACGGATTAATTCCCCACCCTCAAAAAAAAAGGGCAAAAAAAACACGAAAATGTAATGTTATTTCAAAGAAATAACAGAAATAACACGATGTGTGAAAAAGTAATAAAATCGAATCAAAAATGGCATATTTAAAACTGACTTTACGACGTGCTAGACAAAGACAGCGCAACAGAAATGTGACGTCATATGTCATACCGCCATAGTGACGTAGTACAAATGGCCGTTTCGCGCGACAAGGATAGAAAGTACCCCCACTAAAATCTTATAAAGCATGTAGCTACTCCATTTTTTAATCGATTTTATTTATCTTTTCACACATAGTGTTATTTCTGTTAGTTCTTTGAAATAACATAACATTTTCATGCTTTTTCAATAGTAGTCAAGTAGCTAATTGTGGAGGTTTCATAGCCAGTACCTCCATGTAAAATACTGATAGTCGGCTTCATTTGGTTAGACTGCGCGCCCCAACGTATTTGGGAAAAGTCTAGGCAGATAATGATGATGTTTTGTGATCTTTTCTTCTGTACCTACTGACGTTAAGATTTAGTTTTAAATAAGGAGAACGCCATTAGTACCTATTGTACTAAAATAATTCTATATTAAAGCTTGGCTGTGCTTCTATACACGGCGACACATCAAACCATACAAATCCAGTATAATTTCAGCTTCCTGTATGATTGATGAGCTTCCTGTATAGCTTAATTTAGACTTGCATAGCTTGGTTGGTCGTCGACGTCATGCGTACAATAATATATGGGTAGGTTAGTAGTTCCTTTTACTCAGAGAAGGATAAGGAAAAACATATTCGAAGCATTATTGGAATATTTTTATCCGAAAGTATTATTTATTGTTTGTCACGCTCTGAATGCAAAATCACATTGCTCCCGTAAACGAAATCCGAAAAACGCCTACGAAGATATTATAAATGCGTTTTCCGTTAAGAATAACAATAATCTATAGGCTTAATACGAAGTTTTTCATATAAAAGCAGTTTGGCACTATGAACTTAAAGCTAAATAATATTTTATTCATGTCACAGCGTCCACTGTTCGAAACCAATGAATTTGTATGACGTAGATGACGCGTTTTATTGTCACAGTTAGTAAATAAATTCTCTCGCATACACCAATCATGTACAGAGCTCACGTACGACTGGCCCGATGAAAGGTATAATCCGATCAATTATTACTCCGTGTTCCACTTCTGGACCGAAATGCAAAGAGAAAAGATTTAATCCTGAAAAAGTTTGCTCCAAAAAGTTCGGACCTCGCTAAATGACGTATCTTTGCTTTTTTTCTTTCGTCGTGTTATTGGCATTGTCGCAGACGTAGATTTGTCGCGTCATTATACCGTATTTGTAATCTGGACATTGCTAGATGGCCTATTTGAAGACATGACTCGTATAAATAATGGTCGAAATTCGGCCGATTAATGAAAATGATTTGTAGCTACGATTTGTATCGGAGGTAATGTATTGAAACGTAAACGAATAAACCGGTAGATACAAAATTAAATATTGTACAAGTTCTGTAGGTACTAACTCAAGCTTGAATTTTGTAACAAAAGAATGTGTTTTATAAACAATGCAAGTGCCAAAGTTAAGAGTGCATATTAAAAAAAGTTTGATGATACTCGTAGTGCACACCAAAACAATTTTAATCTGGAAAGCGAGTTTAATATTAATTGGCCGCCAAAGTTTTCTTATGACATAAATATGTTTATGAAAACTTTCCCCTGGGGAGTCGTTAGGAGTCCGTTGTCACCGCGCACTTCAGACTTTAGCTAGTCTCGGCTGATATTGCATCACGTTATATCAACTGAGATGTTTTGTTCACTTATAGAATACACTCCCGTACAAGAACACGTTACGTCGCGTTAACGAATAGACTCGCATTTTCTACGTTTTTCTTACTCTTTCTTATGCCTCCACCCTGATCTTAATTTCACTCAAGTAATTCCTTAAGTTTACCGATAAATAAGAACAAACGACACACGTAACGTGGGTCAACAAGACAGGCATGAAAGATATATTAAGGTGGCTGCAAACAAAAATATTTGCAAACCTAATTACAGCGAGGAAATGTGGGTAATATTCGGAAAGTTTCCGGATAACGGTACGTGCCGACAGAGTGCACGCAACAAAAGGAGTTTTTCAAGGAAATGAGTTAACTTTCGCAAACCAGTGGGCTAATTCAACGCCTTACTGTGGCAAGTTTTACTTTTTCAGCTATATTAGGCGCTTCGTCATGATATCCCGAAGTACAAAGAAACCGCAACTTCGTTCGCCTCATTTTTCAGAATATCTCGTATTATGTGAACGTTGGAAATTGTTGGAAGTGAGTTTTCGACTTGGTGCTGAAGTATTTCATATTTCTGCTTAAGTTTTTTTTTTAACAATGGAGGGTTGTGGCCGGATTTTAACTTTCATGTGCTTTGATGGACTCATTCAATAAAGTTTTTGTATAAGAATGAAACGATGGATGTGGAAATGTTTTCGGTTTACCTTCCCTTGCTTGATTCGATTTTTGCTCTTCGGCCACGCGTGTTCAAGTCCCACGTGGAACTAGCTAATTTTTAGAAAGTTAAAAACAATTTTGGGTCTAGGTGTCTATTAGTTAATTTTCAAATAGTTTTCCTGTAAAAAAACATAGTTATCTCGCTAGGAATAAGAATAAAAAACTCTGTTATTTATCAGTTCTTTTTTAACAATACTAGGTGATTGAGTGAAATCTTAATTTCTAGACGGCCTATTAGAAACAGCAATTTTATTAATATCACAATATCGGTGTCAAATCTCCAAAAAAATCTAATCCTTTTCAATGTTTTCCAGCTTTATTAAAACAATGAGAATATAGCCTCTAGGCCAAAATTCTAACTGAAATGGTATTGGTTCGAACAAAATAATGCGAACGATCAGCAATAACAAGCCTCAGCTGAAATATTATTGGAACCATAAATGTAGGCCACAGATTTCGCGAAATTATTTCTCTTTAGTTAAACTTTCGTTTCTATAATGGTAGGTTTTCCTGAGATAATTGAATCCCTTCGTCACACTTATCACACTTAATATTATAAAGGCGAAAGTTAGTGTGTATGTTTGTTACTTCTTCACGTAAAAACTACTGAACGGATTTGGATAACATTTAGTACACATGGTATAACCTGGATTAACACATAGGATAGATTTTTATCCCGATTTTATCTTCCCGTGGGATAATTTTTGGGTTGTAGCGGGTGAAGCCGCTGGCAACAGCCAGTAATATTGTAAATGCGAAAGTAACTGTCTGTCTGTTACGTTTTTACCCCCGGCCGAACGGGTTTGCATGAAATTAACAGTCAAAATCAAAATATTATTTCACATACGCATGGCATTTTATAAAACAAAAATGGTGCATGGTTCGGGTTGGAGAAGAACCGGCAAGAAACTCCATGGTTACTTTTTTTTAATGATTTGGTTTGGTACAGAGATATACAGGCTGTAAATTAACCCTTCACACATACGTCAACCAAGCATTCTGTACATCAAACTAAGTACCCCTACGCAATTTTGTTTGCTGGGAAACGACTTTTTTTTTTGGGGTCAAAAAACACATTTTACGGTGAAACTCAATGTAGCACTATTAAAACATTGTGCTAGTGGATGCTTTGAATAGTAAACGGGTCATGGAGGTAATGTAAGTAAAGTTATAACCTGTAAAGCTAGTATTTACAAAAACAGCTGTGCAAAAATTAGAACTTTGACCCCCAATATCTCCGTAACTAGGGGGTTCCCAGGTATGGTCTAGAACAAAAAAAAAACGCAGTGGTGGGAAGAACAAGTGCCTTTCGTTTGCGTTAAGGGTACTATTACACCCTTTATACTTACCTGTACAAGGGGCGGGCGAGAACCGAAGCGGAGACGAGACGAGAGATGTGTTGCAAACCACCAATAGAATTACTTTATTTACATAATTATCTTGTCTCGCTTAGCTTTAGTGGGAACGATTGAACAGAGAAGCAACGACATAATATCTCGTAATAGTAGTATTTCACCAAAAAAATCTAATTCGTCTGTCATATAGATTTTCAAAAAATACCCTATGGTTCAGGATAGCCTGACTCGACGGCCAAGCGCACAGCGGAGACTAGAACTGCGGCTTGGGTTGGGGAGCGGTGTTTTATGAGCGGCGTGTTCTGAGCAGTTCACATTTCGTCTCCACTTCGCTTCCCGCTTCTCCCCGCTTTTGTGGAGCCCGGGCCTTAGGATTCAAAATACGTTTTTTTCCGAATTTCACGACGTGACAAATTCCAACATCAATACAGGTGAAATATTTTCTTTATCATAAAAGGTGGCTATTGCATTGTTTACGACTCATTCAACAAATAAAAACAGCCATAATATTTACGTTATTCCATTGAAATCTGCACACGAGTCAAAATTGATTTTATTTTATCTGTTCGCAAAGGGACAGCAAAAAACTATTTATGTTCGTGTAGTGACAGAAAAACAGTTTACAAATAGACGAACACGCAGTCTATTATAATAGACTATAGAGTTTGAAATGATTATTCTTGTTTTGAAATTTTTGTTCACAGGTGTTCAGATTTAGTAATACAGTAACAAAAAATGTCAAGTTGATTGACAACTAAATATTTTTGAGGTTGAGTTTGAATTTTTCCTAATCCTTAAATGTTACCTTCATCGACTACTAAAACCTTCGATAGTTTGACACACCATCAATTTTTGACGTTCTGTAAATACCGCAGTAATAACTTTTATTTATATATCTGTCTAGTTAACATATTTTATCGTTAGGCGTGGCATTTTATCGAGTGAGAAGTGATATTAGTAGTTTTAATGTACCCACTGCGAGTTATAAGACCCTTCTCTTTGAGAGGATGTGGGCTGAAATCGACCTTAAAATTAAAATGTTACTACTACTAAACATGGGACTAAACATTTTCTCTACATAATTGTCATTTTATTATAATCTATTTCAGAAAGGAGGATGTACTACGAATAAGGTGAAGCATAAAACGAAATGGAGAAAAATAGTGAACACACTGTATAGACGCAAATTGCTTCCAGTTCAGAGATCATTGGACACTACATAGTTTTAAAATTCATGGAACGTTTTTCAATGAAAAATTCACCTTTTATTATAGATTCTTTTTTTCCTTTGTAACGCGTAATATCGCAAAACGGTTTGATGTCATGTTAAAAGTGTTTTTAACCGTTCATTACTTAAGAAAAAGATGAAAAAGATAGAAAAAAATATATTTATCTGTAAATTTTGAATATGAATGTAGAATTCATAAATCGTAAATGTTTATGTACCGTACCTACTTACAATCTATGAAAAAAAAAATTTTACTTTACTTACTATAAAGGTATGTAAGTAAGACAAAATACTTAAATAATAGGTGAACTCCGAACACTAGCACCGAATCCGCAATAAATGTTGCACAGACCCCAATCTTACTTATAAGGACAGAAAATGTCCAGGTTCGAAATTGATTAGCTGGAAAGACCTCGGTGCAACCTAGCCCATTAATTGCCGGCTACTTTGGAGAGCGATCGGTGCCATTAATACCCTACCTCACGGTACAGGTAAGACGCACAAAATAAAAAGTACAGAAGACCAACTACATACATCTTCATCATTCTTCTGCCCCTATCCCAATTTATTTTGGTTCGATACAGCGTGTCTTCTTCTACCTACCATATTTCTTGTCACCCTCATACATGCCATATCATTTGTCGCACTATCCATTCACCAGACCACCCGTTCCAAAACTTTTCTCACTACTATAAATGACCCCATACAATTGGGAGAATAGGCCCACGCCTAGAGTTCTCAAACAAATGGCAATCGGTGGCATAAGAGTTTGGTTGGTACACTATACACGACAACTGACAAATACTTGTATTGGCTAGACATGTCCACTCAAATGTGTGGTTCCTTTCTTTAAAAGACCATCTCAGACACTTTATGGGTATAGTCCTCGTGTGAGTTGACCAAAATTATGTCTGGACTCTGGGCCGCAAAAGAGTCTGAGTTTGTTTCGGCGTTTGCTTTTCAGAGTAGTTAGGTGAGAAAAACCAGCCTCATCTAGCTTTAAAAAAAGACGACGAGTAAAAGTATTTGTAAAAACTTAGTTCACACTCGCTGTACATGAGGTGTGACCATGTGTGCGTACATTCTCGTTCATTGTATGTCCTTTACCTTCTAGAACTTTGTTTTCTGCCACGGTGCAGGTAAGTAGTGTTGGGCGGCGGTTTTAAGCGTCACTTTAGTTCATAGTAGTTAAGGATATTGGATATGGTGTATCATGTTGTTTACTATGTTTAGAATGTTGTTTGGGGAGGGGTTTAATCGTGGGTTCTTATAGAAGGTAGCACCGACAATACGACAATAAATGAAAACACTGGTTTTATGCATTGGAATATTTTTGATATATCAAATAAGTTTAAAACAAACAAAATAACAAACTGTTAACGAAATAGAACACCATTGCACTAACAAGACAGGTATCGTTATTCATCAATGTAACAATTTTTGCAGAATAGTTATTTAGAAGCAACATAGGAAACCCATATATAAATACTGGTTTACTATCTTAAGGTAGAATATGCACAAGTTCGCATCAGGAAACATAATTTATCGGAACGAATTTGGAAAAGGTTATTGAAATAGCGAATTGGCAACATGTGTTTAATGTGTATGTCGATGCGAGGCTGGTGTCTCAAGGTGTTAACCTTTTAATCTACATCATGCAAAAATGAAAAATTAAGTGGCTGATAACAATTCAATCAAATATATTCAGTAGTTTAGTCACAAGACTAAACTACTAAATATATTCGCTTGAACTGTTATCTGCAGACAGGGAACTTCATGAAGTATACGCAGTTACAGGTTTACTTGTGTAGTAACCTTCTATAATATGACTACAAAAAGGTAGCCGATATCGCATCCAAGAACCTTAATTTTATCGCCGAAGCTACATAGGTACGCATCCTAGAACCATCTCTATTTTATCGCCGACTCGATCTGGTATTCGTTGACCTGTTTCATAAAATTAATCGTTTAAGGAGGCTTTAATATATTTTTTTTAATGTCCCACTGCTGGGCAAAAGTCTATCCATATCCTTCCAAGTTATCCGTTTCAGCGCCTGCTGAAGCTTTGTGATGCGCGTCTAGGCCATCTCAAAGCTTTTAATGTGCATGATGTACATGTGCCTTTAATGTTTAAAAAAAGTGGTCAATGTGTAAAGTCGCATAACCGACATCATCAGCCTATAATGTTCCCACTGCAGGGACTCAGGCCTCTAGGAGAGGGATGGGCTATAATCCACCACGCGGGCCCAATGCGGGTTCGTCGTATATATACCGTCTTTTAAACCCCCATTATGTAAAAAGAATAAACCGATTTCTAAGAACTATTTTTATTCTATCTTCCTTCATATTAATAAATGAACTCAGCCCTGTATAGAATAAAAATATTTATTTATGAAAATACATACGTTAAGAAGAAAAATTTGGAAACGTTGCTTCATAATATGTTATGTTGGTGCTTGTGGTTTGCCTTTAATATTTTTATCTACAGTAATCTACTTGACACAGCACAAGATTGTTATTGACAGGAGTATTTCTGCAGAAAAAAGTTTGAGATCTAGCGTTTAAAAACCATTAATTGGTTTTTAGTCTATTGTCATCCATCGGGCACAAATTCAGACTCTGCTGTTACTGAGTTTCTTATTGAAAAACCGTATAAAAATATATGGAAACAAATTAATTTTATTCTTGAATAGTAGGTATTTATTATGCAATAAATATTTTTAGGTTATATGGTGAAATGTATTACAAAAACAAATTATTTAAATACCTTTTTATGATATATATTTGTGATTTAAGAACACACACACACACACACTCACACTACAGTTTAAACTTTCGAAACTAAAAAAGAGTAGGTACACAGATAATCTAAAATCCGATAATCCTTTGAAGCCATGACCTCAGAAACACTCCATCTAAAGCACGTCTTATAGAAAATATAACACAAAATAAAACGTTTCTCCGTAGAATGTTTCAAACGATTTTTCGCCCCGACAAGTTCAGTCTCTCAATGCACTGCGTCGGGCTTCCCGTTCGCGATCAAATAAAGAATAATCGGCTTTCATTAGAAGTCGCTACTGATTTCTCTGAGGAAGTGATCAACTTGCGGCTTACGGGATCGAAGAAGATTTAAAACGCGGTTTCCTCTAGTTTCTGCTTCGTAAGCGACGCTGAATGAGCGGTTTTAGAATATATTACTTAGTTTTTGATTTTATTGCAATCGAACATGTTTTTCATGGTTTTTGAATACAATTAATCCAATTTATGTGAAGTTTTCACTCTTATTGCAGACTTTATGAAGCTGCATTATGCATTTGTTGCCGATTTACTTCACGTTGAAAATTATTAATTGGTACTTCACCTAATTTGTTTGGTTTATATTTTTGCGGAAATGTCAAAATATAGATAAAGAAGTTAGGCCATGTTAGATCAACCCCAGTTTCGGTCTCATAAAACTCGAGAAAAATCGGTTCTACTATTGAACCCTAAACCATGGTCTATATATAGGTACAACTTATTTTAGAAGCTTAGATACCCATCACAAGAAATTATTATCCGTTTAAGTGAATTACCATATTTGTGCTCGAATTAAATACCGCTAAGCTCTTGTGAACCAGTAAGCCTATTGCTTTGTTTAATACACCTGTACTATAGGTAGGTATAGGTATAATATAGGTACCTCAAAGGAAATATTACCGTGTCGCAACCCAACGTTGCATACAAACTTCAATTTCACTCAACTGTTCGCCAATCTCCGCTGTCTTCCTTCAGAGCGATTCACTGCTGTCCTTCATAAAAAAAAAAGTCGACATAATGGTCATCGCTGGGAAATGAGCAATCCCGCACACAGGACGATGGGATTTCCTCTAATTGATTAGCAACAGATTACGGTTGTCCTAATCGAATCGATGACTAGCCACGTTTAGATTTCGACATTATTTTATGTTTAAACGGCCTGACGTATAAAGAGCCTACAAAAAAGTTAATAGCACGTTAGTCGGATTTGCTATTGATTTTTGTAGGCGCTCACACATAACTTCTAGTTACAAAATTGTTTATTCGTTACTATATTAATCCATTAGGTACCTATCTGCGTTACGTGTTTCATACAAATGCAAGTTTCTTTAAAAATCCTTATACAGAAAAGGTACCTCCATAGCAAATAAGCTTTTTGATAGCATTAAATCGTGTACTTTGACTTCAAAAGATCTTTGTAGGATGATATCCTTCTCGCATGTTTCAACAGCCAAAGACTCCGGAGCGCTTTCCCTAATGGAACTTTGTGTTGTATCAAACTTTGATCCACAAAAGGTCACTGGACAAAGACACGAAAAATAGGAACTACGAGCTCTTTACTTTTTTTTATTTGTAAATAGACTGTAAAGTAGAAACTTTTTGGTCAGATCTGGCCGACTTTTTCGTTTCCACCACCATCCGATGCACATTTTGTCGTCAGTGTTGTTTTTCTCATTTTTCTCACGGAATATTGCGCTGCTGTACGGTCGAGCGTCGCTCTTAGCTAAGAACCTTTTCATTAAGTATTATTCGGAGTTTTTATTGAGTCTTTTGCAGTTTTTACATCAAAATGCACTTCGAATTGAAATGTATTAGGTAAGAGTTTAGATAGTGTGAAAGTTGGAGGATAGAGTAACTGCTGTAGAAAATACTGTTTCTTGAGAAAGCTATTAAATTATGCTTGAGGCATTACAAGAACTAGGGTCACCGACATAGCTCTCAGAATATGAAAATTGAAATGACTTCGTCTTCCCACCAAGCAGACCCACCGGTGGGTCTCCGAATACTGATGTGGCTTCCAAGATCTACTGACTGGTAGGACATATGTGATTATTTAGTTATATATCCTCTGAGACCCACCAGGAACTTATTTATACGACAAAAAAACAATTACAAATTAGCATAAATCTACCCTTTCAATAAGAGTAGAACGTTTTTTGAACGGAACAAATGCACATGAGCAATAAACTTTACTACTTATAAAATTAACTTAAAAATAATTTTCTAAAATATTAAAAACAAGAAGTTTCTTCAGAGGCCAAAATCAAAATCAAAAATCAAAGCATTTATTTCAAGTAGGCCAGTTATAGGCCATTTTGAAATGGCAAAACAAAGATAACAATGAAATGTCTCTCAGTCACAAAGCATAAACAAACAGGTTAGACACAAATAAAAGAGAAAAAAATCTATAAAAAAGGAAAGAAAGAAAGAGAAAGAAAAAAAGGAAAGAAAGAAAAGAAGAAAGCAAGAATCTAAAAAAACTAAGTATGTCTATTAATGTCAACCAGCCAGTACTAAAATCGAATTAATTTAAGTAACAATATTGTTATTAGTGGGTCTTCGAAGACAATAAAATCACAGAGGACCCACTAGTAGGTCTTGGGAGACACATCAGTATTCGGAGACCCACCGGTGGGTCTGCGTGGGCCACATCGCTCGAAGAAACGATAACCGATGGGGAAGAAAGGTTCTCGAGTGGCGACCACGAACCGAAAGACACAGCGTTGGTGGCCTACCAACGCGTCTTCCACTAGGTGGACCGACGATATTGTGAGGGTCGCAGGCAACCGGTGGATGCAAATCGGCAGGTTGCCGTTCGCTATGGCGTTCTATGGGGGAGGCCTTTCTCTAGCAGTGGACGTCTTATGGCTGATGATGAAGATGAATTGTTATAGTTGGTTTAGTTAAGTCAAGTTATTCAGATAAGATAACAAACATAGATATATTAAATAAGATGAAAGAGAAACTTGACCCGTTATTATCAAAATAAAAAAAAAACAAAGTCAGAACTCCAATTTCTCAACTCATTTATTTTTATAGATGAAGAATCTCTAAAAGACTATGTCTTTTACATTCATCGCCTAATTAGTGGATACGAGTATATTAGTTACATAGTAAAATACTCATTATCGATAACAATATATCATTGACAGATGTAATGGTTAGGTATCCACTGGTTTCAATAACATAACAGAGTAAACTAAAAACCACACTACTTGTCAGCTTGTCAAAAACTGCTAATGATACCAAAAATGCAGTGTGCTTGAAAAATTTAACCAAACTTTTAATAGCAGCTGTTTTCAAAAGTGGGATCTTTATTCAATAACTACGATATCAAATAAAATCGTTATTCATATAACCGAATAGCTTTTAAAAGTTATTTCAAGCAAAATATGCATACAGCAGTCATTATTGTTTAAAACAAACTGCGTAATAACTGAAAAGATTCACATTGGAAAGTAATATTTTATTATATTAATTTGCAGTTGTATTCAAATTGGCAGCTTTTACAAAAAATAATATGCTAACATTATGCGGAACTGTAAAAAAACGACACAAATTTCAGCTGGCACTGTCACAGATGATGTATCAAATGGATATCTAACTTATACTCACATACAATGCACTTATTATAGGTACCTACAGTTCTTATCGTTAGACAGATCTACAAAAAAAACATAGAGGTAATGATATGTAGATAGTTTATATCTATTCGGCTGTACCTGTTTTACAAATTGGAGTAAAACTGAGGTCTTGACTACTTTATCTCCTTACAATATCAATTAACGTCCTATTAAATTTCTTTCAAATCATAACACAATATCTCTGGGTTGTTTTTTTAAACACAAAATATAAGTGACATTGTGTGACATGAAATAATATAATATACCTAAATGAACAAATCTTTCAAGTCATCTACTACTTTAACCATCATTTTATAGGGCGGAACAGAAAAAGCACTGATGACTCAGAACATCGAACTGGACAACTTTTCTTAAAGAAACGGGTCGAAGAACTTGGCCTATTATTTTAGGTAGGACAAGTTATTTTTTTTGTTTTTGGTCTTAACCCAGTTTTTTTGTAATCTTATTCCAAGGGGGAAAGAAATCCCGTCGAGGCTGCGGGTTGTTCGAAAGAGATCCCGCGGCCTCGACACAAAGGGCTAAAAAGGAACATGGGTGGTTTTTAGTCAGTAGAAGTCCCTTTCGCTCTGCCCAGTGCGGGAGGGGGGGTTATTTGATGATTTAACAACCCCAAAAAAAAGGGGGAACGAGATCGGCACTCCACGTTGTACGAAAAAGATACCGCGGTCCCGGTTACAAAGGGCTTAGAATGACAATAAAGGGGAAAGAGATGGATCTATAGGTTCATGACGTCTAACTAGACGGGTACAGTATAACCGTTCAAATTTTACTGTCCAAGGAAGCGCTGCTGGGAACATTTATTTTATTCCAGTGTTTTCCTGCCTGCACAGACAAGTTGATAGAAGTGTAGTAAATATTAGAGTGCTTACGTTTCAATGACGTTCACACAAACGTCATTGGCATTGTCGTTAATTTATTTATGTAAAATACAAAATGGCGTGATTATTGATTATGGTTGCCATCCGTCCGGGTTTCCCCGAATTTGTCTTAGTTTAGAGGACGTCCGGGGAGCGTCCGGGCGGGGTTTCATATGTAGTCCGGGAATTATAATTTAACAATTATAATTAAAAAATAAAATATTTTGTAACAAACTATAATAAGGGGATAGAACCAATGTGGCATATCACCTGCCCGCCTTATTATTATACGCACGGGAAAATCGCTTCGCATCGCAATTAATCGCTATGTTATGTCAAGGAATAGTTTTCTCGTGCTCCTAGTAGTATGTAATGTACTTCTCTCTTTCAATAAACAGTAATAATAATAATCAACGCCTATAGACACGTCAAAGGTCTATTTACTATGTGGTCAGTGTACACATAAGTCGATCTTTACTTTAAGTATCTCACTAACGTGACACTTTGGGCTACCATGTTATTGAAATTATATATGCATATTCACCAGTTTCATTGTGTCCCGCCATTAAAAAACAAAATGGGCGTGGGTCGACATGCCAGCTTCGATATAAAAAAGTTCAAACCCCTTTTCTGTTTTGTTAGGTGCATTTAAAATGATGATATAAGAAGACTAAATATAATTTAAGGGTTTAAGAATAAATAAAGATGATAAATAAAAATAAAATGGGACAAGCCCGCCTCACTATTCCCAAACCACTGTAACTTCTGTAAGCCAGAATCAACAGTGGCGACCACAAGAAAATCGCGATGATAAATAAAGATGAGTATTCAAAAAAAGATAATTTTAATGATGATTTTCAATCGTTTTGTTACTCTGACTATGTTTAAAAACCTGTTGACATGTCCGGGTTTAGGGCTCTAAAATCCGGGGCTTTCACGCGTCTTGTCCTAATTGCCAAAATTTTCAGATGGCAACCCAAAATGAAAAACATGTTGTCACTTCTGTTTCATAATAAAAGGAATAGTCTACATATTATACTTAGTACTTTCAAAGTTATATAACCTCTTAGTTTACATCACTATTAAAACAATGACATTATTGTTGTAAAAAGTAAGGTTGCTTTTAGGTAGCTGCTGTCAGAGAAGTAAAATTATTCTGAAAGGACTGTACTTAGTAGGTACTCGTTTTAGGTATCTGTTGCCTAATTTGTAAAAGCATCAAAGAATTATATTCTGTAAAACGAAATAAAGCTTAAGGATCTTCAAAAACCTCTTTTTTCATAATAGAACACAACCTCTTTGTAATAATAGCATATAAATAAATACGTTTTTGCATTGATATTATTATTTAATGATACTTTCTCCAATTCCATTCTTTCCACGTTAATAAAAATCTATAAAATTATGCGAGGAATGACTAAAATAATAATAAAACAATGAGTTAACTACTAACATAATAACAGATTGATATTTTAGTTCTCATAACAATTATCTAAACATGGTTCTTACTATTGCAGTACAGCCAACGACAAAAGTGAAAACAATATTTTTACGGCAGTTCCCTCTTCGTCATCCGTAATAATATCTATTCAGTCACTTATGGTGCTAAAAGTAATAAGTACGTTTTTAATTTGAAGATACAGAAATGTTTTTCACAGTTGTCGTCGGTTGTACATAGAGATGGAGTATTTGAATTTTTACCCGACTTCTAAGAACGGTTATGTTTTTAACCTACGTGTTGACACAATGCTGCTACTTCTTACAATCTATCACAGGATGTTCTGAGCTTAATATAAAGACTGACATCCTTATAAAATATTTTATCTACAAGCTACATATTTTATATACCTATCTACACAATAAAAATACATTAATAATTTTATTTCCTAATAACAAATTAACGTTTAATAATTTCATAAATTCATTAAGTTTTATTAACTATCATTTGAATGTGATAATTTCAAAAGAATGCTTTGTTCTATTGAGCAATTTTTAAACAGTTTTTAAAATTTTGCATCATTAATAATAAACGAAACGATAAAAAATAATGGTACATCTCTCTTAACTTTCACCCGACTACGGAAAATTGATTAATATATTTGACGAATACTTTATTCTGATTTGATATATTGAACCAGAACAGTAAATTAGACATCAATAAGTACAATTAATGTTCTTACACCTACAAACAAGATTGTCAAAGTCATAACCTCTATATTTGCTAAACCATAGTCGGGTAAATAATGTGATCTACACATATTAATGACTACAATATTATTTGGCAACAACGCAGTGGAATTATTTACATAAAACACTCAGTGCTCAATAATTTACTACTTACACAGTTTACAATGGACGACGAAAAAGGCGTAAAACAATGAGATTATAATCTATAACTACAATAAATAGTATCTATCAGGTTTTTAACCGAGGAACAGCAACATTCACCCGCAATCATTTCCAACAGTTCATTACACATTGCATCAGTCATTAATCATTATAGACGAACACGTACTGGCTATATTGCACACCAGACAATGTACTGAATTCACATTCTGCATTGTTCTTTGCACGAAAAACTTACGTGGGAACTAAGTTGCCAGATGCATAAAATGCTAAGTGCGTTAGGCTTGCAACACTGATTAAAAGAACACTATGGGAGAGATGCGAACCCTTGTCTGGAAGCCCGCACTCCTGCCGGTTGTATTCGAAGCAGAAATTCTGTAAAACAAATATAAATGTTGAAACTTTCGTTAACGATACAGCTTTTCAGAAGATAACACTCAAGTTCTTGCATAATGCTTTTATAATTGCAGAAGTGGGGCGTGGGTACGTAATTAAGGGCCCAAGCTGGGTATAACATCGTTCCTTATAGGTTTTGTATTGCTATATCGATAGGTAATAGACCGCAGAATTCACACGAATAGTTTTTCAGTTACAATATGAAACAACATAGACCACGGAATATAAAATGTACACGACAAGCCACTAGTTTCTGAGTCACGAACGAAATCGGAAGAGTTTCTCGTCACGACATTGTCTCTTCGGTATGGCTCTAGGAAACTCGTAATTTTGTGAAAGAAATAATAAAGTTTCCGAGTTTGGAAAGCTCGGTTCTTTTGGTAGCGTACAAATGTTATACGTTTGCGAACCACAGTTCATAGGCGTTAGTCTGGAGCCGGCTGAAAGTAAATTACGGAGGTATACAAGAGTTTTCTCCAAACCTACACGGAGTTTTTCATTGCTCGATTTTTAGTTTGCTAGAAAAACCAAGTAAGAAAGGTCTAAGTTGTAATTAGTGTCTCGCAAGCAATCTTGTTCAATGGTAAGAAGCTTTGGTTTTTTTAGGTTTTTGTTTAAGAACAGAGTCACGCGGTTGTAAATCACTCCGAAGATAGTTTAAGCTGAAATTTTCATTCCGTAAAATGCCGTGTTATTTACCTTTATAATGTTAGACGCCATCCTTTTAAGAAAAGCGCTCGTGAACATCGCCGCTTCATCACCACAGGACCTCTGCACAGTCTCTTCAGAGCAACTCAGGTACTCTTGGAATGAACTGAAATTAACACAACCTTATTAAACACTCTACAAAATCAAAGTAACCTTTAAACTACAAAGTTTAAGGTCCAATATTGCTGAACGGTTTTAATTTTAATATCACTTAATTTTCATACAAGGAGCCTAATGAACTTTCACAGCAGAACCTGCTATGGTTATTAAAGTTTCACGCTTTAACGTGTAAATATAAGGCTGAGGTCCTTTTGTAATTATTTGGTCACACCTTTTTGAAGACAGGAGAGGATAATACCTACCTATTATTTCATGATTGCGCCGATACGACAGGAAAATACGTAGAATAATGGAGTTGCTAATTGGTCGAATAACGTCGATTTATAAAAACAGAGATCGAAAGTTGATTTTGTAAAAACGAGATTAGGAAAATTGTAGCGTAACTTACGAATCAACAAGAAATAGTGAAGAAGCAAAAACAATTGACTTTCATAATTGAGAACTGATTTATTCACTGGGACATACAAGGCCACCCGAATTACCTACGCAATAAGTACCAAATTGTAGGGCAAATTGCTGCCACTTGTACCAAGAACAGCAGCTGATGTTCTGAATGTACTTACAGCGAAATAAACCAATCATATCGGGTTATAGGGCACTGCCGGAATGAAGCCTAATTAGCATGAGGTCAAAACAGTTGCCTACTGACCAACAATGGTCGGATTTCTTTTAACTGATTGAGCGTCTTATTAAAGACACAATTAAAAAGTCATCGTTTTGTGTACAGATGGTATTCGTAAGGCGCTCGAGGAGTTAAATGTACCTCGAAGTAAAATGGTACGCAATCCAAGACAGAGCGGACTGTGTTCAGGACAGTGGCAATGATCAGACTGGTACTTGTAAACAGACGTTGGGATAACTATATCAAATAATCATGAGCAAATTAAATGCGTAACAATAGATTAGAATATAATAGAACAAAAAATATGATATCAGTCAACCAAGGGGTATCGTATTACACAATACTAACTGGGTTGTGAAGAGCACATAGGCTACATGCAAAATACTGGTATTCAGCTACTTTCAGTTACACTGGAAGCAGAATCAAACAGGCTGGACAGATGCTGATGATGATGATTTAAGAAAAATATGTATTATAGAAGAAAGAAAATAAGATAATAAACTACCAAAACATTAAAAATACAGTAGGGTAGTTAACAAAAAAGAATCTAATTAGTCCGTTAGATATATTTCCAAAAAATACTTATTGGACACGTATTTTTTCGTATTTATTGTATTTTTATTGTTTTGGTAGTTAATTATCTTATTTTCTTTCACGTTTCAAAAATGAAGACGATAAACTTTTTTATATCAGTAAACATCCCTATTCAAATTGGGCCACCACCCAAGCTTCTTTTACCAAATGAAAATAATCAGTAATCACGGAGCTTTGCGAAAATTGAGAATCTCTTCCTTTTTAGGAGTCGGTTAACAAGTTTCAATCCTGTTTTTCACGTAATGCATCTAATAATATGGTTACGTTAATTCACCGGTTCAGTATTGCGACTAATCACGAGTATTCTCAAAAGGGAATAAATAACTCTCATTCATTAATTCATTATCAATAATTACTTGTTCCCTATGTATAGGTACTGCATATGCGCATTAGTTCCATGTCAATCAGCGGTATTGGAGCCAATTGACTTCTTCAATTAAATTGATGGTTTACGATTACATGTCGGAGAAGTTTCAAAATAAAAAAAAACCAAAACAAAACTTCTTCACTTGTCGAATGAACATATTTTTATTATTTCACTAGCGGAAGTCACGCGGTTTCACCCGTGTAGTTCTCGTTCCCGTAAGAATACACAGATAAAAAGTAGCATAAGTCACCCGGGGATAGTGTAGCTTCCTAACGGTGAAAGAATTTTTCAAATCGGTCCAGAAGTTTCGGAGCCTATTCGTTACAAACAAACAAACAAATCTTTCCTCTTTATAATATTAGTGTAGATGTCTGTATCACATCAATGTACCAGATAAAAAGAAAAAATAAATTGACAATATACAACATGAACAATAAACAATATTATATATTCGTGCAGAGTCATAACTGGCGATATGTGAGTTTACAATAGGGTATTACACCAAAAAAATCGAATTAGTCTATCTGTTAGATTATCGAAAAATATTGGATACGTGTTTAGGTTTTAAAATCATGAAATTGACGAAAATAAAACGTGTAAAAGATCATGAGTGGTCACTTTGTGGGTAAAAACGTACTAACCTTACGACGTCACACGACTTGACGCGATTTTTCGAAGCACTGTATCTTCTTCATCTTTTGTTTAAGTGAAAAAAGATAAAATACATGTCCATTCTTTTTTGAAAATCTCACAAAAAAATTTTTTTTTGTGAAATACCCTATTAGGTACACTCTGCCTAACCTTTTAAATGTTACATGGCGGGATTTGATGAGATGTAAATTGAGAATTAAATTGAATCTTGTACTAGGATCACAGAGGTGTGTACATCAAAAAGAAAATATCAATGGTCAGTATCGTTGACCTCTACATCTGTTTCCCAATATATTTTACCCGAAAACCAGATTGTACCAGAAAATTTAGGCCTACTATTACGAACACATTTTATACCTATTTAGATTTGTTTCAATTAGAATCGACCTTCGCAAGTACCTACTTCTGGTATCCAAAGCAAATTATTTTAAAGTATGGCTCATACTGCCGCACTCAGAAAGCTTTAATGATTACTTAACCCGTCACTTAGTAACGGTTTGACATACTTTTGTATGACAAAACTGTCAAAACCATTACTAAGTGATGGCCTAAGTAATCATTAAAGCTCTCTGAGTGCGGCAGTTACTCCTCAAGGATCGATATTTAGTCTAGATATTTCCTACTTAACGAGGCACGGAACAAGTCAAACAGAGTATCAAACTATCCCCCCCCCCCCCCCCTTTAAGTTGTAGTTCATAGACAGTTTGCGAACCGGTAACCTGTGTTAACCCACACGTAGACTTGTAGACGATGGCCAATTACTGGCCGATCATGAGAGCCTAGTACGTAAGAAGTTGTGCCTAATTACCGGTGTTTGTTTGGCATTGTAACTTTACCGTTTAGATCTGAAGTGTACAATACTGTCTGAACGGCTATTAGGAGCTTTATATGAACGGTGAAATAACTGAAGTTTTTATACAAACAAAAACTGTAATTCGTACAAGCATATCAAAATGGAGAAGAGCTAATCGTGGATGAAAACTACGTGTTAAGGTGGGAAATTTTGGAATGGATGCACCATTATAGCGTTTTTATGAACTAACCAATACTACTTGTTTTCATACAAAAATAAGAAATCAAAAACAAACAGTATCAACATAAAAAAGAGATTCCTTTTATTTAGGACCTCACTCAGCACTTCAGTGCCTCAAGAATACTTTCACAGCAAGGACCCTTGAACATGCGTTCAAAATCTAAAGGAAATTGATCATGAACATAATGGACACATAATGTAAAGTAGCTAGGTACCTAAGTACCTACCTAAGTTCTCCGTGCACAAGTACAAATTCACATCGATCCAATTTAGTATGCCCTTTGAAACTTAACGGCGCACGAGTAAAAGCAGAGTTAAATAAGCCTGCCCATGCATAATAATAGCAGGGTGAACTGGCCTTCCGTCCCAGTGCCAATTTACTAGACCCAAGTCCGTGAGGAAATCGACATACAACTCTGTGTAACATTCGAAATATTCCACACTACTTGAAATTCAAACGTGACGGAAAACCATATCAAAGACAGAAATCGCTTTTAAAATTGACTGAGCTGGAAAAAGGTGACTCCTCTTTCGAAATTCTTTCCGAGCTTCGTTTAAATAATGTAAACATTAGCTTTGAAATAAAATGCATGGTTTAATTCAGCCCCAGTCGCAGTCGGCACAGTTCGCGCAGTTGCTTTTTTTTCAGTGTGGAAATAGCGCTGTTTTTGTTCATCTTTCCATTGTGTCAGTGCATGGCCAGCGATGTATAAATCCTCTGATAGTGTACGAATATTTTAACTAGACAAAACTGACCAAACGCACAACATTCCAATGCAAATGTTATTCTGAACGCAAAAACACAGAGTTTGCTGAAAATAACTAAAATTATGCGAACAAAAACCATCGTTAGCATCAAAATTAGAGAAAAATAACACAAGAAAGAAAAGAACATCGTTTTCTTTTTTCGCAAATCAACAAATGTCCGACAAATTGTAGATTCAATTGTATGGAATGGCGGGGATAACAGAATCATTAACACACCGAAAAACTCTTAAGCACGCCACTTAATCCCAACTGAATCTTAATCAGGGTTTAATGGTGAGGGGAGGAACGCACAATGTCTTCCGAACAGCCTCCCAACATCAGCTTACCCAGGATATTCTTCGAATTTACGTAAACCCGATAAAATTAATGATCGCCAGCTCATTTAGATGAATACTATTGGGAGTAAAAATATAAAATTTTCCAACCTTTCAAATACTGCCGCAGGTCGTACACATCAAACTTAATTTAACGGAATATTTGACTTTCATTCACTGCGATCTTGTATAAAGACTCGGTCAAAATCTAAACCAGAAAAATTATATTACAAAGTCGACAGGCCCCGAACCTCGGGCGGGCGTTGTTAATTTACATGTAAATTGGTACAGATAAGTATTATTATCAGTGGAAATCACGCCTCAGACAAGTAATTAGTTCGTGAGGCTGGGGGAGCAGTTCGATTTGTTGAATATTTTACTAACGCGGACTATTCAATATTCAGAACTCCTCCCGACTCTTTGAAGTACCGACTCTCTAGGACTCCTCTTGATAACTTCCATGACAGTTTAATTTGCGGAACTTGAAAGTAAGTGACGCCGTTCGTCTTAAGAGATAGTCCAAAAGACTCAAAATTGAGAACAATTCATGCTTGGTTCCTGATTACAAAAATAACAATGTATTTATGTATGAAACGCTGTTGATTCTCAATAGATATCGGCCTTGTCGGTTGCCAAAAAACAAAATAGCTAATCGCCGAAGCGACGGGCGCGGCGTTCGTAAACGAGTTTGTCCTACACGTTCCGTATCACAGTGGATGGATCAACACGAGATTTTTAATACATATTAACGGTGTTCTACCAGAATATTATTATCTTTGAGGCTGTGGTATTAAGCAGTAGTGGCACATTAAAGCTTGAACACGTACGCGAACGCGATACTTCCGATTTTAATTGTAGAATAATTAAAATAACCTTAAAAAGCTCCTTCGTCTTTGCGTATGCACGGAACAATTTTCTTCTGTATTTATGCTGGCCATTAGGTAGCCACGATTATTCCGCAGGTAACAGACTTTGATTGGGAAACTCCAGCAGATAGAACAAAAATAAAATAATGTGTAAATAATGGGTATAATGTATTTATTCAGATGCTGCAGTCAGAAAACTGTCGTAAACCCCGCAGTAAAAGTTAAAGATGACAATCGCAGTATCAAAGACAAATATACTGATATCATCAAAAAAACATACGATGACGTAACTCTCTTATCATTTCTGACGTGATTTTATCTGCAGTGATGCATTACTCGAATATGCCAACAAAATTTAAATCTTCAGTAAGCCCCAAGAAACTTTTTGAGCAAAACAATTTGTAGACTGTTGTCTCTAGACTCTCTAGTAAGTCGGCAAATGGCGTACTTGGAGCATTTAGCAAGAAGCCTGCATTTATCAGTATGGAGTTTACTGTAAGTGCTTCAACTCAAATAAAAGCGGGACTTGTTGGAAACTTCTAGAAATGTGCTGGAAAACAGCGGGCGATGTAGGATCTGCTACATCGAATTATGCTCGCTTTGTGACTTTATGCCTGAAGTAAGAATATTACTCGAATGACTCGTTTACAATATTCATACAAGCGTCAAACAGAAAACCATGACGTCATTAGATTAGTCGATTACAAAAACAAAAGCTAGGGTGTCAGTGTTGGGGCTGCGGGATATTGTAAGAGATACCGCGGCCTTGACATATAGGGCTAAAAAGGAACATGGGTGGTTTTTAGTCAGTAGAAGTCTGACACTCCCTTTCGCTCAGCCTAAAAGCGGGAAAGGTTATTTAATGAATTTCAACCCGCCATAAAAAAAATATTGCATGTTACGGTCAATGATCGACTATTCTGGCATATGGATAGACTTGGCATCATGTCGAGTTTGTCAACCAGAATGTAAAAAAAGACTTAGATATTTAACTTTTTACACAAAAAGTAAAATAAAACGGGCAATAAAAAAGTGAGCAAAGGAATTTATTTGTTTCTTATTTGTACATTCAGAATTTCCGATGCAATATGAGCCACACAGGTTCCAAAATCAGTTTTATTTTATTTTGCATATCCCAATATAGAACGACGTTCATTCTCATAAATACAATTTCGGAGAATTCAGCGGAGACGATCCAAAACAATAACAAAAGATTGGATGGAGTAACTTCATTCACTTCATACTTATTTACATTCAGATTTTTAGGGTTAGTTTATAAAAACTGTGGGTGTCAAAATGGGAGAGATATTTCTCGACGACATTAAAGCCAAGTAGGAGGCCTATGAGCGGCATAAAAACTCTGACCCCAGGGTAGGTACTAGCCATACGATAAAGAAGAATTGAAAAGGCAAAGAATACACTGAATTGAATTGAATAAAAAAAATAAAAAAGCTTTTCGTTTTTTCAGTCGGGTTTTTTTGTTTTTTAACTACTTTTTTTTATTTCTAACTTTTTAGTTATTTTGTGTTTGTTCTTTCGTTGGTCGCGTAAAATTCTTCGCAGATGATTTAACTTTTGTGTTTGTTTATAGGTTTTGTGACTTTTAATTTCTTTTAAACATATAAGTGTCATATATTTTTGTAATCTCCTTTTAAAACCCTTAATTTTGATACCCTACTCGATAGCAATGATTTTTTTTTAATCTGCGATATGGCCCCCATAATCCGCAAATTTCTTGGTTTTTTTTTTTATTTTAATGTAGCCAGTGACACTCGCGCCATCAAGACGAATCTAACGACGTATATTTCAAATCCCCTTATCCGTTTAGGAGTTATGAGGGAACAAAGAAAAGGACATACATAAGAACACATAACCCTCCTTTTGGGCTTCCCCGCAGTCGGGTAAGTGTAATCGTTATTTAATTTTGTCGCCACTTCCCGCAATAGTTCTAAGAATCAACATTATCAACATTAGGCCGTTTTGGCACCAACACCATAGATACTACGGTCACCAATTTCAGTGCCAAACGTACCTAGTAATTACGCGAATGGGATTTTTATGACGGACTATAAAAAAGGGTCTATGCTGAAAGTGGAATCATACAATATACATCTGGCATTTTACAAAGTGCCAGGCACAAGTTTGAGGTCACGTTTCCACCAAAGATGAGCGGGGATGCGTAGCGAGGGATGTAATAAGCTGTGTAGCAAAGCGACGGATGATTTACTATAGATCATAACATAATATCACGCCTGTAATCCTTGAAGGGATAAGCAGAGGTGTACTTAGTACAGTCACATTTAATTTCGCCAGTTATTTTGAAGTCCCGTGTACTTGGGGAGGGGGGGAGCCTGTTGCCATAAACCGGGCACAAATCCAGACTTCGTGATAATAAACACCTGATGAGAACCCCAATAACAACCATACCCGACCCGGGAGTTGAACCGAATAAGAGAATCATGTCAAACAATAGAACCATGTTTGTGATTCCCATAGCATATCATAGGTCTGGTAAAAAAAGGCTCAACGAAGCTCAGTTTTCACGTATTTATGTAATACGCACGAGTGCATCTTGAATTCTTTATAGCACAACTTATACGGTTTGCTACATAACTATGGCAGACATACACACAGTTCTGTAGCTACCTCGCTAATTTATGTTGATGGAAAAGCATACTATAACTGACCAAAAATTGCGATAGATTAACACATAAAAATAATATTATCCATAAATCATCATCATAAATCATATTTATTTTTGTAAATAAATTGGTTTTACACGTCACAGCATGTAATGTTTTACAACTAGAAGGGGCCGTCAAGGGGCCGGTGTATCGTACCTGACTGACTGGCTGTATTCTGAGAAGAATCGGCCGCAACAAACTTAAAAAGTATCTAATTCAAGACATTGGTTAAGTCATATGAGGATCATGCAAATTATTGTCTGAGATGGTCTTTTCAAAGAAAAACCACAAGGATTTGAGTGGATTTGTCCAGTCAGTGCCAGCATTTGTCCGTGATTGTGTAGCTCGATTCCTAACCTCAGAGCTCATCGATATATTGATTATATTCACCAACATAGCTCGCTACATATTCTCGAAAATTTGTAGTGGCAATACTCCCTTCTTCTCAGAGGCTTCTAAAATACAAATAGAAAATATTCTCCACTTACCAACAAACAGTCCTGAGATGATCCTCATGGCTCAGTCCTGTCTGATCAGTCTGATACTGATCTCCTTGCTGATTCCCTAGCGTCATCAGCGTGACCTCGTAGTTCTTGCTGCAGGTCTCGTAGTCCGACCTAACCATCTTCACACAGTCAGCGTGCTTTAAGTATTCATCTTGGTACTGTCCTCGGGTACATAGCTCTTGGACCACGTCTGTGATGCCAGCGTAGATCCGACGGAAGACAACTTGTTCGTGTTTTTCCATGCAGACGTTTGTGAAGTTGTCTATGCATTTTATTCCCATTCGCAGCTCACTGAAAGAGAATTTTTGATTAGTCTATGTTTATGGGTTAAGTTGAAAGCCTTGTGGGACTCCGCAACAATATAGGACACAAGTGAAAAATATCTTACGCTTCAGAAGCGGTGGCAAAGAAACGGAATCAAACACAAATGTTTTTAAATTCGATTTTACACACCATAACATCACGCCTTGTATTCCCCAAAGGGTTAGACAGAGGTGTACATTTCGCTAGTTGTATTAGAGTCTCATGTGGTTGTCGGTGTTATTTTATTTCAAAATACTTTTGTTATTACCTTTTTCCGAGTATGATTCTGTGTTTTTTTTATGCTTAGACATATACATAAAACTGCCTTTTGGCTAATTAAATACGTTTCTGACTGATCATGTTTCTTTAATAAAAAAAAATCTATAGTTTTACTAATTTACAAGTCGACCACTCGATCACCCTACTCTTGTCGGCAATCACTAACCAACCCATCATTTCCAATCCCACTTTGTTCCTGGTCATGTTATCCACCACAAGCCACGTTATAAGGGATAATCCCTTAAAAAGGGAAAGAGCATGACTTTACGCATTTATCATCCGCGACCCACCATTATAATTCACCACTGGGACTAGTGGGAATTTCGCCTTCTGATCCCAGACACAGCTTATGTATTATGGATGGAGTTTTCCGTATTTCAGCCATGACCAGATCGATGATTATACTCTAACATAGAGTTTTTGCCAACTTTGCTATTTTATAAAATAACATCACGCCTGTAACCCCCGAATGGGCTAGGCTGACTGAGGTGTACTCATTAGTGGATCCACGTTTCTCCAGTTATATTTAAGTGCCATCCCGTAATAGTGCCATAAATCGGGAACCAAATTCAGACAACGCGGCCGTTTTTAATCATAAACTGCTACTGAGATTTTTTGATAAAAAACCCAATAACACTATGCCTGACCTGGACATCGAAACCAGTCCTAACCGACCAGTGAGGCATTTTTTGCCAGCTTTGTATTTATACAGGGTGTAAATTAACCCTTCACACATACGTCAACCAAGCATTCTGTACATTGAACTAAGTAAGTACTAAAAGTAGTAAGAACTAAAAAGTTGTATAAAGTTGTGTAGTAGTTGTGTAAGTTGTTGTAAAATGTGATTTTTGACCCCAAAAATAAAAGTGGTTTCCCAGCAAAATTTTTTGCATAGGATGCAAAAAATTTTGCTGGGAAACCACTTTTATTTTTGGTGTCAAAAATCACATTTTACGGTAAAACACAATGTTGCGCTCTTTAAACATTGTGCTAGTGGATGCTTTGAATAGTAAACGGGTCATGGAGGTAATTTAAGTAAAGTTATATCCTGAAAAGCTAGTATTTACAAAAACAGCTGTGCAAAATTTGGAACTTTGACCCACAATATCTCCGTAACTAGGGGGTTCTCAGGTATGGTCTAGAACCAAAAAATGTTCGCAGTGGTTAGGAGAACAAGTCGTTTGCGTTAAGGGTACTTTTACACCCTTTAGGTACTGGATATTTAACATGCTGAAATAGTTCAGACATTAAAAAAAATTACACGAATTACAAAATGTCAGGAATGGGGAATACAGGGTACTTCAGAGCGAAAATACTTTACATTTCTGTATTCCCGCAGGGAATAAGCAGCAGTAATTCAACAACATTCCGTCAGTTATGTTAAACACTCTTTTTTTGGGGCAGTCGAGTAAAAAGAGTATAAAATTCAGCCTCAACATAGAAAAGGCTTGGTAAGCGATGATGATGTTCTAAATAGGGACCTATCTATACTATAAGTACTTGACTATGTATTTTTATGGTTTTCATTGCATTTACATTATTTGTTTTTTTTTTCAAGCACAGGCGACTGCTTCCAATAAAACAAATGATAAAAATCCTCAATGTAAAATACTGGTATTCCACTGCATCCATTTAAACTGGAAGCCGACCCCGACATACGAGGGCGGGTCGATAAGTCCGTGACTTTTTGAATTTCTGACCTCTTTACTGAAACAGCAACACTGCTCCTGTCAACAGGCATCTGTCAGTTGACTCCTGTCAAAATTTAAAGTTGCTGCGTCAGTTAGTTCAAAGACTACAATATATATAGTTAGGATGGTTAACACGTGTGTTTAGAATTTAACGGTTTTTTTCAGATATTGTGCCTATTGTGTCTTGTTTTTGTGTTCTACATATTTATTTTATGCATATAAGTATATTCTGTATATATTCCTGCATATATTTTAACTAAATAAAACACATACTTTCGGCACCTATTTTCTGCCATAATGGATAAAAAAAAACCTCCTGACCCTCCTGACATTCCGAATTCCCCCTCATTAAACTTTTCCTCTTCTTCTTCAAGTTCCTCTTCCTCTTCCATCCGTTTAAATGTAGACCAGCAATCTCCTTCATCCCAGTCAAGTTCACGTAAACGTCCAAGCATTTTAGATGATTCTCCCATCCATCCCACTAAACAATCACGATCTCAAGTAGGTCGCCTGCGTTACTCGGTATTAGATAAAGGTCCATATATTATACATGTTTCTCGTCAGGAAAGTAATCCAAATGCTGGCACTACCCTGCACCCAGTTTCGTTTGGCCGTTTTTTATCAAATAATAACATTGCAAATATAACTGGAGTTAAGAGAGTTGGTAGAAACCGTGTCTCCGTTGAGTTTGCGTCCCCTCAGGATGCAAACGCTTTTCTTTGTAATACTAACCTCGTTTCAAATTTATACGATGCAACTATTCCGACTTTCAATATAACGCGTATGGGTGTCGTTAGCGGCATCCCTACGGAGTTCACTGAAGAGGAAGTTTTGGCCTATTTGAAGGTTCCACAGGGTTGTGGACCTATTCTTAAAATTCGTAGGCTAAATCGAAGAGTAACAAGAGACGGCACAACAGATTACAGACCTACTGAAACCTGTGTCATCACCTTTGATGGCCAAGTTCTGCCGAAGAGAATTTTTTGTTTTTATACTGCTCTAACAGTGGAACAGTACATATACCCCACTATACAATGTCGCAGGTGTTGCCGTTTTGGTCACGTAGAATCTCTTTGTAGGTCAAAACCTCGCTGCAGCAAGTGTGGCAACGATCACCCCGGTGATGGTTGTGGCATTTCAGAAAGCGAAGCCTTCTGTGTATTATGCTCTGGCAGCCACTTTGCCAACAGCAAGGCGTGCCCGGAGTATGGTAGGCAGAGGTCCATAAAGGTTGTTATGGCTGAAAAAGTTCTTTCTTACTCAGAGGCAAGTAAAACTATTCCTAATTCTTCTCGCAGCTATGCTGATATCACTAAATCTCAGTCATACCACAAATCCATCACTCTCAAGCCAAAGACCCATGCCCCACTCTCTCCCTCATATGATAAAGTAGCTCATCAACTAATAACTAGCTCACCCCCATCGTCTCAGCATAATGGTTGTGCCCTCAATAATCCGTTCTTAGAATCTCCTGATAACTTGTCTTCTATTATTGATTTACTTCTTAAACTTCTTAACACTCTAATGTCTACTTCTAAGTCAGTACAATTACCGTCCAACGTTGCCAATTCACTTATAAATTTCCTTTCTCTCACCCGACATAATGGCTCGGCTGGTGTTCCTTCAGTGGAATGTGAGAAGCGTGTGGCATAAGAAACACGATCTCATATTTCTCTTGAATAAATATAAACCTTTAGTCTGTGCTCTCGCTGAGACTTGGTTAGTTCCTAGTCTTAGCTTTCGTTTACCACATTATAACATTATCAGATGCGATCGATCTGATGGCTATGGAGGGTCGGCTCTCTGCGTGAACAACCGCGTTCCACTTGTGGCAGTACCTTTGCCTTCTGTTGGAGGAGATGTAAGTATTGTGGCAGGTAAAATCAAAATCAAAAAATCAAAACTCATTTATTCAAACTAGGCTGATAATCAGCACTTTTCGAACGTCAAAATTTACTTTACTTTACTTATTTACAAGAGACAGTCCCCCAAAACGCCCCCCCTTCGACACTTCCTAGTGTTTTTGCTGGAAAGAAGAAGTGGCGGAACAAACTCCCCAGCACACATCTGTCTGTTAGGTTGGTTAGAAGAACCAGACTCGATACAATAGTACAAGGCAAGTATAAAAAAGTATATAATAATAATAAAAAAAAGACATAACATATCAGTAAACTAATCTTGGAGAAAGAACATAAATAAATAACAAACATTGTCTTGTGTTCAACTCAGCGACCAACTGTTCTTATCATTTAAGTAGTCGTTAATGGAATAGTACGCTTTTAAACAAAGATTAGATTTTACTTTGGCTTTAAACGCATTAAATGGCAAGTCTAGAAAAGAAGATGGCAGTTTGTTATAAAATGTTATACCAAGCCCGACGAATGAATTATGAACTTTGTGAAGCCGGTGAAAAGGAGCGCGTAGTTTATGCTTATTTCTAGTGTTAAAGTTGTGAATATCACTGTTTTTAGTGTACAGGTGGATATTTTGTTTAATATATAAAATGTTGGCAAAGATGAACTGAGAAGCAACAGTGAGGATACCAATCTCCTTAAAAAAATCTCTAAGAGAAACTCGGGCACCCAGCTGATAAATTGCACGAACCGCTCGCTTCTGCAGAACAAATATATTTTGAATATCAGCAGCTTTGCCCCACAGCAGAATACCGTATGACATAACGCTGTGAAAATAACTGAAGTAGACTAACCGTGCTGTATCAACGTCAGTGAATTGTCTTACTTTTCTGACGGCGTATGCGGCTGAACTTAGCCTTCCCGCTAGGCTTGATATATGTAAACCCCATTGTAATTTTGGATCTACTGTAATGCCCAGAAATACAGCAGAGTCGGCAGTTTCCAGCTCCTGATTGGCGAGGATAATATTGGGACCTAGATTTCTAACATTGGGTAAAGCGAACTTAACTATTTTAGTTTTCTTGGCATTAAGAACAAGGTTGTTTATTGTGAACCAATCCGTGACCATTGATAGCGTGCTGTTTACGTCGTCAAATTCGTGTCTATTCCTATCTACTTTAAAGATAAGAGAGGTATCATCTGCAAATAGTACAACGTCACAAAAACCCTTTAAATAGTATGGTAGATCATTAATATAAACCAAGAATAAAAACGGACCCAGTATTGAACCTTGAGGTACACCTAGCCGAACCGGTAGCCCGGAAGATTTCGCGCCATTTACGTCTACACATTGGAATCTATTTTGCAAATACGAATCTATCACATTTAGGGCCTCATTTTGAACACCGTAATAACGCAGTTTCCGTAAAAGCGTGTCGTGATGTACGCAATCAAAAGCTTTAGAGAGATCGCAGAAAACACCGATTGCATTTTGCGCGTTCTCCCATGCGTCAAATATGTGCTTCAACAAAGCAACACCTGCATCCGTAGTCGAACGACCCTTTGTAAAGCCATATTGATCATTATGAAGGAGATTATTTAAATTAAAATGTAATAACAACTGTTTGAGAATTAATTTTTCAAAAATTTTGCTAAAAGCAGGTAAAATAGAAATTGGTCTAAAGTTACCGATATCGTTTTTACTGCCTGATTTAAATAGAGGGATGACTTTACTGCTCTTCATAAGGTCAGGGAAAGTCCCCAAATCGACGCATTTATTGAAAGTAACGGCAAGACAGGGGGCTACAATGTCGATTATGTTACTAAAGTAATTATGTTATTAAAGTAGAGGGCATAACCCTTTTATCTATTTATATAGCTCACCCCAATCAAAACTTTCTTCCACTTTTGAGAGACATTCTCGAAAACGTAGTTGGCCCTGTACTTGTTATGGGAGATTTCAACTGCCATCATTTTCGATGGGGGTCTGAAAGATGTGACTCCTTTGGGGTAGGTTTGGTAGAAATTCTGGATGATCTCAACCTCTGCATCTTAAATAATGGGTGTTCAACCCGTAGGACTCTTCCTGGCCAACATAAGAGTTGTGTAGACCTTTCGTTTTGCTCACTTGATGTTGCGGCATCGTGTCGTTGGGAATGTACCAGTTTGACACATGGTAGTGACCACTATCCGATTTTAATTTCTTTGGCTGATAAAACTTACTTAGAAAAATCGAATCCTCCGCTGATGAGGTATAATTTGTCCAACCCCGATTGGGCAAAATATTCATCATCACTGGAGGATAAAATTGATTTGCTTCCAAATTTAATTCTTCAAGATTCCGTTATTCCAAGCCCCACTTACATGTCAGATTGCTACGAAAATCTAGTGACAGCCATAATATCTAGTGCAGATTCATGTTTCCCTATCAAAAACTCTGCTCGTAGTTTGATTCCTCCCCCTCCATGGTGGAATCAGGAATGTTCATTGGCCGTTAAAGAGAGAAATGACGCTGAAAAGATTTATAACCAAAATATGACTGTTTCTAATCTAAGCGCTTATAATCATGCTCTTGCCAAATCCAAAAGATTATTGCGGAGTAAGAAACGAGCTGGGTGGGTTAATTTCTGCGGTTCCTTATCCCCGTCCACCCCTATATCAGTGGTGTGGCAAAGAATTAACCGATTCAGAAATGGATGTTCCCCTTCGATTTCTTCTCCTATTACCCGTGAAACTGCAGAGCTGTTTTTTGATAAATTAGCTCCTCCTTATGTGCCATCAGAAGCAGAAATACATCTACCGTCTTCTTCATATTCAGAGGATCCTTTTGACGCTCCATTTACAATCCAGGAGCTTGATTCAGTTTTGAGGTATGTCCATGACTCTGCCCCTGGTATTGATGGTATTGTTTACTCCTTTTTATCACGAGCAGGCCTGAAGGCAAAAAACTACTTTTTACATTTAATTAATTATTTTTACACCAATGGTTGGGTCCCCGATCAATGGAAAACTCAAATAATAATCCCCATTTTGAAACCAGGCAAACATAGCGATGACCCTAACGGCTTTAGACCAATTGCCCTTTCATCAGTACTAGCTAAATTAATGGAACACCTGATTAAGAATCGGCTGGAGTTCATTATTGAGTCCAGGGACTTACTCCCGAGCCATCAGTTTGGTTTCAGGAAGGGGTTTGGTACCATGGATAGTATTGGAGTATTAGTTTCAGATATCCGAGCGTCGTTTTCTAAAAACGAGTCTGTTGTTGCTGCCTTTCTCGACATTTCAGCTGCGTATGATAATGTCCTTCTTCCCATTCTCAGACAGAAATTGCAAGAGATGGGGTTTCCGGTGAGAATGGTTCAGTGTATTTTTAGCATGCTAATGTCTCGGTCTTTGATTTTGAGAGTTCCAGGTGAAGATTTTGATGTCAGGCGGACATGGAAGGGATTACCACAGGGTTATGTCTTAAGTCCTTTATTATATAATTTGTACACAACAGATATTGGCTCATGTCTTAACAATGACTGTCATATTTTACAATATGCTGACGATATAGCTTTGTATGTTACCAACAAATCTATTGAAGCTGCTGCGTCATCCCTTTGTGTCTCCCTGGACTCTTTGAATCAATGGTTAATTCCGCATGGTATGAGTTTATCGGCACCCAAAAGTACTGTGGTTGTCTTTTCCCGCAGGAGACTGATCCCTCAAATTTCGATACGAATTCAAAATCATTGTATACCAGTTGCTAAGAAAGCCAAATTTTTAGGTGTATTTTTAGATTGCAAATTAACTGGATTGCATCATCTAAATTATTTAGTAAATAGATGCGAGAGAATTATTCCTATTTTAAAAGTGCTCGCAGGTGTATGGTGGGGTGCCCACCCATACACTATGAAGCTGGTTTACAATGCCTTGATACGAAGTGTTCTAGATTACGGTTCTTTTCTGCTCATTCCCTGTAACAAAGGGGCTTTGACAAGACTGGACAGGATTCAGGCCCAATGTCTTAGGATCATTTTAGGCTGTATGAAATCATCACCTACTAATGCAATACAGGTGGAGTGTGCAGAACCTCCTTTGGCCTTGAGAAGGCAATATCTAGCATCCAGGTTTTGGGCCAGAGTTATCACGAAATCCGCTCACCCTCTTATAGGAAAAGTTCATACATTAGATTCCCTTTGCAGCACATCTAATTATTGGAAGCACAAAGAAGTTCCTCTATTTTTAAAATCTTTTCGTTTCCTTCAAAATTTAGATTCTCCCATTATTCAATTCCCAAAACTTCCTATTTATAACTTTAATTATGATGTCATTTGTTTCAAACCAAAAATCTTTTATAATATTGGAATTTCCAAAAATTCTGTTTCGGCGGACTCTCTATTCAATGCTGCCGTTGGTGAGCGATGGTGTCATTTTGAAAGGTTCTTTACGGACGCTTCAAAATTGACAAATTCTGGCTGTACTGGTGCTGCGGTTTATTACCAAAACTCCAAAATTGTTCTTCAATTTAAATGCCCTGTTCAGTCATCTGTGTTTACGGGCGAGTGTGTTGCCATACTGGAAGCATGCCTTTTTATAGAGGCTCACAGTATAAATTTTGGTGTTATATTCACGGATTCTCTGAGTTGTTTGCAAGCCTTAGAGCAAAATCCCTTCAAGTCTAAATTACACAGCCCTATTTTGCTCCAAATTAAAAAATCCCTATTATCTTGTGCTGAAAACCACAAAACTGTTAATCTGGTTTGGATTCCTAGCCACTGCGGCATAATAGGAAATGAATGTGTTGATGCCCTTGCTAAAGACGCTGTAAATTCCCAGTCCGTAGACCTAAAATACTATCAATGCCAGGGCTATGATTTGCTGAGCCTGCCAAAAAAGAGTTTACTATCCTCATGGCAGATACAGTGGCAGAATTCGAGTAAAACAAAAGGTTCTTTTTACTCTGCGATCCAACCTAATGTTACCTCAAAGCCTTGGTTTAACTTTAAGCCATATAAAAAACTCTCCAAGAAGGTGCTTTCTGTCTTGTGCAGGCTTCGCATGGGCCATTGCTGCTCCTCAGTTTTTCTACACAAAATTCGGGTCCGAGATTCATCTCTTTGCGAGTGTGGTTTGGACGAGGGTACCTTGGAACATATTTTCTTTAATTGTACTAATAATAACCCTTCTCTTAATCTATACAGCCGTCTTTCAGAATTGAAAATCCCTGTTCCTATTAACTTTCCTTCTTTACTAACTCACTTTTCTCCAAAGCTTTGTAGTGCCCTAATTATATTTATCCGTAGCAACAACATCAGATTGTAAGTCGTAGTGTGGTATTCGATTTATTAAATTAATTTATATTACAAATATTATGTATTTATTTTCCTTTTTATATATTTTTTTATTAATACTTATCGACAAGTTACACTTTACGTGCAGTTTGTTTTATTTATTTTTCATAATCCAAATTATTTTCTTTTTTAATGCTGTCCACACACGTTTCTCCATTCCACATTTGACATTGGCAGAATTGTCGACATCGGCACAATTGCCATTCATAAAAATAGAATAGAATATATAGTTAGTTTGTGTTTGACAGCTATTTATAACAGACTACTCACTAATTTGAGGAGAAAATGGAAAAAAGTGAATTTCGTGTGCTTATTAAGCATTATTTCTTGCGAAAAAAAACCATTACCGAGTCCAAGGCTAAGCTTGATAAATACTATGGGGACTCTGCACCATCGATTTCAATGGTAAAAAAGTGGTTTACTGAATTTCGTTGTGGCCGTACAAGCACTGAAGATGCCGAACGTCCTGGACGCCCAGTTGAGGTCTCTACACCCGAAACAATCGAAAAAATTCATGATATGGTGTTGGCCGACCGAAGATTGAAAGTGCGAGAGATTGTGGAAGCCGTAGGGATCTCGCATGGCTCAGTGGTTTCAATTTTGAATGATCACTTGGGCATGAGAAAGCTTTCTGCAAGATGGGTGCCGCGTTTGCTCACAGTCGACCACAAACGCAATCGTGTAACAACTTCACAGGAAGGTTTGGCGTTGTTTAATCGCAATATGGAGGAGTTTTTGCGCCGTTTTGTAACCGTGGACGAAACATGGATCCCTCACAACACACCAGAGACCAAACAACAGTCAAAACAGTGGGTTTCTAAGGGTGAATCGGCGCCAAAGAAGGCCAAGGTGGTTTTGTCAGCCAATAAAGTTATGGCGACTGTTTTTTGGGATGCACGCGGGATAATCCACATTGACTACCTTCAAAAGGGAAGAACAATCAATGGGGAATATTATGTCAACTTATTGGACCGATTCAATGACGATTTGAAAAAAAACCGACCTCATTTGGCCAAGAAAAAACTTCTTTTCCACCAAGACAATGCAAGGGTGCACACATGTGCAGTTGCCATGGCAAAAATCCATGAATTGGGCTATGAATTGCTCCCTCATCCGCCCTATTCTCCAGATTTGGCTCCGAGCGACTACTTCTTGTTCCCAAACCTGAAGAAATGGCTTGGTGGAAAAAGATTTGACTCCAATGATGAAGTCATCTCGCAAACAAAGGCCTATTTTGAGGACCTCGACAAATCATTTTTTTTGGAAGGGAAAAAAAAAATGGAGAAGCGTTGGACAAAGTGTATAGAGCTCAAGGGAGACTACGTTGAAAAATAAAATTATTTTTTTATCAAAAAATCTGTGTTTTATTCCAAAAGTCACGGACTTATTGACCCGCCCTCGTAGTAAGTTAGGCTAGGCAAGGCAGATGATGATTGTACTTTAATTACGGACTTCAAAAAATCGCGAATTTGTAAGGTTTTGCAAGAAAGCATGCTTAAAAATATGTATTTTTCAATACTATTATACACTAGAGAACTACTGCACCTGCTAGCCCCATTAAAAACCGTTTATCTGCAGATGAGTTATGGGACAACAGGCATATTCATTGCATTTCATTATCATAGAGAGAATGCTGCACTACTCCAACTCATATATGCTATATGATAGTCAACATCATGCGGTTATCATCAATCCCTTCCCAACGAGTCATCGAGGCATATGGCAATGTTCTAGTGATAACTAGGTAAGCTGATATGTAAAGGTATACAAAATTATCGGCTAGGAAAGTCCCCACAGCTGGGGCGCCATAATCACCCATGTGTTAAGACGTAATTGGTTCAATTGTCATAACAAAAATATTAGTAACTTCGCTCGTACGTAAGTACTACTGTGTTCACTGACAGTCTATTTGTTTTTATTCAATCTTATTTGTTTGTACATAAGGCCTGTAATCTATCTAATTTGATGATCCTCCGAAAATCTTAATAAAATCATTAAATAGATTTGATAGTACTATTAAACAGACTTTAAAGACGATATCCGGTAGACATGGCCGTAAAAGAGGCAACTGTAGCTCAGTATAATACTGTGACTGTAGCGTTTAAAAAATCTGATTTCAAATAGTGATTATTAGTGGCCTGAATATAGAAATCGCGCGTACGTATCACGTTTGTGGAATAACTCTCAATTTTATCTATCGGATATGACTTATATAAATTCACATTCAGTACGCTGGATAAGCATTTGGTAAAATTCGGTCTCTAAATAACAAAACATGTTCGAGATTAAATATCTACACATAAAATAACAATATCCGCACATGAATCGAACCATGTAAATACCACAAACCAAGACCGCAAAAATAATCCAGGAAATAGATAGTGAATGAATGTTTGAAATAGGGATAACCCATAAAAAACTATTAGATCCACAAAAATAAATAAAGCATATGAACAGAATAAGCGAGCATATATTATCGTATTGATTGCTACAATATAACATCAAAACGTACCGTAGGCCAGAACACTTTTGGACAACAGCCAAAACCAAATGAACAACGGGCAGTTCAAAAAATTACCGTCCGTATTAGGCATGCTAATATCTCGTAATTTCAATGTTTGCCGACCCCGCCGCCACACTAAAGTGCTTCATTGGCTATTCAGCTCTATGAAGCCGCTGAAGCGCTGAGTGAAGTCCGACAACTAGTTTCAAATTGCTATTTACCGCAAACAAGAGTACTAAATTAAGATGAGCTAACTGCGTGCCAACCGCGCCATTCCAGCGCTGGAAGTTACTCATCCCTGACGCAGCCAAGTCTTTAGCAAAACTTACTTTCGCTAACTTCTTGGTTAGCGTAAATGAGTGAGATCGTTGTACTATGATAGCGTTGAAGTGAAAAAGAGCGCCCGTTCTCACTAGCGTTTTGTAATTGGAAAATTAAAAGGCAATGTTATTTGAGCTTTCTTTTTGTGGTCTTAAGTTGACTTTTCACTGTATAACTTTAGTAGGCGTATTATTCATTTCATTTTGTGAATTCTTGATGGTGAAGCTAAATCAACTACATATTAAAATCCTAATTAAATTAATTTTCAATGTCAGATGATCAAGGAAAACCATTATTTCCTCATACCCCAGAGGAAATAATGGTTTTCCTTTAAATCCTTTAAATCTCCTTTAAATGTACATCTGTATATTTTTTCTGCAAACTAGGTAATTCCACTAAATAACTGAATGCATAACAGAAAAATGAATAGTGTAAAGAAACCAATTGATTATCTAAACATGTTCTACAAAAAAAAACAAAAAAAGCGCACAAAACGAATTACATTTTTTAACCAATTCACACACACATCGACAAAATACGAATTGTTTTTCAAAAATACTAACTTGCTCTCTAAATCGTTCAGGTTAGGTTAGGTTATAATAAATAATAATAATTTATTTAAAACTCAGACAACAATGATTTGTTAGTTAAGTAAAAATAATGTTGGTAATCAAAATAAATAATCAAAGGGATTGTACACGTAACACACTACTATTAGATTTAACATTTAACAACAAAATAAAATTCGATAAATAAAATAACTACACATTACAAAGCATAAAAGGTTAGGTTAGGTTTTTTTTCCGTTCAGTCAAACAGTTCTGCAAATACCATTAAATAGTATATTGAATTTGATTTATTTAGTGTGCATAATTTGTGTGCATTTCAGTATTTTGGGTATAACTTTGTAATATTTAGTTTTTTTAGAGGAATATTCAGAAATCGATTTAAATACATGCCTTTTTTTTCCTTATCCATTTGCCATTTCCTCTCGGCTTACGATATTATATCGCACCTATTACTAATTTATAATTAACTAGCTGACCCACGCAACTCCGGCTGCATCACAATAATATATAGCTTACAACCTTCCTCGATAGATCGACTATCTAACATAGTAATATTTTCCAATTAGTTTTCTAATGTGAAAAGAATTTTCAAAGTCGTCAGAATAATTTTTGAGTTGAATCGTAACAAACAAAAAATCTTATCTTTCCTCCTTTTAGTACAAGTTTAAATTACTTAAGAATATATTATTAAAGTGAGAATTATTATAGGTTCATATCATCATCATCATCAGCCTTATATTGGTCCCACTGTAGGGACTCAGGCCTCCTGTCTAGGAGAGAGATGGGCTATAATCCACCACGCGGGCCTAGTGCGGATTGGTAGATGTCACATATCTTCGAATTTTTGGTTCTAAGGTATGCCGGTTTCCTCACGATGTTTTCCTTCACCGTTTTAAGAGCAGTGGCACGTGATGAAATAAATTCCACAAAGTAATGCGCCTGCCTGGGTTCGAACCCACAACCAACTGTTCGTAAGTCGGGGCCGCCACCACTGGGCCACCACTGCTCACAAAACAGTATACAATAACACCTTGTAAATATTATGGTGCAATAAATATTTTGAATTTGATTTTCCCGGAGGCCAGAATCTCCACGTACCTATCTACATTGGGACGCGAGGGCCGGCGCAGCGGACCGCGTAATTATTTTGTCGCGCGGACATTTTTACATTGCGATATCTTCTAAGATATTTGTTTAAACTGTATAGAGTAAAAAGCACAAATATTCGATATTGAATTACCGTTCTAAACCCCATGTATTCAGATATAGATTAATACCATATGGGTTAAATGGGTTAAATAAGGTTCGCAAAAAAATACTCTATTGAACCTAACATTTCAATAGTAAAAAATGGTAACATGTAACAGTATACATCATATTTGCATAACTTAAACCATTTTAGCAGCGCACGCAATGGAAGCTCTCAATAAGGAATATCGTTTCCCGTTTATGCAACATTTTTCATTTATGCTCCACTCCTTTTAGTCATAGCAGCTTTATAATATTAGTATAGATTAGTATAGATTCATCAAGATTTTTCCTTGTGCCTGGATTTGTGCCAAATTGATGGTGATAGGTTCGACACTTATTACAAGGAACTTAAACATGATTGGCGATCTGTTGGTGTACTATTAGGTACACCTCTACCTAATCCTTCTGGGTTTACTGGATTACTTTAAGGATTACTGGCGTGATGTCATATTCTTTTAAATTACGGACAGCATAATTTATAAATAACTATAAAAAACTACCTTCTCCATTAAGCAATATCATACCTTTGTCTACATAATTAAACCTTATTAAAGCTTCTATATGTCTTCTTAATATATTCAACACTAATTAAAATGTCTAAATGAGTCAATTAATTAACTTACACACAACTCTTGTCCAATTCCTCTCGTGTAAGCGCAAACGATATTTCTGGTGAGCTCAAAACAGGAAGGGCCATCGAACATCTTTGCAGTAGATCCTCTTCACGATTGCAGTGGCCTTTAAGCGCACCAGCTAAAAAAAAAGAAACAATCAAATATTTTCACGTTCATTTCAATACGAAATCATAAATAAATATTGCAATGTTGCAAAAACTTGTTAGTACAGGTGGCGAAGCGATATATTGTCCGCCGCTCGACAGCGATTAAAATAAATTATTATGCTTTCGCCCATTTCGGTATTCTGATATTTATCCTTTTATTACAATATAATCTGCCCAAAAGAATACTTTCGGTTTATATAAGAAAATATTATCCATTTTCTTATATAAACCGAAAGTTAATAAGATAACGTTTAATATAAAACCAACAAAAACAGCTTTCTTAATTCTATCCCGACCCGAAGTATTAATGTTTTTGACCCCACAAAGTGGCAGCGAACAAGTAAAATAACATCTTTTACAGAATATTTCAGTGTAGCTTGTGTTTAGTTAGGTGAAAAGTTTAAATTAACTTTCCTTTAAGTCTCTTTGAAGTCTAGAAACTTATAATTCGGAGCCTACACCGGGATTCTTAATAGGGTTGGTAGATACCTTTTAAAAGGGACCCAAGGTAGTACAATTAGAAGACTTGGCGAAGAATTACTTAATTGCCTGATTAATTAAGGAAAATCTATTGTTACTGCCTACCATTGAAACTCTTTCTAACATGACTCTTTACTATCGACCACCTGTTGTTTCAAATGTAGCTGTTATAGCGGATAACATAAGGCCTAAAGTAGCTCCTTGCAATAGCTCCCGTATCTTTTCATAGAATTAAGACTTTGAATCACTCATTACAATACGACCTTATGCATTAGGTATAGTGAGGCATCTACTATGAGTAAACATTCAGCCATTAGCATAGTGTAGCTAACTACCGTTTTCTTGACTTCTGACATCTATTCTAGCATTAATGATTGTACACAATGATAATTGGCTTATTATAACGCAATTGATGAATGACATATTCATATTTACGTCAGGTAATTGAGTCATACTGACTCCCAACTCCAAAGTAAATTATTTGTATTCAAACTATCTCTCAGATTCACTTATACAAGATAAATTGAAATTTAATTTATCCGTTCTATTCTTGAGCACCTGTTCAGCATTACTTTGTCGAACTACTGATAAATGATAGCCCACCTATTGGAACCCAGTGATGAACGATGGTTCTATTACACAGTGAGAAGCAGCTGCTGAATACTAAAACGGATGGGCAAATCGTCTTCAAAATCCCATTTATCTTTGTCGTATAGTGCTTCCATGATTTTTGTGTTTTATGTCTATTTGAACATTTTTACAGCAGAACAATATTATTTCAGCTTTTGACTTAATTTTATGTAACACTTTGATTTGCTCTTTTCTTGTAAACCGTAAACCAATCAGCATCTACCTAGCCTTTTCCCAACTATGTTGGGGTCGGCTTCCAGTCTAACCGGACGCAGCTGAATGCCAGTATTTTACATGGAGCGACTGCCTATCTGACCTCCACAACCAAGTTAATACTAGGTAATACGATACCCTTTCTTAAGACTGGTCAACGAATCAGTATCTAAACAACAAACGTGAAAAGAGCTGTACTACATGCACAATTTGGCACACCTTTCTGAAGGATAGATTTTGGTTAACTAAGAAATTGACCTAATTTTTAAGATCTTCTATGTAATTTTTACCTAAGTTTACGAATAAGTGATTCTGATTATTATCATGGTTGGTTGTTTACAAGTTTCATTTAATACTAATATATTTTCCACATGCGTCCGTCCTGTTGTGTTAGAAAGTGTTGTTATCTAGTCCTATTTGTGCGCATGCTCGCGTCACCCACGCCCGATCGTGTTTCACGTGGCGTACACGCAATCAGCTGTTTACTCGTATGCGATTGGATCGGGAAATTTTAGAGAACCTTTACTTCGTGGAACGATATTGCCCTTATTGTTAAGACTTTATTATAAACTATCAATTTATGTAACCTGTTTTCTTGTTCTGTTCTAGTATTGCTATTTATTGAATAGATTTCATAGGATGTTGTTAAATGTGTACGAGTTGTATAGAGGTTTATAGGCAAAAAAATAAGGATATTAGTCCCTTCACAAATTGGCAATGGCCTCGAACGTCATCTGACATCAAGCAAACAAGTATCCTGTCAAACAGGTAGTTATTTTTAACAGTGCCGTTCTTAGCACTATGCATTCCGATGGTTGGTGGGGAGCCGAGCCCACCACGCCGCTCGTTCCCATTGGCTGGCTGATATCGTACGATGTTTCTTGCATGTGTGCGTGTCGTGTCCGTGTACACATTCTCGCATACGCTCTCACTCAATCGAAGCATAATCGTTGGGCAATTTAAGAAGTATAGTATAATACAGCTTGCCTGATTGAATTGCTCCGATGCCATAGGAAGTCATTCTTGCCTTGACACGGTGACGTAGTAGCTCTATTTGTTTTGATTCTACATTGCCCTCATATAATAGTATCGTTGTCAGCGCTTGCGTTGTATTTTTATTTAGACCAGTCAGATATTGTTGACTTCGTTTCACACGGCTATTTGAGCTGTGTTATCTTTACTACGTGTATGTGAGTCTCGGTAGCTGAGTGTAACATTTCCATAAAGTAGGCACACAAGAGACGGAAAAGGTGTTATAGTCCGCATTTGACAACGCTGCAACGTCTTGATCTTTGGAAGCTTCTAGAACTTTCTCAATACTTAATGAAACATTGTAATTCGTTATCTAGGTAGAGTTCATTATTCTCTTAACAAAGATTCCTTGTATCATATTACATTGATGACTTCATCCCGCAATTATTCAAGAGCCTTATTAGAGCACCTTATAGGTTAACGTAAAGATTATAAACAGAATTCCACAGGCACCCATTTGTGAGAACTTGATAAGTTACCAGATTATAAGTCTAGAAAATTCTGCAGTTTGAATTCAGAATGCGGTTTGTTACTGTTAGAATTAAATTAATCACATTTGTTGACACAGTAAAAAACATACAAAACGTAAAGGGACAAAAAAAATTCTCCGACTGAATTAATCCCAACAGTACGATTCCAGTTTAGATTTGTTTAATTAATACAAAAGGAATGTCATTTCAGAAGCTAAAATTAAAGTTAAAATTCAGAACAAAAACCTGTTCAACGTAATTTTATCGAAAAAGTAATTTCGGCAGCAATACAATATGAAGTATTTGAGTGTACCTTTACAAGAATCCTTGTTAACGTCTTTTCAACTTTCTCTAAGATTTAAAGGTCATTAACGTTATTTCAGACGAAAATTTATTTAGGAGTAAGAATTGGCTGCAAACTGGCTACATTTTCGTGGTAATAATGAAAATTTACTCTCTTATCTCTTTTAAAGGGTTATGAATCTGAAGGATGACATTAATGTCAGCGTTTATTACACGAACTCACTATCTAGTGAGTGATAATGACATTGATAACTTGAGTAAATAATATTTAAGTGTACAGTAGGTTAGGCGTATAAAAGTTGTTTACCTTGATGTTGACTGGCCTATATGTATTTCTTGAAATCATTTTTACGATGAACAGCAAGTGTGGTGCATAGGTACGTGCCAGTATTCTATTCAGTTGGCTGGAAAATTTCCGGACGTTTAAATATAGGTCCCATTAGCGTCCACATCAAGGTATAATTAGTACTTCAGTTGTAATTAGGTTCTCTTTGAATGCATTCATTAAAATGTCAAGCATATAGAATGATTCAAGTGAATAAAACTGATCTCTACGAAATTCAAAGCCTCGACCGCGAACCGTCAACTTTTCTTTGTTTGGGGTAAAAATTGGATTATCAGATGTAAGTTAAGAAAGATCGGATTACTTATTATAATTTTTGATTATTATGTCGAAGTTATAATGTTGAACGCAAGGTAAAACAAAAATAAGTATATGGTAAATATCATGAAAATGAGAAAAATGTCATGAGGAAAGTTTTGAGTATGATTGTGGGTCAGTTTATGAGTAGAGGCACCCCAAAGAAACTATGGATGGATTGTTTAAAGGATGATATAGCAAAATGAGAGGAAAATGAATTGGGATAAGGGCAGGAGAACGATCCAATGATGATGATGATGAATGATGACTAATGATTGATGGCCGGCGCTGAAATAGGGTAGTTAACGAAAAAAAATTAATTAGTCTGTCATATATATGTATATTGTCAAAAAATTATGGACACGTATTTTTTATTTTTTCACGTAAACAAACAATGAAGACGATACATATGCTTTGAAAACTCCTGTGACGTCATTCTCTAAGTCATTAATATGACATTTTTTAGCGGTCAGTGACGTCACCGACCCCCACTCAAATCTTAGACGCGTTTTATCTTCGTCAATTTTTATTGATTTGATAAACTAAAATATACGGATCCAATAAAGTCAATAAACATCTCTATTACTTATTATCGCCAAAAGTGGCCACTTTTATCTTTAATCAGTAATTTAGAATCATGAAAAGTGATTTTAAAAATACTACAGGTAATTGACTAGCATGATTTGGATTTTTCTAATTTGATGTGATTTTAGAGTAAAAGAAATAAGATGTGGTTGGCGCTAGTTTTGGTGCTGTAAAAATCGTTTCGATAAAATAATGGTATTACTTTTTTAAATCAGTTTTATTATCGGTTTATCCCATCTTCTGATTCTTTTGATGGGTTATTACGAGTATATTGTACAAAGGGTTATCTACTTTTATGTACTTTTATAACTCATTGAACTTTTTAAATAGCTCACAAGGTTATCTAATAAGTGGCGTGATCGGTTAGCTCTTATACAATATGTGTGAGTTAAATCCGAAATTATTATCTTATTTTGTAATGTCATAGTATGTTATTAAGGACAATATGAGATTAACTAGAATTTCCTCTTTGCCAATTAAAAAAAATCTTGCAATTTTAGTTTATTCACGTCATCCATTAATATTTTCAGACGGATTAAATTTCCTCGATTATACTCGTTAATACTCGATCCACATTGTGTTCCTGAACGGCTTCTGAACCGACCACCTATACATTCTATTGTCACCACAGGTGACACCACCAGCGAAACACAATGCTGACAACGTCACGATTGATAAGTTTTTTATTATGAATTTAATTTTACCTGATGCCAGCAACATCGCCCGCGTGGAGGTCGGTTATCACGACCAAAAGTAATATTTTCATACCCCCTCTTAAAACCTTTTTTACACGCATTAAAAAGTAACCTATATCCTTTCTCAAGCTCTAGACTATCTGTATACCAAATTTCATTCAAATCGGTTCTGTAGTTTCGCGACAGGCAGACGGAGTTACTTTCGCATTTATACATAATATAAGTAAGAATTGTTTTAGATTATTTTGCGAATTGTATATGTGGACTTTAGTAGCCTGTTAATAAAATGAATATTTGTTCAATGTTACCTTTGGACGTTGACTCAGCACTCTGCCAGCCTCACGCGTGGTCCAGTTTGTGATGAAAATTGTGATTTGGTTGCATATTACACGCTTATGACACATGGATTTTGTAATATAGTATGCGTTTAGATTAAGTAGTTTATAAGCAGAACATTTTTGTAAATAAACCAGATTTGAATTTTATATTCTTGTCTCATCACCCCTCACTGTGGCCAAGATACCTTTAGCCATCTCCGATCATTCTCGTGAGTCTGCGTGAGTGGCAGTAGGTGTGATATTCCTGTCTACTACAGGTCTGTAACCTTAGGTCGCATGGTGCAGACATCCCGTACATCTGTATATATAAAAATCAATGCCACTTTTCGTTGTAATTAAACGTTCGTTTAACTCAAGACCGGGTTCACCTTTCCAAACCAAATGTTTAGGCTTTGTGCGGACTATTTAGTAGATGGTTTATGTGACGTTTGCACAAAATCGGTCGAGCGGTTCTCCATGTATCACATTTTTTGTATCAAATGAATTCAATAAATGGCGGATAATTTTGTTAATGGGGATTTTGTTATTTGCAATTGAACCCGGTAGCTGCTTACCGGGCAGGACAACGTCTGCCAGGTCCGCGAGTATCTATATATTTATCTATCATACACTAAGTATATGGTAGGTTAGGGCTGCAGGGCTTATAGTCGTAGGGACTGTTAGGCTTGTAGGTCTTTGTAAATTCCTTTAATTTATCATATATTTTCATGTATCTTCACACCCTTGACAGTATTGCGGCTTTACGTGACGTCTGTTAAGGGCGGATGTACAATATTATTATAACTTACATAGGTAATGTTGAAGAAAAAACCCAGTCAGTCAAGGTGATAGCTGGGGGACCAGGATTTCTTCCCCAGAAGAAGAAGGGATAAGGACAGGGGAATGTTGATGATGAAGTTCGTGGGAGGTATTTCATAATGTAGGCACTCAAGTCTTGTCGATCACTCAAAAATTGTGGAAAAAATAAATTGCACATTGATAAAAAACATTCATTCACGTCACTGATGTTTCAGATAATTGGGTCTCGCATAGCAAATCTTTTATTTTATCAATAAAGATAGTATTGGTCAAGGCCGAATTTTTCGTCAAAGATTATACCTATCTTCCCATCTGCTGCTAAAAATTGGGTTTCTTAACGTACAGGAAAAAGATACTGGGAATATAAAACTGCATCATTATGAATCTGGTCTTAGAACTTATAAATGTATATTATATAGAAAGATTCTAAATAAAGTTATAATATAGTAAAGGAAAACGCAACTATGAGTGAATTACATTAGTAAGATTAAAGGACCTTAACACTGACAAATGCTTGCACTGACACACTCAAATCTGTGTGGTGCTTTCTTCAAAAGACCATCTCAGACATTAATCTGCATAGTCTTCATGTGTGTATACCAAGATTATGTCTTGACCTTATTGTTAACTCAGACGATTTTAAAAGATTAAAAGAGTAACCTATGTGTTGTCGGTTCTTCTCCTTAGGAATCGGCCAATGAACCGAACCGTGCACCTTTTTGTCGACGTTTCATGCTCATGTAGCCTATAATATGTGAAATAATACATTTTGTTTTTGATTTTTAATTTCCAGTTGCTCTACTAATAAATCCTCGTGTTGTTTCCGAGTACGTACCTATGCTTGCTAATTATAAAAAAGTGCTTTCCGATGCTTGGAGGAAACTCTATGTAATGAATGGTCACTCATTCATAGACCAACTGAGGCAAGCGCAGCTTAACCTCAAGTTGGATTTGAGCGGTTAGCCACGAGCTCCTACTTTTAAAAAGACAAACTTTCTTTTAGAATTTTGAACACTAATTTACCTTTAGAGAATAGGGATGTTTACTGACTTAAAAAATATGATTCTAATTAGTCCGTCTGTTAGATTATCGTTAAATATTGAATACGTTTTTTTGTTTTATCAAATCAATAAAAATTTACGAAGATAAAACGCGTCAAAGATTTGAATGGGGGGTTGTGACGTCACTGACCGCTAAAGAATGTCATACAATGACGTCACACGAGTTTTCAAAGCACTGTGTCGTCTTCATTGTTTGTTTACGTGAAAAAATAAAAAATATGTGTCCAATATTTTTTGGAAATCTATCTGACGGACTTATTTTTTTTTTTTCTAATTACCCTATTAATTTAACACCGATTGGTCAGTGTTTCGTATCCAAAGGATGCCAAAGGAACCCATCACTAAGGCCCGCTGCCTGTCCGTCCGTCTGCCACAGGGTTATATAGATCTATGAATCGTAAGCACTTGGAATTTCCAAAGAACGTGTATTACTGTTGCCACTAAGACAACAAATAAAATAAAATAACAATGACAATGCCAGGTTTCCTTAATAGTTATGATCCTGATTCATTTGTTATCGCATATTAAAAGCTTAGGCCGTTTCCTAAGACGTTATCCTAAGATAGATTATCTCGATATCGTAGAAGCTAATCGATCAATCGTAATTAATTGGCCATATGCGCATTACGTGGATTCGCGAGGAAAATTCCTGAACGATACTATCAGAGAGATAAAAAATCGCAAACAATGTTGTGTATGTAGACGTACGACAGCCTTATCGATAAGCTATCGAAACTATCAGTTACGTCGTGTTAGATAACGAGTGATTTAGTATCAGCTTGATGGTCAGTTATATGGAATTCGTGTGGGTAACAATTTTTCCTATTTCTTTCATTTACTGTCTACTGATACCTACTGTTAGCTTGCATCATCCCACTGCTGGGCAAAGGTCCCTATGACTTTCATTAGTTTCGATTCAAGGCCAATGTGACAGAGCAGGCAGAGTCATCTCCCGTCGGGGCTGCGGGATGTTGTAAGAGATACCGCGGCCTTGACATATAGGGCTAAGAAGGAACATGGGTGGTTTTTAGTCAGTAGAAGTCTGACAGTCCCTTTCGCTCTGCACAAGAGCGGGAGGGGTTATTTGATGATTTACCACACACAAAAAAAGCCCAATATGACCACTTAGCTAATCAAATAAATTGTAAAGGTTTATTGCACATACTTGTTCAACTTTTGCAGTAAATCTTCTTACATTTTAAGTAAAAGATATGCCCGTAAAAAGAGAGCCCGCTCTTCAATGACAAATTATGAAATCATAGAAATGTTGTTAAAAAAAAAACTTACAATTTAAACAAAAAAAAATATTAAAACTTAATGTTCTAACATCTTTTAGAAATTATAGGAAACCACCTACTCCTTTCTTATTGACAAATGCTTTTCCACTAATTCACGATTTCTAGGTAGAACGTTGAACCGCCCGTTAAAATAGTGTTTTATAACATCCGCACTTCATTTAATTAGCGTTCATTTTATATGTAAATGACAAATGTGAATCGTCGCATACTCATTAAAAGTTTCGTCGCGCTCATAAATTATTACCTCAGTCAAATTACACTAAGTATATAGACTAGCGAACTATAAGCGAGGTGAAGAAATCTACACAAAACGTTATTATGAAAACATATCAATGTCAGAGTATATAAAGGGCCGAATGATCGCGAAGCAAATCGTCCGTCCCACTGATGTCTCGGCGCCCGCACCGGTCATTTGTCATAGAGCTCAGATGGGGTAACTTTTTGTTCAGACCACTGACTTCATCCCCAAGTTTTGAAAGGAAAACGGGCCTTATTATCACGCCCAGACACTAATGCCCCCCATTCTTACTGCTAATCGTCTCATTTGAGAATAATAAATTCGCGGTTTTGCAATTACGGCTGAATCATCATATTTCTTTATGACATGACAGGGGACATGCTACATTATTGTTTCCATAGGTTATACCACCACGCCTTTCATTACCGAAGGGTTAGGCTGAGGTACGACTCCTAATAGTCCTGCCGGGGCTGCGGGTGGTTGGAGAGAGATACTGCGGCCCCGGGCGGCCCCGGACACACAGGGCTAAGAAGAAACATAGGTGGTTTTAAGTCAGTAGAAGTCCGACACTCCCTTCCACTCCGCCCAGAGCGGAAGGAGTCATTTGAAGACCTCCCGAAAAATAAGGTGTACCTACCTACTAGATACCCACGTTGTATATCGCCAGTGATACATTACACTCACACACACACAGTTACAGTTGTACATTATTGTTTGCTGTCATGATTTGTATGCACTGCGTTGGTTAACTACAAATACACAGTTCACATCTAGACAAATTAGTATTCTCGTTTATCTACACATATCAGATTTTCGCGGAAAATGTTTAAGCCAGCCTCCTGTGGGCAATAAATTGGGATGAAACAATTTCATCTGACTGGAATCGCACCCCAAACTATGCGGCTTACCTCATAAATCCCTATTAGCCTTCGGGTGAAAGAATGAATCAATAGATTATCCTGCAATAATATTTGTTCAACAAATAACGCGTGTATCTGTTTTACAGGATTGCGGGTTATTACAAACTATTTCATTAAAGTAATATCTAAGTGCCACAGATACTGGGCTGCCCTTTTTTTTGGGGGGATATTAACTCCTCCCGCTCTTGGGCAGAGCGCAAGCGAGTGTCAGACTTCTACTGACTAAAAGCCACCCATAATCCTTCTTAGCCCTTTATGTCGAGGCCGCGGACTGGGCTGCCCTCAGTTGGGAATTCAGTTCTCTGAGTGGGCAGATGACCAGTCTGGGACGGATCTGACAGAGTTGCGCGGCGAGGGGCGCAGCCTTTCCGAAACAAAAACAAACGGAAACCGACTGTAATACTTATATTACCATGATTTAGGTAAAATGAAAATTTTATCAGCTTGGGGTAATTTAAAAAAAAAAATAACCATAAGTTCGCCCCTTGTTACATGGGACTTAATATAACTGGCGCAATTTGGGTGTACTATTGGGTACACGTCTGCCTTAGACTTAGACATTACAGGCGTGAATTTTAGTTTATGTATTAGCTAGGTAAGTGTTCATTTTATTAAAACAGAGTTAGTGTTAAATTCCTTTGTTCACGAAGTTCTGTAAGTGAAGTGGAAACAATTAAGTCTTTGAAGAAAAACTATTTGAATCAAGTGCTTGGAAAACCGGCCAATTCATTCAATTGAAATGAGTTCAAGTATCTCCTTTATAAAGAAAATGACTAGGGAGTTAATAATGAAGTTATTTTGATTTAAAATACTAAGATATCCTACTAATATTATAAATGTGACAGTTTGTGAGAATGGATGTGTGGATGTTTGTTACTCTTTCACGCATAAACGGCTGGACCGATTTGGTTGAAATTTGGTATGTAGATAAGTTATACCCTGGATTAACATATAGGATAGTTTTTATCCCAATTTTATGATCCGTGGGATAATTTTCGAGTAGTAGCGGATGAAGCCGCTGGCAACAGCTAGTATTTTAATACAGAGAAGGTTGAAATTGAGTTGTGGCCATTAAAGTATAAAATGTATTTTTCCTGTGAGATAAAATAAAAATAATCAATTCTTACAGACGTCATGAAAAATAAACCTGCTAAGTATGTGCTTCACAATCAGAAATATAAAGTGGTTTGCTGTCGTGACCTTCGTTCGCGTGAATTATTATTATTATATGAAACAAGAATACTTCGCTTTTATTCATTTGTTTTTGTTAACAGTTTTCATTTTTTTGCACAGTACCCTAATTGTTATTCTAAAACAAAAGTTGCATAAAAGTTGTATTACTTTAAAACATTACCTTACTACATATATGCCAGTAAAAGTCCCGTCAAAAGCGGTCCAGCCGTTTCGTAGATTAGTTGGAACAAACAGAGTTGCAATTTTGAGTTAGCAGTATTTTTTATTTTAATCTGTGTTTTTGTTATAAGGTTCGCATATCTTTTCTTATGCATTCACCCCAACAAACACTTCAATTTTATTTATTTGTAAGATTACTGAGGTGACAAATATGTAAGCTTAATACAAGCAGAGGTTTACAAGTAAGCAGACTTTCTCTAACAACTAGACTTAACACTTACTGATTTCCACTCGATCACACACAGCAGCAAATGATATGTAATCTAATGGGAATTATTTTCGAAGATTGATCCGATTTGAGTTTACGATAGATAGGTAACAAATTAATTTATGGTGCATGTTTCACTTGCGCATAATATCAAAGGACATAAATGAAATTGTGTCAGCATTTTTTGACAATAAAAGGTTATCAATAAATATATTAGGTATAGACCTTATCTATAACAAAAATAAAATATATTACGTAAGCATCCAAACGAGAAAAGAATTACCGGGTGCCAAAAAATGAATGAATTCAATTAAAATATTGCCTAAACCTAATTATAGTCCCAACAGCATCGGACGGTTGATGGGATCAAAGCTCCTGGCTGCTCCAGAAAGAAGCCTCCGTTGTAGAGTTAATTTTATTATTATATCATCAGACAAAAAGGGGTAGTATCTTTTAAATTCCATTTTAATCATTTAAACAAGGGTGGTCAGTCTGAGTATCGGTTAATATTTATTTAACGTTAATTTATATTTGCTTTACTATCCACGTTTAAATGAATTATGTATTACAGGATTTACCGCCAATACGAATACAACCCGACGTCCATCATTAAAAACTTAATGAAGGGATTTAATTAAATTATGAATCTGTTGAGTGCTGCTCGAATGAAAAACTTATGTGCTAATGAGGTCTCTACCAGCGGCCGGACACTGGCTGAAAACCTTGAAGAGACAAACGAAATAGGTCGTAACACGAATAACTCCCGACCAAAACAAAACGAGAATTAAGTTGAAAGTCCTTCGTTTAAAAATATTAACTTCCAAGGGTTTGGGTCTTTAGGCATCGTAATTTACGTCGGAGCACACAATGCCTTTATTAATACTGTTTGCATAAGTGTTTTGGATACGATTATAACATAATCTTTCCTTAAATTCGGCTTCGCTTTCAAATATTTGTATATGTAGCTCACGTACTTTCGCTCACACTTTTGTGGGTCATATTTTATAGAATCAGCAAAAAAAACCTAAAATCTCCTTTCGATTGGATCACTTCAAAATCTGGTAACAATTCGACTGCCATTGAAAATCGCTACTCGTTTTACGTGCCCACAGTTGAAATCGAATATTCAATCTATATCGTTTCAAAATTTTGTTTGATTACGTAAAGGCTTTAGGGGCGCCAAATTGACCGAATTCATGCCGCAGGCTGGGTGTAATTTTCCTCCTGCTCGAGCCAGAATCGCGTATTGATACCTAACGTATACCTAACCTATTTTAACAATTCAACACACAGCTTGCTATCCAATTGTACGGAGGAATTTTTATTTCGGACATAAAGATACTGAATTATGAAAATTTTGTTACTTGTTCAGATAAAGATATTTGTAATTTAAACCTTTTTTACTACCGGGGAGATTATTGGTTTTTATAAAGGAGACATTGTTTGCTTGGCATAAGAAATTGAACACTGAAATATATTATAAATCTGTCTTTCTGGTTTCTCAATTTCATTCATTTGATAGAAATAATACTTTAGGTGACTAGGCACTATGAAATAATTTCACTATACAGACATGAATCGTTAAAAAAGTGCGAGCGATTTGATTCCCATATATTTCTGATAGCCAGACGACAATATCTCTTGGAAAATAAACAACTGTAACATAAAATAAAATTGTTCAATAGAGTACCTAAATAAATTGCCCAAAAAGGGTTAATTATAATCTCTAGGTAAACAGAATAGAATTATTATTATAGAGGCATTTCGTGGTAACAAACATCTGTACTTTAGTTGATTAAAGTCAACGGGTTGAATTAGTTGACGTTCATTTCAGTTAACAATTATACGAGTATTTACACGAGCGAATAAAGCAGCGCTTTTCAAATGGGTCATCATCGATATTCATCACGGAGCTATTGAATCGAATAGGGCATAATTGCACGCCACTAGCGTAGTACTGGCAGGGAAAAAACATTACGGATTTCTTTATTTAAAAATCGTATTTTACGACATACATACAGCTGACAACATAAGTGTTTTTGTAAATACGGAAGACGATGCAATTTTTAATGAAAAACATTACCCTTCCCTAGTAGTCGGATAAAAATATACAGTTTACATTGTTAGATTTTAATTATTTAATGACGAAATGTAAGCCTTGTTTAATTTTTACGATTTAATCCAGTTTTATTGTTCACAGTTTGGTTTACTTCAACGAGTACACTGCACAAGTGTGGGTTGAATAAGATGCAATTGCTGCACGTTGTGTTACGCACAAATCAATTGAAATTCAATCAATTTATGGGACAATTCTCGTGAATAAATTCGCCGATAGCCGATACAAGTGCACTTCAAATAGATAGATACAATAGAACTGCTTCACGAATCTCAGGGTTGTGGGGCTTTCGGGACCGGGACCGCGGTCCCGGATTCCACCGTTAATATAGTAAATAATTTGGAGTAGTATTTCGGGACCACAAGAAAAACGAAGTAAAAGTACAGTTAACAAAAAACTGATACAATATTATGATCAACAAAATTACATGAATTATTTTATCAGTATCGGTATCGGTGAAAAACATATTATGGATACTGACTGTAAGAAGTAAAATATTAGGTTGGGGTAAAAGTCTTTTCGCATTATAGTATGTATGAACTTGTAATAAAATCTCTTTGGCTATACTATTTGTATCTGGCTGGTTTTGGTATCATTGAAAGTTTAAATTTTAAAGAACACATTTTCCTAATTTGAATTTGGAAATTCAAATTAAGAAAATGTGTGATTTTCATTTGTTTTTCGTACCGTCAAGATGAGTGAATCTAATGAAGAAATTCGATACATTTTAAAAGTTACTACAAAAAAGGTAAAAATGCAACGCAAGCCGCGAAAAAAATTTGCGATGTTTATGGACCTAGAGCAGTGTCTGTGAGGGTAGCACAAATTTGGTTTAAGCGTTTTCAATCCGGAAATTTTGATGTCAAAGATGCACGTCGCTCTGGTCGCCCTATTACGGGTAAAATGGATGCCATTTTTGAAAAAGTGGAGCAAGATCGGCATATCAGTAGTTACGATATAGCTGAGGAACTAGAAATTGACCACAAAACGGTTTTGGCGCATTTGAAAAAAACTGGGTACACAAAAAAGCTCGATATTTGGGTACCTCATGAGCTCACTGAAAGAAACCTAATGAACCGTGTACTCATTTGTGATTCTTTATTACGACGTAATGAAACCGAACCATTTTTTAAGAAGCTGATAACTGGTGATGAAAAGTGGATCACGTACGACAAGAACGTGCGAAAAAGGTCGTGGTCAAAGGCGACGGTGATGCTGTGTGTGTGGTGGGATTTGAAGGGCATTATTCATTATGAGCTGTTACCACCGGGCAGGACCATCGATTCTGAACTCTACTGCGAACAACTGATGAGATTAAAGCAAGAAGTTGAGAGAAAGTGGCCGGAATTAATCAACAGAAGGGGTGTGGTTTTTCATCATGATAACGATAGACCTCACACATCTTTAGCTACTCAGCAAAAATTAAGAGAGTTTGGCTGGGAGGTGTTAATGCATCCGCAGTATAGTCCTGACCTTGCACCTTCAGATTTCTACCTGTTTCCGTCTCTTCAGAATTCTTTTGTCAGGTTAACATCACGAGAGGACTGCCAAAACCACTTGTCGCGGTATTTTGATCAGAAGTCCCAAAATATCTATAGCAATGGGATCATGTCTCTGAACACGCAAACGCACGCTGAACACTCTGGAACACGCTACCCCTGGGAATTAAAAAAGCTGAAAGCAAATTCACTTTTAAAAGGAAAGTACGTTCCCACTATTTAAATCAGACCAAATAGCTATTTTACAAGTTAGTCATGGTAATTACCAGTTATGTTTTATTTTGGTATTTGTTGCAATATTTATTAGTTTATGTTATTTTTATATGTGTATTAGTATTAATATTTGTAGCCTACCACAATATTGTCTAGTTTGACCCTAAGGTTGACTGGTAGAGAATGCCTTGTGGCATTAAGTCCGCCTATGTATCACTATTGTGCATAAAGTTTAAATAAATAAATAAATAAATAATCATGTCCCTACCTACAAGATCGCAAAAAGATATCGAACAAAATGGTACCTACATACTTTAGTTAAATGTAAATAAACTATATTAAAAAATGTTTTGAATTGACGACACGGTTGGCGCAGTGGTTGAGCGATTGACTGCTGCGCAGCATGTCGCGGGTTCGATTCCCGCACGGAACAAATATTTGTACGACCTACAAGTATTTGTTCCGAGTCTGGGTGTTTTTCTATCTATAATATGTATGTATTTACAAAAAAAAAAATGTATATAAGTAGTTTATCAGCCATCTCGTTACCATAACACAAGCATTAGGTTGCTTAGCTTGGGACTAGATGGCGTTGTGTGAAATGTCCAAGGATATTTATTTATTTATTTTATTTAATTTTCTTAAAAAATGCGAAGAAACTTTTTCCCCAACCTATTATTATATTTTTCGAAACAATTTTTTTAAAATCACACTTTCAAACGAAAAAAAAAAATATTTAAAAAGGATAAGTGTAGTAAATCTTACAAACCACCAGGAGACCCGAATCATGAAGGAGGTATTCTATATATTGTTAATAAGAATCTGATAATCAAATCTGTATGCCTACATTTGTAATAACATGCAATGATGACGCTACTAGGTACTTCACCATTCTGGCCACCCGGCAAGTTTGTAAGCTTCGCTATCCCGTTTCTAAACTCGTACAAAAAAAACTGCATGAAGGCTTGATTATATTGTAATAAGTACCTATGTGCAATTGAGAGATTTACGGGATAATAAGATTTTTTTCAATTAAACTTTTGTTAGTTTAGTTTTTAAATACTGATAGGTTCAAATTCCATAAAAAAAAAAATATCATTCTAATTCACGCGACTTTTTTTAAATAAAATAAATATTTTATAGTCTTATTAAAATAGCTTAAATTGTAAAACTTGTTTTTTTTTTGGTTTTAAAAGGCTTTAGTTTGTTTATTTATTTGTGGTCCCGAAATACTACTGAGACATAATTATCATTTTTAAAGGGGGAATTCTGGACTATGGTCCCAGTCCCGAAAGCCCCAGACCAGACAGAGTTTTTAAGTAAATAAAATGATTTTTCATTTTTGAGGTTTGGTTTTCTAACGGAATGTTTTGAACATAACGTTCAAACAAAATGATTATGTAATATCGATTCAAGGCTTTGATCGTGATATGGAGATATAATTAATAATACATTTGGTGCTAATTAACTTCACTTAACACGTAAGGAAAGCCCGCCTGATAATTTTATTGAACATGGCCTTGTATTGAAACGTGTATAAACAGCATATTTACTGAATAGTCAGAAAATAAAATATGATCTAGTGGAGCGTATCAATGAGAACGGTAAGCGCGTCACAGCACGTAGGCGTTTGGACTGGCGCCCGGAGACACTGCCATAGAGTCAAGAGTGTCACGCCTCGATGTATAAACATCCATGAAAAAAATAGCGCATCGTCTATGCTACCGTCGCAGTTACAATGAACTTGTGAAGTGGCGGTAATCTTTTTAGCGCGCTGTACGTGCGCGGACCCAGCAAACAAACTCGATGCCGAAGATACTCGGAGATGTCCGATGAAGTAATGTTCTGTAAAACTGGCTAAGGTTTTGTAAAAGAAATCACAGCCGTTCAAAAGCGCGTAGGGTTGACGATATCGTTAAAGTTGCGGAAACTGGACCAAAGTATGGTAGACGAAGACTGAGGCCTATTGTCATCAGAGTGCGATTTTCCGGACAAAAAAGATGTTATTATGACGATGCACATCAAACCGCTTGTGCCGATGTTTCCTGAATCCTTAGGTATGCTTAGAATTCGTGAAAACACCTTCCTGTACCTATGTGTTAAGACGATTCCGACTAATTGTTCAAGGTTTAAGACCGTAGCCCACATGCTGGAGTGTCTAAGGTGCCCCGCCACCTGCCCCACAATGATGCAGTGAAGGGCCACCTACCAGGCCCTCTGAAATTTAAGAAGTCGTACCATCGATAAGACAGTAGAAGAAGACAAGAAAATACTCTATAATAATACTAATATAATCTACTATGACATAATCATTGCCTTAGAAACCTTATAGAGCATTGTATATTGTTACCTATGTATAATTTTATCGCCGTAATGGTAATTTTTCAGTGACGTCATATACGTATCATAAAATTTTAAACGTATTTCGTGTTCAACGTTGTTTGTTCTATCTTTTAGTCTTTTTATAGTTTTTTTTTTTTTTGACAAGTGAACACGCTTCCATTTATTTGATTAACCTTATCAAATGTTATTTTCTATCCTTTATAAAGGCGGCTCTTTTGTAGTTTGACACGGCAACATTAATAATCCGATTTAAGTTAGTTTTGCTCGGATTCTTGTAGGTCAAGTTATTTATCTATATAAATAAAAATCCATGCCGCTTTTCGTTGTAATTTTATAACTTAAGAACGGGCTATTACTATTTATTAGATGGTTTATGTGAAATTTGCACATTTTTTGGAACAAATGAATTCAATAAATGGCGGATCATTTTGTTAAGGCGGATTTTGCTGTCTTGGACCCGGTAGGTGGCGCTGCTGTCTGGGAAGTACGACGTCTGCCAGGTCCGCTAGTATTATATATTACCCCCGAAGCGTTAGGCAGAGGTGTATTCGAAAGTACGATATTTCGCCAGTAAAGTCAGTTTAAGTCCGATGTAATAGGGGTAGACCTATTGCCATCAACCGGGCACAACTCCAGACTCCGAGCAATATTTCTCTTACAAACAATAAACAAAAAACATGACAACCTACATATTACTTACATAGTATAGAAAAGTTGTTTACATATTTTTCCAGGCACTATTATTTACCCGAACCTACGCTAAGGACAGTTGAATTAAAAATACATTTACCCACTTACTGAACAAACCTACCTAGGTATATATTTTTTATGTTATTGCACAGAATACTGTTTCTTGGAACAAATCCAGAAACGCCCTCTTGTTTCGACGTAGTCACATAAAATTATATTAAATTTTACCAACACACAGAGACGGGGGAATGAATTCTAAATAAACTACACGTGGCTGGAAATCGTTTATTGTATAACTGTTAGGTATATTAAGTGTTAACTTCTGTAGAAACAAAGCCTTAGTACATTTAGCTAGTAATGGGAAATGCGATGGTTAGTACCTATAAAATACTCTCTCATTCTCTACTCATTCATTCTAGGTTCTCACTCATTTATTCTCATTGTCTGTGATAATGCAATTTGTATGTTTACTTTTTTTGGTGTGTTGTGTTTTACAGAATACTAGCGGACGTCACGCGGTTTCACCCTCGTAGTTCCTGTTCCCGTGGGAATACAGGGATAAAAAGTAGCCTATGTCACCCGGGGATAGTGTAGCTTCCCAACGGTGAAATAATTTTTCAAATCGGTCTAGTAGTTTCGGAGTCTATTCGTTACAAACAAACAAATCTTTCCTCTTTATAATATTAGTGTAGATGAATTCACGATAGTAATAGTTGCTTCAATAAAAAAATAACAAGATTATGGATTGTTTTTTACTCGATGGCAAGGAAAGGATTATGTTTTTCGCGCCTATCTTTATTTGTAATATTCTTTTTTTATTACGTCTTCTGCTCAGTGTGACGGTGGCAATCTTAATAAATTACTTTGGCTCAGAATTTGCCTAAGTTTTCAAGAAAAGTTCAAAAGAAAAGCAGACTTAACAACATTGGAATTTACAGTTTACACCTGTTGTCGATCCCGTTATTTGAACGTAAAGAGTAAACTTCAGCATGTTGTCGATTGTACTAAGTAAATAAGGTAAATCTTTCCTCGTAATACTTACCTAATTGATTGTATACATTTATAGATAATAACTTCGTTCTGCACTTGTAACTACCATCTGTTTCTAATTCATTTATCTTATTGCAAGTTACTATTATAAATCAGTGACATGTAAGGTTATTCAGTTTTATTGAAATGTCAAGTTTATAAAGTTAAAAAACTTACTAGTTTGTAAAGTATATTCCGAAGCCCGAAGGTCTAATCCTACAAGCTAGGAAAAACTCACAGACGTGTATCAATATTTAAACATAAAAAAATACTTTTAACAATATTTTTTTTTTTTTCGTTAGACACTAATAATATTTCCACGACTACATTAACAGCTGATCATTATTTCGGCAAGGTTAATATTCTGAAAAATTAAAATTTATACTATCACCATACTACCTACATAATTATTATCCAAATAACATAACGTCTTACAAATTCAACCTTGAATTGAAGCAAAACAGAACGTTTATTAACAATTATTTATTAATGAAAGTTGCTTGCAAGCCTTGTTACTTATTTATTCACATGCTCCACACTAGTTTATACAATCTTAATAGGTCGTTTTATAGAGCAAAAACTTGCATAGTTCAATATCATTTTAAATTCTTCAAAACAAATATATACCTATTAAAAGTAATTAAAATTCTTAAAAATATGGAAATAATAATCTTACCCGAAACACTCAGCATAAAGACAAACAGTAAACAGCATATACGAATGTCCCTAGACATCTTGAAGATAATCAACACTTTCTTCGAAACTAAATACTTAGTTAACAAATTTATTATTCAGTCAATCTAAATTATTTTTTAAATACCCGGTATTTCACTTTTGTTAAAAAATAATACAAGCTAAAAGTTTGTAACCATCCAAAATATAACACTAACTCGTACGCATATAACAAAAAGTTACAGCAAGATTTTCGTATTTAAATACGTAAATTTACAAGTTTTTGAGGACGACACGTTTACCTCCTCCTAGGCATCAATTTCGACTGGTTTGTTGAAGAATGAATGATTCATGCCGCGAGCGGGAAGCGGGAAATAGAAAGAAACTCTAATGACAACTGAATGCAAGAACGAATAACGAATGAAGGAGTATTGTGAATGGTTGGTTTACCGATTCGAAAATACAACCTCACCAATATTCAGTACTACACAGTTTTCATCCATAGTAGCTTGCAGCGTCAGTAACTTAGTTGAGTGGATGTCAATTTTTTATTTATTTTTAACAAATTAATGAACATAAAGTAGGCTTACGAAAATTGTTAAAGTCTGTGGAGAAATGAACTAAACGGCCATTTATCGGTCTTATTGACAAACATATGAGAATGACATCTGTCCATTGTCATTGTCAAAGTGTCAGTCACCTGTCATTTATTGTAATTCTAGAATTCTATCAAGGGTCGGTCGTTAGCTTTTTTGCCGATTTTTCTCAGCATAATTGTAGATCGAAAAAAATTATGAGTAAGCATAGAATAAAAGTGAAGTGATTGCCCGAATAAAGTTATCGTATCACTAGATATTGTTCTATCTGACGGATTATTAGACCTAGATCGTTATAAACATAACCTAAAATGGCTAATAAAATTTTGCCAAATATTATGAGAGCTAGATCTTCCTTCACATTATTCAAACGATGGGAAAGTTCAAATTCGGAGAAAGGTGTCATGAAATACGATCCATTTTATTCCCAGCCCCAGAAAAATAAACAATCCTACTTAGATGTTGTAAAGATGTTCGAAGGCCGGGACACGAGAAGACGGGGTCATGTCGAATTTATTTACGCAGCTTTAACAAGAATGAAGGAGTTCGGGGTTCAGAAAGACCTGGAAGTGTATAAAGCCCTAATTGACGTGTTGCCTAAAGGGAAATTGATACCGAAAAATATATTCCAAGCAGAATTTATGCACTATCCGAAGCAGCAGCAGTGTGCCGTGGACCTTTTGGAGCAAATGGAAGATAACAGTACTCGTCGTTTACATGTTTCTTTTGCTTGCAGTTATTTTAATTATAGTTTAACAATAGTACTAGAATGCAATATTTATTTCATTAGCTTTTTGCTATTTTCTACATATTGCGGTAGACCCTTTAATCTTTGATCTTTTTCTCTGAAAGTACAGAAGTAATGCCAGATTCAGAAATGGAACAGCAGCTTCTAAACATATTCGGCTCCCGTGGCATACCTCTTCGTAAGTTCTGGCGCATGATGTACTGGATGCCAAAATTTAGGAACCTGAGTCCTTGGTATCTACCTGAAGAAATGCCAAACAACACAATTGAGTTGGCCAGACTTGCTATTGAGAGAATAACATCAGTAGACCCAGACACCAAAGTTGAGATCTGGGAGGTAATCATTTGGTTTACTATTTTCTTTTTGAGTTAAGAAACATACAAATTTCTTAGCAAGGTGTCTTTTTTAGGGTTTCCTACTCAAAGGGTAAAACGGGACCCTATGACTAAGACTACCCTGACTGTCCGTCTGTCTGTCTCTCACCAGGCTGTATCTCAAGAACTGCGATAGCTAGATAGTTGAAATTTTCAATAATTATGTATTTCTGTTGCCGCTATAACAACAAATACAAGAAACAAAATAAAATAAATCAATATTTAAGGGGAGTTCCCTTCCGTCGGGGCTGCAAGATGTTGTATCAGATACCGCGGCTTCAACATAAAGGGCTAAGAAGGAACATGGGTGGTTTTTAGTCAGTAGAAGTCTGACACTCCCTTTCGCTCTGCCCAAGAGCGAGAGGGGTTATTTGATGAATTCCAACCCCCAAAAAAAAAAGGGCCCCCCCTTTTTTTTTGGGGCTCCCATACAACAAACATAATTTTTATGGATAATGGTACGTAACCCTTTGTGCGTGAGTCTGACTTGCACTTGGCCGATTTTATTGTTTTTAGGATGCTACTTGCTTTACTATAATAGACTTATATCCACAGAGTTATTAATCCGATTTTACACACAGAGTTACTTATCCAATTTTTGTTCTGCATCTAAGTAATAAAAGTAATTTTTGTCAGACAGAAGAAATAGAGGCCAGTTTAGACAAGACTTGGGTTGTGACTGCCCAGAGTGAAGCCCAAAAGATTCTGTTATCTGAACAGCCTACTGATGAACCTCTCACAGTGAAAGGACCTTTTGATGTGTACCTGAGGGAACAGGTTGTCAGCTATTTCTTACTGATTGGAAAGATTAGGCCTGAAATCAAAGATGATACAGACCCAGATGGTAATGTTTCTTTATTATTTTATGATCAAGTTAGTATTTGCTAAGGCAGCCACAAGGCCAGTTTCTCTACTAAAAAAAAACTGTCTCCATTGACTTATATTTTCTATTATGGTATTTTCCAGATGTTTCAAACATAAAGAAACCATTAGGTATACCTGGAGTTGTTGGTAGTACAACGCTACCATCTGTAAGACAGACTTTGCATGAACAAGATGATGGTACAATAGTGTCAGTGTGTGCCACAGGTAAGACGTTGATGCATTTGTAGTGTTGTATAAAAAGTAATAAACACCTAAGGCCCCTTTCAGCACCTGTGATTAAATTCCCATAAACTTACTTGGCAGATAATTTCATACAGATTGTGTTCCATTTTGAATTTAATTAGTAGCTACTTGAACTTCACCAAATAGACCCAATAGTGTGGTTTTGATTAACAGAACTAACGAGGTAACATTCAATTATGTGAGTTGGGCACTAGTTGCTTAGCACTTAGCTGAGCTGGTCCTATTTGGCGCATCCGTGAGATACACGCTCTTTTTCGTGTTTAGTTCTGTTTTTTTTATTATTATTTTTTACTTTGTTGTGTGCACTTGTGGCAAATGTGACAAATAAATACCTATGTTTTCTTTTTTTCTTTCTTTACGTTGAAAATACAATGTCCGGTAAACATGTCTGGCCCATGTAGGAGTTGCAACACCATGATGTATGTAATTGTATAAATTTCTTTATGTTTTTTCAGGCACATCATCAAGAGATTCCCTGCTATCTTGGATCAGGCTGCTTGAGAGACATGGTAACCCCCTATTATCAAGTATTCCAGTCATATTCACCCTCACAGCTCCTCCAACTGAGATGGCTGTTCCAGAAACTCCACCCTTTAAGGATAGAAGTAAAATTGAAGAAATCAGTTCAAATTCATGAATTATTTATTAAATGTTAATTATTGTAGTTTTTATGTAGTACAATTGTTTTGTTTTTAAATACCTTTGTTTTATTTTAAGCCCTGCTTAAAAAGTAGAAATCAGATTCAGCAAATCATTTTAAAGAAAACAAAAGCTTTATTTGGTATATTTTTTACGATTAATTTTAATAAAAAAATCAAAGAACTGTACAAAATTAAAAGAAAAATATAGTGTACTAAAAAAACATAACATGATAGTTTTAGAATGTAGACATTGAAAATAAGTCAAAAGCCTAAGAGATCTAGTGAACATTTTGTGTAAACATTTACTACAAAATTATGGTTGAGTAAATGCAGTAAGCAAGCTGAGGCTGCATTATTCATAGTCTTACATCAAAACAATAGTGAATTATTCATTCTAAACCAAAGATTGAAATTGATTCCCTCACAATATTGTGGTTGCACAAAAAAGTATCCACACTATTAATAGTGAGTCGACAAATTCACCGAACAATATCAACACTTGAAAGGCAAAAATTACCGAGCGATATTGTGATGAATGTCGCTTAGTAAGTTTTGCCTAAGTGTTCATATGAGCTTTAGGGGCTCAGCACGAGTCTGTGAGACAATACTATTCGAATATCCTAGCAGAAATGTTACATTACCAGTTTGTTTTTCACATACAATCTACAGTGGAAATAGGATAAACAAAAAAAAATTAATTAGTCCGTCACATAGATTTCCAAAAACTATTGGACACATATTTTTTCTTTTTTCACGTAAACAAACAATGAAGACGATACAGTGCTTTGAAAACTTGTGTGACGTCATATTCTAAGACATTAGTATGGTATTTTTTAGCGTTTTATCTTCATCAATTTTTATTGATTTGATGGAACAAAAAATACATATCCAATATTTTTAAATAATCAAACAGACGGACTAATTATAATCACATTTTTTCTAGTCAGTAAACATCCCTATTGCGTTAAAATACTACCTAAAACACCAGATTCATAGACACCACCAGATGTCTAGACATAAGGTACTTATTTCCATTGTCACTATGCTTACAGCACATGACCAAAACATAATCTATGAGACTAATCAATAAAACATTTACACAAAATCACACATCAGCCTTACAAAATACAATAGTTATCTATCTGTATCTACAGAAACATACAACAAGAGTCAGTACAATATACACACACCCCATGCACACGTATCTTCAAGTCCACTCATAGTCCTCATCATCCTCAAATGATATGGTACCCCACTGTCAGGTGATGTTGTGCCAGTCTGCTTGGGGAAGCAAGTAAGTCTCATTGGTGCTGCGGACTACGGTGACTCCGGCTCCATAGTAGGGTATGACGAATGCTGAACCATCAGAGGGGCCGACCACCTTGAAAATAAAATATTACTATGAGAATGGGATGTTGTACTGTTTGAAATTATGACAGAAGATTAATACAATATAGCAAGGACAGACTATGTGGGGATGCTTTGGGAGCACACTGACCACCACTGTATTCTACAAGGCGGGCCTATGTGCGTTGGTAGATGTCACATGTCTTTGAATTTTTTAACTGAGACATTATCCTATTCTAATCATCTATCGAAACAAATTATTTATTATAAAGAAATAGCTGAATATTGTAGGATATTTACCTGTGCAGCAATGAGGATAATATCCAACAGCTGTCCTAGGAACATGAATCCCAAAGTACACAGCTTGGCTAGTCCAATGCCTGGATAGCCTAGGTAGAACCTGTCCAGTCCAAACATACCCAGGAAGACTGAGAGAAGAAGCGCTATCTCAAGGGAGTAGCCATTTCTGTGAAAAATTAAGAATAAAATTGAAATGATTGTTGAAGACGTATTATTATTATCAATAAATTATTAATTTAACTTACGTCCATTTACATGGCAATTTTCTTTTAAATGTGGAATTATTTGTCTCATTGCAGATGATGCCTTCGGCTGCAATACATAGCACTAGAACAAAAAACAAACTGGGGTTAGAACTTAGCATTCTTCATTTCAAGTATTAGCATTAAGATAACATATTTTCGTACCGTCAGCTTCGCCTTCTGATGGAATATCTTTCCCTTTGACGCAGCCTTTGAACTGTTGGGTGTCAGGATCGATTTGATCTTCGTTCGGGTCAGGACATATATACTGGCCTAATCGTAGCGTGCTGCAGTCCACTGTCACCACTTTATCTCCTTTAACGTCATCTGAAGCCCCAACTCTTGAACACAGGAACAAAAAACATATCTGCACGAGATATATTCTTAACATTTTTGTATCGTTTTGAAAACAAGTTTATGGTAAGGTTAAGTTTTCATTATTTTAACGTATATAAGCCAGCGCTCCTTGTATTTATCCTTTTATTAGAAGCGAGACGGGATATTATAATTATTTATTTTGCTCTTTCCCCTATCAGTAAAAGTTTTGACAACACTCAACACTGACATAATATTTTTGTCATGTAGATTGTAGTGCATGCATGGTCAGTGTGATCATGTGTCATTTTACACCTTGTATATTGTAATGCAATGCGAGAAGTCAAGCGGTTTTGCGCTGAGTGTGAAAGAGAAAAAAGTCGATCCAAATGCTTAAAATGTAGTTTAATTTTTCTTTTATGGGTGGGATTGCCATTGTCAATATGAAATGACAAGGACCCTGACGTTCTGAAATGGGATTGTTGTTGTCAAGAAATCTATTTTCTTCATTTATTTTTCTCAACTATTAGGTACATTATATTATTGAAATCATATAACGAGTACGTTATCGATAATTGATATATTTCCAGTTACGAACCTTGCACACTACGAAGTTGCTAGCACGATTTTTGGCCGCAGAATCGAAGAGTTAGGTCACATGACTAGTTTTGTTCAAGATAGCGGCCTTACCACAAGTCGACAAGTGGTTGTGATCACTTAGTACGCGAGGTCCCTTGCAGTTTTTGTTGTAACCAACTTCTAAGTTTTAACTAATACTGATAGGAGAGTCGTCGTCGTCTCCAGCTATTGGGCCAGGGAGGGGTGAGAGTAAAAACGGATTTGTAACGATTATGTTTACTACAACTACAGCTGAGTACGGTACTTCTAAGAATCTAAAATGCACTAGAATACTTGATTATACAGGATGATAGGGACAGCCCTTTTTTTTTTTTGGTGGGTGTAAAATCATCGAATAACCCCTTCCGCTCTTGGGCAGAGCGAAAGGGAGTGTCAGACTTCTACTGACTAAAAACCACCCATGTTCCTTCTTCGCCCTCTATGTCGAGGCCGCGATAACCTGTGGACAGCCCTTCGGAGATTTTTATTACCCCTCTATCCCTAACTACCTCTTGCAGGTGCGGATATAGGGGGGGGGGCATAATTGCTCCCCTGAATCCAACCAAATGTGGAAAAAATTGTAGTTTTATTTCTTTTATTAATTACGGCTTTCATTATTCATTTCTTTCAATGAAATCCAATATCTACGCCTGACCTCTTCGTCGTAATATAATGCATTATCTACTGTTATTCCAATCTATTGCTTAAGGTAACAATAATAATAAAGCGCAAAAAGGTTTAAGCTACCTCAGATGGACCATAATTATAACATCGTAGCTAAATGTGGAAAAGCTTTATAAACTCCGATTTCAATACTGTACCTATGAAAAATATCGTTAATTTCCTGTACGAACACTTCCGAACTATTCAATAAGTGGTACTCGAGCGACTAGATCACCTCTAATAGTATACTAAGTACGTTAAACTAGAGTCGACCCATATTCTAGTTTAATTTCCGGGATAACCACGACCGCAGAAACTATTCAGAACGTCTGGAGGCCATTTGAACGATCGTTTCAATATAGGTACCTACTTAGGTGTAACGTGTAACCAAGTATGTAGCCAGATAATTCATGTAGATTATTGAATTTATTTTATACATCTACTTACCTATAAGCGACGTGGTTGTTTGTAAATTATGAGGTCGAAATTAGGTAGAGCTATAAATTTATGTAGGTACCTACCTATGTATATACTTACACTGATTTTATACAGCGTACCTACCTATATGACCGAGCTTTGCGGTCATCCAGGTACTCAAAATAAACAGCACAGTAACAGTGTTTTACCTAATGCTTATGAAAGTATAATTATAGGGCACTTATTTACCTATAACAAAATACCTACATTGTTTCTGTCTCTCTGTTACGGCTAATCTCCGAAATGGCAAATCAAATCATTTATTCGCTTAATAATTGGGTAGGTACATACATAGATGGTACATAAGTGCATAACATACAGGGTGTAAATCAATCCTTCACACATACGTCAACCAAGCATTCTGTACATCAAACCTTTGACTTTTTTTTTGTTGAAAAATAAAATATGTCAAACCTTTAATTATAATTTAAGTAAAGTTTTCACCTGAACAACTAGTATATAAAAAAACAGCAAATTTTGGAACTTTGACCCCCAATATCTCCGTAACTAAAGTAAAGTAAAGTTCCCAGGTATGGTCTAGAATAAGTGCCCTTTTTTTTTGGCGGGTGGAAAAACATCGAATAACCCCTCCCGCTCTTGGGCAGAGCGAAAGGGAGTGTCAGACTTCTACTGACTAAAAACCACCCATGTTCCTTCTTAGCCCTCTATATCGAGGGTCTATTTCCCATACCCCAAAAAAAGGTTCCCTTTAGATATGTTCGGCAACCAACCGGGCGAAGCCGCGGATGAAAGCAAGTTTTGATAATAAATTCACACAACTTTCAAATGGACTGACTTTTTGCACAGTACTTGCGCTACATATCTTGCTCCTAAAGTCCTAACGTGTGAAGTAGTCGCAGAGTGAGTGCTGAGTTTTAAAATTGAATTAATTAAGTATACCTAGTGGAAAAATTGACACGCGCTCGTGTGATGTTAAGGCCCTTACATTGACAGAGAGTCCTCAACTTGAAATTTTGTAACAACCACTTGCATGCTGAAGCGTGCAAGTGCAGCAGAAATAATTGTATTTGATGGTGCAGTTTATTTGAGTGGCGAGCGCGACTGTTAAGGGCTTACCGAGGGTTAACAATCTGGAGGTTCATACAGGTCATACCTTTGTTTTCTGCTTGGCATCTCGCAGGTCAACCTATGTGGCTGGCTTCTGCTTAACCGAATGTCTTGAGTGTACCTTGTAATATATGATCTCCAGCAAAAAAAACTTATACCTACACGTAAGTGTTAAAGGCACTTCCTACGGAGCCTAGGTTTAGAGCGTCACTGGGGAGGACAGCTAAGCGAAAACCGGCTCGATCTGAGTCATGGGTACAGGACATGCTTACTGTTTTTAGGGTTCCGTACCTCAAAAGGCAAAAACGGAACCTTTATAGGATCACTCGTGTGTCTCTCTGTCCGACCATTTCTCCCCTCCTCCAATAAATACAGAAATTTGTTCAACACATTGGTGAAGATTAGGTACAGGCAAATCTATAAAAAATCATGGTCCGACTTGCACTTGGCCAGTTTTTATTAATTTTCTAGTAGCCACATCCATACTTTAGTATAATGACGTTTTTAGGGTTTCGTACCTCAAAAGGAAAAAACGGATCCCTTATAAGATCACTCGTGTGTCTGTCTTTCTGTCTGTCAGTCCGACCATTCCTCTTATCTCCGAAACTACTGAGCCTGAAATTCTTAAAAAAATACAGGAATTAGTTCAACATTTATAGATTACAAGAAAACCTATTATAAGTCATGGTACGGAACCCTTCATGTGCAACTCTGACTTGCACTTGGCTAGTTTTTCATCAGCCATGTTTAGTGCCTTCACTCAAACCTATGTTTTATTCCATCAATCATATCGTATCATACAAGGTGGAATTTTGTAATGCCACCTGGAGGGAAAGTACTCTTAATACTGCAGATAGAAAATTTTACTCAAAGGAAACATTCCTTTATTTTTTAATAGAAAGCAAACTGCATTCAAAGATTTTCGAAAATTCTCTTCTCCCACACCCGGGAATCGAACCGGCTAAAATCTGAAAAAATTATACCCTGTACTTTTATTGCATCGATCTTTAGGGTCAATTATAAGGATGAAATCTCTCTAACAAACATGATAAATTAAATGAAAGGAAAACCAGGAAATCTGAAGTTACAAATTCAATGAGTCAAGTTAAAGCTCTATAACTAACATCAATCTTTCAAACTTAAACTCAAAGCATTTATTTCAATTAAACCTTTTTCGGCCGGCATTACAAAATTCTACCCTGTATATAAAATAACATCACGCCTGTAATTCCTGAAGGGTTAGGCAGAGATGTACCTGGTATTAACCCTACAATTCGCCAGTTATGTTTCAAGTCCCATATTACTAAATAGGGGGTGATCCTATTGCCATCAATAGGGCACAGATGCAGACTCTGTGGCTGTGACAAATTCCTGCATGGCTTTTCACAACCACTCGATTGTTCTTCGTATCCAATCGATTCATCGTACTATCGAAAATTGCAATAATTCACAAAACCGAAGCTTCGATTGTGATTCGAGATGAAGATATCAATCCTGCCGATAGCTATTTGCTATCGGAGGTGCAATCCAATCAGAATTACGACGCCATTTTGTACTTTACCCTATGCTAAGGTCGCTGCGTTTAAATTGTATATAAAAATATTTTTTAAATGGTTTTTAATTATATTTTTAGTTGCTCGACGGATATTCAGTACCTACAACCTAAAGTAGAACTTATAGAAATAATTTACATTGGCTACATACAATATTTCACTAACTGCCGCACTCAGAGAGCTCTAGGTATGATTACTTAAGCCATCCCTTTAGTAGGTTTTGACAGTTTTGTCGTACAAAAATATGTCAAACCTTTACTAAGTGACAGCTTTAGTAATTATTAAATATCTCTGAGTACCGCAGTAAGACGTTTATGTACTACCATGTCGATCGAATCTGTGAATAGCATTTTTCAATCGTTCGATCCAAAATTCTGATACTCGAAAAAGTGTCAAGTTCAATTCGACTTCGATTCGATTATTTGTGTTTAGCTATACAGATCGAATAACCCAGTAACGCTTAATTGCCCGACCTGATAATCTAACCCAGGCCCGAACCTCATATTCGACAGTAACACCGACCACTAGGCCAACGAGGCAGTCCATCATCAATCATACCCGGGGCCATTAAGAATTCAAACTATGGAATTATTTTTAAAAAGTTTCATTCAAATATCAAACACCCAGTGCAATTTTATTCTCCTCAACAATTAGGCACTGTCAGAAAAAAGACAAAGAGCCAAGCGTCTGGCAGTAATGAGTCCAATCTTGAGGTGGCGGGCCGGGTGTAATTGCAGCTAAGACTAATGCGCTCCATTTCAGGAAACAAGTTTTGTTTACGCAACAACACCTGCAGCGCGAATAACTTGTCTTTGTTAGAATATCATGAATAATGCGACTGGCTGGCTTTTGTTTGTATAGTTTTGTCGCATGATACCTAATTTAGAATTGCTTACCTTCTAGGTACGTGTCTTTGTCTTTCGACTATTCTAGGTACTAAAGTCATGAAGTCTTGTAGATTAGGTAGTCATAGGTAGATATTATTAATTTTGTTATTGGGTCTCCCGTAGTCGTAACTTTTTAAAGGATTCTGGAAATAATTTTGATACATACAAAAAAATCTTTTCTGGGTTTTTATTAATTTAACTAAGCCTTTTTAGGTTTCCGTAGCCGAATGGCAAAAAGACGCAACCCTTATAGATTCGTTATGTCTGTCTGTCCGTCCGTTTGTCACAGCCACTTTATTCGGAAACTATTAAGACTAGGTACACAGTTGAAACTTGGTACGTAGATGTATTCTGTGAACCGCTTTACGATTTTCTTACAAAAAAACGATTAAGGGACCCCCCTTAATCTTTTTTTTTGTATAAAATTCCAGTACATGGAAATGAAACTGAAAAAAGCTGTTTCATCAAACCTATACTTGTGGGGTGCCTATAGACAGGTCTTATTATTGACATTGAGGTTTATATAATCTGTACGAGCCAATAATGCTCACACAGCAAAAGTACGTTTATGCGCACGTAATGAATAACGCTAAACGTACTTTATTAATTATATTCTAATATAGAGTGAGTCGTCACTAAAACTTAGCCACAGGCGGGTCGATCAATAATAACATTGCATCAAGTGCGGCTCAGACAACCAAGCAAACGTAACTTGTAATACGTAATTAAACTATTGAACATATCAGTGGTTTGGTGTGAACTATCTTGCTACAACAACTACCGGGGTATCCAGTCAACGACGAGATAACCCCAACATAATCGCTCGGTTCCTTTTTTGCCATTCGGCTACGGAACCCTAAAAAGGGAAATATATTTTTGCGTGCATGTTACACTATTATTTTTAAGAGTTTATTGTTGTTTGAAGGTTCTGTTTTATTTCTTAACAAATATGAACTCAATTAATTTCTTGCCATTACAAAAACATTTCTTCATACGCTGGCGAAATTGTTTTGTACTTACAGGGCCAAGTGGTTAACAATGAACCAGCAGTACAAATAATTCAGGAATGTGACATTACCGTTTGGTGCAAACTGCATGAAGTTAGCGTCTTTGAGGGTCCCCCTTCCTTCCTGAATCTTTCTTTTTATTATTTATATTATATTATATTTACATTATTTAGTATTTTTGTAGTGAAAATTTTATAAAATAACGTAAGTAAAATTTAGTCTCATTTTATTTGTGTAAATAGTAGCAACACAAACAATTATAAGGAAAAAATATTATACTTAGGGCCCCTAAGAGTAGAGTTACAAGTCCTGAAAATTTAGGTTGTTCAATGTCGACCATCTTACCCTACCCCGCCGCACAATTTCAAACAAAATCAAACAAAAACACTTGGAGGTCCAACTAAACTGTCACAAGCTGAATAAAAAAAATTGTAGTTGTTCGATAAGTACTTTGTGGAGAATATGGATATCCTCCAGCTTCTTTGGAATTGAGGTCAATAGTCCATGATTATTACCAAATTAATAAAAACAAAAACATATTTTGTTTCATTTTTGTATGACAACCCTACCCGTTCTTTGTCGATGTATGGAGATATGATGGAGATTGTAATGGTGTCGAGACATTGCCTAGGTAATTTTACCTCCTGAAATCTTTCATTCAAAATTGGATTGTATTATATCAAAATTTGATTAAAATTGGATTGTATTCTATAGTACCTATACAACATGGAAATCGAGCATATTATTTGACGAAGGCCTAAAATATCAAAACCCGTGCTAAGGCAGGGCAATTGACGGTTCCGCAAAAAATGCCCATTAAATTGTGAAAAAAACGCGATTCACATAAGAAAGTCATATTTTAATAATAATTTCATGGGTCGACGGACGCGGAGCTTTGCTAGTGAACCAATAAATTCACACCAGTGAAGTCCACTCAATAACTCGATCGTTGTCTCATTAGTACTGGAAGTAGGACACACAAAAGTTATTCAACGGTCGAAGTTTTTTACTATAACTTTGCTTGGACTCATTATACATGCAGGATAAGTCGGTAACAAACCGTGAGATGACACAGTTTGTGTCCGGACTCCGGACATTGGAGTTGCACTAACGAATCAACTTTAACTAGTTCATCGGTTTAGCTCGCGATCGAATTCGAGTGACTAGAGCAGTCAGCTGATGCTCGATTTGGGGGTTAAGTTAAGCACCAAAACTTCTTATTAAGGGGAGTAAGTACTATTCTTATTTATAGCATCTTTCTAAGACTATATGTTTACATCAGATAATTTATTGTAAAATATCACTACATATTTTAAAACAAAGTCCGCCGCCGACTCTGTCTGTCTGTTCGCGATAAACTCAAAAAATAGTGCATCAATTTTGCAATGCTGTTTTCACCAATAGATAGAGTGGTTCTCAATTTGTCAAGTTATTTTACATTCACGAGGGCGAAGCCGCGGGCAATAAAAAAACCTTTAATAAGCCGCCTGTGAAAACAACACTTAAAAGTTCAAAAAAATCATAACCCTCCTGGCGTAGTCGGGTAAAAACTCAGCGACTTGTGCGTTTGTTTCATTGGCAAAGTTCCGACAGCTATTGTAGACTTACCGTCTTATTACAAAACGTGGTTTAAAAAATGTAACGGGTTTAGTACAAGATTTAATCCATGACCTTGACTAAACTTTATTACAAAACAAAGTTTAACGCTAGTCCTAGAACTATCTATGGTCCCTAGTTTAACTATGGTACTAAATTGTCAAAAGACGGTTTCTTTTTGTAAAAGTGTTTTATATTTAGTCCCACTGTTACCATCTGAGCAAAAGAAGGCGCATTTGCGACGCGGCGTTGCTTGCCACCTACATTGGTTATTTTTTTCAGTAGTTTATACTTTCCCACTGCTGGGCAAAAGGTCCTCCTAAGTCATTCCACCGGCTTTTGTCTCGCGCCACCTGCTGATGACATGACCCGCCTAATCCCACTTCAGCGTGGCAAGGCAACCTTATTACACGTTCGTTTTAGGACGCAGCATGGTGTTATCAGTTTGCTCTTGTCTTTTAACTTTCTACTATTTGCCAAAAAACCGTGATGTCCTTAGGAAATCATAGTACTATGCGAGCCAACTAAGAATAGCGCTGTCAAGAGCAATACTCGCGAACTTCATAACCAAAGCGTACGGTGTGCAGAAAAATCAATGAAGAAACTATACTCTGTTTAATTATTTAATGTTCACTTTTTTGGTATTTCTTATCAAATTTCTAGCCAAATTAGTCAACAATGATAACAAAAAAATAACAATGAAGTCCAGTCCGTCCATGAATAGTGTTTCCACAAATTATTAATTTATCCAAAATTATTTATTTATGGAATTCAAGAAACAATATTTTATAAAACTGAACATAATTATTAAAATAATTAAATATATGAATAAAAAACATAACATTTCTTATTCGCATTTCTTTTTTTGCTGACAGTACTTATCTGTCAGGTAAGTACTGCTATCGTGTGAAGTTGGCAGCGAGCGCGATCCTATTCTTAGTTGGCTCGCATAGTAGTTCATAATTAAAACACGTTTGGTAACTTACATAAACACTTTATTAAAATTACATTCTTTATTATATCACTCATTGAATACACAAATTGATTACAATGATTTCGTTACAAACATTAAATACGATACAAACATTATATTGGCACTAAAACTATACAAATCATATTCATCGTGAAGCACGGAGTATAATTTTTATTATCATTATATCTTTGACCCGGCAATAATTATGCTTCTTGAGTCTTGTTGAGTATTTCTCAGCCTCGCCAACCAGTGAAAGAAGGGGACCTGGTGGAAAATTATAAATTGAAATGAGAAAAATTCAAATAAATAAAAAGCTTACGATGGTTTTATTAAAAGTCTGCGGTTTCATCGAGTCTTTTATGAGGTGCTTGATATAGTTTATTTTAACTCGTGCTCCCATATAATTTATATTGAAAATGTTACAATGAAGATATTACGATCACCAGCTTCATTGTAACATTTTAAATGTCTATCTGACGTGGCTGACAAAATCAGTTTTTCCAATGAAAAGATTAACATGTTAGTTTTACTAAATGGTTTTCTGATATGTTAAAACATAACACATAACATGACGCCTGCTATCCCCGAACGGTTAAGCAGAGGTGTACTCATTGTAATAGTACATCCACATTTCACAGTCATGATAAGATCTCATGTAACATGGGGCGAGCCAATAGGGTAGTTAACAAAAAAAATCTAATTAGTCCGTCAGACAGATTTCCAAAAAATACTGGACACGTATTTTTTATTTTTTCACGTAAACAAACAATGAAGACGATACAGTGCTTTGAAAACTCGTGAGAAGTCATTTTCTGAGACATTAGTATGACATTCATTAGCGGTCAGTGACATGAAATCTTTGACGCGTTTTATCTTCGTAATTTTTTATTGATTTGATTAAACAAAAAATACGTACTTATAGAATATTTTTCGATAATCTAGCGGACTAACTAGAATCATATTTTTTTAAGTCAGTAAACATCCCTATTGGCATCAATCAAGCACGAATCCAGACTCCGTGACTGCAACTAAGAAATCCCTGATGGGGGTTCCCAATACAACATTGGCCCGACGCGGGAATCGATCCCAGGACCTCATGCTCAGCATTCGCGCTTGACCGTTAAGACTAACGAGGCAGTTTACATAAACTACTAGTTTTACCAAAACATATTATTCTGATACGTTTAAAAGCATGATTCAATTTATTCAGTAGGGGTAGGGGTAGGGGTAGGGGTGGGGGGAAAAAGATACCGCGACCCGGGAGCACAAAGAACTAAGAAGGACCATGGGTGGTTTTTAGTCAGTAGAAGTCTTACAATCCCTACCGCTCTGCCCAGAGCGGGAGTAGCCATTTGACGATACCCTACCCTCCAAAAAAAGTTTAAAAGCATGTTTAAAGTAATAAGTATGGGTTGTATAATATTACTTACGTGTTAAATGTGGGTGCTTGAGGCTGTGGCGCTTGCGTTTGTTGCGCCAAGTTACCGAACGTCAGTGTGTTCTGTGTCGCTAAGCTCTCGAACATAGCGTTGGATTGCGTTGGCTGACCGAAACCTGCTGGAAATTAATTCTTATTTTAATACTTAAGTTTACATTGAGGGACTTTTGCCAGTCAATAGTTAGTAGCAATTTTTAGAAAGTACAGATGATAATTACTTATTCAACGAAGAATGTTTTACATCTAAAAGTACCCTTGTGGTAGATAGACCCAACACCGTAATTTGATGCTTTTTTTATCTATGTTATGTACTTTTTTTATTTTTACATTGTTTATAATTATATAATTTTTTATTATTGATTTGTGTCTGTAGTAACTCTAAAATGAACTTACACCTTACTATTGTATCGAGTCTGGTTCTTCTAACCAACATAACAGACAGAATGTGTTGCTGGGGAGTTTGTTCCGTCACTTCTTCTTTCCAGCTAAACACTAGGAAGTGCCGAAGGGTGGGCGTTTTGGGGGACTGTCTCTTGTAAATAAGTAGAGTAAAGTAAATTTTGACGTTCGAAAAGTGCTGATTATCAGCCTAATTTGAATAAATGACTTTTGATTTTGATGTTTGAAAGCCATTCGTTCGGTAGTGGTAAAAAGAGAATTTATTGTGTATCCATCCACGATCTCCATCTGACTGAAATAATTTATTTATTTCTTGATTGAACAGTCAAAAACTACACATACAAGTTATCTGTCATAATTATCATTTCTGACCTCATAGTAGAACCCTAGAACGCTTTCTTTGCAAATGTCTGAATAAAATTGCCACAATAGATGCAAAGCCTACATCTCATCATCATCATCTCCTGCCCTTATCCCAATTTATTTGGAGTCGACGCAGCCTTTTTTTTTTTTTTTTTTTTTTGGTGGGTGTAAAATCATCGAATAACCCCTCCCGCTCTTGGGCAGAGCGAAAGGGAGTGTCAGACTTCTACTGACTAAAAACCACCCATGTTCCTTCTTCGCCCTCTATGTCGAGGCCGCGATAACCGTTGGACTACCCGCGGCCCCGACAGGCGTCGGCCCTTTCGGGCCCCTCCCATGTTGCTGACATCTCTTTGAGGCGCGCGTGGAACACGAACGCGCCGTCGACACAGCCTGTTTTCGTCGTGAGACGGACGGACGGCGAGTTAGCCCATCACTCACCGTCCACAGGCCCGCGTCTACGGTGGCCGGAGGTCATCGCGGGACCCCCGACGCCCGGAGCGCCTCCCGCGGCGGCTGGGACGAGAGGTTCTCTCCCTCTCGCGTTCCGCCACCTCCTTCGCCAGCATCACTGCTTCGCAGAGTGAGGCGACGGCGTCCCATTCCTCCTCGCCCCGGACCATGGCTTGCACCAGGGCCGGGCGCGAGAGGTCGCCGCCGCCGATCGCCGCTACGAGAACACGGCGGGGCTCCGCCCAAGCGGGGCACACCTCCACTGTGTGCTCCACCGTGTCCTCCGGCCGATCCTCGCAATGGTGGCATCCGGGCGTTTCCTCCCGCCTGATTCGGTGCAGGTACCTCCCGAAACAACCGTGTCCGGTGAGGACCTGCGTCAGACGGAAGGTGAGGGCGCCGTGGCGCCTCTCAAGCCACTCCTCAAAGAGGGGACTTACCGCCACTATCGTGGCGTGCCCTAGTCGACGCAGCCTGTCTTCATCTTCAATACTTCCTGCATTCACCTCGATCATCCAATCCATCCATCTTTGGTTTTCCTCTACTCTTGGCAAAACCCACACCTGGCGGCATATATGAAGACACTTACTGGGTTGCGCTGCTCCGAACATCTTAGATGGCGAAGAACCTCCACCAAAGGCGGCGCCTCCACCGAAGGTAGCGCCCCCTCCGAAGGCAGCGGGCGCGCCGAACCCTCCACCCGGGCTCTTGTTGAACCCTCCACCGAATGACGAGCCGAACCCGCCTCCACTTGGCGGGGAACCGAAGCCTGTCGGTTGGCCGAATACAGGCTTAGAGCCGAAGCCAGGCGAACCGCCGAATGCAGGGGCTAGAAATAAAAATGAACGTAAAAATTATGTGTGTAGCCCCAAAATGTTTGAAGCAAATAATTTGACAATTGCTAGGTTTAGAATAAGGATTCCCAAAGAGATCGAAATCAGAACAGAAGGTTGATTTTTGAGAAACCACACCTTTGCGAATTAAAAAACGCTCTCGTTATTTGAAAACTTTTACTGCGTTTAATATTTATTTATGTAAAAAAGTGGGTTACATTTTTGCACCCCAGAGTGCAAAATGTACGAAATGTTAAAAAAATTGCAATGACAATGGCAGAGATAAAAGGCTAGGCAGGTGATGATAACTTCAATAAAATAAGGACGTCGATATACATACACTCACCGGCTTGTTGCTGCGGCGAGCCGAAGGCAGTTGCCTGCGGGCTACCGAACGCCCCACCGGCAGGGGACGGGGTGCTGAAACTACCGCCCGTTGCGTTGCCGAAGATTGAGGACGCCTGCGTTGTTTGTTGTTGGCCTGGTGAAGTAGAGGTTGTGTTAGAGGGTACAAGTGTTAATGACCTCAAGTTAGTGGAAAAAAATATTGCAAGTAAGTGTAAAAAGTATTACTTCAATATTTGTACGACTAACAGCAAGCATTGGTTCTTTTTCACCAAAAGTTGATAACCTGCAGTTGAATGTTGTAAAAAAAATTTCAGTTACTGATTTATTTCAAGACTTTTGATTGGTACACCAAGGCTAGTAAGATAATATAGTAATAGAGCCCACTGTTTTGGAGCATTTTGCAATGTTTTTACTAATATTATAAATGCGAAAGTTTGGATGTTTGTTACTCCAACACCAAAATGGCTTATCTTATTTGGATGAAAGTCACAGAGCTCTGAGAAAAACGCACACACACACACATCCAAATTTCCACGCGAACGAAGTCACAGGCCACAGACAAAATAATAATACAAAAGACTTACCAAATCCAGTCGATCCAAATCCTCCCTCAGTATTAGCATTGCCTCCGGACCAGAAGCTCGACGCCGGTTTCTGTTGGCCAAAGGCAGTAGCTCCTCCACCACCAAATATTGCGGCTGCCGTAGAATTAGATTGGCCGAATGTTGCCTTGTTACCGAATACATTCGTATTGCCGCCGCCGAATACCGAAGCTGGAGAGCTGCTGTAAAATAGAAAAAAAAATGGTAACTGTACAACAACTATGATGATATATTTCAGTTATTATTATTATATAAAGTTAAAAAAATAAATAATTAGAAGTGTCAATGGTCTAGTTTTTTGCTTTTAATGATATGATGACGTCACTTAGTTTTGGTTTATATTCTTTAGGGACCATGATTAAATAATACAAAAAAATTCTAACCTTCCCCCAAATATACTGCCACCACTAGCCGGTGACGGCGCGCTAGTCGTAGATATACTAGCCGCCGCAAACATATTGCTCTCACCACCGCCAAAGATCGAGCTCGCTTGAGTCGTCGGAGGAGACCCGAACACCGAAGCTTGCGTCGACGGCGTTGGAGTCCCGAATACCGACGATTGAGTAGTCGCCGTCGAAGATCCGAAGACCGAAGCTTGAGTCGATGGAGTTCCGAAAACTGATGTCTGGGCGCTAGGCGATGCAGACCCAAACACAGAAGTTCCTGCTCCACTAAACACTGACGGTTTAGTCGTAGCTGCCGCAAATATACTCTGCGCACCAGAAGACGGAGTGGTAGTAGATGTAAACGCGCTTGGTGCGTTCGAAGCTGAACTCCCGAATATAGACGATTGTGTAGTCGCTGTTGCCGTCCCGAACACAGATTGCGTTGTAGTAGTTGATGCACCGAATACTGACGCTTGCGTGGTAGGTGTGGATCCAAACACTGATGATGCAGATGAAGAACCGAAGACTGAAGATGGAGATGGCGGGGCAGCAGTAGTTGTTGCAGTAAAACCTGATGGTTGAGCAAACGAAGAACCGAATATAGATCCCGCTTGAGTCGCTGGTGTAGGCGTCGAGCCAAACACTGATTGAGGTGACGGTGGAGTTTCAGGAGTTGCAGGGGTCGGTGTACTAAACACTGATGGTTTTGAACCGTCCGTGGTCACAGCATTACTGAATACTGATTGAGCGGTGGAGCCGAATACTGAAGCTGTTGGTGAAGTATTTCCAAATATAGATTCTTGGGACGATGTACCGAAGACAGAAGGTGTGGGTGAAGGTGTCGCTCCTGTTGCAAATATGGATGTTGTCGGTGATGTCGGCTTTGGTTGAGAGGCCACTGCAGCACCAAACACAGATGCAGCCGAAGGACTAGCCGAAGTAATACTTAAGAATAGTGAAGGCTTTGATGATGCAGATTCTTCTTTTTCTATTGGTTGTTCAGATGTGGGGGAACCAGGTTTAGAATCTGAAATTAAAATGATAAAGCATCAATTTAAACTATTTTCGGCAGTTACCTTCAAATTAAATCACGAAAAAATCGACTATTCAATTACCTGATGCAGCCACAGTATGGGTAGAACTAAATACTGATGAAACACTGGACGAGGATTCAGAGTTTTCAAGTGCTTTCAATGGTTCTACTTTAGCTTCAGTTTTTGATTCTAATGGTTTTGGTGGTTCACCTGGAAAAAGAAAATATTTTTTAGATATCCTATTTTTGGCGTAAAGAATATTATTAAATATAAATGTTACAATTGATATCTTACTTGGAGTGGGGCTGCTTGCCGGTACAGGTTCAGGTGCAGTACCAAATATAGAGTTTTTATTTCCCGTCTGCACAGCTAATGGTTTAGGCGCTTCTTTATTTTCACTAGGAAGCTTCTGCACAACTTTAGGTTCTACCTTCAGCGGTACATTTTCTTTAGATTTCTCTTTCTCAGCAGGTTTAGGAGCAATATCAGTCTTAGCAGGTGGTTGGGTAGACGTTTTCAGAACATCTGGGACTACCGGACTAGGTGTAGGCGTCGAACTTTTCATTGCAAACAGATTCGTCAGTGGTTTATCAGTCTTAGCTTTGACAGCTGCCGTTTTACCGTCAGCCTCAGGTTCTCCAGTTTCACTTGATTTTGGACTGCCGAATATTGATGTTGACAGTTTATTCTCAGGAGCAAAAGGTTTGGGATCGGGAGCGAAGGCAGGGAGTTTGGGTTCCGTTGTAAATGCTTGCGTCTTAGGTTCCGGAGCAAAAGCCTGCGGTTTAGAATCTTGTACAAATGTCTGTGGTTGGAATTTACTGAACATATTGTTTATGTCTGCTATCGGTTTGGCTGTGAATACTGCTGATGGTGCTGGAGTAGATGTCGCTGCGGTTGTGGCAACTAAAATCAATGGAACACCCGATTATATACTTCAGCAAAAAGAAAAGATATTTCTTCGTAGCAAAGTATACATATCATTTGGAAGGAAAAACATTCCGGCTCATGTTCGCCACAACTTTGTGGTAACGTAATTAGATTTTTAAATGATAATGTTCATGTAGAAGTTTAAGTAAAGCAAGGTTCAAAAATTTAAGGTACAAAAATATGCATAAAACACAAAGAATAGTGAATGAAGAAACACTTTTTTTGAAAAAGTAACCAAAAACATACATGCAAACGAAGAAGGTGAACAAATATTCTGTCCCATAAAAGTATTGGCATCGCTCTTGGCTTGTTTATTCTGCAGCAGATCCTTGAGTACGCTGCGTGTATCAGCCGATGCTGGTGTGCTAGAGAAGCTAAACGCTGGAGCCATGGGCTTGAGTTGTGGTATCTGCGGTTGAGGCTTAGCTGGTTCTTGTTTTGGTTCTATAAATAGGCACAATGTTTTATATTAATTGTTACTTGTCGTGTTTGATCCTAGTCGCTTACAATGGCTAACGTAGACAACCAAATTAGCACAGGGAAATACGATATCTCTTGGTATGACTGGTTGTTCGATTTTCCGGTTTTATTTATTTTTCCGGGATTACCTGTAACGTCTGTGTAAGATTTACAAATGACCGAGACCAATAGCTTAACCTATTTTTTGTCGCAAAGAAAACACTCGATATGTAATAGATGGTCACCCATCTAAGTATAGACTTAGGCTTGCGCGGCTTAACCTTGAAGATCGACCCGAATGGTTTGTTATTATTTAGCAACGAGCTCTTCACGGATCTATTATCATACCACGACACCATATAGGCCTCTCCAATCGAATACCACTCAGCTCGATTCTCGGAAACTGATCCAGTTGCTAGGTACCAGCCACCCTGCGCAGATCGTCGCTCCACCGTGCTTGAGGGGCATTCCCACTTTACGCTTGCCGATTCGTAGAATATTTTTTTTTATTTATTTGAAATGGGCTTACTCTTAACCTCAACCTTACCCTAAGAGCAGAGATGAGGTCGACGATGGAACGAGCTTCTATTATTATTCAGCGACAAAAAGACACTTACCGTCAGTAAATAGTGTTCTGGCAACATTCGTTAATCCTGCGACTGTTGGCTTCACTCCACCGACAGGGGTGTACGATGGCACGGTGATGGGGGATGGCTTGAAAGGCTCGGGTTTAGCCTCTTGTTTTGGCTCCACTTTGGGTACCACGTATGGTTGCGGTTGAACTAAAGTGAGAGATCAGATTGTGTATGGTTATTTTTAGTAAGCAAATTCAAAGTAAAACGAAAAATACTGAGTGCTAAAAATCTTGTGTAAGTAGGTATTTTAACTTGCAAATCTTACCTAAAATGCATAGGCGTCGTTTAGGTAACACTAAGATTAAAAATATTGAACTTACTTGTTTAAGGAATGTTACTGATGTGGTGACGAAGGAATAAAAAAATATGGTATTTGTAATAAAGAATATTCTATTCTTGAATTGGACATTGAAATTCACAACGACAATTGAAATTTTATATAAGATACTTTTATTGCATTCCACATGTGGGTATTCTAAGTTAGTAAACTTATAATTAGATCTTATGATCTAATTACAAGTTCATGTATGTACGGTTTGCTGTACCCGACAGGATCCATAATTATTTATGGATCCTGTCGGGTTGTACATACATCACCAATCTTTGTTATCATCTGTCCTGAAGTTTTTAAATAATACTTTCCAAACTCACCTTGCTTAACCTGCGGTTTACCATCAGGGTCAGTTTTAACAACCTGCTTTACGGGCTCAACTTTCTCCTTCAAACTCTTTTCATAATTCATTCTCATTGTCGCCAAGTGCTGTCTCATCTCAACATTCACTGGCTTTATCTTGACAGTTTTGTGGTTTGAAAGCATGTCCCTTAGAGCATCAAGTTTCACTGACGTCAAAAGTGGCTCTTTTTTCTTACTGTCAGTGGTATCAAGACTCATGTTCAGGATGTTCTTCGTTAGTTTTGAGAGGGGGTCCCTGTGGAACGAGGTTGTTGATTATTTTAAGTATATGATTATTGTAAGGTAAAGTTTTGTATTACGAAGGCGTGCATGTCATAATATCACGCCTGTAAGCCTCGAAGGGTTAGCCAGAGGAGTGTCTAATTAAATAGTGCAACCACATTTTGCCAATTACGCTTGACTACTTTGTAATAGCGGCGAGCCCATAGTTATTAGCCGGGGACAAATCCAGTCTCCGAGGCAGCTACTGACAAATTCCTGAAGGAGAAATCCAATTAAACGGCCCGACCCGGAAATCGATCCATCGATCGATAAAGGACCCCATGCTGAGCAGGCACACTAGGCACCACAAGACCACCGAGGCAGTATGTACGTGTTAGTTACTGGAAAAAGACGTGGCGTTGTATCTAATCCGTGCTCAACCGACGTGATGTAAAACTGCTAAAAACAAAGAAAAATCTGGAAACCCTACTCAGTGGTGGCGAAATCTGTGGGATGCTAATGTAGATGCAGTGTCCTGTTTACACAGACCTGCGGGGCGAGCACGGGCGTACCCAAGACGTTGGTGACAAGACGTTATAAATTATGTCATGTCTTAGAATTTGTCTTAAATGCTAGCACGGGTACCACATGTGATATCATTTAAGACGCGACTTGTCTTTCTTGTTGCTGACTTCATAGTGTGACCTAGTATATTAAAAAAATAAAAATGTCTATGACCATCTGAATAGGCGACCAAATAAAATAGTACGTATAAAAGAGCACAGTTCATACAGTTATACAACTTTTTAATTTTCTTGGGTACTAATTCATTTTTGACATAACACGTACGCGGCACGTCTTTCATTTTCTTTTTTTATTTATTATTTGATAACTTGCTACTAACTAAAAGTTCTGTTTTTCTTTTAAAAGTTTGATGTGATTTGTTTTGAAATATATTTGTCAGGCGGAAAATCCGTTGGAACTCCCTGTCTGGCAACTCGAACGGATTAGAGGAGTCCCGAATGTTTCTTCGGAATATTTTCCTACTTTGGACCTCTTGCCTTCGGGCAAGAACATAATTATAATAATTTACTGCCATTTGATGCAGTAGTAAGCAGAAAAATATACTTATATTTTTAATTTACTTTTATCACCACCTCCGAACGAACGTGATATAAACGAGCATATTCATCTGTCAAAATGTGACATTTGTTACAAAATGGGTGCGCCCATATTAGCAAATAAGACATAGGAGTCCCAACTAAACGTCAAGAAGTTATATCACATATCAAGAAATTATCTTACGCCGCCGTGCTAGCATTTAAGACAAAACGGTTTTATCGCCCAAACTGTGATAAAATGTGTGACTCATGCCATGTCACTGTAGGCCGTGCTCGCCGGGCTGAAGAATACTAGACTAGTCTAAATATTACATAAGTTGTGGTGATTTGATTTGACGTCATACTATTTAGCGTATAACGAAACTCTCTCTGTCTTATTCCTTAGTGAATGGTGGAATGCTTGTAAAAGACTCAGTCGCTCAATCTACAGCTATTGAAATAAGGCTTATATTCGCATACCATAATCATCTAATACTTACTTATTTCTGAAGGGCGTGCTTCTCAATAGTGAGGTGGACTTGAACATGGGCGTGGTATCACATTCGTTGAGCGTGTTCCTTAGAGTTCTAAGTACTGCCTGCTGACGACTTAGGATCTCTTGCTGTTTGACTAGAGGTTGATATACGTCGTCTAGGATTGGACGTATCATGCGCTGGCCTGGCCTGGCAATGTAACATGTTATATTATTATTTCGAGGAGGACGATATATAATAATAGGAAAGAAAAGAGGTTTATTTTGTAAGTTTGTATGTTTTGTAAGTTTGGATCCAATTCTAAAAAGCTTTTTCTAACGATTGAAACATAGGTTATTATTCGTGGCTGACATAGGCTATAAATAACATTTATAACCTGCATCTTAGCTGAGGTATCACAATTTTTTTGCGGACAAAGAGTTATAAGTTTATAAGACCAGCAAGCCTCCTTGACTCCATTTAGAATTACTGATTAAAGTTTTTCAAACAGCTTTTTACTCTAGAAGGGATATTTAACAAGCAGGCAGCGAATCTACATACAATTATAGGACAGGAGAATGTAAATAGATTAATAGAAAACCGCCATTTTACAAAGATATACAGGGTTATTTCTAAAACACCGTTAACCGTGCAAGACTGTATTACTATCATCATAAACAACAACTTTTGTTCTATGACTTTTTACAAAACATAATACATTTACCAAAAACAAAAGTTCAAGATTTCGTTGTCCTATCTAACACATTTCAACTCTGTATTTTGCTGTACCTACCTACGCCTCGTCGCGCACTGTCGTAACTCGCTACGCTACGATTACCCCGCTGCCCTTACCCCGCTCCCCTCGCTATTGTGCCAAGACTTGGTACATTTAGAGCGTACAATTTAAATATTTTTATTTTTGTAAGTAAATCTGATGAACTAAAATATGATGAATTTTTAAAAGTCATAGAACAAAAGTTGTTGATTATGATGTTAGCAACTTAGTCCTGAGAGGTTAACGGTGTTTTACAAATAACCCTGTATAGATATTTACGAGCGATAGACTATAAAATAAATGCCTAACGGCCGTTTGACAGGTAGCATTTGTATGTCAAAACAGAAAATGTTCGTGAAAAAATCCCATTGTAGTTTCTATGAATATTTTTTAACTCTTTGCCATTTTAAAACAAAAAACAAAATTCTTTTTCGAAATACTTACTTGTTAAACTGTGAGTCCCTCGTCACAGCTTCGTTCCACTTATAGTCAAGCGACTTCTGCGCTTGTTCCAGCTGATTTTGTACGTAGTAAGCTAGTTTCTTTACAGATGCCACTCGTTTTGTTGTAAGGGGATCCGTTTGGGTCCATTGATGACTATCTTTCGCTCTGAAATAAATATAGTGTTAAGAATAAAATAACATCACGTATGTAACAATCAAAATGTTAGGCAGAGGTGTACTTGCTCTATTACACCCAGTTAGTTGTATTTATTTCGCATGTAATAGGGGGTGAGCTTTTTGCCATCAACCGGGCCCCAATTCAAACCCCATGATTGTTACTGAGAATTTTTTGATGGAAATCAAAAATACCATCCCAACAAGACCGGGAATCGAACCGCTCAGCTGTCGTGATTGCAATCATTATGACTAACGAGGCAGTCAGACCATCAAAAACACGATTTAAAAAAGAAAGAAAGTTACTCTGCATGCGTGCGCGCCTCAGCTACCACTGCACATGCGCGAACCAACTCCAACTTCAGTTGTACGATGGCATTGCGCAACTCATCCGACGAGCATTCCTTTCTCAGTTGTTCTGCATCTTGCGAGTTGTAGCTAAAACTCGAGTTTATTGAGTCGATGTCACGTTGTAACTGTCAAAAGAATTAGTTAGATGTTAGTTGAACAGGCTCTTTTTCTCCGTTATTGTTTTTTATGAAATAAATTATTACATTAGGAAAATAAATGAAAACAATCGTAATATTAGTTCACCATAATGAATATTTTTAAGCTATCAAATAATTTCTAATATCGAAATAAAATAAATAAATAGCATGCAACTATCGTGTGTCGTTGGCTCGATCCCTGTACGGAACTAATATTTGTATGACCATCAGGTAATTGTTTCGGTCAAGCGATTTTCTCGAGCGCATAATAATAATTAACCTGGGAACGATTATTTGGATAAAATCTAGCGCCTATACACGTAATAAGTATATTTTTAATTATTGTCGTTGTCGTCATTTGTCGATCTTTACCTTCAAATATCTCGGTTACGTGACACTTTGGGGTGTTACTGGGCATTTTTTGTTCGTATAAATGTCCTCTATCCATACATACCACATTCGTCGTGGGCCACGATTACGAAAAAAAATATGCCACATCGGTTCTATCCCCTTATCATATAATAGTTTATTTGAGAACTAAATAACTCAAAGGTACAATCTCAATTTAGTCATCTCACCCTCGCCTGAGTCTCCCTAGTCTTCACCATAAACTTGTACAGCTCCATCTGAAAGTCGTTGACTTCCTTGACGAGCATATTCTTCAGCTCCTGATTGGCTTTCATTTCGTTGATCTTCTCTTGTTCTGCTTTAAGTGCGGCGTTCTCTTGCGCTTGAGCTGGTTGGGGTTTAGGACCTAAGGGTGGCGGTTGGGGCTTAGGACCTAAGGGTGGCGGTTGTGCCTGCTGGATAAAATAATAGTTAAGTTAGATGTCCCGTTGGGGCTGCGGGATGTTGTAAGAGTTACCGCGGCCTCGACATAAAGGGCTAAGAAGGAACATGGGTAGTTGTTAGTCAGTAGAAGTCTGCCATTTCCTTTCGCTCTGCCCAATTTGAAGATTTTCCAAACCCCCAAAAAAAAAAAAAGTTTGATGTAGAAAACATAACATAACATCACGCCTGTAATCCCTAATATGCTTACGCCCCACGTTATAGGAGGCGACCCTATTACCATAAACCGGGTATTTAAGGCTCCGCGGCTACAACTCAAAATTTTCTAATGGAAAAACCAAATACCATTTACCAGATTCAGATGGATATTTTATTGGGTAACGCGGTACCCATCGCTAAGATTGGTTATCAGTATTTCAGACACTGACTAACGACTGTTACTGACAAAGATCTACAAAATATTACATCCGGGAGTCGGGACCGACGGCTTAACGTGTTAAGGACAAAAAAAAACATTTTTACCACCGGAGCTTGCGGTGTTGGCTGAGCAATTGGTGTTGGTTTTATTTCCACCGGAGTTGGCTTCTGTTCAATATGTACTGGTGCTGCAACAAGAAACAACGAACTTATTTATATCTGGATAAAATTAAACACAAACATTTTTAGTAAATGTTTCTTGTGACAGACGTAAGTTTACTGTATCGGTTTTAGATTTTGACCATTCAAAAAAGCAGCTAGTAAAAGAAGTTATGGGTTAGCTAGTTCCATCGACGATCTCATCTTTGTTCCGAGGATAAGATTGAGGGCAAGAGCCCATTTAATATATTTAAAAAAACACTTAAATATTTTGCGCACTAACACAGACGACGCCACTGACTTGTGCGAACTTCATAGCAACAGAAGATGACTCAAAATATTATCTTGTTAAGCCATCTTGACTTACAATGTTGAAATTATGAAGTACAATCTTGGTGACAACAATGTTTTCTTCTTGAAAGTAGAAGGTCGTAAGTCAAACTAAACGTCAAGCTATTGCGTTGTGAGATTGCCTATGGACTTTTGATCGAAACTGTACCTACCAGAAAACAGTGAGGTCTGGGACTGCGCGTAGCTGGGCGGTTTGGGTATGTTCAGAATGCTGCCGTATTGAGTAGATGGCGCCACCGCTTGCGGCTGTGGCTGTGGCGGCGCTAGTTGTACTGGCTGCATGGCTTGTGGCTGAAGAAAAGAGCAATACCTTGAACATACGAGTTGAATTTGTCATAGCAGCTTGCATAATCATTTTAAGCTTATTATTGCTCCCATAAGGAGTAATTCTCACACTGAAATCGAATAACTACAGGCCTAACACTAAACTAACGCGGTGCATTTGGTCTCTGAGATGTGATACACTAATAAACGTAGCGTGAGCTTTAAGGAACCGTGTGGACTAGTCATCACTTAACCCGGGCAGCGAGTGCACGCATCCCTGAACTGATTCATCTACTTACTGATAATTTGGTGGTTTTATTCTAAACTTTAACTAGCGTTTCTAGTGAACACCACATTTTCGTCTTGACCCGTTGTTTCTATAACTATCTTTTATTGCAGTATTAATTTAATTTTACTTCTATCTGAAAGTCTTCAAATCCGAAATGGGGTAATTCGCTGAAGAACCAGGGTCACCGACATAGCTCTCAGAATATGCAAGTTGAAGTGGCTCGAAAAACCGACAACCGATGGGGAAGAAAGGTTCTCGAGTGGCGACCACGAACCGGTAGACGCTGCGTCGGTAGGACCGACGACATCGTGGTCGCGGGCTGCCAGTGGATGCAATAGGCTTGTTGCCGTTCGTTATGGCGCTCTATGGGGGAGGCCTTTGTCCAGCAGTGGACGTCTAATGGCTGATGATGATGATGATGCTCGGCAGTTTTCTGAACTGGTCCTATTTGGCGTAGCCGTGAGATGCACACACTATTTTGTGTTAATATTTTAGTTTCGTTTTATTTTATTAAATGTTTATTTATTATATTTTATCTCCCAAAGTTAATTTTATTCATAAAATGTTGACCACTTTTCTGAAATAAAAACTCTTTGCTAAGATTTAAACAAGTAGGTACCGTTCGTTTTGACGGAGTATCTTGAAAAACCGTGCGATTTACATTACATTACCGCACAAGTACGTAATGAGATACATTACGATATTGAAATTGGTGAAATAAGAGACCCTTTACGAGCAAATGTGTTATGAAAATTATTACCTTTGCCGGCGGGAGAGGCGCGGGCGCGGGTGCTTGTGCGGGCGCGGGCGCAGCTTGAAGGGGAGCCTCTCCTGGGATCGCACTAGTAGAAAATAAATTAACAAAAAAATACAAGTTCATATGAAGTAGTAAAATAAAAGTCAAGATTGAAAGAAAAATAAACGGTTAATATTTTATTTATCCACGGGAATGTTGTTTATTATAACCGTAGAATATCACAATGAAATCCCCATTTTCACGAACACTAGGCATACTTACATGGATACCTAGTTAAGAGCACGTTGTTTGATATTCCAAAAAGGCAATGTCCATTCATTAAGTATTAGTGAAAACGGAGATAAACCTATAATAGTTCTTACAAAGTCACCTTCGTAAAGGATGATAATATGACTAGAAAGGAGTTGTAGGATTAGATGACCAGTAATAGAGAAGTATGGAAGTAGAAGAAATATTGCGGCGTCACCGACTGCATTGGCTATTTGACTACTGTTAAAAAATCACGAAAATGTTATGTTATTTCAAAGAACAGAAATAAAATTAGTACATTATGGTACAAGTGTGTAATGTTGGTGATTACCGCTGAGGCGCCATTAAGAGCCGAGCCGTTAGGTGAGGGTCATAATGTGTTTTTTTTTTGGCTTTTCGCGGATATCATTCTAGCCACATCCAAAATCAAATTTTTCTAGTTGAAATTATCTATTTAAATACGAAGTAGCATAAAATGAGCTAATAATAAATGTACTTATTTAAGTTAATATTTTTTTCTTACTTTTGAACACGATCTTTTTGTATCGAAACTTTTTTAAGAACAAAGTAACTCAACCAAAAAAAATCCTATAACTCACTTGTGAGTAATAGTAATAAAAAAGTCACAGTTTGATTACAGGTGTCATTATGTGCCTAATCGCGGTGAAATTAGAGCCATTTTTATGAGCAAGTGTGTTGAAAAAGGATAAAATCGCTCAAAAAATGGAGTAGTAATGGACATACTTTAGAAGTTTTTGGTGGGAGCACTTCCTATCCTTGTCGCGCAAATCGGCCATTTAACGTAACTATGGCGGTATAAAATATGACGTCACATTTTGTAGCGCTGTCTTTGTCTAGCACGTCATTTAAAATCAGTTTCAACTAAGCCATTTTTTAAATGGTTTTATTACGTTTTTTACACATCGTCTTACTTCTGTTCATTCTTTGAAATATTTTTTTCCATTTTCGTAATTTTTTAACAGTAGTCTAATAGCCAATTGGAATATGGGCAAGAAATTGATGATGAGTTGTCACCTAGTCATCACAGCGGCCGGTAAAGCAAGTTGTTGAGGAGGCGTGCACAGTTGGGGAGCCTGCTTATTCAAGTTGATAATGTTGAAAATGATGAGCAGCCCGCTTTGTGACAACACGTGGAGTAGCGGCATATGGGGCAGTGTTGTGTTCTCATCTGCAATAGAATATTTCAAAATACATACATTTGGAATGGCCCCTTTTATTACAAGTAGGTATTTTTAGTAGAATATGATAACAAACACACTTTTATTGAGGAACAGACGTTTGACGAAGCTCAGATGCATATACGTTATATACGTAAAGGATTTACCCATGAATTTATATGTTCATTTTGATGTACTGAATATGTGTTAATCGTGTGTGCGTCTGAGGTCCTTTCAATTTTTAAAGCAAAGCATAATTAACAGTCCCACTGCTACAAAACAGGATTCCTTTCTAAGAGACGAGGTATGACGTAAGCCACAACGAGGCCCAGTGTAGGCTGACCGTGAACGTTATTTCTTCTTTTTTATATATAGTAGTTGTAATTTAAAATTACCTACTAATAATATTTCTTTTTTCAAAATATCGGAGTTTTTAAATGAAATTGTCAACATGGTAAATATTGACAATTTTATAAACGTTTTCAGTGTTAATGAAGATGTCACAAAAAATCGCGGTAAAGGTACATACCCCACTGAATTTGATGCGTAGCGCAAGTGTCGATACAAACGCCCACAGGATAGTTCTCCTGTTTCTTATCTGTTAAAGGCAGCTCCGGTCTTGCTTCATCAGTCTATAAACAAAAGCACGTCATCTATATGGGCCGTATAATTATACAAACATACAAACTAATCTTCGGTACTACTGCTAAAAGGAAGCAACATTATATGCGATTGTTCGACAATCCCATATAATGTTGCTAATGGTTACATTCAAAATGTTCACGTGAGTACATTCCGTACATAACGGGAGCGAAGCCGCGGGCAATAGTTAGTAATAGATACATGGAGAACTGACTACTGCTCTCTTGCTGATGAAATTCTGATTCAGTCGTAATATTAGTCAACTAAATCGGGATGTTTGCTGACAAAAAAAATATAATTCTAATTTGTCCGTCAGTTAGATTATCGAAAAATAGTGAATACGTATTTTTTGTTTTATTAAATCAATAAAAATTTACAAAGATAAAACGCGTCAAATATTTTAGTGGGGGCAAAATCGTGGCGTCACAATAATGTGACGCCACGATTTTGTTTTGTTAACTACCCTATTTTTATTACCTGACACCACTGAACCCAGTTAGCTCCATCAGCAGATCCAAGAGTTGCAATTTCCATAGCGTTTGCTGACGCCGACATTATCATATTCCTGATGAAAAGAAAATCAATTAATTTGTTTGACTATTAGCTGTATGATGTTGTGTTATATTTCGTGAAATCATTTGTGTGGTACATTATGCAATGGTTATCTTCTCATCATCTGCCTAGCCTTTTTCCAACTATGTGGGGGTCGGCTTCCAGTCTAACTGGATCAGCAAGAATACCAGTATTTAAAAAGGAACGACTGCCCATCTGACCTCCACAACCCAGTTAGTTTGGCTTATACAATAGTTGGTACGACTGTCAAAGATCTACAAATAATAGCCGGGATCAACTGCTTAACGTGCTTTCCGATGCATGGGGAAACTGGATATGTAACAGGTGGTCACCTATCCACGGACCAACCTAGGCAAGCACAGCTTAACCTAAAGATCGACCCGGTCGGGTATTCTTATTTAGCTTACAAGCTCCTAAAGTAATAACGAGATCAGAAAGGGATAAATAAATAATGTTTGCTATGGCTTTAAATTATAATATTCTTACCATTGCGCCAATCCTTGCAAATAATAGTACCAAGGCCTGTTTGACCCTATGCTATAGCAAATATCTTCATAGTTCTGACAGCTGGGCTGTCCAGCTTTTGGGGTATTTATGATGGTAACAACTGCAAGAAAAAATTATTAAGATTAATAAGTTATTGTAGGCTTAGTGAGATGTTGCATAAGGATCCACATTGCATTATTTAGCTTTTGAAGGTTCTCCAAGATATAAGAGGAAGCAGGCAGGGTTAATTCTTTTTTCGTTTGATAATTTAATATTCAAATGACCCCGCCTGCATCCAAGTTTTGTTTAATTTAAAATGTGCTTGTTTTTTGCTTTTCAGTGTTTTCAGTCGGGTTTTATAGTTTTTGAACAACTTTTTGTATTTCAAACTTTTTAGTTCTTTTGTGTTTGTTCTTTCGTTGGTTGCGTAAAATTCTTCGCAGATGATTTAACTTTTGTGTTTGTTTATAAGATGTTCCTTCATGCACCGCCCATGTTCCTTCTTAGCCCTTTGTGCCGAGTAGTGATGCAACGAATATTCGCGTTCGCATTCGCGGATATTCGCATATTTTTGCATATTCGTATTTGCATTCGCAACATTTCTGCGAATGTTTTGCGAATATGCACATCAGAAAAAAAAACTATTTGAAGATAGATTAATAAAATCAAAATCCATTAATTTCTTACGTTTTTTAATGCAAGGGAAAGTAACTTAACCTCGTAAGCAAATGATCATCTAGATCTACACTTTATGATTTGGTATTGTTTATTTATTATTTTACTTTGGGTTATGAAACTTCGAAATTAAATTTTCATTAGAACTTATAAGACAAATAATAAAATATGTATTTATGTGACACTTGCCCAGAGCGGGAGGAGTCATTTGATGATAGTGGGATATCATCAAATGACTCCTCCCGCTCTGGGCCCCGAAAAAAATAAAGTGATTTAGATTCGTGTTTGAGTTTTTCACATTTTTTCTTAGTACTTATTTATTGTTCACTGCTTCCATTTAATTCGGTCAGCATCGCCAAGTGTAAAATAAGTCTATATTTCACTAGAAGTTGACTTACTCATGTTAATTTAAGTTTGTTATTTATGTTATTACGTCTTTTTTATATTTTTTATTATAATATCCTTTTTAAATATTTAAGGAGGGTTCCCATCCCATCCTGACGAAAAACTACCCGCGTTCCTTCTTAGCCCTTTGTGTCGGAACCGCGGTATCTCTTTCGAACAACCCGCAGCCCCGACGGAACGGAATGACACTTCGGATGAGTTCGTACCATTTCGGCAATTCTCGGAAAAAATAACAAACGGAACGCACCTCGAGACTCACCAAATCATAGACAATAGGGTAGTTACCAAAAAAATGCTAATTAGTACGTCAGATCATCATCATCATCATCATTTCAGCCGAAAGACGTCCACTGCTGGACATAGGCCTCCCCTAAGTGTCGCCACATTGACCGGTCCCGTGCGTCTCGCATCCAGCGGATCCCCGCAACCTTCACCAGGTCATCGGTCCACCTAGTGGGAGGCCTTCCAACGCAACGTCTTCCAGTTCGCGGTCGCCACTCCAGAACTTTTCGACCCCATCGGCCATCCGTTCTGCGAGCAATGTGCCCTGCCCACTGCCACTTAAGTTTGGCAATTCTTCGGGCTATGTCGGTAACCTTGGTTCTCATGCGGATGTACTCATTCTTGATTCTATCACGCAAAGTAACTCCGAGCATAGCTCTCTCCATTGCCCTTTGGGTGACTTTGAGCTTTCTGATGAGGCCCATTGTGAGCGACCACGTTTCGGTCCCGTATGTAATCACTGGCAACACACACTGGTCATAGACTTTCGTCTTGAGACACTGTGGTAAGTTTAATAATAATAATAATAACTGGACCGTCACGAGATTTCCAATAAATATTGGACACGTATTTTTTAACAATGAAGATGATACAGTGCTTTAAAAACTCGTGTGTCGTCATATTCTATGACATTAGTATGGCATTTTTTACCAGTCAGTGACTTCACAAACCCCCACTCAATTCTTTGACGCGTTTTATCTTCGTCAATTTTTATTCATATGAACAAACAAAAAACACGTACCTATCCAAAATTTTTTGATAATCTAACAGACGGACTAATTAGAATCACATTTTGTTTAGTCAGTAAACATCCCTATTGGCTTTAAATTTGAACAAAACTGAACATTCGTATCCGCGAATGTTCAAAAAATTACATTCGTTGCATCACTAGTGCCGAGGCCGCGGTATCCCTTTCGAACAACCCGCAGCCCCGACGCCCCATCCCGACCCTTGCTGGAGCCAGTCCGCGACGCTGAGCCAGTAGTTTTAAACCAGCCCATAAATAATCAAATAATCAAACCTCAAACAAACTGTCCCTTTGCTGCCCTACCCAGTGACTATCTTAGCCTAGACTCACACCATGCAGAGGATGCCCTTAGCGCGCTGTCACTTAGTCTAAGTTACGCCTTAGGTGGAGGCCTTACACTCAAGCCATGCAGAGGATAGACCAGGTAAGCAGAAGCGACCATCATAGGTTGACCCAAACTAAAATAAACCAAATATGTAAGTTTGGTTGTATTCTCAAAACTAGTTTTATAAATACCTGGGCGACTGTTATTCGTAGCATTCTTATAAACAGCAGCAAACTGAAAGGTTGATATCCAGTACACTGCCAATGTTTCCACTGGTGAATTCTCAAACAAGTTAGGTGCAGGAATAGTCTTGGCTGGTGTTAGATCTGGCTTGAACTGACTGAGGGTACCGTCGCTGTTGCCAGTCACCAGTTGCTTACCCTTGGGACTCCAGCAAAGGCATCTGAGGAATCAGAATGTTGTTAATAATCTGATTATGATACAACAACAGAGTGAACAGGGTTCTACAGAAGAAAGAATTAATCTGTTTCTCCGTATTATAGTCATATGCTAATAATAGAATGTCAGTAACATAGCTGGAACAACTGTAAATCCCGAAAGATCAGGCAGAGAGAGAGAGTGTACCTAACAAGTACACTCGCATTTCGCCAGTTATGTTTAAGTCCAACCTGTTACCCGTAGACCCCATTGGGGGGCGAGGCTATTATAATAATATTCCACAACTATCACACAACGCCATCTAGTCCCAAGCTAAGCAGAGCTTGTGTTATGGGTACTAGACAACTGATAAATATACTTATATATTTCTAAATACATACATATTATAGATAAATTACACCCAGACACAGAACAAATGATCGTGCTCATCACACAAACATTTGTCCTGGGTGGGAATCGAACCCACGACCTCCGGCATAGCAGTTAGGGTCACTAACCACTAGACCAACAGGCCAGTTATTGCCATCAACACGGCAGAAATTCAGACTCCAGAGCTGCTACTGAGAAATTCCTGATGGAAAATCCAAATAAATAACACAGGGAATCAAACCTAGGTCTCAACTCTTGTTTCAATAAGTGAGTAAGGTATAACCCCGTCGGGGCTGCGGGATGTTGTAAGACATACTGCGGCCTTGACATGTAGGGCTGAGAAGGAACATGGGTGGTTTTTAGTTAGTAGAAGTCTGACACTCCCTTTCGCTCTGCCCAAGAGCGGGAGGGGTTATTTGATGATTTCCCAACCCCCAAAAAAAAAAAGAGGTATACTTGTGAAAGTGACCCCCACCACCAAGATGCACACAAACGGCAACGGTTCCACATTATGACTTCATGGAGTTACACAAGACTTAAATTGAAAGACACTTACCTTGCCTTAGAAGGCACTTTCTTAACCTGAGAAGTGCTAACTTGTGACACAAGGAGTGTGCCATCGTAGAAGGCTATGGCTATGGTATCAGGGATGCAAGGGTTCCACTGTAAAGCTGACACAAACGTGGATGGGTTTACATCACACCTGATAGCTAAACATGGTGCTGCATTCTGTAAAGTTATGATTGTCATTGCAGTCATCATAATATTGTCACATTAGAAAACATTTATAAGATACATTGATTTTATTCGAGTTCATTAAAAACTTGAATTAGTCACTTTTATCACTTTGGGTATTTGTCTTGCCTGAAGCTGAAACTGAAGTTTCAGCAAATGTCAATTAGTCTAGAATTAGAGAATTCTTCAGACGCAAGGGCAGAAATATCGCCATGGTCACTTTTGCCTAGGCAGCTCGAATATGAGGGACGTTTACTGGGGCCTGTAGTATTACTTATTCCGGTGTCTTTATATTTTTATAACAGTTTGGGTTTTGTGATTTGCTATTTAAAAATAAATAGTTCGAGGTTACTTTGTGGTTTCTTTTAAAAAAATTAAATGATCTTATCCATGAGACTAGGTTATAATCTGAGGTCAGGTGGTTGAGGTGAAATTGTACCAATGATGAATTGTCCACTTTCATTCAACAAAGTAATTGAATGGGACTAGCTGTACTTATTCAACAAAGTCTTCACTTGTACTCAAAAGCAGATAATTGTATTGATAAGAAAAGGTGAGTGTAAATTAATAAGGTAATTTACCTGATTCTGAAAGTCAGCAATCTTGTAGATTGTCAGTAGTTGACCACCAGTTACCGCTAACAGTTCCTGGTCACAGCTCGCAGCAATGTGGGTTGGCTTCTCTTGGAGTTTAACAGTTGTGTGCTGTGGTTCACAGTCTTTGTCAATCAGCTGTTGTAAGTAGTATGCTGAAGAAATTATAAAAAATATAGAAGAAAGTTAGGTATTTAGATCAAAATTTTAAGTAGTTCAAGGTCATACATTTTCTAAAAACAGTCAATATGAATTGCATTTTATACAATTATTAATAACAAAAAATATTGGAGCAAGAGAGAAAGTAATGGAGCAGTTCTTGAAACAAATTTTATTAAAGCAAATACTTCATAATGTTGAAAGAATATAAAATTATGAATGCATTCATACCTGACAGGTGTCCATCTGGAGAAGCAGTAAAAACTATGCCATACTTGCTGGCACAGGCAACCAAGTTGTATCCTCGGTTAGGCAGTGGATCAGTTGTATTGAACACTCTGATTTTACGCTGCAGTTTGTACAGCAGATTCTAAAACGCACACATTGTTATGATGGCTTTTACAAATTTATACTCAGCATGTCAATCTAGAATCATGCATTAAATCCATGGTTAAACAACATGCATAGTTCTTAACATGGATTGATAAAAACTACACAACTACAGCAGATTCAACCAAACAGATTTGGATGCTGATGGTGTCTCAAAGCAGTGATTGTGACACACGCTAGGTAGTTGTAGTTAGTGTGTAGATCTGTTGGTAGGTGGGTCGTTTAAGTTGAAGTAGAAGTGCAAGGTTAGGAGATTTCATTTACTCTGGACTAGTACAATAATAACCTGTAACCTGTGTGAAAAATCGATTATATTTATAATGGGTAAAAAAAGGGTAATCAAAATGGTAGATTAAAATGGACTAAAATTCAAATTCTAAAGTACGGTTGTAAAAAAATACTTTACTTACCGGTTCGTCGACCGAATTCGGCCCAAATACCACCTCCATTTCTTCGAAATAAGTTTGGCTTGGAAACAAATGTATGCAATATTAAATAATCCTTCTTTTCTCACACTGTGTTTGTTATTGTTGCACTTTTTTGTTGGATTAGAACAGAAAAACTGATTTCTACCAAAAATATTAGCAAAATCTGTCACAAGCACAACTGAAAATCTCAAATGTCAACATCACCTCAACTGTCACTTTATTTTTTACCGACGGAAACTTGGACACTCGGCTTTTAGAACAATGGCATCGAACACATGCTGTATCACCCCACGTTAGCTCTTTGATATTTCGAATAATGCTTAAATATTTACGGTGTACGTACTCTGGCGTCAATAAATATATATAACGACAACTGCCTTCGATCGTTCATGACGAAAGTCGCTTGCACCCTGAGTTTGAGCATTTATAGTACTTTCGGAAAGTAGATCTGAAGTTGCCTGAGGAGCGAGTTGAAAGTAATACTTTTCAGCCCTAGTGAGAATCGAATTTTATTTAAAAAAAAAAGTGTGACTAGGAGCAAGGCTATTGTCATTGCCATCAACCGATGTAATTGGGGGCAAGCCTATTGCCATCAACCAAAAAATATCTATAGTCTACTCTAAAACTTTACATAATATACAAAGGAACATTAACCTACCGCCTCTCTCTCACCAAGTGATATATCGTTTACCCCCTCCACTTTTGAAACTTTAATAAGGGGTCAATTTCTACGTATACAGGGTGGTGCCGACATTAAGACAATAAATGTAACCACTGATGGTTCTAGCTAGTTCATAGGAACATTGGTATACTATAAAATTAATCCTAACACTGACATTTTTATAAAAAAAGTAAAAGTAAACTAAGTGGCATAAAACTGTAAACGAAATACAATACAATTTACAAACAAACATTACACTAAGAATAATTTGCACCGATTATCGTGTGGGAATAAAATGAAACAAACGGATTTGGCAAAGACATTTGGGTAGTTTACGGTTGTATCGTCGGCACAACTCTGTATAAATGACTGTACCCATGGAACTAAAAAAACGCTCTTTAGTTATTTTCTTAAGTCAGTGCTCAGTGTTGGTTGCTTGGTTAGTTATTCACTTTTATAGCTGTTAGATTAGTGCCATTCTTATTTATAAAGTAGGAGAAAAAAACTTAAAAAATTTGGCCGGTTTTGAGGGTTGAAGCGCCAGGGTAGCCCGCAAAATTAAAATTTTATAACTTTTTTGCAATTTGAAGGTCAGTGTCAGGTTATATGTTGATTATAGATATTTTTCGAAAAGGCCATAACCTAAGTAAAGTTCAAGTTATTTAAAGCTTATCTAAAAAATCGGAACAAGGGTTACAAGAAACAAGAAGTGGTACAAAAATATTTAGCATTTATTTTAAAAAAAGTGTCTTATTTGATAAATAGATACTTCATCCTTAAGGTGGAAGCTCACATCTGGCCCGCGAAATTCTAATTTTCTTACGTTTTTGGCAATTTGCAGGCCAGTGCTTGGTTGTATGTTTATGAAAATTTGATTTGCGACTGTAAGACGTATGAAGTTACCGAATTATAACCATCAAAATTATCAATACAACCCTCCAAGTTCATTTTCATGTCAAGATTGATTTTTGCATGTAAAAGTCATTCTTTAGTAATTTAGTCGTCGTTCTTTAGTAGTTAGTAATTTTGATGGTTGACGACTTTTTCGAGGTCATAGTCATTCCTCGAATTATATGAACTTGGAGGGTTGTATTGATGATTTTGATGATTATAATTCTGTAACTACATACGTCTTACACTCGCGTCCAACATTTCAATCAACATACAACCTAGCACTGGCCTGCAAATTGCAAAAAACGTAGGAAAATTTGAATTTCGCGGCTATCCTGACGCTTTCACCTTAAATGAAATACTAGCACCTGCTTTTTTGTGGGTAGATAATAATGTAATATTAAATTTAAATGTTAGGTAGATACCTACTAACATTTCTTTGAAGATCAAACGCAGAATTTTAGGTAGGTAAATAAAAAAGTATGAAACAGTGATCCTGTAGTTTCCTTATCTTTAAAAGTATTCCCATAAAATAATTTATTCATTCGGGAAACTTAAGGAACTTTTTTACCAGCCAACTGAGAGTGGCTTCTGGGTGAGGTAACTTAAACAGATTATAGTAAAACATGTATCTCCACGATTCCACTTTATACAGATCCTTGGGATCATCATCCGTCAAAGCTTTGACGAATGTCTCTATGATATTCTCGTCTTTCAAAGAATCGTATCCTGCGTTGTGAGCTGCGCCGGTAGCTGACTGGAGATAATTAGAGAGAGTTGTGATCCTTTTCCCGTAAAAAGATTTCTGTTCGTCATTCAAATGTTCGAGCATTGTGTTTCCGTGTGCCCCTTGACTTGCTATTATGTTGCTGGAGGCAACGAAGCCACCTGGAATAACACTCACATTAAAATACATTTATAATATAAAAATATACTTATTGTAAAACTGGGAGGTTGCAGATACCACAGTTAAAGAAAGAAAAAATATTTATTGGTTTCACACAGGGCAAAACAAATTGACAAAGATTAAAAATGTAAACATAAGAGAAACACAATAGGGAATCGGACTAAGTCAAAAAACAATTATTCTAATTAGTCCGTCAGTTAGATTATCGAAAAATATTGGATACGTGTTTTTTGTTTTATCAAATTAATCAAAATTGACGTAGAAAAGATGTGGTTGTTACGTCATTTGTAGGTAAAAAATGTACTATCATGTGACGTTTTCGAAGCACTGTATTGACTTCATTTTTTGTTTATGTGAAAAAGAAAAAATACGGCTCCAATATTTTTTGGAAATCTATCTGACGGACTAATTAGTCTTTTTTGTCCGATCCCCTATTAGGTCACGATTAGGATCGGAGGAGTGATATCCAAAGTATTCCGCGCATTTAACAGGGACAGACCAACAACAACCATTATGAAAGGATGTTGGAGGATCCTGCCTTTTTTTTTTTGGCGGGTGGAAAATCATCGAATAACCCCTCCCGCTCTTGGGCAGAGCGAAATGAGTGTCAGACTTCTACTGACTAAAAACCACCCATGTTCCTTCTTCGCCCTCTATGTCGAGGTCGCGATAACTAGTGTACAACCCGCGGCCCCGACGGGCGTCGGCCCTTTCGGGCCCCTCCCATGTTGCTGACATGTCTTTGAGGCGCGCGTGGAACACGATCGACACGGCCTGTTTTCGTTGTGAGACGGACGGACGGCGAGTTAACCCATCACTCACCGTCCACAGGCCCGCGTCTAAGGTGGCCGGAGGTCATCGCGTGACCCCCGACGCCCGGAGCTCCTCCCGCGGCCGCTAGGACGAGAGGTTCTCTCCCTCTCTCGTTCCGCCACCTCCTTCGCTAGCATCACTGCTTCGCAGAAGGAGGCGACGGCGTCCCATTCCTCCTCGCCCCGGACCATGGCTTGCACCAGGGCCGGACGCGAGAGGTCGCCGCCGCCGATCGCCGCTACGAGAGGAGGATCCTGCCTTAAAGAGCATAATTATTAACGATCAATCTGTTCTACATTGCATTCCATTAACATCTTCGTCTATTTAATTTTTAATACGTAACATTTGATTATTATGACCATTATGACCATTATACCATAGCTTCATTTTAAATAGGACCAAGAAGCAATTACCTGGTACAAAAGCCACGGCACTCAACCCGTGTCTTCGCTGCTCCATCCGCAAAGCTTTCGTCAAAGCTAGCACGCCCGCCTTGCTGGCACTATAGGCTCCGAAGCCAGGTAATGGCTGTAAGCCGCAGTGGCTCGCCACGTTAATTATACGGGGTTTTATGGACCCCGTGTTCTGAAATATAGAATGAGTAATGGCTATCATCTTTACCTATAGTATTGAACAGAAAATGAGGTCTTATTTTAGCCTTTGGGAAACCTATTGAAAAATTACTACATTACATGCGATTTCTCTGTTCCTGCAAATGTTGTATGAACGATATTTTTCAGTACTTAGTACCTACCTAAATATAGGTACAGTTATTGTTTTTCTAAGTTAACCAATCTAAAGTACCAATCATAAAATTCTCGTAGGAAATACCAAGTGCAGTATTACTGTTGGCGTATTGTGTCGATAACTCGATAGACCTCTCTACTTTGATAGACCGCGCTACTGTACCTACAGCAGTGGTTCCTAACGTTTTCAATATTGTTACCCCTGTCTTATTAGAAAAACTGATTTTACCCCGGCCAATAGTTACCGATCGAATGTTATCAATACAAACAAAAGTAGCAAATACAAAATATTTGAATGAATCACAAACTACCAGTGGCGGATTTAAACATTTGCCGCCCGTATTCTATTCAGATTTTACCGCCCCTACTGACCTCTGCAATTCGATACCCTAGTAGGTACACTGTCATATTAATAACTTTTTTGTCAGTTAAATTGTTACTTCTTTTTTAATTTGTGTATTATCATCCACATTACATCAGCTTTTTCCCGTTTTGTATGAAAGTGCACAAGGGGATCGTTGTTTAAGTCCCTAAATTATTTAAAAACCCATGATTTAGTGAGGATTACGCAAGATTAGTATACCTACTCGTATAAGTGGCAGGCGCGTTCTATGATTTTGGGACACTTTGGGGTGAAAAAAAAAATACCTACGTCCAAATCGATTAAAACATAGGAAATATAATAAAAAAAAATCAACACCGACTATAGAGACGGCGCGGCGGCGGCGGCGGTGTTTTGCGTCTGTACAGCATACATAATTTTTGAATATTAAATTGTGTTTGTAAAAATAATACTATTATTAAACATGAAAATTTAAAACAATTAATAACTTACTTATATGAAGAAGTAATATTTTTTTCATACGGCTCGGATGTTCAATCTGCCTCTTATTGCAATACTTAACAAAACGCACTTGTATCAAAATGTACCTAGGTACTATTACCGCACTTTGCTTTCCGCGCAAAACAGCCTAACATGAACTATGGAAAATTCAAATACTTATACCTTTGAATGAAATTGGAAGCAGGCAGGAATGGACCCCCCATTCTATTTTCATTTCATAATTTAATATTCAAGTCAACCCCGCCTGCTTCCAGTTTATTTTAATTTAAAATGTGCTTGTTTTTTGTTATTCAGTTTTTTCAGTCGAGTTTTATAGTTTTTTAACAATTTCTTTTTTATTTCCAACTTTTTCGTTATTTTGTGTTTTTGTTCTTTCGTTGGTCGCGCAAAATTCTTCGCAGATGATTTAACTTTTGTGTTTGATAATAGGTTTTGTGACTTTTAATTTCTTTTAAACATATAAAGTTGATAAGACAGAGAGGCTTTCCTTTAAACAGCATAAACTAGGTACTATTTTCAAGCTCTGTACCAAAAATCAATTAAATAGGAGCAGTAGTTTAGTCGCAAATGATTTTTTAAATTTTTACCCCGTTTGAACACGATGTATCTTTCCTAACAGCTGATTATGTCTATACGCATAGGTCATGCATCTTAAAACGATAAATCTGAGATGCGTTGTTGCAGCTCTGACACAACTCACAAGTACAACCAAATTTTAATATTATCGCTAAAAGATGGCATTGCAAACAGGAAATAAAATAAATACACACTCGTGCACTTTCACTACGACAGTGACAATCATAGCAAAACATCCCGCGCGTATACAAAGAAATAGAAATAGGTCTTTGTCTTTGTTTGTTTTGTCTTAGAATTAGTTCATTTGAAAAAAAAAATCCTCACTTTTGGTGCTTTTTATTTTTGTACCGTATCGAATTAATACTAAACACGTATAGTAGTGCAATTTAATGTCCCTCTCTCATATCAACTTTGTTTATGTTTCATATATTTTTGTAATCTCCTTTTAATACCCTACTCGATGGTAATGGTATTTTTTTAATTCGCTATAATTATGTCCCCCAAAATCCGCAAATTTCTTTGTTTTTTTTTTAATTTTAATGTAGCCAGTGACACGCGCTCCATTAAGACGAATCTAACGACGTATATTTTATTCAAATCCCCTTATCCGTTTAGAAGTTATGAGGGAAAAGAAAAGGACATACATACGTACACGCCAAACACATAACCCTCCTTTTGGGCTTCGCCGCAGTCGGGTAAGAATGGTTCATTAAAGCAATCGCCTAGTGGGTTTTTGTTGCCCACTCTAATTTGGGCGCTCCCTCTATTTCGTTTCAACAATTCATAGAGGTAGAGAAGTTTTTTTTATGATTTAGGCATGAAACTTCAGATAAGAGAACACTAACTAAAATTCAAGAGCGAGCGAAGCGAGCTCGAAAATTTTTGCTCCTCGCCTCGGAAAGGTAATTTTTATGATTGATTTCTTTTTGACGGAAGCTATGAAGAGAGTACTACGTGGCGATCTATTATTTTATACTTTTATTTAGTTACGCATTTAATTACTTTATTTGATTCTTTGCTACCCCCAGAGAATAGATGTTATACCCCTGCGGGAGTAATTACTCCCGGAACCACTGACCTACAGGATGCTAACGAAATAGACGGCCAAACTGTTACTAGGTAACAGGTACTAGGTACGTATGTCAGTAAATCATTTTGAACCAATATTTCATAGCTAGTTTAAAATTTGATCCATTCAATTAGAAAGAAAAATCTATGAATGTTTTCTATGTGGGGGTCCGGAATATTGTATTGAATAAGTACGTAGCTGTCGTTTGGGTGCCGATAGGTATCTCTTCCACCATGTTTGTATTTTTCTCCATTCTAGTAAATCACGGAAATAAAACAACAACCTTTTTAAAGATGAAGTAAAACAAACCAAAATAAAAATACATTACTAAAACGCGGAACATCATAAATAAACAAATCCAGGCTTACGTTTTCAATTAAACGTTTTAAACAAAAAAATATTGTCATTTTCCCTATAGGGTGATATTATTTTGTGGGCTTACGATGCTCAGCATTCCGGTTGCCCAGAAAATAATGTTTACGAAGTCAATTTCATTTCGAGGAAGAATCCTATTTCATTTGTTTTGCGTAGAAATCACACGATTATTTGGGCGGTATAAAATTTTCTATCGTTGATAATACAATACCTGTTTCCGGGAAGCCGCAATAATATGAATTTTAACTTGTTGCCACGGACACCGTTATTTGGGAATTTGGGATACGGTAGGACAACGACTTTGGAAGTAATATGGCTACACCCGAAGTCCCAAAACATATTATAGATACATAATATTGTATATGTTCTCGAATATATTTTGTTTACGTATCTGTTTCATATTGATGTTACAATAAAAATGACTCAATTTGTTTTTTTTTTATGAAATGAGAAGCTCTATACAAAGATACTTGGTTTTTATTATTCGCTTTGTGTCGTATCATACATCAGGAAACATATATCAGGCATGTTTTCTCATCTACGAATAAATTGCTAAAGCCCTACAAAAACACAAGTAGAAGAGGTATAAAAGTATTTTCTTGATTAGCATCAAGGGTAACCTAGACCAAACGTAGACATATCTTACTATCTGTGTATTAGTATCTTATTCTTCGGGATGCTTTAGTATTGAATACAGGATTTTATCTGCAGCAATCAGGCTGTGAGCGTATTGCAATATTTTATACTGCCTTGATAACTGGTGAGGGCATTATTTCCATCAGCATAGGTAAGTAAGCTATTCATACGAAAGATCGAAAGCTCTTATTGAGAAAATTATTAATTTTCCTTGGTATTGTAATGTATATCGCCAGGGCATCAAGTTACCACAAACTGTCTTTCTCCGAAATAATTTTAAAAACTAAAACGTGTTGTAGATTTAGTTACAAATCGAATGAGAAAGTTTGATCAAGTTCTTCAAATCTAATATACATACATGCCTTACTGGAGAGTTCTGTCCTTTTCACCTCACCTAACATAAGAAATGGGCGAAGGGTTTGCTTTATCTTATTCGACGGAAGGTTGACGCAGTGGTTAAACGACTGGCTGTTGCGCTGCGTGTCACAAACGCGTGCTGCGTCAAAAATTTGTTTGTGATTGTGAGTTGTAATTGTTTGTTAACGCACCCACGATACAGGGGAAAATCATAGAGTAGCAACAACAAAAAAAGCGTTTTACCTACTTTTGACAAAAAAATACTTTTGATTTTGATTTGGCTGAGAAAAATAGGTGACGTTTAAGAGAAATAGAAGACGGTCTTAGATACTAACCTCTAAAGCACTCAGCCTCAGGTCAGGCAAGAATGCAGTTGTAACCCTCATGGTACCAAGCAGGTTGACGTTTATAGGGCTTTCAATCATAGCTGGGGTTTGCCATTCATAGTCACCGATTGTCATTACTCCGGCGTTGTTGACAATAGCATGGAGCTCTGAAATTATGATAATTGAATTACTTAGTTCCACATTTTTCAGGGTCTGAAGCAATTTCTCACGCAGTCAAGCAAAGTGATCATATTACTTTTGCCCTTAAAGACACTCTAAGCTGAGGTACTTAGCTTAGACTGACTTTCATCATTTTTACTATAATGTAGATCTAGGAGTTTCAAACTCGAAGCATTAATTTATTTCAATTAGATCAGCTACAGGCAGTTTTAAATGCCAGAAAAACAAAGAAAGCGAAGTTAATAAATGTTGTGAATGAACTAAAGTGGCCCATTTCAAAGCGTATATATAATTATATATCTACCTATAGAGAAGAATAGGCAAGAAATTCCATGCTCACTCTAAATATTGTCACAATATATTTAAAAGAGTGAGCGAGAGTGTGAGTTGGTTACATCGTTTCTTAAATTCAAAACTTACTCTCGGTATTATACTAATCAAATTAACTTAAAATGCCTTCATTTTAATTTAAGTAATGAATTAATGACACTCCCAACAAAATAGTTTTGGGTAGTCAAATATTTAATTTTATTCTAGTCGCACCCCAGAGTACTCTTGCTACGCGCTCAGAATATCATTAAAAGAATAAAACGTCTCTCAGTAGAGGTGGTTTTAATTGACCCATTTTATCTCCCTAGATCCCTTTTTAACTACCACTAACCTGAAACCTTTAAATAATCAATTACATGGAGCGACTGCCAATCTGACCTCCACAACCCAGCTAGGAAATACGATACCACTAGGCAAGACTGATTGTATGACTTTCGGGGTCACTGAAAGCCTGAAACGACTTTAAATAAAGTAAGATATAAATAACACAGTCACTCACTATAGTTTGGGTTGTCATTCAGCAAAGATTTGACGAAATCTCGGAAGCTGGTGACACTCTCAGGGTTCGTTACATCCAGCGAGCAGGGGTGTGCACAAAGCCTTCTCAGTCCTTCTGCGGCCTTGGTATCAACACCATTGTACATGCCAGCTACTGTGACTATTCCTTCACGAGCTGATCTGGCCGCTATGGCCCAGCCGAGGCCGCTGTCACAACCCGTTATTGCTACCACTCGCATTATCGACATCTTCTTAAAATATATTTAATAAGGTTTATTTTTCACTGCACTTCCTACAGTTTCGTGTTTATAGTAGTCCAGATAAGAACAAAGCTAGAAAGGAACTGACGTCCATGAACGCGATCCTCGACCGACTCGTTGCATATGAAACAGGTTTCGGCTTTCGTTGCATATTTACAATGAATATCATGTTTTTTGCTCCTGTTACGGATTACGGTCCGATATTGTAAACAGAGTTGATAATGTGTATATTTTGTTATCACGGGTTCTGCCGTCATTTCTATAATTCATGGTCTGTGTCCTCGTTTAATCTGTTAACCAAATTAGGTACTCAATGTCAAAAGCAAATTCTCACAAGAATTACAATATTCGCTTACATGAGAATATTAAAAACTAAACATATAAAAATAACAAAATGTGGGGTGTATTACAAAAACTACATCGATTATATTAGTGTGTTGAGGGTAGATTACAATAAATTCAAAATGGACAAAATGTTAGTAGATTACTTGAAACAAGTAAGTATTCATACAGTTTTAACATAGGTAAGCGTTAACTGGATGTGGCTCGAAAATATTGAAGGGAATGGGTTTTTTTTTAATGGGAGTTAGATAGTTAGTTTTATTACTTTTTATAAACATGTGCAATTTTTATTATAATAAATTAAAAATGCCTCCGTTTAAAGTCCGTGTACGACCGAGAGGGGTAGTTAGCTCCGCCCAAGTGCACAAAGTCATTGGCATGAATACAAGCCTTAATAGGTTATCGTCTTTTCTAAATGTTTTTGTCTAGCTCTACTAACCTGACCTTATTGGATTATCCCCAAAACGATAATTTGCCGTTTCGACAGAGTTTATATTTAGTTTAAATAAAGATTGAATCGGTAGGTAGCGGTAGAAAACTGGCACCCCGATAAATGTATCAGATTTGTAGTTCGCGATAGTGCAGGAGCGGTAGCTAGTCTCAAAGTATTACCTAAGTAAGATTTCTGCCAGTTGGTCTTTAAAGGAACTCTGCAACTTTCTTAGCTCTTGCCTCTTAATCCCTTACTGCCGTACTCAGAGATATTTAATGAATACTTAAGCCGTCACTTAGTAAATGTTTGACATATTTTTGTATGAGAAAACTGTCAGAACCATTACTAAGTGATGGCCTAAGTAATCATTAACGCTCTCTGAGTGCGGCAGTTAATCTTCTAATCGAAAAGCATTCGTTAGTAGTAATATTTTAGAAGAACATCTTAAGATTCTATTCAGTAACTAAAAGTAGCAATACATCTTCAATAATTAAGTTAAGTGAACCTTTACATCAACGAAGCATTTTATAAGCACTCTTTACTCTTTCTTGTACTTACACTAAAATACGGTCTCTAAATTCAAAACCTTTAGTTCTAAATCAAATTTAGGAGCCCCAAAGACGTTTCGACCTAAACTAAAATTCGTATAGTAACCGATGAAAATGTCGAATACTTCGACAAAGAGACGCCAATAAAAGAAGATCGTTTCAGCACGAATACCCATCTGAGAGATTAGACCTATTGAACGGAAACAATCTTGTATTTCTGCTTGACTTAATTCAGGATCGAATCTGTCGGCCTAAAAGTGTTTCGCCAAATACACCACAAATAATATTAAACCTTTCAACCGGATATTTAAATATTCACCCCAACTTTAAATGTTAATGGTTAAACTATGTTATTTTATTCTCACTGAATGAACAAGTAAATCATTTAATTGTTGTATCTCTTTGATAATTTATTAAATCTCAAAGCTCAAATCTCAAAGCAATTGCTCCCATCTCCATCAAAAGCCTTTGTTAAAACCTTTTAATATAGTTTGGCACACACCTGGTTCGCGGAATAGGGTATTTCAACAAAAAAATCTTATTAGTCCGTCTGTTAGATTATCGAAAATATTGGATACGGGTTTTTTGTGTTATCAAATTAATAGGAATTGACGAAAATAAAACGTGTCAAAGATCATGAGTGGGGGCTTTTGACATCACTTTGTGGGTAAAAAAGTACTAACCTTGTGACGTCACACGACTTGACACAACTTTTCGAAGCACTGTATCGTGTTCATCTTTTGTTTACGTGAAAAAAGAAAAATCATATGTGTCGATTATTTTTAGATAAACTATCTGACGGACTAATTAGATTTTTTTTGGTGAATTACCCTATTATAGAAGATATAAAAACAGGGGTATAAAATTGTATGAATCGTTTTTGGTCGACGTATCGGGGCCGTGAATAGATTGGCAAATAACAAAATGTGCGGCCCAGCGGGACACGCACTAATTGTGACGTGGCGCGGATATTTACCGTCGCACCGTTCTTTATTTGTTGCATTGATTTTACATAAATTTGTCACCCGACGGGAGGACCGACATAGATTGTGGATGTACCACTATACTGGGATTCAGGGATCAGAGACGAAATCGCTGATAAATTGTGTGTTTCCTTTTTTTTGTGAAACTGTTTTAGGCTATCAAAAGTCGTCCTATTCGGGTAAATGTTTTGGCTTGCAAAACTCATCACCATGATTCTACATCGGAATTGTGTTTTTGGACCACGAAAATGCTTCAACCATTTCTTTAATACAAAGTTGTTGAATAAGTCCTCCCCCAGTTCTCAAACTACAACTAGTCTTTGTGCTAAGTTTTCTCGTTAGCCAAAATCTCTTTCCACGTCGAGTATTTGGTAAAAATCGAACGCGCTCATTTTTAAAATTTCATTCATCACGCTTTTTAAAGTAAAAAGAAGTTGGTCCGAGCTGTGCGGTGAATACCGGTCATCCGACCGGCACTTTTAAGGAGAAGGGCACTCCGGGGAAATCTGTACGCCCTCGGCACAGTCCTGATAATAGTGTTTGCTCATTTGAGTGTTCTTCTCCCGGATTGTGTTCCACAACGTTTAATAGCATGGGGAACGTGGAGCGTGGCTTTAAGAGCCTCGTAGACGAGCCTGAAGCGGTGTGTGAGCGTTATGTCAATACGCCGGCGGAAAAGTATCAATTAAGCGTGTTATTAATCGAGGGATGTTGTTATATGGAGAGCCAAGAGCATTCAAATGTGGGTATTGATGTGGTTTGGTGATTAGAATATGAATGACCTCATTTTCAGGTTCACGTTACGTTCAAAAGACGGTGAGTGGTGCAGGTGAGTAATTTTAGTGTCGTGCGAGTACCTATACGGGATGTAAATTAACCCTTCACACATACGTCAACATGAAATTTTTGACCCCAAAAAAAAAAGTCGATTCCCAGCAAAAAAAATTGCGTACGGGCTTAGGGGTACTTTGATATACAGAATGCTTGATTCTGTATATCAAAGTACCCCTAAGCCCGTACGCAATTTTTTTTGCTGGGAATCGACTTTTTTTTTTGGGGTCAAAAATTTCATTTTACGGTAAAACTCAATGTAGCACTCTTAAAACATTGTGGTAGTGGATGCTTTGAATAGTAAAAGGGTCATAAGAGTTAAATTAAGTAAAGTTATAACCTGAAAAACTAGTACCTATTTACAAACACAGCTGTGCAAAATTTGGAACTTTGACCCCCAATATCTCCCTAACTAGAGGGTTCCCAGGTATGGTCTAGAACAAAAAAAGGATTGCAGTGGTGGGGAGAACAAGTGCCCTTCGTTTGCGTTAAGGATCCTTTTACACCCTTTATATTTACTCGAAATTGTATATACATATTTAATATGGTAGTCTACGTATTTAATTCATGTTATATTTACTTACAGTACGTTAGTAAATACGAGTATAACACGAATTATATAACGATTAGATGAAGCTTAGCAACAAAACTGAGCGTGTATTGCTTTTTGTTGCTACCACGCCTCGGGAAGTTCCCACAATTCATCATCATTCGTCAAAGCCACGGCTTGCCGCCACTCCGCCTAAACATACACTTGGATAATAATTAAGCTGTAAGTATTTTCATGTAACATTAAGGAGCAATTTACGCAACATTCCTTTTTAATGGAATTGGATAATTTTAGAAAGATGGCGATAAAAACATACATTTGGCAGGAAGCTAGAGACACTAAGTGCTCTCACGTGAGCAGGACTGCGCCTAAGTGTCTATTGTTGCCATACTTCTGGGAGTAAAATGAATTTAATAAAACAGCAGGCGTAGGTAATATCAGGTTAAGTGGCTCGTTAGTGTAATGGTTGCAAACACGAATAGGTACTGAGCATGAGGTCATGGGTTCGAGCACCAGCTCAGGGAATCTGTTATTGCGTCATCTCAATAGCAGCCACAAAGATAGGATTAGCCCAGTATTACATGGGAATCACACTAATATTATAAAGGCAAAAGTTTGTGAGTGTGTGAGTGTGTATGTTTGTTACTTGTTCTCGTAAAAACTACTGAATGGATTTAGAAAAAAATTGGTTCACAGATAGTTTTTTACCCTGATTTAATCTTCCCGCGGGATAATTTTCGAGTCGTAGCGTGTGAAGCCGCTGGCAACAGCTAGTTAATCATAACTGGCGAAATATGGGTGTATTAGAAGTTAATAAGGACACCTCTGGCTAACCATTTGGGTCTTAGAGGTGCAATGTTATGTTTATTGAGCTTTACGTTGGACCAATAGCAAAAACTCTGACTAGAATATCAAACCAAACACTCAAAGGCCGATCTCCCCCAACTAGGTACTGCATTTTCTCGAAACTTACCATGACTGCCGTTTTGTCATAAGTACCAATCACCAGTTTTGTGGCGGAAATTCTCGTAATTCCTTATGCAACTCCCCTACTCATTAACGGGTAACATGTGACGGAACCCGTAATAGTGCGGCTTTAGCAAAGCAAAGTGTGTATAAGGGTTTATATTAGAAAGCGGAAAGGTATACCGCAAGCATGTTATTCTGTATAGCTCACGTTTTCCTTTAGATGAGGGAAAACTATAAAAAATACTAAACGATCTTTTCAACATAACATCAATTCATCATTCATTTAAAAGAATGTTAGTCAATAGTTTGCAATGATGTAATTAGTACTGTGTGTAAGCCGAATTTTATTATTTTATATTATTCTATTCTATGCATAGACTACTGGTGTAAGCCGAATGTAGGTCAAACAAGTGGTTCTAGAAGAGAATACTAATTGCTAACTCGTAGTTAAAGCATTATTGACTGGCCTGTTGGTCTAGTGGTTAGTGACCCTAACTGCTATGCCGGAGGTCGTGGGTTCGATTCCCACCCAGGACAAATGTTTGTGTGGTGAGCACGATCATTTGTTCTGTGTCTGGGTGTAATTTATCTATAATATGTATGTATTTAGAAATATAAAAGTATGTTTATCAGTTGTCTAGTACCCATAACACAAGCTCTGCTTAGCTTGGGATTAGATGGCGTTGTGTGATAGTTGTGGAATATTATTATTATTATTATTATTATCGTTAGTTTATAGATAATCAATAAACCATGTATCTACCATTAGCCAAAGTCAAAGTCAAAGTTTTTATTTGTATGTTAACCGCCGTAAGATAATTTAAGTTATGAACATTAATTTGGTCTTCTTGTCTTTAATTTTTATACAAGGCCTTCTTTTTTTGTTTTCTAATGTTATTTTATTTGAAATATTGTGTCTACACTGTATCTCTTTTTTTGTTTTCTAATGTTATTTTATTTAAAATATTGTGTCTACACTGTATCTCTTTTTTCTTAGTAATATGTGGAAACGTCGTGGATTGTATACTAGCCTAATATGTTGTAATATTTTTTGTAACATTTATTGTACAATTGTTTGTTTTCCCCAAATAAATAAATCAAGCCTGTAATTCTAAAGGCTTAGGCAAAGGTTGACGACACGGTTGGCGCAGTGCGGTGCGCGGTGGTTGCCGTCCCGGGTTCGATCCCCGCACGGAACATATATTTTTATGGCCTACAGATAGTTGTATCGGGTCTGGTTATTTGTGTATGTGAGTTTGTGAGCGCACCCACGATACAGGAGAAGTTCCTAGAAACGTTTAAAAAAAAAACAAGATAAAGGTGTAGGTACCCCCTGGTACAACCACATTTCGATAGCTATGTTTAATTGCCATCAACCGGATCCAGGTCTAGACTCTGTGGCTGCCATTGAAAAATTCCAGATGGAAATATTCAGTAACCCTTTGCCTAACCCTGGAATCGAACTAAGAATTACGCACAGCAGTCGCACTTACGACCACTAACTACACCAACGCGACAACTGTAAGATCTTTTCACGTTTTAAATGAAGTAATTTACAATCTGCTTCCAAAACCGATTCGATTATTTTTGTCAGTCATTGTAACTTCACTAAATATTTAGCCCGAAAACCAATGACTGTAAAATCATTTGAATCTAATAGTTTGCCACATTTTACTATTAATATCCCTATTAGGTTTTCAATAAAATTAATCTTTCACCTCAATGCACAATTTTGCAATCGCTGAATTTACGTGCCACAAAGCCAGCCTGCCAACGGCACGGCAAAACAGCTACAAAATATTGCAAACTCGAATTTCACCGCAATATTTTTCAGTTCATAAAAGTTTATTTGGGCACGATTGCATGCAAAATCTAGCTCTTGGGAAACTGAGACCTTCCGTAGCCAGCAATCATTCCGCAATGATATGCTACATTTAACACACCTAACGTTGGTTCTAGGAAAAAGGGATCGCAGAATCTTTTTGCTAAATCTATTGTTTGGAAATGAATTAAAAAGCATTTTTCTTTTTATTTTATTAATAACACTTAAATTAGTGTGAATGAATTAGTTTACAAATAGACATTCAACTATAATACAATTGCAACGAGGCTACATTCCAAGTCAAACAGCAAGACGAAAATAATTAATTCTTCATGTTGCTCCGGATCCAGTCGCTGTAGTGGTACACACTAGTGTAGAGAGAGGGTACGGAGGTTCCACAGGGCGAGTCGGCCCTCTTCCCACTGACGACACCCACTACTTCATACTTCCCACCGTATACCGTCATGAGTGGACCGCCAGAGTCTCCTTTGCATGTATCCTCGCCGGTATAACCCGCCGCACACATTTGTCTCCTTGAGAGGCTGGGGTAAAACTTCTTGCATTTCGCTTGAGGTACTAGGTTGACGATCGTCGATTGTTTGATGTCGGACCGGTAGCGGCCGTTTCTACCCCAACCGGCGACGGCGAGACGAAGGTTAGAGAAGTCAGGGTTGTCGATGTCGATCGACGGAAGGCAGATGGGGCGAATGTAATCTGGAAATGGACAACGATAAAAGATGTTAGAAGAGAATAGATTTCATTACCTACATAAAATAACGCCTGTAATCCTCGAAGGGCTAGATAGACATGTAGGTACCTTATTTAGTTCACCTACATTGCCCTAGTTGTGTTAGGAATCCAGGGGGGAGCCTGTTGCCCTTACCCACAACTACAGACTCTGTCGTAGCCACTAAGAAATTCTTGATAAAAAACCCAATGAGACTTTGTTTTCGGCCCGGAATTTGTACCCAGGAGTCCAGTACTTCATGCATGCAACGAAGCCGGAGGCAGTCAGATTAAAGAAGTCTTTTTATAATCTCCGTAAAATTGGAGTAAGTGCGGTTTTTGTCAAAATGAGTTAAATATTGATCCCGAATCAGCGCAATGAGCTCTACCAGATGTGCTGACAGATGTTTTAATACTTATCGGGAACGGTAAATTTAATTGAGGATAAAGGCATTCTATAACACAACAACAGAAGAAGGTAATCATGAAGGTTAAGGGTTAGGTTTCTTGGTTGAATGTTAAATGCATAGTAAATATTTGCATACGATAATAAAACTAAAATGGAAAAAAAAATCTTATATCAAAAAAACGACATCAAACAAACAAATTAATATCACCGACTTCAGAAGCTGATTTTTTGTTCTGAAGTTTATTTTGCACTTTTTTATGTTTTAGTTTTTTTCACTTTTTGTGATTTTTTACCGTTTTTTTTTGCAAAAATGTTTTAAAACTCCTGTATACATTAGTAAGAAAAGTGGTACCATAAGTATTAAAGCTACGGTCTCAAGCTTTCGAACGCTATAGTATTTTTTAAAATAGGTACCTATTAGGTACTTAGTAGACTATTATTTTTCGGAAAATACACAATTATATTTATGCGCACGTATGGGTTGAGTACATTTGGTTGCTCGCGAGTGTAGTAACAAAAAACTTTGCGCGTCAATTACTCAAAACTATCCAAATCATACTTACTGCCGATATCACAAGCGCGGCAGAAAAGTAGACTTAATTGTTGTGTTTACACTGTTATCATAAATTATCAATATTTGAGAAGTTGTTCGAAAACCAACACTTCGGAAAACTTTCCGCTTAAACTTAACGCTTGTTTACAAAACAAGTCTAGAATATGTTTTGAACATAACAGTAATAAAGTTCGTTATCGTTAATAATTGTCGTTAATAAATTTCATTTATTAACGATTGTTTAGGTCGACCAGGGCCTGCAGTCTGTACAAAGATAGCGATCCTTTACGACAAAATACGGTTGCAAAGCTATAACGATGCGGATTTAAGGTGGACGTGAGCCGGACGCGACCCGCCGGTATTAGAGCAGGATCGCTATCTTTGTACAGACTGCAGGCCCAGGCCCTGCAGTCTGTACAAAGATAGCGATCGCTTTACGACAAAATTCGGTCGCAAAGCTATAACGATGCGGATTTAAGTTGGTAGCTAATACCGGCGGGTCGCGTCCGGCTCACGTCCACCTTAAATCCGCATCGTTATAGCTTTGCGAACGAATTTTGTCGTAAAGCGATCGCTATCTTTGTACAGACTGCAGGCCCAGAGGCCCAAGCGCGGTGAAAACGTAACGTAAATATCGTAGTAAAGGTTTTGTATGTCAAAGCTTTACTAAGTGATGGCATAAGTAATCATTAAACATCTCTGAGTGCGGCAGTTAGTTGCCTAATTGAATGTTAGTTTTACTTAGCTAGGTATTGTGTTTTGCAATTAGCGTTTACTCATCAATGTTTGCTAGCCACCTTTATTTCGAAATTTGTCATTGCACTTGTTATTTACAAAAGCGCGATTGGCCCAGTAATAATTATGTATATTGTATACTAAACTTCTATACTTATTAAGGCTATAAAGAGGTAGAAGTTAGTGGTTTTGTACCTAAGTAGAGGGTAATCCCTGGAACAGATCCATATCCAATTTTAAAGTTACTTTCACTAATAAGAATCTACATTATTCCCGAGTGTTATAATCTACATTTAAAACGTACCCTCGTACATTCCGTACATAACAGGAGCAAAGCCGCGAGAAAAAGCTAGTTATGTTTAAGGTTACCAAACGGGATGTAGGTACCATAGTTGTGTCGCCAAGTCACCACTTTTAGTTATTAAATGCTTTGTCCTCCTATTCTATCTGAGAACATTCAATACTTGTGCAACTTGGTACAATATGGCTTCACACGAGCGAGCATTATTCCATTTTTCGGTGCTAACGTACTCGTACTCGTATGTTCGCATAGATGGTTTTTTGAATGAATTTTTAGTTTTTATGAACTTAGAAAAATTGGCGAGCACTAGTTCAAAAACCCGCTGACTGACTAAACCGAGTGTGTTACGTGCCTTAGAAAAGTGAAACACCTAAAATCACGTCCCCGTAAGTTTATGAATACGAAGCACTTAACAACGAATGCACACTACCTCGAAAAACTGAACAACGAATGCACACCACCTCGAAAAACTGAACCCTTGGCTTATGAATAAATCACTATAATTTCTATGCTCTCTTGAGACCGTTAATACACTAAAAGGTTACTTAAAAATCTAACATCATCACGCCTGTAATCCCCAGGCAGAGGTGTACCGCATAGATCAAACACATTCCACTAGTTATGTTTAAATCCCATTTAATACCGGGCGAGCCTATTGCCGTCAGCCAGGCATCAACCCATACTCTGTGGCTGCTACTAATAACACTTAGTCGGATCTACAAATCCAAGGACTTCATGTACAGTCGAACAAGCTAATAAGTATAGAGATCTTTAGAATTCTAGTACACTGAAAATATTGATTGCAATTTTGTTTAATAAAGCGTTTTGCATTAAGCGACTGATGTCAATCGCTGTATCATTTCACGTCAGTCTCTAAATGTATAAAGGGTGTAAAAGTACCCTTAACGCAGAGGAAGGGCACTTGTTCTCCCCACCACTGCGATCATTATATTGTTCTAGGCCATACCTGGGAACCCCCTAGTTACGGAGATATTGGGGGTCAAAGTTCCAAATTTTGTACAGCTGTTTTTGTAAATACTACTTTTTCAGGTTGTAACTTTACTTAAATTACCTCAAGGCTCTCTTAAGACCGTGTAGAATCTTAAAGATAATTTTAAGATCTACGACAAAATTACTTGCAAAACTTATTTTTAGGTCGGTGTTCGTAAGTTTTGTTTTTTCTGCCGGAATGAGGACTTTGGCTCGATTCCCAGGCCGGGCAAATTGTTATTGGGTATTTCCATAAGGAATTTGCTGCCTTACCATTCGGGGCTTACAGGCGTGATGTTATGTTATGATTTAAAAATATACGACAAAATTACGTTTGTACCCGACTGCGGCGACGCCCAAAAGGAGGGTTATTGCTGTCTGTGTTCGCAATTATTCGCCGATTCACTAGGTAACAGCTTAAACATCCAAGATATCTTACCCGTATAAGGCGCATGCCCCTGTATCCTTATCAGTGCGATGTCATTGTTGAGATGCGTGTCGTCGTACTGCGGATGCAGAACCACATCTTCCGCCTTCATCACGATGTTTGTTATACACTTCTGACCTTGACCTAGCACCGTTTTGCAGTCTCTTGGGAAGGTTCGCTTGTCGTATTCCGCTAGGTAGATGTCGATGCTGTGTAATAGGAAATGATTAAATGAAAAAGGTTGGAATTTGTGATAGCGTGTGTGGAAGTAGTTAAAATATTGCAAATAAGAACCAAGACAATCATTGCAATATTTATTCTTACCCTGACTTTAGATTACACAAGACAGACAAAACAAAGTGCAGAGTATGGTATGCTGAATTTTCTACATCAATTTGAGTGTTTGTCGTCTTTAACAGTGTTTAAACAGCTCCCCATAAAAACCCATAAACAGACATCAAGCGACGACTATCTGACATTTTATTTAAATACATTTTTAACTTAGTCGCAATAACATTAGGTTCTAGGTTGATTGGGAAAATATTACAGTTTTTGGTAACTTGATGTATTGGCTCAGGTACAGTTAATAAAATTAAGTACTTCTTATACTTACTCTATAATTTTGCCTCCCTGATCAAAGACGCAGTGACCAGCAGTCAGAACGTATCGGGAGCTGATGAGAGATCCTCCACAGTTGAAGGCTTGCCTCTTGTCTCCGTAATCGAAAGTAATCTCCAGGAGTACCGTCCAGGGGAACTGCTCCAGTTCAGTTTCTCGGCCACCTAAGAAAAAAGAATAATTTATTTGGAGTCTTGTCTTTGATGAGGGTCAAAGATTTATGCAGTGGGTTTCACAAAGTTAAATGTGGCGTTTTTGGTTTTTCATATAATAAGGATATCAAAATGACTTCGTCATTATCATCGTTTGACTAGCCTTTTTTCAATTATTTTGGAGTCGTCTTCCAGTCTTACCGGATTACCGGATGCGGCTGCCTCTCTGACCTTCACAACCCAGTTAGAGCCCTTGGGCCACTGACAGATTTAACCTCGGTATCGAATAGTTGGTCACCAAACCTAAGCATGCAGCCGGCTTAACCCGAAGATTGAACCGAGCGGCAGTTTATATAGCCAGAAATCTCTGAATCTATTCAGACCGAATTGCTGCATAGACAAAATAAATTCGATTAGATTTCTGATGGCTTCTGCTCTGGCCATCAAATGTGATAAGATCTCGCATATAGATTACAAATCTAACCGGTGAATGGTCTTGAGATCTCTCTCACTCAGCAGATTTGAATAAAAAACGGTATTTTCGAAACGAATGCAAAGTTTTGTATTCATAACTTCCTGTTAAAACCTTGTCCATCTCAATATTGTTTATAAAGAGGAAATATTTGTTTGTTTGTAACGAATAGGCTCCGAAACTACTGGACCGATTTGAAAAATTCTTTCACCGTTTGGAAACTACACTATCCTCGGGTGACATACTCTGCTTTTTATCCCTGTATTCTCACGGGATCGACAACTACGCGGGTGAAACCGCGAGACGTCCGCTAGTTTTTTATAAAGCCAATAAAACTGGAAATTAAGAAAAGCACGTCTGCAATCACATTCGCACATCTTGCAATAACTTTTTCTCTCTCCTCTTTGCATATTAATACATAAAAAATTTCCGCTTATTATGACTAATAAAATAACCCAACCTTTCCAAAAAAACCAGTCATAAAATAGATCATTAATTAATTGCCATTCACATTAAATACAAGTTACTAATTAAAATTCGTCATTTGTAAATACTTTACTATTTAATATTACTTAGTTACCGTGTGATGTTACGTTAATAGTATTGGAAACTCCACATTACAAGTATAAATTGCCAGAGTTCCAAATGTTATACCTAGAAAATAAAAGCTAGTTAATTAAAATGTCTTTTACACGATGTCGTTAATTACTGTGGTAAGGTAACAGCCATTGAGTAAATTATGTTACTTACCCAGGGAGTTTCGTGATATTACTTACTTCAATTTCATAAACGTTTGCATAAAAGTGTAAGTAAAATAAGAGAAAATATGATCTAGATTAGCTTTTTTTTTGCGGGGTCGGAAATCATCAAATAACCCCTCCCACGAGTGTCAGACTTCTACTGACTAAAAACCACCCATGTTCCTTCTTAGCCCTATGTGTCGAGGCCGCGGTGACTAGTGTACAACCCGCGGCCCCGACGAGAATCTAGATTAGCTTACTTTACTTTATGATCTGCTTCATTTCACAAGAATTTATAATAATTAGAATGAATTTATATCATTTTTTTATTGTTTGTCACAGTTAAATGGAAGATCTTACAATCTATATTCCATTACAGTCCTACTGCAGGGCAAAGGTCTCTCTCCCTTCTTCCTTTATTTTACTACTTTGTCGGCGTATAATTACTCTGTATGTTCATGCCAAATTACAGCTTTCTACATAGTACTAAGAGTGTTTGAGCGAATCTGCGGACAGACAGACTGACTGACGGACATGGCGAAACTATTAGGGTTCCTGGTTGACTTCGGAACCAGAAGTGTCTGTTTCTAATATTTTTTAACAAATATATTTATTTTTATATTTTTGTCTGACTTTCTGTTTTTTCCGGCTAATCTCCGAAACATCTTGACTGACTTTGACGGGAGTCTTCAACTCCTGCAGCATATCTGCCACTGCAGATAGTTAATGTTTCTAAGTCTAAATAGGTCAAGCTACTTTAATTTTAGAAATATAATAAGGGTTCTGTGCAAAAAAGTAAAACCCTTGAATTTGATAACAAAATCCGATTTTTACGTATTCGAAGATCGTGGGCAACAGCTAGTTTATAATAATAATTTCAATTTTTATAATAATAATAATAGTTTCTCATACGATACCTGCAATTCGATCACCGATGGTCACTGCTACAGGCGGAGTTTCATCCACCGAGCGAGTGAACCTCGACTGACGGCTGTTATAAGGCCAAGCAGTGTTCCCGAAGGAAATCCCTGGCCTTGCTCTAGGCCCATTGTCATAATAGCCCGATGGTTTAGGCTTATCTGTGCAAAGAAAGAAAAAAATATTTATGTGTCGCAGATTCTATACATGACGTGCAAAATGACGACGTTAATAAACAATAAACATACAACGGATTACAAATGGACGGAACAACAAAAAAAGTTAATAGCTTGCACGTCGTGACCACAAAGAGAAGAAAGGAGATAGTGTACCAAGAAACATGCAACAGTTATGGCAAGGAACTGATTTTGTTTGAGAGTTTGCAGGTGTACTACGATGCCGCAAGAACTAGCAGAAAAGTACAAAAAACAAACGCTTTAAACGTAAATATAATGCAGAATTTAATTAAAATCCCCAAGCACACCCGTGTTACGTTTCACAAATAAAAGATGGCGGCTTTGTTTTACCTTTCACGTTTAAAGCGACGTTGTGAATAGTGTTCGGTAACTTACCGATAATCCTGTCCGTGTCAGACGCCTCGCGTCCACAACATCCTGTTTCAGGCTTTGGCGGGAAGCTTGTTACAGGGCACTGCCCTTGGGTACCAATGTTGCCAGTCCCTCTACCATGCCCATGTGCGGGGAAGAACGGACTCGATGTAACATAAGGATTATTATTCGAGTTAAAGTAGTTATTAGGCGGTGCTGGAGTATTTTCCACGGGATTATAGCCGTCCCCCTGATTAGGATATCCGATATTATTTCCGTTATCAGATCCCCAGCCATTATTATTAGGCCCGTTGTTTCCAAAATCGTAGCCATTTGGATTTTGAGGATTTTGGTAACTGTAGCCAGTGTTTGGGTCACCATAATTATTTTGATTACCGTAATTATTGTAATCTAAATGTCTGCTACCAACAGTAGGTGTTTGGGCAGGGTCGTCACAGCATACCTGAAATTTAAACGCTTATGTAGTGAACATGAATGTGAAATCAAATAATCATCGATCACGTTAATATAAACTGCCAGCAAACATATTTTTGATGTTAACAGTCATAGCAGATAACAAATCAAATTAATTTAATGAGTGTATCGCCAATATTAAAAAGTAATTAATAAAATATTTTTTCCTGGCGACCTCATAATTATTTTCCGATAGTTTGGTAGCTGTCATCCAACTTTTAATTGTAAAATTTTCGTGTAAATACGTTACGCAGCTCGATGGATTCATAATTACACGGTTATTTATGCAACCATTTTATCGTGTTGCATTTACGCTCCAAGTATTTTAATGACATATTTGGGGATTAACGTTAATATCGGGATAAATTGCTCATGTTCGTATAAAGTTCGTAATAAATGAGGAAAAGAAATATGAGCAGTGAGAAGCATATAAAATTTACCAAGTCTCCTTTGGCGCCGCTGGCGAATCCGAAGAGCTTGCTGTATTCCTGGGTTGTGGGTGATGCACAAGGATGGGCAATTTGCCAAGCACCTTGCTCTTGTAGACTTAATTTCCCATAGAAAACACATTGATCTGCATTTACACATTTGCTACATGCTGGAACAAAAAAATACGAGAAATTAAGTTGCAAATGTCAATCAATAAATTGCATATATTTAAATGAATTTTCATTTTTATTTTTACTTACTTTAAAGCTTGCACAAAAATTAAAACATGAATAAAATAATCAAACAAAACTTGATACATAAAATTATAACACCAAATTATAAGTGGAACCAAAGTATAACACGAGAAAAGAAATTACCATCGTCAGCGGCTGTCGTAATCAACGATATTATTGCGAAGAAACTGATAGCTAAATAGTTTCTCATTGTAATGTCAGCAACGTTTAAATATAATAGGCAACTACAGAACACAATGTTTTCTCAAGATCATACCCTAATGACTGGTACGGACATACTAAAGCGTCGAACTCAGATGCTCCACTAATTATCAGGCAATGGAGGAAATCTGGTATTTACTACTAATTACAAGTGACATCGATGATTGGACTAATAGTTTTGTTGATTATCTACAATCAATGACCATGCGATTATAATGAAATTATCGAGTTCCAAGAAAGACGCTACTTTTATGTATCTGATTATGAAAAATTTTCTAAGTCATGAGGAAAATTTTATGCCCATTTTCCTTTACTTTCCGTAGATAGTAGTGCGTTCTCTCCACGTGTATTTTCCTATTGTTTCAAGCTCACAGGACCCCATTAGGTAGCAAAACACAAATCACAGTTACACCTATCAAGTATCACGGATTTTAGGGGGTGCAGTGAATAATGACTGCTTTGGATGTAAGCCTAATTACGTGCTTGAAAAGGGCGAGAATGGTGTATTACTGAATGTGCAGTGAGTAGTTTTGTAAGCCTAAACTTCACCATGGGGTAAACAACTTCGTTCAAAAGTCTCAAAAGTTTCTTATTAAAAAAGAGGTAAGCTTTAAAAAGTAGCCAATAAAAGGATAATTACATTTGAAAATCCTTTTTTCGATCGATAACTCCGTCTACTTTATGATTTTGATTCTCCGACTTACGAAGCGCTTACCGTCTAGCCGTGTCCACGAATACTAAAAGCTTAATACAAAACAAACGTATTATAAAACTAGACAGTAAAACTGATTCAATTTTCGTTAAAATTAAGGAGAAAGAAGGGAAAAGTTCCAAAGCAGATGCATTTCAAACGGAATTTGTGGATCTCAAAGTGAATTGAAAAGCAGTGGTAATTGGTTACCACTGTCTGCTAGGGGGAAGGGAATCGACGCACACCGCAGCAGGCCGCATCGGGCCGTGACGGGCCGCACCGTGCTTCACCGTGTGACAGAAACTCAATTAGCAGGGACATACACGCTCTTTAACATACGGAATCAAACGTTTGAGTATTTGCCTTATGCGGGGAATTGATCAAACAAAACACTGTTCGTAATTTCGCACGTGTTCTATGGAGTTGACTATTGCGTGATTTTAGCCTCCTTATGGATTCCTAGTTGATATTTTTTTGTTTTGTACACGACAAACTAAAGACGAGACAAGACATACACTGATCTTAGTGGTGACGTTCTTCAGAAAGGACAGGTGCGTAGTACTCGTAACCGGCGGCGTGCGTGTTTGACCAGATGTATGAATGTAGACGAGGCAGAAGGAGTATACGGATCGTAACGGGTGGCTTTCTGTGGTTTCTGCCTCACGCTCGTTTCCCATGGGGGTCCATGGGACAAGAGCGTGAGTTTTTGTTTTATGGGTATGTTTCAATGTTTGTATGGTTGATCATGAACTGCATCAATGTTTCAATGCTAAATTGGTAGAATGTACATTGTACAAGAATTCTCTAAAATTATTCTAACCACCTTATTGTAAATATCTACATTCTGAACAAACTAGAATATTCTATTCTATTTCTAAAACTAATTTAATTAAAGCCTTCCAGCTATTTCTAAATAAAATTATTCCAACTAAGATACTAGCTTTAGTTATTTTATTAGTTTTCGTAATTACTTTTTGTCCTAGATTACCCTACCTAGCAAAAAAATTAGAATTGTTGGCTTTAATCGAATTGTTTTAAGGGGTAGGCGTGTAGGCAAACAAATACCTAGCAACTAAAACCTTGCTGCCTCGGTGGTCGTGTGATCGCAAGCGTCACTGATGAGCATCACTGGTTCGATTCCCTGATCTAGTAAAGGGTTATTTGGTTTCTATCGGGAATTTCTCCCGATAGAAACCAAATTTTCTAGAATAGACAAACCCAAGAACACACTGGATTTGTACCCAGTTGATGGCAATAGGGTCGACCCCTATTACATAAGACTAGGTTACTGGCGGAATGTCGCAACTGTTACAACAGCCTGCTCACAGCGTGCCACCCTAGCCAGCCAATCACAGCCAACCATAGCCAAGCCACTCTAGCAAACCATAGCCATGCCACTTTAGTCAACCATAGCCAAGCCACTCTAGCCAGGCAATATCAGGCAACCATAGCCAACCCACTCTAGCAACTACTAGCGAGCCAATCACTGTCAAACGAAGACATCGCCATAACTACCGGATGCCTCCGGTGGGGAAAAGTCTATATTATGCCTTGTAAGCTCAGTTTCGCGGTCTTGTCACGCTCGATAGTGAAACTTGTAAGTAGAAACTCTGCCCGAATAAAATAATAAATCAGTTCCTGTTTATTTTTTACCTCTGTCTAACCCTTCGATTTTAACAGGTGTGATGTTATAATTACGTGTGTAGAATCTAGAACAGAATGATAACATAGAAGTATATGCTGACAGGTAAGGCTATTGTTTATAATGACATCAACCAACAATAATCTGTATCGAGTCAATTAACTACCGTTTATCGGGATCGTTAAACTTCAATTATATCGCAGTGTAACGGAGTAGGTACAGTCGAACAAGCTAATAAGTATACTTACAGAAATCTAATCTTTAATGCTAGTACACTGAAAATATTGATGGCAATTTTGTTTTATAAAGCGTTTCGCAAAAAAATTAAAAAAAAACGTTTTATCGTTTGACATGTATAATGGTAAAAGTAAATGCAAAGTGCTATCAGACTAATATTATGTGAGTGTGTGTATGTTTGTTACTTCTTCACGTAAAAACTAATGAACGTATTTGGATAAAATTTGGTATTCAGATAGTTTATAACCTAGATTAATACATACGATAGTTTCAATCCCGATTTTATCTTCCCGTGGGATAATTTTTGAGTTGTAGCGGGTGAAGCCGCTATTAACAGCTAGTTAAATAGTAAAAGCCGGACTCTTTCTTTAAGGATTGGCCTATTATCGCACTGGATCGTGAAAAGTTGAAGGAGGGAAAGGAGACCCTTTGCCCTGCAGTGGGATAGTATAGACTCGTAGTAATAATAAAAAAAAACTTATCAGCTTGTTCGACTGTACATAGGTACTCCTAGTGAGTACGTGTTGGATTTTTTCTTGTTATTTGCTTTGTCATTGTGCATAGGTTGCATGTTGACACTTTCTTAATGTATAATCTTTGTACTTGAGGTACAGGAAATATGAATCTTTACTCGTATTTTCTGTACAATAAAAAAAAAAAACTAAAAAGTCATAATGGTATGTAAATGCATAATTATGCAGATACACGTTTGCCTCTAATCCTGTCTCTCATTACTGTATTTAATTGTAAAGCTGCAGTGCTAGGTGATTCTTCCGAACTACGTACTTTGTACACTTAGGAAAATGTCCTACGTTTTCCGGTTCAAATTATAGTCATAATGAATGAAGTTTAAACCATAATGCCATACACACATTTATTGAAATATTAAAATAAGTTACGAAACAATTATAAGTTCTGAAAATAACTTTACTGAAACGCCAAACAACTTTGAGTTGTCATTAAATCCGATTCAACTCCAAGCATTTTCACATGACTGTAGCATTTTATTAAGCACCCTAGACACAGGTCTTCAACAAGTTTTCATATAACTATTTCAGCATATCTGAACATTTTCAAAAAAACTTTAATATTATGTCATTTTCTTAGATAAATTGTTCAGGCTGAGCGGTAATTTATAACTCTACAGTAACTAAAGCCGGGATAAGTCTTAAGGTACTAAAATGCGGCAGAACTTCGTTGTTCAGTTATAAGGGACAACAGAGCTTGCCAGACAATTTAATGGAGACACTAAACACCCTGGAATTGGTCCAAAAACTGTGTTCCGAAACGTGGATAGTATAATTTTGAAGAATTATTAGTTGTTCTTGAATGTGTACTTCGAAATTCAATTGAGTACTTTTCTGACTGAGAAAAATATAATTCTGTTTAGGTATTTAGTCCGTCAGTTAGACTATCAAACAATATTGGAAAAGTGTCTTTTGTTTTATCAATGTTTAAAAGTTGACGAAGATTAAACGCGTCAAAGATTATGGCTTGTGACGTCACTTTTCAATAAAAAAAAAATACACGTGTTTTCGAAGTGTCATCGTCTTTATTTTTTGTTTATGAGAAAAGGAAAGAAGTATGCTCTCAATATTTTTTGGAAATCTATCTGAAGAACTAATAAGATTTTATTTGTCAAGTACCCAATTTATCAGTAAGAATGACGGTAAATGGTGTTGTTCTACAAATGATAGAACACTTGGTATCGTGTCCTGCTTTACCTGTTGTTTACACGTTACAGGAATTAATGGAAGCTATTGAAAGTGCTAATACGTCGCCAAATAATGGACTGAATCCATTTAGATTGCTATATACACTAAAGAAGAATAGGTAATTAATAACAACACCATATTTTTAACGAAAATAAAATTTTGACTGAAAAAGAACAAGTTCTTTTTGCCAATAGTTTGAGAAACAAAACCTTTCCTAACTTAAACCTAACCTGCTGAAAGCGTCAAGTTTAGATGTGATTGCACCGAACCGTGCACCTTTTTGTCGACGTTTTATAAGTGCCCATGTATATGAAATAAAAATATTTTGATTTAGATTTTTGATTTTGCAAAACTTATACTATGGAAAATTTTCTGCTTAGCCAGAGTCGCCAGAGTCACAACAGTATTTCTGTAACTCTGTAGTATATTCCTCTGGGTAGGTATGTAAGTCTGAAATCCATCATCATAAGGTGTAAACTTTCTCTTCAAGACTGAGTGGCTCTCAGCTATTTCTGTGGAAGTAGTTTCTGAGTAAACACCTAATAACAACAAAGACTGAAAAGTATAAATGCTCATGAGAATAATATGTAGGTAGTGTCGGAACGTATATACAAGATTCTGTCTGTAGTTTCATGATTAGCAAAGAAATTAATTATACCTCCGCGTGTTATGTGGTGCGAAAATAAAAAGAAAAGAATAGTTATTCTTTTATTTTTTGTAAAACTTGGAAGCAGGAGTCCATTCTATTTTCATTTCATAATTTAATATTCAAACGAACCGTGCCTGCTTCCAAGTTTTGATTAAATTAAAATGTGCTTGTTTTTTGCTTTTCAGTTTTTTCAGTCGGGTTTTTTAGTTTTTTAACCAGTTTTTTTTTTAACTTTTTAGTTCTTTTGTGTTGGTTCTTTCGTTGGTCGCGGAAAATTGATTTAACTTTTGTGTTTGTATATAGGATTTGTGACTTTGAATTTCTTTTAAATATATAAGTGTCTTATGTTTTTTTAATCTCCTTTTAAAACCCATCATTTTGATACCCTACTCTATGGTAACGGTTTATTTTTTTCAAATCAGCGATATGGCCCCCAAAATCCACAATTTTTCTTTGTTTTAATGTAGCCAGTGACACTCGCGCCATCAAGACGTATCTAACGACGTATATTTTATTCAAATCCCTTCATCCGTTTTGGAGTATTGAGGGAACAAAGAAACAGACATACATACATACATACACGCCAAACACATAACCCTCCTTTTGGGCTTCGTCGCAGTCTGGTAAAAAGAAATGAATAGTTATTCTTTTATTTTTGGTAAAATTACTCGTTGTTTTAGGCATCGTAAGCGTGACTGCTGTCCATAAAGCTTTTATCAGAAGCAACAACGGGGTCTGGATTTGTGACTGGTTGATGGTAATAAGCCTCCTATTTCATGAATAACTGACAAAATTTGGGTAGGTATAATATTAGGTAGGTAGGTGTGTACCTAACTAAACCTTAAACTTTCGGAGAAGGTTATTTTTTTTTCACGCTATAGGGCCGACTAACAGATAGTTTATTTGACTCCAAAACCTGGTATTGATCCGTCTAATGGGTTTTAGACACACGCATGTCCAACTGACAGTAGCAGCTTTACCACGGTAGCTTGGCTCGACTTTACAATAGACTGGGTCGCAAAAAATGTTGCCAGGATTCGGTGTTTCGATTTTAAAAAGGTGTCAAGCAAAAAAACGTGCCGAATCGACCAGTGTTTTCAAAAATCCGTTCTCCGTTTTTCTTTACGTGGTGTCCAATAAGAAAAAAATATCTACTGTTCAATAAAAAACAAATAAAGTACTTATATGAGTCAAATTTAATCTTCTAAAGAAACGACTCCATCTTAAATATACTGCAGTGGTAGTCTAGCATTTCCCTACATTTGTGTTTTGAGCCATATGGTTTTTTTCAAAAGGACGACTGTATCGTTGGTCAAGTGGTCGCAATCACGGATGACTAGTGAGCATCTTCTTCTTCTTTTCATATCGATTCTACTTCCGTCTTATACGGTTTGGGCCCAGTAGGTAGCCACGTTTATTGCAGCGGGAGGTGTTGAGTCCGATGCTGCGGGATGTTGTAAGAGATACCGCGGCCTTGACATATAGGGCTAAAAAGGAACATGGGTGGTTTATAGTCAGTAGAAGTGACATCCCTTTCGCTGCCCAAGAGTGTGATTATTTCCCACCCCCCCTTCCATCGAAAAAAAAAGGTGTTGGGTCCGATTCCCAAGTCGATCGAAGTACTTTTTCATTTGTACCCGGTTGATGGCAATAGGCTTGCTCTATTACATGGGATTTTTAAGTACACCGCTGCCTAAAATTAGCGGATTACAGGCGTATTATTATGTTCTATGAGAACACGACACCCTATCGCATCTCCTTTTTTTGTATCTCAATTTTTTCTTAAAACAAAAGCGTAAACTTGTGCTGAAAACTTTGTCTCGCGATTTCCGACACAAATAAACCTTCGTTCCCCCGTTCTACAACTTCTGTCACTATAACTGACATATTGATACCCATTGTCTCGCTGTATCCAACTCGGCCAATTATTTTTCTAAGACGCCGCGACTGCGACGGCACTCAACAAATATCTGGTTTCAATTTTCTCTCAATTATCTTCAGGTTACGTTGAATTCGACAAGTGGTACTTAGTTGTAATGGGTCTGTGTGGCGAGGGGCTCTTGGGACCCTTCGTATTTACTGTTATATCGGAAGGGTTGCTTATGTCCCATTGTGTCAGCTCACGGTCCCGCCGAACATGGTTCTCTGAACTTTGCCGCCGCTTGTCAAGTCAGTTGAAGGGATACATTGTAGTGGTGTCGTTCGTTTGGCTTCTTATTATTTGTGATTTAATATATTATATATAGGAAGTTTGGAACTGTTAAATGGATTGGAAAATAGTTATTCGATTTTGATGGGGTTTAAGGTACGTATTTTTTGTTTTATAAAATCAATAAAAATTACTACGATAAAACGCGTCAAATATTTGAGAGGGGGCTTGTAACGTCACTGACCGCTAAAAAATGTCATACTAATGTCTAAGAATATGACGTCACACGAGTTTTCAAAGCACTGTATTTGTCTTCATTGTTTGTTTAATTTAATTTTTTTGTAAATCTATCTGGCGCACTAATTAGTTATTTTTAGTTAACTACCCTATTGCTACGGAGTCTGGATTTGTGTCTGCTTGATAGCTATAGGCTTGCTCCCTATTAGATGGGGCTTCAACATATTATGGCGAAATATGGGTTTCCTAATAGGTACACCTCTGCCTAACCCTTCGAGGATTATAGGCGTCATCATGTTATGTAGTGTGCCTTTTTACATGACTGGTACCAACTTACACACACACATACATTCTGTAGAGATTTACGGAGCAATGATAACCTACAGCAGCTTACAATTATCCATGGCTATTTTGTTTTACAGAACCGTTTTGGCTTATATGAGGAGGTTTGGCTCATATGAGGAGGTATTACCAATTGAGAACCGATTTTTAGAGCACCAATCAATATTTTGACGTGGTGTTCTAATGGCAACAATAATATGAGCGATGTAGGTAATCAGTTTCATGTGACCCGCCTAACAGTAGTACAATCACATATTATGTTTATAGATGGCACAATAGGGGATCGGATTGAGTCAAAAAATAATGATTCTAATTAGTTAGATTATCGAAAAATATTGGATACGTGTTTTTTGTTTTATCAAATTAATCAAAATTGACGAAGATAAGATGTGGTTGTGACGTCATTTGTAGTTAAAAAATGTACTATCATATAACGTTTTTGAAGACTTGAAGTTAACGAGTTTTCGAAGCACTGTATTGACTTCAATTTTTACCCGACTGCGGCGAAGCCCAAAAGGAGGGTTATGTGTTTTTACCCGACTGCGGCGAAGCCCAAAAGGAGGATGTGTTTGGTGTGTATGTATGTATGTCTGTTTCTTTGTTCCCTTATAACTTCTAAACGGATGAAGGGATTTGAATAAAATATACGTCGTTAGATTCGTCTTGATGGCGCGAGTGTCACTGGCTACACTAAAATAAAAAATAAAAGAAATTTGCGGATTTTGGGGGCCATATAGCGTATTTAAAAAAATAAAAAAAATCCATTACCATCGATTATGGTATCAAAATGAAGGGTTTTAAAAGGAGATTACAAAAATATATGACACCTATATGTTTAAAATAAATTCAAAGTCACAAATCATATAAACAAACACAAAAGTTAAATCATCTGCGAAGATTTTTACGCGACCAACAAAAGAACAGACACAAAACAAAAGAAATAAAAAGTTGGAAATAAAAAAAGTAGTTTAAAAACTAAAAAACCCGACTGAAAAAACAGAAAAGTAAAAAACAAGCACATTTTAAATTAATCAAAACTTGGAAGCAGGCGGGGTTCATTTGAATATTAAATTATGAAATGAAAATAGAATGGACCCCGCCTGCGTCCAAGTTTTGTTTAATTTAAAATGTGCTTGTTTTTTACTTTTCAGTTTTTTCAGACGGGTTTTTTAATTTTTAAACTATTTTTTTTTGTTTATATGAAAAAAGAAAAAATACGTCTCCAATATTTTTTGGAGATCTATCTGACGGACTAATTAGTTTTTTTTTGTCCGATCCCCTATTGCAACTGTGAGATAATATTATAAATTTTATGAAAATATGGGTTCCAAAGTATTAGTTTCGTTTCAAAACATGAAAATGAAATCAATACAGTTGGCGAAAGTTGCTTCCAAATGTTGCTAAGTGTACACATATTGATGCTGCTGACTGTACAAAGTAAGCTTAAAATAATACTTATACTCGTACAAAACTTTTGAGCATGTTTACTCCTCTAATCCGATTGACATGACTCCGCCGTCCTCACTCATGTCCTAATGGACAAACTGTATAAAACAAACTTCAGACAGGGATCCCTTTTTGCGCGAAAAAGTGGGGGAGTGCAAGCCAGTATTGGCCAGTAATAAACATGGAGAGTGTATGAGACAGTAAATTTAAAGATAGTGAGTGAATGCGCCTTTTTTAGCGAGCTGGTGTTTTGGGTCACAGCAGTATGTTTCAGATTTTTCAGGACGGTGTTTTTGTATTTCTATACTTTGTTGAAAGTGTCTACCTATTTACCCGACTGTGGCGAAGCCCAAAAGGAGGGTTATGTGTTTGGCGTGTATGTATGTCCTTTTCTTTGTTCCCGCAAAACTCCTAAACGGAGGGATTTGAATAAAATACATGTCGTTAGATTTGTCTTGATGGCGCGAGTGTCACTGGCTACATTAAAATTAAATTAAATAAATTTGCGAATTTTGGGAGAGATATCGCGGATTTAAAAAAAAAATCCATTACCACCGAGAAGGGTATCAAAATAAAGGGTATTAAAAGAAGATTACAAAAATATTATGACACTTATATTATGTTTAAAAGAAATTCAAAGTCACAAAACCTATAAACAACCACAAAACTTAAATCATGTGAATTTTACGCGACCAACGAAAGAACAAACACAAAATAACTAAAAAGTTGGAAATAAAAAAAAATAGGTTAAGAAACTAAAAAACTCAACTGAAAAAACTGAAAAGCAAAAAACAAGCACGCAGGAAGCAGGCGGGGTCCATTCTATTTTCATTTGATAATTTAATATTCAAATGAACCCCGCCTGCTTCCAAGTTTTGTTTAATTTAAAATGTGCTTGCTTTTCAGTTTCTTCAGTCCGGTTTTTTAGTAGCATGAACTACTTTATGATGATATGGTTCCAAAATATTAGTTTCGTTACGTAACATGAAAATAAAATCATTAGAGTAGGCGAAAATTGCTTCTAAAGTTGGCTATGTGTACACATATTGTGTGTATACATATTGATGCTGCTGACTGTGCGTATTTATATGTAAAGCCCTATAATTATTTAATGAATTTGTTCGATTATTGCTTCTTGTTACAGAAGATTAAAGAATAAAGCAATAAAAACAATCCAATATTTTCGTTTATACAGAAAGCAAAAGTTAATAAATGACGAACATCACCCTCGCTGCACGTGTCGAAACATCGATCATGGCTCTTAGACGAAAACTGGGGTCCTCACCCTACGCCAAACATTTTCTATAATATTACTGCATGACTCTGTTACGATATATTACGTGAATGGTTTCTTTGATATTGATATTTGGAAAATGAAGAAGTCTTCTAAAATAATGATGTTGGAAAACTGTAGAAATGTCAAGCAGTATTGCTTGGTAGCGTTACTTTAAATACTTAATGAACAAGTGAGACTGTCTTGTTGCTCTATTTGCCACAATCGCATGAGGTCTTGGATCCGATTGCCAGGTCAGGCAAAGTGTTGTCCCGTCGGGGCTGCGGGTTGTCTCGTCGGGGCTGCGGGTTGTCCCTTTGGGGCTGCGGGTTGACCCGCCAGGGCTGCGTGTTGTTTCTTCGGGGCTGCGGGTTGTTCGAAAGAGATACCGCGGCGTCGGCACAAGGGCTATGAAGGAACTTGGGTGGTTTGTCAGTAGAACCCTGACACTCCCTTCCGCACTACCCAAGAGGGGGAAGGGTTAATAGCAATAGGCTCGCCCCATGGTTATTTATTTATTTAAGCCTTTTATTTCCCAAAGATTACAATTCAATTTATTACATAAATATCTAATTAAAATTAAAATCAAAATTAAAAGTAACATTCAAAATCAAAATTAAAAATTAACAATCAAAATTAAAAATTAAAATATTCATTTGGTTCTTAAAAAGTAATAAATTCATGCCCCATGTTACGTAGGACTTAAACGTAACTGGTTAAATGTGTGTCTATAAATGGGTATACCTCTGCCTTGCTCCTCGAGGATTACAGGTGTGATGAACCTTAGTGAGACTGCGTCGTTAGTCTGATGGTAGCAGTGCCAAGTCTTAGGTTTAGTTCATGGGGCAATATATTCTTGGAGTTTTCTATCATGGATTTCGTAGTAGCTGCCCGGGGTTTGATTTGTACCCGGGTAAGGCAATAGGCTTAATTGCTTTCTTTATAATCATCATCATCAACAGCCCATTAATGTTCACACTGCTGGAACACAGGCCTCCTCTCTTTGAGAGGGAAAGGGCTATAATCTACCACGCGGGCTCTGTGCGGATTGGTAGATGTCACATGTCTTCGATTTTTTTTGTTCTAATACATGCAGGTTTCCTCACGATGTTTTCCTTCACCGTTTGAGAGCAGCGGTGATAAAATAAGTTACACAAAGTAATGTGCCTGCCTGGGTTCGAACCAACGACGTAATTCGAGGCCGCCACCACTGGGCCACCGCTGCTCCTTCTTTATAATGGAACTTGAAAATGACTGGCGAAATTTAAGGGATATTTTAAAAATTGATAAAGATGATGAGCCTCTTCTTATTACACCACCACTTATGTGGCGGTCAGATAGGCAGTCACACCGTGTGAAGCACTAGTACGAGTATTCGACAGTATCTGATTAGACTGAAACCACCCCAACATAGTTGGTACAAGGCAGACAGATGATGATGATTGGCCACTTGACCACTGTTAAAAATTCACAAAAATATTATGTTAATTCAAATAACTAACAGAAATAACACGATGTGTGAAACAAGTAATACAATCGATCAAAAAATGGAGTAGCTACATGCTTCAAAAGTATTTGGTGGGGGCACTTTCTATCCTTGTCGCGCGAAACGGCCATTTGTATTACGTAACCGTGACGTAACTATGGCGGTATGAAATATGACGCCACGTTTCTATAGCGCTGTCTTTGTCTAACACGTCATTTCAAATCAGTTGAAACTAAGCCATTTTCTGATCGATGTTATTACTTTTTTCACACATCGTGTTATTTCTGTTAGTTCCTTAAATTAACATAACATTTTCGTGATTTTTTAACAGTAGTCAAGTCGCCAATTATGATTATCACGTTTGTTTAAGTATAACAGTTTAATTCACTGCCATCAATATGTTATAAAATATTAACTTTACTTTAAGAGTCTCATAGACCCACAAATTTTATATTACTGCATGGCACTCCATTGATTTTCCGAAAGCCCTCTACAGAAAATTACCTCGTACATTTTATGTCATTGGCCGTCGGCCAGAGGGTTATAATTTAGTTATGTACGTACATCGTTAATCACTGCGGTCAAACAACGCAGACCGTAGTCCTGGATTGATGGCCGTTTAAATGCGCTGATCGCTACTAGATTTTCTTGTTGTATTCTGTGGCACGAGCCTTTGTTAATTAGTGTGTGCATGCCTTTATTTGTGGGGCTGTTGTTCGGGGTTAGTTGAAATGAGGTTTGAAGTGTAGTAACACTAGAGATTGGAACATGAATTGTGCTGAGAAATATAAACGTATTTTATCATTTTTTTGATGACATATTGATAAATACATGTGCGTGGGCTGGGTTAGGTCCACATAAGGTGCCACTAGCCTGGCTGCGGGTTGTACACTAGTTACCGCGGCCTCGACATATAGGGCTAAGAAGGAACATGGGTGGTTTTTAGTCAGTAGAAGTCTGACACTCCCTTTCGCTCTGCACAAGAGCGGGAGGGGTTATTTGATGATTTTCCACCCGCCAAAAAAAAAAGGTGCCACTAGCCAAAATAATAAAACTAAGGGGCCATCTCTCAAAAACGTGGCATGCATGACGATAATATCGCCACAATTCTATCGCTTGTGAGACGACCCCTAAATGATGACATCATCTGCATGTTGAGGTCGGTTTCAAGCAAATCCAGCTGAATACCAGTTCAGCTTCATTCAATATTAACAAAAGAACTGGTGTATTTTATTTACATAGGGCGACTGCCTGTCTGACCTCCACAACCCAGTTAGTACTGGGTCAAACGATATTCCTTTGTAAGACTGGTTGTGATACAAAGTGAAGACATTTAAATAACCATAAATCTGCACGTTTAAAAATAACAGCAAACCTTTGGTTTTAACGATTCATTACAAGAACCTTTTCCAAAAATAAGAAAAAAGTTTCTATGACTAATTGCTCCTTTATCCGTCCATTCAAAGACTTCCTTTTACAATGGGCCGGATACTATAATTATAAAACTATAACAATATTTTCATTCCCCTACCGTTATCTCGCGATGCCTTTGTATTCTTTGACACTGCATACCAGGCACAGATAAAATAATTACCTCAGGCGCTAAAGGCAAACTGCCTAGGAAAGAAAAGATTAAGACTAGTGACTTAAATTCGGAGAGAGGGGGCGACCAACCGAAAAATTTACTCCGCAAGGAGACCATAATTTTTTTTTTCTTAGCATTCGCTACTTTTTTCGGTTATCACAGTGCTCAAAGTCATTGGCTTTTGAGACAGTCAGCGAAGCGTGGCATATTATCTACTTTAGAATAATTAGTTCGAGATATTTTTATGAAGGCGTGAGTAATTACTTTCTTAGTATTTCAACTTTAAATTAGGGCTGTCTTTTTCAGTTAGGTGCCTCGTTGTTACATTTACATTTCTTACTTTTCCAGTTTTTTTCCGTGCTAAGAAATTAGTTTGGCAATGCCCCATAGGTGTATATGTCGCAAGCTGAGCATGAGTTCTTGAGTTTGATTCCTGGGTTGGGCAAAGTTTTATTGGGTTTATTTTCCGTTGTAACTACGGAGTCTGAATTTATGCCCCTTTGATTGCTCGCCTATCATATAGGTTTAAAACATACTGGGATACATAACTGAAATGTAGGTGTACAATTAGGGACACGTCTGCCTAACCTTTCGTAGACTACAGGCGTGATATTATGTTTGAAAAGGAAATAATGCACTCAGTGGTAATTACTAGCCTGCAAGCTTTCGGCTTTAGTTACTACTTAATGTATTATTTCTAAGAAATAACAAAAAATATGCGGTAAATTTTCAAAAGCTAACTCTTCTAATAATGACTCCCATTATTTAAGACCTAAATTAAAATGATCCTCTATAAATTCCACTGAATTGAAAACCTGCCACTTGAAATTCAGAGTCCCAATTCAAAAATTGCAGTGTTGACCAATTCCCGACAGACTTATCACATATCACCTGAAACTAAGCTCCTTAATTTAGCGAATAGAGGCGAACTTCGCGACGAAAGGTGAACTGTGCGAATTTGCTGTTGGTACTTTGTGAGTCTGTCGCATCCGTCACTGCAGTAAGCCGATTTGTCTTAATTCGGAAACGGGCCAATATATATTTACCTAGGCTAGGGATGCCCGATACTTGGATTTACGTATCGATACTTCGGATCGATCTGGCTCGCAACTATAAGATCTCGTTAGGCTTATCGATCCTGTAAATATCGAATCCCATCGTATCGTGATCTTATACCTCTAAGTGTCTAGGGCTCTAGGGAAAATACCAGAAATGCTTGTGGCATCTTATATTTATTCTTTCAATTTAGGGCAGATATAATTCAAATTGTTTATTGAAATTCATAATAGTACACTTGCAGGTGAAAAATAAAAATAAATGATAGAAACAATTATAGACCCTGTCGGGCGCAGCACTTTTTTAATAAGTAGAGAGAGGTAGAGAGAGCTTTATTACTTATCCTTGTTAAGTTTCATTTATTTCGTATCTTTATAAGTAAGTAGTTTATATTTCCATTTATTAATATAATATATGCAATTCTATCTATTGACTTATTATTTATTTAACTATATTTAGTGTTGCTTATTGGCTTACTTGGTTTAATAATATTGTTCATCTTTTTTTTATTTATTTTTGTACATCAATTCCGATACCAGTAGTTTTTATCGATTCAACCTTTTTTGTATTCGTTTGAATCGATCCAATAAATAATACCATAGTATCGATACTATGTAGAATCAGGGGGCCAATTCTCGATTTTAGAGATGGTGTCGAACTCGACAAAAATTTCAAGTGACGTCATTTTTTCGACAAATTTTAAAAGTTGCTATTCTGGGGATGTCGAATTCGACATTTGTCGAAAGCTAACGTTAGAGTTCATGTCGAGTGCTTCTGAGCAGTAGAGATGTCATGTCGATTGTAGAGATACGTCATTTCTGAGTGAATTCGTTGAGTTTTGGATTGTACACTGTGTTTTCTTTTCTTTAATTTTTAAATAAAATACGGCTTGGCATCTCATACTTACTGGAAATTCGATTTAAACTCTTTGATTTGTGCCCTTGCCTTGTTTGATTTTTCCTCTCCATGTTAAAATAAAACTTTTAAAATGTAAAACAGCACCCAATAATGATGTAAACATAACAAAAGTTTTGAAGGAACCGCAAAAAGGCGCAAATTCTAACACTGACAGACAGTCAACTGTCAATTTGTTTTCTTTATTTCACGAAGAGCATACGAAAATCTTGAAACACACTAAACGTTTCGTTTTATACTTAAATAATTAGGTTTAGTCAGCGTTTTACAACAAAATCATTCATTAACTCATAGCTACCTAAAACAGAACGTGCGATTCTTCATAATGGTAACATTATCTTCACTCGACTCGACATTTTCGTGACATTTATTTCTATTTTGACTGAGAATACGGAATTCTGCTCAATTCGACATTTTTTGGTAGAGATAGAGATATTTTAATAGACATAGAGATAGACTTACGATCTCGAACTCGAGATAAATGGCGAAAATCGAGAATTGGCCCCCAGATTGAATCTTGCGTAAACTCTATTTTGTAACGCATTTGAGTGATTGCCGGGTTAGGGGCTTCGTTGGCGCGAATTTCGGTGGAGTAAGTGTTTTTCGAGAAAATTAGTTTTTGGTTGATTGGCTGTTGGTTTAGTGATGTTTGATTGATTCTGTTTAAGTTGCCTTGGTTTACCGATATTGTTTGCTGATTAAATTGTAAACAATTATTTTAAAAGAACAGCTGTATTCTACAAAAGTATGTACAGTTATCAGTTCCACACTTAAGTGAATCCAGAATAATTTAGGTTATAAGATTAAGGGTTCATGTGAGCAGTTATGTAACAGAACAGATATAAGTTTTTAAACTGATGTGTTCGCTAACATTATCGATAACACTAAAAACTGTTCGAACGAGTTCTCTAAATCAGTGTTTATGATAAGGTATGTAACAGGATTGCAGAACACAAGTTAAACTAAGCTAAAAACCCTGCAAACTGAGCAGGTAACGAATAGGTAAAACCCAAACTTTTCATCAAACTTCTAAAATTATGCTAAAATCGGTGTCCTGATTTGTAAACAGGAATGTTTTAATGAAATCAAATGGGATCCTTTTATGCGCATATTTATGGTTCGCATTTAAAATATAAATTCAGCGCGTACCAGATGTAGAGGCCGTCGACGACATATTGCGTCCATGTGATACGAGCAAAAAACTTCAAACGGCGCAAAAAGTTACTTTCATTCCCACTGTTTCACTTCATAATACGTATTTTGTTGGACAAAGTTAAATGTTGTCGCTTAAACTTTCAGTGTTTACAGGGATAGTGGTTGAATAATGGTCGGGTATTTTTAGGAGAATTTGTTGTGACCGTCTCTGAATTTGACGATTTTTTGTTGGAGCAGTGGCGTGATAATTGCGTATCGCCCCGGTTTAATTACCGGCACGGATAAGATTTCTTTAGCCTACAGGTTGTACCTGATCTGGCTGTTTGTGTGTATGAGTTTAAATGTTTGTAAACGCACTCACAATTCAGGAGAAATTTCTAGTGTGGTCCTGGGTTAAATAAAATACTTTTTATGCAACGAATTCTATCAGTGATCGTACCTCGAACACTGATAGAATTCGTTGTTTGGTTGATTGTTGACGCTTATGAATATCAGTGTTAGTAGTAGGTAATATCCGACACTTGGTTAGTACATAATGTATGATAACAAGAGAGAGATAAGAAAACAAAGGTTCGCGACCAAACATTTATCAAAAAATATAACGGTGACCGAGTTTAACTCCCATTTTTGCCTTGATTTATCAAAGTTTCAAAAGACATTACCAACCTGCAACCCCTAACTCATATTTATAATACCATAGAACGTTAATTCCCACTTTAACTTGACTATTTTTTTAATAAATCCCTTTGTCAAAACCTCGTTTTCACACATCATAAAGCGCGGGGTCGTAATTTTGAAACACTCGCTAAGTACGTCTGGGTATGAAAGGCCTCCTTCACTATACCTCCGTACAATTTTCCCCTGCATCTCATTTCGAGGGCGTTTGACGACTGGCATATAACAATGATCTTTTGACTGGCGCCAGAACCAGCCAGGTGCGAACTTTAAAACTATGCGACTTTTTAAAGTGCCCGTTTACAGTCGCAGAAATTAGACGACGAAATAATAGAACGTCGGCGGGAACAGCGAGCTCCCTTTTCCGTCCGTTTACATATTTCTTTCTTTAGAATAAACTCCGCGCTCTTGTATTGCAAAAAGTATTCATATTGTTGGCGGAAGCAGCGTGAAATGAACGAGTTCGCAACAAAATCTTAGCTAAGTAAGTTTTTATTAAGTTCTCTATTAGATCTATGTTAGATAAAGACGACTTCACAATTATAATTGTGTTAATAATTGCGTAAACTACGCTTTAGGCGTATTTTCTTTACCGTGCTTATTAACAGTTAGTTTGTCTAACATTTGTTTAGGAGTTCTAAGATTGAAAGATACGTTTACTTTCTCTACCTTGACTTATGAACATAGACGGCTTGGTAACTAAATGCCGTATATTTTACGAGCACTAAAACAAAAAAAAATGCTTTAATCTCTCCAAAATACCGTCAATATTCCGTTTATTGCCACAACAATCCGTTTCACTTGCACTCTCTTCAGTAAATAAAGGAGATTACATTCTTCTTGCGGTTATAAAATGGGTATAATAAAACATTATGCGTCCCTACCGCCGTTATTTGTGGCTGCACTCCACCGGGGCGCGGCAATAAGGCAAGAACACACCAGCGGTGTCGCAGTAATGTTCCTCAGAGTTACGATGTGACAGATACTTTACGCCTGCGGTTATTTTGGAGACGGTATCGCACAATGCGGCTTGTTAGGTCGATATCTCGGATACACGTATCCTAGTGTGTACGCGACTTTACTGCAAGGGGGAGCAAATGAACTTTGGCTCTCTAGCTATGATATTTGCAAGTCTTTAATATTAAATGCACAGTTAGGGGAGCCGGTCGTACTTTGTTATCTGTGGCAAGCAGCCTAGTATTAATGTTTGCCACGTCATCAGGTTAGTTATTTTATTACTTTTACATACATTTATGGTAATTGTTTGTAACAATCCTAAATATACACTAATATTGTAGATAATGGGAAAGTTACCCATAAGCTCCTGTTTTGTTTCGTAATTTGTAATAAGGCATTAGATAGTCCAGGATTAACTCTTAACTCCTCGCGCACCTTACGAACACCATCTGTACATAAAACAATGGCTTTTTATTGTCAACCATGTAACTTAATTTAGATACTACAAAATATGCATAACTGTATCTGACCTTAACGGAAAAAAGCTTGTAAAAATACTTCCAGTAAAGTACTTAAAATATACGTACCTAATGCATTTGCTAGTTTGGAATTAGTAAGAGGAAGCCTGAAAGTGGTGCCAGTGACTGAAAAGTTGTGTGGTAATCGATTATCGTGCTATGGACATGTGATGTGGAGGATTTAGGAAAATGTAAGGCGGAATATGTTGAGTACGAATGTAGCTATACGAGTAGAGGAAGACCAAAGAAGTAATGAATGACTGTGTGAAGGCTGATATGGCTAAAAAGAGGTGACTGGTGAGATGACGAGTAAGAGAGAGAAGTATCGAAGAATAACACATGCTGACTGACACACTGACTTAAAAAAATGTGATTCTAATTAGTCCGTCTGTTAGATTATTGAAAAATATTACGATACGTATTTTTTGATTTATCAAATCAATAAAATTGACGAAGATAAAACGCGTCAAAGATTTGAGTGGGGATTTGTGACGTCACTAACCCAACATAAAATGACGTCACACGAGTTTTCAAAGCACTATATCGTCTTCATTGTTTGCTTACGTGATAAGAGAAAAAATACGTTTCCAATATTTTTTGGAAATCTATCTGACGGACTAATTCGATTTTTTAGTTAACTACCCTATTGAGATAGGCGCAGAAAAATGGTGATGCTTTTCCTACGTTATTTATTCTGAAACTCAAACAAAACCACACAATAATCGACTTTTCATGCCAAATGGAATTCTCTGACAACGAAATAAAGTACCATAATTTTATGCGACACTTACCCTTTACGTGACGCGATTAAATTAAAGAAATCGCAGTAATTACGCAGCGGCGTCGTTATCCAAAGTTCGCAGGTTTGCGAGACGCGCGGTCCACCGCAATCAAAACGTTCGCACTGTCGGTTACATAGATTTAGAGTTCATGGAAATGACGCTTTGAAAGTGACTATAGGAAAGTAGTATGGAGTGATTTTGTCTGTTATACTGCTTATTTGTGCGTCATTAAAAATTTTTAATCACGCTGGTCAGATTGTAGTGATTGAGCAGAGTATACAAAATGAATACGCACCTGTAATTTCGGAATGGTTGGGTAATTTCATTTCATTTCGTCTCATGAAGTAAAGGACGTGTCTATTGCTAAATAACATAACATAACATCACGCCTCGAAGGTTAAGGAAGAGGTGTACGTAAAGTATATTCATATTTCGAGCGAGCCTATTGGCATCAATCGCGCACAAATTCAGACTCCATGGCTGCTACTGAAAAAATTCAGATGGAAAATTCCAATAGCAATTTGCCCAACCCAGGAGCTGAACCCAGTTCAGTAGATGCGATAGCGACTAGTACACCAACGAGGCAATCAAATATATTCTCTTTTGCTGTATATTATCTTCTTCCCAAATAAAAATATCATTACAAAAAAAGAAAATAACTCAATCCCATCATCCCATTTGTAGCAGGCATCACAAACAAAAGTGAAAATCCCGAAAAATAAAAACTCGTTGACAAAAATATCACCGTATCGCATTCCCATTTATAAGTAAAAGCTTATCGTATACTTTCGACTCTTACGAGCGAGTAAATGCTGTTAACGTGGCGCCGTTAAAGCCATTAACACCGTTTTTATTTCCATGTATTTATCGGAAAACACAACTCACATAATACCCCCTACACGTTTTTACTGAGTTATTAAAAATACGCAACTTTTTCGGTACAATTTGATAGAAGGTTTTTTGAGATTGAATGGAATATGGATAATAAGACAATGAACATAAATAGACATTACAAAGGGATTCTTTATTAGGTACCTAATACTGTAATAAATATCTACTTTATTAACACCAGATATGCACCTCAGATATTTCGGATTCATGTGCACCTCATTGTATTTAAATTATCAATTGCTTCGGTGAAGGAAAACAACGTGAGGAAACCGGCATATCTTAGAACCAAAAAAATCGAATGCTGCCAGCCTTCTGGGCACTTTCCCTTTTGACAGAGATGTGGACGAATGTTTTGACGCCCTGTAATTCATCTCTTTTTTGATATTTGTATATAATTTAATATAATTTTAGTTCTGTAAATTGTAGTTTGTAGATATTGTAAATAAACCGTTTAAAAAATCGAATACATGGAATATCTACCAATCCGCACTGGGCCCGCATGCTAGATAAATTGGTGGATGGTTGATTGGTAATTGGTGGTTGTTGGTTGGATTGGTGGTTGGTGTAATTGGTTGGCGTGGTGATTAATTTGCGTGGTTTATTTTGTTGTTAAATGTTAAATCTAATGATATTGTTTTACGTGTACCTATTGATTATTTATTTTGGTTACTAACATTATTTTTAAGTAGGTATACTTACTAACTAAATTTTGGATCATTGTTGTCTGAGTTTTAAATAATAAAGCCATTTATTCCAAATCTCACTTACGATATAATGTATTACAATGTTTGTAAGTAGGTTGTGCTTAAATTTAAGAAAGTTTACTTATAATTAATGTTAGTATTATTTATGAAATTTGGACCCCTGTTTGGGTAAAGGCCTCCTCCTTCCTTTCCCATGACTACCTGTCCTTGACTGACTTTATTCAGTCCTTTCCTGCGACGTGTGCTATGTCATCAGTCCACCATTGGGGAAAAGGAATGTTGGTCATCATTAATTGTCGACCAACATTCCATTTCCCCGTTGGTCCTTTCCCTGACTTTTAAATAAATTATTATTATTATTAACCATTCATATCCCCTCTCGAAGAGAGAAGGCCTGTGTCCCAGCAGTGGGAACATTAATAGGCATTATATATATTAATATATAGATGATGATGATGATGATGATGAAGCACGGCTTATCATTGAAGCTTGACCCGTATGGCTTTTATTATTTACTCACTAGCTTATTGTATGAGCTTGTTGTGCTCTATTTTGTTCTTACTTTCTACTTTCGTTCTACTTTCTAGTTAGTCTAGTTGTTACAATCAAGCACGACTGTTGAATATGTGTTCTCGTAAAGTTTTGTTGAATTTTCCCATCAGGAGCCATGAAGTCTACATTAGTGTTAATCGCAATAGGTTCACCTCTACAACTGCTTTAAAAACGTTTCGAAATATGTTTGTGCTATTAGGTACAGACACCAGCAGATTAAGATACCCGAAACTATCAAATCATCAAACGTGGACCTAATCCATTAGTGATAAAGTTGTCAATCTTTGAAAGAAAGACAGATTGTACAGCTTGATATGCTGGTGTGTACAGACACTACGTCCCCTACCTTTTTCTTTTTAAACGGCTGCGGCAAAGCCCAAAAGGAGGGTTATTGGATGATGGGAAATCATTAAATGACTCCTCCCGCTCGGGGCAGAGCGGTAGGGAGTGTCAGACTTCTTCTAACTAAAAACCTCCCATGTTCCTTCTTAGCCCTTTGCCGACGCCGCGGTATCTCTTGCGAACAACCCGCAGCCCCGACCTTCAGAGGTGTATACTGTATTTGTTTATTAACTGGTTTAAACACCTTCTGATTAAGGAATTTCCTTTCCGATCATGTGCGATACATTGACGATGTTAAGGTAATTGCGTAAAGGTGTGTCCAGACTCCGGGCACGTCTAGCGTGGTAATAAAGCGTATAAAATTAATTGCAGCCAAGAGGGAGCGCTCGTGTTTAGAGGTGAACGTCTGACGAGTATTTATGTTGGATTTACAAGTAGATAAATTCTAGTCTAGTTTCTAAAATATCTTCTTTAAAGAAAGTGTTTGTTTTTAATGCTATTAAATATTTTAATTTTGTTTTCTATTAGTAGGCACCTAGACAATCAGAAATACATACCAGCTATTAAGGAATTTACAAAAATTGAGGCTCTTGGTAAACGAAATAAACATTAAATAAACAAGTTGCCATGTTTAAATATAGGTTCATAAACTAAACAATATCTTTAGTCATATTTTTTTAAGATTTAAAAGGGGTGTCAAGTTGGCACATTCAGAAACTTTACATCGGTGTAGTAGAGACGTTTTCACTAGTAAGTTTAGGGAGATGGATGGATCCATTCCAAAGTATATGCCTAATTGTAAGCCGAGGAAACTCATGGCGCCCAGAAGGGTGACTACGGTTAACGTAATAGAAACTGAAGTTTCCACTACTGCGGGGACAGATAGAGAAATAACATAATATGAGTCCCTATTCATTTGACGTCACTACGTGGTAAAAAATGCAGTGCATTTTTTGTTTATGTGAAAAAAGAAAAATATGTGTCCAATATTTTTTGGAACTCTATCTGACGGACTAATTAGATTTTTTTTTGTCAACTACCCTTTTAAAGATAATTATGTATGTTATGAAAGGAGGAGCTTGTGGCTAAATAACAACCCGCATGAGTAGATCTGCAAGGTTAAGCAGCACTTACCTAGGTCAGGTTCCTACGTGTCTCGGAAAGTACGTTAACCCGTTGTACAGTCGTAACAGCTAATCAGTGGCCTGAAAGCCTGACAACCAGTCTTATCAAGTTATATCAAGTGTTGACGACACGGTTGGCGCAGTGGTTAAGGCAATGGACTGCGCGGGCTCGATCCCCGCACGGAACAAATATTTGTATGGCCTACAGTTAGTTGTTCCGGGTCTGGATATTCGTGTATGTGAGTTTAAATATTTGTGAACGCACCCACGATACAGGAGAAATTCCTTGTGTGGGGCAACGTTTCAAAAAAAAAAACTTAAATCGTATTATCCAGTACTATCAGGGTAGTGGGGGTCTGATGGCAGTCGTTCCATGTAAAATATTGGGATTCAGCTACATATTATTTTAACATACCTACTCTGCCTAGAATAGAGTAAGTTGACCTGGGAATCGGACTCAGAACCTAATGCTCAGCAGTTTCGTTTACGCTTCCAACGAGGCAGTGAAGAAAGTCACGAGAAACGATAAAAAAAATCTAAAATCTCTGAAAGAATTCTCAAGTTTCAAGATCAAAATGTTATAGTAATTATTTTCATAATTTTTTACGACATTATGCGGCTGGGATTTGATTTTTGAATCGGGAATTTAATTTAAAGTATAAAAGTGTGAATATTGTTTTACTCCATACACATGGCGTTCACACAACCAGTTCAAAAGTCGTTCTGTTGGATCTGTCAGTTGATTTTGACAGTTCGGCTGACTTCACATCTTAGAGGTTCCCTACAATATTTGCTTGCCTGGTTTTGTGGTTATTTTGGATTTTATAAAATTACTCCGAAACTCGGATTTAGTTTACAAAAATAACTTTTGTAGGAGTTAATATGATAAATGTAGACAAAAAAAACACAGTTTGATGTTGATGCAGTTTGGTACGGGATTCCATATATCGTGTTGTTAATAAACAAAAGCCTGTATAGAGAAACAATACGAACTAATTGATAATCAAGCGAGATCACATATCTAAACGTTTTCCTGTTCATTTATTTATTCCGAGAAAGACTCATTTGTTTGTATCGAATTGTAATTAGTGTATTATTTCTGAGAAAAGCCTTTGAAAGGAACGAATGTCTAACTAGTGTTTTGTTTTTATTTGAAATGCAATATGAAACGGAACGGAATTTGCTATTAAAATTAACAACAACAGAAGAAAAGAATAACTGAAGTTCGCTGATAATTTTCATCTTCGAGGTGGGTTTTTTTTATTAAAAAGTGAAATCATATCACGCAAACACGTCTTTTTCCCATGGGATTAAGTGAAAACCACAGAATGTTTTGATTCTTACGTACACCTTTTGCTTCGTTCACGTTCATACATCTGATCATAAACACACTCCGGTTGCAAATATGACGCACCTGTCTTTTCTGAAGAACCTGGCCAATAATTCTAAGGCGTCTCCGTAAAGGGCTAAGAAGGAACATGGTTGGTTTTTAGTCAGTAGAAGTCCGACACTCCCTTTCGCTCTGCCCAAGAGCAGGAGGGGTTATTTGATGATTTTCCACTCGCCGAAAAAAAAAGAGGCGTCTCCCGACGTTGGCACTTGGCGCTCACATCTGCCTTCTAAATTACCTTTAGCAACCTTTTGAAACCTAAATGTTCAAATAATATTACAAAATAAACTAACTGACTTTACATAGAAATAATCCAAGGTCTTTCAGTACTGAAATAGAAGCTACCTGAATTATTACCCACTTCAACCCTTAGTAAAGTACCTTCACAAACAGTAAACACTTAGACAGGTCCTTATTAGAGTACCTAGGGCCCAACCCAGCAGTATCCAAGGCGTTTATAAAATATAATTAAGCAATGCTCTAAATTAAATGCAAACAGAGCAACAAAGCAGACTCGGGTCAACATTTGGGGCCATGTAACACAGCTTAAGGTCAACAATTTTGATCCATGTGTTTAACTATATATAAGGCGTGTTTCACACATGGTTGGTAGGCTTGATTCGGCACAAAATATACATTCAACTTTATCGCCCAGTATGTGCCGAATTTGATAACGATACTGTTAGTCTGCATCATCCCACTGTTGAGTAAAGGCCTCTCTCCGTGACTTCCACTTGTTTTGATCCAAGGCCAATGTGGACCACTGAGCGGTAGTCTTATCAAGATCGTGCTGCTATCCCGCTAATCTATACATAACTAGCGGACGTCACGCGGTTTCACCCGCGTAGTTCCCGTTCGCGTGGGAAATACAGGGATAAAAAGTAGTCTATGTTACTCAAGGTGAATGTAGCTTTCAGCAGTAGTTTTTGAGTTAATTCATTATAAACATACATACATACAAAAATACAAATCTTTCCTCTTTATAATATTAGTGTTGATGTAGAATGAACGAAACTGAATGGCAATTATTTTTCCCGTCGTTTCGATTATTTGTTTTATTCCAAGCCATTTTTTTTTCTATATGTCTGATATCATACCTGAGAACCTAGTTACTTTTACGTTAGGTACTTAAGAAATATTGGGTGTGAAAGCTCTTTTATTATTATTATTTTTTACAATCGAATTTAATTTTTTTTTAATTTCAGTGCGTGATACTGAGTCCCACTATAAAACGTCATTATACAATAAAAAATAAATAACATTTCGGTGCAATATTTTTTTCCGTAGAGTTACTTAGTTTGATGAACCCAATGCTCATGGCTTCGAGAAGGGTCCGTTTATCGTTTGTACCTTATATAAATATAAACCAGCACCTTTTTCCCACGTGGATAAACTACACAATGACACCTGCTTCGATCCTTTTATACTTTACGTTTACTTCCTTACACCTCGTCCACATTACAGCCGAATCAGACCAACCCAAACATTTGGATAGTTAGGGGCACCCCTAATGCGACTGCTTTGGATGTGTGAAGGGTCCTTGCAACCAGGGCTGGTAGAAGTCTTGTAAGATTTATGCGCTGACCCTGATCATAAACAACGCCCCAGGGACCTGTGTTTAGAGGGAATAGCACAAATCTTAAGGTACGTACATGCGTCTCAGATTGTTCCGCAAACTGTACGCAGCTTAAGTTATTGCAAGCATTAGAGGTATTAATTAAAAGGGGATAAGTAGGGATGTGGTGCTTGTGGGTAGAGCACTGATTTAGTATCAAAGTTTACTTGTTTTTGATGTTCTTTTAAAAATTATATATTTTTTTACAATTACTTATGATTTCTTACTTTTTTTTTCTAATGTAATACAAGTCTTATTCAGATTAGTTTATTAAGAATCACCAATTTATACAAATGTGATTTTTAGAACGTATCCGTAATTTACTAATTGTTTGCCTGCACCATCACACAGCTGGGCAAAAGCGTTTTCGAAAGTTAATAAACAATTTTATGAAACAGAAATCTTACGAGTACTACGAGTTTTCTTATCTCCTATCATTTCTCGTGATAAATAGAATCCGCCAAATCTCACCTCTGAATATATGTCACATAAATAGTTTCAGTATATTTCAGGATTTACAGCAGCCATACACATTCAAATATCATTAGTTTCCACAGAATACATGACACCGAACATTTGTTTCCAATTCTCCCGAGGATTTTACTGACATTTACATTGTATATTTTTACATAAAGCTCTGTCCACATTATCACGGAATAAACTTTCATTGTTTTACTGACTACGAAGTTGTACAGAAACAATTGGATAACAAATCTGGCATTTTAATGGCTTTTTTCGTGGTATCATATTTGACGTGGATTTAATTGTGTTATAAGCTTCTACACGACCTACAGCTGGATGTAGAAGAGAAGAGAATTATCACAACGTGGATAACATTAAGAAATACGAAAGGCCTGAGTCGTTGCGTAGTTTGGCATATCAGCCTACATTTAGAATACCTAGGTCTATTAATGTTTATGGAGCCAGGACGTGGGAATGTATGCTCCCCGCTATTATGAACGAGTTACCGTTAGATATAAGGAACAAAATAAATGTTAACAATAGGCGTGACGACATAGTCAAAGAATCAATGATTTAATGATATTAGGGGAAATTACATACGAGAAGGATTTAAAACACTGATTTAGTTTTATTTAAAAAATTAAGATTAGTAAGATTTTTAATAAAATAAAAGATTAAAATACTGATATCGGCCATTTTGATTGAAACACCAATCATAGCGCACTACGTCACGCCAATGTAAACATCACTAGCTGTCACTAGCTCACTGTGTTGTTTTGTTGCCGATTACGCATTTGGATATTTTTTTTGTTACTACAATACTTTGTGAACATCTTTAGCAATGGAATCAGGCTTTGTAAAAGCAAACAGTTCAAATTTGCCCAGGATAGATATAAAGAATTTTGCTCGTCCGAGTTCCGAAATGTAAAAACCTCCCTGTAAGTAAATTTTGTAAGTATCTAGCACTATAAAAATACAACAAACTCGTTTTGAGCTTGTAGGAGTTTAGTTTATTTTCACTTTCCTAAGTTATTTTTACAATAAACTTGTCAGTTTATTTTTGAGGTTAGCGCCTTCGCAACTTGTAATAAAAGTTTGCTACTGAGTTAATAACCAACAAAAGGAGTAAATTTCTGTAACTACAAAGCATGTACTAGTATCTTTTCTCATAGTAACAACCTACTATCATAATCACCGGGTCAGCTATGCAGGTCCAGAGGACAACATTTTTGGCATTCAATGTAATGCTAAAACTATTGCTATTGATGTGTTTTTACACTGAGGCACCGCACACCACTTATAAACTTTGTTATTCATTTTTAACACACGAATTATGGTAATGTTTGTTTTAGTTTCCTCTAGCTGCGCTTTGACATTTCCATGTTTACATAGGCGTGACGTCAGACCCGACGCCATGACACTGCGAGCTGTTTTCGCGCTCTATTTTTTTTTTTTTCAAAAATGGCTTATATCTTCGTTAAACTTCACTTTATTACTGAAATAAAGGTTTTTTCGTAAATAAAAAAGATGTACCCACATTACGGAAGGGGATTTCAAAATCTTTCGTCATGCCTATTGTTCAAAGGTACTGAAGAGGCACTTCCTGGATTGTGCTGCAGTCTAGGAAGTGTCTGTTTAGTACCTACATAAACTTGTTCTATAATAATATTACAGAATATAATTATATTAATATCAGATTATAAAATATAAACTAATCACGGCACCGAGTTGTCGTGTCTGGCATACTACAGATAAACCCTCGATGGTTTGTGTGGTATGTTTATGTATCTAATTAAGAATGATTGTAATATGTTTTTGAATAAAAAAAAAAAAAAAAAAAAATGTGATTTTGAAGGGTGGCCAGTCTTCAGAGGAGGCCAATGCCTTGCAGCGGGATGAACCCTAAAGATAATTATGCTGTAATATGCATAACTAGCCGAACCTCACCAGCCGATTAGTTTTTGTTTCAACCCCTATTTCAACCGCTTAGGTCAGAATGTTTATGTTGAGATTTATCAGAAGTCATTTTCTGAAAACATAATTTCTGCAAAGTGCGACGCATCATCTGAACGCTGTATGTAAAAGTATCTTCAAATTTAATAGCACAATACAAATTACCCACAACACCGCCACTGATGACAATATTATTAAGCCTTCCACAACTTGAATACAAGCAGATTTAATCAAGTCGACAGTGTAGACACGCCATTACCGAGGCCATCACGACGAAGTTGGCGTCGGCTGGCGGGTGTGAAATCGTAAAGTTAGCTCCATCTGCCTCATACACATCCTTAACTATTCGGTACCGTGGTACTACGGTACCGAATAGTTGCAATAGGTACCGCATACCTCGGTACTAGTTACTCCTCATGACGTTACATATTATAAGGTATTGGATACCAGGTGCTTAGTTGTACGTGGGTAGTTAAGTTATTTGCTTCATGTTTGCCGTGTGATGGAATGGAATTTGAGAGGTAATATTTGTGAGCTGCTTGCAGAGTACTGAATTTATATTTAGTGGAAGAAATATTTGTGGATGTACAGAAATTAATTAATTAAAGACATTTAGTAAGACATCTTTCAAGGCTTTTCTTGGGCGGGTGAATCAAGGGCCTGATTCAGAAGGCAGAGTGCTCCTCGATCCGGTCCGTATTGTGAGGAAGTCTCTGGAACCCTAACCACCCGGTAGCTTGAACCCTGCTTCTACACTGGTGAATTCATGATCTATTAATTAATAATAAGATCTCACTTAGATTCATTAGTGCCTGAAACAGAAAATTACGAAATAACCATTATTTAGAAAACAGAAAAAATGCGATTCGATTTTCGAAATGAGATTTATCACAGTGCGGAAATTCTTGTGGACTATCGCGGCGTAGTACATTTTTTGGTAACACATTGTCATTATTTACGTTCACATTTTTGCGTCCTAAGCACAAATTGGTGATTTACTACCTTGTTACGTACTAGTAAGAGTTATTACTACAATCTATCTTTAGATTGATCCATGTCTTACTGTCAGACTGCCTTAAGCCCTACCTTTTTGTCTACAATGTGTCATTTTGCCCTTTTAATGTGAGTTTAATGAAAAAGAAGAGCTTTACGTTTAATTTTCGTAGAACCCAATAAAATACCTCTGAAACGGGTGCAGTGTTATATTAAAGACTAGTGGACGCGGTTTCACCCGCGTAGTTCCCGTTCCCATACAAGGATAAAAAGTAGCCTATGTTACTCAACGTGAATGTAGCTTTCTAATGTTGAAAGAATTTGAAATCGGCGTAGTAGTTTTTGAGTTTATTCATTACAAACATACAAATATACACACAAAAATACAAATCTTTCCTCTTTATGATATTAGTGTAGATGTAGACGAAACTGAATTTGGATGCTACTAGTAGAAACGATAATCATACTTCGTCTTGTCGCACAGTCACGATTTTGCGATGTGTGTAGGAAGCCTTATTATATACAAGTGGGATAACTATGCAGTTATTAAGTTCCCTGCGTCATGAGACGAATATTCGCTGCATGAGATTCACATCAGTATTTCGGAATCTGTTCTGTTGGTCTCGTTGTCGCAAGTGCAACTGCTGAGCGTGGGGACCTGGGTTCGGCTGCGGTTGGATAAAAAGTCCTTTTGGGTTTTTCCATTATAAATATTCCATTAGTAGCCCGGAGTTTGGAAGTAACCTCGTTACCCCGTACCTCAGAAAGCATGTTAAGTCATTGGTTCTGAGCCTGATCTATCTTCGGTCGTGTCGGATTGCTGTGTTGTTAGACTTTGAGAGTAAAGGAATGGAAAGTGAACCTGTGTTTGCGTACAAGAGGGTGCACTCATCCCACACCAAGGACTTATTTATCTCTGCTAAGATTGGCCACCGTGACCGAAATCAAGGTCAAGTGGACCATATATTCGTAAACTATAAATTCATGGAACCCCTCAGCATATTGGTGAACATTCTATTATACAGTGTGATTCTTTATAATGTGCACATATCGAAATGGGGGAATCTATGCTTAATTTTATCGACGGAAAAATTATTAAAAAAAATCTAAATATTTTTTAATATTTTATATGGAATTTTTAAAAATTTTGTCTGCTACTGTGACCCCAGTGTAAACAAAACGGTGTAACTTTTAAACTAAATTATCTATCGCGATGAAACAAACTCCATAATGATTGGAAGCAATTAGGCGTCCTCGTAAAATGAAAATTGTGGAAAAAAACTACCCTCAATTGAAAATAAACACGTTTTTTGATCAAAAAAACTTTTTTTTTCATAACTTTTTACATAAAATTGTTTCATCGCGATAGATAATTTAGTTTAAAAGTTACACCGTTTTGTTTACATTGGGGTCACAACAGCGGACAACATTTTTGAAAATTCCATAAAAAATATAAAAAAATATTAGGTTTTTTTAAATATTTTTTCCATCGATAAAATTAAGCATAGATTCCCTCATTTCGATATGTGCACATTATAAAGAATCACACTGTATTTTCAAAACCCAAGCGTTATTTTTTAATATTCAACGCTCCTTCCATTAACACGCCATCACAGTAATTAACGTCCATTAACACCCAATAAATCCCGGAAAAATAAATGCTAAACGCTTTATCCGTTCGCGTACAATGTCCATTATTACATAAGGAGATTACGCCTAGTGCTTTAATCAGATCTAACTCAACATAAACAAAAGGCTAACGGGGCGAATGAGTGTAATTTAGCTCAGCTTACAGCTAAGCAGTTAATTTGCCGTCTAAAGCTAGTGGCAAGTTTATTGTCTCGGGGGATAATATTTCCAGTTGCATTTGCTCCAAAGCGGAGGATCGTTTACAAGTCAGCAGCGGATGGACGCGGCGGCGAAACGAGCAGATTGACTTGCGACTTCCGCAAGTTTAATCTTTGGGGAAAATACTAGCCCCTTTAACTTCCAACGTCTCGTGGCAGTGTGCGCTATTTGAATGCGGCTAACGCAATTTGACGGGTTCGTTTTGTTTTATTCGATTGGAAATGTCGAGTTTTTCTTTTGTTTTTTTCGTTTATTTGCGAATGGGGAATAAGTGTTGGCACATCTTGTTAGTTGTGAAAGCTTGAAATGTGATAAAAAATAGGGTTTTCTGTCTGCATATTTAAGGATGTAACTCGATGGGCACGCAACGATAGTGGCGGTAAGTCCTCTCTTTGAGTAGTGGTTTGAGAGGCGCCACGGTGCACTCACGTTCCGTCTGACGCAGGTCCTCACCGGACACGGTTGTTTCGGGAGGTACCTGCACCGAATCAGGCGGGAGGAAACGCCCGGATGCCACCATTGTGAGCATCGGCCGGAGGACACGCTGGAGCACACCGTGGAGGTCTGCCCCGCTTGGACGGAGCCTCGCCGTGTCCTCGTAGCGGCGATCGGTGGCGGCGACCTCTCGCGTCCGGCCCTGGTGCAAGCCATGGTCAAAGGCGAGGAGGAATAGGACGCCGTCGCCTCCTTCTGCGAAGCAGTGATGCTAGCGAAGGAGGTGGCGGAACGTGAGAGGGAGAGAACCTCACGCCCCAGCCGCCGCGGGAGACGCTCCGGGCGTCGGGGACCACGTGATGGCTTCCGGCTACCGTAGACGCAGGCCTGTGGACGGTGAGTGATGGGCTAGCTCGCCACCCGTGCGTCTTATGACGACGACAGGCCGTGTCGGCGGCGGGTTGTTCAGAAGTTACCGCGGCCTCGACAAATAGGGCTAAGAAGAACATTGGTTTTTAGTCAGTAGAAGTCTGAAACTCCCTATCGCTCTGCCCAAGAGCGCGGTAGGGGTTATTTGATGATTTTCCACCCGCCAAAAAAAAAGATGTAGCTCGATAAAATTTGTTATAAACAGCCGTATGACGAAACAATCAACAGTGAGTAAACATTAACCCAAAAAATATGTGAACATCATTTGAACACAAAAAGCCTGTTTATTCCGTAAAATAAAATAAATGTAACGATGAATAACGAACTACGAATAAATAAACACATTAAACCTTTTCATAAGCCAACCAAAAAGGTTAGGTGTAAATATAAAACCGTTGGGCCGGCCATCAAATATTTTGTCCTCGAATAATTTTATTCGTCGCACTGTGCATGAATATATTCACCTAGCTTCTAGATAATTTCCACTGTGATTCGCTGTGTCGTTAACTTCTATTCACGTAAAGTGGCAAGCTATTGAAAAACTGTTCAAATAAGAGTGAGTTTTTACTTAAAGTGCAAAGGAAGAGCGGATACAGGAAATGTATTTCGAAAGCTCTTTGTATCTGTTTGAAAAGGGGAAAAATACACACTACGATAATAGTTAGATGAAATAAAATTACATCTATACAGATTTATAAACCAAATTCAGTGTTACAAATATAATTTCGTTCTATCAAACCCGCAATGGTGTCTTCTAAAAATTCACCGTTTACGAAGAGATGTTTACGACATCAATACACAAAGACATCACTCAAAATCTGTATATATGCACATCCCACAGCCAAAGAAATGGACTGACGACGAGCACACATTTACGTATTTGTATCAATTTACGATTTTGCAGAAGATTGACACAAACGTCAAAAACCATGCAAAAAGCGTTCCCCATCAAACGATACCAGAAAAAAAAATATTTCTTTGATAAATTATGTACGTCCTGTTCCATGGTAGTTAGGAATTTGGACGCAAATTGCATCGCATAAATTTTCACTAAATTCTGAATTTATCAAAGACGTACCGAAATTCGATGTCAAAGAGTTGTAGAATGGTTCCGCCGCCGAAGGGCCGCGAGGGTTAGAATTTCGCAGTTCGCTTGGAATCCCTGTGATGTCGCACAACACTGTGCCACTAAAACTATCATCTAGAATTCTATTAAGAAATTCTTACTGTCTTTGGGCGCGTCGTGTTAGACAACCGATGTGCGGTTCAGAGATTCTTGAATTCTAAATAGTGAGGCTTTTTACCCGACTACCGCGAAGCCAAGAGTAAGGGTTATGATTTTGGCAGTCTATTTATGTTCCACAGTAGCGCCTATGCTACTGACCGGATTTTAATAAATGAGGTGTCAATAGATTTGTAAGAATAGCCCGGGTGACATCAATATATTTAAAAATCAATGCCAGTTTTCGTTGTAATTGTATAACTCAAGAACGGGCTCACCTATCCAAACCAAATGTTTAGGCTTTGTTCAGACTATTTAGTAGTTGGTTCACGTGAAGTTTGCACAAAATCGGTCGAGCAGTTCTTCATTTATCACATTTTTTGTAACAAATGAATTCAATAAATGGCGGATCATTTTGTTAATAGGGATTTTGCTGTCTTGGACCCGATAGGTGGCGCTGCTGTCCGGGCAGTACGACGTCTGCCAGGTCCGCTAATAGGCTATATTTTTAACAATTCTTTTTAAGATGGAATTTAAATGTCAACATCTAAGCTCTGAGTTATTCTTAACATGTTTGGTATAAAATGAAAGTTCTTGGCGAGTACATTACAAATATGTATATTATATTATAGTTTAAGTCAACATATACGTTTAGATTGCGGTCAAACAGTTCTCGCGTTCTAGTCTGTGTTATTTACTCGTATTATGTAAATAACAAACCAACATTAAAAAGAAAAGTAGAATATTATTAAAAGGTAAGTAGAATATTACATTATGAAAGTAACATATTATTACGTATTTATTAATTAACACACAAAAATAAAATTCAAAGAAAAAACTCAAACCCGACTACGAATAAAAACGCAGACTAGTAAAACCGTGGTCTTAAAAGTAGAAAACAAGAAAAATCGTCTAGTAAGTAGATAAATTGATAATTATTATAGAGGACAGTCGTAGTCGCGTGCCTTTAATGTTTGTTATGGTTGAAATTTAAATCTAGCCTAGTCTGTGTTAAATGCTCACTAAAATATCTAATATTAGATATTTGAACCTTCCGTTTAAATGAGATAGTTGCTTAAGTATCAATTTCAGCGAAATCGTACGCTTTTTAGTAGCTTCGGCAGTTCCATATATATTTTTTTTTCGTCATAAGTTTCCCTGTTTGAATGCCCCTTTTTCTATTTAGAAACATGAAAACTTGCAGCTTAAATGAAAGTCTCGCATCTATTTATGTTAATGTATTTTTATTATGAAAAGGAAGCAATTAAATAAGACGTTTCTTGCGTGAAGTATAAACTTCAGGAGGAGGTACAAACAAATACATTTAGCCTCACATCCTAGGCGCCTGAAAGCCAAGCGCACGTGAAGAAATTTCACAAGCTTTATACAACATACATTAGAGAAATGTTTCACTTGCATATTTCTTAACACACAAGTAGCTAAACATTAATTTTATTTATTTTCAAGCTCGTAAAGCAGGATATGGAGAGTGTTCCCGGAAATTAGTTACGTTAGCTCTGTAATCTGTTTAGTACATAATTTCCTTTCGTACCTCGCGGAATGCTTCCTCTATATAAATACGATTTCCTTTAGACTAGAAGTTTATTGTTTTGTATGTAACTTTAGAGAAAGTAATGATATTTCTTTTTGCTTTAAAGGTATTAAATAGAAGTATGATTTGATATTGAATTTTCCCTCCAAAGTAAATATGAAAGATGTCTTTGATACCAATTTAATCAATTGAGAAGATGCCAAAGAAAAAAACAAGCAATAGGGAAAGGAACATGCCAGAAGTTATACAACAACAATACGATCCAGTTCCAAGAACAACGTTATTATAGAAACAATTATGCGCCAAGCGGCCCGTAACTCGGTACACTACAGAGCAAATCCGTTTACCATAAGTATTAATATTCACAAGTTGAGCTATTGGTTCATTAGTGCATTTCGCACGTTTCGCACGCTGCACCGGCCGCGCCGAGGGCAATTCCTAATTAGATAACGAATTAACGTCTTCACAGCAAAGCTCTGTTTGTTTTCCTCATCACGGGTGCCTTTGCACAGCGTTTGGGAAGCATTTTGAAAGCTGATCCGTTGCGATGTTGACGCCATCGCTGTAATTACGTTGTGTGTACTCGCTCTTGCACTCGTCGTGACGCTAAGATGTTTTGTGGACAGTGTACGTTTCTTTTTAATTAGAAGCTTGTGTAATTATGTCGTGCTTTAGAACCGTGTTTACGATACACGCTTTTAACGCCTAAGGGAATGTTTGCTTGCGCTGTGGTTTCTTTTCTGTGGTAGTTTTTGTACTCATACTGTTTTGTTTGGTTGTTGATAGTGGTGTTTGTGGGTTTTAATTAAAAGGTAATTCAAATTCTTTTATAGGAATGAGGCCTTAGAGAGTCGTAGCATTGTAACCGCTACGCTTGCTACGGCGTAGTACCTAAATGATTGAGCAATGAATAGCTGCTACTTTGTTTGTTTTTTGACATCTTTTCGGAGTTCCTTGCTAATAACAGTTTTTCTCATCAAAAAATGCTGAAAAGAACTCTTTTTTTGCACATTTTTTGAGACTGAACTATCGCGTTGATGACGTACCTACTTGACGTCAAGATGACAAGGGTTGGTCCAGATAGGAAAAAGGATCCTTTGATTTTTACCTTGAGACACTGTTGTCTCAGACTGTTTGGGAAAAAAAATACAAAGGAAACCCACACTTATAGGAATGTCTTTGCAGAACATAATCCTTTGATAATTCTTGAGCACACATTTATTTAGGAATAGTAACTACATTATATTGAATGTAAAACAATCTTGTTATCTGTGTGTAGAACTAATTTAGTCGCTCAGTTAGGCCGAGTTACTTGGCTTTATAGCGTGTAATTAGCAACGTTCAGCAACTGATGTTAATAGGCGCTGGGATTTCTATTTTCGGAGTAACCTGTGGGTTTGTCTAACTTTGGCTTTATAGTCTATTGGCTGATATCGATGTTGAGCGTAAAGGTCCGTAAGGTTTTATGCCTGGATATATTTTCCTTTAGAATATGTAGCAGGTTGATGCGTATACCAGAATTTCAAGAAAGTGAGCAACTTTCATATGGATTTAAAAGGATTCAAATGTACTTAGTGCCACTTACTACTTATTTCTTTGAGGTTGAAGTTATTAAGTAAGTATTTCGATATCTTCTTAAAAAATAACTCGTAAAATAGATGACGGTAACATATCCTCCTACTTTTAAAGCAGGTTAAAAACGAAGGTTTACCTACCAACTACACACTTCTGAATAACCCTTCGAGGCGTGATGTTGTTACATTGTTTTCTTCTCTTATATTATTTCTTTAACTCCGTAGGGATTTGTAGGCTGATATCGTAAAAAGTTTCAGTGGTGAATAGTTGAAGTTTTTAACATAAGTTTTTCTCGAAATTTCACGCTGCCGGAACATTTTCCTTTGAGTAGCTCTGAATACTTCAGCAGGAAAATATATATTCTATTTTCAGATAACTTGAAAATTTATTTGATTACACACACTTTCTATTATACTTTTTATTACTTTCTATTGCTATGGCTTCCGATACCTAATTTTGAATACATTAAAATGAATAAGTTCCACGTAAAGGCGCCTTCGCGAAAGTATATCATAATAAAGGTATAATTCCATACCATCCAGGCATTCTAAAATCAAAAAGAAACCTTTCTGCGTGAGGTAATAAAGATTTACAATAAATCTGGATGTAAGCACTATGTCTAGACATGTCTGAGTCCCATGGCTGCTCGCTATAAGGATTTGTCGCACGAACACGGCTTCTAAGAACCTTCCACCACCCACACCACATCGTAATCCCACGTAATATTAGACACACAATACAGAGCTCGTTCCGTTGACGCACAGTACCAACAGCCTGCAGTAAAGATCACCGAACAATGAGCCTCCCCTTCATAGGAAGTAAGATTACGGCGTCTGGATATCTGAGCTCCCTGATACCCCATTTTGCCTAACAAAAGGTCAGACATGATCCCCCGACCCTAAACAAGCAATACCCGACTAGCACTAAAAGCTTAACGTGCTTCCAGAACACGAACTTATAGTTATGGTAAATTTTATGCGCCATCTAAACAACCGGATCTTACAATCAAAGTTTGATGGCTCGTCTATAAAAACGACTATTTCATCGTCAACGGGTAGCAAACAAACAGTTTTATTCCCCGCAAGGAAAAGTCTTCAGTATTAGAACTTGTTGATACTGGTTCGAACGTTTTGATATTTTTCATCCTGTCCTCGCCGTCAGGTGCGACTGACGATGATTTATGTCCTCCCAGAAATGGGAGAATTGAATGAGTTTTGGCTTGATTCCGTGAAATTTATTTCTTTCAACGTGTTAATAATATATTACGACAGATATATTTTATAACAAGAGTTTCTTTGAGAAAAATCGTGTCGTGATTTTGTTTTCACTGAAATGAACATCAAGTTTGGTTGTAGGTACGATTTCCATAAAAGTAATGTTTTTCCGAAAGGAAACGTGACCGAGTCGTAAATTGGTTACAAAGGTAATTCAATCATGGAAATGAAAACATACAAAAGAGATTGAATATCGCATCGTATCTACATAGATTTGAGCAGCGAATGATAAACTGGGGCGACGTGTTTCTCGACTTATCACACGTTCTGCGTTCTATATGCATGACTCCATTCATTCCATTCAACGCACTCCTACTTTTCGTACAGACCAATTGAATTCATTCACTAATTTATCACAAGTTTCCGCGTCCATCCTCTCATATCTTTTCTCATCTGCAATCAAAAAAGTTTGTGAAAAACGAACTGCATTCACGGCTCGAATTAAGAGAGAAAATGGAATTTTTAAAACGTCCCTTTGTGTTAAAGGAGATGAAAAGCATGTCGTTATGGAGGAGTTTAAACTAGCTAATTACGTTGGAGAAAAACTCGACTGCGAGGTGTCCTGAAAACTTCTCGGCGTGGCGTGCGTTTAACTGTCACCATTAAAACTGGAGTACGTACTCGTAACAGCTGTTTAACAAGTTTTTCGATAGTTCCTCATTTTTAACCGACTTCCAAAAAGGTGGAGGTTCTCTATTCGTGTATATGTATTTTTTTTAAGTATTTCCACGCATTTATCCGTCCATTGTGGACCGATTTTGTGTGATAATCATAATCCCAGGTGGTTGCGCTGATGATGGAAGTTACAACTCCTCAACGGTTGGGAGTTGAAAGAAAATTTCTTCAAAATTATACGTAGGTAATTATGGACCGATAGTTGTATTCTTTCAGGTTATTAGGTTGACCTGATGATAGGAGATAAATTTCATTAACCGACTTCAAAACAAAGAAGGCTCTCGATTTGTCGGATTTTTTTAAAATGTATATTCATTAAAAAAAAAACCAACAAATCGAGAGCGTTCTTTGTTTTGAAGTCGATTATTCGAAGACGATTGAACCGATATCAAAAATTATTTTTGTGTTACCATGATAAGTAAATCAGGAACTGATGATGGCATCCCAGAGAAATTGAGCTGGTGATGGAAGGTATAAGTCCTCAATGGTAAAGAGATGGATAATAATTCTTTAATCACATCACGCTTCACACTAATTTTATAAAGGCGAAAGTTTGTGTGTGAGTGTGTATGTTTGTTACTTCTTCACGCAAAAACTACTGAACGGTTTTGGATAAGATTTGGTATTCAGACAGTTTGTAACCTGGATTAACACACATAATAGTTTTTATCCCGATTTTATCTCCCCGTGGGATAATTTTCGAGTTCTAGCCGGTGAAGCCGCTGGCAACAGCTATAGTAAAATATAATGGGGACGTATATTTGTTTGTATTATTTCAGATGATCTAGGTGAACTGATTATGCTGATAACTAATCCTTAGCGGTTAGGAGTTGAAAGCAATAATCAGGGAATCTTGAAGGTTAAGGGTTAGGTTTCTTAGTTGAATAAAAAATGCATATTACAACTAATAAAAATATAAGCTTAAAAACTAAAACCCGACTACAAACCACGGTCTTAAAAGTAGAAAACAAGAAAATAATTCTTATCTGATATTCATATATTGAATTTGTATATTTCTATTTAAATATAAGTGAAATTATTATAGAGGACCGCCGTAGTCGCATGCCACTGATACCTGGGCCCCAATTCTGTAACTTCGAGTTAAGCAACCCGCCATTGACACTCTATCGATACACTACAGACATTATTTTGCCACTGTTGCAAATTTGGCATTCTGCAGAAACTTCAATGGCGTTTCAGTGGTGTGTCAGTAGTGTGTCGATAGTATGTTGATTGTGTGACAGTACAATAGTTTTCAGTGTTGCTAACAAAAAGCTACCATGAGATACCAAACCTACCACTTTATGAAATCCTATTTTTATCAATTAAATCTTTATAATACAGGTTTTTATAATCATAAATAAAACGTTTTATTATCAAAAACAAAATTTCACAAAAAACAAGCGTTTATTGTAAAACAATATTTTTATCTGATGTGATAAAAATATTGTTTCTGCCTTTCTGAAAAAAAAAAACTAAAGATCCCGACTGTAAAAACTGAAAATCAAAAACAAGCACATTTTAAATTAAACAAAACTTGAAACCTTTTTTATTTCCAACTTCAGATTTCTTCTGTGTTTGTTCTTTCGTTGGTCGCGTAAAATTCTTCGCAGATGATTTATTTAACTTTGGTGTTTTGGTGTTTATAGGATTTGTGACTTTGAATTTCTATTAAACATATAAGTGTCATATATTTTTGTAATCTCCTTTTAAAACCCTTCATTTTGATACCCTACTCGATGGAAATTGTTTTTTTTTTTCAAATCTGCGATTTGGCCCCCAAAATCCGAAATTTTTCTTTTTCCACATTCCACATTATTATCACAGAGTACATTTTTATATAATTATTATCTTAGAGAGTAGTTACTTGACTAACATATATGAAACGACAAGGTAAGGTAAGTGAAAAAGTCCCAATTGTTGTTGGGAAAATAATAAAAAAACGTGATGAATTTAAAGTGATTTGAGTTCGGAGTTCTAAAGTTTAATGGAAATATATTTTCACAGTAAGTTTTGAGTTATGTTATGAACTTCCACACCAACAACACCAACCACCAACATTTCAGGATCATCAATTAGCTCCTTTACTTGCTCCTTACAAAGTCGAATTCACTTGCAGCCTCATTAATGCGCCAGTATTGCGGCGATGGCGCAAAAGCAAAACGTCGACAGGCGGCACTATAAGCCAATGCTAAAATACGCCACCGCAAAGTAGGTAGGTACAGAAGGCCTCATTGTGGCGAAAAACTAAGTCCACTTTATTAATTAGTACATTACGTAAGACGTACACACTAGGACACTTAATTTTAAATTTTAAAAGGAACAAATTTAACCAAATCAATAGGGAAAAGAGGTGTCGTTGTTCGATGGCTTCACAATGGCAGTTCGATAGCTAAATACGATAGACACAACTGTCAGATATCACTTAAAATATTTACAGACTACCGTAACTTTGGCCATCACGATGACATTGACACATTAAAATGTACCAGACTACCAATATTACAATAGTCCCATTATGGCGTTTCAATGTCACTACAGTTGCAACTGTGGCAAGTCAATGACCATAAATAAGTTGTAGAATACCAAATGTCATTGAATATTCTATTGAGACACTACTTACACACTATCGACACACTATTGACAAGTTGACTATTTTACAGAATTGCGCCCCTGATGTTCCTTCATGGCGTTTTCGTTTTTTTTTTTTTTTTTTTTTTTAATTTTTTTCAAGTCAGCTGCTATTGTCGTTAGCAAGATGGCTGGATTGAATAAATCCGTTATAATATATTACTTTCATAATGTAAAATTCTACTGAATGTTAGTTTTGCTATTTAAATAGTACCTACGAGTAAATAGCAGACGAGACCGCGAGAACTTTTCGACCGCATTCTAAAAATGTATGTTGACTAAAACTATAATGTAATATACATATTTTTGATGTACTCGCCAAGACCTTTCATTTGATACCAAACATGTTATGATTAAAATTTATATAGCCTATGTCACCCGCGTTATTGTTACGAATCTATTGACACCTTATTTATTAAAATATCTTCAGTAGTCTAGGCGCTACGGTGGAACATACAAACATACATACACACATACATACATACATACATATATACACAGACTGCCAAAATCATTACCCTTCCTTTTGGCTTCGCCGTAGTCGGGTAAAAATGGAAAAATAAAAAACAAATCGCAAAAAAACCGACTTCAAAAACACAAAAACACACCAAAAATAAAAAAAACCGGCCAAGTGCGAGTCCTACTCGCACATGAAGGGTTCCGTACCATCGTAGTAGGGGAGTCGCTTTTTTTTTTTTTTTTTAAATTATTAAAAATATTTTTATTATATGATGTAACTAAAAATTTATGCTTTTCGCAATTTTTCCTTTATCTGTGTTATAAGACGTTGCTTCGTACCAAATTTCAAGATTCTGAGTTCACGGGAAGTACCCTGTAGGTTTTGATTCCCTTGCGAGTGTCGAAAATTTGCGGCATAAACGGGAGTATCTTTTGATCGCGTTGACTTAGAAGTTTGATTTTTTCACAGCTCCAAGAGACCATAGACTTGAGTATTTGATATGAATTTCAGCTTGATACCTCCACGCGTTCCTGAGAAAAAAGGTCTTGACAGACAGACAGACAGACAGACAGACAGACAGACGGACAACAAAGTGATCCTATAAGGGTTCCGTTTTTACCTTTTGAGGTACGGAACCCTAAAAACGACAAAAAAGTGAAAAAAAAGTAGTTAAAAACAAGCCCTCTATGTCGAGGCCGCGATAACCGTTGGACTACCCGCGGCCCCGACAGGCGTCGGCCCTTTCGGGCCCCTCCCATGTTGCTGACATCTCTTTGAGGCGCGCGTGGAACACGAACGCGCCGTCGACACGGCCTGTTTTCGTCGTGAGACGGACGGACGGCGAGTTAGCCCATCACTCACCGTCCACAGGCCCGCGTCTACGGTGGCCGGAGGTCATCGCGGGACCCCCGACGCCCGGAGCGCCTCCCGCGGCGGCTGGGACGAGAGGTTCTCTCCCTCTCGCGTTCCGCCACCTCCTTCGCCAGCATCACTGCTTCGCAGAAGGAGGCGACGGCGTCCCATTCCTCCTCGCCCCGGACCATGGCTTGCACCAGGGCCGGGCGCGAGAGGTCGCCGCCGCCGATAAATGAACCCCGCCTGCTTCCAAGTTTTGTTTAATTTAAAATGTGCTTATTTTTTGCTTTTCAGTCTGTTCAGTCGGGTTTTTTAGTTTTTTAACTACTTTTTTATTTCTAACTTTTTAGTTCTTGTTTGTTCTTTCGTTGGTCGCGTAAAATACTTCGCAGATAATTTAACTTTTGTGTTTGTTTATAGAACTTGTGTGGTAATGGTTTTATTTTTTTTATTTTTTCAAATTCACGATTTGGCCCCCAAAACCAGCAATCATCTTTGTTTTTTTAATTTTAATGTAGCCAGTGACACTCGCGCCATCAAGACGAATCTAACGATGTATATTTCATTCAAATCCCTTCATCCGTTAAGGAGTTATGAGGGAACAAAGAAACGGACATACATACATACATACATACATACTTACTTACATACATACATACATACATACCTACACGTCAAATACATAACCCTCCTTTTGGGCTTCGCCGCAGTCGGGTAAAAATAAACTTTAGCAGAAAAATCTATTTCTGAAGTCGGTAGGTAAAATGTAAATGTTAAAAAGTTATTATACCTTATATTGTACTGTATAATTTATCATAGCCTATAAACAACTTAAGACGCATAGATAACTTATGTCAAAAGCATAACTTCACAGCACACTTATAATATTGTTTAAAAGTTGGGCGATAAGTGCCTGAATATAATACTTATCTGTTTTGTTGACTTTACGTTGTCAGGTGTACAGAAACGGACATAGGGTACCTACCATCCCGAAAAATCTGTTTCCGAAAAAAATTACAATATCATTCTTAAAATAATAGATGGCGTCATGTGTATTTAGAATCATAATTAAATCATATTTTCATAGAAACTTGCGACCGAGGCCGCGTGAAAAAGCTAGTAACATATGAAAGCAAAAAAAAAATTTGCACGACGAAGATCATTTAGTTTTATGTTACTCTATTTTCTTCATCTGCTTCACGTTATTAATCTCAGTTTGCTAGGGGGGCGACTTCTGGTTCAATTTCCACCGTTTCCGGCTTTTGACACAGTTCATATATCATTCGATGATTGTGTTTTCAGTTTTGTAGTTTTCATAAACTCTTTTCAGGTATGGTCGTCTTAATTAAGTGCTTGAACGAACAGTTCACAAGGTATTATTTGATCCAACTGGTTGTGAGACGCTCGCTCTGCATAGGTCGTCTTGGCGCTCTACTATTTACAAAATCTATCAAAAACCAGCGAATCGAAACACTGAAACAAAAGCGCCAAATACGTAAAGAGAGACCTTAGCTCTCCTACACCTATACCTACTACTCTGCCGGTCACCTATACTGCTTTAGCTGTGACCGAGTATTTAAAAGCAAATTCGGTTGGGCCAGCATATAAGGGCACACGCTAAGAAATAGCTTTTAAGGGTCGCCGTTACCGAAATCGGTAAGGAGGACTATATTTTATAATATACATAAAGTTTTTTAATCTTTAATACTTAGGGCAGGAATATTCTAATACTGGTCTTCCCTAGAGCTTTTCACACTTTTAATGTCGAAAAATATTCGTTTATTTATTAATATCTTACCAATTACCAAAGCAAAAAAGCTACAGCGAGACAATTATTCTGGATGTCCCAATGATAATAATCATACGCTCATTAAACAGATACATATTTACTAGAAGAAGATAACTAATAACATCCTCGAGCATTTCGCACATCACTCAGCGATCCTTCAGATTGTTTTCTTCCAGAGCATTTAATTCTGCGAACTCAGCCAGTATAAGTTGACCCCCCCACTTCTTCTCCACCACCAATTAATCTGAGAACAGGTGAGGTCACAATGACCGGACCTTGTATAAGCAGCAAGACATTGCGCCCTGGTTAATGGTCTACTTCTGAATTGTTAGTTTGTTCAGGTTCTACTCAAGTTCTGCAATTACTTTTTATTTTTCTTCGTTATCTTTAGCAGTAAACATGAATATAAAAGTCAGTCATAAAATAATGTAACTAGATATTCTGATATATTTACGTAACTGTGAAAAATGATAATACGATGTCGGCGTTGTATTGAGATTTGTTCGTGTAAAGTTATTAGATTACAACCTCACGTTACCAATTAGTCTGTGAAGCCGTAGACAATATAAACGCGAGAAAAAGCTTGAGTGTTATATAAAATAATTTTCGTAAGGTGAAAATAATGTAGTCGCTATGAGTAACTGGAAGCCTGGATGTCTTACAAGTGGTCTAACCTCCGAACATCATTGTTGCCAAGTAGGTATTTTAATTAGGGTAAGTAATTCAAATTAGGGTATATCTATAAGTGGAATACTAACAGGCACTGGACTACAGCCTAGTTAGGAAGTAGCTAGACAGATCACAAAAATAATCTGTTAAAGTAGCCGCTAGGGTAGTCCACGCACGCTAATTTTGCAATTTGTAAGTCAGTATTAGGTTGTGTGTTGATTGGCCCGCGGGTTGTACACTAGATATCGCGGCCTCGACATAGAGGGCTAAGAAGGAACATGGGTGGTTTTTAGTCAGTAGAAGTCTGAAACTCCCTTTCGCTCTGCCCAAGAGCGGGAGGGGTTATTTGATGATTTTACAACCGCCAAAAAAAAATAAAAAATGTTGTGTGTTGATTTAAATATGATTCACGACCGTAACAAATGCGGATTAACTGATTCTGTAAATACATACGTGTTACGATCGCAAATCATTGTTTTTCCAACAAACTGCCTAATAATCACTACGAATTGCAAAAAATAAAACATGAACACCTACACATATGTCGCGGTTTACCCTGGCACTGTTCCACCTTAACTATAGTTGTATTGGAATTTCAGTTGACATTAGAAATGACGAAATAACTTTTTGGAAACTATTTGTTCTAACCAAACTTACTTTAATAATCTATGTCTCAATTTTAACTTACAATGTTAATAAATAATACGTTCAAAAACATGATTCCTTTCAATCCGTCGTAGTATTTAATGAATCGTGTTAGTAAACCATTCCTTTCAATGTCAAAGTACCTACTTTATCTCTATTCACGTTAAGCGCAGTACGCACTTAGAAATAGTAGGGAGACACTTCTTCCGGCTTCTATGTAACTTAATGGGACAGCCGGTAGAAACCGCTACGTTTATTTGAATAGTAAATGTGTGAGTTGATGTATGGTCTGGTACTTGAGTAAGTATCAATGTTTTAGAGTGGTGGTACTTTCACACATGGCAACAAGCTTTGCTTACCCTTATAACCTACTGCTCTTCATGGTGTTAGAGTTTCTGAACACCCAGCTTGCCTTATGGGCGTGCTGTATAATTGACCCCTAACCACGCCACTGACTCATAAATATATTTTAAATTGTAGTACCTGATACGAAATTATCCATCAACAAAGGATATACCGGATGAGTTTTTCCTTGAGAAAAAAATACGAACTTATGTACAGTAAGGCAAGACAAGTGCATGGGCACGTTAAGGATTGTATTTCTGTGAACGCACGGGTGAGCGTCCATACTTTTGTGTGTGTAAGTGGTCTGGCGCTATACAGTACGCACACCACAGCCACAGAGATCGTCTGCTATCGTATCATGTCGTCGGCGTGGTCGCGTCGGGCGTCGCACTCCACGAAATAGCACAACAAAATAAATTTCCGTCTCTTTCGTTATAATCGCAGCAAACGCATTATAATCAATTGCTAAAATTCGCGTTAAACTTACAAGTGTCGATAGCTGTTTGGGCTAAGCAATGGATTTATGATCAAAGAGGTCCGAGTTCAAATCTCACACACCACAAGATAGTGCTATTTGTTTCTTTGTAAACATTTTTTTCTTTTTGTAATTGTAAATCGATTATAATACTTATTTTATTTAAAAAACTATTTTTTTTTTGGTTAGCCTATTTTGTCCCACTGCTGGGCAAAGGCCTCCCCATTTCTTTCCAGCTCTCTCGGTATTAAAGAACTTAAATATATAGGATAAAAACCCAACGCATTATTATTTAACTATTTAAGTGATTGTGATTATGTTATCATTTCGGTGTTGGGTGGTAAGGTAGAAAAAAAGTCGTGTTTAATGACAAGACAACGTTTTATTCGTCATAATTATTTATAAAATTGTCTAATTAACAATCATGAGAATTGTGACGTCAAATCCTACCTAATTAAAAACAGTACTCTTGTAATCGTTCATAACATTTTTTATTGTATACCCACTAAGTCAATTCTTAACAAGGAAAAGATAATTTTATCACAGAAATATAATTGATGATACCCACTTATTATAGATATTAGCAGAGTTTATTGACAACTAATATGATTCAGACTTTAGGAACCTGTTTTTTTGTAACGTCACAATGAATGTCGTTTTGAGGTTATAGCTTAATTGATCATTTTCTTGAAGAAAAGAAGATTGAAACTAAACCTCAACTTAAAATTAGTAAATAATTACGGATAACTTATTATCATCAAATATGTTATACACGTTTAATTATTAAAACTAAAACATTTACGCATTTTAATATTTTGTAGAACCCCCATTATTTTCAATGCAGTCATGTAGACGTTTGCGCATAGAACTCATAATATTATGAGTGTGTTTAAAGGATAGGTAACGTTTTTATCAGGGCAGTGGATGTTATCTTTGCGCCGTAATTGTAAAAAATCTTGTCATCTGAAAATATGGTAGTATTCCAGTAAAAATCTAAATAAACCCGTGCGAAACGTTATCATTCTTGATTTTATCTATTTGTCAGGAAGGGAGCTGGTCTTCTGTGATGCAAGCCTTTAGCTTGGAGGGCACGGAGAACAGTTTGAGATGAAGTGTCGAATAATTCCGCGAGGCGTCCCGTAGGTTCGAAACCATTTATTTGACCATAATTATATTATTATGTTGTCACCGCCGTCGCTGCGTTTCACTAATAAGCGACGGCCTTCCACTTCGCTGTCGATTAGCAAGGCGACCCTCTTCCTCGTATCTTTTGATTCAGAGACTAACAGTATTCTTCTAAAACAAAACAAAAGTGGTATTAGGCGGTTATAATAAAATACTAAAGACTTCATTCGCTCTGCATTTATGAATCCAATAACAAACACTAATTATTTATCTTTTAAGCCTCATGATGAATTAAAAAAACAATTAATGAATTCATTATGCCACCAAACGGTATTATGTCTTTATTTCTACTAACAGTTTAAGTTACAATTCTTAAACATAATACTCACATTCATTCCAGTTTTTTTCTGATATTTGTAATTCTATTAACATCACTTTTATGCGGAGCAATAATAGTCGCCCTCGCCTCATATGTGCCTGCATATTGAGAAATATCAACAACTATACTGCTATCTAATAAACCACACGTCACTAATCAACAACTATAACCCAATCGACAACGTTCATCCAGTAACATATTCATAAAATTCATGTCTACCTCACATAAATTATAATAATTCTTGACTTATTTTTTCTATGATCTACCTTTCAAACTTTACGAAATGTGTGAACAAAGCGAACAAGTAAGAAGTTCGTAAAGAAATATTATTATAAATAGAAAATAATAATATAGAAATATAATGTTCTTTATCTTAATAAAGAATATAATATTTCTGTCTCATTACTTCCAATCAAGTAAATACTTACAAAAAGTGTAAAACTATCTGCGTGAGATTAGAACGCACGACTTACTGATTCACGATAGATCTATCCGAACGCGCTAAACCGCTAGGCCATCGTGACTTATATTACAGTGTTGAAATTATGAACGACAATCATATGGTGACGACAATATTTGTCTTGAAAGTAAAAGGTCGTAAGTCAAAACTAAACGTCAAGCTATTGCTTTGTGCGGTCGCTTATCCACTTTAGTAACCGACCGTACCTACGTACAACGACTACTAAGCTAAGAAACTAGTTTATACGTCTCTCCCATTGTTCGAAAAATCTATACAAAGCGAGGCCATGGTATAATGGAAACGTATAGCTAGCTAGGTAGCTTGATGTGTTGCCGTGTGAGCCCGTATGTACAAACTTTTATCCCTTCTTTTACCTCTTTAAGGGATGAATTTACCAAAGTAATTATTTTGTTCTCTTCTCGTTCTCATCTTTATCTTTTGCATTATTTTGTGCCTTAAGACTCAACAGTTTAGGTTGTATCTCATTTGTCAGTAAATGTAATAAATTTAAGTTATCAAGAAAAAGTTAAGTTTGTCATTGAGATATTCTTTGATACTAATATTACTCAAATCAAATCAAATCAGTTTATTGCATACATGTTGTACCTACATGAGTTGGAATTTTTTTAGAGGTATCAAACATGCACCCTGTGAGGGCACTGCAAAACAAATACAAATACAAATAAAATCGTATTAATAACATTTTATATCATAATTAGCTTGTCACGTTTTACAAAATTATTAAAATTATAAAAGATATACAGTATTAATTATGTCAAATCAAATCAAAATAAAATCCAAAGTCAAAATAAATAGGAAATTATTCAAATATTTTATTTAACATTTAAAAATAACCTACATTTGTTTAACCTGCATGATGAGCTATTTATTTTATTATTTCTTTATGTTTATCTTCAAAAAACTCTTGCAATGTGTAGTAACACTTCTGGTTTAAATAAGTTAACAATTTAGTTTTAAATAAATTGTTCTTTTTAATTTCTTTTAAGAATTTCGGAATTTTATTATAAATTTTAATACACATTACATACGGACCTGAATGAAAAATGGCTAGTTTTGAAACTGGTAATGCGAGATCATTTCGGTGCCGCAAGTATCGTGGCTGGGTATAATGATCTTTATTTAAGAGGAAAAGTGATACGTTTTTTTCTAACAAACAGGCAAATTTCAAAGATATACAGAGACGTGAGTGTAAGGATATTCTGTTCTTTAAAATGTGGTCTACAGCTGTCCATGCCTCCTATATTCATTAATATTCGTATGCATCTTTTTTGTAGCTTACAGAGCTTATCAACGTTCGTACTATTACCCCAAAGTATTATCTCGTAACGGAGCCAAGAGTGCGCGTATGCATTATAGGCAGCTTTAGCAGATTTAAAATTCGTAGATTTTTTTAATTCCGATAAAGCGTACGAAAACTTACTCGTATTATCATTATCAATTACTACAGGTAAACCTCGGCCGTTTCCTTTATTTAATTTGCGCATGTTTTACTTACACACATCAAAAGTGTCTAGGGATCAACATATATTTTTGCAATAACTTTTCTCCTGATTGATATTAATTAAAATTTTCTTTAAGGATTCATCAAATAAAGTGTTTTCGTTTGTCACAGTAACGATAAACCAAGTCACCTTTGCATTAATAAAGAAATTTGCCATTTTCCTAATAAAGGGATTTTTGACATTTGAACCACTAACATTAAAGTTCGAAAAAAAGACTGAAATAACAGTTTTCTTTAAAATTTTATTGGGTAACTTAAACAATTAATAATCCGTGTTTCTACCGCGAACACTTACAACACAAGAACATCGGTTTGGCATACTCAAAATGAGTTCATCCAAATCACGCTGTGGAATGGCCGCCCATGTTCGTTGCAACAACAAAAAAAGGTCTTCTTGCGACTGGATACCCTCCATATTCGGCAGAGCTCTTCTCTGTAGCATATCCCATGCATGCTCAATCGGGTTCAAGTTTGGCGACTGAGCAGGCCAGGGCAGGACATTGATGTTAGCTGCGGCGAGAGTCTGTCTTACAACTCTTGCGGTGTGCGGTCGTGCATTATCATGCATTAACTGAAATAAGGGACCGATTTGCACTTGTAGAGGAACGATGACGTCTGATACAATCGTCTCAGCATAAATTTGAGCGTTGAGGTTGCCTCTGATCCAAATCAACTCAGTTCTTCCGCCGATCCAAATCCCCGCCCATACCATGATGGTTCCACCACTATAAGGATGGACTTCCTGGCAGGATTTTAATCGCTGTTGGCGTCCAGGGGTTCTCCAGTGTCGTATACGTCTTGTATCCGGTCTCATACCAAAACGAGACTCATCAGAAAAGCACACGAAACGCCATTGTTCTTCTGCCCAATTTCTGTGTTCAAGAGCCCATTGATATCGAATCCTACGATTGTGCATTGCTATAGGTGGTACCCGTAGCGGTCTTCGGGAATGAAGGTTCACTTCATGCAAGCGGTTTCTGACTGTTTGGTCGCTAATTAAGTTCCCTGAAGAGTGATGAAGCCTCACGGCTAACATCATGGCGGTTATTGTTGGAGCTCTTCGAGTTAAGATTTGAATGTATCGGTCTTGTCTCCGTGTGGTGCAGCGATACCGTCCTCCATGGCGCTCAGCCACGGTACCTGCAGTGCTTCGGTAACGTGTCCAAAGTCGACTGATAACACTCTGACTTGTATTCAGAGCTAAAGCCACAGTACGTTGCCGGGAACCAGCTTCTATCATTCCCACGGCTCTGAGCATTTCTTCCCTGCTTAAATGACGTCGCCGCTCCATAATAACGTTGGTTTTAATCAGTAGTAGGGAAAACAGTAGCACTAATAATGTCTTCAATGCGTTGTATGTTTTTATAGGGAAAATATTGACAGCTGATTTTCATCTTTTACTCGAATTTGATTCACAGTTCCTGATTCAAATTATGAAATGCACCAAAAAGGATCCATATAAATTTATAAAATCATAAATTTATTACAAAGCCGGATCTCAATCTCAAGAAATCCGCATAAAAATGCTTGATCCCTAGACACTTTTGATGTGTGTATGTTGGAATAATACTTTTTTATTATATTTAGCTGGCCAACCACGAATTCTAGCATTGGATTAAAATTTGAAGCAAACGATTATTTCATTACATTTCGACCAGTTACAAAAATAAAAATATAACATGGCGGCACGGTTGGCGCAGTGGTTCAAGCGGTTGACTGCTGCGTTATATGTCGCAGGTTCGATCCTCGCGGGCCTGTGGACGGTGACGGGCCTGTGGACGGTGAGTAATATTCTAGCTCACCGTCCGTCCGTCTTATGACGACAACAGGCCGTGTCGACGGCGCGATCGTGTTCCATGCGCGCCTCAAAGAGATGTCAGCAACATGGGAGGGGCCCGCAAGGGACAACGCCTGTCGGGGTTGCGGGATGTTGTAAGAGATACCGCGGCCTCGACATATAGGGCTAAGAAGGAACATGGCTGGTTTTTAATCAGTAGAAGTCTGACACTCCCTTTCGCTCTGCCCAAGAGCGGGGGGTTTATTAGATGATTTCCTACCACCCCAAAAATAAAAAAATATAAGATTCGATCCCCGCACGGAACAAATATATGTGAACAGGTATTTGTGTATGTGAATTTAAATGTTTGTCAATGCACCCACCATAGCACCTACGATATAGGAGCAATTCCTAGTGTGGGACAATGTTTATTTTTAAATAAAACACAAAGTTTTGTCATATCGTACAACTTTATTGGTCTCGTTATCTCGTAGTTCTTTGAGTTCTAAGAGTTTTCAGTTCGTGGTGGTTTTTCAGATGGTATGATTTTTACGTTCTACAAAGTGTAGTCAAACTTTTTTCTAGAGAACTTTCAGTTGCAGTTTGTCGTTTGACTTCTAGCCTATGTTGGAAGTTGGAAGAGGCTGGGTCCGGTCGTATTAAAATTATGCAAAATAGCATAACCATGGTGATGGCACCACGCGCGACTGCATACAACTTTTGATATTTAGTTTAAAATTGTTATCGATTTTTGTTTTTCAGTTTTTTCAGTCATGATTTGAATTTTTTTAAGTACTTTTTTATATCCATTTTTTTAGTTTAGTTTTTTAAGATTTTGCAGATTTATTTACTTAACATTTAAATTAAATACATTTTTTTTCTTTTTTTTATACGATTTGCCACTTCGAATTTCGAAACGTATAAGGGCCACACCCTTATACGTTTACCTTTATACCTAGTTTCTCCACCTGGGTAGAGCACGGGTGCCCAGAGTAGGGACTTTGGAACTAGGACATAATTTTATAATCACCTTTTAGAACCCTTCATTTTGATATCCCATTAAATGGTATAGAAAGAATTACTTTAAACTCCACAATTTTGGTATCCCATGGCCATTCAGGAGTTACGAGGGAACAAATTATTGGACATACATACACACATACAGGTCAAAACACCGTCCTTTTCGGCCTCTCTGCAGTCGGATAAAAAAAGGCATTAACGACATATTTTTAACCTCATATGCAACGAGAATTTCCTCAATATGACGGCAGTAAAGGCACAATAAACACATTTCCTGCGGCAATTACCCCTCGTCTTAATACGCGCACGTTCTTTGTTAGTTTGCTTCACAAAATTCTGTCATAACACTCTGGCCGTCATTAGTAGAGAGTGGATCCTCTCGTTATATTTTACGACCGGCTTGGCGACTGTTAGTAACCCTTTAAATACAACGGTATTAATATGGAATGATAAACCTTTATCTTTCTTTATATTTCTCTATGATGTAATCTTTGTAGTGCAGTGGTGGATAAGAAATTGATTCATCTTCAAGAAAAAAAAAAGAAAATCTACGCAAAATAAAATAGGGTAGTTAACTAAAAAAATCTAATTAGTCCGTCAGATTGATTTCCAAAAAATATTGGACACGTGTTTTTTCTTTTTTTACGTATTCAAACAGTGACGACGATACAGTGCTTTGAAAACTCGTGTGACGTCATATTCTAAGACATTAGTACGTAGTACTATTATGTATTCTGTGACATTAGTATAACATTTTTTGCGGTTAGTGATGTCGAAAACCCGCACTCAAATCTTTGATGCGTTTCATCTTCGTCATTTTTTATTGAATTGATAAAACAAAAAATACGTATCCAATATTTTTCGATAATTTAGCAGACGGCATATTAGAATCATATTTTTTTAAGTCTGTAAACATTCCTATTGCTTGAAAAGGATTTTTATTTGGTTGATAAATTATTGTTTTTCCATAGGAATCCATGTAACGCACGAAAATATTGTGGTGAAGAGGATGCATTGTAGTACGGGGTCAAGGAAGTAGGGATTAAAGTATAAAATTACCGATTTATTGTAATAGGTACTTCGAATTGACATAGAACCTCAAAAATCTCAAACTATGAGTTTGAGATTTTTGAGTGAAACTTTTTCACATGGTACCTATGAAGTTCTTCTTTTGAAAAATGTGATTTCGATTGGCGACATTCAATTGTTTTTTTTTTACAGTCAGCTTAGACAAGAAAAATGAATTCTTCGCAAATTCAAGTGAAAAAACTTTGATTTGAAGAACGAACCACCACACAGGAGAATAACAATGAATTGAAAGGGAAGGTGGAAGCTGATCCGAGCCAAACTACCCAGGAATTGGCAGCATGGTTTAACGTTACCTTAGCAACAATATTGACTCATTTGTGTCAAATCAATTAAATAAAAAAAAAATAAAAAAATATTGGTCCCTCATGATTTGACTGATCTGCAGAAACAAACGCGTGTTGAAAATTGTGTTGCCTAGTTGAATCGATACAGAAATGAAGGACTATTGGAACGAATTGTGACATTACTGGGATGAAAAGTGGATTATTTGCGATAACAGTAAGCGAAAAATGCAATGGCTGACTCCAGGTCAAACGCCGCAACAGTGTCCTAAAGCAAAGCGCACCAATAAAAGGTAATGGTAACTGTTTGGTGGTCTCAGCATGGTGTTATTCACTATAGCTTTCTCCGATCAGCAGGGCTATTGCGTATCTTTTAAATGTCAGTGGCTATCATATTGTCCATGGATTAACTGTCAAATTGGTTATGGTTTAGTACAAAATGGAAACATTTGACAGTTAATTGATGGACACTATGATAGCCACTGTCATTTAAAAAGATACGCAATAGCCCTGCTGGTCAAGCAATAACGGCAGATGTCTACTGTGCCGAACTCCGAACAATGATAGCAAAACTAGCAGTGGAACAGCCTTGACTCATGAATTGATCTGCACCATTATTGCTCCATGATAACGCGAGTCCTCATACAGCACGAGAAACCGTTCTAACTCTACAGGAACTGCAATTAGAAACCATTTGTTACACTCCGTATTCGCCAGACCTTGCTCTAACGGACTATCATTGTTTCGATAAAAAAAAAAAAAATTCTTCTTAAGACGCAGTACAAAATGCTTTCACACAGTTTGTCGAATCTAGATCACCAAAATTCTATCGCAAAGGCATAAATGACCTTCCTATTAGATGGCAGCAATGATAATAATGATATTTTTTTGATTAAATAAAATATATGTTAAATTAAAATGAAAACGAATTTATTTTTTTTAGTACAAATCGGCAATTTCATATTTAAAGTAATATAAAAACATTAAAAACTTGTATTTAAAAACTCCAATCCCTCCGTAACTATGCGGTTCCCAGGTACCTAGGACCTAGAACACACACTGAGGACATTCCATGTATCAGGCTTATGTCCTGGATATCATCGCTCTCATATTTTGGGTTAGATACATTTTTTTGTTTTCCATTCGGACACAATGTATTTTTTTTTGAATAAATGAAAAAAAAAAATTAATCCGCCATTTTTCAAGTTGTTTGCAAAATACTAAGGTATTAAATTAAATTGTTATAATACTGCTATTATATTAAATTGTTTTTTGGTCGAATTAACAACAGCTTGCCACATTAATGTTTAAATGTGATGTGTATCTTCTTAGCTATAATAAATATTTAAATCAAAGCAGTCAAATAAATCCAATGTGAAAGTAAATAAATTGACGTGCCGACTCTATGTGCCGAGTGCTCGCAATATGGTCGCCGCATCGGCTAAAATATTTATTATAATAATAATAATAATAACGTCATGCGCTCATACTATGGGGCTACAGAGGGAGGAAACAACCTGACCGCGTACCGTGTTCGGATGCTCTCTCTGTTTCAGGTACTTGAGCCGGCTGTCAACGTATCGGCACAACGACTGTCGGATCAGGTGCGAGTCATCCAGCGTAATCGTATGTTGGATGACACCGTACTTGATCGCTTGCGGACTGAAATGCAGAGTAACCATGTCATTACTACGCCGTCACAGGTTGTGGTACAACCACAGTCTACCACGCCACTTATTTGTGAAAACGACGTGAGTAGTGACATGGTTACTAACGTAAGTATCCAGTGCAGTGAGGAAATGAGGAGTACTTTGGAGGGTGCGATCAGAGAATATAAGTTCATGACACCCGAACGTAGACCACGCTTACCTCGTTTGCCCATGCATAACAGAAATAGGGCGCTGGTGGCTGTTCTGGATTCGCAGTTGTCAAGCTTTTTTGATAACTGCGATAACCTCAGTGATGCTCATTCAATCCTCTATTGCGCGGCTGTAACGGCATGTCGTGTAGCTCATGTCAAATTTCCGGATGACAGAGCTACACGACCGAAACCAGCCGTACCGGCATGGCAGTATAGGATTGAACGACGCATTGCTGGGGCCAGGGCGTTCATCGGCAAACTAATCTGCTTCCGGGAGGGCAACAATCGCCCTCGAGTGATGCGCTTTATGAGACGGGCGTTTACGGGGACTGATATCAGTCCTCAAGACTACATGTCCCGTGTCACAGAGCGCATCGACTTCTGGAAGCAGAAAGTGTATGCATGGGCAAACCGTATTCGTAGGTATAAGCGTCGGGTGGAACGGTACACTCTAAATCGCACCTTCCAAAGCGATGAAAGGTGGCTTTACAGAGCATGGGAGCGACCGGACCAAGGTGTGACTGACACGTGCCTACCGGATGATAACGCCATGTGTTCATTTTGGCGTAACATCTGGTCGGTACCTGTCAGTCATACCGAGGGTGAGTGGACTCGGGACGTCGAGCGAGCATGCGATCCAATAACAGAAATGGGGGCAATAACGATCAGCCCCCAAGATGTAGGTTGTGCAGTTCGTCCGTTGCCAAATTGGAAATCACCAGGACCGGACGGACTGCACAACTTCTGGATTAAATGGTTCACAAGATCGCATGCTTGCTTGGCAACCCTATTCCAGTTAGCCTTAGAGTCAGGGTCGCTACCAGAGTTCCTGACGACTGGAATAACTCACCTGCTCCATAAATCGGGTAGTACTGCGGAACCCAAAAATTATAGACCGATTACGTGTCTTCCAACGGTCTATAAAGTTCTTACCTCCATTTTGAGAGCTAAAATAAATAAACATATTAACGAGAATTCTATTATGTCTGCTTCTCAAAATGGATGTAAGAACGGGTCCCGTGGTACTAAGGAGTTACTCCTCATTGATATGGCCATTAGTCAACAGGTTCGCCGTTTCCGAAAGGATCTGTCGACATGTTGGATAGACTATAAGAAGGCCTATGACTCGGTGCCACATACATGGCTCATAAGGGTGCTAGAGTTGTATAAAATTGATACAACCCTGCGCACCTTCCTGATGTCGTGTATGAGGCAATGGAGGACAGTCCTTCGCTATCCAGGATGTCGGCAAATCCATAGGAATAGTGAGCCGGTAAGAATAGAGCGGGGTATATTTCAGGGCGACAGTTTGAGTCCACTTTGGTTCTGCTTAGCCTTGAATCCTCTTAGCACGCTGCTGGAGGATTCAGGTCTAGGCTATCGGTTGAAAAGAGGTGGTCAGGTTATATCTCACCTCCTTTACATGGATGACCTGAAACTCTTTGCCCCCAACGATTTGCAACTGATGGAGCTATTGAAGGTCACTGAAACTTTCAGTAACGCCATCAGGATGGAATTCGGTGTGGACAAATGTGCGATCATGCATGTAAAGCGAGGGGGGATTGTGGAATCTGTGGGAACCCAGCTCACAGATTCCATAAATCTTAGATCCCTCTCAGCAACCGAAACCTATAAGTATTTGGGTATGTCGGAAGCACTGGGCATCAACGTTGCCGACATGAAACAATCGTTGAAGGAGCGCTTCTTTGGCCGCCTGAGAAAAGTATTTAATAGTCTTTTATCAGGCGGAAATAAAGTGCGAGCCTTCAACGGTTGGGTCATGCCGGTTTTGATGTACTCTTTCGGTATACTCAAATGGACTCAAACAGAGCTAGACGCCCTGGATAGGCGGGTCCGTACATTGTTGACGACATATCGAATGCATCACCCACGTTCTTCGGTTATGAGACTGTATATCCCACGGAAGTGTGGAGGTCGAGGCTTTTTAAATGCTAAGACTCTTCATAATCGTGAGATATGCAGTCTCAGGGAATATTTCCTAGAAACCGACGTGGGGATGCATCGAGATGTTGTAGCAGTGGACAGGGGCCTTACCGCGCTCTCCTTGACTAAAGAGAATTGGCGCAAACCTGTAGTGCTTGACACTAACGACCGCATGGAGGTATGGCAGAGTAAGGAGCTTCACGGACGCTTTTTCCGAGCCCTACACGGGCCTGATGTAGACTTCCTAGCGTCCGTGGCCTGGCTACGTTCCGGGGAACTCTTCGGAGAAACCGAAGGTTTTGTCTGTGCAATTATGGACGAAGTTATGATGACCAATAACTACCGGAGATTTATTGTGAAGGACGGTACGGTTGACATATGTCGGGCATGCCACCGTCCGGGTGAATCAATCCGTCACATTATCTCCGGGTGTTCTCGTCTGGCTAACGGAGAATATTTACATAGACACAACCTTGTAGCCAGGATTATCCATCAGCAACTTGCTCTGCAGTACAACCTTGTGGAATCAGAAGTGCCGTACTACAGATATGTGCCCGACCCAGTTCTCGAAAATGGCCATATCACACTGTACTGGGATCAATCCATCATCACTGACAGGACTATTATAGCTAATAAACCTGATATAGTGGTGGTGGATCGATCAGAGCGGCGCGCAATGATCGTTGACATAACCGTCCCGCATGACGAGAACCTCGTGAAAGCCGAGAAAGATAAGCAAATCAAGTATCTTGACTTGGCTCGCGAGGTTGTCGACATGTGGGATGTGGACTCAGCGATCATTGTACCGATAGTCGTTTCAGCCAATGGCTTAATAGCCAAGAGCCTCGACCAACACCTGAGGAGGCTCTCGTTAGGCAGCTGGATCAAGGGCTTGATGCAGAGAGCGGTACTCCTGGACACGGCACGCATTGTTAGGAGGTTCCTTTCTCTGGAGCCCTGACCGCCGGTAGCTTGGACCCTGTTCCCGATACCGGTGGGCTACAATTTTTTATATTTTTAAATGTTTTTTTATTGTTTTTTTTTGTAAAGAATATTTAAAAATGTAATAAGTTTGTGACAAAATAAATAAAGGGAATAATAATAATAATATTCCACAACTATCACACAACGCCATCTAGTCCCAAGCTAAGCAGAGCTTGTGTTATGGGTACTAGACAACTGATAAACATACTTATATATTTCTAAATACATACATATTATAGATAAATATACTATACTCTACAGATATTTGTTCACAGTCAGTACTTTGTGTGTTTCTGACATGCAAAGGGCATCCTAAAGTTTGACGAATATTTAATGTATGACACACTAAAACGCATGAATTAACATCGTTTTATTTAATAAACACACTCACACACACACTTCTGTGTGAATACTGAGAGTGTTTATCACCAGATCTAAAAAACGTCGACGAAGAAACAGGCGTATTTTGGGGGTTTAAGGAACAAAGTTTTTTATCCTATATTGTAAAGGCAGAATCTTCCAACCAGAAAGATGCTGTGTCTTTTATTTATTTTTGTCAATGTCACCACGCATGCACGTGTCGTTAGTTGGTGGTTTTCTGTAATTTCTGCCCACAGTCATGGCCAAAAAAGCTTGGGTTTATGTATGCTTGTAATTTAGCACATACATTACTCATTCTGTTACCCAGTTATTCAGGAGTTGAAGTACAAAATGACCAATGTAAGTAAACGATTACTACTACGATAAATCTCGTCGCTTGTTCAGCAAGTCGCTTAGTAGCTACGTGTACAAATGTCGGGTTCCGCGCGGCGTTCAGTTGCAAGCACCATGTAGTAGATGGAGGCAATTTGCTGGTTTCCACTTCAATGAATTTCTATAATTATGTGAGGATTTATGAATAGAATTGGTGGTTCTTATGACTTATGAAAAAAGATTTCATTTTCCTTGTCTAGAAACAAACTTTATCGGCGGAGTCCCCAGTGTTGAGACAGTAAAATTCTTTGATTTGTGATTTTTCATGAGCAAACGGTTTCCCCTTCCTCATAAAAAGAAAGTGAGAGCTAACTTAACAGGAACCTATGAGTTCCATCTTAAGTAATTTAGTTAGAAATCAAATTGAGTTCAAATGAAATTCAACGTCGAAGAAAGAGGTAGGTAGGTAGAGCAAAAACGAGCATGTAGATAAATCAATTATATGTCTATAGTAGAAACTCAATTCGTTCCTGTATCTAAACAGAAAATAGTCAAAAGGCAAACACTATAATTGAAAAAAAAATTGTAAAAAGTGCGAAGCTGCACATGTCAGAAACAACCCCAAGAAATAAAACAATTAAGACTAAACTAATCAAGCTTAACGCTTTAGAGTTAAAACATTCTTCGTTATATGTAATAGTTACATTAAACATTGAATACTCAGCTATAAAACTCAGTAATATCTTCTCAAAACTGTGGGTAGTCAAAACAAAAATCAGAAAAAGCTTTTCGTATACGTGTTTGAGACCCGAGCGATGTAAATTTCGGCACTCAGAGGATAGAAACAAGTGCCTTGCAAAGTTTTCAGAATAAATCTAAAAGGTATGATAGCTATGGAGCTCCAATTTTATATTTTACATAAAGACTTTAGTTGGAGAACAAAACTTGTTCACTAGTTTGTTGTTACCAAGATTTATTGTTTTCATGAGCTGCGAGGAGTACTAACCCGTCCTATACTTACCCACTGTACCCACAGCTTCGTGGTCTAATGGATTAAAAAAGATCACCATTCTTTACTATCAAAAGAGGTCTTTGTTACTTTTCGTATAATTAGTAACTAGAGTTGACTGAGCGAATATTTCACTAAGGGATAAAGAGGGTAGTAACCTAAAAAGAAACACATTGCCGTACCAACTAGATTAAGAGATAAAAAAGAAAATTCAAACAAGTCCAAAATCCAACAAAAAATAATAATTTCCTTATCCAGTAATTTATAACTTCATTTAACAGATAAGAAAGCTTTCAACGACATCTACATAATAATATCCTAAATTCAATTGACCCTCACAACTTATGCGGAATGACAAGTGGTCGACATCTTTTAAATATTCGTTTTCGTATCTTCGTATAGACGGCGATGAAAATCTCATTATAGAAAATGACATTTTCCCGACTGCCGAATAGGCACCGACTTCCCACGTGCCGGTCCAATCATAATACGTAGGTAACAATAAAGAGGTCACGCGAAGGCTTTTAAGTAAAAAAAAGCCTTCGTATAAACTGAACATATATTTTACATTATTCTCTCTCGCCGCTGAAACAACGACTCCTCAATACGCGGACACTTTTCTCCCGGAGGGGACTCTTGAAGTTTATTGACATTTACTTTCCGAGGGTAAACACGGCGACAGGGTTGTCTGTCTCGGCTTGACTCGCCGCAAAATGCGTCTCTTCCACACCAGCTACTTACCGACACGGGTATTATTTATCACCAATTCATTCCTCCAATATTTCTTAGGCACATAAACGATAACCCTATCGTTTAACGTCGGCCCATATTGCGTTTTTGCATACTCGACGCATGGGAAACGCTGTATTATAAAGAGCTCGAGTTTCGTTTAGTATGTTTATATAGTCTGCTGTAGTACTGCTTATCCTTATCTACTATTTTACTGCTGTATTTTGTTAGAGATTTTAGTGTGATTTTCGGATCTGTTCTGGAAACCTTTTCCCGGATTTCCCAATTTTCTTTTATGAAGCAGAACGGAGGTAACCATAGGTATTGTGTAGGTAGATAAAATAAAATGGTAAGATTCCATGTAGAAAAACCAGTAAAAAAAAACATTGCATCTAAAAATATGCAGTTTGTTATGAAAACATACATTCAACTGCAAAACTTTCTCATTTTTTCTCAGCCTGTGTCTTAAGAAACTAATTAAAAATTTCGCTTCACTTAAAACTTACCGCAGACGCCGCTATCCTGACTCGCAACTTGTTTGAATTGATAAAAAAAACTTTGTGTTGATCCTCCGTGTTATTCGAGCGGCGGTGAAGATTTCCTGGTAGAATTTCACCGCAAAATGGAGGGCTAAAACAATGTGTCGGGATCAAACTAGCTCGAGACGGAGGCTAATGCAATATGTATCAGCTCTCAAGCGCTGACCAAGACTAGCCGAAGGCAAAAGTATCCTTCGGGAAGTAACTACTTTTTATTTATCTGAAGTAGCTATTAAATTCGCCCGACACGCAGGTAAAGTTCCAGAAAAATAGTCGCGTTTGTTGTGCTTGACCGCACTCGAGATCCCAAACAGTTTGGGTGCTATACGCCTATTGAGTTTTGATGAAAATAGGAAGCTCTGAGGATTCGAATATGAATACAAAATTGCCTATCACATTCGGGCGTCTGTCGAGGTAGAAGTGACACAATTTCGTATCTATAAATCCATACGTAGTCGTCTGAGCGTCTAGCAGGCTGAGCAAGCCACAGATCTATTACGTTTGAGTTATCCGTAATGTTACAAGACGCTGACTTAGCAGTATGCATTGCTATTCGGCTATCCGGCCTCGTAACATACCTATTTGGAATGTATTTGGCTCCTGAGCATCGCTTGGCTCGAGTACAAGTGGGACAATAACAAACGGAGCCGCCATAAAGTGGCAATGTCAATTCCAACTTGTGCGCTTTTCATGAGTCTAGACACATTAACTAGCCATTGTGTAACATTTTTACATTAATGTGTTGGAATCCACTGCAGTTTGTACTCAAAAGAGAAATAAAGGTTCAGCAATGTTTTTGATATCCCACATAATCTACTCCCGGTTTTAAAGATTCAACTTTGTTGGGATTTATTTTATTCCAAGATATAAACTAGATTTTGTATTGTTACGTTATTTCAATACTCTCAAAGTTTAACAAGAGTAGGAACATTCCCTGTAACACCAATATCACGTTTACCTCTGCCAACTGCGTAAACTTTTCTCTCCAGCGTATTCTGAACGTAACTGAGGGTAAAACTTTTTGTGAGTACAAAACATGATTTGACAGATTGAAATCTATAACACCGTCGGGGCTGACGACGGCTGATGTATCTAACCGTGCGAGAGATGATTGAGATCAAATCGAATGATTGACACGTCACTCACTTTTCCTCATTTTGTTATTCTTTCGTCTGTTTCGATTTCGGTTTGAATGCTGTAACGGTGTCACCTACGATACAATATTTCCAACGCAGGAAAATTGAATTTGTGTGTCGAAAACGGAAAGCGGTAACATAATTCTACCTCTTTGTGTTTGTGTACAAAACATTTAACCGACGAACAGCCAGTAAAATCCATTGTTTGTACGCAACAAAATATTTTTGATTCATAAAATTTCATTACCAATATTTCCATGTGTTACAACAGCCTGCTCACAGCGTACCACCCTAGCCAGCCAATGACAGCTAACCATAACCATGCCACTCTAGCAAACCAAAGCCATGCCACTCTAGCATACCATAGCCATGCCACTCTAGCCAGCCAATGACGGGCAACGCCTCGCGAGCCAATCACAGTCAAGCGAAGACACCGCCATAACCACCGGATGCCTCCGGTGGGGATATCAGTCTATATAATGCCCTGTAAGCTCAGTTTCGAGGTCTTGTCGCGCTCGATTGTGAAACCTGTAAGTCGAGACTCTGTCCAAATAAAATAATGAATCAGTTCCTGTCTATTTTTTTACCACTGTCGTTACAGTCAGAAGTGGTATCGAATAAAAAAAAACCTACGATAAAACGACGCTCTGCTACTTAAAAGTCAACGGTCACCTACTGTGGAGGACGAGGTCTGAAAATTCAAACGAAGAACGTTGATGCACACCGCCTGCAAAGGAAAATATTGTCTCCCATCCCAGTATCACAGGGCACAAATTGAAAAAGCAGGCCACAATCTGGATGGAACACGAAGCGCCTACCCTCAGTATCGCATTGGTCATTCCATAATTTGACCTTGAAAACGAAGACTGCGGCCAGTAACCACCTGTGAGACACTTTGAGTTACAAGAAGTATCCATCTCTCTGCCAGCAACGGTTCTACGGTAAATTAAGACTACCTAAAGATTGTCAACAGCAACCAAGGACATGGAAGGAAGGAACCGACCTACTTCACGCTGAGAGCTACCAGGAACCATGCATAAATAACAAGGTCAGTAAACATGCCAATATTTGCCAAATTAGCCAAATGCCATTAGCCAAATATATAAGCCAAATGTGTTTTACCATGGAGTGCCCCATGAGTTGATAATTATGCGAATCGTAGACAAAATAATTTGGTAAGCCCGATATGTAAATCTAATCATAGTCAGATAATCTGTATAATATTATCCCGGTACAAAAAAATGTTTTACGAGTAGGTACTAGTTGTGTACTAAAGAGTTAAGAACTTAAAATGTACATATTTAGTTCAAGTGCGCATAAGATTATCCAACAATAACAATTCCAAAGTAAATCATGTAAGTAGATCAGATACTTATAAATAGCTACAATAATTTTATTAAACTATTATCAGAGATATAGATAGCATTCCTTGGCGATCTCTTGCTACCGCCAGCCGATATTCAAACAGTTTTAGACTTATGGGATAAAGTTCTTGACAAATTGAAAACGAGGAACTTAAAATTAAATATGAGGAACTGCTAATTTTTACATATTTCATAATTAGGGTATAAAACATCATGACGTGATGGCATTCAACCAGGTGAATTTAAGTTGATCGTCTTAATTTCTCATCCCGAGTAATGTAAACGAAGTGCGTCAGTTTATTCTATCTAGTTCTATCTAGTTACTAAAGAAAGTCCATTAATAACTTAGCAATAATAGCTCGCCCGTTTATCAAACTTACAAAAAAAAAAGTACGATGTGGGTATGAGGCAAGTCACATAAATCTTGTTATGGAAAAAAAAATGTTATAGGTCGGTATTAGTGATTATGTAGGTACGATCCTAGTTTTCCAACAGAAATTCACACGTATTGCAGGTATTGCACGTATCTTTTATAAAGTAGATTGACGGTAGTTTGCGCCCTGTCTTTTAGTTTAGTCGCGTTACAAGTCAGATAGAGTGTTTATCATGATTTTGGGCTTGAATCCCTTGCGGTGATAAAATTGTTGCTAAGATTTCGTATTATGACGTGTTATGTAAAATGTAATGTAATTCGGACTGTACTTACGCGATACAATGACTAATCATGATCTTATGCCATGTATTGCCCGATATTACTTTTCACTATGGTGACCGATGAGCCAAAGCCCAAGCAAGCTAAAACGAAAAGCCAAAGTCAAAGTCTATGCCTATCTTAGGTAAGTAGATCGTTCGATAGATGCCGTTTATTGTGTACCATTTAGACGTGAACGATTTGTTCAGTACTGTGCAATGACAAGATGAAAAGCCGAAAAGTAGTATTGTTTTACTGCGAAGTGGGTGTACAGATACCTATAGTGAGTAATTGTGTAATCGTTGATGGTAGGCTATAACGTAAACAAACCTTTACGGTACCAGATTAGTTGTGTGAGTTGTGTCAAACTTCGCGCGATGGAAAATATTACAAAATGCATCATGACAATAACAAGGAGTAAAACGAAGTTCTGAATTTTATAAATATCAACAAAATTTCTGATTTCCAAAAATAACCCGATTTATAAGTAAATATTATTATGTGACGTCATGTTTACATTGTGCGTACTGTAAAGGGGATAATGTAGGAAAGAGGGTTAACGACATCCAATTCTAAATCTAACTTAGCTCTGATAATACATGACAGTAGCAAGCTAAATTTTAATTTTAAAATGGTGATAAAACTGATGTCCTGAAACGAGGCTGCGCCTGTGGGTATCTTGGGGGCCAGAGTTGCATTAACTTAACATTAGTACTTAATAGCTTTAAACACATAAAATTATATTGGAAAAATAGAAAAACGTATTCTTGTGTAGTGTGTTAGTGTGTATAAGTAATGAAGTTTTGCCATCGACACGCTAAGAATTATGTGTGTGAGTATGTACATGTATGTGTGCGTGCGTCTTAATGGTATGATGTAATTAACTTAAATTGTTTCTTCCGTTTCTTCAAACGATAGTTTGGCAAAACAGTTTATTTATATTTTCTTACATGAAAAATGTTTCATGTTTTTAATGTCGCAGATAATATGGAGTTCTTATAATACTGTTAATATTACAACCGGGTACCTATAAGCCTTACGATTTATCCCAGATCGGGTTGCTCCAGGCAACCAGGGCAATCTAGGCGCGGTAGGGTTATCTCAGAAATGGGACGTAACTAAGATACAAGGTGAAAAATGATAATTCAAATTCAAACTCTTTAATTCAGACAAGTGTCCATAGTGTTAGTAACAACAAAATAACTTAACGACTAGGGTTAGTAAACTTAGTGATAAGGCAAAAGAAAAAAAAAAAAGGAAAGGAAATATGTTAATAGTGTGATTTACAAAAAAAAACTATGATTATGTAACTTTGGCGCCAGGCGATGACTACTGGCGGCAACAAGGTTTAATGCTTTTAACATCACGCATGTAATACCCAATGGGTTAGGCAGAGGTACTTATACTCATGACTACACACACATTTCGCCAGTAAATTGAAATGTATTAAAAAGTGTTTATTCATAGTTACATCCGAGTTACATGGTATATTACTTCTGTCATACTGTAAAACAGTTATATTTAATTTAAATGTAACAAATTGTTAGTACGTTTCCATCAATAACAACGTCACTTTTACCTACAACTAAACACATTTATTGAACACAAAAGTTGACTATAACGTAATGCTATAACATTTAAGTTGCGTTAAAACACTTTAATTAATAGCGGTGAAGCCGAAAACATAAGCTAGTATGGCATAAATATATACTTATACAACAATAAATAATCATAAATGGAATCTACACATCTCTTGTAATGAGGTTTTTACATAGGTGTTAAAAACAAACTTTCCTAATTTATTTTAAAAGACATTTTCGTGGTACAGCTATTTTCTAAATCGTAAGGTATGTCGTTAAAAATTGTTGGTACTAAGCATTTCCTACATCTTTGTCCATAATAATTAGTACAAGTGGGTACCTATTACAAATTTTCTTATGCATTTATTCCTTTTCCTTCAGCTTAAAGTTCCATGCTATAGGGGCCAGGTTAACTCTTGTTTGTTAGAGGATTTGTTTTCTGGCCATATTATGTGATATTGAGGAGTTAGGTAATTATTGACGTAAACTAAGAAGTATGAAAGGTCATATTATATGATACAACGGGTTTACAGGTTTAGTATCCGCTGTCACATATCGTAGCAGTGCTTTTGTCTGATAGCACCAGTAGTGTGAACGAATAATTGAAAACCGAAGATTTCATAAATCTCCTGAGAGGTCTATTGCCCCATTTTAACTTGGTTTTTCTGAGCTGACTTGTAATCACTGTTTTCTTGTTTCCATTGCGGGAGCAATTGTTCCAGGACGGCCGAATGTTACAACAGCCTGCTCACAGCGTACCACCCTAGCCAGCCAATGACAGCTAACCATAACCATGCCACTCTAGCAAACCAAAGCCATGCCACTCTAGCATACCATAGCCATGCCACTCTAGCCAGCCAATGACGGGCAACGCCTCGCGAGCCAATCACAGTCAAGCGAAGACACCGCCATAACCACCGGATGCCTCCGGTGGGGATATCAGTCTATATAATGCCCTGTAAGCTCAGTTTCGAGGTCTTGTCGCGCTCGATTGTGAAACCTGTAAGTCGAGACTCTGTCCAAATAAAATAATGAATCAGTTCCTGTCTATTTTTTTACCACTGTCGTTACACATGGAACTAACTGGGACAGAACGGTGTTCATTAAGCGTCCATTTAAACATAAATTAGGCCACTGGAACTAAAATAACGGTCTATGTTGCGTAGGCTGGTGGGTTGGCATCGAATTGTGATAGAGGCTGGTTTCGTTGCCAAATTGCCCTGTCCGCTTATCATCTGGCTTACGTATAGCGCACCAGTAGGGCCGTGTGCCTGTTACATTTAAAAAATTTGAATATAAACGAGATTTGCAGAAGAAAACCTTAAATTGCGAATGGTGTGTCTAGGCCTGAGTGTGAACTTAAATTAAAATTTGTGTTAGAGAGATTTAGATAAAAATGGTGATATTTACACTGTTGCAGTGTTATGTAATGTGGGTAACTAGGTCAAACGCCATTGTCGTGCCAATTTTGAAACAGCTGTACGTGTAGAGATACAAAATATTGGAGCCTATGTTACGGTTCTAAAACGTGCCTATGCAACACTAACTAAAACTATTCTATTTCACAAAATCCTTCAACTGCAAGCATTGAAAATCAAAACCTCAATCAATTACGGAAACAATCAGCAATGCGAATTTTGATCCTCCAATTTTGATATCATGGTTTTCTATCGCAGTGGGATTAAAACGAAATCCCGGATGCGGACCGCGGCGGTGACGCGTGGCCTAGCCATGCATTCATAGAGTCACTGCATATTTTTTATTTTTTACAAAATTGTGGAAATTTCCAGGCCACGGAGCTTAAGGGACTCGATGACTTGGAAAGCATTGGTCTTCTCGCTCGATTTGCACTGCAAATTGATTTTTATATGGACCGGGAAGACTCCTCTGTTTGTTTGTCATGTAGTGCTATTCATCATCTGGCTATTGTTGCTGCAATTTGTCGTTAGGGGATTGAAATGGTTTGTTAGTTGCAGATAGAAAATAAATTGAATGTTTGCTGAAAACATTTTCATTTGTTTTGAATTCGTCATTAGGTTTGTAATTATGTGTGTAACGTGTTTTAATCACCACATTTTATTATAGTTTTTTCATAAAACCTTGAAGTATTTACTCTGTTCTCGTAGGTCGAGTGGTTGCAAACGCGACTGCTAAGTATGAGGTCCTGGTATCGTTTCCCGGGTCTAGCACAGTATTATTGGCTTTTCCCATCAGTACCTATACCATGAGTTTACACTGCCAAATCTCGCAAGCGTTTCCGTAAATTATTTGTATGAAATATCGTACAGCGCCTCTAGCGGTCACGGAAAGAATAACAATCCGTAACATGAGCACTATAGATGACGATAGGTTAAAAACCTAACGTAATCTATTCTATAGTTACTAACGTTTTTCAGCTGTCACCATACAAAACGGTACCATGAGTCACTAATTTCACTGAACCTATCGAATAATTCGCTTACTAAAGTGGTTACGTAGCTCACTAGCATTTTGGCGTGTGAAACATATGTTTAAAACAAAATTATGTACGTTTTTGAGTCTAATGCGGTCAAAATAATGTCTGCAAAGCTTAATTGGTATGAAATATGTTAGTGGCCGCTGAATTTGAAGACCAACGACGTGAATAACGTGAATTTCGAGAAATGATTTTCCGAAATGAGAATTCATGTTAGACACCAATTGCAAAATATAAATGAATGAAAGTTTATTAAACATTATAGACTCTTTAAAGAATACTTTAAAGGTTTGTGCATATGTATGAATAATGTTACGGATTTGATGTCAACACAACGAGTTTCATTAGAACTAAAGGTACCATGCAGTTCTCTCAAAACAAAACACAATAATTTTGAAGAAAGTTGAAACATACCTTTCTATGAACTCTACCAACAATTGAAACTGAGGCACAGGGTCCTCATTGTTTTAAATAATCTGTTTGAATCTACTGATGTAAACTATTAAAGAACACCACAGGGAGTTTCTCAGTTACAGCCACGGAGTCTGGTTTTGTTGTCGGTTGATGTGAATAGGCTCGCCCTCTGAGATTCCGTGGCTCTGCCCAATCCTTCGAGATTAACAGGCGTTGTTTTATGCTGATTTACTCTTTATCAACTTCCACAAAACCTAGTCACGTAACAAGTTAGAACGTAAACGCTTGTAGTACGACGAAAAAAACCTGTACCACATACTCGCTTACCTCCATATTATTATGTTAACAAAGATTTCGCCTTTAAGTCTGGATTGCTGCGCTCCTTTGAAGGGCCATAGCGGGTCGAGCTTCCGCCGGTGGAACATAATCGCAGCCGCTTTTTGCGCTTTACTCAGCTGCTTTACAAAGAAAAACGTAAGCCGCGCTCTTAGTATCAAACAGAAACGCCTACCGTTTCTGTATGGCTCTTTAAGTGGGAACACGGTGGGGCGATTCTTCTTACAAATATATTCCCCAATTCAGTACAATATAGCTATCTTATCTATCTTTTTTTAAGAAAATATGAACCTCCAAAAGGGTCAAAAAACGCCCCATTTTTTAGGCCGTGATTACCAGATGTACTACCAGACAAATTCGAAGAGTTTTCTTAAAGTTTTAAGCTCAAAATATTTGAATTGGTTCAATTTTCGAGGGGAAAAGAGAGGACTACAAAACAACGACTTTGTCAATAATTTTGTGATATAATCGGTGTGAGCTGCAGCTTTCCCTATAGCACCCCTCTTAAAACTCCATATGTACTGAGTATCATACACAAGTGTTTCACAGTCGGTAGTATGTATATTTTACGCTCTTTTGAATACAGTTTAATTTAGCGTAATACGGATGTTAGGATAAATGGAGCATTTTTGGGGCTGCAGTTAGCTTAATAATGTTTTTGATAACGGTTGATAAATTGCGTTCATGATTTTTTTTATGCAGCTTATGGAATTCAATGCCCGTAGCGTTAATTTTGTAATGAGCTTATACTCGTGAGCAAATTAGTTTTTTTTTTCAATGGCATCTGGAAGTAAGGGGACACGGTTCATTATAACACATTATATACAATATTTTAACGAAGTTATGATTTTAAAAACAAAGTAGAAAGAATTTTTTCCTTACCAAAACGTTTTCTGAAACGTTAGTTTTAATTTTCTTTAATATTTTTATATATTTCAGTCTTATATCATGTCTTACATAAGCAGAGCTTCGTTGTTAGCATGGCGGTATGTAGTTACAAGTGAAGATGATTTTACTTTATTTACAACATGTTTTACACAATTGACGTACCCATATTGGTGATGTATAGTATAACGGCTTATTGTTCTAACAACGCCGTCGTTGACTTGACAGATGATCGATTTACGATGTTCGCCCCCCTCGTATTTGGAGGGGAAATTAACAGTTTGCCAAACTACAGGTGGTGTGAAGTGTTTATTCAGTTGTCAACTGTATAGATTCAGTCACCAGTTTGCTTTTTCCCTATTAAACTTTTTCTCCATTCGATCCTGTGTTGGCATCGTCAGATCAGAAAGAGTACCGTCTCTGCTTCGGACATCAGACTGCAATCAGCAATTCTATAAAGCCTAGTGATTATCGAAATTCTCTCGTGACTGTTAGAGTCCATTACTCATGTGTTCAGACTTGTATAAAATAGGAGGCATTACAATCCTCACTGTGATTGTTATCGGAACATGAAATTCCGTTAAATCTCCTTTAAGATAAGTTTAACTAGGTAAACCCAAGATTTATACCCACTATATCTTCCAGCTACAATAAAACAGTCCCTCAACCATCGGATGTGACAGTAGACGAAAAGGCTTTTACTTTCCTGAACCTTATTCGTATAATTGACGGCAGAGAGTCCCAGGAACATAACATATCGACGGAATATTTCTCGACGAGACAGCAACGGCGCGTCATTTCCGGCGATCCCCGTAGGGACGGGAAACGCAATAATTCATCGGTCATTGTCGCGTGGGGCCAATTGAACGTTGATTTTTCTTTTGCGACAAACTGCACGAGTCGCGAGTCGTGCTTTGATTTAATTGTGTTGGAGTCATATTATCTGTAATGCGATGGGAGTGAAAAATAGTGTATTTTTTGGACAAATACTCTTAAGTTTCTCGATCCCAACCCTTGGGTCGGCAATGAGGAGACAGTCGACATCAAGGAGTTTGATTCCTTTAGTTCAGGCTTAAAGCTTTAACTGCGTGATGGAAACATATCTACTTACAAATGTCGATGCACTTCTGTGAATATAATAGGATAATCATGGGGATCATAAAATAAACTATCATTTAGATTATTGTAAAAAATTGTGATATATTTCTTTGTTAGACTATGAATATTTAACTGTACAAAATACATGGTGTTTCTAATTTACAATTAATATTAATTAACAAAATAATATAATTATATTATATTTACGCATATAAAACATTACTCGATGGCCGGCGACGAGCGATCATTTGTTAGCGCTTTCCTTAACTTCACCGTTGCAAATTGTTGGGGCCTGTGGGAGAAACCGAAAATTACTACAGACAAACAATTAATTTCTATTGGCGGACCTAAATTAACTTTTTTTTTTAGGGGGTGGGAAATCATAAAATAACCCCTCCCGCTCTTGGGAAAAGCGATAGGGAGTGTCAGACTTCTACTGACTAAAAACCACCCATGTTCCTTCTTAGCCCTATAAGTCAAGGCCGCGGTATAACTTCCAACATCCCGCAGACCCGACGGGTCCCGCAGCCCCGACGGGACCTACATTGACTTAAGGTGCAGTTCATAACATTGTTTGCTTTACTAAATTGAAGAAATATAACAGTCTTTCATGGTTGTGTCAGTATTTTATGTTATTTTTACGTAGATTTTAGTATTATTCATCAGAGTACTGACAGTTCTAAATACGTGGCACAGAAATACAAACAACAAACAAAAAGGAACTAGACAAAAAGCAGCAAACAAAAAGATATTTCGTGCCTACAAAAGTAAAAGTAAAAAAAAAGTATATCAGTAAGTAATTAAAACAAACCTCCTTCATATTACTTGTAGACGGCTGTTTCGCGTCCCCATAAATCATACCAGGGTCCAAAAGTATGGCCTTCTTCTGGCAACAACTCGTTTCCTTCCGACGGTCTCTTCAGTAATTTGGTGCGAGGAAGCAACTGTGGTCGCTGTTGCTTCAAGGCTTCGTTGAACTTTTGGTCGTCTGACTCGCTGTATGGGCCCTCGCTCCGACGGTCGATAATACGCCTCGCTTCGAGCCTCGCCTCCTCTTGACGGATCTTTGACTTTTCAGCTTTCTTCGAATCTGTTTCGTGGTCATATCGAGACGATCTCCGCTCTTGGTCACTGAAGTACGATATGTTTGACTCGTAGTACCTCTCTTCCCTGCGTCCATTGTGCGGTAACGAGCTGTCGTCGTAGCTCCTGTTCCCGTTCGCTCTACTCTTCTTTGGATCCCTGCCCCTTGTATCAGTGAATTCTTTCCTTGTTTGGCGTCTGTCTAGCGAGTAATCAATTCTTGGTTCACGGTTGGGTTCATATGGTCTGCCATCTTTCGTTTGGTTTCTTGTTTCGGCTTGTGGATACTCTTTTTTATGATTCTCTCTCTTTCCGTTTTCAAAATTGTTTTGTTTATGATTTTTCTCTTCATTGCTTGAGCGTTTTTTATATTTCAAAGTTCCCTCATCGTGTCCATTATAAATGTCCTCATTATGAACGTCGTTATTGTTTCGTTCCATGGGGATACCATAACGATCAGTGTGTTGCTCGTTGTCTTTGTACTTCAGTGTTTCGGATGATGCGGAGAATGTCTTAATTTCTTTCGAATTGTCTTTGAAAGTTTTAAATTCCATAGTTTTCGGAGGGCTTCGCTCATGTGTCGAGTTTTTAGTTTTTTCGGAAGATAATGTGGCACGAACATGAGGCTTGATCGGAGTTACTTCTATTTCTTCAAACTCTGGCATGTATGCATTTTCTTTGCGTTTCTTAACATCTTCTTCGATCTCTCTCGTCTGCCGACGTCTATCCATTTCTTGCTGCTTCCGTGATTTCATATGATCATCTACAATTATACAGTCATATGGATCAGTGCTCGAAGCAACAGAATTTACGTCAGAGCTGCTGTCATTGTCATACTTCTGAAGTATTTCTCTTCGCTTAACAGTTTTCATTACAAAGCCGTCTCCGTTCTCATCGTTATAGAAACTGTTTTCAAAGTTTGTTTTGATTGTACTCGTGTTGGTTAGGTCCGAATGCCTCGACTCGTTTCGTGGTATAAAATCTTCATGTTTTTCTTCGATTATTGATTTCTCGGACATACTTTTTTTGCTCATAGTTTGACTTTGTTGGTATCCATCCATTGCTTTGCGACCTTTTTCTATTCTTTCTTCGTTTTGAATTGATCCCAGGCTCTTGGCTTGGCGTATGCCGTTGACCGCTTTTACGTCTTTTCGGTCAATAGTTTCTTTTGGGCGCGGTGGCTGTCCATTTTCAATAAGGATTGTTTTTTCTGGAGAAACTTTTGGAATATCTGGTGCAGGGCGCAATTCCTTCTTCATCTTTTCGAAAAGCTTTTTCTTGTATTCGGGAACGGTATCAACAATGTCACGATGTTGCCAGAGCGACATACCTTCCATAATCTCTTCAGTAGTAGTGCGACCGAATTTCCAGAATGATTTAGTCCTCTTGACTCTTTGGGAGTCCTTGTCCATATCCAACATGTTACGTAGCATTAGCTGTTGATCATCAGTTAAGTATCCATTGGCGGTGTTATTAGGTTTAGGACCTCGCCTTAAGCTTTGAGTTTTTAACAAGTACGCTCTGTTATCCATGTTTTGTTGAGCAGATTTACTACAAAAAATAAATAAAAGGAAAAGTGAATGGTACTAGCGTAACTACATAAAAGCAACGAAAAATGTCAAGCATACAGGAGTTTCAAATGAATGCATGCCAAAACGACAAAAGAACTAAGGTCAGTATGAATACCTGATGGGGACGCGGAGTCGTTGAGCTTCTTCATCACTGTAGTCTACGTCGGGCTGTGGTGGTGGCTCATTAGAAAAGCCTGAATCATTAGAGCTGTGTAGTGACACATTTCCTACCGCACCTACTGCACTTACTACAGTTTTCGCTGGTCCTGCTTTATTCTGGGCCACCTGCGGAAGCGATTAATACCGTTCAGTACTATTTGGAGTTGAAAGTACTCGTATTTTGTATTGTTAAGTCTGACAATAAATACCTGAGAACGCATTGGTAATGTCTGTGGCCCGAAACTCCTTGTTTCTATGACAGCATGAGTGGTGAAACTGGCTGATGATGTAGAGTTCTTGATAGCACTGGTAGCACCTGGGGCCGGGATGGACGCGTGGAATGTGGCGCTTGCTGAAGTGCTCAGAGCACTGGGTGAGGGCGCTGGTAAAGTCGGTGGAAGGCCTGGTGAGCCACTTCCAAGACGACCCTATGAATAAACGTGGTGTTTCTTAATGCAGGAAATCATATGGGAAACTTAAAGTAAGATCGACTTTTTTCAGTTTGGACTTGAAATTTTATCTTATGTTGCAAATTTGTATATACTCTACCTTGGTAACATGATGAGCAGTCACAGTATCTCCAAACATGCGTGCCGGTGGGTGCGAGTGCGTGTGCACTGAGCCTGAAGGCGTGGTCTGAGCGTGCGCCATTGGCGCTGGTGGTGGCGCCTCCGAAGGTGTCTGTACGACACTCCACCTAGCTGGTGAACTTCTGCGAAAATAGATAATCAAGTTTTAGTACCGCTTTTTTAACTTTGGTCATTGTGGTTTATCTGATTGGTTTTTTTTGCCCTTACAAAAAAAGCTAGGATTTATTTTGGAATATTTGAGAATGTAATATAAAAAACGCAGAAATGGGTCTGAGGTATGAAATGTCTAGCGGCGATCGGCGGCGGCGACCTCTCGCGCCCGGCCCTGGTGCAAGCCATGGTCCGGGGCGAGGAGGAATGGGACGCCGTCACCTCCTTCTGCGAAGCAGTGATGCTAGCGAAGGAGGTGGCGGAACGCGAGAGGGAGAGAACCTCTCGTCCCAGCCGCCGCGGGAGGCGCTCCGGGCGTCGGGGGTCACGCGATGACCTCCGGTCACCGTAGACGCGGGCCTGTGGATGGTGAGTGATGGGCTAACTCGCCGTCCGTCCGACTTACAATGAAAACAGGCCGTGTCGACGGCGCGTTCGTGTTCCACGCGCGCCTCAAAGAGATGTCAGCAACATGGGACGGGCTCGAAAGGGCCGACGCCCGTCGGGGCCGTGGGTTGTACACTAGTTATCGCGGCCTCGACATAGAGGGCGAAGAAAGAACATGGGTGATTTTTAGTCAGTAGAAGTCTGACACTCCCTTTCGCTCTGCCCAAGAGCGGGAGGGGTTATTCGATGATTTTCCACCCGCCAAAAAAAAAAAAAGGTATGAAATGTCTGTCATATTCCTAAGCCACACTCTAGTAGTTTCCGCGCCTTCGCTTACCACTTCTTGACTCGTATTTTGTTTTCAAACAAAAATAAAGTAAGATCTGTAAATTGGAAAAAAGTAAAAGTACAAATATAACAACGTACCCCGTTTCATCAAGAGGGATCGGCTCTGTATACGCAAGAGGGAACCAGCCGGCATGATGAGACCGCAGATTTTCGCCATATTGCCATCCTTTGGTCCTTTCACCTAGGAGGGCTAGTACATCTCCTTGTTGGAAGCTCAGTTGATTGTCTCCGGCAGCTGCGTAGGCGTATAAAGCTCGGGCCAATGGTGGGTCTCGTGTGGTACAGGTTGGTGGGGCAAGAGATGAAGGACGGGTTGCTGTGCGGGTGTCATTCACTGCACAAAAAAAAATGGATTTTATAGCTCAAGACTAGAAACAATAGAACTTACATAGTAATAGTATATAATGTAGATGCACAATGTTAAGAAATACTCTCGACATTTTATTTAGTAATTAACGTGTTTGTTGCATTGAAATTCAAATCTATCAAGACAATTAGCAAGAATGTATTTCATGAAGTCGTAAACTAACCTTGATCTTCATTATTTGAGCTGGCTTGCAGATTGAAATCAGATTTGGCTCTCGACATTCCTTGAGCTGGTGAGCCTAGGTCTCCGATAGACCTGACGTCAAGACATGACGCATCTACTGATCTAGTTTTACGTAAAGCAGATCCAACTGAAGCTCGATCATCATCATCACCTATGCGAGGACTTGCGTATACGTCCTCATCAGCCCAGAATGATACTTGCTGTAAACAAAAGTCAACATATTAATTCTATATTAGTTGTGCTTCATAACAATAATCTATCTCAGTGCCAAATTTCTTGCAGATCCGATAGCCTTTCTGGCGCGATTGAGTAACAAATATCCACATAAAATTTCGCATTTATAATAAAATTATCATTATTTTGTATATGGATAAATGTGAATATGACAGAAACTTTCAATTATTTAGATTCTGATCTGCAATTATGTTAAGGCTCAGCCTTGAGTCAGTCTACAATTGAGTTCAGGGTTTTAAAAGCTATAAAGCTTTACCAGGATCAGATAAACAACTATAAAATGTCTTATTTGTTAGCAGTACAGTAGAAGACACAATTACTATAAAACCATTACGGAATTCAACGATTTACTTTTCCGATTCTATTCGTCATTTTGAAGGTAAACGAACGTTTAATCGGGTTGTATAGGAGGTAAGAGCCCATAAAATAATTTTACGTTAGTGGAGACAGATTTTTATGACGACGCTAGGTAGGATTTGGAGTTGTGAAAATATTTTTCTGCTTGTTTCTGCTTGGTGGAGAGTTGAGGCCCAATGACGTGAAAATTTCAACTATCTTTTCGCACATAGGAGTATTCACTGTGTACGATCACCGTTCTAGTAGGCACAGTGTTCCATGTCATGTTTCTTTCTTTGCCTGATACGTTCATACGACGGTCACGGTATGGTACGGTGTAATAGGCAGACTCCTTTAGAGGATGAAGCGGGATACTACATTAAAAATATTAATTTATAGATAAGTAGCTGATGCCCGTGGATTCGCCCGCGTGGCTGTCGATCAAATTGTATACTAAAACCTTTCACCGGGAACCACTCCCTTCATTGGTGAAAACAGTATGAAAATCGGAAATAAACAGTCAGACTCGGCGGTGGACTTTTTTTTTTAAATATGTAGTGATGCAGGTAGTGCATTTACCGCTGCATAACTTGGCTCAAGTAACTCTCAAACAAAACAACTTACATAAAGCAATTCAGGTTATTAATCAACATATTTATAAAGTAGAGCCACGTTTTAAAACTAAAGTCATACTGTGGACTTTATTAAACGTCAAGTTGATTCAAGAGCATAAGCTACTACTTTGAATGAGTGCGGCTATTAACTGTTTTACTCTAAGGGATAATAAAATAAATAAATGTTTTTATTTACTCTATTTTGAAATAGTAAAAGATTTCGGTAAAAATGGCTGGCTAACAACGGTACGTGTTTCCAAAGTCAGCTCAATAAGGTGTCCACGCTGATTGGAGCAGCGGTATCGTTTTATAAGGTCCTTTTAACTGCAGGTATACAACACGGACGTCTATGACGTGTTTATGTCTAACCCTTTAAAAGGCATAACGCATCTGGCAATTGGTAGAAAATAAACCTTCATTTTGTTTTTACTTTTTTGTGGCTTTTGGTAATTTAATGAGTGATTGATAAGGTTAAATAATCACTGTACAACAATAGCGAACCAGCCAGGAACAAATTATTTAATTTTGGAGCTGAAAGATATGGTGGGAAATATAATTATTTCCTTTGCCCTTATAAAGGGCTAATATTTAGGACGTTTAGCACATTCCAGCTACCATGCCCTAGTCAGAAACACAGTATTTTACACTTAGAGTCGAAACACATTTTTCCAAATAGTTTTTACAGCATTCCACTTGGGCAATAAATAGGGTAGTAAATAAAAATAAAAAAAACTAATTAGTCCGTCTGATAGATTTCCAAAAAATATTGGACACGTAATTTTTCTTTTTTCACGTAAACAAACAACGAGGACACGATACAATGCTTTGAAAACTCGTGTGTCGTCATATTCTAAGACATTAGTATGACATTTTTTACCGATGAGTGACGTCACAGACCCCAACTCAAATCATTGACGCGTTTAATCTTCGTCAATTTTTATTGATTTGATAAACCAAAAAATACGTATTTAAAATTTTTAGCTATCCTAACAGACGGACTAATTAGAATCATATTTTTTTAGTCAGTAAACATCTCTATTGAGCGGTTTCCATTTTCAAAGTACTTACCCTCATTCTGCTTACGAACATGGCTTCAACATTGGGAGGCAGGAACTCGCGGGTCCTGGATACTTCAAGCCACTCATCTAGACCAGTATTGTAGGCAGCTGCTCCCGCAGTGTGGTATGCCAGCCAGTGTTTAGCCAGGGAGCATTGTCGTTCTAGCACGAAACCATAGCGACGACGCTCTTGTGTCATGGCCTGGTAGAGAAAAAAAATGTATCAGTACTTTCTACAAAACGGTACTAAGCTCCTGTTGAATGTAACTTGGTAACTCGCAGATAAACGTTTAAGTTCCATATCAAGTTTGCCAAACGATTTTGCTAATTTAAAAAGTTTTTAATATTGAAGTACAGACGGCAGCATATCGAGGTAGCACTACCTATAAATCTGTGTTTCTTTAAAATAGATTTCAACTTTATCTACTTAAACATTAGGTTTATGGAATTTGCCAGTTTTGGGGTACCTATATGTGCTGGCGTTTCTACATTTCATTCCGTCGTACACGATAACTCAAATCACCAGCTGATTAAATCACCAGCTGATTAAATCACCAGCCAGGGTCGCCCGACTTAATTAGATAATTTTGAGAAGCGTGGTACAGAGCGAAGTCTTATGAATTTCACAACCTGATTTTGAAAGCTTATTGAATATTATAATCTCCAATCAAATCTTACGACAACAATGATATGATTAGCTGTTGTCATTTTGGTCAACCAATCATAACAACTAACATAAGATTTGACAGCAGATAGACTCAGTCTGGCAAAGCACCGTTGTTCCAAATTCAAAAGTCTCTTTTTGTTTTTTTTTTTAATTAAGTGCAGTATGGCTTTGATAATATCAATATTACTAATTAAGTCGTCTTCAGAAATGTTCGTACAATTTTTAATTAGATCATTATTGCGTGAAGCAGTCCTTTGAGATGCAATTACAGACCATACTTGCAATTCAATGAATGAACAAAACTAACAGAATGCAGCTCTGTTAAGATCAATAAAAGTTGTAGAGTATTGGTCGTGTTTCTTTGTAGGGGTATTGCGGTGGGATAAAATTCGACGTTCGTTGTTATACAGTACTTACGTTCTTCAGGCTTTGTTCGCAGAACGCATCCAATTTAGTTTTCTCCTCTTCTAGTATTTGCATGTTCTGTAAAAATACGACAATGTGATTACAAGTTTGGTAAGTTGTTTGCAATTGAAATGTATTTTTTCTTTTTTGGTTGCAGGGGTGTACGTAACTGCAATAACGCAGTGTAAATGTAATGTAGACACTAAACTATCCATGCAATTTTGCAGATGACTGTATATGGAGTGTTACACCACGCCCATTGCATATTAGTTTGAAATTTTCTTAGAATTTTACTTGAAACGATCTTTAATTGGTTAGGCGGAGGTGTATTCAATATTACACCCACATTCCACCAGTTATATTTAAGTACCATGTAAAAGAAGGCAAGCAAATGCCGTCACCCTGCTTATGGCAATATACTCGCCTCCTATTCATAAATCCAGACGATATGGCCGCTAGTAAGAAATTCCTGATGGAAAAATGCAATAAAACTGGGACCTGGGACCTGCGCCCAGGACCTCATCTTCAGCAGTCGCACTTGCGAGTGACTGACTCATTGGTCCAGTGGTCTAATAATTTTATTGTGAGTAAAATATAGTAACGTACCTAGTCTTTATATATAAAAATCAATGCCACTTTTCGTTGTAATTTTATAACTCAAGAACGGGCTCACCTATCCAAACCAAATGTTTATGCTTTATTCGGACTATTCAGTAGATGGTTTATCGCGGCTCTTCATTTATCAAATTTTTTGTAACAAATGAATTCAATAAATGGCGGATCATTTTGTTAATGGGGATTTTGCTGTCTTGGACCCGGTAGGTGGCGCTGCGGTCCGGACAGGACGACGTCTGCCAGGTCCGCTATTCTATTATATTTTGAATTGCTGACTACTTTTGACCGAAGAGCCTATATATTATTAATTTGATCGCAACAGATTATATTACCACAACACACTATTATTTATCGAAACGAGTGAGTTATTCATCAAAATTCCTAACACACAATAGGACGAGTCTATTACCATATTATAATACTGCATCGTATTTTATGTTTATACGAGAATTTATTTATGCGATGTATTATTATGCCTATTACGTGAAAATATGTCAGAGTAGAGTCATTGTGAATATGGTATGTGTACAGTCACCAGCATCAATATGTATACACTCAGCAACGTTAAAAAGTAAGCACGCTTAATATATTGATTTCATTTTCAAGTTACGTAACGATGTTTTTCTAACCTATGTTATCTATCATAAAGTAGGTAGTTGCAATAGTAATTTTAGGTGAAATTCGCGTTTGAATTTTGCCTAAGTATAAATATATTATTGATCGTGACTGTACTGGTATATAAATAAATATACTCTTCTAGTTTCGATATTGTGGTTTGAATAATACATGCAATTCTAGTTTTCTATTACCATTGAATGAGAATATGGCTGGAATTTAAATCTTATACTCTCAATATAAATTAGATGATCTAACACAGTTTAAACAGCGCGCATACAAATAGGAACCAGTACAGAATAAAGAGAGATTGAAATACAAAAAGGCAAATTCACTTGCGGTAAAAATAACGGAGCAATTCACATTGACCAGTTAGACTTAATTTCATTTCCTGTTTTCAGCACAAAAAGAGCAATGAATCCTTCACCTTCATCTCCTTATCCATGGCAGTTCCAACTTTGGTGACATTAGGTTTCTTCTTTCGTTGTTTTTTTATAGTCGCAGCAGCCTTACTGTAACTCTCAGACCTCAGCTTGTGTTGTTGTAAAAATCTCTTTTGTTCCGACTGAAAAAAAAAACAGTTTATTTGAATATCGAATACTTCAGTTGTTTCGTGAGCATCGTTCCTGTACACCATACTTTTTTGTTTTATGAATTCCTGGTATGGAATTTTGTCATGAAAAGAACAATAACGCTGTGCTCGAATTTTTGAGTGTCAATCGAAATACTGTCTAGTGAGTCTACTCTGAAGTCAATAGAAACACGAGCAATGCTTGTTTCGAAACTGAATTCGAATTCCATTGAAATGAATGGGAAGGCAATCGTTAGGTACCACATTTCCTAAAATATTAAGTATTTTCAGAGAAAAAAATTACACTGTCCATTCGGACGAAATCTAGCAAGCTGTTGTAGAAGTCACAGCTCGTACCGGAAAACAAAACTACACCATTTGTAAAAATATACGAACTGTTTGGTGCGTCCTGCCGAAACTTTTTTAATAGAAAGTCTTATCTCACGGGCGCTATACTAAGCTTATTTGAACTCGGAACCCTATTCCCTTTATCCGGTAAACAATCCCTTGAAACTTGGAACTATTCACATAAAAGATTATGAAACAAAGAAAAAAAACCTTATTGACTGACCTGTACTACTTTTGTATCTTTCTCCAGATTAGTTTCCAAGGGTACCAGAAGATCTACGTAAAATGCCTTTAGCTGAAACAAACAAATAACTTGCAGATTATTGGATGGGGACAGTTAGTTGCGTCCTAACCAAAGCAATCGTCGCACGAATACGCTACGACCGAGTTCATTTTGTTCGGCGTATTTGAACGCAGTTGCAGTAACAGAAGGTGCCTTCCGGTTTTTAGCACGGACTAATTAGCTACACCGATAAATACCTTAGTCAAAACATCGTTTCCGTTTTTTAAATTTTGCCTACGTCATACATATTTAGTTTGTAACAATGCATGGTTAGCTAATATCTTCATTCTAAATACAATATCCTCTCAAAGTTTGTGGACTAGTTATTTTATAAGTATGCCCATGACATGGGTATCAAAAAAAGGAAAGTTTTTGCTAAGAAGAATATTAGAAGCATGTTTTAAATATGTTTTAAACTGAAACATTTAATTTTATTTAGAATATATGTTCACTACGATCACTCGTTTAGTCGACTATAGTTTTGGTTAGGACATGGAGGTATATAATTTCTATTGTAAGGACAAAGGCAAAAACATAAGTATAAATAGTATGTGTGTCTTTCTTGTTACTTTTCCTTATAAATGGAACTTACGATATTCATTTGTTGATCTTGTATTTCTCGGTACACCTCGACGACTTTCATTAGGGCAGTTCCTGAAAATTATTGTTATTTTTTAGATCGTTCATAGAATATTATCTAACTTTTGGGAAATATTAACATTGAATCCTTTTTTGGAGTATTTTTTTTTAAATGTTTATTTGTATTACTAGAGAAACCTGCCTTTCTAAAATCAATAATCAATTATGTTACTGGTTTGCTGAGACATTGACAATGTATTTATTTAAAACACATGCAGAACATAGTACTCGTAATCTACCAAAAATATAAAAACAAAGTAAAGATTAAAAATGTAAGCAACAGAATCGCCTGAAAGAGCTTTTGATAAAATAGGAACCTGAAATTTTCCAATTTGAAAGCCCCTTGCGTCACTTACGTGCCCATATAACGAGTCAAATCGTCCAATATTAAATGCATAATATATTCCATACCTATATCAGCGCATCCTCCCCATGTGCCCTGTTGTGCTTGCCTGCCCAGCTTCCCCACTGCGTCCACATACAATCTCGAAGCCGCGGCCGCACCTGTACAAAAAATGTTTGATAAAGCCATATATGCACTGACTGATGTAGGTAAGGTCAGCAAAAGAAGTAGCTCAACATTTCGGAATTTTAATTACTTGATCAACAGGACTCCAGATATTATTTTTAATGTTTCAGAAGGTTATTTTTTGTTTAATTCCTTACTGTTTAATCACTTGTTAGTAAAGTGTACATCTAACATGTTTTTATTAAAATATCTGCTTTCATACTTTGAGGAGTGTTATTCCACGTCTGATGCTGACTGTACCAATAACCCTCTGCTGTCGCCTCATTTGAATCGAACATGGTATCGTGGTATAATGAAAACGTGCCGATCGTCGATACATCTGGGGCTGAAGGAAAAATGAAGAATGCAGTGGTTGTCCTTGTTTTGTCTTTATAATTGACTGCGGGAAAGGGGTTGGAAATTGTATTAGGGTTGGAGCAAAATTCTTTACAAAAATATGCCGTTAAACGTAACATAAAATCACCCTGTAATCCCCACAGGGTTAATCAGACGTATACCTAAAAGTACACTCACAGTAATAGTATTTAAATCAAACAGAATAATAGGTATTTATGATAGCTACAGAGAGAATTTAGGAAGACAATTGAGCCAATATTATCCAAGTTAAAATGGCAATAAATTGATTTAAATCTGTCTAGTGCCTCGAATTTAGATAAATAAACCGCGAAACCAATCTAGAAACTAGTTTAATTTCGTCATTTTTACATAAATCGGACATTACTTCGGTAACAATCGAATTTTATGTTCGTCATTCGTCGTTAAGCAACTATAATGAAATTAAATAAAACGCGAATCGATAAAATAAAATAATAACTAGAAAATCGAGATGAACTCGAACGCGGATATTGTACTCGGACATAATAGTTTTGATACATAAAATATGATATAATGTAGCTAAGTAGAGCTGTGCCAGCTACATCACATTATCTAAGCAGTGAAAGTACTTATCTATTATTATTAAATTATAGCGTTATGCCACTAAGTATGCAATCATATTTTATTATTTTTCCTTACGTAAAACGGATTCTTAATTCGAAATGATCGATAATTTTTTTGTTTAAAATTTTGTAAAGATGGCCAGTCATTGATGAACATATTAATAAGTAGGTTAATGACCTGTAGTTACGTAATCAATTCTTAGCGGTAATTAAGAATCTTGTAATAAAGAGTAGATATACAGTGTGATTCTTTATAATGTGCACTTATCGAAATGAGGGAATCTATGCTTAATTTTACCGATGGAAAAAATATTTAAAAAAATCTAAATATTTTTTAATATTTTTTATGGAATTTTCAAAAATGTTGTCCGCTGTTGTGACCCCAATGTAAACAAAACGGTGTAACTTTTAAAATAAATTATCTATCGCGATGAAACAATTTTATGTAAAAAGTTATGAAAAAAAAAAGTTTTTTTGATCAAAAAACGTGTTTATTTTCAATTGAGGGTAGTTTTTTTCCACAATTTTCATTTTACGAGGACGCCTAATTGCTTCCAATCATTATGGAGTTTGTTTCATCGCGATAGATAATTTAGTTTAAAAGTTACACCGTTTTGTTTACACTGGGGTCACAGTAGCAGACAATTTTTTTAAAAATTCCATATAAAATATTAAAAAATATTTAGATTTTTTTTAATAATTTTTCTGTCGATAAAATTAAGCATAGATTCCCCCATTTCGATATGTGCACATTATAAAGAATCACACTGTATGTAATTTCGCGAATGCCAAAGGAGGGAACGACGTAACTGAGCAATAATTACTTAATATTATGCGATTTTATCTTAAGTAGAACGTCTATGGTCTACAGTCTTCGTCTGAGAATAGGATTTTCTTATCTTTTCCCGTGTGGGTTGTTGGAATAGGGATTATGTGCGGAAAGGCACCTGTTCTCTGATAATAGGAATAGGTAACTCACTTAGACATATCTGAGACATAGGTACGGCATCTAAGTGCTTACATAATCTGTTACGAGCGGCTAAGAGCAAAAAAATGTAACGAGCATTTGGAACAACTAAAACAGGGTCAGCTGTTGATTTACCATAAAAACGTGAAACTTAAAAGTTCATTAGTATAATTTAAACAGACTAGTACTTGTATCTAGCACAAGTCCACAAGTACGGTTAAATACCACATCTTGTTGTCCTAAAACTGCGTGAGAAGTTCCAACAGCATATTTTCGTCCTTTCGAGTAAAAATATTCAGGCCAGATTAAAAGAGGCTGATGGCATTCAACGAACCTGTAAAATGCCATAAAATGTTAAGTGCTTCGAGACAATTTCCAATCGAGGGTTTTAGACGATATTAAATTTTACTATTCATTTTAAGTAACGAAAGTGAAGTTAAGTCATTAGGCCCAAAGTGTAATAAAATGATGAAAAACTTGAGTACAGTGTCCAATGCGTAGATTACAATTATGCAGTTTCTATTGCTCCCCGTTGCTGTATCCTCTGATTTATATACAAAAGTTATGAGAAAGGGAGCAACGAGGACAAAGTTCAGCTAATAAATAAACAGGTCACTCATTACCCTCATAAAGCGAGATAAAACAAAATGAACCGCAAAACATCTAAATAAAACATACATGGAGGCCTCTGGAGCCATACATCGCGGGAATGCCCAAGTTTATTGCTGCTAGTTCTGGCTATAATACTCTAGATAAGCCAGCAGAGACAATTTGGCACAAACCACGCCCCAGTTCCGTAACCAAGCAAGCGGGGAACACCGAGGTTTTGCATATAGATGCGCCCATTTGGCTTACACTAGATAAATTAATTGTACACGTTTCACTGAATACGCGTCAACGGAGATTTACGAGACGCTGCAACGGTTTCACTTTCTTATTGATGTAGCTAATTGTGTGGTGTCTAGCCGGCTCTAGGATATGCTAATTTATATATTACCATACAAAGGTTCCGACGGAGTCTCAGTTTTACTTTATCCGTCCCTTTAGCTAAAGTCATCACAAGTTTAGTATTCTGCTTTAGTATACTTTGTGCTAAGTTACGTTAATAAGCTTTTTGGGAACAATCTGGGGCTTATCCATCAACGGAAACATTCATCAGCCCAATCTTAAAACCAGATTTTTAAAATAAGTTCTAATTAGCGAACAACGGCTGCATATGCGATTACATATCTAAATCACCACTTACGACTCATGGGAAAGATCTCATATCTTATTCTTAGTACCTAGCATTGCTAAGATGCCTACAATTACGTACTAGTGTAAATTAGCATTTGATTACCATACAGGCGTGGACTGAGCCACGCAACCTGTTTTAGATGGTCACCACTTACTATGTCATTCTAGAACCTTATTGCGTACTTGAGTACGCGTCGACTTATTCAACAAGTACAAAACAAACACGCTGTCGAATATTCAATGATGTTTTGCTCAGAATTTAATTTAATAAAAAGGTGATGTGATAAAAAGGTACTAACCGTGTAAAGCCTTTAAGTAGGCTTTTCCCGCCGTTATCATCTGCCGAGCACCTGGATTAAATTTGTCCAGGATGTTCTGAAACAACAAAAAATAACATTTTCAAAATGTTTTAGAGGAGAATATTGTACTGATGGTTCAATGGAGAAAGTTTGTTTTTGAGTTAGGCTGTGTATAGACAGACTGTTCAAATTATCGTTATTGTATGCCATCTGTCATCTGTCATCTACACAGGTTTTTTAAGACGTTAAAAGCGACGTTTATTGTTACAAATTAGGAATATTTTTGTTCTTAAAATAATGAGTAATTTTAAAACAATGGCCTTCCGTTGGGTTTCCCAACTAGACACCTGTGTCTAAATATAACTAACTGCGCCTTTCAGTTAGGTATTATTGCAATGGACTGTTGACTGTTCATTTTGTTTACTTAACTTTCTAGATAAATCCCTGAGTGTCAAAAGATTAAAAAAAACAACAATAAATATTATCCAATCAATTAAAACACAATGAGCAGTTGACGGCGACTGGTAGTTTATTATCATATTACCTAACAATACCAAATAATAACAATCAATCAATCAATTCATTCTTATGCAAGCGAAAGTGGGCAGCATTTTCTCAGAAACATCGGGTTACGAAACGTCATCATTAATTATGATGGCCATAAGATAAGATCCATTCATATGCATTGGAAAATGAGGTCTTAGACCGTAAATAGACTTTGGTGCTGGAATGTGGCCTTCAAGGATGCTGCAGCCGTTTGCGGCCTCGATGCCGAGGTGTGGCGACGACGACATTCCTTTGCAAATACTGCTTTACGCCACTTCTCCGAAAGCGTATAAAAATCATTAGTACTTTTGCATGTTGTGCACGAATGAGAACTGGCTATCTTTAACATACAAACGGCCAGTGTGCCACTTAACTTTTAAAAATAAATTACAAGTTGCTTGCGAATCCAAAACCAAAAAGAATCTTTTTTTCGAAAATATTTTTTTTTTAATTTAGATTTACAGATTATACAAATAAATATAAACAGATAACAATACTTTTGATAAGAGCTTTTAATTTGTGCTGTTCATTCAACCTTCTGATTTACTTTTTGTACGCTTGATTCTGAATTCAGCTGAGCAACGTGAACACAAGGGATCTCATATATTAGAATCAACTCAAGCCTCGTACAGTAGCAATGTTCTAGTTTAGCTCACACGGATAGCGACAGATAGTTATTTATTTGCTCCTTTTCTGAGCAAAATTGCTTATATGCCCAAAAAAGAGTTCCACTAAATCCCTCCAAATATATTGAGCTCGTTGTTTAATTTAGCAACAAAACGTCTCTTCGACGTATCCTATCTAAATCGATACGATATACGAGGCGAGAAACAGGCCTTAGCTTTTATGCCCTACGGATCTTTTGAGATAACAGAATCGAGTAATGTAGGAGAAAACAAAACACTGGCTGCGTGCAAACAGTGGCTCGGTTCACGAATACTCGAGTTGTATACACTGAAGCAAATGTTTCCACTCGGAATGTTTCAGAAAGCTAATACAATCTTCATACGGTTTTGGAGTTATACCAAATTAGTTAGATGGCGTTTCTACGGCATTGTGCTTTGAAATAAGGATAATGTCACTTCGTCTCACAAAAGTGTCAGCTTTTAGAAACCTGTTAGAGAAATCGTGCGACATACTACTCGCTGGTGTAGTTGAGTAAGTGCTAAAGAATTTAAAATATCGATGATTTCGTTTAGTTTTCTCTGATGTTAGTGCTAATTTCTTTTTGGTTTTCGATGAGAATTTTCGATGACAATACTTTGTATGTTTTTAAGAAAATAGTTGTACTAACTTGCAGTAAAACGATTTCCTTACACAGCAAACTAAAACGAGGCTATCTTCCCCATATTACATATTAATTTAAGCGTAAGCGTTCCTTTATACACGTTTAGATACGCATAGCGCAGCGACCCCAACGTTAAAGATTCTCTATCGTAAGCATGTTAACCTATAAGTGAGTGCGTAGAACAGAATATGGCCGAGTATTCCGGGCCGGTCCGTCCTAATCCCCAGGTTATTGCCACATTACAAAAAGTCAATGCATTTTCCCTTCTCCTCTAATATCGGTAGGCTGTGGGTCTAACTACGTGCTAATGTGTTTTACGACGGGTAGACTCAAATTTTTTATGCTCTGTATATCCTCGACGAGTGTTTATGTATAATTCATTTTGTTATGTGAGGTGCGCCCAAATTGAACCGTTTAGATGAAAGCTAGGCAAATTGAGGAAAATCTTTTTTATTTGTATAATTATGTAATCAGTGTTGCGACATACTCCATGCGTGTGTTGCTTAGAATTTTGAATAGAATGTATTTGAATACGATTTTAGAAACGCCATTGTTTTGGTTAATTAAAATGCATTATAATATTATTGTAGGCGGGTTCCGTTCAAGTCAGCGCACCTAAATCCTACTAATCACACTAATATTATAAAGGCGAAAGTTTGTGTGTATGTTTGTTACTCTTCCACACAAAAACTACTGAACGGATTTAGATAAAATTTGGTACATAGATACCTTAGTTTATAACCTGGATTAACACATAGGTGATTGACATTAACACATAGATGATTTTCGAGTTGCAGCGGGCGAAGCTATGATATCTACTGTTTGGAATTCATGTAAAATCCTCGTACCTACCAAGAGTTAAATATGAAGTTGAATGAATACCTAAGAAGGCCTTGGGTTGTATAACAATTCCTAAGCAAAAAACCAGTTCAAATGAATTGCTTTAAACCGAGGAATCAGCTTAGTTACGAATGCAATTATTATTTAAATGCTATCTGACTCATTCGGTCGTGATCATTCAGTCGTGCCCTGATGCAATATGCTTTGATACAACCCACAACAAATTAATACACTACTATTATATTGTTTCAAATTCAATCGGAAATTTGAAACCCTAAAATGTTTAAGAACAAGACAGCCTATATTTTTTTTTGGGACCAGCCCGCCACACTATTCCCAAACCACTGTAACTCCTGTAAGCCAGAATCAACAGTGGCGACCACAAGAAAAGCGCCGAGACAATGAAGCCCGACGAAGTCCCAGAGAAATGATTTAACTGTCTTGGATCCCGCAACGAAATTAATCAGAAAAGAATAGCGGAGTAGTAGGAAAAACATTTTTTTTTCCAAGACAGCCTTGTATGTGGAGAGTTTGCAAGCGCGACTGCTAAGCATGAAGTCCTGTGTTTGAATCCCAGGTCTAGCGAACTGTTATTGGGTTATTCCCATGAGGAATTTCTCTGTAGTAGTCACGGCGTCTGGATATGTGCCCGGTTGATAGCAATAGGCTTGGTCTTTTATTACATTATTGGCGAAATATGGGTACCCATACTATTAAGTACACCTCAGCACCTCCTACAGTTACGGGGATAACAGGTGTCTTAGTTTGTTCTATTGTTTAAAAAAAAAGAGTAAATTGGGAACCATAAAATGTTTATTTGCAAAAAAGAACTGGAATATTAACCCGCGACCCAACGGATCCTCACCATTCACACTTTCACCTCTACTCTCGACTTACTTTTGTTATTGAATGCTATTTCAACGGTAAAACCTTTCTCAGAATATTCCATATGGCTACGTTTACTGTTTATAAGGGCAATCTTGGCACTTAGTACCTACGTATTACCGTATAAGTGTTACCTTTTATATCGCTATAACTTGTAATGGATCGCTCACGGTTTATGCCTCTTGTGGTTAGCAATCAGTCATTAATATGATCTCAGACTACTTAGATTTTCATTGCAAAAACAAATGAATGGCCAAGTCGATAGACACTATAATGTCCCCGGCTTTGGAATATTTTTTTAAGAGCGTACCTGTTTACTTCAGTTACTTATGGAGATACAACTTGACAAAGTTACAATTTTTTCGCAAGTTTATACTGTTAGAATTTATGTGTTAAGTCCTACCGCAAAACGTGGTTATTCATACTTAAAAGTATGATAGAGCTTATACATAATTTTATGTACAAAATGCTTGGTTGAAACTTTGTATAATTATGGGATGCACAGAATGGGTTGATGGGTCATCGCTTTCGAAAACCATGAAAGTCCGTTTCTCTTCAATACAGACCCGCATGGAAATCTACAGATTATTGATTGATTCCTATTTAACTACCTTTATCCTCGAAACGGTGTAAATCCGTGGGGCGTCTATCGCAAAATAAACACTTAAAGTTTTAAATAAGTTATCTGTCCCCATCTTCACGGTCGTTCAATACACGACGATGACTGAAATATATGGCTTCTCGGTTGGGGCGGGCGGTAAGCAATTTTTCACCGGATTCAGACGTACCTTTTTAAAATACCGAACAGCCTGTAGGTAGGCACGCTTATTGCTCGCGTCGAGAGCGTAAATCTTGAGGGAGATTCGTATACGGAAGACGGCCAAGGGTGAAAAATAGATTCGCACTTAGAAAAATTAAGCAACCCGCGAAGGGGAAGCGATAGAAATATTTAGGGACTATAATTTATTGTATACTGTATATTTTTGGTCATGAAACATTAATTGAACACAGAAAACGAGCGAAATATTTCCTCTTACAGAATCATACTGAGATTTTGGGTTAGATAAAATATGCGGTCCTTAACATAAGTTGGAAGTCATTTATCACGGCCAAATCTCTTTGAGACATCACGTCCGTCACAAAAAGATGACGTATCCCTTGACATAGGTAAAATACGCATGTGATATTGTATCGTGAGCTAGCTATTCTAATGTAATACTGTGACTTTATCCTATACTCTTTATTCGTCGGGCACGTACCACACGACATTTGCTACAAAATTGCTTGGGGTGGACTTCGTGACGCTACCGGCTTTCGTACCCTTTTCGGTCCTAATGTCCCACGCACACGTCCGATATTTTTTTACTATCAACGGAGTATTGGCCTTTGAAATTCATACGGAATTTTACGATGGATGAGTAAGTCAAATCTATATTGTGCAGTGTTTGTACTGTAACGCTTATATGGCTCATATCCTACTAATATTGTATGGCTAGAATGTTTTTTACTATTTCACGCAAAAACTACACACTGGATTTGGATAAAATTTTGACACAGTTAGTATATAAACTGGATTAACACATAGGATATACTTTAATCCCGATGGTACGATCCCGTGGCGTAGTAGTTGACTGACAAAAAAAAAAATAGATTCTGTTTAGTCCGTCTGTTGAATTATCGAAAAATATTGGATACGATACGATAAAATAATAAAAATTACGAAAATAAAACGTGTCAAAGATCCTGAGTAGGGGCTGGTGACGTCACTTTCTGATAAAAAATACCAAACTGTGTTTTGCGTGACTTTTCGAAGCACTGTATCGTCTTCATTTATTGTTTACGTGAAAAAAGAAAAAATACGTGTCCATTATTTTTTGAAAATCTATCTGACGGACTAATACGATTTTTTTTTGTCAACTACCCTATTACCGAATCATAATAATAAGCTAGTTTTCGATATATTTTAATTTAATGCCAACTTGCACAATTATTACATTTTACAGGTCCTGAAATTGCAATCATCACATCGCAATTTAATTAATTTCACGTACACTAATTTAATTGCAATTAATGCCTCAAACTGTACATCGAATTAGCTGAGTTAGATTCGGAAATGTGAAATAATTTCAACCATTTTACTTCACAAACAATCCCCCGTAGATCTACATTAGTCATACATGCATAAATTAAATTAAATTTCATAATTCACATGAGCAACGTTGCGGAATACTTTATGAATTTAATTACTAACTTTGATGACGTGCCTCTCTCTGGTGTCTGATTTTTAATCGTTTTACGGGCCGACTGTAATTTGGGTTATTTAATTTAGGGCAATGTTAAAATATTGTAATGTAAATGTTAAAATATTATAAGTTTACTTGAGAAGGCATATTTGTTCAAATAAACGATAGGCCCCTATTAGAAGTCTAGCCTCGTGACTTCTTGTCTTATCGCACACCTTGTACGCAAATAATTATTACATTCTTTAACCAGTTCCCCTCCATCTCAAATCTCCCTACAAGCAAGTAATTACAATTCACTTCAAAGTCAAACTGCGACATTACCCGAGAATAAAGCCGAGACGAGCGACACAGGTACGAAGTTCCCGGTAATCTCAGGGTTTAAATCTTTTATAAAATGTTTGGGTACACAAACATGCAAGTTGAATAGCGGGCGGGATGTTTGCACAGAACACTTGTTGCCACAGGCCACTCTACACAGGGACACGGCTATGTTGTAAACAACATGCCTGCAAGCAAAGTTTATCCTTCAAAATAAAAAAAAGATCAACAAACTATTTACAGAGCTTCTACCCTCTAAGCTGCCTGCAAAAGTTAACTTGCCAGATTCGCTACACGGAAAGCAAATTTAGCTAAGACGAAGTTTTTATGTGAGTTTGAATGCGTTGGTACTTATACACTGTACACGGTTTTAGACTACATACTCAAAGTCATTAGCTTAGGTACCTACACATGGCCGCGGGTTGTACACTAGTTATCGCGGCCTCGACATAGAGGGCTAAGAAGGAACATGGGTGGTTTATAGTCAGTAGAAGTCTGACACTCCCTTTCGTTCTGTCCAAGAGCGGGAGGGGTTATTCGATGATTTTCCACCCGCCAAAAAAAAAACCTTCATATCCACGTATGAGTACGTCGATGACATTTTTATTGTAAAATAAACTTCAGATAACAATCCCGCGGCCACACAGTAGTTCTTTACAGTTCCAATAAAGTTAAATTAATTAATTGTCTTCCTGTCGTCCCAGACTTTGCTAATACTTTCCAGGAGTTTTAAATTGATTGCAATCGGACTGATAACTGTTAAATTCCAATCTAAGCTCCACCTCTACCCTAGACGGTGAAGTTCTTAACGTAATCACGGCCGTGCAATTTGTTACGGATTCAACAATGCACCTCTTAAGTTCTTTGCTGAGCAAAATAAAAGAGTTCCTTTAAGTTCGCTAAATGAAGTCGACTACAAAAGGCGGAGCCCGGCGTAATTCAAATGAACGCAAGCGGTCGCCGCTCCTCGCTTTGATTCCGTACTTTTGAAAAGTTTAATTTTTGCAAAATTTTACAAGCAGGACTTTGCAAATACTTTCAGATCTCGTTCTAACTTCAACATCTGACTCAATGGGTTTACCTACAGGGCTGTTCCTGCTAATGTCAATGCTATTCATTAATCTTTCAATGTCTTATTCGTTAATGGCGAAGTTTTTTGGGCTGAGTAAAAAAGAGGTAAAAATGTTCATTGTGAAAAAGTCCCTGATCAAACAAAAAAAGTGATTGATTATAATGACGGAAACTATTTAATAATGTTGTGCATTGTAAGTACTTTCCGGTTGAGTATGATATAGACGTACGACGTACAACAAGGTCGAGATCTCAGCAGTTAATATTTGTTATTTATGTATAGAGTCGGGACCGTTCTTGTGTGTGCTCGAACGTAAGACTCCATTGTTTGTCGTCATTATTATGTAGATCTATTTGTTACCGTTCACTGTCGTTTAATAAGACAATTAGAACAAACGCAAGGTCAGGCTCATGCCAAATTGGCTTTATAGCCTTATAGGCGTCGTTTTGTTAATAAAACATTGGCTTGTCACGACATGAACTTGAGTTAGGTTATAGAAAGTCTTAGCTTAATCAAGTTGAAAAGTTTCATAAAGTTTTATTTAGTTTTATCGTCCTATGCGTGACTTTGCAGAATGGCAGCGGGATGAATTTTAATAAGTTCATTATGACTAAGTAGGTAGAAACTGGTTACAGTAAAGTTGTAAACCTCTTTACTTAAGTTTTATAGCAACTTTAGAAGATTTAGTACCGACAGTGTGGGTTTATGTTCTTAACACATTTTATTTCTACGACGTGAAAAGTATTTTCCGCAGTATTTTTTAGTACCCATCTGAACACTGAAAGCTGACCTTACAGTTGTGAATGGGCTAGCCAGATGATGAATACTTATCTGTCGTTCACTCACGAAAATATTTGAAGGGTTTTTAAATATGTTCTTGTTCGGTTGTTGAGACTCCCGCAGACCAGGCTAAAATGGCAATAAGGTGGAATCATAAACTCGGCAGTTCGTGGAACAAGGCTGTCAATGGCAAGTTGATTACTTATCATCGCACCTGTAATACCCCAAGGGTTAGCTTGAGGTGTGATTAATTGTAGACCAACATTTTGCCTGGTATGTTTTAAGTCAAGTTCATGAAATAATTTTCGTAATCCAATCAAGAGTTTCGAACATTGTCCTCTTTATCTAAAATTACAAACATAATCTACGGAAATTATGTACAAAAAATAATCTACGGAAACGTTTTAAATGTAGCTTAAGACACTCGGAGATAATGTAGCTTCCCGTTACTAAAAACTTTTTCGAATTTTCTTTAAAATATTCGTATTACGAGTACATAGGCATAGATAATGCGAAGTAGTTTAGTTTAGCTGCAGACAGATCCTATACCCACGCATGAATCCGCAAACACACATTACATCAGTGTATGATTTCTGACAAGGCAAACAGAGTTGCAATTAGTACTACAGTCGAAGCACTACCTACTTGCTACCCGCAATGTCTATTTACAAATACAACAAGCTTTCTCCCGCTGGGATTACTTATTAAAGTTTGAAGGGAGAAAAGCGGTTGCATATTGTAAGATTTCCTTTCTGGTATGATTATTTATGTTGAAAATATTTCTAGGGAAATGAGATTATTTTGTTGATATTATTCGTTTGTAGTAACATTGGAGATTTTATTATAGAGCCTTCCTGTAGCAAAAATGACGAACTTCTATATAAATGATCTGCTTAATTAATACATTTGAGGATTGATTATTCCTAAATTCTGCATTAATTGCATTAATTTAACTTTCCATTTTAAGAAATTATTTTTGAAAAAGCACTAACGCTTGTTTGCGTTGTGTGTGTTTTTCTTTTAAGTAGAGATTGTTTTAATATTCTTCTTTTGTAATGCTTTTTTCCCTTCGTTTCTATTTTTTTATACCAAACCGGCTTGGGTTTGGCGGCACTCGTCCAATGTTAAGCGATTATGCGGCCTAGGCTGGAGCACGCTTGCCTAAAAGAACCGAATCATTAGAACATTGAATAGATCCAGATTAGAATGATCAGTGTACAGTTATATCTATACAATGTACTTGTCGCATCATCATGTATGATCTAACAATGTAGATTGTCATCCCTAAAGAAGAAGTAAATACACATAAGTAGTTCCTTCGCTCGAAGGAAGACACAAGACCGCACTTTGTGGCAGACTTTAGGGGAGGCCTATGCTCAGTAGCAAGACAACCTTCGTAAAATCTGTGGCTATGTTAAATATTTGAATTTAGTATTTTAGAACAACGTGATTTATAAGATTGTTTAATAAAGGATTTGTTACTAATATAGTCCCATCGCTCGTAAATTGCAACATCACGTTAAAGTATCAAGTCGAATGGGAATTTAACAGCCACATTTATTTAAAAGGTTTATTAACTTAATAAGTCTATAAAATTGCAAAACATCAACAGAAAAGCAGACACTCAATGTTTCACGGCGACTAAATTAACTGAGCAGTGTATAACTAATTAACTAGCTACTGACGGCCATATTACAAAACAAGATTATAATATCGATGCAGGTTTATACCTTCCAAAATTTAATGAATTTCGAATTTAATTTATAAGGTAATTGTAAATACAAAAAAGCGAGTCTTTCGTTTTGGAAAAGTCGAAAAAGGTTCAAAATACAAACACTGGTTGAATGGTTTTAAGCGTGGATCATAGTTACAATTTTTTCTTCCAAGACAGTTATTATAATATAGAATACTTTTTATTGTGTACACCTTTGTAAGGTGTACACAATAAAAATAACTGGTATACAATAGTAAGTAGAACAAAGACGTTTTACATTATTTTTAATACTTAGGATTTAATCAATTACAAACCCGATGTTATTGATGCAAGCTTGGTCAACAAGTTCCATTTATTTATTCAAGCATATTTCTGTACCAGTTAATCGTGGATTTATCGTTAAATCATGAGATATTCATCATCGTGTCGTCATTAGGAATAAATCCAGTGAACGAATATGAACTGCCGCATTCCTTGTAAAAGTACGCAGTGAAACTGCTTGTTTGTGCAATATATTATGGTGTTGAAATCGCGGAATAGGAAAATTGTACCTATGGTATATCGTCGTGTACTTATAGGAATGATATCTTATTTCATATGATATAATAGTTATGTAGCAATGCGTGAGTGTGTTAGGCGTCTTATAGTATTAAACAAAAGTTGAGCAATGGCAATAGAGTGAGCATAGTTTGTTCCAAGCATCGTCATGGGTTGAAAATCTCTAATAGTAATTTTATATTTCAAAATAGCTGAACCTTCTTGGCCTGATTTTGACTGAGCTACGGTCTTGGTCAAATTTTGACAGCTTTTCCTTATAGTTGCAGAAAACTTTCTTTATCAAGCAAGATTCATTTTTCAGCAACAGAATAATATTACTTTGGGCAACTTTTGGTCATAGGTACTATGAATATAAGGTCTCACTGTACCACGAAGTACGAACTAAAAGTTTTGTTTATGTGAGTGAGCAACTCACACTTTTTCCCAACAAGGGTGGGCAATGTTTTCAGAAACATTAGCAACATATGCGGATTATTTATTACTTGTACACAACGAATTTATAAACGTGGGTAGTTTGGCAATTTATGGGTAAGGTAACTTTATACAGTTCGTTCACAAATTATAATTATTTCATGTTTTGTTTTATAGTTGTATTTATAACACATTTGCTCGTAAAGGGTCTCTTATTTCACCAATTTCAATATCGTAATGTATCTCATGTAAGTACTTGTGCGGTAATGTAATGTAAATCGCACGGTTTAGGAAGATGCTCTGTCAAAACGAACGGTACCTACTTTTTTAAATCTTAGCAAAGAGTTTTTATTTCAGAAAATTGGTCAACATTTTATGAACAAAATTAACTTTGGGAGATAAAATATAATAAATAAACATTTAATTCTTTAATTTTATTAATTTCGACAATAAATTACAACCATTAATATCTGTAGCAAAAACAAAAATATTAATTTACTTTATTAATAATACTGGCTGTTTTGTGCCTATGCCTGAAAAAAAATCGCATCGCTTATTTGTTAAGAAATAATAATCAATTTTACTAATTGCTCAAATTTTCATAATTGCTTTAATTAAAGATTTATTCGTTTAAGAAAGTCCGAGTTTTATTTATTTCCTCGCAAATATGTTATAAAACGTCGTATGACATACGTGCGCTTTGATAATTACAGCCTCTGCTTTCTTTTAGCCCTCGCCTACGGCTCGGGCAAGCAATATCGCCTCGGCTGTAATTTTCAACTTACCGCACTTATATCATAATGTACATAATGTATCTTATTATATACCTGCTGCTATAAAACTATGTTTAACGGACGGATGGGTTATAAATTTAACGTTTGTACAATAAGCGACAGTAACACTTAACCCTCACATTAAATTGCTTTCATGAACTAAAATACACAAGTGCACTTGATGTAAATGTCAAAAACAAATAAGGACGTGACACTCTGGACGCTTAATGAAATATTTGCTCTGACACCCATTTCGAAACATTGGACAAATAAAAACAATACAGTTAAACTTAATGACAAATTCGTGTCGTTTATTAAAAACATGTATCCATAGGTATTTGATACAATAATAATATTTCTGTTTTTGGTGATTGTCTCCGCCTGTCGTCCTGTTCTGTATTATTTTTTATTTTGTATTGGAAATAAATCGAGATAAATGTGAGTTCATATAAATAAAAATATGATTCTAATTAGTCCGTCTATTAGATTATCGAAATATATTGGACACGTATTTTTTGTTTTATCAATCAATAAAAATTTACGAAGATAGCCCGTCAAAGATTTGAGTGGGGATTTGTGACGTCACTAACCGCTACAAAATCTCATACTAATGTCTTAGAATACTTAAGACGTCACACGAGTTTTCAAAGCACTGTATCTATCGTCTTCATTGTTTGCTTACGTGAAAAAAGAAAAAATACGTGTCCAATATTTTTTTGAAAATCTATCTGACGGACTCATTAGATTTTTTTAGTTAACTACCCTATTGACAGGAGATAAATGTACGTATTTTGTGTATGAAAGTTTAAGTAAAAGTCATATATTCGAAATAAGGAAGACAGATCGTCCCAGTTTTAATAGAAAATATGATCTAAATTAAAATATCCAGCAATATCAAGAAATATACGATTTCTCGCTAACCCGTTAAAGTACTGGTTCGCCTACTAGCCTCTTGACCAAGACAAGAACGAGTCACGACCAGGTGGAATGACTTCTTACCGGAACGGCCTAAGTTCAGAACTTTAACTATGGCACTTAGGAGGCTCATAAATACGCCTTGATTTCAAACGTGTTATTTATCTCCATAATCTCGTACATTCATTAGAAGTCAGTACTTGTTGAAGCGTATTAATTAGTCCTGCATTCTTCACAGCCTACATCCAGCAGGTCAGTACACGGCCCACGTCGCAATATAGGCTTACCAAACAAATCAGGGAGTTTATCATGGCCGCTTTAGCAGATTTTAATAGGATAATAATATGAATTACGTTAAAGTTACCTACTTTTATGAATAAGGAAGTTGACAAAACGATAATCTTACAGACGGGCTAAACAGAATCATATTTTTTTTAGTCAGTCAAATACAATATTGTCACTTTGTGACCATTTTACGAATTTTAACGCAATTCATATTATTATCCTATTATGATCTGCTAAAGTGGTCATTTTAGACCCCCTGGATCAATTCATCGTTCGCGGTTTATAATGAAACTGCCGCAGCGAATTTCAATGCGGTCGGCAATAATTTGTGGTTTTTGTAACGGAATGTACGGGTTTTTTTACATGATGCGGATTTTAATACATGTCTGTTCTGAAATTACACGATGTGTGGAAGGCAGATGCCCCCATAACTCATGGCGCCTACCTATACCCGCTTGGTATTGAAACCACGCGTGTCATGCCTGTCGCACAAACGGGTAGAGGAAGTTTTTTAACACGTAACTCCGAAATCGTGTCGGGGCGTTGTTTTGCCAGGGTTTAAAGAGATTTAATGCGTCCATGAGAATCTGAATATGTTTTTATTTTCAAGTAAGCTGTTTCAAAACAAATAAAAAAAAAACAGTTTAATTTATGATATTCTATGTAATTCATGGGTTTGGTATGACGTCGCGGCCTTAACTTATTTGGTATTTTTGAAATATGCTTAAGACTAAACTAGAAATTCGAATCCGGCCAGACCCAATTGATTTGGCAAGAAAACCTTTTCCCACGGCCGATTACAATGCCTGCTTGTAAAGTTTGAACTCCATTCATAGTCAAGACAAAACAACGGTTGTGTAAATAAAATGCAAGTGACGGTCCGACCTTGAATCAGATCCACTCCGCCATAACATCGTATCTCGCACGTAATCGTATCGTAATCGTAACTAATCGCCTCAGTTTACATGACTCCATCTTATTTAATTGTCGGATCGTGTGAGTGTTTGATCACTCAGTGTTCAATGTATTGGGATTCGATTACTGCAGTGAGCGTATTGATTGGGGCACGTTCGCCTTTTGAATTAAAATGCTGTTGGGGTAACTGATGGCTTGGTGGTCTGAACTGACGGGAATGATCGTAGAGACTGTCTGGTGACGATCTAGAATTGCTTTTGTATACTTACTATCATACAGTTTATAGTGTATGTATATTTTGGATAGGTATGTTGGCGTATGACCGCATTGGCCTTTTGCCATTTACCTGCCACGGCTCTAACCGCAGGATTGCATACTTTTAGGAATTTATGACAAAAAAGAACAGTTCCAAGTAGCTCAATCTTCTTTTCTTTTATTTCGAACTTAAGATTTATTTTTAGGCACAAAGAGAATATCTATTTCGAATTGTTGTAGTTTGAGCACAGAAATACTAAGAAATAAAATAGAATAGAATTCATGCCGAAAAGGTCCTAAAATAGATCTTAATTTGGTTCTAGACAAGACAATCCAATCTTTGATTCATTGTCTTGTCTAAAACTGACCTTTTCTTCAACCGACCGACATTATTTTCTAGTGAATGTGCCGCCATCACGTCACCAGGCTAGGTCAAAGACACTGTATAGTTAGTGTAGTGTAGTTTCGTATATACGACTTTAACAATATTTAACATGCAGATACTGTCTAGCTTCTAAACACTTTGGCTGCGCATTACGCAGACTAATCTTGGCAGTCACGAATTCTACGTTCGCAGCCGCATTCCACGCATACAGAGGCAACATTACTCACACAAACATACCTTTGAGCTATGTGTACATAGCCAACATACGAAACATTAAAGAAAGAAAAACAAGCTAGAAAAGAGGTCTGTGTTAAATATTTGGACTCCGTAGTAGGACAACTATGAGGCTGGCTGACTACAGAGATACATGGCGCAAGACAACAGAGGTAGCGCGTAAAAATGTGGACTAAAACTTTAATGCATGTTATTTTATAATAAAAGAAGAATTAAGATTGCTAATTTGATTACAAGTAATCTAGGTAACTAGAACACAAGTTAGTTTCAAAATTTACAGTTACTTTATAAAGACGTTTTATGAAGTAAAACCACATTCTATTTATAATTTTACGTAAAGCTAATAATAACGCTGGTATTCATTCACAGAAACATTCGCGAAACAATAAAAGGTAAACAAAGATGATGAACAATTAACTTAAGATTGGACTCTACTCTCATTTCAGCATTAAATCGCAGAATAATAAAGAAAGTTTTCTTTTACAAAAACTTCAATATAATTCAAAGGGTTTGGTCTGCGTTTGAAACGGAATGAATTCCGACGCCCGTCTAGGAAGAGTTTCACCATAATGAAATTCTTCAAATATCGCCCTCACCCCATAAGGATTAAAATTCATGTAATTGCGCGTGCGGTTTTATACGCGGGCCGCATACGATTCCAAGTATTTCGAAAAATATTACTAAGGGGGAAACTTGCAGCATTGTGTGAACGCGCTTTAACAGAACAAACGGATATAATGCGCTTTGTTTTTCATTTTGTTTGTAAACTCGGGTTAAGTAACGATTAAACCTTTTAAAGGTGCAATCTGCCCGCCATAGTGTTTGTTTTCTCAGCTCCGTTTGTTTTTACAAGCTAAATAGTTTTCAAGTGGCTGTTTGAAACTAATTTCGAATTGTTTGTGATACTAGTGTGTTCAACACAAAAGGATTCCTTGATGTGAAATGGGAGCAACTCGTGTTATGTACAATTTAATTAAACCTTGTTTGATTGACGACTGTGCTAATGTGTAGCTCATGTGTGTATTTTCAACTAAAGGAACTAAATGTACTTATATTAAAAAAATAACAAAAGGGGCTCGTGGTTGCATAATAACAACTGCTTGGTTCGATCTTCAGGTTAAGCCGCGTTTACCAAGGTTAGTCCGTGGATAGGTGGCTACCCATTACATACTTAGTTTCCATCGTGTCTCGGAATAACCGTTAAGCCAAATTAATAAGCCGGTAAAATCGAACTGATCAAAATTATGTCGAAAACAAGGAATTTAACAAAATAAGAGCAGAATCAAGTAAAACGGAATCAATACAATAAAATAGAACCTACAATTAAATGTCGTGTAAAGTTTATTGAAATTTCAAACACACATGGCCGGGTCGAGTAACTGTGCGGGGGCCATTAGAGCCCCGGGCACGTCCCGTTTACAACCTGTCGTGCAAATATTTATCCGCATCGGATTTACGTGTTAACCGTCCGGAATTGTAATCAGCTTTGATTGGGAACGCGCTGCCGATGCCCCTGAGACTAATGATATTCCTATTTACACCACAGCGCATGCAGATCTGTGTGCTAAGCACTAATCTCCCATACATTACGTATTTAAATCATGAGGTAATGCTACCTTTCAATATGTGAGTAATTTAAACACTGTATTAATGATTTGGTACTGAGTCATTGACGCTTAAGAATCTTATGCTAGCAGTTCTGCACCAATACAAAAAATAGAGGCTTCGTCATCCTTATCACCTAGCCTTCTCCCAACTATGTTGGGGTCGGCTTCCAGAGAATAGCTGAATATCGTATTTTACATGGAGTGACTGCCTATCTGAACTCCACAATACAGTTAGTACCTACCAATGGTACCTACTGGGTAATACGACATATCTCGGTAAGACTGGTTGTCAGATTTTCGAGTCATTGTCAAAGATCTCTAAATCTCAAAACAGCCGTGACTTACAAAGGGAGCTCAGTGTTTTCGTTTAGTCCACTTTCGGGCCCTCGGCCCTTAAAAAAAGATTTGTTCATTGTTGTCCACTCGGCCCCTACACATAGTCCACTTTCGGCCCCTAGGGGCCGAGTTTTTTACTATTTGAAATAACTAGAACCAAAACAAAAATCAACAAACAACTGAATTTCATTCTTCTTGCGTTCGGCACTGCGCAGTCCATACAGCCTATACGTACAAATCAAAAGGCAAAAAGCTGAACTCGGAAAAAATAAAACCAAAAAAACTCTTACAAGGAAAACTTTTGCCATAGGATTCATTTTGCTTTAATTGCAAGAAAACGAAAGAGTACGGAATAAGCGGATAATTTAATTAGAAAGAAATTGAGACTACGTCTGTGTTCCCGATAAAAAAATAAGCCTGCAAACTTGATCGTTTAGATTTTCCCCTGATTCACGTATTTCTCGACTCAACGTATTTAACTTTTTCTTGGGTGGTAAAAAGTCGTACGGAATTCGGACGATGGCATTCAGGCATTTGTCACGCCGCGGACCGGTCGCGGGACACACGCGCACCGCGCTCCACCGATGGAATAAATTTTGCGTTGTGCCAAAACAACGCGCACACTTCTTAGGTAGCAATACCTTTGTAAAATGACAATTTCACGCCATTAGCTACGCCACTATCTGTTTCACTTAGAAAGTACAACACAATGGGTAAAGCCTAATTGTTACACAAGAGAGACATCGATACTTGTGGCACTCGTGAAGGGACTACACGAGCACTTTCGTTACGTTCTCATTTCAGTACTAGCAAAAGTTTCCGCATTTATAAACAGAGATGGGAATAATAAATAGCTCAGTCGGACTGTTAAGTAAATGCTCCGCTCGTGTTCAGGTGACGTCATAATCCGTTACACAGAAATAATGTTGTTTTGTTCCTCGGCGCGCAATTACGAAAATATTTCGTGTATTTAGAGGCACTAATTTCTGATGGCTCTGAGACGAGCACAGGCCGTGATGCTGCAGAATGTACGCAATTACATAAACGACAATCAACGGCACAAAAGCGTCAGGAAGGGAAAGTCGGGTAATAGATATGGCAGGTTAGCACTGTGCAGTGTGACGGTCGACACGCTGCGGGCGAAACGCGCGGCTAACCGAATAATCACAAGTCATTAAGAACCGTTAATATACATGCTTCCTACACATCGAGAGTGCGTATCAGATCACATCTCGTGTCGACAACCGTACGATTAAAAATTCGAACAGGGGTAGACGAACGCTACGCGAATGCCTGAGTTTAATTATTTTCGCACGTTTTATGTAAATATAGTAAGAAAGAATGCTAAGCTTTTCAAAATGAAAGGTACTTACTTAAAAAATATTCTTCAATAATGGTTTCCTGCCGATAATTTTCTTAAAATATAAGCCAAAAATGTAGATAGAATTTAAAGTGCCTCCTACACAAATATTAACGGTTACCATCTGATATTAATTCGATCTTCCCGACGTAATGTAATTATTTCCTTCCATTCCGGCACTGATAAAACAATTACGGTTATTGGAGCTTGAAACGTCATTCTGTATTTCGCCATGTCTACGGTAGGCAATAAGCATTAATGTAATTTGTGCAAATATGAAAACGGCTGAGTTTGCCCTTATTAGTTCAGCGAGGCAGTTGCGCGGATCGTCTCACGCTGAGCCACCCTTATACGTACAGACATAATTACATTGTATTTGAACGCCATCTGTTCCCAGACTATTTTGTTTACCGATATCATAAAGCCTGAATATTCTCGCGTTAAAATGAAGAGGGTTCAACGAAAAATGTTTTGTTTTCCTCCCGTCTTGTAACACATTTAATCAACGTCTTAACTCCTTGAGGATTCGGAGTAACGTGTAGATTAGTATGTCTAGCTTGGCTTTCGAAATGACAACCACAGCACCGGAACGCTCAGGAACAAATCGCTTTAATTTAGAATTTATAATGTTGGCGCAATTTTTAACAAGATTAAAAAGGCCAGAGTCGAAAGTTAAGCGGATTGGGAAACATAATTTACGTCTGTTTACAAACGGTACAGTCGGGTACCCACTGATAAAATGAAGAACGAATCTGTCATGTACGGGAGAACTCCCCGTTGTGCTGATTTCGTATCTAATTTATAGCAGAATAAGCTCAGTGATGTCAATTTTTTTATATCAAAAACAAATGAAAATGACGATCATGTTTCCTGCTGTTTAATTCATAATGAATGGGATCCAATTTATAAATTTTCGTAAGTAAGAGAGAAAATGCAAGCATAGATAGAAATGCAAGCACAGATAGAAACATGGCAGTGTTTCCAACCACTATAATCTCTCATAATATTTACGAAAAAAGAAGAGCTTCCCTAAAATGGTGTTATTGGATACATTTTCATACATTTAATGACAGCAGAGTTGAATTTTCCTGTTTACTTACGAAATTCTATAAAACCACAAATGTATGCTTTCACCTTAGGGATAGAATTTTTCTATCGTTTTTTTTCTTAAACAACAAAAGGGAAGCGGTGCGAGCTAGACAGGCGTTTTTAAAATAAATTTTCATTGTATTCGCACTTGGGTGTTACCGGTAGGCGTGTTCTTATCCGTTCTTGTTTAATCTTCCAGAGAAGGAAACATCTGCTTTTTTGTAACCTTTGACAACAATGACAAAAGGCAGGGCTTAACTCTCACGCTTTTTTCTTTAGATTCGAAGATAGGGTAGAAAAGTAATTGTAATCTACCTATTCGCACAAAAATGTTTCAAGAAATAGATAGACACTAGTGTCGTAATTTTTGCGTGCAAAATCAGCGACAATGCCAAAACTGTTATTCCATATGGCCAGTGTATTAAGTTGGTTCTGTGCCAATGTGAATTACGTTCAGGTGTTACGTGCATTCCTTACGATATTGTCTAGAGACACGCCTGCAAGCCGACCCACTTTTCGCTCCGTATTGATATCATTTCTATAAAGCTAGAGTTAATAAAAGTGTTCATGTACAAAGCTCATTTTCGCCTTCGGTTAACAATTTCTCGCTAAATATCACCTCATTTTTATTTTGAATTCTTTTTGTGGAGAGCCACCGAGCGCCACTCCGCACTCCTAATAACTGTCATCCAGATTTAATATCACATCTTCCATTTTGTACGGGTTCTACCGGGACGCAATTTCCTTCCTAAAATTGTATTTGGACGAATACGCGTAAACTTAATACATATGCGACCCGAAAGACAAATTTTATTTATATTTTCTCTCTGCGCCATAGGTTCAGCGATATGCTTCTGTTTTTTACGACATGTTTCATATTGATGGCTTTATGTTCCCGTTTTAGGCTGGATCGCGTAAAATGTCGTGTCATCTAAAGAATGATGGTATCAGCAAGAATGTTAAATTTTTATACTTGGGTAATCAAAAATCCCAAAGTTTGTTTTGTCTTCATAAATTAGCCTTCCTTTATTTTTAAGCTGGTTATAGCTGCCATTAACTATCGAATTCTAAACAAAGAAACAAATGCAATCATATTTGAACAATCAACTATCATCAATTAAAGTCGGTCAAGGACAACAATTGTTTTAGGAAGCTGCGCTCCGCTATACGTCTACACTCGAGCTTTATGTCTGCAACTCCGCTTTGCTTAGGCCTGCGTGATTGTAGCTCACGATAATAGTAAGAAGTAAGCACTTAAAGTTCAGATGTTATTATAACATTTATTTCTGTCATAATTTGATTTTTTCATTGTAGGAAGCTAAACAATAATTTATACCAATTTATGTAGGTATTGAATTGTTAGCTATGCCACCGACAAAGCCGTGAAAGTGACGTACTTTTAGGCAAGCAAAATATTATAATTATGTGTCAACAACAATAATAGGGTATTTTTCCGACGAACTGACCAGATGTAACCACTAATATGATTGTTTGATATAAATTGCCATTTACAGAATTTACATTTTGTTGACATGCTTTACATTTCAAACTCGTAAACTAGAGAGCGTCTGGTCTACGTTAACAGACATTGAAGTAGAGAAAACCAGGACTTCAGATTTGCATTACATAAAGCGTTCGTTCTGTGACGTCTACCTATTCACGACAAAAGCGAGTTGCAGTGGCCCCGGTCCTCAGATTCTAAAAGCAATGTCATTAGTGACCGGACGACTTTATAAATAATGATTGCTTCAAGGATAATCCTAAAATATGAACCAAAATGCAACGGCATTAAAGAATAATTTAGCACGCGATTTCCTCTGAGTAATCTTAATAGCTTAAAACTAGTTGTTCGAGTTATTAAACAGTAATCAATGACATTTAAATTATAGGAGCTGATGGTATATTCACGACTCTTGAAGGGGAAGTCACGTATTTGTTATAACAGATACCTACGTACTTACTTCTTAATTTATTGTACGAATAGTTATAAATAGGAAGTAACTAATAATTACCGAGGTATTTTAATTAATTTACAGAAGTAATTGATAACACTGCTCATAGACACATTTCCGAGACTACTGAGCATGAAGTCTTGCGTTCGATTACCGGGTCGGGCAAAGTGTTATTGGGTTTTTCGGAGATTACAATTGTTATGTAGATAAATTTAAATTGTATATCATCATCAGCCTATAATGTTCCCACTGCAGGGACTCAGGCCTCCTCTCTAGGAGAGGGATAGGCCTCCACGCGTGCCTAGTGCGGGTTGGTAGATGTCACATGTCTTTGTTTTTTTTTGGTTGTTACCCTTCGGTATTGCGCCTGCCCAGGGAACCCACTACGTAAGTCGGGACGGCAACAACTGGACCACCACTGCTCTTAAATTGTACATGGCTATTCTAAAATCAATCAAGGTTACTTTGACCTCTATTACACTTAAGAAGCGCTTATTATTCATGGTGTCGAGGCAAAGAGCAATGAAACCTCTAAAAATGTAAAACGCAAACACAGTCGACTTACAGCTTTAAGACAAACATATCTCACAAACTGACACGCAATCTCCTCAAAATTCCCCACACGCTTTCGAAAAATTAATTTGAAGATGAGAAGTGATATAAAGTTCCCTTCACAAGATGTGTCATGAGATGTAAGTTAGTTAAGTACACAGCCAACACTACGTCCACGTGATCGCCAGCCTAACAAATCGACCTTTTTCCGCCAGAGGGCGCCCTCGTTACTCAATCTAACTTCCTAGTTTCTTAGCCAATGTGGAGAAAACTTGGTAAACGTCACCCTATATCGAAAGGGTGAAACGACGAAGTTTAGCCTATCAGCCTACAAGTTTTGCGGGAACGGAATATTACGTGCCTTTTTGCATGGATAGATTCGATATTTTTTATCCTTGCCTTATAAAAGGGCTGCTGAAGCCGTAAATGGATTAGATTTTGTCGTAAGTTATTTATAATAGGACCAATATTACAATCTTTAAAAGGTCCTGGTACCAAATATTTCTTTAGAGAAAACTGAAAATAAGACACTGATTGTTTTTACAATATGTGGAAAATGTCGTTGATTATCCATTTACTCAAACTATAAATGTAAATTTAAGTACTGTAATATAACCGTATGTTTTACCAAATTCACAAAACACAAAACAAATACTTAAACATGATACATCTTTATTGCACGAGAATAAACACACTAACATACATTTTCACGACTTACGCTAATTAAATTTTAAGTACTTCTCAACTCAAACATACTTGCATGTTTTTCTATACAAAAACATTGTAAGGAAAGACAGCTAATTAAGCAAGCTAATTTACATAAAAGTTTCACATATTTCCGAAATGAGACGCGGAAAACTAGAACCAGCAGTGTTGCGGTTTTTGCGGACAGTTTTTTCTTCTTCATAATGCCTATCATTATAGCACACAACGTAAATGCATTACGTTCCTGAACAAAACACGCGTTGTACTTCATGTGGCAAGGTAACTGGGAACGTCTGGCATTGCCCCGTGGGACACTGGCGGGCCATTCTTATTCAAATAAGAGGGGGCAACGATTTACCCCCGGGAACCGTGACAGTGCAGTGGTTTCCGCGACCCCGCTCTACAAATGTTTGAGCTGAATAATAGTACCTAGTAATAAGGCTGGATAGCCTTACTTTGTAATGCTATGATAATACTGGGTTTCAGACGGATTTTATAAGGATCTCGATAGTGATGATATTAGCATTAACAATAGAATCGGAATATTTATTTTGTTTACTAATTCTTAACTAAGAACAACACAAACTTAAATAATAACATAACTTCAGTTTATCAGTAATTGTGCTTGCAACAACGAAACTTGAGAACTCTAAAAATTGTAAATATAATATTCCATTTTCAGGGTTAATGATAATGTTGGTGATTAAGTCAGTTTTAAACTTGGTTATAATGTTTTTAGCAATTCGATTTTGTTTGTATCTAATTGTCTTAGTTCAACTCAAGCGATGGTAACTAAAATAGGCAGCTACCTACCAACATTTAGTAAAACATACATATTAATATCGATATATTGTATACAGTAATTTTAGATCTACATCTCAATATGAGTAAGTTTTTTGCTCCAACCGGATATAACAGCTAAGTTCGAGTTGTAAAAATATAAAGGAAGGAGTTTTCTCATTTCATTGTTCACGCCATCAGTAAACATTAGGTCCTAATAGAGGTTTTGCACATGCAAATACTTTAACCTACTTTTCCAACCGCTGTCACATTAACGTATACTTGCTAATTTTAAGTCAAAGTTTACGATGTCTCTGTAATATCCACAGAGAGTATGAATTATACAATGTTGTTATTTTGAATTTGGACAGTACCAGGAAATACATTAACACTACCGTCTGTTGTATAACCAAACATGCCTCGAATAACTTCACACTATATTAACACATCACGAACAAGACTAAGGAAATAACCTAATAATTAATATAAATATGGTTCGTAAAAACAAATGAACCTATTACGGCACCCATTGTGCTCCTTATAACATTAAGCTCGAAGGCAGAGGGTTTCATACGAAGATCCTTTCATTGACCGGGGAAATCACGCAATACATGAGAACCTAGCTACGGACAAACAGACATAGAGTAACGACGAAAATTTACATCAGCCTGGTTTAATGTCGCGAGGCAATCTCATTCTGGGGAGGAAACGGGGCAACACTCGACCACTGAACTCTGATCCCGCTAAATATGATATAAAATAGCTGATGAGGGTCATCCGATGATGGTTGCCATGATCAGTTACGATGATACTCGCGATATGGCTACAAAGACAAATGTGTATCTTGAAAGCGGTTTCTGTGTTTATAACTGCAAGAAGTGAGTTTTTCTTGTAACTCTTTAACCTTTTTTGCGACAGTATATATTTTCTATTACGTTTTTATGACATTTTTTGTATGATAAACTGTATTGTTTTATCTATACTTATATTATATAGAGATATACTATACAATGAAGTAAAATAAATAACTGATTACAACCAAATTAAATTAAATCAATGCATATTGTGCGTATAAGCCGAGTTATTACAATGTTCGCGAACAATGTCTCGGGCGAAGCGTTAGTAATAAATTAAACTGAAAGTTTTAGGGTAGAATATAGTATTTTTCTGTTATTTTAGAATGTAAGAGTCCAAACTAGTACATTATTACACTACATTTTTAAAAGTTTTGAGCACGGAGATCTTTTGTAATAAATTTTTCGGAGAAATTCATTATAATTTCCTTTTATCTTCATACACAACAAAGGTAACCTTTATTTTTACTACCAACCCACGCTAACTCTTATTCTCTTATTTCCTCTAAACAATATTTTTGATGTCATATCGTAAAGAAAATTGAAGTAATAAACCAGTCTCGTTTTGTGCGAACAACTGTATCTGTACAAAAATTACATTCGTATTCCAGGAATTTTCCTTTCAAAGAGACCTTTTATTAAAGGCCTAGAGATTACGTTTTCTAAGGTATTAAATAACTTCAACTTGAGGACAATTCGCGAAGAAAATTAACTTCTAAAAGCGTTTCCAAGAAAATCACACCTAAATCACCTATTTTCCTTAATCATTATCCTAATTGTTTAAGAGGCCTTCCACTCTATGAAGCATAAATATCTTAAGTTACGTCTATTTTCGGTGGAGTTTTTATAACGAAATGCCACTCAGTGAAGTGATTCAAAGCCACGTAATTGTGCTGTTGGGGCAAAAAGTCCTAGTTCTCCCCTCGCAATTCTATTTAGGTGACAACGAAGTAAAAACTGGGAAATTTATAACAGTCACGTAAGTATGATGTTGCCACAATTTTTTAATTAAAATGTGCTTTGATTTTGTTTTCTTTCTTGTGTTTTTAGGTGTTAGTTGGCTTTTTAGGGTTTTGCAATGCATTGTGTTTCGTTCTCAATTTAAATCGTGCGTTTTATTTAAAGTATTTTCGAGTATTTTAAATAAGACACGGCCTTCGGTAACAAGCTGTTAAAGTGCACTGAGCTTGCTGACGTACGCACATGTTATGGTAAAAGTCGGGTCATAGTAATTGCCAGTTAAGTTTTTCGTCAGTTTTTTTTATTTTGGTATTTGTTAAAATATTTATTAATTTATGTTATTTTTATATGTGTGTTAGTATTAATATGTATTAGTAGTTTTTTATGTGTGTTAATATTAATTGATATTGTTTTTTTGTGTTATTTTGTAGCCTACCACAATGTTGTCTTGTTTGGCCTTAAGGTTGACTGGAAGAGAAAGCCTTGTGGCATTAAGTTCGCCTATGTATCACTATTGTGCATAAAGTTTAAATAAATAAATAAATAAATACGTAAATCACACACCCATAACTATACAATATACTATCTACTGACTAATCTCAAGTATATTATAATCTTCGATATTGGGGTATTATATTCTAGTACTTTAACAATCTAGTAGGTAGACAAACCTAGACTGCATGACATTGTTCCGAACAAAGTTTTGTCGGCATCTGTTTGCATGACAACAACAAACAAGCCGCAACTAAGAAAACTACAGAAGCGATTTTAATACGTCTTCACCATGCCACTAAAGAATTAAATGCACTGCTGCTGGTGGTAGCGAAAACTACTGGGCCAAAGAGGCAACTAATATAGGCCTTGTTACCTTTTTCGAGGTAAAATGTGTTTGCCATATACATACTATCACGCCTGTAATCGGCAAATGTATAGGCAGGGGTACACCTAATAGTACAGACAGCAGCACCAATATGTACACACTTAGCAACGTTTAGAAGCAATAGGGGGTCTGACAAAAAAAAAACGAATTAGTCCGTCAGATAGATTTCCAAAAAATATTGAACACATATTTTTTCATTTTTACTTAAACAAAAAATGAAGACGATACAGTGCTTCGAAAACTTGTGAACTCCTCGAAAACCTCACATGTTAGTACATTTTTTCCTATATGACGTCACAACGGACCCATGATCTTTGATGCGTTTTATATTTTTATTTCAATTTTTATTAATTTGATAAAACAAAAAAACATGTACCCAATATTTTTCGATAATCTAACTGACGGACTAAGTAGAATCATATTTTTTTGACTCAGTCCGATCCCCTATTGTCGCTTACTGTATTGATTTCATTCCATGTTACGTAAGGAAACGAATATTTTGGAACCCATTCTATCATAGTGTAGGTCATATATAAAAGTTGCAATCGTTATTTCAAGAGAAATTTGCGTTTGAAGGTTGCCGAGCGTATACATAAGTATTATTATGTATTATTATTATTATTACACTCACTTTTCACAATTTATGTTTAAGTCTCATGTAACAGGGGCAAGCCTAATGTCATCAACAGGACACAAATCCAGACTCCTTAGCTTAAAATTCGTAGTGGCAAAAACTATCCTTTGTACTTACAAAACTGTATAACACTTTTGCCGGAATCCAACATTGGACGTCATGGTCAGCTGTTGCGCTAGCGACCACTAGAAACGAGGCAGTCACTCTGCGTGATGTTTTTTTTTTATATATAAAGGCCGTAAATTAGCCCTTCACACATACGTCAACCAAGCATTCTGTGCATCAAATTTTTGCTGGGAAATGACTTTTTTTTGGGGTCAAAAATCACGTTTTACGGTAAAACTCAATGTAGCACTCTTAAAACATTGTGCTAGTGGATGATTTAAGTAAAGTTATAACCTGAAAAACTAGTATTTACAAAACAGCGTGCAAAATTTGGAACTTTGACCCTCAATATCTCCGTAACTAGGGGGTTCCCAGGTATGGTCTAGAACCAAAAAATTATCGCAGTGGTAGGGAGAACAAGTGCCCTTTTTTTTTTTGGTGGGTGTAAAATCTTCAAATAACCCCTCCCGCTCTTGGGCAGAGCGAAAGGGAGTGTCAGACTTCTACTGACTAAAAACCACCCATGTTCCTTCTTCGCCCTCTATGTCGAGGCCGCGATAACCAGAGGACTACCCGCAGCCCCGACAGGCGTCGGCCCTTTCGGGCCCCTCCCATGTTGCTGACATCTCTTTGAGGCGCGCGTGGAACACGAACGCGCCGTCGACACGGCCTGTTTTCGTCGTGAGACGGACGGACGGCGAGTTAGCCCATCACTCACCGTCCACAGGCCCGCGTCTACGGTGGCCGGAGGTCATCGCGGGACCCCCGACGCCCGGAGCGCCTCCCGCGGCGGCTGGGACGAGAGGTTCTCTCCCTCTCGCGTTCCGCCACCTCCTTCGCCAGCATCACTGCTTCGCAGAAGGAGGCGACGGCGTCCCATTCCTCCTCGCCCCGGACCATGGCTTGCACCAGGGCCGGGCGCGAGAGGTCGCCGCCGCCGATCGCCGCTACGAGAACACGGCGGGGCTCCGCCCAAGCGGGGCACACCTCCACTGTGTGTTCCACCGTGTCCTCCGGCCGATCCTCACAATGGTGGCATCCGGGCGTTTCCTCCCGCCTGATTCGGTGCAGGTACCTCCCGAAACAACCGTGTCCGGTGAGGACCTGCGTCAGACGGAAGGTGAGGGCGCCGTGGCGCCTCTCAAGCCACTCCTCAAAGAGGGGACTTACCGCCACTATCGTGGCGTGCCCTGCACGGGGTTGCGACAGTCGCTGCCTCCATGTCGCCATGAGATCGCACCAGAGGTCTGTCCGCCGCGCAGCAATTTGCCGCGGCAGCGGAGTGACCCCCCGGCGCAGCGCCTCCGCGCGCCATTGATGCAGGCGCGCGAGGACTATCGCCTCCAGATCCCACGGCGGCAATCCGGCAAGGAGGTTCGCCGCTTCGCGGGAGATCGTGCGGTACCCCCGTACCGTCCTTACGGCCATGACCTTTTGGGGCACGTTCAGGCGCCCACACCGGCGCCCCGTAAAGGGCCATGGACCGCACGATCCCCGCGTAGAGCCTCCGGCAGGAGGCGTTTGGCCCCCCCAGATTGGGCAAGAGCCACCTAAAGGCAGCCCCGGCCCGCTCCAGTCTGGGAGCCAAACGTCGGAAGTGCTCCACGAAGTTCCACCGGTTGTCGAGGACGAGTCCTAGGTACTTCAAAGTACACTCGACGCCGATGGGAACCCCTCCCACAGAACAAGTGCCCTTCGTTTGCGTTAAGGGTACTTTTACACCCTTTATAAGATGGGCTTACTCTGGACCTCAGCAGCCTCATCTCCACCGTTAGGACAACCTAAGGGTGGAGATGAGGCTGCGGGATGTTGTAATATACCGCAGCCTTGACATATAGGGCTAAGAAGGAACATGGGTGGTTTTTAGGCAGTAGAAGTCTGGAACTCCCTTTCGCTCTGTCCAAGAGCGGGAGAGATTATTTGATGATTTCCCACCCCACAAAAAAAAAGTGTAGAGATGAGCCCGTCGGAGCTGCGGGTTGTTCGCAAGAGAAACCGTGGCCTCGTCGCAAATGGGCTAAGAAGGAACATGGGTGGATTTTAGTCAGTAGAAGTCTGACACTCCATTTCGCTCTGCCCAGACTTCCCAAAAAAAAATGGGTAGGATATGAGGTCGACGATGGAACAAGCTAACCCAGATCTGTTTAACCGTTACAAATTATAGCAAAATAATAAAGAAAACTTATTGCAAGTGATGTTATTTTGCAAAAATAAATTCAAAGACTTTTCTTCCGTACTCATAATGCTTTCAACCCATCCCGGAAGCAGATGTACCTAATGAAATAAAATTAGGCAAATTGCCGTCATTTGCAAATAATTTATTGAATGCTAACTCATTCTATTCATACGATAAGTCATTACGTAAAATTACATATTAATATGTATTCGAAAGCTTATATAATTTATAAAACATCAACAATCTACAAAGGTAAAAGGCAAATATATTTATGTATTAATAAATGTCTATATATAGTTATATGCAATGGATATTGACCTTGTTGTGAAGTAATATGATATTGCTCGTTATAGAATGAGATGGCAATAAAACAACAGAGAACACTTTTATATACCTATGTTACACTTACTTTATAGTTACAATAAACAGCCTCTGTTATGCACAATTTTTATATCTTTACAGAGCATTGAGGCTTCGAATTAAAGCAAATCGTATATTTTTGAGAGTATAGAAGAACCGGAGACATTTTTATTTAAAGTTCTATCAATCGTATCCTACCATGACCAAAACCCATGAACCCTAAAATGATGATTGATGACAAACACTGCATCAAAATCTGTTTCGAAGTATAGAAAAAAGCAGCCACACAGGCAAGATAAGTAACTTGTATTTATAACAAGTAAATAATGAGTTACAGAATATCTAGCAAAATCTTAGTTCATCAATTTATAACACTATTGTACTTGCTCAGCTACTAACACAAATTCCAGAAAACCTTGAATCGCTTTCCCCGCCATCGCAATGCAGAAATTGCAGTAACGAAGAAAAATATGTTTGCAATCTTTACACTCAATAATTTTGAAACTGCATGAGATCGTTTCTAGTATTTGCTGGGAAGTTTGCATTTTATGAGAGAAAGTTAGATCCATAATCATAATAAGAGATCTATATGACTTCATAATATGGTGTCATCATTCGACTTTATTCAACTTTCGTTGCGTTGAAGAAAGGCAATTACAAAATCAATGATTGACACCGTTTCCGCTATAAAAACGTTGCTTCCTGTATACAGAATCTAGGAAACATGAGTAAATAAAGCACGATAATTTAATTGTTTAAAATATTCATCAACAGCCGACAGATGAGAGGGAATGGAATACAATCTACCACGCGGGCCCAGTGCGAATTGGTCGATGTCACATATCTTCGAATTTTTGGATTTAAGACATGCCGGTTTCCTCACGATGTTTTCCTTCACCGTTTTGAGAGCAGCGGTGATGTATTAAATTGCACAAAGTAATGTGCCTGCCTGGGTTCGAAACCACGACTCGTACGTAAGTCAGGGCCGCCACCACTGGGTCACCGCTGCTCTTTACAAAATAAAGGAAGATAAACCTACAGGAAAATAATAAAAAAATATGAAGATAAACGATGAAGGAGAAGATCGCGAGGAAACGGCATGGCCATTTCCTCAAAGAAAGGAGACCTGTGTCCCAGCAGTGGGAACATTATAGACTGATTAAGTAAAAAAAAATACATTTTAAGTAACGATAATAATAATATAAATTAAATAAAGATCATAGTAATGGATTTCGAATAAGTAATATTATCAAATGATATCAAATTGCTCACAAACAAGCAATATTCCGGACAGCAACAAAGTAAAACTTACATAAGCAACATAACTAATTTGCTGTTCATTTCAAAATATTGCAGCACTGACCCGGTTATGCTATTTAAAAATAATTTTAATACCACAGATTATAATATGATTTAATAAACAAGATGGTAGTTATTAAATTCCTCGAACGTAGAGCGTAATAAGAGAAACTGGTTTTCTTGTTAAAGTTTTTTTTTGTTTCTCACTGTTATTATCGTGGATTTGCCATTGAACAAGGCTTTCAATGTAAAATTTGTATCGAGCATTAATTAAATCAAATGAAACCATTAACAATATTCATTGGAACTTTTCTTTGCTACCAGTACCTACTTTTTTATTTTCGTTCGTAATTTTTAAATAAGAGACCTAGTTGATTTGATTTCTTTTTCGTTGATGTTTTTTTAATTCTATTGCGATGAGAAAGATTCCTATTTATTTCAAGTCATGCTTGTGAGATGTCCATAAACGGGAGATTCACAATAGATGTTGATTTCTAAAATAAACACCAGACGTGGAACTTTCTATATAATTGATAATGGATATTCAAATAAACGACGATGTTCTAGTCAGTCAGTGTTATTTATTGCTTTTTCAAAAGATTTATTTCCTCACATAAGCCTGCGTTAGAATTGCAAATTAAATGGAGTCCTTAATGAAGCTCTAGAAAATATTCATGAGATATTAATTTATTATAGGCTGGCGTAAAAGTTCTAGAAAACTAACCCGGAGGATTTGTTATAAATTTTATTAAATAAATTTACATAATAAATAAGATTTGATAAACTTAAAGGTAAAATTTAGTTATGTAAATTAGTAAATTCACACACCTATTGTTTCTCAAAAGCTTTATGTCAGAATCAGGTCAATACAAGCTAGACAGTTCTATAATTAGACAAAATTCCTGTCTCAATAATCGAAATAAAATAATTTATTCTACAACTAATTTAAATTCCAATGGTGTTGTTGTAATCATAGCTGAATCACAACCAAGAGAATAGAACGCAATGCAAGCTAGTTTTCACCAACAAAAATAATAAGCTTTTAATTGACCAATCAACTCTAAGTAGGTACCAAATAGGCAGCGAAAAAACCCAACCAACCAGTACCTACAGCCTTTTTCTTTGACCACAAATCTTTATTTATTCACCGGTCAGACACCACAATATATTAATCGAAGATTCGAAGATCCTAGATAAAACGGTATAGACGCCTACGATTTTCAACAAACAAAAATTCTAATAGGATCCTGTCACATTACCATATCTTTTGCCCAAACTGGTGCTATAAAAACTAAGTCCGACAAAGCATCGAAACGAAAGTCGACACATGTATCTAAGGAATGCGATAAATATACATATTTATACAATAAAACGTGATGGAGAAATCGAGTTGTGTTGCCCGCTTCTCGCTCCGCTTGACCGTTTGACCTTGACATTTGGGCAGGTGCGAGATGCCCTAGTCAATGAATTTAATTAAGAGGTATTTTCACCTTTAGTTTTTACTACTAAGTAACACAATGGCCGTTTAACTATAGTTAGCGACTGTGAAGGTGTACTTGCGTCGAGTGTGTAATCATCAATCTTTAGGATGTAATGTTGATTTTTATGAAGAAGCCTTTTATTTAAATTTGTTATGGTCGTTAGATAACTACCTGTTTAAAAATATTGCGTAATGTAATTTGATGGGTTTTAAGTTAATTTATATAGGTATTATTATTTTATCTTAAGAAGAGAGAAGAGTTTTAAACCAAAAACAATTTCTAAGAAAACTTAATCAATTTTGTTTATGGTAAACATGTTAATCAAACTTGGTTAACTTTTCCTATTAAATTGATTGCGATTTTCTGGACTGAGTTTTACATTACATAAGAAAAATATTAGATTACCAAATGAAAGTTTAAATCGAATTATTATTTTTCTAACAAATCAAACTGTATAAACTGTGTGAAGTTTAGTAACTTGAAATATTTTTTTGAAAAGACGAAAGCAAATATTTGACAAGAGTATTCCTTACCTTGTAGATACCATCGACAAGTTTTGTCAATTCCTCCGTCTCCATTGCGAAAGATTTTCAATAAACCAATTCCGCGAACAGTTGTGACTACACGAGAAACTTCATCGGGATAACAACAACGTACGAACAAAGTTCAATTTTAACACTGTACACACAAAATTCACATTTCAATGTACACTCACTACGGTCTACTCCCTTTCGGTTGTCGGATCACTCAAGCAAACAAACTCACTTTCGAACACATCTGAAACAAAAGAAAACAACAATTAGCTTTCAATGTTCTTATTGAAAATCACAAAAAAAAAACTCTTTAAAAACTATTCTAATTTCAAATTAACAGCACGAATTAAAAAAAAAAGTAGTTGAAGCTCGTAATTTAAAAAAAAAACGCTGAAATTTAAATGTCAAAAGGTGTTGTTTTTTTTTCTATGCACCTGTCCGAGATAAGTTCAGCTGCCGAGCCGAGGCGTGCGTCGTACTCGAGGCTCGCCAGTAGAGTCACCTATCGCCTTCACCGGTAGGTATCTCACGAATGCCGATATTTAGAAACACGAAGTAAACGGACTGGTAGTAAGATCAGTATGGGCCCGATGTCTAAACCTCTCGCTATGTTTACCCAGCTTGTTTAGAAACTACGTACATTTGTTGGGTCATTTTGAAATGCTTAGGTAGTTCAACGATCTTTCAATGTTGTTCATCATCTATGTGTTAATCTTACCTTCATATAACATCCCATTTAGAGATACCCATTGAGATAAAGCTATAAAATGTCTACTGGACAATAATTATTATTATTTTAGCTTTATCTTTGATCTCGTAAGCAATACTAAAAATAAATAACCTAAATAGAAGGTAGACAAGTGTATTAGAAGTTCGTGACAAAAAATGTTAATGGTAAGTAAGTATTATGAAATGTTCTCAATGCCAGCGCAGCGTTATTAAATGCTTGCATGCAATTTGCGTGGTAGTTATTACTCACTCATACATAATATGAATACAATAGACGACAATGTCAACTTTCATTTTTGATGACGCCCACAGCTACCGAAAATATTGAATTCCGTTTCAAAAATGCATATAAACGAGACCAATCTTCATCAATAGGCGTGCCGGCAACTTTTACTTTCTAGATTTATACGCATTTTATGCAGATATTAACATTAAGCCCGTTGTCAGAATGTCAAAGCAAATGAAAGATTTTGATATAATTAGCATAATTGCGCAACGTGAGACCTTATGCACTCCGTCGTTAATCGTATGCAAGAACCGTCTCTTCGCTTGGTATCGTGTACAGTCACTAGCACTCATATGTATACATGCTGCAACTTTCAAAAGGTGATTTTCTCCTACTGTATACAATGTTTTCTTATGTCGTTACGGGCATGGCATTTTCGAACTCATAGTGTTACGAAATAAGTCTTATCTTAAAGTAGATACTGATGTTTCACGACAAAATCGGGTTTGAGTTTTGTTGCGTGTATATATGTAATGCTCGTGACTGTACCTACAATTAAATATAATTTTATTGAAAAGAAGCCAACCACCTTCCATGCCTCTATCGTTGTTGGTCAAGTATTCAAACCTGCTTTTCGTTTGTTTAAAACCAACATTCCATTCATCCACTGCGTATTTGACCTCTTTGATCCTTCAGATTATAATCGCTATGATCGTTCAATATTCCAGCACTTGATATTTTAATACGACGCATAAAATATTGGATTTAACTTAACTCGTTGCATAAGCTCCGCGTACATATTCAACTGTAATCCAACTCTCGGGAACTTTTCGCGATGAAATCATAATCAGCTGGAGCTTTAACTCCACAGATGTTAGCGACATTGAAAAAAAGAAAAAAAATATTCAGCGACATCACTAGCAAGCTCCTCAGGAAAAAGGTCTCAAACTATGCGAAAGTTTTTTTCGCGTGACATGCCGAGGGAAAATATAAAACACAATTTCTGAGCGGATCCGTAAACTTCATTTTGAACAAGAGAGATTTAAGCCCGCCCTCGCACTCCGCCACCCTTGCATATGCAACCGGGAAACTGCAAGCTTGCCACTTTTCTTTCTTTTCCCTTATCCCTGAGGCGCGGTGGAGCATGTGTGCAACGGGTGCTTCTTTCAGTTGGAACTTGTTTAGTCCGGATTGGACTTGTTGTATCCGGATTTGGGAGTTAGAAACCTCGTAAGTAAGGACGCAACACTCTGTACGAAATCAGTTAAGATCCCTAAAGTTGGTCCAAGTTTCGGATTTGCGAAGGTGGGTTATACTTTAAGAGTTAAACTGTAAGTCGTGCTGATCTTTTTGTAAGTTTTAAAGGAAGCCTTTGGAGGAATAACGTGTATTCTGGTGCCAAGACAAGTGTAGGTAGGTCTCGGGGTGGGGAGCCGTCGAGTTAGCACAAATGGTTCGCAGGCGACGGCGCTCGCGTTCTGCTGACGAACCTTGTTATCGTGAATATAATGTGGAACTGCACGCTGCAGCTGAATATTCATGTTCGTATTCTTGTCTGGATTTACAGAACTTGTAGACACATTGAATTTCTTGTTTTACAACCATGTTTGAACTGAGACAGTTTGCTACCCCTGGGAGATATAACAATTCAATTAGAGAAGTATTTTCCACTACAGCTAGACGAGTAGGTATGCTATTCTTGGCACTGATTGTACATATTTCGTTTTCTAGAATATACACCTGATCGTTTCTCAGGATGTGGAAAGAAAACTGAATTATGCGTTATAAAGTACATATTATCAGGCCCTTTGAATAATACATGTTTTTCTGTATCCTGTACAATGTTGTGGCACAGAAGTAAAAATGGAATACATGAATAAATTATTGTATGTTTTTTGTTAAGATTGTGCGTGTGATCATAATATGTGAAACGCAGTTTTATCTGCCATCAGCTATTATAGTATATTAAATATATTTTGTTCTATATAATTTAATAGTTTCTCTTTTCATATAATTTATTGTTCTTAACTACCTGCCATTTCTCAAACGCCATCAATTTTCGGAAAAAGCAATATCCATGTCGGGTATCCTGATAGTGTATGAAATCATTCGTCTGTCAACCACACATGTGCACCAAGTAATGAGATTCCCATTTACTCCTGGGAAATTTCCCATAATGTGCCGTGCGTTTGACGTTGGACTGACACGACTCATTCGTTCGCTCAATCATTCATGACCTTTGTCTACAGACGAATTATTGTTAAGTGGGTATAATTAAATTATGGTTCAGGGCGTATTTTTTGCAGGTGATAATGACCAAATCTATAACAAGCAAGAAGAAATCCTAAAAGGAAGCAAGAAGTAATTAGATGTTGTACTAGATTTAAGAATATAAGACCGACTCATTAACACACAGATAGCTTGACAGGTTTGAGTGTATGACAAAAAGATTGTAATATTAGAATAAGTATCATAAAATAAATAAAATTACTGCTTTTGAAATAAATGCCTATCTTTAATACTACTATAGAAACGAGGATTGTTGACAGTTTTAATAAAGAAAATACTTTCGCAAGCAAGAACAAGCTACACCAGGGGCATCTCAACATTATTACAATATTATGGTCATAAAATAAGGTAATAAGTTCCTACCGTACTTCATCTTGTGCAGTAAAAGGGTACTGTTAGTGACACTATCATAGGATGGGGTCATAAGTCATGTCCCGTAATTGGCTATACGAGCTGTTGCCATTTAATGCTGCAGAAATTGTCAGCTGTGGTGTAAGCTTTGGACTTTTGTTGGATGCGGTCAAATGGCTCTAGGAACGAGTATCTAAGTTTAGAAGATAAATATTAAAACATGTTTAGTACCTGTAGCCCTTCTAATCTATAACAGATCAGATCTTTAGCTAGCTGAGACCCTAACAATAAAATTAATATAAAAGATTTTTCGGAGAAATTTCTTGTAGCTTCATTCCGTGTAGATTGTGTAGTAATAAGAAAAATGGTTTCCGCAAAAAAGCAACTGAATTCGTTCATTAATATAATCAAGTGTTTCTCAACAAGTTACATCATCTATTTAACATTTTTTTTTTCATTTCACTACTTGAATTTATAAAAGAAGGAAATTTATCGCCAAGAAGCGGAAACATAAAAAAAGCTTAACTTAACTTATAGTATCTATAAAAAAGAAGACCTTAAAGGAAGGATTTTTCAATAATCCTCCCTTAAAAGGAATGATAGTGATTGGAGAAACATTCATGTTAAATGTAAACAGCTACTTCTTGCGATTGTCAAGTAAAAGTAACAACATCATAATATTAAACGACAACCATGAATCAAAAGCTATGGTCTGTTATGGCATTTAGCCGCTGTTAAATATCCCATAAAGAACGACATACGTCTTCATACACGGTTTAACACTTTATTACACCGTGTTTCGCGGTCTATACATCAGGTACTGGTCTCACTGCTAGGGATTAGCGAGGAGCGAGTAGAGCTAGCAATGCGTAGTGATGACAGGTTGAACGAAGCTATGTTTGAGTGGCGTCAAAGAACTGGGAGAAATAAGTGGGTCTTCTCGCGGCGATAGGCAGACGATATTAGTGCCGTTCGATGGGAAGGATGAATGAGACTACCGCGGGGGCGTAGGGATGAACACAGGAAAGACAGGTATATACTCAGTAAATATACTAAGGCAATTCACTATGCATGACTTAGAGTTAGTAACGAAAAATTCGAAGACATGTGTATCTACCAACCCGCCCATCCCTCTACTAGAGAAGAGGCCTGAGTCCCTGCAGTGGGAACATTATAGGCTGATGATGAATTCATTATGGATGATGATGGTGAGTAGAGCTAATCACACTAAATAAAGGCGAAAGTTTGTGAGTGTGTGTTACTTCTTCACGTAAAAACTACGGAACGGATTGGGATAAAATTTGGTACACAGATAGTTCAGAACATGGATTAACACATAGGATAGTTTTTATCCCAGTTTTATCTTCCCGTGGGATAATTTTCGAGTTGTAGCGGGTGAAGCCACTGTGGCATCAGCTAGTGACTTACAATAATAACGAGTTGAATAAAAAAAACTATTAAAAATGTGTATCTCTTGTACTGTCACGGGATATATTTAAGTAGTTACCATTTGATTGACATAATAATACACATACATTATATTATTATATAGTTAGTTTCGGATTTTTATATTTTTACCATCTAGCTTTTACTTAATATGTTCATAAAATAAATAAATTTAAAATTTGAAACAATGTTTACGTATGTTTCTTGTTACGAGAAATTGTTGATAGCTAGTCGCTTCTCGTCTGCGGTGGGGCAGTTGCCTAACTTATGTCGTAGTAAAAGTTGAACGGTTAAGTTATTTGACATACATTTTACTAGATGACTGAATACTGTCGGTGACTTGTTTGCTCTATCATAATGTTTAACGAACACGTGTAAAGACGGAGGTTTGTGGTTTCCTGTATCTCTTATTATTGTAAGATTTACTGAGAAAGTTTTGCTAAAATATAGATATATGCTCTGTGTTGTAAAAGGTCAAGTTAGTCTAGAGTCTAACAGTGTAGCAGAACTCCAATAATGGGAGTTAACCTACACACCTGTATAGTGTATATTTTAGAAGTAGGTCACAGATGTATAGGTGAACTTATCAGGCCTGTTTTTGTCAAACAACGTTGCAATACTTTTCCAGTTGACAGCGATTTGGACGAATTGTTTGACACCCTGATATTCTTCTCCCATTTTGATACTTGTACATAATTTTGTTATTATTATAGATCTGTTTGTAGTTTTTGATTAATGTACACAATATTAATTAAAAAGTAAACTTTAGAAGATTCATCTTATTTCACCATTTTGAATAAAGTTTTAGAGGGCCATTTTTATCAATGATAATGATGATGAAAAAATATGTTGACAGTTGATAAAGTAAATCGAAACTTAAAAATTGACAGGCTAGATGAACGAGATACTCAATGCCAACAAGTTCAGCATCAAATTTAAAGGTAACCTGAAACAGTGATGGCGTAAATTACGTTTTTTTTTTCAAATAGATTTTCACAAACATTTTAACACCATTTTTTTAAAACTACGAGTAGCTTGACAAACGGCTGAGCGATTGGACTGCTACGCTGCGTGTTGCGGGTTCGATCCCCGCACGGAACAAATATTTGAATGGCCTACAGATAGATGTTCCTGGTCTGGGTATTTATGTATATGAGTTTCAATGTTCGTAACTACCCACGATACAGGAGAAATTCCTAGTGTGTGAAAATGTTTCTTACCTGGCTACTCAGAGAAGAAACAACCGAAACAAATTCAGTCAGTAGTTATAGTTTCTTTAAAGGTCCACACATAATCTTGGTAAATTAACATAAGACTGCATGAGATTAGTACAGATTAGTACCTGATATGACCATCTCAGAGAATACTGTACATAGTCCGTAATTAATGAAAGAACGTCACAGATTAAAGTGGCCCTGTCCAATCAGAGCAAGCATTAAAACTTCCATAAATAAGGAACACATAAATCTAGATGTTGATTTAATTAAAAACTACAACCCTATAGTTACACCAGAACCAATCAGTGAACTTCGCGACATTCAATACATTATTAATCGCCACGTTCGGTATGAAGCAAAAGTCTAGAACAGTGGAAGTGACGGTGCCATTGTATGTTTTACCTAGGTATAGCTAGGTATATGTATTGAATGGTGCCGTATGCGGTAGCCCTACCCACCCGCGGCCCGAGTGCGTTTGACAACTCGCTATATTGAATAATATTTCCGTATAATGACTAAAGTTCATACGTTAAACGTTATTTGAAAGCTGCAATGGGGTGTACTGGATACGTCATGACCACGCTCAAAATGTGTTTTGTTTAATATTCAGCATTTTGTAGAATGTTCTATAGTATGTTCTTTGTCATTGTTAGGTAATAGGGTTTTCTTCGTGACGCGTATTTTTAGCAATCTCGTCATTTTCTTTACATTATTTAAGAGACTGTCTGAGTGCTTGGAAACTACTTATAATATTATAAGATACACGACACACGATCCGTTTCCTATTAAGTTTGGAAGACAAGACAAATTGAAAAAGATTGAGACGAATCTTAGTAACAGTCGGGGATCAATCACTGAGGGGAGACGACGTTAAATACTCTTGTCTAATCGCGACTTTACGGAACCAAGCCGCCGATAAATCTACTTAATTAAATCCAATTAATACTTCGACGAATTAGCATCGCTGCCCATTGTAGCGTATCTATCAGTTCGGCACAGCGTAAAAATAACATTTAAGCGTACACGATCATGGATTAGTATCGGTCAGTGATCGCAAACGGAAAATGTTTGTTTGTGTCATCGTTTTAAAGGACAGCAAACTTTAATTGGAAATACAGGTACAAATTAGAAATAAAAATTCGAATGATTCCACGTCAAAAGTGATTAAAATAAAAGTTTGTTTTTCACGTTTTCACTGTCTATCAACTTTCGTTACTGAATAATTAAACATTTTCTTTTTGTGTGAATAAAAGATAAAGTCTTTTATGTTTTCGAATGTTTTGTATTTGTATTTATGTTTTCTGCAAGATGAAGCGTCCCATTGTAGTATTGTATGGGATGATAGTCTATACAAATTTTAGGCGCTATTATTTGTGTGACAACAAAGCATATCATTGTGTTGGAACAAGTCGTCAATACATCTCTACTTCTGAGGAAGCTCTCAGGAAACACCTACTAGCTACTTTACGGCTTTTCCCGTAGCTTTTATTGTGTTTATTTCAAATGATTATTTTATATACATATAAACTCACTCGATTTTTCCTATAGGATTAGGCAAAAACTTTATGTATTTATATATTTCTTTTTTTTTCATAAAAAATATGTATTTATGTAAGGAAAGTTAGCAGGTGGCGTTCTGTAGTTTCTGCCTATTCCTATGTTGGTAAATAAAGATTTAAGGATTGAAAGTTATGAAAATGTATGAAACGAGATTACCAACACCTAACCAACCAAATTAATTAAATAAATTATACAGTTACAGAGTTCAGACATTATATATTGAATTTAAGGTCCTTAAATTGGCAGAATGTTCAGATTAATTTCGCGGTTTGGAAATTGGAATTTTCGCGTTTATACGCAATGGAGCCTAAAGCTGCAGATCGAGAAAAGCATGTATAAACATTTTTTACTCGAGGCCAGGGTTAATACTGTTCGACGGCACATCGCCCCTCGATGCGATGCGATTGTTCAATTGGCGAGAAATTGCGACGCGACTAAGCTTGCGGAAAATTGGCGATATCGTTAATATTCACCCGAAACCGGCGGTTCACGTGGCGACTACAAATAACGAGCCGACAGGCCCCATAGATTTATGCTCTGTCGTTTTAAGTGATATATAGGTCTCAACCCGCCCGGCACGTCGATCCACCGAAGAATATCTCAAGTAACTGTTTACTGCCACCATCCGTCTCTATACATCCTCATTTGGGTATCGATCTCCTGAATAAGTTACGAAAAAAGAACGCGGAATGATTCAGTGAAATAAGAGGTTAACACACGCGTGTTAATAAAGTGGTAATGTAATCGAAAGGCTATTTCGTCGCCGTCGCCGTCTACAAGATATATAGCAGGCATTCAGGCAGGGTCCATAAAATATACGATATCTTGACAGCGCCCGAAGAGTCCCAGGTAAGTCTAAGTAACTTTTTTCCGGGGCGTTAAGCCGTTCGCCTGAGGAAATTGGTGACAAAAATATTCCGGTCATGTAGGAGCCCCTTGTTAGCGCGCCCCAAAAATACAAGAAAATTCCCCCTTCTGACATGGCTTGTTTCTTAAGATGACTCGTTGCTCTCTAAGTTTTTATGACGAAGACAAAAAATTGCTTAACTCTTAAATTTTATGTCAATAGATGCAGCTGCGTACGTACTGTTATATGGGACCCCGAAAAAGGCTTTTTAAAAAAACACTTTTTATACACCGATTAGATTTATTAGGGGTTGGACTATTATTACAACAGTTGAATGGAATACGAACTGGTAGACACAGAGATTGGAAATCGATGGTGATCGGTTCGCGACCGGGCCGAGACTGATGCTCTGAGGGAGCGTCAGTCGTTGCTTCCTTTAAAAATGATGACCATGCATGATGAATCTAAGTAAGCGAATATAATGATTATTAGGCGTTTTACCTAACTTAGGCAAACTGTAACAGCCCCCCGGTTAAGAATAAACTACACCCTTAAAAGTGAAGTTTATCGTTAACTGGATAAGATATTAACCAATTCGAAGAGAGGGTCCCGAGTTAATGTTATGTGAATCAATATTATCTAGTTCATGGTCATTATTTTCAGGAGTTCTATTTTCTTTACATTTAATTACTTTTCTGTGTATGCCAGTTTTATACATCTTAAATAAAATAAACATTACAATAAAAATTACAATTACAATAGTAATAGTTGAGTAGTATGATTGATATAAAACAATATGTGGTTTATCAACTATGTTGTTAAGACTTTTCAGAATTTCAGGATTGTCATATGCTAAGGAATCTAAATTAACGTTCTTAAGACTAACTACAGGTAAGTTTGTTACAATATTATTATAAGCTACAATGTTACAACAAGAATCATTTAAGATGTTGAAATTGGAAACAATGGTTTTTGACTGAATTGCATGACTTCCGTGTGGAGTTAAGCGAGTGTCTTTGCAGTATGCTATACATTCAGAAGGTAGGTACAATATACCATTTCCACTGAATTCTATTTCAGTGGATTGGGATTTATTACATTCAATACTTAACTTATTTTTTTCAGACATTACAAATAACCATCTATTATGGCGTAGTGGTTGCCAGATGCTAACGTGACCGTGAATAAATTTGGTTTCACAAACCAAAGGAATGGAGGTAAGTACTTTTGTAATTATATCTGTTTCACAGGAGGGTGTCGCAGAAGAGGAATATAATATTGACGTGTCGCAAAGGTAATGGTCATTATTAATAATTTTGCAATGATTCAAACTATCTATTTTGCAATACATAGACCTATCTCTGCTTATTCCGATGTATTTACAGGATGGGATGATAGTAGAATAGGACTTAGGATTATTTTTATCATGAGGAACCAACGAAGGTAAGTTATGATATACATTTAACTGTATAGGGTTGATAAGAGGAATCTTTATTATAAACACTACTTTTTCTTTATTGAAGTAACTAGATATCTCTGATATATTTAAAATAGTGTGCATGTTATCGAGATTTAAAGAAACTGGAAGTTGTTTAGATTCGGGTAAGAATCTATAATTATCTACTAATTCAGTATAAAGTTCCTTTGCTGTTAGGATAGTAGGATACAGGACATTAGATTTGCTAAACATAATAGAATTAATTATGTCTTCAACTTTGAAGGACAAGGCTAGAAGGCTATTTTCCAGCATGGAAATTATCTCCAGCATACGAGATCTAATACCTAACTCTTGTGAAACATAAGTTAGATTTAGAATGTCTAAGGATATTGCGTCAATCGCCATTTTAAGATGCTTTTCATTTTGTTCAATTATAGAAATGGTTTCATTAAAAGATTTGAGTGACGAGGTGGTGATTAATATGTTCTCCTTCATCAGAAGAGCTAGTTTCTTTTGGTCTGTTTCTACATCTTTAATGGCATTGTCATATCGGATGGCATCGTCTTCATCCATTGTGCCAAATATTTTCTTTGAAATAGTACCTACAAAACCTAGAAGAGCAGACCTTTTTGATTGACGAGATGTAAGATGAAAAATAGCTTCGTTGTCATGGGCTATATCATTATAACGAGTGTTTAATGGTTCAAAGAGGTTAGTACATTCTAAATGATCAAAAACCTTTCCGTCATCGCATACTTGTTTTGACTTATCTAAGATACGACGGAGGTTAAGAATGTGTGGGTTGATAAAAGATACATCATATGGGATAACTATACTAAGATGACTATCAATTAAACTTAAAGAACCTAAAGGGTCGAAGTAGATGCCAGGGCTGTTCGTCAAGGGCGTAATGAACTCTTGACCCCGCGCGAATTTACTGTAATAGAATACCTATGATTAATATTATAATATAATTAAAATTAGTGAATATAAGACTAAGATTAAGTTTCAGATCTAGGAGCTAATTTAACTTCGTCGTAGTGATGTGTCACATGACGTCTGTTTATAAGTAAGGTCAAGGTACTTCTACCGTTAATTTTCACGATTTTATATGGTCCTTTCCAAATCGGTGAAAGGGCTTTACGCAGACGTACATGGTTCTTGAGATATACATAATCTCCGACTTTGTATTGAACAGGTCGTGAACGGTTGTCATAGTATTGTTTGGATCTCTCTTTCGATTTTTGTATGTTTTCAATGGCCTTTTCCCGTGAGAACTTTAGACGATGATGTAAGGATTTCAGGTATTCAGGATATGTGAGATCTGGTTGTAGTTCGTAGACAGAGTCCGGGATAAAAGGCTTCTGACCGAAGAGGAGCTCGTATGGCGTGAAGTTAGTGGTGGAGTGAGTAGATGTGTTATACGCTAACATAGCAGTATAAACATACTTATGCCAGTCGGAATGGTTTTCATTGACATAGGATTTGAGGTATTCTTTAAGTGTAGAATGACTACGCTCAAGTGCACCTTGAGTTTGAGGATGGTATGGGGAAGACCAGAGCTGTTTGATTTTCAGGAAGTTGCAGGTTCTTTTAAATAGATCTGCAGTAAAGTTTGTACCTTGATCAGTTAAAATAGACTTCGGGATGCCGAAGACAGAAATGAAGTGTACTAGACACTCACATGTTTCTTCCGCAGTCGCGTTAGCGACAGGGTAAGCGAGGGAATATTTTGTAAGGTCGTCTTGTAATGTAACAATGAATTTGAGTTTAGTAAGACCAGCTTCTGGAAGAGGACCCACAAGGTCGAGGCTAAGCCGTTCAAATGGCTTAGTGGAAGTAGTAGTTATCTGCATCGGTGATTTATTAATTTGTCTTAGGGCTTTGTTACTTTGACATTGGGAACAATTTCTTACATACGTTTCGATATCTGTTCGCATATTTTTCCAGAAATATCTTTCTTTTACTCGGCTAAACATTCGCGTGGACCCTAAGTGTCCGGCAATAGGAATGTCATGATTTTCGCGGAGTATTCTAGGTATCTCTGAAGGTGTGGGGTAGATTATAGTATTGTGATAAATATTAACTGACACTTGAGTGTCGTTGAAGATGTAGCAAAACATATTATATATTTTCGCCCAGATGTGTTTGTCGAAAGGATTTTGAAAGTCAGTAATAGCTAGATTTAAGTTAGAATCAGTGGAGTTACATAGTAACTCGGATCGAAGATTTTGTAGACTTTTATAGATATCTTCATAAGAGCTAGTATCAAAGTGGTACACTTTAGTAAACAGGAAATATATTAATTTTCCTTTATAGTCGAATGAGACAAAGGAGTAGAGAGTTCTTTCTTTATCTAGGAGTTCTTTAGAGTCCTCAAGATTACTCAGGATTTCTTCTACGTGAGGGTTGGAGTCGTCGAGATCTATGGAAGTAGGTATGATGATAATTTTACCGTTAGTTTTCAGGATGGTTTCGTTGTGTTCCATGATTTTAGCATTACTATCGAAGTCTTTGTTGTTCATTGCTTTCAGGAATTGGCTATAATTATCATCAAGAGGAGGATTTGTTGTGTGATTCGAGGACTTATCAGATGAAGTCGGTGTGAGAGGATCGTCCAATCCTGGCGGTGTATTATCATTTTCCAAGAGGTCTACAGACGGTAAGTTTCCGTCGAGGTCTAAGGAGCCAGGAGGCAGTTGGATATCGAGATCTTCGAGAGTTAGAGGACTGAAACGAGGTGAGGAATTATCTGTTCTTTGGTTAGAAGCGGATGGAACAGGATCACCGTCTGATGGTTGAATTGGATTTACAGGATATCGGGACAAGGCGTCAGCAGCGGCATTAAGTTTTCCTTTCTGATAATCGATTTCGTACTCATACTCCATTAGTTTTAGGCGCCATCTTTGTAGTTTGCTACTAGGATCTTTATGATTAAACAACCATTTTAATGGCCTATGATCAGTGATGATAAGGAATTTTCGTCCATAGAGATATGGGCGAAAGGTTTTGCAACCGAACAAAATAGCAAGGAGTTCTTTTTCAGTGGTATTGTAATTCGATTCACTCTTATTGAGGGTTCGAGATGCATAGGCTATTGGCCTATCTTTACCAACTGGACCTTGACTGAGTACTGCACCAATGGCGTAATTAGAGGCATCACACGTTAAGATGAAAGGGGTAGAAAAATCTGGATAAATGAGGACAGGAGCAGAGATAAGCTTGTGCTTGAGTTCATCAAAGGCTACTTGTTGTTGATTTTCCCATAGGAAGGGGACATCCTTTTTTAAGAGTTGAGTTAGAGGTTTAGCAATTTTTGAGAAGTTAGCTATGAAACGGCGATAATAGGATACAAGTCCGAGAAAGGATTTAATGTCCTTTGGAGATTTAGGAGTAGGAAATTGGGTTACTGCTTTTATTTTTTCAGGGTTAGGTTTTACACCATCTTTAGTAATTTGATGGCCAAGATATGCGACTTCACGTCGAAGAAACTCACATTTGTCAGGTTGGAGTTTTAGACTGTAATCTCGAAGTCTTTGGAATACTGACGAAAGATTATCGATATGAGAGTTCAGGTCATGAGAATATATGACTATGTCATCTAAATATACAAAGCACCGTATGCCTTGGAGGCCTGTGAGGGCGGTATTCATTAACCGTTGAAAAGTGGCGGGTGCATTTTTTAATCCAAATGGCATTCTTGTAAATTGATAATGTCCTTGAGGTACACTAAACGCCGTTTTAGGGGCGTCCTCTTCGTTAATCAAAATCTGATGGAAGCCTGATGCAAGGTCAAGGGTTGAAAAATATTTGCTCTGACCCAGCTGATCTAAAATTTCGGATATTTGAGGAATAGGATAACTATCACCAACAGTGACGTCATTTAGTTTTCGGTAATCGATAACTATACGCCATTTTTGCTGTCCAGATGCATCAATCTTTTTGGGAACAATCCAAATTGGTGAAGACCATGGAGACTCGGAATGTTTTATGATTCCTTGGTCAAGCATTTGTTCAATTTGTTTGTTGACCTCTTGTTTGTGAACCTCTGGGAATCGATAGGATTTTACGTTGATTGGATTTTGGTCACTCGTCTTTATGTTATGCTTAAGCGCATTTGTATGAGACAGTTTATCGCCAGGGATGAAGAATATATCTGAATATTCAGAGCAGACATCGTGAAGAGCGTTTGCTTCTTCGGAATTGAGGTGAGAGATTCTAAGAAGGTTTAATACTTCTTGAGTTCGGAGATAAGAGTCGGTGTTTTTGAAATGACAAACTTCATGAGAGTTTACTAGATCAAAAGGTTTCATTAGAGAACATAAGGGAATGAGCTCGATATCCAAATTTGATTTTAGGGTTACTGGAGTTTCAGAAGTATTGATTACTGTTAAATTAACTCTTTTATTTTCTTTGACTGCGACTAAACAATTAGCGATTAGTAAATCTTCGTGAAAACATTGGTCTAGTACGAGTCCTTCTTTCACCTCAGGGTTAGAGACAGAGCATTCTATAACGATTTCGGACCTAGGAGGAATGACATAAGTAGGCTCATTGAAATGTAATTTTATTTCATTTTCACCTATTTTCAAGATCTCACGAGTGTAGTCAATTGTGCAGCCAAAAGCGATTAGCATATCAGTGCCGATTATACCATCGTAAGGTAAGTGAATTCGAGGTATTATATGGAATTTGTGTGTGATACTATCTCTGTCATTTATTTTTAAAGTAAGAGGAAAATGACCCATTGTAGGTGAAGCTTGATCAATAGGGTCAATACCTTTCAAAAATATTACTTCTTTTGAGATATCGACGGGTTTTTGTATAGAAAATCGTTTCAGTAAGCTTACAGTTGCACCAGAATCTACAAGGAGAGATAAGGTAGTATCAGACGCTGAGGAATAGACAAGGATATGAGGTAAGCGTTTTCTAGGTGGACCAATGTTAATTTCATAAATTTTTGTTTCAGGAATTGGACTAGGAGCAGTTGAGTCTAAGGTGGATTTAGCATGATTTATGTTAGGTTCAGTGGAGTCAGGGGATACAGTGGTAGAATAAGTTTGCGAGTCTTTAACTTTAGGGGATACAGAGGATGCAGGGGATTTAGTATTACGCTTTATTAGCGAGTCCCTGTTTTCAGGGGATACAGAGGATACAGAGGATTTAGTATTACGCTTTATTAGCGAGTCCCTGTTTTCAGGGGATACAGAGGATACAGAGGATTTAGTATTACGCTTTATTAGCGAGTCCCTGTTTTCAGGGGATACAGAGGATTTGGCATGGGTGTCTTTGAAATGGCACTGTTTAGAAATTGGAAGTTTGGGTCTCACGAGACACCACCGTGAGCCCTTTACTCGTTTAAATTATCTTGAGTATCTTCCACGTAGTCATTGCCATCTACAGCGTGAATTTGCGCTTGGTTACTTTGATCATTTTGGTTTCTGAAACGATTGTTGTTAAATTCACGTTTCCTACATTCCTCAATAGTGTGGCCCGTATTTTTACAGTAGCGGCACACTGGAGGACTTGAAGCAGATGGCCTTTGATTATTAGGCTCATTAAAACTATTCTGAGTTAAGTTACGATTCGGTTGGAATCGTCGTTGAGACCAACGTCCTTGACTAGGCGAATTAGTAGTAGTTGTTGAAGGGCTACGTTTGGAAATAGTCTGTAAAATTTTTTCTTCAGATACTGCGAAGCAAATGGCTTCGTTGAGAGTTTCAGGGTCACGACACCTGACTACCGTAGACAATCTAGGATTCAAACCACTTATGAAGGTATACAGAGCTAGATCTTGCATTGCGGCGACGCGGCCAGTCAGTTCGCCTTTCTTTTTTGTCGGAATTGAAATATTAATTTCTGTCAATAACTTAGCAAGACATGTTTCTACGCGTAGAGCAAACTGGTTGACTGTTTCGTTATTTATTTGAGAGCAATCCTGTAGGTCTGAGAGTAACGCAGCGTAGTGCTTTTTCTCCCCAAATTGGTTTTTCAGAAACTCTTCTAACTGTTGCCAATTCTCGAATTCTTTGATAGAGCACGCGCTTTCAGCGCGGCCCTCAAGTTGGCTTAAAATATATTTTAAGATAATATCTTGCTGAAAGGACGAGGCCAGGTTAATAGCATTTCTGCAGTTATTTAAAAATGCGTTGAGTTTCTCCCTATTTCCATCAAATTTATTTATAAATTTACTAATAAAGTTCATGTCCAATTCTTTAGATTCTTTGGACATGGTAGGCTCGTCTTTAGGCATATCTGTTAGTCAAAACAAAAGATAACGCGCAAAGTGCGGAGTTGCGATAAGAATGGGGTGTTGCACTACTCTCAGAACTGGGCGATAAGAATAATACAATGTAACAACTTGACTAAATATTAATAAAAATATCTTGAAGTATTATTTAACTGAAATTGGCACTAAAATAGATGAAACTAGTAGTTTAGATCACTGGCACTATCTTCAAAACACGAATTTGATGTAGAGTTAAGGTAATGTACTCACAGGAACACTGCGACTATGATGGCACCACGAAACATTTCGTGAGTGGTAGGAGTTTGGAGTATGCCCAACAGGACACGAGCTAGTCTGGTATGACCAGCGGGATACAGCGACGACGAGGAGACACGGTGACGAGATACGGCGACGAGATACGGCGACGAGATACGGCGACGAGATACGGCGACGAGATACGGCGACGAGATACGGCGACGAGATACGGCGACGAGATACGGCGACGAGATACGGCGACGAGATACGGCGAGGAGTAACGGCGATACAGAGATACAAATTTCACTTTCACTTTTCACTGTTTTTTTTTTTTGAGTTCAGAGGCGTTCCGAGGATTTATTTTCACTAAAAATCCCTTAAGCTGCCACCAATGTTATATGGGACCCCGAAAAAGGCTTTTTAAAAAAACACTTTTTATACACCGATTAGATTTATTAGGGGTTGGACTATTATTACAACAGTTGAATGGAATACGAACTGGTAGACACAGAGATTGGAAATCGATGGTGATCGGTTCGCGACCGGGCCGAGACTGATGCTCTGAGGGAGCGTCAGTCGTTGCTTCCTTTAAAAATGATGACCATGCATGATGAATCTAAGTAAGCGAATATAATGATTATTAGGCGTTTTACCTAACTTAGGCAAACTGTAACAGTACGTACGTACGCGTACGATATCTTTATACCCCCATGAAAGTAAGTAATGTTTACTTAAGGTGGCGGCGACATCGACGGGTATATAACACTTTCAACATTTTATGCTTGTTAACCTCATCTTCGTGTATCGGGGAGATTGAGCTGTGTTCAGCAAAAATGTCAACATCGCACGCTACAATCAATTGAGAATTAAAAATGTTGTAACCGTGCCGTTTTTAAAATAAACCTAAAAAAGTTTGCAACGTTAGTTTCATAACCCAATTCAGTGTAAGCCGAGCATACATGCGACGGGAGGTCGCAGCGAAAAGCTTTAATGTAATTGCCTCTCTTTTAGAAAAAAGTTTGTCAACGATTTTTCACAAACATGAAAATGTCGGTTATAACGCGTGTACGGATCAGCCCTAGGCTTTCACTGGATTCGGCTTCATAGCTGTTATAATAAAGTGTTTTTTTATGTTTCTTTATCTTTCTCTGGGTTCCCATAACGAATGTGTATTGCTGGTATCGCACACGCGTCAGCGGATTCCCAAAAAAATAAAGCGCGATATACGAGTGTACTGACCCTGTGTAAACATGTTACACGAACGTCTGTACTTCTCGCTTTTAGCTGCGAGTATGATATAAACCGCGTAAAGTGAGGTTAGGCACGCACCAGCCACGTTACGCGTAACCTAGCGACATGCTTTCGTAAAGTTAGTTCTCAGCTCGTATCCGTAATTCCTTATGTCTTGCTTTATCGCTAGCCTGCGATTTCTAAGCCAATTATTTCTAGTTTCCCGTTATGTTGATGGCTAAAACGAGAGTATCGCTGGAGGCTAGGACATTGCATTAATCTCTGCTGCAGAGTAAGGGCTCCCTATTACTTTTTATAGCGCCAGACTGCGTGCTGATCGGATCTCTAATCAACCCTTCGTCTTAACTAGCTTAAAGAAGTTGTATGTCCGTTTCTACTAGCATTACAAACAAAAAAAAAAACAATAAATTTATTGTAACGTACTAAGAAATGTTAGAACCTAATAATGAATACTAGACAAACTACAACAAACAAAGAAAGCAATAAATAATGCTCGTTAAGTACCCCCTGAGCTTACAAAAGCAAGTATTATCACGGAAAATCAAAAGCATCAAGCTGGTTAATTGCGCGAGAAACTTGCTCAGAAGTAAGTAGCTGAAGTTCGTGTTACTAAAGAGTATCATTGGGAAGAACGTTTTTCCTCATTAGGAGCTCCAGTGGTAATAACAGCGCCTAACGAACGATGCAATGCTACAACAAAAATTCCAAGACTCAAGCACCTAATCGTATAGTTTTCAACTAACTTTATTTCTCCTTTTCTGTTAGTACAGAAGAACTTTGTGATGTATCTTGTTTATTTGTTGGCACTTTTGTTGGTTAATAAGGTTACGCAATAACATATTATATTTTTGAAGCTCATATTTTTTTGCTCAAAGTTATTTTTGGTGGGAGCGTGTTGGGTTTGAGGATTAACATAGCATTTTGCATGTGTGTATATGATATAATATATGACAGGCACAGGCTGGTAGCCTGTTTATTTTAAGAAAAACAATATATTATCTTTCAAACTTTATTACGAAGAGCCTTTTTACAAGCAAAATATCAATAATAGATAAGTTACACAATGTTGTTTACTTACGAAAATAAAACAGAAATAGGATTTGATACAACATCAAACAGATTTTAACGGATAAATTCAATCATAATAAAATCGAATTATGCTAGATACATTTTATTTGGGACTGATATGTGCGTTGCAAAAATATTCAATTTACTCGCTGCCAGTTACTGGAATCGAGTTTATTGCAGCGACTAAAATAACCGGTTTCTGATTTACTTTTTTAGCAATCAAAATGTAGGTACTCCCCGTTTAGAAGTGCTAGAATCAAATGACAGTCAAAACAAATTAGAACTTGCACCTGCATTAAACCATTTTCAGGGTTCCGTAGCCAAATGGCAAAAAACGGAACCCTTATAGATTCGTCATGTCTGTCTGTCTGTCCGTCTGTCCGTCTGTCCGTCCGTATGTCACAGCCATTTTATTCCGAGTCTATAAGGATTACACAGTTGAAATTTGGCAGGTAGATGTATTCGGTGAACCGCTTTTTGATTTTAATATAAAAAAAAAATATAAGATTAAGAGGGGGCTCTCCATACATGGAATTGAAACTAAAAAAACTTGTTTTCATCAAACCTACACATGAGGGGTATCTACGGATAGGTCTTCAAAAATGACATTGAGGTTCTTAAAATCATTTTTTCTCAAAGTCAATCGTTTCAAAGATAGACACATCCAAAGTGGTAAAATGTGTCCCCCCCCCCCTCTAACTTTTAAAGTAAGAGAGTGACAATTCTAAAAAAAATATATAATGTAGATCTCAACAAAAACTACCAACCAAAATTGGTTTGAACGAGATCTAGTAAGAATTTTTTTTTAATACGTCATAAATCGTAAATCGCAATTTACCGTTCATTCAATCAACTCAATTATAAAAATTATGTTAACATTATGTTACTTGTTGCTACGGAACCCTTCATGGGCGAGTCTGACTCGCACTCGGCAGGTTTTTTGGAACGAAGTTCCATAACGCGCGTTGTGAAAGGGGGCTAGACGGAAAAAATTCTTACGAAAAGTTGTCACGACAATTTTTGCTATAGTAAGCTATTGTAAGCTGTGCGGCGTCAGCCAGATATTTTATATTTTAAATTTATATAAAAAATAATAATTAAAATAATATATATATATATATTTTTTTTTATTATTCTTTTGGTCATTCTTGTGCTGTTTGCGATAGACTTTAACTTCGTTCCATCCGGGTGTCCCTTGACACCTCTCAAGTTTTTTTTAAAACTGAAATTGTTACTCTAATAAAACTAGTAATAGTGAGAAATGATACGGACTAAGGGGATGCAGGGTTCCTTATTCACTCAATACCTAAAAAAAACCGAGATCAGCGCCACTAGAAAACACAGTCAGGATAGTTTTTTTCTTGAACATTTTTAATCCAATGTCGATTTAATTTAATTTTGATTTTAATTTTAATATTTATTTTAATTTTGATTTTTAATTTTAATTTTTATGTTTGTTTTGATTTTAATTTTAATTTTTTATTTTGATTTTAATTTTAATTATATTCTATTGTTTAAGTTATTTGATTTTAATATTGATTTTAATTTAATTTAATTTTGAATCCAATCAATCAATCACAATTTAATCAATTATAATTTTAATCAGTATTTTAAACAACATTGAATGAATGATTTGATAGTTTTCTTTATTATTGTTTTAAATATTATGTTATGTTAAACCGTTTTTGTGCATGTGGTGTTAACCTGTAATTAATTGTTGCACTTGTAAATGTTACTATAGTCATTAAGTCACAAATGTATATAGTGTAAACAATTGTTGGTTAACCTAAATAAATAAATAAATAAACATTGTGAGCCACGGGCACACCTACGCCGAACAACACTAAAACCTAAAAGAAATAAACCCACCAAGAGGCGCACTTACGAAACACATAAACAACAACGCCCATCTATGAAATCGACACCAATAAACATTCATCAACAACCCACAAATTTGTGTGCAATCAAACCAATAAACGCCCTATAATATGGTCACAATTGAGCAGTACAAAGGCTCACAAAAACACCAGTATTTACCGCTCAGTTAAATACAACGTTTATATCCATTAAGGGTACTTCCGACATGTAACTGGTACCTAATCATATTCCGGGCAGGCACAGCATAAATCATGGGAGGATAACCGGAGGGCAAAAAACAACGTTGGACACGCACTCCCTAACCACTGTTTATTGTAGGTTCTACATTCACTTTATTGTTCAACATATCTGATGTGGATTAAGGCGCTGTTTCGAATTTTTAGGGCTTGTTTTATTGCTTCAGCGCGAACCGACAAATAAGAACGGTCGATTGTGTGTTCCAACTAGACATAAGTCAAACCACGGCCGTCGAACGGTTGTTAGACGTTTTATAGTGGCATCATATGCCTACTATAATGTTTGTTTTTTCGGTCGGCGTCCAGTCTAAGCGGATGCTGCTGAATACCAGTATTTTATACAGAGTGTAAATTAACCCTTCACATAGCTGTCAATCAAGCATTCTGTACAGCAAACCCCTATGTATTTTTTTTTGCTGGGAATCAACTTTTTTGGGTCAAAAATCTCATTTTTTTTTATAAACGTCGCCCCCCACACTAGGAATTTCTCCTGTATCGTGGGTGCGTTCACAAACATTTAAACTCACATACACAAATACCCAGACCCGGAACAACTATCTGTAGGGCATACAAATATTTGTTCCGTGCGGGGATCGAACCCGCGACACGCAGCGCAGCAGTCCATTGCTTGAGCCACTGCGCCAACCGTGCCTTCACCGTTCGTCACCGTCGTACCGTTTTACGGTAAAACTCAATGTAGCACTCTTAAAATATTGTGCTTGTGGATGCTTTGAATAGTAAACGGGTCATGGAGGAAATTTAAGTAAAGTTATAATCTGAAAAACTATAAGTACACACATCAAAAGTGTCTAGGGATCAACATATATTTTTGCAATAACTTTTCTCCTGATTGATATTAATTAAAATTTTCTTTAAGGATTCATCAAATAAAGTGTTTTCGTTTGTCACAGTAACGATAAACCAAGTCACCTTTGCATTAATAAAGAAATTTGCCATTTTCCTAATAAAGGGATTTTTGACATTTGAACCACTAACATTAAAGTTCGAAAAAAAGACTGAAATAACAGTTTTCTTTAAAATTTTATTGGGTTACTTAAACAATTAATAATCCGTGTTTCTACCGCGAACACTAACAACACAAGAAAATCGGTTTGGCATACTCAAAATGAGTTCATCCAAATCACGCTGTGGAATGGCCGCCCATGTTCGTTGCAACAACAAAAAAAGGTCTTCTTGCGACTGGATACCCTCCATATTCGGCAGAGCTCTTCTCTGTAGCATATCCCATGCATGCTCAATCGGGTTCAAGTCTGGCGACTGAGCAGGCCAGGGCAGGACATTGATGTTAGCTGCGGCGAGAGTCTGTCTTACAACTCTTGCGGTGTGCGGTCGTGCATTATCATGCATTAACTGAAATAAGGGACCGATTTGCACTTGTAGAGGAACGATGACGTCTGATACAATCGTCTCAGCATAAATTTGAGCGTTGAGGTTGCCTCTGATCCAAATCAACTCAGTTCTTCCGCCGATCCAAATACCCGCCCATACCATGATGGTTCCACCACTATAAGGATGGACTTCCTGGCAGGATTTTAATCGCTGTTGGCGTCCAGGGGTTCTCCAGTGTCGTATACGTCTTGTATCCGGTCTCATACCAAAACGAGACTCATCAGAAAAGCACACGAAACGCCATTGTTCTTCTGCCCAATTTCTGTGTTCAAGAGCCCATTGATATCGAATCCTACGATTGTGCATTGCTATAGGTGGTACCCGTAGCGGTCTTCGGGAATGAAGGTTCACTTCATGCAAGCGGTTTCTGACTGTTTGGTCGCTAATTAAGTTCCCTGAAGAGTGATGAAGCCTCACGGCTAACATCATGGCGGTTATTGTTGGAGCTCTTCGAGTTAAGATTTGAATGTATCGGTCTTGTCTCCGTGTGGTGCAGCGATACCGTCCTCCATGGCGCTCAGCCACGGTACCAGTGCTTCGGTAACGTGTCCAAAGTCGACTGATAACACTCTGACTTGTATTCAGAGCTAAAGCCACAGTACGTTGCCGGGAACCAGCTTCTATCATTCCCACGGCTCTGAGCATTTCTTCCCTGCTTAAATGACGTCGCCGCTCCATAATAACGTTGGTTTTAATCAGTAGTAGGGAAACAGTAGCACTAATAATGTCTTCAATGCGTTGTATGTTTTTATAGGGAAAATATTGACAGCTGATTTTCATCTTTTACTCGAATTTGATTCACAGTTCCTGATTCAAATTATGAAATGCACCAAAAAGATCCATATAAATTTATAAAATCATAAATTTATTACAAAGCCACATCTCAATCTCAAGAAATCCGCATAAAAATGCTTGATCCCTAGACACTTTTGATGTGTGTATTTACAAAAAAAGCTGTGAAAATTTTGGAACTTTGACCCCCAATATCTCCGTAACTAGGGAGTTCCCAGGTATGGTCTAGAACAAAAAATATCGCAGTGGTGGGGATAACAGAAGCCTTTCGTTTGCGTTAAGGGTACTTTTACACCCTTTATGTAACGACTGCCTAACACCCTTTATATAACGACTGCCTATCTGACCTCCACAACCCAGTTAGTACTGGGTTATACGATACCCCTTGGTAAGACTGTTTGTCAGACTTTCAGACCACTGACTGCCTCTTATGACTGTCGGGACCAACAGTTCAACGTACTTTGCGAGACACGGAGGAAACTCTGCATGTAATAGGCGTGACGACATAGTCAAAGAATCAATGATTTAATGATATTAGGGGAAATTACATACGAGAAGGATTTAAAACACTGATTTAGTTTTATTTAAAAAATTAAGATTAGTAAGATTTTTAATAAAATAAAAGATTAAAATACTGATATCGGCCATTTTGATTGAAACACCAATCATAGCGCACTACGTCACGCCAATGTAAACATCACTAGCTGTCACTAGCTCACTGTGTTGTTTTGTTGCCGATTACGCATTTGGATATTTTTTTTGTTACTACAATACTTTGTGAACATCTTTAGCAATGGAATCAGGCTTTGTAAAAGCAAACAGTTCAAATTTGCCCAGGATAGATTTACTGATGTTGGGCGATTTCCTTGGGTCAAATAAAGAATTTTGCTCGTCCGAGTTCCGAAATGTGAAAACCTCCCTGTAAGTAAATTTTGTAAGTATCTAACACTATAAAAATACAACAAACTCGTTTTGAGCTTGTAGGAGTTTAGTTTATTTTCACTTTCATATGTTATTTTTACAATAAACTTGTTAGTTTATTTTTGAGGTTAGCTCCTTCGCAACTTGTAATAAAAGTTTGCTACTGAGTTAATAACCAACAAAAGGAGTAAATTTCTGTAACTACAAAGCATGTACTAGTATCTTTTCTCATAGTAACAACCTACTATCATAATCACCGGGTCAGCTATGCAGGTCCAGAGGACAACATTTTTGGCATTCAATGTAATGCTAAAACTATTGCTATTGATGTGTTTTTACACTGAGGCACCGCACACCACTTATAAACTTTGTTATTCATTTTTAATACACGAATTATGGTAATGTTTGTTTTAGTTTCCTCTAGCTGCGCTTTGACATTTCCATGTTTACATAGGCGTGACGTCAGACCCGACGCCATGACACTGCGAGCTGTTTTCGCGCTCTATTTAATTTTTTTTTCAAAAATGGCTTATATCTTCGTTAAAATTTACTTTATTACTGAAATAAAGGTTTTTTCGTAAATAAAAAAGATGTACCCACATTACGGAAGAGGATTTCAAAATCTTTCGTCATGCCTATTGGAGGTCACCCAGCCGAAGACCAACCTAGGCTAGTGCGACTTAACCTGAAGATGTATCTGAGTGGCTGTTATTAACTAACAACAAGCTCCTCGCTAGAGGTTGTATAGTGTGCACACCCCTTATGTAGATTGAGCAGCTTAACAACACTAGGCTGTTTTTTTTAAAACAAGCTCCATCTATGAATATTTTACGTTATTTTAATTAAATGCCTTATTCATTTTCACCCAGATTTTAATAACGTAGGTACGGTTGTTTTATTTTTTTCTTTTGAATAAAGCTATAAGCTATTTTTTTTTTTATCGTTGTTACTGAAAATTTTACGAACCTTTTTAAAATCGTAAATTTCGAGTAGCCACTCGCTTTATATTTTGAATAAAGTTATACGATTTGCATAATCATCTGAGAGTGAATAGAAAATATGGGAAGTAAGTCAGTATGGTACTTAATATTCTATGGTAGTCAAAGATGTCGTTTCAGGGTAATTTGTTTACCCTGAAACGACATCTTTGTACACTAGTTATCGCGGCCTCGACTTGGGGGTTAAGAAGGAACATGGGTGGTTTTTAGTCTGTAAAAGTCTGACACTCCCTTTCGCTCTGCCCAAGAGCGGGAGGGGTTATTTGATGATTTTTCACCCGCCAAAAAAAAAAGCGTAATTTGTTTACTGTGGTGAGCACGGCTCAAGACTTTTTGGGGTTTTCTTATTCATTTTATCTCTAACCTGTTATTTTGTTTCACGTAGTTGCTGAAATTCTGATCAATTGTCTCATAAAAAAACTTCTTTTTCCTGCCCTTGACCCATGTTAATTGAGGGGTTTTTATCTTCCAATTTCCTCTGTCAACCTTCACGTTATTATTTACTACATTTTCTTTTATATCATTCCTCACAAAATAGGGGATCGGAAAAAAAAACTTATTAGTCCGTCAGATAGATTGCCAAAAAATATTGAACAAATTTTTTTATTTTTTCACATAAACAAAAAATGAAGACAGTGCTTTCAAAACTCGTGAAATCCTCGAAAATGTCACATGTCAGTACATTTTTAACCTACAAATGACGTCACAATCCCCCACCCATGATCTTTGACACTTTATCTTAGTATTTTTTTATTAATTAGATAAAACAAAATACACGTATCCAATATTTTTCGTTATTCTAACCGACGGGCTAATTAGATTTTTTTGGTGAAATACCCTATTCATTAATCCATTCTATGGTCTTCCTCTCTCTCTCCATCCATCAACATTTATCTTCATCACTTTTTTAGTCACATGCGAATAACCCCTCATAAAATGTTCATTGTCCGTAGTCCCGTGAGAAGTTGCCTTTAGGGAGGTGGGGGGGGGGCGAAATCATCAAAAACCACCAATGTTCTTCTTAGCCCTTGTGCCGAAGCCACGGTATCTCTTTCGAACAACCCGCAGCCCCGAGGGAATCAAAAATTGTCTTAAATTAAATAATTTGAAAAAGCATCAAGTCATAATGATGTGAATAGCTTATGTACATCTGCACGATACAAGAAAATCACGACCAAACGACAGCAATTTTCGTTTTAAATAATGTTTTAAAATTGCAGTTCAAAAGTCGTAAAATTTTCGGTGGTCGCATTTCAGTCATAAATGAAATTATGTCAAGCTTTACGATTTAAAGTGTTAGCTTACTTTTTATATCAACCATTTCGTATATTTTTCGTTAACTTGAAACTTAAGAGACTTTAAAATATAAATAGCTTATAAAAGAAGAGAATGTGAGAGTATTTTTTCTTTAACGATTTTATGAATTGAAAAGGATGCTGTAAAAAAATGAATGCCGTTATTAAGATAAAATATATTTTTGTCTTGATTGGCGATCTACCTCTATTTCCCGAGGCAAACACGCCATGACACAAATAACTCAAGTATGTAAATGCACCTATTTACTTGTTTACCTACCTACATAAAAACCGCAAAACTGCAAAGGAAAAACAGCTTAATATCCACTATTAACTCACACCTACGCTACCAAGAAAACATGTAACTTAGCTAAAGAAATTCGAAGTTATTTTAGCTTAACAAGCAATTGCTCTTAAAGTTCAACAAATAGAAAGGCCGCGTACATATTATTTAGTCGTTAGTGCTGTTACGAGAGCTAAAACATGAGTTTACGATACACTGGAACTAAAAGCAAGATTATGTATCCGTTGGTAGTCTGGCAGGCAGGTAATAGTCAGCCGGTATGTTAGGGCTGATTCGTGGCCACTAAAGTAACTATATAAGGTAGTACTTTCGCTGTTCTGCAAATCAGCCGTTTTTATTATTCATGCAAGATTCTTGGCTCGCGGCATTGATCGCGTTGAAAACTATACCAACAGTATAAACCAGGCTATGGTCTACCTTTGTGCTACATTTCATCAAGATTTGTTCTGGCGTTTAAGTTTTAAGACTTGACAAATAAACAAACAAACTAAGTTTTACATTTATATTATAATATTTGTATGTTCGTGTGGACATGGATAGCATGGAGATACGGATTTGTACACGAGTAAATTCTAGCTTACTGAAACGATTATTAGTACCTATGATCATTGCATTAACATAGAATCAAAAAGCGTAGTTTAAATTCAGTACTGAATTGCGAATTAAAAAAAAACAGAGTCACATGAAATAAGAGCGCTGGATACGTTACGCTGTTGTTTCGCAACGTGTTGAAATGTTTTATTACTCAGCTAACGAAGAACTGGCGCGCTAATTGTGTTATTGCTCGCCAAAATAAAAGAGCTAACGCTAATTATTAACTTGTCAGTTTTTTTGTAAGAATAAATTACATATGAGACCATGAATTGATTTCTAAATAAGTCTAGTTACACTATTTGCAATCATGTTAGTTCAATTTATATTACAAAATTATGTTAAAAAGACTGAAAACGTTCCAACATTAAGTATTTAATAGATCTATGATTTCCTGTAACTCTATATTCACTTAAAACACATATCTAAAGTTGACTTTAACCCTAAGGACCTGTTGAACCACATGATTAAGTTTCCGTTAACTTACTCGGCAGATAATTCCGTATAATTTGAGTTACATTTTTGAATCTATTCGGTAACTTTGGTAAATAGTGGCTATTCGAACATCGTGAAATAGGTCATCAAGGTACTGAACGACCATAATATAGTTACAACCGAGAAAGTTGTTTTCACTTTCATTAAACAAAACAATCAAACAATGGATACTTTGTTAACAATAACAAAGGGAAATCGAAACCTAATCTTAATAGTATAGGTATGTAGGCACTTAATCCGGTCACGGAAATGCAACTAAACTCTGATACACATCGATTCCAGCTCCTCTAAATCTACGAGACAGTAGGTACAGGAGGGCGCGAACCCTTCACCTGTCTGCTTTCACCACCTGCCAAGTTAAACCGTTTAAAGCTTCGCCCACACTTACACGATACGCTCGCTACGCTCGTCTGGAGCTACTCCTATATATTGCGATAAAGAGAATGTGTTATCGGACGAGATTATTCATGCAGTGGCCATCGACGTTACATGATGTTTTAAACTAAATGATGATATCGATTTTTTAAATTAAATTCTATTGTTATGTAAGTTTAAAAGAGTATGCTTTGTTTTAGCACAAGAAAATGTATTTATGATATCGTTGTATCTTTATCTATTTGTCTGCTATCGACACGCTTAAAATAATATGCATAAGACAATAGAGCTTCTTTATGTTTAAATGCGTCAATATGTTGTTATGATACAAAATAACGTACGCTCAACTACCAATCAAGCTATTCAGCTGACTTGCTATGTACAGGCACCTGAAAAATTGCAAGGACTGTTCAGAAATAAAATCGTGTGAATCGAGAAATGACGCCACCTTACGTAAAGTAGTTATCGACTATAAATGTTTGCAGAAAAATAGACACTAAAGTATCCATGCAATTTTGCCGGTGACTGTATGGGAAGCTCATACAAAGCGAGGTGAGGTTACACGGGATATAAACTATTACTCGCTATCGCTTTCGCTCCGCGTCTATGTGGCCGAAACCTAACACTAGAAATGAACGTAATATGGCAATATTTTAAAAATATTTTACTATTTCAGTGCTGCAACGAGCTTAACTCGCTGTCTTGCCGTATCGTGCGCGTAATGTATAAAATGAAAAGGTCTGGCTTGGACATTAAATATTGAACTGCATTTTGCTACGAAAAGTTTTAAAAGATTTAAGTTTATTTAAAGTTTGGAGTGTCTTCGATATAAACAATTGTATACGAAGGGTATTAAAACGTATCAGAATAAAAAACAATATAAATCCTGCAATTGCCAAAAGGTATGCAATAGGCATCTGCCTATAGTAATAGTAAATGCGACCTCTAAATTAACTAATGTAGAGGTCGTTGACTATTACTTATTTTTCGTCTTCTTGTCTATCACTAAACAACTCCAAAATGTTTATTAAAACCTCTTGTGACTTACTTTTTCGTTTACGTATCGATCTAAGAACAAAGTTTCCAGTAAAACTTTGAAGACACCGCAGCTTACTTCGTGGGGAATAAGAGTGCTTAGACGTGAGTGTTCTGGTAACTTGCTAAGATGATAACCCTAGTAAAGAACCTCACGTTAGGGTCTGAAATTTTGAAGCACTGATTGTATTATCTAGTACGACTATACTTAGGTGCATTAGGTGTCTAGTCTTTCGGGGAATCACCAAACGAATGTTCGACTCCCCATCAGAGGACTGGCCATCCAATGGCAATTCTGCCAGCCTTTTAGGCACTATTCCTACTGAGAGCGATGGAAAAGGAATTTATTAACGCCATTTAGTACTTTTATTCTTATCTATAATTTTAAGCTTCGAAACATTTAAATAATATTTTAATATAGAAGAATGAGCATAAAATATTTGCCAACGGTAAATTGCTATGCAACTCGTAAAACATAGAATGTCAGTGATAGCTACCGAGACCTTAACAAAAGGAATGGTGCAATGGACACCTGCTGAATATAAGATCGTATCGGAAAGGCTTTACGGAGAAATTAATACACGGAATATACAATACGACCATCCGTACAAAAGCAAATGGAGTATGACAAGGCTTTAGATCATCAATGGAGTTATGGATTGCGAAGATGATGATGTTTACAAGGAACGGTAGACATTACGAAATATTGCGTATTAATTGTAAACTATAGTACCTACGATAGTAGACAAGAGTAGTCAAGTAAATCAACAAAGGTAGCGTTACCATTTTGGACTGTTACAAGATTCAGTCGTTCAAGGTTTATTTTAAAATAAAAACAGCGTCAAACAGCATCTAACATTATTGCTGAAATTGACCTTTTTGGTGCAGCCTTGAACCTCATATTTTTTTTAAAATTTTATGTTTGTTCTTATTTCAAACCGTGTTCTTCTCGTACTTGTAGTTTTATTTCTCATGCCATTGTGATCACACTTGTAACACTTTTTTCTGGTATTGCCATAATGCCTTTCTTGACTTTGTTTCTTGCCAGCGATCGCATTAAAAGCATTAAATATAACAGTAGTAGTTTATAACTATAAATGAGTCGACTACTCGCCTTGTTTAGTCCAAGAACTACAAACAAAAGACAGCCAGAACCCAACTGCATAACGTGTCTTGTTGCAAAACAAATCGTCCATACAACGTTGACCTTTTTATTTCTAATCACTTAACAGGCTTTTTACTGAAAACACTACACGCGCAATTCCTAATGAAACAACCTACCCATTATCATAAGTTGTCGTTATAACCGGCATCAGAAACTACTCGTCCCTAGAGTATTATAATGCTCTATCTATTCGGAATCACCCCATTTCTAAAGGATATGGGGCCTCCCATGTAATCATATTTGACAATAGCCTACGTTAAAGAGTCTATTAGCCGTGTAATATGTTGAAGCTTTCTGGAAATAGTATGGGCTGGTTTTATTTTATTATTATTTTGTTGGTTGTGCATGAAGTTAGTTTATATAATCATCATCATCATCAGCCCCACTGCAGGGACTCAGGCCTCCTCTCTGGGAGAGGGATGGGCTATAATCCACCACGCGTGCCCAGTGCGGACTGGTAGATGTCACATGTCTTCGAATTTTTTGGTTCTAAGACATGCCGGTTTCCTCACGATGTTTTCCTTCACCGTTTTGAGAGCAGTAGTGTTGAAATAAATTACACAAAGTAATGCGCCTGACTGGATTCGAACCCACGACTCACAGTTCGTAAGTCGAGGCCGCCACCACTGGGCCACCACTGCTCCAATATTTATATGTTTATATAATACTACAGGTTATTTACAATAAGTAATTAAGTTAAGTTAGACTGGAAGCCGACCCAAATATAGATGGGAAAAGTGACATGATAGACCACTGAAAATATCAAGTTATAGATAAACCAACGTGCATCACATAAGTACAAATTAAAGTTCACCACGGTTGTTTACAGATTGGTTGGATTAATTTTCAGAATATCAAATTTTTTAAATATTAACGAAGTGGTAATTTACTTTTTAATAAGCTTCAGAATCGAAATACTTTGCGTATTTTAATGACCATTGCTTCTGTCGACGCATTTTGGTTAATTAATACTGCAGCACGGTGAGCGGGCCGAGCGACGCGAGCGGTTTGAGCGAACAGCGGAAATTATAGTTACCAGTGATGTGCACCCTATAAGTTTATTCCACTGAAAATTAACTGTACTTAGGCTTATTTAATTAACTGGTTAAAAAATTTGTTAAACGAAGATGATTTTAAATTCAGACAGTTCAGGTAATCAGTCCATCTGTCATGAGCTGTGGGCTAAAATAACTTTGTGGAGTCCTGACACAGCCAGATGTCATCGCGGTAGACCCTGAAGGAGATGGCGGCGTGAGCTGAACGGATCCAACGACCAATGTGCCACATTGGCCCTGGATCGAAAGATTAGGAAGTCATGGGAACAGGCCTTTGCCCAGCTGTGGGATGGCTGGGACAGTGACAGGTAATTAGCTAATTTATAGATAGGTAAGTGTTTGGAATATTTATTACACACTATCAATACCTAAGTGTTTTCAAAAGTCATTGGATTTGCATTTATGGATTGACTAGATCTATTATTTCTTACTAGCTGTTGCCAGCGGCTTCACCCGCTACAACTTGAAAATTATCCCATGGGAAGATAAAATTGGGATAAACACTATCCTATGTGTTAATCCAGGTTATAAAGTATCTGTGTACCAAATTTTATCTAAATCCGTTCGGTAGTTTTTGCGTGAAGACGTAACAAACATACACACTCACAAACTTTCGCCTTTATAATATTAGTGTGATACTGCTGGGGGTACCTATCTACTAAGATAACCCAATATGAGCCCACCTAAAAGTTTGATAGAACTTTAGGATTTAACAATTAGGTAAGCAAAATATCCAATTTAATATCCAGTCATAGGTTACTGTGGTTAATCCCTGAACAAACTCTCTTTTGCTGCTCTTAAACAATACACTAAATTTTTAAAACCTCTTCGAAAACCACACATAACTTACAAAATCAAAGATCATAATAATACAGCCTTAAGTTAGACAATGGTCTCCACTTGCAGTTAACCAGTGACCGCACCTAGCAGTCTCAATCAATTGCGCTACAACTTACGATAAGCATTAAATACGGCTATATTTCCCTTTCAACCGGTACAATACTCGACGACACGGTTGGCGCAGTGGTTGAGCGATTGACTGCTGCGCAGCATGTCGCGGGTTCGATTCCCGCACGGAACAAATATTTGTACCACCTACAAGTATTTGTTCCGAGTCTGGGTGTTTTTCTATCTATAATATGTATGTATTTACAAAAAAAAAAATGTATATAAGTAGTTTATCAGCCATCTCGTTACCATAACACAAGCATTAGGTTGCTTAGCTTGGGACTAGATGGCGTTGTGTGAAATGTCCAAGGATATTTATTTATTTATTTAATACTAGTATCGCTTTGCAGGGTTAAGTTTATAGATCTTGAGAAGGGAAAGTTGGGGCCGCTATTTGCGTCGGTGATATTGTAATAATGAAGACAAATAATAGCTTGCGGTACTCCTGGACACGGCTCGTATTGTTTGGACTTTTGCAGGTTTCTTTCTTTGGAGCCCTGACCGGTAGATTCGACCCTGTTCCCGATATCGGTGGGTTTTTTTTGTGAGCCTGTAATGTCCCACTGCTGATCAAAGGGCTCCCCCAATTCCTTCCCACTTGGCCTCTTTTCCTAAGGCACCTCGAACCAGGTTTCGTAGTGCTCGTCCAGATCGTCTCGCCACCTTTTGGGCTGGCCGCGGCGGTGCCGTCCATTTTCCGGCAACCATCATCGTGTTGAGGCTTTCGCCCAGAGGCCATCGAACATGCGGCTGACCGTGCCACCCCAAGCCTAGACTAAAAATGGGGTTGGCAAGGAGGCTACTAGTAGCCTCCTTGCCAACGTCCACTATCCCGTTTTGGAGCGCAGTGATGGTGTTTCGAATTCTATCTTGTCTTTTGACACCCAAAATACTGCGTTTCATTGCCCTTATTTATTTATTTATTACGTTGAATTTATAAATATTTAAAAATGTTTTAAAATAAAGAAACGAATAAAGGAGACACTAATTAAATTAAATATTTTAAATAATTATGTAACTTTTTCTTTCAGTAGTTTTACTCGTTGGTAAGGAAACGTACTAGAGAACTTCATGCCAAGCTGTGGCAAGACCACGGCGAGTGCAGGCAGGCCAAGGAGGCGCTTCCCGCCATCGACGTCCGCCTCACCAAACAAGCGCTCCGGCTGACTAAGCTGCAGCTACGCACAGTGACGGCCGCCATCACTGGACACGGTACTTTTAATAAGCACCTCTTTGTTATAGGTGTCACAGATAGTCCTCTGTGTCGAGCCTGCATGGAGGAAGAAGAAACAGCAGCCCACGTGCTCCTGCACTGTTCGGGGGTTGCCCCATACAGGACCAGGTACTTCGGTAACGCAGGTACTCTCCGCGAGATTGCCGGTAACACCAAAGGATTGCTGGCCTTTCTCGGGGAGTTGGGATGGATCGAATAAATTTCCCACCCGTACGCAAAATACTCGCTTTAGGCGCGGAGTTGCGGACACTAGCCCGTTGTATCTATCTATCTATCTATCTACTCGTTGGCTATTAATAATCACTCAGTTGCTTGAATTAATTAAATTTAAATAGGGTAGTTAACCAAAAAACTCTAATTAGTCTGTCAGATAGATTTCCAATAAACGTTGGACGCATATTTTCTTTTTTCACGAAAACATAAAATATGGACGATACAGTCTTTCGAAAACTCATGTCACTTTTTTTTGGGTTTGGGAAACCATCAAATAACCCCTCCCGCTCTTGGACAGAGCGGAGAAGACACAGGGAGTGTCAGACTTCAAATGACTAAAAACCCACCCATGTTCCTTCTTAGACCTTGTGCCGAGGCCGCGGTATCTCTTTCAAACAACCCGCAGCCCCGACGTTACCCTCAGCCCCGACGGGGACTCCGTGTGTCCTGACATTGCAGTATATGTTTACCGGCCAGTGACGTCAAAAGCTCTCATCATCTTTGACACGTTATATTTTCATCAATTTTTATTAATTCGATGAAACAAAAAAACACATATCCAATATTTTTCGATAATAATCTAACGGACGGACTAAACAGATTTTTTTTGTCAGTAAACATCCCTATTATATATTTGTTAATGGTAGGTAGGTACTCCTCTTACTCTATGGATATTATATATGAAGTGCCCCGAGAAGTTTAGCAACATAAACTTACCAAAAATCTTCATAACTTTGTTAAAACGGTAATTAGGATATAAAGTTTTGTATTCACCTAATTAATAAGACGTTCTGTTATCACACTATAAACACGCTACATGACCAACTTACCCACCCCCAACACTACCCGCAACTTACATACAGTCGACTCCCATAAATAGTTGATGACAACCACACTTATTCCCGATCTCACAGCGCTGCGCACGATTGTTTAAAGCGGGCACTAATCGGATTGGACGACAGCATCAGCCTACTGATCGGGCACAAGCGGTAATCGAATTAAACACAATGCAATTACAGACAATACTGTATGAGATAACACCATTAGCACGATACAATTATTACCTACGTGCTGGAGATTATCCGATAATATTGTGAAGATAATACGGATGTGGAACTGATTGAAATTGATGGTCGAGGTGTAGTAATCTTAGTTTAATCTTGTGTTCAAGAATGATGTGCTGAGAGTTCAAAGTTGAGCTTAGTATGTTACATAATGTAGATACATTAAGCTTAATATCTTTTAGGAAGTGCAAGAAATACCGGTTAAAATATTCTCATTCCATTGGGAAAGATCTTCATCATCTTCATCTGCCTAGCCTATTCCCATCTATGGTGGGGTCGGCTTCCAGTCTAACCAGATGCAGATTTTTGAATGGAGTTTTTGTCTGAGCTCCACAACCCAGTTACCACTCACCATAAGGGTATATATTATGATTTGGAAAAAAAATAGAATGTCCACAAACCGGAAAGGCTAAGAATATAATAGGGTAGTTAATTAATAAAATCTAATTAGTCCGTCAGATAGATTTCCAAAAATATTGAGCACTTATTTTTACTTTTTTCACGTAAGCAAACAATGAAGACGATACAGTGCTTTAAAAACTCGTGTGACCTCATATTACAAGACATTAGTATGACATTTTTCAGCGGTTAGTGACGTCACAAACCCCCACTCAACTCTTTGGCGCGTTTTAACTTCGTCAATTTTTATTGATTTAATAAAACATAAAATACGTATCCAATATTTTTCGATAATCTAACAGACGGACTAATCAGAAACATATTTTTTTAAGACAGTGAACATCCCTATTCCCACATTCAACAAAACAAAACCTTAATGACAAACACGACAGTAAACAAAGACATTGCAGCAACAATATTAAATGCAGACGTATAATATTGAATTGGCGCAGTGTGTAATACCCTGAGAACTAGCACGGGTGTCATCTGTCCATTGAGCCAGTGAGTTGAACGGGGCACCGCGCTTGCTATTGAGTTTAAGCGCTCACTAAATTCATTGTTATTTGGTGCAGCACCTCAGCTATCAATTTTAGAGAAATGCAGGTGTTGTGAACTTAAACGCGACACATGCTTGCTTAGATTCAAACGTACACACTTTGCATATACACGAGTATTTTATGTGTCTACTTGTCATTCAGGGAATTCTGTGATAATAGGTAGGTACTACTGGTAGTATGTTTGCTACGTTTTAAACATGCAAGCACTAACAGATCATTATAATTTCAGCAGCTTACAGTGACGAAATGACATAACGTAACATGAGCCTTGTGTACCTAAATAGTACATCCACTTTTCGCCAGTTACGTTTGAGTTCCATGTAACAGGGAGCGCGCCTATTGTCATTTGACTGGCCTGTTGGTCTAGTGGTTAGTGACCCTAACTGCTATGCCGGAGGTCGTGGGTTCAATTCCCACCCAGGACAAATGTTTGTGTGATGAGCACGATCATTTGTTCTGTGTCTGGGTGTAATTTATCTATAATATGTATGTATTTAGAAATATATAAGTATGTTTATCAGTTGTCTAGTACCCATAACACAAGCTCTGCTTAGCTTGGGACTAGATGGCGTTGTGTGATAGTTGTGGAATATTATTATTATTATTATTATTATTAACCAGGCTCAAATACAGTCTCCTTGACTGCTACTGAAAAATTCCTGATCGAAAAATCTAGTAACACTTTACCCAACCAGGCAAACCCAGGGCCTAATACCAAAGAGATGGTACTACTTACTAATAGTAAGTATATTTGCTACGTTTTGAACATACAAGACCACTACCAGATTTTATCTCAGCCAGTTTACAGTGACGAGATTCTCTCACAGAATTTAACAAACGAATTCTACAGACACAAATAAGGAACGGATCAATTTCCCCGTTGATGTCTGCATACAATCAAACGAACAAACAGACTGCCGAACAAATCATTCGCTACCCATTATGAGATGATTGCATCGAACGTTAAGTTCCACATGCTCGTACCCTTTTTTTGTGTAACGAAAACATTGGTCCTAGATTGGAAACGTGACCTATTTCATTCGAGGCAGCCATGTTTTATTATAGCTCATTTATCTCTGTGTGCACGATCATTGTTATGTCCGGAGCTTATGTAGAATACTCAATCAATTGTAAATAATGTGTTGAAGTAAGGATTAGAGTACTTTGTAAAGGTTTAGGCCTTCTGTCTGAGTATATGGACGAGATGTTGTTTTCGTTCTAGATTTATAAAGTGAACGGGATAAATGGGCCCCGTGAAGAAATAATTGAGTTGGTGAATGGATTTAGAAAACTGGGGTACAATTTTGTTGCTAATACAATATTCCTTATTGTACTGCTTTTAGGGTTGTACATTAGTTTCATACAGTTTTGAATACAACATTTCACCTTCGATGAATTCTTTTCATTTTCTAATGTCAAAGCCAAATGGAGCTAATTAGCAATTGGTTATTAGTTTTGTTTACAAAATTGTGAAATACCTACATTCCTGTACCTAAATATTGCTCACACATGTTGTTTGTGCATCATAAGCCGTAACATTTGACGGTCGGCTGGCAGTGTAACGAACCGATCACCGACATCAGTATTTAACCATATCCCATTTGTGTGCACTTCATAATTAGCTCAAACATTGCACGGTTGAAATGCGGACTCCAAATCTGCAAACTAATCATGTAACTCCAATAGTAATTGAAATCGGTTTCATTTCACATCGGGATGGACCGTGTACGTTGAATTAAACACAATCTAGCCACGAGTGAGCCTGTGTGTTTATTTTATACAGCACAGTCTGTGAAAGAGCGAATTGCAATCAAATCTAAGTTTGATTATGATAATTAACGAGCCTAATTTTGGTTGGGATTAGCTGTTAGTGTGCATGAATGGCATGGTTTAGATTAATATGGTTCTGTAATAGAATGGTTTCTATGTAAAGAAATAATTGAACCGCACATCAGTGTTAAAATTTGATCTACGAATATCGCCTGTTACGATATTAAGGAGCTGTTAATTAACTGCACCCTCCAGGACATCAATGAAACAAACGACAGACCTGTTACTAGTACTACTACCACTACCGGGTACCTACTGGTCGGACAAAATTTAAGTCATGAATTGGAGAAAAAGAATATCAAACTTTTAGACTCATGGCTAAATAGGGATGTTGCCTGACTTGAAAAAAATATGATTCTGTTTAGTCCGTCTGTTAGATTATCGAAAAATATTGGATACGTGTTTTTTGTTTTAACAAATCGATAAAAAATTACGAAGATAAAACGCGTCAAAGATCATGAGTCGCTTTTGACGTCACTTTGTGGGTAAAAATGCCACTGTATCGTCTTCATTGTTGGTTTACGAAAAAAAAGAAAAAATATGTGTCCAATACTTTTTGGAAACCTATCTGACGGACTAATTAGATTTTTTTGTTAACTACGCTATTCACCTAGGAGATATTAGTTGAAACTAATATCTTCCAGGTGAATTGAGGATACTACTTTAGTATCTAATGTTCACCTGGGAGATATCACCCAGGTAAACAATAGACACTAAACCGAATTGAGGACACTAAACCATCGGCGTCGAGTGTACTTTTTTGGACTCGTCCTCGACAGCCGGTGGAACTTCGTGGAGCATTTCCGACGTTTGGCTCCCACACTGGAGCGGGCCGGGGCTGCCTTTAGGTGGCTCTTGCCCAATCTGGGGGGGCCAAACGCCTCCTGCCGGAGGCTCTACGCGGGGATCGTGCGGTCCATGGCCCTTTACGGGGCCCCGGTGTGGGCGCCTGCTTTGAGGAAGCGGGCCGCCCACTACCTGAACGTGCCCCAAAAGGTCATGGCCGTAAGGATGGTACGGGGGTACCGTACGATCTCCCGCGAAGCGGCGAACCTCCTTGCCGGATTGCCGCCGTGGGATCTGGAGGCGATAGTCCTCGCGCGCCTGCATCAATGGCGCGCGGAGGCGCTGCGCCGGGGGGTCACTCCGCTGCTGCGGCAAATTGCTGCGCGGCGGACAGACCTCCGGTGCGATCTCATGGCGACATGGAGACAGCGACTGTCGCAACCCCGTGCAGGGCACGCCACGATAGTGGCGGTAAGTCCCCTCTTTGAGGAGTGGCTTGAGAGGCGCCACGGCGCCCTCACCTTCCGTCTGACGCAGGTCCTCACCGGACACGGTTGTTTCGGGAATGCACCGATGAACCTGCACCGAATCAGGCGGGAGGAAACGCCCGGATGCCACCATTGTGAGGACCTGAGTGACCGGCCCTGGTGCAAGCCATGGTCCGGGGCGAGGAGGAATGGGACGCCGTCGCCTCCTTCTGCGAAGCAGTGATGCTAGCGAAGGAGGTGGTGGAACGCGAGAGGGAGAGAACCTCTCGTCCCAGCCGCCGCGGGAGGCGCTCCGGGCGTCGGAGGTCCCGCGATGACCTCCGGCCACCGTAGACGCGGGCCTGTGGACGGTGAGTGATGGGCTAACTCGCCGTCCGTCCGTCTCACGACGAAAACTGGCCGTGTTGACGGCGCGTTCGTGTTCCACGCGCGCCTCAAAGAGATGTCAGCAACATGGGAGGGGCCCGAAAGGGCCGACGCCTGTCGGGGCCGCGGGTAGTCCACCGGTTATCGCGGCCTCGACATAGAGGGCGAAGAAGGAACATGGGTGGTTTTTAGTCAGTAGAAGTCTGACACTCCCTTTCGCTCTGCCCAAGAGCGGGAGGGGTTATTCGATGATTTTACACCCACCAAAAAAAAAAAAAAAAGGACACTAAACCATTGTTAAAACATTTAGTGTTCTGTGTTTGCCTGGGTGAAATGACCCAGTATTTTGTTTAGTTGATTGTTATAGTCAGTCGATCTAGGCAACTGCTACCGTGCATTTTTGTATTTTTTATTTATTACTAGCTTTACAACTGTTAAATTATCCCACGGGAACATAAAATCGGGATAAAAACTAATTTAGGTGTTAATCCGAGGTGTCAGCTATATCCATAACAAAATTTTATTAAAATCGCTCGAGCCGTTTAGACGTGAAGAAGTAACAAACATACACACTCATACACTCACACACTCAAAAACTTTCGCCTTTATAATATTAGTGTGATGTGATAGGCAAGGACAAGTAGGAGATGAGAAAAAAGATAGGGAAGTCCCACAAACTACCAGGAGGATATAAGTAGGAAGGAGGTATTGAAATCTTTAAATTAAATCTATATTAAGCCTTTATAATCTTGCCATATCATCCTTTACAAAATAAGTAAGTACATCCATTGTTTCTGTGGACCACATTCATACCCAAAACTTCGGGTAATCTAGTCCTGTTACATGACTAGACTTTATTATAACTAGTCGTAGTCATCGATCACTAATGTGTTACTAAGTGATCGATGGTCGTAGTGTAATAAATGTATCGGGAGTGCATTCTAGTTAAGTCATTAAAACACCCGAACACGCCTTTTAGTTCACTAGCAAACAAAAATCCAACACACGTTCAAATCCAAGAACTTGGACTCCGTTCTATTCTTAGTTTCTCGCCGGTAAAGTTAGTTATACTATTTAAAAGATTCAATTAAAACAATTAGGTATGCAACGCGTGTCTATGCTTTAAACCGTCGAGTCTGTAACTCGTTTTTGTAAACTGTGTTTTCGAGGAAATCGGCTTAGGAGTTAGTCGGCTAACGCGCCCGGCCTACGGACGCAGCTGTACAGTCAGCTGCATCAGTACTTATGTATACACTTGGAAACGTTTGCAAGCAATTTTCGCCTACTGTATTGATTTCGTTTTCATGTTACGCAACGAAACTAATATTTTGGAACCCAAATTATCATAAAGTACGTCATATCTTCCATTTGCAATTCTCACGAGAAATTCGCGTTTGAACTGTCTTTACATATTATTGTTAGTGACTGTACCGCGTTGTTACCTTCCACCATTGTTTTTCGTTGCTTTATTCCGAGGGTGTGAAGCCCGAATTGGATTTTTGACAAGAGTGCATTGATGCGTAATTGGGGTCGGTCAGACACCTAGTGGGTGTTATGGATTTATATATACATGGTATTTTGTACACTTGACCTACACAGGCACTGTCTCGTTGTCTAGTGGTCTCAAGCGCGTCTACGGGCCATAAGGTGCTGGATTTGATTCTCAAGTAGACTAAATGTTTTTACATCAGAATTTTCTCAGGAGCATCCACGGAGTCAGGATTTGTGCCCAGGTTGATGCCAATTGGCTCGCCCTCTATACAAATGTGGGTGTACTATTTGCATAGCCTTGTAGCTACACCTTTGCCTAACACTTCGGTGATTAAAAGCATGATGTTATGTTGAACTACATGCAAAAATTAATTGTAACATAAAACACATAGTCATCCTAGTGATCAACACGACACAGTCTATTTCCAACCATGCACACGGACTGATGGAAACTGAAGTTGCAGTGGTTTTTCAACTTTTTGTCAGTGCACCCTGCCACCCCAAATATTGACTGAACTCAACGGAAAGCGACCGGGCATTCAGGCAGCATAACCACATTAACATTGCGTGCATGCTAGGGTGTTTCTAGCTCTAGCTCTCTATCGGTCTGAAAACTATGAGAGAAGTTCCTAAAACTGATGAAATGTTTCAATGGAAGAATAAAAATGTATTTGCTTAATTTGTTGACTGGTTGTGTGTACTTGTAAATATTATTAATTCTAAAGTTAATCTGTCTGTTTGTTACCCTTTTTCGTCCTTAATGGCAGAAGGAATGTCAGTGTTTGGCACAGGTGTAGAAGATGACCTAGGTCAGAGAATAGTGTAATTCTATCGTGTTCCTGTAACATAAATTCAGCCCTCAGCCGCAGAGAGATGCTAGTTAATTCTAAAATTATAAAGAGGTGTTGGTTGGTTTGTAAGTTGGGAATCTCCGGAAAAATATAATACAATTCTATGAAAATAATTCACTTATAGAGAGAAACATTACTATAAATTATATTTATGCCATAAACTATCACAAGTTTTGCAGTCGGAGTCGCGGGCGAAGTGTAGTTGTCTATAAAATTCTCATCTATTTTTCTACTACCCTCCATAATGTGACGTTTAATACTAAATTCCTGTTCAGCAATTTACAATAAGTGACGCGACGACTAGGATGCGCGACGTCTCGCTAAAAGAACGCACTAAAGATTTTAAGTGCATTCGCGCGGAAAATGTCAAGATGGCTGACAGTTTGACTTGCACAACACCCTGTATGTGCTTACGCGCCATCACTATTATGTGCAAAGGAAAATATCGTAAAATGTAAGACGATAATAATAATTATGGTCGAAAGAATTGAGTATTTTCTGGAACTTCAAAGTGTTGTTGAGAAACCAGACAGACAGTTGGAAGTAGAAAAAACCACAATTCCATTACAATGTCAGGAAGAGTGGTAAAGCCAGTTCAAAGATATGGTTCCCAACTTCAAATTTAAATGTATCATTCTGTGTACACTTCATCATTATCATCATCATTTCAGGCGAAAGACGTCCACTGCTGGACATAGGCCTCCCCTTAGTGTCGCCACATTGTCCGGTCTCGTGCGTCTCGCATCCAGCGGGCCCCCCGCAACTTTCACCAGGTCATCGGTCCACCAAGTGGGAGGCCTTCCAACGCAACGTCTTCCGGACACACACTGGTGTACACTTAGTAATGTTTTATTAATTAAAAATGTTTTTTTAATTAGATGCATAATTTAAGTATGTATAAACAATATTGTCTTAAGAAGGGGGATGTCATAATATAAGGTCACATCACTAGCAATGCCTCCCAACTCTTTGGGTAGTCGACATTGTCGGTGGATAGCTACGCGTTTTGACCTCTCTCTCTTTCTTTTTTTCCTCTCTGAGGGCGTGGGTTCGTATCCCACTTCTGACACCATGTATAAAATAAAAGACAGTTTTGTTTGGGCACGATGGATAACTATAATGATGAATTTAGGATATTGAATTTATTTTACACTAGCTGTTGCCAGCGGCTTCGCCCGCTACAGCTCAAAACTCGCTACACTATATTATGTTATTACAGTTTATAAACTATGTGGGTACTAAATTTTATCCGATTCCGTTTAGTAGTTTTTGCGTGAAAGAGTAAGTGCCTCGTCGGTTTAGTGGTTGCAAGCACTACTGCTAAACATGAGGTCGTGGGTACAACTCCCGGGTCGGCCAAAGAAATTAAGAAATTTCTCAGTAGATGCCACTTAATATGGATTTATGCCCGGTTGATGGCTCATCCTCTACTACAAGAGACTTAAAAACATAACTGGCGTAAGGTGAGTGTACTATTAAATACTCCTCAGCCTGACCCTTCGGGGATTACAAGTGTGATGTTATGTATGTATGTTTAAAAAAGCATTTAGAACCTTCTAAAGTTTAACTGTGGTTATACGATTAAAGTTAGCACCTAATTTGTTACCGTTAGGCTATTCCAAAGCTATGTAGAGCATGCCCAATGCCTAATTAAGTATGAATTACCATTTATATTTGTACGTAATAACAGAAACAGTCCCAATCGCAGTCAAATTGCAATCTCCTTTTTAAACAGCATCCCATTAAATCAAAGGATATAGTTCCAAATTCCGGCAAAAAAAAAAAAATATTTAGTTGAAAATCCTTTGAAGTATGACCGAACAAAAAGGAGAAAGCAACAATAACCTTGTTATGTGGGGTAGTTTATCGGCATTACAAATTCTGAGCATCAACTCCGCTCACATGGACTGCATTGTAATAGCCTTGAACTGGCAAACTGCACCCACAGGCATGTTCTCTTTATTATTTAGCCCTAAACAGTAGGTAGTTTATCTTAGTAACATCATGAGCAGAGGTGTACATAAGACACACCGCACAGTTTTGTTCAAGTCCCTTGTAAGTAGGTGACGGTGGTGTCATCTCGCAAAAGAAGACCGTGGCGCGCGTCAGGGAAGAAGTCTCCCTTGCTGACGTGATCTGTTGCAGGAGGACAGGGCGGTAGAGGAGGCGCTATGGCGACCTGATACCGCCTTAAGAGGTGCCAGCGGGCGATAGATCATGGAGTCTATCGGCGTCGCACGGCCCTCATGAGTGGTGGCGATGTCTCAGGTTCATCTTCTCGGACATTGCTAAAGGAGCTTGGAGCCCGGAGGCGTGCTGCGCTGGATGGGTCGCGAACGTCTTGCGTAGCAGTTTTCGCGGCCCATCCAACAAGGCGACAGCACGTGCACGGCGGTGTTTTTTAGTGGGTGCAAGGCGCGGTTATGTGGGCATAACCGCGCCATCTTCCCGGTTAGGCGTTTTGCGCCGCCCAACAAAAATAAACAAAACAAAAAAAAAGGTGGCGAGTCTATTGCCATCAATCGGCCACAGATTCAGAGTCCGTGGCTACAATTTGTCCGACCTACGAATTGAATCCAGGACCTTATGCACGACAGTAGCCACTAGACCAACGAAGAGTCAGTGATCTTAGTAAATACAATACAAGCACTTTATCTTTTATGCTAATGTTATGTTACCTTTATCTTCAGGTACTTATCTGACTTTTATGAGCGGGGTATGTGTAGACTACTTTATTTTATTGCGTTGTTTTCAAAAATGTACTCTGAAATGTCAAACTATTCTGAAAAGATTTTTAGGCTATTTTTGTCCAAATGTTACAAATACGGTCTACCTGGATGAACATTTAAGAAATATTTGACAGCGCAAAAAAAAAATGAGAAGTTTATTTAATTTTAACAGTTTTGTAATCAAACGATTACAAGACTATTAAATTAAAGTGAAATAAAACATTTTTGTCTTTGGTGAATTCAACAATTATTTTGTTAATACATGGCTAAAAGAGAGTGCCTACTATTCCGACAAGTGGACATTTTTTGATGTCATTCACAAAACTAATAATGCAATAGAAGCTTGGAACGCCCGATTTAATAAAATGGTAAAACCTAAACCGAATATTGTGATGCTCTTGAAGGTTCTGCAAAAAGATTCTCAACATTATTTAACAATGTTTCATAGAAACCATTACATCTCAGTAAAGTCATGTGAACGAATAAGACTGCAGAAAAGAATTGAAGACATTGTTAATCAATTCCTTCATGGTCACATAGATCTCCAACTTTGTATAGAAAAATTAAGCCATTAGGTCATGACTAAAAAAAAGACTGAAACTGATTATTCTTTATAAGAACTTTAAAAAAAAACAGTTTTAAAATGCTACATAAATAAATAATAATGTTACATTTTTAAGAACTTTGTACCTATTAATACTACAGATTACTCTGTTTAACAAACTGTGATTTTGTGATTGTTTTAACTTCCAGTGATGCCAATGCTCCTATCATCGTAAAATTTTTGTGTTAAGAAATATTTATAATATTGTTGATTAGTTAAGTGTTACATTTTTAAGAACTTTGTACCTATTAATACAACAGATGACTCTGTTTAACTGTGATTTTGTGATTGTTTTAACTTTCAGTGATGATAATGCTCCTATCATCGTAAAATTTTTGTGTTAAGAAATATTTATATTATTATTGATTAGTTGATTGTTATTTTTTACCTATTAGAGCAAAATATTGTTGTTATAGTAACTGTGATTTTGTGACTGTTATTTTATTACATTTACTATAATACTCCAAAATTGTACTAGTTAATACTTAATAGAGAAAAAATATTTTGTTTTTGTTTATTTAATTGCCACATTTAAAACCATACCTTAGCTAATTAAAACGATTTTTATATTGTTATTACGAATATTTAAAAAGATTTATATATTTATAGTTTCGTTATATTTTTCGTTGTTTTTAAAATTAGCTTTTAGACCATTATAACGTTAATTATTTAATTTTGACTTACCTTTTTTAAACAACATTATTTTTAACAAGACTCAGGGGTTCATAAAAAGTTGATTTCGGTAAAAACTCTAATAAGTAGTAATTTGTGATGATTTAAGGTAAATGCAAGTGTACGGAAAAAGAGTACTTACTTGTAAAAATGCAAAACCAAATATTTGATTATAAATCGTACCTACTAACTGTGATTTTATTTGTAATCTTGGTTATAATTATGGTTTTAAGTTATTTAAACTGTGAATGATGTAAAATCACTTTCTGATAGATACAAAGTAAAATATAAAAACTTGATTTCCTTAAAAATCGTTTTATTTGTGTCCTGTATTAAAAGAAAGCATTTTGTACGTGATAGTACTTTTTTCTTGAAACTTTTCGATAAAGTATAGGTGTGTGCGAATCGCATACTACTAATTCTTGAAAGGGTCGATTCGCACGCAATTTAAATACTTCCGTGCGAATCGCCTACTAAAAAAATATTTTTATTGAAAGGGGACGATTCGCACGATCGTGCGAATAATTTTCGTGCGAATCGACTACTAACCCGATCAATCATAAACCGTAGAGCAGCTACAATGTAAACAAAGTATTCCATTGACATTGCGAAAGCTTCAACTTGTAGAAAAGTTCCGTTCACGTCCCCCCCAACAAACATGTTATTCAAAAGCCTTCATTCGTCAGTTGTGATTGGTTATTTCCCTATTACATTGTAATTTGTAAGTATAAAGGTAGGGTGGATCGGATATGCGGTTATCACTCACCTTTATAGGCACTAATATTGACTTACGATCGCTTCCCTGAGACCGTCCCCAATCCTAATGATAATTGACGGCCAGAACATTAAAAAGATGGGTTGGCAAAGTTGCGTGTTATCGCACAGGCATCGGGACGTCCACGGTGTTTTGTTCCGTGCTCTTGAATGGGAAATTTTTTATTCGTTCAATTTTTTTCGATTGCTCTTACAAACTTTCTTTCATCGTCGAGGTCGTTTCTTACATAAAGTTCCTCTTACAAAGTTTATTTTTTCCTATCAATGATTGTTAGTCTATAGAAATCTATAGACTAACAATCATTTATCGTTAATAATGTCCGCAAATAGAAAGATTTTTTTAATGAAATAGAAGTCACCATTTGGAGCTTTGCGAGTTTCGCGACACAGCAGGAATAACACAGACAGTTGAGACCACTGCAAACAGCGTTGAAAAATTTAACTACGCTGTTAGTTGACCGTTTGGAGCAAAGTTACTGATACTAAAAGCTGTAGTTGGTTGTATTTCTGTGTTGTAAATACTGAAAGGGGTTTGTGAATTTGCAAACTTTTTAGACTACTTCGAAGTGGAAGAAAAATAAATAGAGAAGTTGTTTGCAAGGGAAATGGGTCGATACCGGCCTCTTGACTACCATTTCGTGGACCTTCTTTTAGTGGATTTTGGAGTCTCTTAAATTAAAAATACCTTTGAACCTTTCTGGACGGATTTTGTTAATTAACTGCCTTTATTTAAACTTGAGTCTGAAATGTCCTTACCTGAAACAAAAAGAAAACAACATTAAATAGGATATAATTATGGCAACAATATAATAATATCACTAAAAGCTAAAGTTTTTAAAAAATCCGAGCTAAATACCAAAGCACAAAGTAACAAATAGCAAGAAATCTATCGCGAGTCACAATAGATTTGTTACTACAAGCAAAAGCTGTACACAACAGGCGGCAATACCCACAACGACGTTTTATTTCGCCGCTCGCCATTATTCACCAAACATATTTTTCACAACACATTGCTGCGCCGACAAAACTTAGCCTGATTAATCCAATGTTAGATTTATTGCATAAATAAATCAATTCGAGTGCGACAAACAAGCCCCTTTTGCCTGTTGATTTTTTTTGTCTTCCCCATCCATTTTGCTGCCCCAGCGATAACTTTGGAACTCTTGAACCCTGATACACAAATTAAATATTGATTTTTTATACACAAGAGGGTACGAAATTTTTCAAATTTTATAAGGAAAATCGAGTTCATTAGATTGATGCTCCGGAAAAGGGAAAATTGATACATGGGTTCTTAGATTAAAATCAATTTATTTTTATATTGATAAAGAAGAAAAATATTTTTACATTGCGAAATAAAAACAGAAAGGTTTTGATGGATAAAGGTTTAAAATAAGAGCCTTTCATTTGCTTTACTTTGATGTAGACAGCAGTGTATTATGATAAGCTTAGGTATTGGCTGCAACTCTTAGAAAAAAATTTAATTAGCCATAAGCCAATTTCTATTATAAGCCATATTACCATTACTTGGTGCAAATAAATATCTATATTTTTTATGTTGTGGCTCATTAACACTCCACCCAATCTTATGAACCAAATAATCATGAACTATATCAAGGCTTTTATAAAACAACCCATTCACAAAAATAAATCCTCTAAAGCAAACAAACAGATTCATTCCCTCACCATATTAGTGAACATTCATTTAAAACAGATATCCATTTTATAGCTTCCATTACGCTGTCCATAACGGGTTGGTATTCTGCGTGGAAGCCAAATTGCGTTGCCTCAAGCACTGCCTAACATTTTATTACTTGATAAAAACACAGGGAGAGGATTTTGTCACTTCTTCCTGAATTTTATGGGCGCACGAACTTCAGACGCAGTAGAAATGTTCGGAGTAATATATTCTCGTTACTAGAAGGCGTTTCTTATGGTAGGAATAAGGCGTTAAAGTGTATATATGTGGAATGTCGGGTTATGCGTAGCAAGTTAGGGTTGTTCTATAACGTAATTTTTCAGCCTATTGCTTGCTATACTTTAAAAATAATTACGGCCAGCTCTCAAAACACATCGATTTACTTGCTACTGTTAAACTATCTTTTGTGCTGCTTATATTTCTATTAACCACACACATGTTAAAATTACATAACATTACGCATATTATCCCCGAAATGTTAGGCAGGGGATGAGATTCCGGCAAGTCTCATTTAATCAGGCAGAGTTCTAGACTCCAACCAGTTACTGTAATTTTAAATGACTAAATGATTTTTGTGCAATAAGTATCTCAAACAAAATTAAACTTTATTACTTAAAAAGGCTTCAAAGATAACAAACTAACCCTGTCTGACCCTAAAATCTGCATAACATATTGCGAATAACACGTCACTTGCAGCGGAGGGCTGTCTTCGAATAACGTCGTGTCAGCAGAACGTGCGTCACGTCATGTGGCTTCGTTCTACGTTATGGAAGCCTGGTAACATGCTTACATTGCCAATATGCTATATCTATGCATCATATGAATAGGGTCGCTTTTCGTCTGACTGTGTCATAGAGTTGTTTTCCTAAACAGTGTAAAAGTAAACACCATGCTATGCCTTGGCGGGTCTTTAGTACCTGAGACCATTCCGATACAAAGACAGAAAATATGCTTCACCCTTGAACTGTATTACGAAACAACTATTAGCCGATACATTTAAATAACTTGAGTTATCGCTAAGGATGAGGTCTACGGATAGTCAAATCTACGGTAAGTTACGATTCTTTAATTTATCGATCGGCTTTAGGCCTAGATCTAATACTTGAAAGTCATGGGGAGAGTCCTTGTTCCAGAGCTACTTTTATTAAAAAAGATAATTAATTTTCTTGTGATTTATTAATTAATTAGGCATCATTTGTCTACCACTACCCAGAGTGGGTCGTTACGTGGTTATTGTTGGGCTGAGATTTACTTTTATCCTTTAGTCCTAAAGCAATAATAAATACTCTTGTACTGATGTATGTGCAAAATAATTGTTTAATTTCAGTATAAGGATTGGTGATTGGTGTAATAAACTGTAGGATTTCGTGGCTTGTAGTAAAAACTGCCTTGCTAGCTGCCTTGCCTGTAGGGCTGCCGAGGTCAGTTCGTGGCTAACCATTTAAAACACTCTTTTTTGTCAATTATTTTTTTTGTTATGTAAAACCTCTGTAGAAGTTTGACAGTCGTTATAGGTAGCTACTTAGAAGTCAGTACTAGCTACCGGCGATCAGGGCTCCAGGGGGGAGGGAACTCCTTACAATAGCGAGCCTTTTCCAGGAGTACGACTTTCTGTATTAATCCCTTGATCCAGTTGCCTAACGAGAGCCTCCTCAGGTGTTGGTCAAGGGTCTTGGCGATTAAGCCATTGTCTGAAACGACTATCAGCACATTGATCGCTGAGTTGACACCCCACATGTCGACAACAGCTAAGTTATTATAGTAACTAGGCATTACCTCATTTTGTTCTATGAATAATTTTGTTTTAAGAGCTAAGCACTTCCTACACGCCTTGAATAAGATTATAATATTAATAAAAATCCGTGACTGATTAATGATTTATTACACTATTACACATACACAGCACGATTTGCTCTAAGTCGCAATAGGTATTTATCTTTAAGTTGTTTCCCACGCTACAATATTTTAAAGTAAGGCATATACCCTGTTATCATCTTGCTGACTGACTCATACTTAGATACTCCTAAAGAGATTTAGTAGGCAATTAAATGATATGTGAAGCATATCACCATCTGCTTAACTTTATCCCACCTATGTTGGGGGATGCATCCAGCCTGGTGTTCAGCTGCATCCGGTTATGGATGCAGCTGAACACCAGTATTTTACACGCAGTACTGGGTACCTAATACAATACTGGATATCGACGTAAACTTAACATATTAGAGAAAATATTAGACAGAAAATGATAGTGAACACTCCCAAAGTCATCAGCATTTGTAATTTGGGAAACTATGTAAACGTCCCCGAGGCTTTATTACGTACGATAAATAATTTAATTAGATAAACGTCCCGTAATAATGGAGATCACGTCACAACTGTGAAGTCAGCTTTAAATTAAATTAGGATGACCGAACATTACCCCGATCTGCGCTTGTTAATCACGGCTACTGTGATCGATGCCACGGCTAACTTGTGACATTACTGTTAAGTAATCTGTTGAAATGTTTGGATACTTAGTTAGTGTATTCAGGAGGCCATCTTTGTCTATTTATATGTGCCTGTAACAACAATAAACTGCAAATATTTTGTGAATGAAGTTTAAAATACTTGCTTAAGAATAAAGATTTTTTGAAATGTGAATAAAAATAAAACATGTTGTGTAACAAGCTTAACAAAAGAAAGAGATGAAACACTCGTTACTTGGACTACTTAAGCATTTTTTTTTATTATTAAATAGGGTAGTTAACAAAAAAAACTAATTAGTCCGTCAGATAGATTACCAAAAAATATTGGACACGTATTTTTTCTTTTTTCACATCAACAAACAATGAAGACGCAAGGCTTTGAAAACTCGTGTGACGTCATTTTCTGAGACATTAGTATAACATTCTTTAGCGGTCAGTGACGTCACAACCCCTCACTCAAATCTTTGACGCGTTTTATCTTCGTATTTTTTTATTGATTTGATAAAACAAAAAATACGTATCCAATATTTTTCGATAATCTAACAGACGGACTAATTAGAATCATATTTTTTTAAGTTAGTGAACATCCCTATTGTGTGAGTACAAGCTAACTATGTTGACGATTTCAGACCAACGCGCAACGAGTTGTGAGTGTTTAGTCAAAGTGACACTGACGTTCTACCAGTGATAGCGACGACGATACAAAAACTCTGCTGTTACTTAATACGATACGCTTTGAAAATATTTTCCTCCACCGGTTTAACGTTTATATGCCATAGGTCTCGCTGGTTATGTAAAATACAAATTATCGTGTAAAGATCATAATTATGTTTAAGGTGCACAATTGGTGTTGGTTGATTGAGGATTGATTCCACCCACACAGAACAAACCCTTTTTTTTGGCTACATTTAGTCGTTCCAGCTCTGGTTATTGTGTGTGTGAGTTTAAATGTTTGTAAACGCACATACAGTATTATTTTTTTTTTTTTTTTTTTTTTAATGGGACAAGCCCGCCTCTCTATTCCCAAACCACTGTAACTTCTGTAAGCCAGAATCAACAGTGGCGACCACAAGAAAAGCGCCGAGACAATGAAGCTCGACGAAGTCCCAGAGAAATGATTTGACTGTCTTGGATCCCGCAACGAAATTAATCAGAAAAGAATAGCGGAGGAGTAGGAAAAGCAGAAATTTCCACTTCCCTCCATATCAGCAGGAGACAGAAAAGAACAAGGCCAATAGGCACACAGGGACGCATACAACTGGGATAAGCCCAGTTGCCTAGCACCACGGATATTGTTGTCATTAATATTACTGGGTCCTAAGTTGTGAGCTGTTATATCTGATTCCAATAATAGGTATGACAAAAATGCTTGAACGCACGGAAATTTGTTCTAGTTTCTACAAGGTCCGTATAGTAAATAACTCCGGATGTAACCTGTACACTATCCAACATAATATTGCGTTCATTCTGCCAAAGACTACACTCCCATAAAATGTGATGTGCAGATTGTTCATATTCGCAGTCAGATGTAGAACATTGACAAAAAGGCGACGCAACAAGCTTGAAGGAAAATAATTTACTCTTAAAGTTACCATGACCAATGAGAAATTGGGCAACACAGTGATCCACCTCCAGCCATGTCCTGGCCAGCGGCTCACGAACGGATGGAAAGAACTGGTGGAGGTGTCGGCCTTTGATGGAATTATCCCACCTACATTGCCATTCTGACAAAAGATCCTCCCAGACGTCAGTCTGTGGTTTAAGTAATCTAGCTATTTTAGTACGGTCACGTTGTGTTAAAAAGTCTGCGTCCGTGGTCTCTCGTGCGCAATAGTACATTGAAGCACGGCGCTGCACTTCGAGATCGACTGGAAGTACCCCTGCCAGTACCGGTAAGGCTTCAGTACTAACCGTCCTATACGCTTTACACAAGAAAATCAAGGCCAACCGCTGGCTTTGAAGTAATTTACGTCGTGCCGCTCCTATGGTGGCCCTATCGGCCCAAACTGGTGCCCCGTAGCACATACACCCCAAGTAAGTAGCCCCATAGATCGTCTTCAGAGTTACAAATGATAAACCCCACGTAGATTTAGATATTATTACGTTAAGGCATAAAAGTTCTTTTTAGCTTTTTCATCGACGGTTTTTATATGTTCAATGAATGAAAAATTCCTCTTTAAGACAAACCCAAGGTAGCACACGGACTCCTTCTTTTTCACGGGAACGTTATTAAATTTTATACTGGGGCATGATTTAAGATTACCTTTTAAAAGAAGTTGATAAGTTTTATGTGGTGCAAAGGTCAGACGGTTACGATCACCCCACTGGGATATTAATTTTAGGCAAGTGTCAGCCAAATTTTCGAGTCCAGCCCGAGTACTTGACTGAATGAGCAGCAGGCCGTCGTCCGCGTAACCGGTTAATGAACAGCAGCATGGAAGTGGAATCGCGAGGAAGTCATCAAAGCCTACGTTCCATACATACGGACCCATAACCGAACCCTGAGGGCATCCCATGGTGAGGGACTTTGACATAGAATGATGTCCGAGTTTGAGTTTCGCGGAACCATTTAAGAAGTACGAGTATACAAGATTGTATATGTTTTTAGGGCAACCACGAATTTTCAGTTTAAGGAGTAGCATCGGCCACCATGCGTTATCAAAAGCCCCAGAAATATCTAGAAAGATCCCAACTACGTACTTATGTTCGGATGTATTGACAATTTTCCGGACAGAAAGTGCCGCGTCTACGGTAGATTTTCCCACGGTAAAACCGAATTGGTTGTTGTGAAATTTCGGTCCGTCTGGTAGTAAACGTGGAACGATAAGACGCTCCAGGAGTTTCCCCAAAGATGGTAGTAGTGTTATAGGGCGGTAAGACTTAGGGTCGTCCGGTGGCTTGTCGCCACTTTTCGGAATTATTCGTATAAAGCCGCGTCGCCATATACGAGGAAAAACGCCTTCTGCAATGCAACGGTTGTAAACACTTAAAATTGCGTCGGCCGCTGTTTTACATGCTTCTATTATCATCCGATTAGATATTTTATCTTCACCTGACGATTTGTTAAGTGGGAGTTTCTTGACAACTTTAATTAATTCGTCAATGGTTGGAAGGTCTGACGCTGGTGATTCAGGTGGCACAGCCGCCCACGCCCTGATCTGCTTGTGGTAATCATTGTCATTATCAGGCAAATCATCAGGTATCAAAGTATTTAATAGAGCTTCGGTTGTCTCCTCAATACCGGTGGTGTGTTTGTTGTTTACTTTAATGTTTTCGACGAACGCAAGATCCACTGATCGGTTTGCTTTGAACTCGTGATACAATGGAGACCACGGACCTTCTTTATCTAACTTTTCTACATACACATACAGTATAGGAGAACTTCTTAGTACGAAGTATTATAATATCTGTGGTGCGAGGCAGCGATTCAAATGAAAATGTTTCTGTAGGTTTGGTAATCCGTGGAGCCCGCTACGACTATTGCCTGCCAGGGTCGCAAAATTTGTTTGAAAGAGTCACCGCGGCTCTGGAACGCAAAAGCATTAGTAGGAACACGGAAAGGTTTAGTCAATAAAAGTCTCTCTCTTCTGCTCCGCTCAGGGTAGAAGGAATTGTTTGATGATTTCACATCCCTAAAAAACGGTATTGGAATTCAAAACAAGTATCCAAATTGTTATTACAACAATTAACCTCAACCTACAGAAGTTGTACGAAAGATCGATCTACCCCGAAAGTCCTGGTTAATTAATTTTAGGTCCCAAATTCTTAATCAAGTCCTCCAAGCGTGTTTGGGTCAAACAATTTATTGTTCAATTTGTCTCGAAGTAACAACTCAAGAACTCAATAATTCCCAGTAAATTCCTTACAAAGATTACTGTAGAAGTCACCATACAAGAGTTAAAAACAAAAGGAAAGTCTTTCAATAGTTTATGTCAGTGTAAATTATATTGTGTATGTGTTCCCATCGCACTTACAGTTTGTTAATGACATTGTGCTTAGCTCTTACTAGTTATTGAAAGCGAATTTCCAACATTTCTTAGAGACGCTTCATCACCATGACCCACTTTCTTTAGAAAATGTGTCGATGGTGTAGTTATGATCAATTTTCCTCGTAAACAGGAGATATTGGCTTCTTACTTCTGTTGGTCTAGTGGTCGCAAGCTCGAGTGCTGAGAATGAGATCCTGGGTCCGAATCTCGGGTCGGGCAAAGTGTTACTAGGTTTTACCATCAGTCATTTCATTAGCAGACATGGAGTCTCGATTTGTGCCCGGTTGGTGGCAATTGGCTCACCCCCTATTATGGGACTTAAAACTAAATAAAATGTTGGTGTACTAATGTACACCTCTGCTTAACGCTACAGGGATTGCAGGCGTGATGTTATGTTACTATTGGCTTCCTATTAAATAACACGAGCTTGCTACGGTCTACATTGAAGCAAAAGAGTTGACTGAACCCAATAGAGCGCATAGCAAAGAACCTGGTAAGTAAGAATAAATATTATTTCATTTACTTTGGAGTAGCTGAGAATATTTCGCAAACAAGGTTTTGTTAATGGGTTAGCCATTGCAATCAGAAAATTTTAAGCAAAATAATTGAAAAAAATACTTTTTATACCGTTTGGTTTACGGTACCTCTGAACCGTTAAACAAAAGGCGGGTATAGTATCTCTCCAAACAATATTTTGCGGAAGGCAAGGTAACACTCAATCTTCAAGGTTCATAATTGGGTAACGGATCGGAAACTAACTCCCAATATTGCCGAAACCTCGATATTCCTGAATATAGACGTCTTAATTTACATAGACTGGTCTCATCATACATATTATTATCGATACTTATATTATAAAGAGGTAAAGAAGGAGGCATAATAATATTATAAAACCAAGGGGCAATAAAAGACAACTACAGAATATTGCCATGGAATGAAATAAACGACAGCACTAAACAGCCATAGCAGTACATAACACTCTTGGCAAACGGATTGACATATTTAACTCAAACTAAATAATTAAGCGATACTGTTAAGCTTATAATTGCCTGCTTCACCCTACATGCCTTGAAAGTCTTACTTTCAATATTAATTAAAGCGTTTGTTAAAGGTAATTGAAGGCTGAAATCAATTAACTTTGTACGTGGTATAAATTGATTTACATGTGAGATTTCCGTGAATGATTTGCTTTTTACATTTTAAGATAGAACCTCCGCCGTTGCTTGTGTTTATATATTTCAGTCTCTTAGATTATGAGTTCCTTACCAAATACAGGGTCATAAAATAATAGCTTGGCAAAAATAACTGATCATAATATGAATATGATAACATGTTTTTCCAAAATTTTATCTCATGTCTAAGCAATCGATATCTTGTTCTATGTTCTAGATTTCTATTTGAACCACCTTTTAAAATATTCAGAGAGAAATGTAGAGTACTCAGGCACTCTCAGTATATTTATATGACAAGTCCTGTCTGGTCTCGTACCATCCGTCTACATAACATGACAGTTGAGGCATTAACAACTGACAGAAAGGACATCAGTTCAGACTCCCGCCTATGTGGGTGCCTACAAGATAGGATTACCGAAACAAAAGACGACTTAACTTTAGTAGAACAAGCTTCAGCCCCAATAGTTCATTCTACAAATTCTAAATCAAAACCGATTGTGAAACTCTGCCTTAGCTAACATAGTCGACAATAACTCTACACCCACACCGGATCATTTATTTAAAATTACATTTGTCTTATTAAATAATCACATACCTCTTAAATATTTTTCAAAAAAACCTTGCCACTGGCACAAGGCATAACTACAAACGCCCTTCGTCGACCTCGATGACGACAAAAAAGAAAAGAGGCGTACACGCATTCCATTCTGATATGTACAGGTAACGTTTCCTACAAACAACGTGTATACAGACTTTGACAATTCACTTGACAGGTAGGTGTGTAATTATGTATTAGAAAAAAGATCTGAAGAAACTAAAGCATCGGTCCCATCGTGACGAGGAAGCGACTAGCCATATCGACTATTATCTCGCTGAAGAAACGTATAAAAAGTCCCATTTCAGTAAAAATATACATAAATTAGTAGTGGTAGATCGCTAACTGCTACCAATGACATCTTGTCTATCAAGCAACTTGGATATAGTGACGACTTGGAATCATCCTTTTCATTGTCCCTACAGCTAGGACATAGGCTTCCTCTCTTTGAGAGGGACTGCTCTGTAATCCACCATGTGTGCCAAGTGCGGGTTGTCACATGCCGTCGAGATTTCGGAGTCAGACATGCCGGTTTACTCACGATGTTTGCCTTCACCATTTTCAGAGCAGAGTTGATGAAATACCTATACCGCCAAACTAAAAGTTAACCGCTACCACTGTTCCTCGTTTAAATCGCTTCCCGCTGTTAACTGTTACCACTGTTCCTAGTTTAACTCGCTTCCCGCTAACCGCCGCGCGCCGCCGGTAGTATGACAGATACCTTAACAGTAAGATTGAAACCAGATACCATTCATTCATTGTAATAGTCATATTTGTTACACGTCGGTATGATCTCTTGGAATTCGAAGGCCGTTCGCTAGGAACTTAAATGCCATGACTTTTGGTTGAGGTAGCTTACCAAATAACTTGGGTGTCTACTGTACGAACGTACATATAGGAAATGTTGAGCAAATGGAAGTTGGTATAATGTCGATGTTCAAAATAGCGTGGCTTGAGAATAACTTTGTTATTGATGCAGCTTATTCTTCTAAAATAATACTAATAATTCATGCAACTTTTAACTACTAAAAACTATTTGTCCTTCGATCTGCGGATCAGATTTAAAAGAGAGTAGGTATAGATTAGGAGAATAAATTTTGAGTCAGTAGGTAGTCCCACAAAATGCTAAACAATACTTAATAATAAAATGATGAAAAACACACAATTTGGTAGCGTGAGAGAGACAACTTCAATAAAATATGTAGATTTTCATTTGTAGGTGCTATGGTACCCGGATTTAGTAAAAAAACTCACTTAACGGGGCGTTCTAGTTTTTGTTACCCAAATATACAGTACCTACAGATTTATAAATAGCCTGTTTATGTCATAAATGCGCAAATTGTCATTTAAAGAACCGCAAAACTTTTTAATCCACATAAATAAGCTTAATGTCAATCTTGTTCCATTAACAGACTCAACAGATTTCTAGTACACGACAAGCGAAGACAGTTTTTAGACAAAATAATAAACGAGACAAAATTGGCTATACCGTGAATCATCAAAGAGAAGCAGACGTCGGTTTTCAATACAATAGGTTAATACGCTTACAAATACCGGCGCAATTGCTTACACCGTGTTTCACCCCGGAGACGCTATTGTAGCTGTAAATCTAACAGGATTAAGGCGCAAATTCCCACGACGAAATCAGGATATAATTTAATGCACACAGTTCGATTGCTCCAGACACCTTGAAGCTTTGATTGGAGCATGTTGCGATGGTGAGCACTGAACACGCAGGCATCACGGACGTGCCTAACAAAAGCTTGCTAATGAGGAAACCATGTACACAACACGACGACCAATTGAGAGAACGCGCTGATTGAGTGAAAGTAACCACAGCACTGCAGAACCGGTAACGGCATGTTGTAACAACAATACGACAAGTAATACAACAGACTCATAAAGGCTGTGAACTTGGAGAAAACTAGAACGCGTATTATTATAGCACGTCGGCAAGGTGAATTTAATTTTAGTGAGAAGTTTGACTGCTCTCCCAGTAGGTTCGTAATATCGGAGTTTTCTGACAAACATGCTGTGGTAACTACGTTTGGGGATTGTATCTTCTGTTTTGTGATGTAAGTTTGTTGTAATTGTCTTCCTAGTTTTCATTGTGTTTGTCTACGAACTATTGGAGATAAGGTGTACAAATTGCTTTTCTCGGGATAGTTGCTTTGAAACTGAGCGGAGCACAGACAGACGGTATTCTTGTTCAGTTGAAGGAGATGAATAGTTTTATGTGGGAACACACATTTTTCTTGAACAAAAAAGTGAGTAGACCTGTACGAATGGAAAATAAGAATGAAAAAAAATTACGTAACGATTGCCCTTGGGTTAGTTAATGTTCTAAAACAAATGCCCCGTGCCAAACGTATGTTGCAATTCAATCACAGTAGAACAAAAAACTGTATGTAAGAGCAATTGAACTTTTAAAGTTACTTCAACACAAATTGATTTCCACTATTGCTTAACTAAAGATAAACTATTTGGTACAAACAACTATTGTTTGCCTTTAAACTCATAGTCGCAACAGATAAATGGAAATCAATGCAATTGGTGTTTGCAGTTGCAAACTTGCACCAAACTTCGGTAGTTTGGATGCGAATGTAAAGTCGTTGCAACGTTTGCAAAGTAAGCACGTAAATGAATTTCATATTTGTAGACATGAAGGTTCTCATCTTGCTAGCTGTTGCCAGTGGGTTAATTCGTATGTAAACTTTAAAGTAATACACCTATGGGACGAAGATTTAAAACATGAGCTTCATTATTAACTAATTAAGTGATGGATGGAGAGGGAGAGGCAGGCCAAAGAAAAGGTGGATTGATTGTGTCAGAATTAATAATAAAGAGAAAGGAGTAAATGCCGTGACGTCAGATAGGTGAGAATTGAAGAAGATAACGTACAACGCGCATGAGTTTTCAAAGCACTGTATCGTCTTCATTGTTAGTTTACGTGAAAAAAGAAAAAATACGTGTCCAATATTTTTTGGAAATCTATCTGACGGGCTAATTATTTTTTTTGTTAGCTACCCTATTGTTTTATAATGTATAAATAATTTTGTAACTTTTAACTGCAACAATGATATTTATAAGTTCACCGATGCATGGATAGATTATGTGAAGGATGATATGGCAAGAAATGAAGTGTCTGATGAGTTGGTGAGCAATAGAGAAATTTTAAAGAAAAGACGCTTCGCCGATCCCAAATACATTCGAGATATTGCCAGGAGAGTGATGATGATGAAAGAATTATGCAATGATTATTATCAATGTCAGTTTTCGTTGTTATTTTATAACTCAAGAACGGGCTCACCTATCCAAACCAAATGTTTAGGCTTTGTTCGGACTATTTAGTAAATGGTTTATGTGAAGTATGCACAAAGTCGGTCAAGCGGTTTTTCATTTATCACATTTTTGTAACAAATGAATTCAATAAATGGTGGATCATTTTGTTAATGGGGATTTTGTTATTTTCAATTGGACCCGGTGGGTGGCGCTGCTGTCCGGGCTGGACGACGTCTGCCAGGTCCGCTAGTTATTAATATTATTAAACGAACGACGCAACATATCCTGATAAATACCAGAATAATAGCACTAAGAAGAAAACTAACTAGCTTAATAAATATTTATGTCATGTCGTAGATCTTAACGACTATAAGAAGTGGCAAGTGTGTAATTAGGCCGATATCTCATTCCATTTAGAGAATTCTATTACCATGCCCGTCGGGGCTGCGGGGTGTTGTAAGAGATACCGCGGCCTTGACATATAGAGCTAAGAATGAACATGGATGGTTTTTAGTCAGTAGAAGTCTGGCACTCCCTTTCGCTCTACCCAAGATCGGGTATATATTTGATGATTTCCCAACTCCAACAAAAAAAAAAGGATTCTATTACCATCATGTAATAGGGAGCGGGCCTATTGGACACACATCCACGCTCTTTGGCTGCTACTGGTAATTCCTGGTGGAATAACCTAATAACGCTTTGTCCGAACCGGGCATCGAACGCAGGACCTTCAGACATATTACAAAAAAAAAAAACTGATATTTGTAGGTACACCAATTTCATTGGACATAGAGTTCAATTTAAAATGTATGATGTGGCCTTTGTTTTAATAGGTACCTGTTTGATTTTGACCTCAATTCATACTTGCAGTTGCGCTTGCAACCACTGGACATTTTTCTACTTTCGTTTAAGTCCCATTTAGTTATTACAATCAACCGGTCACAAATCCAGACTCCGTTCAGGAGCCACGCTTGCCAACGCGGCAGCCAATTTTCAAAATCGACATATTACTCGTAATAAACTTATGTTAAAAATCAAGTGTGACGTCTACGTAACAAATACATAAGGGTATGTTCGAAAGAGATACCGCGGCCGCGTCACAAGGTCTAAGAAGGACCATGGGTGGTTTTTAGTCAGTAGAAGTCTGACACACCCTACCGCCTAGAGCGGGAGGAATCATTTGATGATATCCCCCCCCCCCAAATAAAAAATGGTAAATATGTTACACACTACCCCATTTACCTAAAACAATAACGATATACCTAAGCAATTTATATTTTTTCACGCACATGTAACGTAGCTGGGAAATTTAATTGTTTATGTTCTTTACACACGCACATTCACACGACTTTGGTCTTAATTCCTAAATATATTGCACCTTATTACATAACGAATTGCTTCATTACAGTATTTTATTGCTTGAATATTAATTTATAGTTTGTAGCATAATTGATACTTTTAATACCGTCATAATAAATATAACGGTATTAAAAGTATCAATAACAGTTATCAGTTAGATAATATACTGCCGTACTCAGAGAGCTTTAATGATTACTTAGGCCATCACTTAGTAATGGTTTTGACAGTTTTGTCATACAAAAATATGTGAAACCTTTACTAAGTGAAGGCTTAAGTAATCATTAAATATGTTAGTACAGCAGTTAGTAACTCTTTTTAATTAAGCAACTAAAAATATCCCACTATCACACTTCGCACTAATAAGTATTATAAAGACGGAAGCAACGCACGCACCAACAAATTTCGCATTCCCCGCAATGAATTCAAAGTTTAGAAGCTAAACCTAGCGCATGCATCAACCTAAGTTCAGAAGCCGCTCACCGCTGCATTTGAGATATGTACATCAAAATATTTTTTATGGTGCACTAAAAACCTGCTAATAAAGTTGGAAATATAAATAATGTTTAATAGTATTTTTTAAATGGCAATAAAAATATTATAAGGATAAGGCCCAAACAGCTAATTGAGACAAAGTTAAGTGCCGTGTCGACGGCGCGTTCGTGTTCCACGCGCGCCTCAAAGAGATGTCAGCAACATGGGAGGGGCCCGAAAGGGCCGACGCCCGTCGGGGCCGCGGGTTGTACACTCATTATCGCGGCCTCGACATAGAGGGCTAAGAAGGAACATGGGTGGTATTTAGTCAGTAGAAGTCTGACACTCCCTTTCGCTCTGCCCAAGAGCGGGTATTTGATGATTTTCCACCCACCAAAAAAAAAATGTAAAGTTAAGTGGATAGAGAAAAGGAAGGCATTTGCCATGTAATGGAACACATCAGACTGCAAATAAATATCACACTAATATTATAAAGGCGAAAGTTTGTGAGTGTGTATGTGTGTTATTTCTTCACGTAAAAACTACAGAACGGATTTAGATAAAATTTAGTACACAGATAGTTTATAACCTGGATTAACACATAGGATAGTTTTTATCCCGATTTTATTTTCCCGTGGGATAATTTTCGAGTTGTAGACAGCTAGTTTTATCATAAAGCTATTTAGGTATGGCCGTAGAAAAACTCATCATATTTCGAAATAAGTTAAGCCGTTGGTCCCAGCTGTCATTTGAAGATCTTTGACAGTCCTTACATGTACTCAGTGTCCCAAAAGTCTGACGACCAGTCTTACCAAAGGGTATCGTATTACCCAGTACTAAGAGGGTTGTGCAGGTCAGATAGTCAGTCGCTCTACGTAAAATACTGGTATTCAGATTCATTCGGTGAAACTGGAGTCCTCGAATAGTTGGGAAAAAAGTATCCTTGTAAAAAAACCACCCCCAAAACATTAAATCGTTTAGTAAATATTTGGTCTTCTGAGTCGCTCAAATGATCGAATCACCCTCTTTTTTCTCTCTCATAAATTGTATTTAACTTGTAATTAGTCAAACAATATCACACCCTATCTAAATGTAATCAAGTTCAACTTAAGCTCTAGTATAACACGCACGTAAGTACTTAATCTTAATGAGCTAATGAGACTATCTACAATATGTGCTGATGATGTTTGTGCTTAGCTATGCTCCCGTGCTTGCAATACTAATCTGTGCTGAAATGCATTGTCATGAATTTTGATCTTGTGTTTGTTTATATTGTGCAAGTTCTAAACAATGCGTGATTAACTGTTGTTAAATTATAATATACTAGCGGACGTCACGCGGTTTCACCCGCGTAGTTCCCGTTCCCGTGGGAATACAGGGATAAAAAGTGAATGTAGCTTTCTAATCGTGAAAGAATTTTTGAGATCGGCGAAGTGGTTTTTGAGTTTATTCATTACAAACATACACACAAAAATACAAATCTTTCCGCTTTATAATATTAGTGAAAGAAGAGCTTTTATAGTCAATCCAAGCCAGTTGTGCTTATTGATAACTGGTTACTCTTAATTTTTTTATGGGAACTTTTAATTATCCTACAAGTTCTATGATTCCACATTAAGTATAGTGCGAACCACCAATCTGTGGAGTTCACTGCCGGCTTCTTTGTTCCCTGATCATTATAATCTTAATCTATTCAAAGTTCGAGTGAATCGGTTTCATGTAGGCAAGCGAGCTCATCTCTTCACATCAGGCGAGTTGCGGCCAAAGCTAAAGCTGACTAGTATTAAAAAAAAAAAATTGTCAATTTTTATTTAGATTTTTTTTTCCCGAGTCACAAGATACATGCTATGCTTAGTTTGTGGCTCACCGATTTTGTATTCAACTGTATTCTTTCTTTTGATTAATAAACTTATTACTTATTACTTATTAATTAAACTTCACAGATTCAATCAACTACACTAGAAAAAAATAATTATCTTAACGGTTCATTACCCAATATACGAATGTCTCATCAATCCAATATCCTTATCAACATAAGTCTTACATGTTTTGTTGTATTTCTTTCTCCGCGGTGATATTCCGATGGTAAACATTTGTTACAACATGGATGATTTACTTACCTTTCCCGATTCCGTAGAACATTGACGTGACTAATGGTGCACATTTTTAGGCTCTTCCTTGGTTTTACGTGTAAGTAGGTTTTGATGTAACATAATATTTAGTATTAAAATGTGGGTATTATTACAGCAGCACTGATGGCCAAGTGGTGTGACCGTGGCACGGCCAAGGTCTCGACTACGCCCCTCTGATTTTTCCGAATCATGTGGGTATTCAAATGTTTTGGTGAAGAATGTGAAGGTGTCACCAGGTTAGGCACTAACCACACGATTTAAACGCAGGAAAACACAATTATTGTGAGCTGTTTACAATACGTAACCACTAATAGTATTTTCTATAGCAATAATAAAATCGACAAATATTTGAAAATTTCGTACTTAAAAGGATAAAAAGCCAATGCATTGACGACTGAAGCTTAAAGTAAGTATGAGCCTCAACACAATTCTAAAAGCATCATACAATAGAAATAATCTAATAAATGACATTACCGGCCAATATAACAGAGATGTTTTGTGTGTAACAAAAAGACGCCCATTGTCTATAGATAAAATTCGCCACTCCGCCTCCTAACTGCCAATGATAACTTATTCGGGGCCCATTTTGGCCCAAATTTATGGTTGATTTAACTCGTTTATTCCGGAAGAGACTTCCCATGCTTAACGATGAGATACACCAACGAAGATAGGATAATGCCGGGGCAATTCTGAATTCTTACGCATTTTTCCGTGTTCCAAACTTTGCTATGAAACCGGTTTTAATTAAAAAAATCGAACCCTTCTAAATAATTTATGTAGAATTACATTCCGAACGTATCGATGACGCCTACCTGAAAATCTAATAAATACCTAGATATATTCTAATAAATTACCAAACTTAATATATTCAAGAGCCGCAGAATTTCTTAACCTACTAATATGATTACCTGGTAAACGAAACACAAGAAGAGGAAAGTAGGTCAATTAGGACGCATATATCCGTAAACAAAAGGAAAATCTGAATCGAGAATCATAAATCCGAGTTTGATAGTGGATAAGTGTACCACGTGCCGATAATTGATTTCGCGCCTGTGATAACGATAATGTATTGAGTATCCGAGATCTGGCGAACAAACACGTAGTCTGGACAACTCGCTACGTGACGCGAATGTTGCTAACTTGATCCGTTAAAATTACCAACGCGATCAATAGCACAAACAAAGTAAAGGTCTCGGTCAAAGTTTCACTTTGACTGGTTCGTTTGTTATTCAGGACAATCACTGTTTAGTGGCCCAACGTTAACCTGGTTATATTCCTATCGCTAAGAATTTTGAGCTACTTAATCAACTCCCGTAAATAACAGAGAACAACGGAGACCTTCCATTCAAATTCCACTGAATAAGTTAATCCCCATAAAAGCAGAATTTGTGTAACAACTAGTAAACTTCCAATCGTGCAAGGGCTTTCAATTAATTAACTATGCTCTCTAATTCGATGGAGTTGCGAGGCGATGCATTAAATCGCGCTCATCCGCACAAGCTGCATAGAACCTCGCCTTAATTGCAAAGAGCGGCGTCAGCTAAGATTTACCAATTAAGGGAATCGGAAGCGGAACCACTTGCCCAGTCAGCGGGCTCAGCGCATCCGAGCATGGAGGCCCACCAGACCCCACACACGCCCCTATTAACAACTAACGATTGTAACCAAATAAAATGCTGAAGGGATTCCTCATTTACATTTTTTTGTGAAGGACGCACGCTCGCTTTTGTTTGGGACGTAAAACATTTTGTCCCAAATATGTCGCTTTTAAATTATCAGCCACATTATTTTATGGTTCCTCTGAACTGGGAAAGAAAGAAACATATTAAACGTATCAGCTATTTATCTTCCCACGCAATTTGTAAGAGTCAACTGTGGGAAACGGATTACTTAATATTTGGTTGCTTGGCAATCGGTCACTACACGCGATGCGACAAACTTTTTACACATTACTATTTGTTTTATTTTTGTTGCATTCCTATGCCTCCCTCTCAAAGACACGTCGTATTCATTAGAACTTAGACTTTGTGTACCGTGCCAGCTAAAGTAAAAAGCCTTTGACAGCTTTATGCCATAAAATAAAAAGATAAAGCTTTAAATTAACACCATCTAAAGTACTTTAGATAAAGACATAACTTACGCAAGAAAAGACTTCGAGATAAATCGATATCTTTATCTCGTTGAAAATTATGCTCAACATAAAATTGTCTTGAAAATAATAAACTTTTTACACAAATTACTGATGACAATAGCTATTTTAGTATAATAAATACTAATTCATTTCATTGTTACCGAAAAAGTTAGTTGAAAATGACAATGAGTAATTTCATTAAAAAAGTAGGCGAAGAGAAAGGCGAAAAGTAACTTAATGTCGAGGCCGACCCTTTCAGGGTTCACAAATAATATTCTGTGGCTCTAAGTACCGGGATTGGACTGATTAAACATTTATAACATTAATAATGCGATTTAAGAATATGCTTCTTTTACACCCATATTCTAGAAGACGACTCAAGTCCGATTTTAACTTGGATCCACTATCGTTATCATGATAACAGGTAAAAATCGCACTCTAAATTGATCCCAGAATTTCTTGGCTACAATTTGCGTAACTCCGCATATGTACGTTGCTCCTACATCACCCATCCTCATTAAACCCATAGTTGCTTTCTGATTCAATTAATGCTCAAGGTATCATATAATAATATGTCACTGTAATCAATATTAAAGATGTCCATAATGTCATTCTATTCATAAATAAACGGATACTTTCAATAATCTGTTTCTTTCTAATGGGGCAGAATGTAGCCGTGCCAAGTCCAATTTAAGTTCAGTCAACGACTAAGAATACCAGCCCTAAGCTCATCCAGATTACGGGAAAGTAAGTCTTCAAGACAATACAAAAGATTTCAAGGGAACAAAGCAAAGGTAAATTAAACCAGTAAAAATACGTAACACGTTTGAATTTTATTCTTCTTGCCGCTAGAGAAATATCCCCCATCGTTCATGGGAATAACACTGCTTTACCCCAGATAACTGAGCATCCAACTGAGTATGTTTTTATAAAACACAAATCTCTGAGGAGAATATCCAATTAAAGCGTTCAAGGTTTACATGTAAAGGGAGACAAAGCGAAAGTTAGAAATATGTTAGAATAAATAAAAAAGCACAAAAGGCTTTTTTTTGGCGAACAAAGCACAACTTTCTTTATTTAACTTTAAAATTTACTTGCAGGATTTCGAATTAAAATTTGTCTTGTGGAAAGAGCACCTCACACACTCTAAAATAGTGTAGATTTTTGATGTAGACAGCTACGTAATAAGCAGCTTGTCTATAAAATCCATCGAAAAACTCCTCCTTCCAACTTAGAAGTATTTGTTCCGAATTCTTGAACCGTTCCAAGTTTAAAATGACACTGTATATTGAATCAAAATCCAATTATTATTGTCGACGAAGCAAAAGACCTACTCAGAGACAATATCAAGCGCCCGGTCGTTAACTTACTATACTAAGATGGCTTTACATTTTAAAAAGATATTATGTTGAGGGCACTAAAAGATTCATAAGACGATAAAGTATCGCTCTTTTAAAGTTATGCATAAGAATGTCTCATACATAATTGTATAAATAGTTAACTTGTTTTGCTTATCCAGAATTATTTTGTGAGCATTTCGATAAAGCGGTATTAACATTACAGATCTTCTTTATATTCTAATTCAAGAAACAAGAAATTTTAATTAAACAAGGGAGTTACGTAAATGCCAATCTCATAAAAACTTACATCCTCTAAGCCGATAGCGTCTTATCGTAAGGCTCTAAGTGTGCTATTACAGCACAATCTAATACTACCTAACTATTCCACGTCTATTTAGAATTCTGTGTGTCCTGGAGCGATAAAGTCGGGGTCTAATAACTAGTGTTATTAACCAGTCAGCGTAGTTATTGCTATACCAGCTATCCACTTGCGACAATACGCTACTAATTGAATGCCCGCTATTTATCTTTGTTATAGTAGTCCGAATTATCTACTGAAAGCCAAGATAGACTGTGTATATAATTTACTCGACTGTATTATCGAGTTTCTGATACTTTACGTCCAACAATTTGTATTAGAAACTCAAGTAAGGTTTGATTTATAGCGAGAACAGTGTATCAAAGACCACAATACTCTGCCGATACCTCGAGGTTTGTACATGTCTGCCATCTACAGTGGAATGATTAATTTTCCTGGCTGAGCACACACACAGGTTTGCTTTTCAATCGCTTCAAAAGCCCAGAGGAGATGTGTGAGTGTGCATGTTTACAATAAGTGTAATATTGTGATGTCGAGGCTGTCCTCTGTGGTGTCAGATACAGGTGTCGCGATGTGCAATACGCAATAACCCTGTGTCGGGAGCACGAATTGCCCCAAACTATTTGTGGTCCAAAGTTTAGAATGAGCGTGCGCTCCGCTCTAACGTTTTGCTACATTGTATGAATATGTGGACATGGTATTCTGTGTGGACGTGAATTTAAAACAGTCATGCTTTTAGAACGATTCACACTAAAGTTTGTTACAGCTCTTGATTGAAGTACCTAAATTTTATAATCAATAACATAACATCACGTCAGTAATCCCAGAAGGGTTAGGCAGATGTGTCCCTGATAGGACAGTCTCATTTCGCTAGATGTTATTATATCACATGTAACATGGGGTGAGTGCAGACCCCGTGGCTCCATTCTTGTCAATAATGTTGTTATAAAATAACTGTTAAGTAAATAAAGATGTAACATTTTTACCAAACAACCTACGTTAATTTATACGTAAATCTCTTTGATATTTGAAGATCCATTGAAATTCCTCGACTCTAAAAAAAATATTACAGATTCTATAATTGGAAAGTATGAAAAAAATTAGATTCTCTTTGGGTCCGGTAATTGAGTGAAACCTAATGGTCCCAAGGGGCGTAGTCAAGTTGACGGGGCTTAAACGAACCAATCATGCGAATAATCAACTCTATTTACGTAATGTAACGACGTCTTATTTAATTTAATGGTTTTAGCGTATTAAAAACTGAGCTATTTTCAATATCCTGTCGTTTTCTCAGCTCATAAGTGGCTAAGGAAACTTCTTTGTGCAATAAACTGCCTGTCCTATCTGCTAACGTACCTTTTTCAATATCCGGAAAGTAATCATGCAGACCGGGCACCACACGGTAAAGAATTTATAGACCCGATATTCCCTTATACTTTGTTACGGCAAAAGTACGACATCCACACAATAATAATAATTAATTAATTTGCATTTATTAAGGCAGGCCGATAAGTTTTTATTACATTTGGACCCAAAAATTAAAGCTAACACACATTTACTAATTTGATGTGCGAGTTACAGACATCCGTGCCAACTGTTTTAGGGAACTGTCGTTAGAAGCAGGGTTGTCCGGTATTCTGAGGTCTTGTTGGAAAATAAAAAGGCTTCAGTAGGTATTTTGTACATCTGTTGGTACATTCTGAACGAAATTTCACACGTGAACATTGCAGCAGCAGTTCTTTCATAGAAATTAAAGAGAAAAGTGTATTTAAAATGTTTCCCTGAACTGAGATAAGGTTCAATATGTTGTCCGGTATTTTGAGTAGAGTTATGTTGCAAGCGTGTGCAAAATACAGGCAAACGTAGCGGCGATAAAGGGTTAGGTTCAAACTTATGGGCGCGCACCGGTTGAATGAATAGTGCTCTTAATTGCCAACCGGCTTTGTCGATGGCTTTCCACTTTTTAGGACGCCATTTCCGAAGCTAAGGGGCGGAAATTGCAAATCGTATGAAGTATCTCGCTCGAAATAAATTAGCTCCGAAATAAAATGTATTGTATTGTTACTTTATCACGTACAGTGTAACTGATCATTTTTTCTTTTTATTTAAATTGGTACTGATTTCTTAAAGTCTCCTTAATGGTGCTATTATTAAAACATCAAATAGGCTGACAAATAAATGATTGCACGAACATTTCAATCACATATCAATTTGTTGGACAAACACTATTTTGTGGTGAAACACACATTAGTTCAAAACCAATCACTGTTTAATAGACCGTGGAAGCATTTGAAACAAAGTGCGTGACAAAAAAGAAACAAATGAAAAAGAAATGTTTTATGTATGTAAAATCAGACAACTTGATCACGGTAACCCTTGCGTGAAACGTGCTAGAGACGAAACACAAACGCGCTAACTGAAAACCGATATCGATATTCTGCAGTTTGAAGACACTCAAATTAAACGTTCCGTCTGATATTTGCCGGTTTAACTTATCTCAGTTTGTCTAGGAACCTTTTATGTCTAATCCGATTACAAAACTAGCAAAAAATGTCTGTTTATTTTCTTTGAAGAATAAGTTAATAGTGAGCTTTTACTCGTAGCTTTCAATGTACTTAGATTAAAAGCAATAGGAGTTTCCATTCGTTACCTTTCAGCCCGTAATAGAGTATTTTTTACAAAATTTATGTTCGGATAAACGTGATTGAAATAGGCAAAGTTGGCTAAAGTAATTAGTCGTATACAAATCAGCCCATCCCTAGCTCTGATTCAGTAGCTGCCTGTATAGTTGGTAGTTTGATTCGTTTTATTTGTTGGCGGGTATTTTCCGATCCCCATTCACATGAATCAAACCGAGCGGACTCATTTATTTGATAGTAACCGACAACGTACACCCATACCCCTCTATAAATTCGTACGTAGACAAACTAGTCTAGAGGGTAATAAAATAAAATGGAATAATCTTAATTAATCATCTCTCAATTGCTTTTGGTTGTATTGGATTGTTTATAACTACGACGAATTGCTGTTAAGGTATGAAAATGAACAACTCCTTCCTAATATAACGCATACGAATAATAAGTTTAATATAAAGAACTGTGTCTTGGATAAGTGTATTCAAATGTCTGCAACATAAATTCATCTTTATCTAGGCACAAAACCGAGATAAGTAGTCTAGACGTCCTTACCATAACTTAAGACGAAGCCCTCAATACAAGAACCTAATTCCATTTGAATTTTAATTCTACTAGAAAATAAATTAGATACGAATTTGTCTGGCTCATTTGCGAGAGACCCCAGGCCGGAATAAGACACCTATTTTCAAAATTTTCCCATTTCGTAGTCTTATTTGATAAAAGATATCTCATTTCATTAAGTTAATGAAGAGTGTTGTAGTAATCCAATCCTATTTACTAATTAATACGGCGGAAAGTTTTGCATGTTGAAATTGGGGGTGAAACCTCAATAAATACTTATGTGATGGCTTCATTATTTTCTCGTTGGTTGTTAGCGAATAAACGCGCTTGAATGAATGGTTAATGAAAAGCTTCTGAAAAAGTTTTCCCAAAGGTACAGTTATGATAATAATTTGATTCCACTAACTGTTTTAGATTTTTCCTTTGGAATCAATGATCAGCGTCGCGGTAGTTTTTGTTTTTTTTTTTGGTACTCATTAAAATGGCACATCGGCAAAATACAAAACATTTTCACTAAAAAAACCTTTTAATCTTTTACCTATGAGTATTATTACAAAGTAGAGCAATTGGGTATTTCACTAAAAAAATATAATAAGTCCGTCTGTTAGATTATCGAAAAATATTGGATACGTGTGTTTTGATTTATCAAATTAATAAAACGTGTCAAAGATGTGTGATGTGAGAGTGGGGGCTTTTGTCCTTTTGTGGGTAAAAAAGTACTAATCTGGTGACGTCACACGACTTGACACGACTTTTCAAAGCACTTTATCGTTTTCATCTTTTGTTTACATGAAAAAAGAAAAAATACGTGTCCATTATTTTTTGGAAATCTATCTGACGGACTAAATAGATTTTTTTTGGGTGAAATACCCTATTATGAAAAAATCTACGAAACCAAAAGTAAAAGTGATGTACACAAAAACTCATAAAAAGTAAAAAGAATTGAATGCAGTTTGGGTCGTAATAAGAGATAGATTATTTCCAAAATTAATTAAAAGTCACCGTTGGCCACAGCTTCGGGCGAACGATGTACGTGCTCAAAATACTTTCAGACTTCCCTTTTGTTCTGTTATTTCTGTCTGAACACCTAGCTATGTTTGTGTTGCTGGTAAAGCCTTAATATACTGACAGTTTTTCATGCTTTTGCTAGTGTGGGGCAACGTTTTTTTTTAATACAAAAAGTTAAAAAGCCTTTTGTCTGTAAAGCATTTTAGAGTAGACCAAATAATGCTGTAATTAAATCAGGAAGTACCAAAGTATTACAGGTACATTGTTTGTATTTTTTGTAGATTCTTATATATTTGCTTGTTTACGGGATTTAGTTAGACGAAGCTTAGGGTTGTGGAAAATATTTAGGCTAAACTAAAGTGAACCTACGTCGTAAATCCCAAATGTACCCGCTGTCTCTATGTTAAGTAAGAACAATGTTTACGCTACCCTCATTTCTTTTTTTTTTTTTTTGCTTACGTAGATAAACATTTTTTCTGTCGTGCCATAGTGTAAATTTTGGACAAAAGCTATTTATTTTGAATTCTTTAAAACATTTCTAGTTTTGAAACAGCTTGGATCGCAGATAGTCAAGTTCACGGGAAACACCTAGATGAAAGACGCACAGAACCAAGCAGAAAGAGAAGTCCTACCCATCAGTAAATGTTTCCTGGCCGGAACGACGATAGTAATGAAACAGTTATAAAATGTCAACGGGATACTTCAAGTAACTGCTCTTAATTTTTCTACAAAACAATACTTCAAAGAATAGAGTAATTTTCGAGTGTATTGTGAGAATAATTGTAGGTATTATCACAGATTAAAACTAGAACGGTGGCAGAGCGTGACTGGCCATGGTCGGGTGGGCCCAGCCGTTGTGCAGGCGGCAAGCGGCGGGCGTTCAACTACCTAATACGTTCAGGTGCTAGACATAAGCAACCGCACTAGTTTATTATCTTTTTTTTTCGTTAAAAAGATAAAAGAAACCTTTTTCTTTATTGTGGCCTTTTATAAAAATGCAACAGCGAAAGTTGTTTGTAGTTCTTTTTTTGAATAACATTTTCGTTTAGAGCTTTTGTTATTATTACTTTCTTTAAAAATTAAATATTTATAGCGATTCGAATGAGTTATTTCAATTTTAAAAAGTGCCTACGTCATAATATTTCTATATTCAGAAGCTCAAGGTCGGATAGAGGCAATATTTAGGTCGTGAAGCATTGAGAGGCTTTATAGATACGACTAGGAAGAACAAAATTATGCCAATGGGGCGACTGCCATAAGTTAAAGAAGTTTATTGTGTTACTGACGCATTGCTGTAATTCGATGCGTATAAGGGTTGGAAACAGGGTGGATATGTGGCTGGTATAAGTAGGTTATATAGTGATAGTACTATAGGGTTCGGTATCATAAGTACGTTTTGTAATAGGTTTGTGTGAATAGAACTAAAAATTAGAATAATAAACACTTTAAATTGTTAGAGTCCCAATCTATACAAAAAACGGAACCTTAATACGATCACACTTTTGGTCCGTCTGTCGCAGAAGTTTTTCTGAAGATCTATGCAACGAAGGTATTTTTGTTTTGGTAGACGCGCTCGCAGACGAGGAGAAGATGGCGGGGTGACTTAACGACTTTCTCGCCAACTGGCGAGAAGACGCACACCATCGTAAGAAGTCGCAGGAATGGGGGAAGGCCATTACCCAAGAGTGGGACAATACATTCTACATTAAAAAAAACAAGTCTCTTTAACGCACACAACATTTTTTTTCTTTTCAGTTAAAAACAATGTATCAAATAATCCGTTAAAAATAACACCATCTCTTACCGTATGTCATATCAGCTCGACAGAATGTAACACACATAAAATACTGTTTACACAATGACCCAAGTTATATGATTAAAATTTCGTTTCATCCGATATATGTGGGTGATTGTTAGTAACGCAAATTATCGTGATTTATACATAACATCACGCCTGTTATCCTCGAAGGGTTAGGCACAGGTAATCCCATTATTACACCCATATTTTGTCACTTATGTTTAAGTTCCATGTAATAGGGGCCGAGCCTATTACCATCGACCGGGCTTAATTCCAGACTCCGTGGCTGCTAATGAGAAATTTCTGATAGAAAAACCCAACAATACTACCCGATCTGGATATCGAACTTAGGATTTCATGCTAAGCAGTCGTCTTTGCGGCCACTATAGACCAACGAGACAGTGTCCCAGGCTAAAGATTTAAATTTCATTTCGTCCAATTTACGTGGGCGGTACCACAGGCGTTTGCTATAAACGGAAATTATCTTGATTTACAATCAGTACCAATTCAGATTTCACTGTGACTATTATAGACGTAATTGCCCGGGTTTATTGCTCAAATACCAACAAAAACGGATATTCCACCTACCATAATATAAAGGTCAATTTTCCACAGCAAATCACTTCTTGTATGTACACCAAGATTGTGAAGTACCTGTAACAAATAGTGAATGTTATAAATAACTTTGTAATAGATATGCAGTAGTGTCAAGATTCGCAAAACACAATGTGTTTGATTCCGCAAAAACCAGGTCCATAAGTGGATACAAAATGCAGCACTAGTATCCTTATTACAAAAATTCAAATGCAGCATAATCAGCCTATAATGTTCCCACTACTGGAACACAGGCCTCCTCTCTATGAAAAGGAATGGGCAATAATTTAGAACGCAGGCTATGTGAGGATTGGTAGATGCCAATGGATGTCTTCATTTTTGATTCTAGGACAACGGTTTCCTCACGATGCGCGATGTTTTCCTTCACCGTTTGGAGAGCAGTGGCGATGAAACAAATTCTAATCAAATGTATCCCCGACACGTGTTCTCTCTCTACGAGGCATCCTCATGAGATATCTTCATAGGAGGATGGGTAGATGCAAAAAAATCTAATTAGTCAGTCTGATAGATTTTCAAAAAAATATTGAACACATATTTCCCTGTTTCCCAAATTTTTACCTGAAAATGGCACAAAGTATACAGTAAGTAAGTAGTGTGTGTGTGTGTGTGTGTGTGTTGTGTGTCAGTGTGTAAGTATACCAGTGCCACACCAAAAAAAAAAAAAAAAATCACACATATTTTTTCGTTTTTCACGCAAACAAAAACTGAAGACGATACAGTGCTTCAAAAAGTCGTGTGACGTCACAGTTTGATACATATTTTATCAGAAAGTGACATTACAAGAGTTAAATAAAACACATATATTCAATATTTTTCTATAATATCTAACAGATTGACGGATTGACTAAGCAGCTTTTTTACAGCCAGGAAACATACGTATTGTGAATCTCTTTAGATGAAAATAAACAAGACAGTCCCTATTTAAAACAAAACTTCATTTACAGTACATACGGACCTATAAAGTACATACAAGGAAGTAAGCGTGTGCTCAGTCAACCTCGGCAAAATCCAGTGAGCCCATTTACTTGAGTTGACTTCGAACAAATGTCACAGGACGGTGTGCAACTAATACTGAACCGCTTCATGTGTCTTTTGCTACAACATGCTTTAGATGAATGCACAGAATAAAAACACCCAGTACAGAGGTTGCTATATTTTTTTTAATACTTCTGACTGCCTCGACGGTTTAGTGTTTTCCGTGGGTTTTTCAGAAGTAATCAGCAGTAAGAGTAAGTAATGTGCTCGGTTCATGGCAATAGTGTCGCGACCTGTTATATACTTTACTCAATCTTATGTGAGTTACGATTACGTTACGGGTAATTTTACACCCTTTTCTCTCCCCACCAATGCGATATTTTTTTTGTTCTAGACCATACCTGGGAACCTCCTAGTGAGTTTTTCAGGTTATAACTTTACTTAAATTACCTCCATAACCTTTTTACTATTCAAAACATCCATTAGCACAATGTTTTAAGAGTGCTACATTGAGATTTACCGTAAAATGAAATTTTTTACCCAAAAAAAAAAGTCGTTTCCCATCAAACAAAATTGCGTAGGGGTACTTAGTTTGATGTACAGAATGCTTGGTTGACGTATGTGTGAAGGGTTAATTTACACCCTGTAGGTAGGTAGGTACTTCACCTACTCGTAGGTATATGTAACCCTTTAGGGATTGCACACACAATGTTATAATAAATACTGTTATGTACTGTTTGCCAATCGGTAATCGGGCGCGAAGAGTCCGACTCATAATCGAATCGAATTTCAACGTTTATCGGTTTACAACTCAAATGAGCATCCATACGTTTCACCAACCAACCGTGCATTATATTATGTTCAAATTCCAATGATTCCGCATACACAACTTTTAATTATAGTTCGGAGAGGAGAAAATGCAATAAAAAGCGATAATTAACGTTATTTTAATTGCAGTGTCTCGTGGCGTTATTACGAGATATTGAAAGCCGGCAACGATAATGAAAGGGTTATATCAAAGTACTGGAAATGTGACCAATAAGAGTATACTATACATTTATTACCCATGTTTTTCAATAACACATAGAAATGAAACTAACATTACGCCTGTAGCTTGTAATATCAAAAAAAAATGATTATTAAATTAAATACTAAAGGCCCATTGTACCTAAAAAAGAAATTAAAATCGAATAAATGTTATTTGATTTTAATTTAGCAAGCTCGGATTGAGCCTTAATTTCCATACCGCACAAACTTTTTCACCCGACGTAACCGAAATAATTTTGCTCGAACCAATAAATCGTTTCCAAAGACTCGACCACAGAAGTATGTTTTCCAGCAATACTGGTGTGCATCCATTAATATCAATAAAACATGTACACAGTCCGTCGCACGTTTTAATTCCGCTAAAAGCGTGGATCTCATTGTGGTTGGACCGATGATTCGAAAATTTCGGATCACAGTGTCCCCCGTGTTCACCGTTAGACGGGATAGTCCCAGGTGAGTCCTAACGAGTATGGTACTTTGTAGCTTAAAACTCTAGTCATCCTACTGATGCCATAGCCTTTGTAAACTCTTCCGCTATTTCATTTTATTACTGTGTAGGGATTTGAAAGCCAGTGATACTTTTTGTTTTGAGATGTCGTTATTTGAGCTTTGGGGAGAAAAGTTATATTCTGTTATATTAACCTCTAACTTCAAATACGACGTAAAGACTTTTTTGTTTGTCTTCTTCCGAATTTTTATTTGTACAAAAACGTTTTTCACCCCAGAAATATACTATTTGTAGCTAATTCTTACGTGAATCTTTCCCTTCCTTTTCACTGCCGTCTATTTTCGGAGCGGGTCCCACAAAATCGCAAAAAATATTCGCAGTCACAGCACTGTTCAAGCGGATTGGTGCCCGCAATACCTGTCCTTTCGCATCGGTGACTACAACCCTTCTCTACCTGTACTATGTATGTATTTACCTTTTGTTTTTTTTTTTGTTACTTTCTTATAAAGATTCTTTATATAGCGTTTGAGCAGTATCACTTACTCACCTAGAAATAATCGTATAGCTACCCTTTTGACAAGTGTCTAAGTAGTTATGCTGCATCAACCCAATTTATAATAATAGTGTGGGCCAAAAGTGACTACACGAAATATATATAAAATAAACGCTAACAATATCTCCAAAGTTCAACTGAACCAGTTTGTTTTATAGGCAAGTGTGCTCCACCCTGGGCCGCACATTACTTCAATTTAATTCAAATCAAGCGTGTAAAAGCTAAATAAAAAAACTGGCCAAGTCAGACTTACTTACACATGAAGGGTTCCGTTGAGAGATTTTCCATGTAATTTTAGACCATAGACTTCTTATATGTTTTCCTGTAATCTATAAGTGTTGAACTAATTTCTGTATTTTTTTCAGAATTTTAGGCTCGGTTGTTTCGGAGATAAGGGTGGTCGGACAGACGGACAGACGGACAGACACACGAGTGATCCTAAAAGGGTTCCGTTTTTTGCTTTTTTGATACGGAACCCTAAAAACAATCTTATTTACTCAACAAAACAACTTTCGACGAAATAACACGCGTCTCTAAACTACAATATTTCATAAACGCTCATAAAACAGTGGGACCAACACGAAGTTGGAATAGACACTGCAGTGTACGTCCCTATTTCCTTTGTCACCGAAGAGATTTTCCAACGAGTGTCAATTGCTGCGTCGAATGCCTCCCTCTTGATATATCGACGTCACTGGTCTGTCTATGTCTGACGTATACTGTCCTATCTCTCTTTTCATCGCTTTTGCCGCTTCGAAGCAGTCAAAAGAAATGCGTGTTTTTGAAGGGCATGGAATTTACAATGTACATAACGTGTAGGTGTACTGGTTCTGTTTGTTACTCTGACAAGTGATGTTCGATTGTTAACTATGAATTTGATTGCTGTTTGATATGTTATGTACTTTTTTATTTTTACATTGTTTGTAATTATATAATTTTTTATTATTGATTTGTGTCTGTAGTAACTCTAAAATGAACGTACACCTTACTATTGTATCGAGTCTGGTTCTTCTAACCAAAATAACAGACAGAATGTGTTGCTGGGGAGTTTGTTCCGTCACTTCTTCTTTCCAGCTAAACACTAGGAAGTGCCGAAGGGTGGGCGTTTTGGGGGACTGTCTCTTGTAAATAAGTAGAGTAAAGTAAATTTTGACGTTCGAAAAGTGCTGATTATCAGCCTAATTTGAATAAATGACTTTTGATTTTGATTTTGATTTTGATCCGACAAATTGTTGTCAATAATAGTAGCAAGCTTTAGTAGTCCGATGGGTTTAATAGGAACGTTTGCCATGAAAATTGTTATCAAGATCTGTCAATACTTGATCATAAACAGCGTCACTTTCACCGTAGGCAGGACGAACTAGCTATGCAGTAAATTATGGCGTTTAAATTTTTGGTCTGTGTTTAGTAAGCATAATCAGCCACAGTAGGATGTTCCCACTGATGGAGGCACAGGCCTAGAGTCTATGAGTGTTTGGTTATTGATTAGTTTGACAACGCCCTTCCAAGAAATGTAAGCACGAGAAAAAGCAAGTTTCAAAACCTGCGAAATCTCTATCTTTTGCATTTAATTTTTTTTTTTTATATTTTTGTTTTAATTTCCAACAAGTTGTAAAGAAATCAGTTATGATGATAAAATCAACACAAACTTCTATTACAGGAACAGCTGTAAAAACATTCGACACTAAGGTCAGAAATTTAATTCAGAATTGTATACCTACCTTTTATACTTATTAAGACAAAGATTGAAGGTCAAATTAAAGGAGGTTTGATTAGATTCTTTATTAAGTTTTAAAAGGCTGCTAGCCTTTTTTATTTAGTTACATATTAATTAAGGATTTTTGATGAATTAAACAGTTTTTTATTGCTACGTAGGTAACGTCAGATAAAAATTAAGGCAAAATCTGAATATGAGAAGTTTTGAACCCCAAGCAAATCAATGATTTATAGTCATATCACTTCATAACAAATAATGAATTGATAGAGCAAGGTCAGCACCTTGTCATAACACCGTTACAATATAATATATCAATCAACCGAACAATCAGCTGGTTATCAAACTGACATATATCTCATAAAGGTTCCGCCTTAACACAAGGCTTTTCGTCTTCCGCATTCTACAAGGCCTACATTATGGTATATTCGTGACATTATTTTTTAGGTCTCGTGGGGAAACCTTTAAAAGGCGACCGGTCTTTGGGGATAATACCGGGGATTTCTACCACACTAAAACGACCCGGTGGTTACCATCCGCACACATGGTAGGAGGCACCGCTTCCTCGATGTCCTCTGATAATGTAACAAACTTTCATAAGGATTACACATTCATTATTTATCATTAACATAATATTATGGGGTGAAATAAACTACTGATGGACGAAGATCTTAAAGATGACTAAAGATTCTTTGTAATTTTTCGAATCAGGGAACCAAAAGATACTCATATATCCAGTGATATATTAAAACTATAGATACGTTGTCCACCCTCAAAAATGACAACATGAAATGAAGCCATTTGGCCACATCGCGCTTAGTTACGCACAAACCTCTCGCGCGATGCTGTGTTTGTTCTTAATTTAAATCGTGTGTGTAACCTGCGCGAAACATAAAGACAACAGGCATCCCGCTGTACGGTGTCATATATTTTTTTCCCATTCTTTAAGCGTAAAAATAGTTACATAATATATTCGCCGTTTTGAAGCGCCGCCATGTTAGTTCATGACGTGTCTATATATAATACGTCATTGCATATCTCCATATTTCCTAAGAACGATCCAACCCACGAGAAACATAAACACACCACCAAAATTATATTTATTATTAATATTAATTAAGTACCAGATAGATGAATTTTAATTGTGTTATTATAGTCCCGTATCTTGTTACAAAGGTCTGAGCAAACTTTCGGATAACATTATGAGGAGGTTCATAACGGGAGAGTAAACAGAGAGAGTTCGTATAAATTACACTACACGGGACAATATATAACTCACTCCCTCACTTTTACGGTGTATTTAATATTTTATTTTAGAGCGTGGGGGGATGAGCTGCGGTCGTGTGATCTATGTGTTATCATCGGCTCACATATAGAGCACATATGCTTTTGTATGGTGCTAGTGGTGTTTTGAACCAGCGGCAGCGTTAGGAGCATCACACGATGTGTTGACTACCTTTGTACCACCACCTCATGCTTAATTTGTAAACGAAAATATTTAAAAACAGGAACCCCCGATTTTCGAAATGCTTTATTTCAAAGACATGTGACATCTACCAAATCGCACGTGGCCTTCTTGATGGATTATAATAGCCTATTCCCTATCATAGCAAAGGGGTTATTGACTAATTATGCATAATTATGCTTAGGAAACCTAGCTAAATAAATTTTTCACACCCGTATTATCTAGATACATAAAATATTTTGTCCTGAATGACTGACGGAATTAACGCACAGCCTAAACCGCTGATCGCTGAGTCTTGAAACTTGGAGGGTGTGTTCTTTGTATAACGTAAGCATCCGATAAGAAAGGATTTTCTGAAATTCTAAGGGGATGAAAAAGAGGGGCAAAGTTTGTATGTTTGTTTGTTTGTTCGAAGTTGATATCAACACTCCTTATTTACTTTTGATTTAAATGACATTTTATTTTGGCACATGTGTGAAAACTCAATCAACCTACGACAAGGATAGCCTGCACTTTGGGCGAAAAAAAAAAATCAATCAACCTACGTCAAATGAAGTTGTTTTATTTATTGTTGGACAGCAATTTTCTAAGCTGGATACATGCGGGATATTATATTAAAATTGGGAGCCATAATAACATATTGCATCGAATAAGTGACATCCATCGCTCATACGATACATTACAGTGGGTACCCACTTTATTTTTGCTGTGGTGAGGATGAATACTACATTTCCATACCCCAGTGCGATCCTATATGATAGACACCACATAATCTACAGTTAATGTGTGTTGACAATAGGAGAACCGGCATTAGAAGGACAAAGCCCACAGCAGTAGGGGTTGCCTTAGCCGCAAAAGTCTGAAGGCTTACACAATGACCGGCGAGACTACCCCAAAACAAGGCAAGATGTCAATTCCTTAGTACAAGTGGTGTCAAGGAGTGAAGGCTTGGGAAGGACCTTTAAATTATAATAAAGATTGTTATATTTTTTATGAATTTAAACAATTTAATAAACTAGTTTATATGGTTGAACAAAATGAATAACGTACAAAAAAAAAAAAATAAACCTATTAGAACCATTTTAGACTTCTACGCAGACGAAGTCGCGGGCAAAAGCTATAGTACTCTAATATAATACTTCTTTCATCGAAATTGTCGGAGCTGTTTTCGAGAACGTGATTACAAATATGCAATGATGTTCTTTTAATAGTACTTATAGGATTACGAGATATTCATGTTATAAAAATGTCAAAGAAATCTCTTGACCGGTATTATCACCTTTGGCAGGAAGCTTTTATTTGGCGAGTTCCTTCAATGATCAAAAACGCACGTTGTTATATGCGTAGCGAAAATGCAGATCGCAAGGTCGCAGCAACATTTTTATTCCACGTCCATTCTTACAGGTACGTCGTAAAAGTTGGCAGTTGCCCACTAAATTATTATAAATGTCTTCCAATTTATATAAGAGACCTACATGTGAGACAATACGATTGTGTGCCAGTAATATCAGAGTCTGGAAACGTTTTAATGGGAAAAATATGGCGACTTTTACATTGTTTTGCCAGCATAAATAAATAAAAGGTTTTAAATACACAAAATGGGGAAAAATACAATAATTCATAGTTAAATTATTGCTTCGGTTTTATAAAATAAGTAGGTTATTCACACAACTTCGTTCGCTTTAATTCATGACTTGATCACAAGAACAGAATTCAATCTTGATTGGAAATCTTTTTCGGTTGAAGAAGATTTCAAATCAAGATCATAAGAACTTTGTTTTTCTCGAAAACAGTGCATTTTACTTTACGTAGTTTTGTTTTTCGAGATGAAAGGTGGGCTATGTCCGTTTCTGTACACCTGACAAAGTCTAATATGCAATTATTTTTAAAAAAAATCGAATATTTATAATTTTAGCTAGGTTACTACTTATATTAAAACATAATGTCATAGAAAAATAACACAGTAAGTAGTATCAAACGCTTTAGAAAAAACAGTTGCCCCGTAAAATGTTTGGGTACAGTAAAATTGACTGCCAAAAATTCATTTAAAACCCCTTCGGCGCTAGACTCAGGCTGCTGTCAGTTAGGAGGTACAAGCATATATGTACCAAGGTATGTGTGTAGTTTTATAAATGCTCAACGTAGGCAGGGGCCTGCCGTGATTGACAACCACAGTTTGTAAATATAGTGAAACAATATTGAGCTTTTTCAGTAATTGTTAAGAGATTTTGTGGTTGCACTATAATTTTAATTTTTACCACAAATTACCTAAATAGTACGTGTGTAGTTGAAACTATATAATTTTGTTGTATTCGTTTCATTAGTGGGAACATAATAGAATCTATTACGAACTAATTAATCATACATATTACTGAATGTCCTCTCACTAAACCCTTGAACCTATGCTAGCCTAGTACTTTTGCTGTGTTATATTTACACACAACAAATACAGTTTCAGCCAATTCTATTATTGTACGCAAGCCCTTAGTCCCCGTTCTTCACCCAGGTGGACAATCTACATAGGAGAAACACGGGTCCGAGGAAATAGTTTTTTTAAAGATATAAGATGTATAATCGTAACTGTACCTTGGGGGCCGAGAAAAAACTTAAAAATGATAAGTAAACTTTATAAATCCCACTCTCGGCCCCCAGGGGCCGAGTGTGGACTATAGTTAGGGGCCGAGTAGACACTTTAATTATTGGGGGCCGAGGGGCCGAGAGTGGACTAAACGGTATCTTTTATAAAACCCTTTAAAAAATACTGGTTCGTCATCATCAGCCTATAATGTTCCCACTGCTCAGGCCTCCTTTCTAGGAGAGGGTTGGGCTGTAATCCACCACGCAGGCCCAGTGCGGATTGGTAGATGTCACATGTCTTCGAATTTTTTGGTATTAAGACATCCTTCACCCTTTTGAGAGTAGTGGTGATGAAATAAATTACACGAAGTAATGCGCCTGACTGGGTTCGAACCCACGACTCACTGTTCGTAAGTCGGGGCCGCCACCACTGGGCTACCACTGCTTAAAATACTCTCAAAATACTGGTTACCACAGTAAAATTGAGATTTGTTTGTTGAAAGACTAAGAAATAATTTAATTGCAAGGTTTAATTCAACTCGGGGGTCCCGCGATGACCTCCGGCCACCGTAGACGCGGGCCTGTGGACGGTGAGTGATGGGCTAACTCGCCGTCCGTCCGTCTCACGACGAAAACAAGCCGTGTCGACGGCGCGTCCGTGTTCCACGCGCGCCTCAAAGAGATGTCAGCAACATGGGAGGGGCCCGAAAGGACCGACGCCTGTCGGTGCCGCGGGTAGTCCTCTGGTTATCGCGGCCTCGACATAGAGGGCGAAGAAGGAACATGGGTGGTTTTTAGTCAGTAGAAGTCTGACACTCCCTTTCGCTCTGCCCAAGAGCGGGAGGGGTTATTCGATGATTTTACACCCACCAAAAAAAAAAAAAAAAAGGTTTAATTCAACTATTTCGCTTAATACGACAAATGTTAGAAACGCAAGGAATGTGCCGCCCGTTCTATAAACGGAAAACGTTTCTGCCAACTGAATCGCTTGAACTTCAATCGAGCCACATTTACGTTCGTGCTGTAAACACTTGCAGAACTATTTGTAACGTTGGCACTAGCTATTTTATGGTCCCTCCCTTATTCAGTTAATTGAAAACCTATCTGTGCTACAAAGGGGTGAAGGTACATAGAACCGATTCGTTTTCAACCCAACGAACGTTAAATCGGTTTGTGAAAAATATCCGGATCCGATTTTATTTTTGATGTTTAGTGCGTCGCTTAACGACGCAGTGCGCAAAATTTTATGAGTCGGCTGGGTCGCATTTTTTCCCTCCAAAATTTGTTTTAAATCGAAATATCGAACGAGCCATTGAGTGTCACTAAGCGCTTTATATATTATTACGCACATGTGATAGGATTAAATGTAAGATTAACCGTAACAGCAATTAATCTGTATTTACGATTGAATCGTTTATGAATTCATCTTTATACCCAAAATTGATCAACGTATTTATAAAGTGAGTGTTTTACCGAGTCCGATTTCATGTCAATCAAACAAAAAAGTATCGATAAAATCTGAAAACCTTTTAAGCACTGTTTATCAAAATGTATGTATTTCAACGTTAAGCTAAAACAGTGGCACAAATAGTGGACACTTAGGCAGATAAAGTTTCATACTATAGATATGCAAAGTTATATAGGATGGATCAGCAGCGCCCAATATTGCGTTAGGTCAGACAAATTGGGATCAGCCAGTGAATATATTAGGGTTCCCCGTACTATGTGTCGGTCTGTTAATCGTTCCCCGTTATTTATGAACGTTTTAACTGTTTACATAAGCTTACTATAAAATAGTTATGCTAATTTTTGAATGGGGTACAGATTGAACTGATTGCTAACGTGGACTTTTTGACTTTGCCATTGATGTATTTATCAATGAAGACGTAAAGTATTAAAAATATTAGTGAGATATGATTTGTAGCATATAATGTGCCCACTGCAGGGACTCAGGCCTCCTCTCCAGGAGAGGTATGGGCCTATAATCTACCACGCGGGCTTAGTGCAGATTGGTAGATATCACATGTCTTCGAATTTTTTGGTTTTAAGACATGCCAGTTTCCTCACATTGTTTTCCTTCACCGTTTTGAGAGCAGTGGAGATGAAATAAAATACACATAGTAATGCACCTGACGGGGTTCGAACCCACGGCTCGTAATTCGGGGCCACCACTGGGCCACCATTGCTCTCAATTTGTAGCAACTTGTGTTTAATTGAAATGGGATAGTGAATTCTTGACATATCTTATCAACTGTATGAAACAGCTGTGAATAGAACACCATCAGTTATTCTTAGACTGAAATACTTGTATATTTAAAGAAAATCTATCAGACAAGTGAAATATTCTTTCGCTCGACAGCTGAGGTCCATTATAATTATTTCTTCTGTTTAAACAAAGAATAACAGGATTTGCTTACATTTATTCTTACACCACACGCCTTGCAAATAATTATGAGCAATGTAACATTAAATATTATCATCAGACACACTAGAAGTTAGCTGCTAGACATACTTCTGTCTTCTTCTTTATGGGGTTCAGGTTTCCGCACTTAGTCCTTGAAGTGGACCATTGTGCGTGAGCCATGGTGGCCGATTACTCCAACCAGCCCACCTCCCTCCAGAAGCAGATCAGACTTCCCGGTCTCCTCAGGGCATCCGCAAGGGATCTTGGTGTACCAAGGGTCTCCTCACGAATCTTGGTAACGCCTGTACACTCAAGGAGCACATGCGCCACCGTTTCCTCTGCCTCCATGCATGCTCTGCATAGGGGGCTGTCAGTGATACCTAGGTTGTGGAAGTGTTTATTTAATGAACAGTGTCCAGTGATGGTCCCCGCCACCAGACGCAGGCTGTCTCTGTCCAGGCGCAGAAGGCGCCTGGTCAGCTTTGTATCCAGGGATGGCATAGCATCCTTGGATTGCCTACATCCTGGTGTCAAGGTCCACCGTTCCTCCGCTTGTATGCGAGTGTGGTCTTTTAACCAGCTTCTCAGCTGCTTGAAAGGGATGGGCACAATGGGTTCGGGTCCGTACGGTTTTGTGCTGGATCCTCTTCTGGCAAGTTCGTCAGCCGCATCGTTTCCAAGTGATCCACTGTGACCTCTTATCCATTGTAGTGTTACCGTGTTGTGATTTAGTACCGTGATACGTTCTAGTGCCTTGTGGCATTCTAGTATCAGTCTCGACGTGATCTGATTGCTCTTTAGGGATTGAAGGACTAAGGCGCTGTCGGAGAGTATTCGAATATTAGTATCCGTAACCTCCCTGGCCTCTATCGCGTGTGCCGCTTGGATAATACCTACACACTCTGCTTGATAAACTGAGTTGAGCGTTCCAAGTGGTTTGGATATCTTAATGTTTAGGTCGTCGGAGAACACCCCGACGCCTGTCCCATCTTCGGTTTTTGATCCATCAGTGTAAATCCTTAGCTCTCTTGTACCTGAGTAGTCACACCACTCCTCTATGAGCTCTATGTTGTAGTGTTTTTGGAAGCAGTAGGTCTTCAGGGTTCTGTCGATGGGTGATGCCATCAACGGTTGTTCTTTGATTGCACCTTCTTTGATGCGTGTGTGTTTGATTCTAGAATCATTTCTTAGGGTGCCGGATGCTTCAAGTCTGAAGGTCGCTATGGCCGCTTCCTCTCTTACGACGAGGTGTAGGGGAGGTAGGCCCAGCATCACCTGTAAGGCGGCAGTGGGGGAAGTTCTCATGCTGCCGGTGATTGCTACGCAGGCAAATCTTTGTAGTTTCTCGAGGTCTTTTTGGGTTGTACTTAGGTTGGTCCTGGGCCACCAAACCAAAGACCCGTATGTAATGATTGGTCGGATAACTGTGGTGTATAGCCAGTAGGTGATTTTGGGACTTATGCCCCAATTTCTCCCGAGGAGTCTGTTGCATTGCCATAGGGCTATACTGGCTTTCGTGATGATGTAATCAGTGTGTTTTGCCCAGTTCAGCTGTTTGTCCAAAAATATACCCAGGTATTTGGTTTCAGTCGATAGGCTTAGGGTTGTCCCAAAGAAGCTTGGCAAATGTAACGTTGCTAGCTTCCTTTTCTTTGTGAAGAGAACGAGTTCCGTTTTGGTAGGGTTCACTGCTAGTTTGTACTCCTTGCGCCAGTCTTCTACTATTCTTAGGGCTTGGTGCATAAGGTTGCATAGCGTGTTTTCGTGTGTGCCGTTTATTATTATGTTCAGATCATCAGCATAGCCTACCGTGTAGTAGCCTCTGCTATTAAGGCGTTTGATGAGGCTGTCTACTACGAGGTTCCATAATAGCGGCGAGAGGACACCGCCTTGGGGGCAGCCCTTCGCCACTATTGCTCTAGTGGTGCCGTTTACCGTAACTTAAACGGCTCTCAGTCTGAGCATGTTTGTGATCCATCCTCGCAGGGTCGAGTCTACACCGTGTTTCTCGAGGGCTGCGTTGATGCTGTGGAAGATGGTTTTGTCAAAAGCGCCTTCTATGTCAATGAAGACAGCTAGTGAAGAGCATTTGTGGTCCACTGCACATTCGATCTTGGAGATTACACTATGCAGCGCAGATTCTGTTGATTTGCCTGTCGAATACGCGTGTTGTTGTTTGTGAAGTGGCCGCTCCCGGAGAATGTCTGAATCCGTCCCGAATGTGTCGATCACAGAGTCTCTCGAGGGTTTTCAGTAGAAAAGATGTTAGGCTTATTGGCCTATACGCCTTGGGTTGTGTGTAGTCTGGTTTGCCATACTTCTGTCATTTGAAAGTTAATTGTTAAACTGCTAGAATAATATAAAAATCATACTGTTTATTATTTCTTTCGAAATAACACACCTGTTACCCATCTTGTGTGGTCATCAAAATGCTATTATGATCTAAGCTAATATTATCTACAATTTCCAATCATCATTACTCGTATCACTATCACTACATATTACAACATACATACACGCCAGACAATAACCCTCCTTTTGAGCTTTTCCACAGTCGGGTAAAAACGAGGTCCTCCGCTGCGGCTGTCTGTTCGCGTTTCTCAAAAACTACTACACCGATTTTCATGCTGTTTTCACCAATGGATAGAGGAAGGTTTTATAATATAATTTGAATAACTAACTGACAGAAACCCAGGGTGAAGACGCGGGCATCAGTTAGGTAAAAAAAAAACTCAGTTTTCAAAAACAACACTAAAGTTATGGTTCAAATTACTAATCCTACATTTTATTCCCTTGAAACTAAGAAGTGAAGTTTATAATAACTGAATAATTTAAGTCTACGATGAACATCGAACTACTCCATCAGGGAACTACTAAATATTATCTTAGTCGGGCTTTGATGTTTTGTAGAATATTAGATTTCCGAGGATACGGAAGACTTTGAGAATATTCCGTAACACACGGTGCGAACAGGCCACATTCACCACAAACTTGAGCAGTTAGACGCAAGTACATCTAGTGTTATGGAAGCTCTTCATATCATACTGTCAATTGTTCATTGTTCATTCATTTTGTGAGAAGAGAGTTACATGTAGGTACCTATGCAGGAACAAAGTTGTAATCTTACAAAAGCCTGCGCAGCGTTATAACGAGTTTTCCCTCCAACCGTGGGGGCTGCTAATTTAAACTTATGATAGGTTTGCAGTAATTCGCTTCAAGTTTTACCGTAACATCCATCACAAAAATTAATTATGTACCTACTTCGAGTGAACGTTAACAAGTCACTCGTGTGTATTCATTATGCGAAACATGAAACTTTTGTTCCTTTTTTTTCGTCACTTCCTTTGCATAAAGTGGGTTGTACACATAAATTGTAGGGTAGGGACAAATTGCGTTCCGCCAGTAATGTATTCCGCTCAGTATTGCCTCGCACACGTATGTTTCAGCTGAGTTCTACATAATGAAACTTTCAAGTGATTCTCACTCTTATTTTGCTTTAATCAGTTCGAATTAAGATGCAATTTGTCACAGCTGTAGGCAGTTCAAGTCGACGGCGCTGAAGTCTTGGCTTATTAAATCCGCACTTTCCTCGAAAACTGTTTAGCGTTTGATGTATTTCAGTATTTACGTTTGTATTTTGTTCGAATGAATATTTCGAGAACGAATTGTCTTTCCCGACAATCCGATTAACTTGTTCAACACGTTGGAGGAATTCCCAAGGTATTTTCGAATGGAAAGAATGCAGAGCTGTGTTGTTATTTAACTTGATCATTTCGTTCGTTTTATTTCCTGATCCCGTAATCGGGTAACGTAATAAAATTAACACAACTGAGCGGTTTAAAGGAGCTCTAGAAACAACTGTACCAAGACACATTACAGATTATTTGGCATATTGCAAAGTGACTGTCAACACACTGAGGGGTCTTATGACTGACCCCCTCGGTTCGTTTTGGTAGGTACATCACAGACCCTCAACGCCATCTATAGAAACAAACTAGTCTCTCTGTGTCCCCACCACAACCCCAAATCTCATGCATATTCCATGCCAGATCTCCTCAAAAGATATTAATCTAGCCTTCCAAAGATCGGCTTTCTACTATAGTTTTAAGGGGTCCTTAAACAGTACATAAATCAAAGCGATATGTCGACGTAATGCCCTGTTTCATCGGGCTGTGCTCCCGTGAAATATGACCACCGTTATTATCTGCTTGCGTGGTGTACAACGGCAGCTTATCTTAGGAAACTTCTAGAACATCTTGGTTGTTTATGTTTAAGTTAGCAAGTCTTTGTGGAGAAAACCTCGAGGTATTTTAGTACGGGAAGGAAAACATTTATGAAACATTTTGCTTTAACGCGTATCTAACAGAATCTGGGCAGTTTAGTGCGGTATTCTGGCAAGACATTTCTCGTGAGTTTTGTCTTATATAGCTCATACGAAACTTGGCTAAATCCGTGATATATTATGTCTTGTGTTGTAGTGCGTGCTTTTCTTGCTACCTGTTAGATTGTGCAGTATTGTGCACTAGTTTAGTTATTTGTTTTCATGAAAAAATGTTTACTTCATGGCAGAAGTCACTAAGTTATGGCTAAACAAAATTAATTAGTTCGTCACATTGATTTCCAAAAAATTTTAGACACGTATTTTTTCTTTTTCACGTCATCATTCATCATCATTCTCCTGCCCTTATCCCAATTTATTTGGGGTCGGCGCAACATGTCTTTTTCACGTAAACAATAAATAAAAACGATGACACATGTCGTGAGCCACTCCTATTTAAGATCTTGCATGCATGTTTTATTTTTAATTCTGTATGTAAACACATGTTTGAGCTAATAAATCTCTCTTATCTCTTATCTCTCTTAGTGCTTCGAATAGTCGCGCGACGTCACAGTTTGGTACATTTTTTACCAGAAAGTGACGTCACCAGCCCCCACTCACGATCTTTGACACGTTTTATTTTCGTAAAAAAATATTAATTTGATTAAACAAGTCAAGTCAAGTCAATTCAAAATTATTTATTTGCAACAAATGTGTATTTGCAAAAAACAAATATCACGTATCCAATATTTTTCGATAATCTAACAGACAGACTAAACAGGTAATCATATTTTTTTAGTCAGTCAACTACCCTATTGCATCAATGCTAAGTAGTTCGTTTTTAGCAATAAATAAAATTTTATCTAGATAAAATTCAGCTCGTGACAAAAAATAAGAAATATTACACCTACACAACATCAATTCCGTCCCAATATTGCAGAGCAGAGGTGTGTCAAACCGGCTGTAACCGCCACCGCAGTGTATCGGAGTGAAAGACGTCCACTGCAACGTAACAACCAGTCACTAGCTCTTCGTCTACCTTGCTAATACCATTTTCGATAGCTTTCGTAGCACAGAGAAGTGAAGCAAATTCTAGATGCTCACCTATACCTATGCAAGTTTGTTTCGCAAACGGTTATTAACTTAGGTGTGAGTTCTCAAAGTAACAGAAAATCGTGTGTGTAGCTTGCTTAAAAACAGATTATACTGTATTAAAAGAGTCTTCTAGTCAAATTTATTCTTTTTCTCTTTTCTAAAAAAATTTATAAATTCATTTCTTTGCATTTTTTAAGGATTGGAATTCATCAAAAAAATTCCTCCCGTGCCGAGAAGAAGGGAGTGTGAGACTTTTGCTGACTAAAACACATTTGTGTTCCTCCAAATGCCCATTGCGTTCCAGGGGCGCAGTGACCATTTCGATCTAATTTTGCAACTCTGGTAGACTTCATTGCCTCCATTGTCTACTTTCTAAAGTTAAAAACTTACGATGTCGAAACAACATAAGTAGAAACATAAGTAGAAACGATGACTTTATTTGTGACTGTCGCCAGACTACATAATACCACGGCAGTGTTTTGTTTCGCAAAACAATGAAACAAAATCTAAATATCACCTAATTAAAACTGAAAGGAACTTGACGTCAAAACAAGCAAACAGTTCAGTCATCTAAAGTGCCTGTTAATGGAAGAGAAAAAACTATTTAACCATTGAATGTGGAGTTTTTATTGTTCGGCAAGGACGGCCGGCGGGTGGACTTTTAATTAAAGGCCCCTTCACATTCTCTATTATGCAGGACATTTTTACAACCCCAGCTACATATTGTGCTGCCACGGACACTTTGACTGAATGCCACATGCATATATTGAGTTCCCCACAGAACCTTCAAACTATTCTGAACTCTAAACTTTTCTGAATAATGATCAGTTTTGTTTGTTACCGTGTTGATTGATGGGTTAATCATGTTTGTTGAAGAAAACATGTTGTATGTTATAATTGGATAATCACAACTCATTGATTATGTAGTCAATAGTTACGTTTTTCAAGACTATTTAGCTCTTTATTATTTATAAGTGTGTCGGAACGCGTGGTTTACCATAACACAGTGATGATTGATTTCTTGATTAATCGATTAGGCATATTTATTAATTTCCTGCGACTGCTGAACTCAATATGTGAATGATTGACGTATTACCTAATTACTTACACGGCTGACATGGAGATTATCGAAGATATATTTTATTTTAGTAGAGATGGCTGCTCGATCAAGAATTTAAGCTTGAGGTTTTAATTGTGAGCCAATGTCAGTTTTTTCAAAGTGTATAGGAATATAATGTTTAACTGAACGAGGTGCATCGAATACGATCTACCTTCTTCTCCTGGCAAACGGCATTTTTCCGCTAATATCCTAATTTAAAAAACTGAAACTTTTTGGGTTAGCTTTGCAAGCTTTGTTGTATATTCATCTACTCCATAACAACAGGAGAGCTGGAAAAAGTAATCGAACTCAAACAAGTATCTTGCAATTGACATCATAATCTCACGCTTGTAACCCCCGAAAGGTTAGGTAGATATGCACGTAATACACCCACATTTCAAATTTTATGGTTCAGTTCCATGTGACTGAGAAGGTTAGAAGAAGACATGCTGCGCCGACCCCAAATGAACTGGGATAAGGGCATGAGAATGATGATGATGATGACGATGATGATGATGATGATGATGATGATGATGATGATGTGGCTATGTTATTTTTAATTAATAAATAATAATCATTCTGTTTCAGACATTTTAAAAATTCATAGAGTGTTTGAACAGCAATCTAACTAAACTACAAACGAATTTAATGACTTTATTAATAATAAAACAACGTCAAGGTATAAATCGATCAAATAGAAAATATTTCATATAATATTTTAAAAATCGACCCACTAGTAACATAAGAGCTCTCCTTTTACGTTGGCTTAGAGTTTTACGACAATTAGTAACGGCTGCTGCTATTGACAGCCCCTGTCTCCCCCTCCACAGATTTAAGCTTTGATTGAATGAGTTTTGATTGAAAAAACTTTTACACGAGGGGATTTAGGTCCCAACAGGATACAGGATGTTTCCATTTCACATTGGGAAGGTAAGTACGAAACTATTGGCGCTAGTGTAGCTAGTTCCAAACAACAGTCATTGGTTGAAAATCAGTTAATGATTATTTAGATTTCAAAACAGCGTGACCTCGTTGGTCAGAATTGAAACAGTTACTCGCCACGTCAACAATAAGCTGCACGCTCCAGGATACCAAAAAGGCAAAAGATGGAGCTGTCCAGGTTACTACGTACTGGTCATAATCGAAGTCATCGATTTAATAAAAAAAGTAGTTAAGAAACTAAAAAACCTACCAAACTTTCAGTCTTTTTAGTCGGGTTTTTTAGTTTCTTAACTACTTATTTTATTTCTAATTTTTTAGTTCTTTAGTGTTTGTTCTTTCGTTGGTCGCGTAAAATACTTCGCAGATGATTTAACTTTTGTGTTTGTTTATAGAATTTTGGACTTTGAATTTATTTTAATCATATAGGTGTTATATATTTTTGTAATCTCCTTCTAAAACCCTTCATTTTGATACCCTACTTGATGGTAATGGACGATTTGGCCCCCAGAACCAGCAATCATCTTTGTTTTTTAATTTTAATGTAGCCAGTGACACTTGCGCCATCAAGACGAATCTAACGACGTATATTTCATTCAAATCCCTTTATCCGTTTAGGAGTTACGAGGGCACAAAGAAACGGACATACATACATACATACTTACATACATACACGCCAAACACATAACCCTCCTTTTGGGCTTTGCCGCAGTCGGGTAAAAAGAAGAAGAGCATTTAGCTTTTACAGGACTTCCTTTATTGAAGAAGTAAGCAGCAATTTATGCAGGTTATAAGAAATTAGTAATTGAAGGCTTCGATAAACTGCAAATAAGTGTTAAGTCATTAATAACATAGTATAAATAAGTTGAGGGGCCCGAAAGGGCCGACGCCTGTCGGGGCCGCGGGTAGTCCAACGGTTATCGCGGCCTCGACATAGAGGGCGAAGAAGGAACATGGGTGGTTTTTAGTCAGTAGAAGTCTGACACTCCCTTTCGCTCTGCCCAAGAGCGGGAGGGGTTATTCGATGATTTTACACCCACCAAAAAAAAAAAAAAAAAAAAGTATAAATAAGTTCGTCATTTTTTATTCTGGTTCTTGTTGGAAACATTTTTTGTCGATGAAAGTTTTTTTTATAAACACTATTATTTGTTTTGAAACTTTCATTGAATTTTCTTAAGGCACTACCTACACAAAAAGAAGTAACTAACAAACTTTCATGATTCGTAGTATTTCTTATATCACGTAACAAAAGTATGTTCAAGATAATAATTTTATTTATTTAGGATCTTTATCAAAGGAAATACGTAAGATATGGCACATGCATGACATACACAATCGTTAAACAAATGCTGGCTATAAAGTTGAGATCTAAACATGAAATGATTGAAAACTTTAAACTTTAGGTAGGTACACTCATGTGTGTGTGAGGATCGCAGGAGGCAATGTGAGATCATTACGATTCATTTGGTTCCAGATATTTCAGAGGGCTGAATGACGAATGTTAAACGTACCTAACGAAAGACCTAGGAAGTCCTTTAAGGCTTTGCCAGATAATTAAAAACATTTTCAGTTGGAATACCATAAGACCACTGGTCTGTGACCATGTGTTCTCTAGCTACTTTGCTGTAGGAAACCCGCTCCTGTGTGTTCACGCAGATGTAAACAGGAATGTCAATCACGTTACGAAAGCAAGCGTAGCTACTGAAAGTGCCGCACATGGATCAGGAAATAAATGCTAACCATAACGATAACTTGCAAGTGTTAAATGTATATTGTGCTAAAAAGAAGTTATTCGTATGTGATGTTTTATACTTACCTATTATAATAAATTTGAAGTAAGAGGGTTTCAATTTAAAAAAAAAAATGTCTAGACGACGCGAGGTATAAAAAGATTACTTGATATGGGTGTAATGTGATGATCCTAGACCTCCAACACAGGCCTAGCCCAGTCATTCAATTTTTAAAATAAACCTTATCTTCAGTAAAGGACCTATTTACCTACCTACATAAATGTTATAGACAATGACAGTCGGTGCAAAACGGTTGGATAAAGCAAAATCCTATCTGTTACGCTCTCAAAGATTTCACCGACTAAGGATTAGTATAAATTGAGTAAGGTTTGGAAGACCTGGTGTAAGTACGCCGGGAACTCGGCTACCCTTTTTAATCATTACCTACTATCCTACTATCTTTCCGTCCCGCTAGCCCGCTCCTGAAAAACCTTCGGATTTAGACAATTCAACCTCTATGTTATGATGAAAAGGGTTCCGCTAGCCAACGCTTTTCTGACAACTGAGAATAATTCCAGAATTTCATGAGTGATGGCCACTATCGATACCAGATTCGGGGCTCGACGATCTTTTACAAAAACACACAGAAGTTTCCCTTTTCCCGGAAAAATCTATCCAATTTAATGGAGCCCAACAACTAATATAAATTAAATTGTAAAGTAAATCGGTCAAGATGGGTAACGATAAGTTAATTAAATACATTAACTCCGAAGATGGAAGGAGTTCGTTTAAAAATCATTTGAGTAGCACCGAATTACATTAAAAAATATTTTAAAAAGTAGGTATTGTTACCACCGCGGGAAGCCAGGACAGCGCTCGGTCGCTCCCTGAACAAATTGAGCATTACGCCAAATGCCTCCGGTAATTTCAAGCTTCACTCCAAATTTACTACGTAAGCTGGTAAGAAATTTAATCTTGAAATAATTTCGAAATTTTGTTGAAACAATGACACGACATCAGCTCTAAATCAAAGATGAGTTGCGTTATGTGAAATGGGTGATTTGCCTGTGTGGGGAAAGTTCTTTTCAGTTTTAATTAATAGCAGAAATCACTTGATATTCGTCACCTTAAAATATGGTTTAAAATAAAAACTGGCCAAGTTCAAGTCGGACTTGCACATGAAGGGTTCCGTACCATTGTAGTAGATATTATTAAGATATTTTTCATGGTTTTTAGCACCATATACTTCTAATAGGTTTTCCTGTAATCTATAAGTGTTTCTAGCGAAGGAGGTGGCGGAACGCGAGTGGGAGAGAACCTCTCGTCGGAGCCGCCGCGGGAGGCGTTCCGGGCGTCGGGGGCCACGTGATGGCTTCCGACCAGCGTAGACGCGGGCCTGTGGACGGTGAGTGATGGGCTAGCTCGCCGTGCGTCGTCTGATGACGACGGTAGGTAGTGTCGACGACGCGTACGTGTTCCATGGGAGGGGCCCGCAAGGGCCGACGCCTGTCGGGGCTGCGGGTTGTTCACAAGTTACCGCGGCCTCGAAATATAGGGCTAAGAAAGAACATAGGTGGTTTTTAGTCAGTAGAAGTCTGACACTCCCTTTCCCTCTGCCCAAGAGCGGGAGGGGTTATTTGATGATTTTCAACACGCCAAAAAAAAATGTACGGAACTCTAATAACACCAAATATATCCGTATTTAATAAGACATTGTTTATTCATTTACCTAACACGCACTTCCTAATTTAGTCAATCGCTTTCTATCATCAGCTGCCAAGCCTTTTCTAACCTGATGCAGCTGAATACCCGTGTTTTGCATGCAGTGACTAACCTCCGCAACCCAATTAGTATTGGATAATATCATACACCGTGGTTAGACTGGTTTTCAGGCAATCAGGCCACTGACTACCTGTAACGACTGTCAGTTCTTCAAATGTCAGCCTGCACCAACAACTTAACGTGCTTTCCGAGGCACGGAGGAAACTCAGTACCTACATAATGGGTGGTCACCCATCCACGGACTAACCCAGGCAAGCTCTGCTCAACCAGAAGATCAACTCGAGTGTCTGCTATTATTCAGCAATGAGCTCCACAGTCAAACCAAGTTTCTAATTAAAGGAAAATTTAATTACTGCCAGTCGGCAATGCTACAAAAGCCTACAAATATCTAGTTTGCAGCTAACGGGTTGCGGTAGAATATTTTAATGAGCTTACGAGAGCTGTTATCGCTCGCAGATAGTTCAATACCCATAGACCAAATGCAGTTATAATGAATGCATGAAGTATCTCTGGAGTCTGGTTCCACATGGCTTTGATGAATGGTCGACCGCACGTGATCTCCTTGAACATCGAACGAAAATCGTGTTTGCGATGAAATTAAACTGTTTTCAATATTGAATTGTTACATACATTTTGATCTATCGATGAGTAGCTATACTTCATGTTTGTAGACAAGGGGGTATTTATTTTTAGAAATCCACTTTTTCTTTCGAATTTTGAGTTCTATCTAATCTGGGGACCTAAAATGACCGCTTTAGCAGAATCATAATAGGAAAACAATATGAATTGCGTTAGCATTCGTAAAATGGTCACAAACTTAGTGAAAATTCATAAAATTCTCTGTGACCATTATTTTTAATAATTTAAACGTGATTGATATTATTATTCTATTATGATTCTGCTACAGCGGCCATCGCAGGCACCCAGATGAGATTAACTCTAATTTTAAAAGAGAAAAGTGAATTTATAAGATGCAATTAAATTGAGAGTTTAAGTACCGATCAATAGCTGATAATCTTGGAAATAATAATAATCATATTTGTTCACCGCTAAGGTTCAAAAAGCGTTGGTAATGAAAGGAAAGTAATAAAGGTTAGCTCTTTGAAAACCAATCGGTTTTTCTTGCAACTCTGAATTGAACAGATTTCTTAGAAACCTAAAACTATAGAAAACTGATCAGACTGTAATAACCGATAAAAGCGTTTAACTAAAGTTTACGATTTTAGGATAGTATATTTTAAATCAATATGAAATTCCTTGAAAAAATAACATACATAAATTCACCGTTTTCCCATAATGAGGACAGGAACGAAAGAACGCCACCTGCTACGATTCTTTCATGCTCCTTTTGCCATTTCAACGTTTATGCATCTCATCGATCTGCCATACATCTCTGGTCCTCAATCATAAAACAGTTTTGTATGAAAATAATAGGTTTCTAATACTGTAAATGCCTTTGCGTGTATTAATCCATTTGACTCTTTGACACCTTCTTATATACTTAACAATTTATACACTCAAAACTAAAGAGTAGTAGTATTCACTCTTTACTTTCAAAGAAATTGAAAAGCATAAAAGCTAAATTAAAAGAAAGCTAAAAGTCAGAAGAACTGGAGCTAAAAATACATTATTGAGTACCTATTACAAATAGTTTTGTTATTATAAAACCAAGTAAGAACATACTTAAGTTGAACCTTAAACTTTTCACTTAAAGAGGTATGTACAGTCACGAGCAAAAATATGTACACATGCCAAAGTAAAAGAAATAAATATTGCAACATTCAGGTAAGGCCTACTTTTTTTGCCAGCGTGGATGGCGGTTAACTTGACAAATTATAACTTTAAAAACTTCCTCGAGAACCACTCTATCTATTGGTGAAAACGGCATGAAAATCTGTGCAGTTGTTGAGTTTAATGTGAACAGGCAGACAGAGGCGGTGCAGGACTTTGTTTTATAATATGTAAAGATAGTGATGGGTTCAAAAGTATTAGTATCGTTACGTAACATGAAAATTAAATGAGGCAAAAATGGCTTAGAAACATTGCTAAGTGTGTACGTATTCGTGCTGTTGACTGTACATCATGGCAAGTATTCTTACTCCATACACTTTGGTGCATCGTTGAGTAATTCAAAATTTCACTTAACTCTCGTCGAACGAGCACTGAATTTATGAATGGAAAAGTTTCATAATGTGCTCTTATGAACTTTGAAGTTTAGTGGCTTTTAATTTTGTTAGCGTAATAATAAACTTTGCAAAAATAATATAGAATGTGGATTTGCGAACATTTTTTTGTTCTGACACTGAATCATTTAGACTGGTGATTAGTAATAGCAATCGCGACTGCTGAGTATGAGTTCCTGGTTAGATCCCGGGTTTGGCAAATTGTTATTAAGTTTTTCCATCAGATACTTCTCAGTAGCAGCCACGGAGTCTGGATTTGTGCCCGATTGATGTTAATAGGCTCGCCTCCTATTACATGGGACTTGAACATAACTGGGTAAAAGTGGGTTTACCTACGATTAGATTCCCATCACGGATTACAGGCGTAGTGTTACGTTAAGTTTTTTATTCTAGGCACTAAAACTGCACTTTGTCTATTAAATTCCTTTGAACTCTGAAAATCGTTAATTGTCAAAAACAAGACATGAGTTTTAAATTATATAACAATCATAAATTAAGTTTAGAACGCTGCAATCGAGAATAACCACACGACTCAATTTAGTTAAATGCGCCAATAGCAAGCTATTAATAAATAACCAGCATAGCAGTTAGCACATGCAAATCAGACATTTACTGAACCCTATTACCGTCAACATAACCGAAGCATCCTAGTTACACCTCTGTCCTCCTGGGAATTATCCTGGGGAATACTAAATCATGTATACAGGATCTGGGATCCTTCGTAAGCTAACAAGGAGGCTCACAATACCCGGGTGACAAGGTTTATGACTAACCAGTCCTGTAGAATATTCTCAGGTAGTAAGGTACATTGTAATGTACCCTTAGCCTAAGTGGACCATGACACTGGGTGGTCGTAAAGTAGTTATGTAATAAAGTATTACTTTGTTAGTTACATGATAGTGCCCGAAATATAATCCTTCCATCTTTTCGGAACATGTAAAACCATTTTAATAATTTGGCAAGTTTAAGCCATAATTTTAGTGGTCGTAAAATAAAGTCTTTGCTTCTTAAATGTCGTTGGTTAAAAAAGAGACTATAACTGAATGCTGTTGATAACTTAATTATAATCTTTGGTGAAGGTGTTTTCCACAGTTGAATGGAGGCCTAAAATGGTCATTTTAGCAGAATCATAATAGGATTATGCATAATAAGAATCACATTAAAACTTTTATAATGGTCACGCCGCGATTAATATTATGTTTTGTCATTTTGTAACCATTTTACGAATTCTTACGTAATTCACATTATTATCCCATTATGTTTCTGCTATAGACGCCATTTTAGACCCCCTGTTGAAAAGTACCCTTTTTCGTAACAACATTTATAATGTTAACCATTTATTTCACTCAAATCTTTTTGGGTCTAACAAAACAAGGAGTATTTTCGTTGTCATATATAAATGCAAAGTTCCAGCCTCTATTTAACCCAGCTTTGAATTCATCAAGCGGAAACCGGCCGACGATTTACCGAAATTGCAAATATTTCCATTACAAATCTAAATGCTATTAAACTATGTCAACTACGCAGATATTATTTCAGTGAGGGATCTGTTCTACCTGATTTGGTACTTGCCATCCAATTGATATTCAGCAAGCCCAATTGAATAATCTCGATGGAGTTACAGTGAGGGTAACCTTATAATTTAATTCGTCGGTTCACTTACCTACTGCTGTTACATTGGTAGAATTGCTTACATAACTAAATTTAGGTTAGTTCCTCCCATAGTAACTTGTAAGTTAAGTTACTTAGAGTGGTTTTGGATATGCATTGAGACATGACTATCTATATGTTAAAACATTGATATAGGGACCCATGTCTGATATCATTTTCAAATGCCAACATTTCAGAGTATCTAGAATGAACATAATATTGTTACATTCAGGGGTTTTGAGTTTCCGAAGATACACGTCAAAAGCACAAGATTGAAATGGTAACATCACATGTTGTAAGCTGTTTACTCTTTACGTTACCATTTTGTTATGTTTTTCATAAAATACGACTGAGAAAACTTCTTGCATGTTTCGGTTACCGAAAGATAAATTGCTTAATATTTATCTATCGACTGCCAACATAAAGCCTATCGAAAAACACACAGTATCAGAAGTTGTCAGCCGTCAAATGACTTCAAAGGCACGTATCGGCCAAAAAAACGACATATCTAGTACAGTGCGAGATTCTCAAGTCCTTTGATCGTCAATAACACGTCTTGTGTATTTACGAACATCTAGAGCCACCTATGTTTACGTATAGGTGTGCCAAAATAAATCAAATTTACATTCCCGTGTGGAGATGCGAACAAACATTGCTCGTATAGACATTAAGGCTGTTCGGCGAAGGGTAACTTGTTCGTTTACAATCTCTTTGATAAACTTGTTCCAGGAACTTGGCTAGCTTCTCTCACGGTTGCAAACTTGCACTCACCGTGCAGCTTAATTGAATTGTCCAGAAGTCAATTTGATTCTTAACTGTAGAGTTTCGGTATTTCTATGAAGGGTGCTGCTATGCCGCGTTAGTTGTGTGCGCGGCGCTTTTGAAGTTCGGTAATGAAGGGGGTGCTTGCTGCAGCGTTACCTCGCTGTGGATGCGTGATTTTGTTTTGGAAACTACGTGAATGGCACGGAAGCTTATTTTGAGCGTTTAGCAGAAAAATAAGACATCATTCTGGCCAATTAGCTCATGCTTGTGTGTGCATTATTTTAACAACACGGCGTAAATGTAATGCGTTTTGATATCCAGAGCGTGATAATACTAAGTGGTTGCAAGTGCGACTGCAACGCATGAGGTCCTCGGTTCGATTCCCAGGGCGGGAATTTCCATCAGGAATTTCTCGGTAGCCGTCACAGAGTTTTAATTTGTGCCCGGTTGATGGCAATATGCCATGCCTCTTAATACATGGTACTTATACTTAACTGGCTAACTGCGGTACTCAGAGATATTTAATGATTACTTAAGCCATCACCTAGTGTTATGTATGTGTGCGTGCGGCACACACCCGCCATGTTATTTTATGAATATACGCCAGTACGCTAACAGCAAGCAGTCCTTTCACTTGTCCCCATCCTACGTATCTATCAGTGGCGACGAGTACCTACGTTATAATAAAATAAAAATAAAAAGCAGTAACGGAAAATGTCCGGTGCAATATTCGGGATTTTGTCATCGTTTGACCATAATACCCAGTCTTGGGAAACGTACAAGGCTCGGATTTCACAGTGGTTCATCGCGAATGACATAAACCAAACTAAAGATGCGGCGGGATCAAAGCGACGAGCGATTCTACTTAGCGCGCTCAGCGATGGCACGTACAAATTGACAGCTGACCTCGCTCTGCCAAAACAGCTGCAGGACGTGCCATACGAAGATATCGTCGGATTGCTGGACGAACACTTCACTCCGAAGCGCTGTGGGTTCAGCGAGCGGTTCAAGTTTTATGCAGCAACGCAACAGACGGAAGAAACGTATAGTCAGTGGGCAGCGCGCCTCCGCGGGTTGTCAGCGCACTGCGGTTTCACTAACGTGGGCGAAGCTCTCCGAGACAGATTCGTCATGGGAATGAGTTCTGGCCCTGAGAGGGATAAGCTCTTCGCACAGGACCTTAAGGACCTGACTCTGGCCAAGGCCGTGGAGTTGGCGGAGAGTATACATTGCGCGCGCGCAGGCGCGGCGGCCGCGCAGCCAGCTCAGGTACATCACGAACAGCTGTTTAAAATTACACAAGGACGGCAGCGAGCAAACACCGCTGAACGCAGCTCTGCTAGTGATAAAGTGCAGTGTCAAGTGTGTGGGTATAACAACCACAAAACATCTCAGTGTCGTTTTGCGAAATCCAAATGTAAAAAGTGCCAATCGGTCGGTCATTTACGCAAAATGTGTAAAAAAGTAAATTTCTTGGAAGCAAGCGATAACGTAGATGAGGGCGACGACGGTGAGTGCTTTAATATTCGTTCAGTGAAAGGTGAGCCATTGCTCGAAACGATTTCAATTTCGGGAGTACAGCTTAAATTTGAAGTAGACAGCGGTTCAGCCGTAACAGCGATCTCCGAGAGCACGTACAAGAAAAATTTCACGAAAGTGCCATTGTCATTAACAAAAAAACGGTTATTAACTTACACTGGTGATAACATTCCGTGCTTGGGGGTAGTACTCTTACCAGTTACTTACGCGCAGCTAACACATTTGCTTAGTGTTTATGTCGTACGAAATGCCGCTGCGGAGATATTAGGCCGTGATTTTATTTCGCTTTTCAAATTAGAACTCATACCGGTTCGTTATTGTAAGCAAACCAACGGAAGTAGCGGAATAGTGTCTAATCTAGAAAATAAATACCCGTCGGTATTTTCCAATAAACTAGGACGATTTAATAAATACAAAGTTAGTCTTCAATTAAAGGACAACTCGAAACCGGTTTACATTCGCGCGCGGCCGATAGCATTTGCTTTGCGAGAAAAAGTAGACAAGGAAATAGATCGTTTGTTGACATTAGGTGTGTTAGTGCCGGCGAGTCATGCGCATTATGCTTCACCGATCGTACCTGTATTAAAGAAATCGGGGGCGATTAGGATTTGCGCCGACTATTCCACAGGTGTAAACAAACAGCTGGTTGTGGATCAGTATCCATTGCCTACTATAACCGAGTTGTTTGCGAAATTGCACGGCGGTCAACAATTTACAAAATTAGACCTGTCAAATGCGTACAATCAGTTCGAATTAGATGAGAAATCGCAGGAGTTGACTTGTATCAATACGCACCGTGGAATTTTCAGATATACAAGAATGGTTTTTGGTCTTTGTTCAGCACCGAGTTTATTTCAGCGGGCCATGGAGAGCGTGTTAGCGGGCGTACCGGGCACGCTGTGTCTGCTAGACGACGTGCTCGTCACGGGAGAAAACACTGAACAGCACTTGCTTAGGCTCAATGAGGTGCTGAAAAGATTACAAGACGCAGGCCTCACACTGCAGAGGGAGAAGTGTGAGTTCTTTAAAGATGAGGTCGATTATCTGGGTTACGTAATCAATAAAGACGGCCTAAACAAATCACCGCTTAAAGTTAAGGCTATGGTAGAAGCGCCGGTACCTACGAACGTAAATCAGCTGCAATCTTTTTTGGGGTTGGTAAATTATTATAGGAATTTTGTCCCCAACGCGTCCAGCATATTAAATCCGCTATATGATTTACTAAAAAAAGGAGTAAAATGGGTTTGGTCGGAAGAGCATAATAAGGCGTTTGTCGCCATCAAGGAATATCTGGCTTCAGAACAGGTGTTAGCTCATTTCAACCCGGCCGCGCAATTGGTGCTCACTGTAGATGCTGGACCAGCTGGATTAGGGGCGATACTATCACAGATCGACGCCGACGGCGAACGTCCGATATCCTTCGCGTCGCGAACTTTAAACGCGGCCGAGAAACGATATTCGCAAATCCAGAAGGAAGCGACCGCGATCATTTTTGGGGTACGCAGGTACCACCAGTATTTGTACGGCCGTGCCGTTCCGTTCACCCTCCGTACGGATCACAAACCCCTTTTATCGATTTTTGCCCGTTTCGTGGCATACCGGAAGTGTCTGCGAACAGGCTGCAACGATATGCTATGTTTTTAAGCGGTTACAATTTTAACATAGAATACGTTCGGAGCGCTGACAATAGTGCGGATTATTTATCGCGAGCCAGCCTGGGGCGCGCGAGGCGACGGGGGGCGCGCTTGACGACGCTGACGCCGCACAAGACATACCTGATCGCGCCTCGTACATCAATTTCGTCGTTGAAGGTAATTTACCGGTAACACTAAACCAGTTGCGCGAACAAACCCGTGAAGATGCAACTTTGCAAAAAGTGATTAATTTCATCTTAAATGGTTGGCCTACGAAAATGGTAGATGTTACCCTAAAACCATTTCATTTATGTAGGTTACAACTTTCTTACGAAAACGGCTGTGTAATGAGGGGCCACAAAGTGGTCATCCCAGGAACCCTTCAACATATTGTGTTATCAGAACTTCACCGGTCACATCTAGGTATAGTAAAAACAAAGGCGGAAGTCCGGTCTAGGTTCTGGTTTCCCGGGGTTGACGCAGCCCTGGAAAGCATGATAAATTCGTGTAATGTGTGCCTACAGCTGCGCCCGACGCCGGCGCGCGCGCCTCTCGCTCTTTGGCCGTACCCGCCGTACCCGTTCCATAGAGTACATTGCGATTTCCTCGGCCCTATTAACGGTAACACATTTTTAGTAATTGTAGACGCATTTACGAAGTGGGCAGAAGTGTACAATATGAAAAGCGCGTCGACGTCTGCGGCAACAATAGAAAAATTGTGCGATTTTATGTCTAGGTTTGGAATTCCGTGTACTTTGGTTAGTGACAATGGCACGGCATTTACCTCTCGTGAATTTGAGACTTTTTGTGCACTAAACGGTATCTCGCATGTGACGTCACCGCCATATAATCCGGCTAGCAACGGACAGGCGGAATCCTATGTTAAAATAATTAAGAAGGGCATTAAAGCAAGTTTGCTAAGCGTCAAAGGAGTACAGAATTCGTATAAAAACATGTTGAAATACTTGTTCGATTATAGGAATTCAGTACATACAACAACTGGAGTTTCGCCTGCCGAGCTAGTATACGGGCGCAAACTCAGGTCACGTTTGGACCTGATTAACCCTCATGTGTCGACGCCCTCATCTCCGGCGCTAGCTAACGTCGTACGAAAAAAACAGTGTTCACAGAATAAGGCATCAGGAGGCCAAAATAAACAGTGTTTCTCACAGGGAGACCATGTTATGTATAAGAAATATACAACAAATGGAAAATTTACATGGTGCCGGGGTACAATTGCAAAGAAAGTTGGCAAAATCGTGTATATAGTAAAAGACAATATCACATCAATGACCTTTAAAAAGCACAAAAATCAAATAGTGGAATACAAGGGCTACGATAGCGCGCGTTATGGCTACGTGGATATTGACATGGAGATTCAGTGCGATGACTCATCACCCGATGCCGGTCTTGCGCTGATGGAGGACACGCAACCTATCGCGGAGGGGGAAAGAAGAGATGACCCTGTTATTCAGCTTCATGACAGCTATACCCAGGCGATGCCGGGCGGAGCTTCACATGAGTCATCGGAAATACCAGGCCCGGTCCGGTCGGATGATGACGAATTCCAGGAGGCTTTGCCTGACCTTGATCCAACCGTGCAGTCAGCAGAGCCCACACAAGGATCCAGCAGTAGTACCCTGGCAACCACTCCTCGGTCTAAACGCACTCGCCCTAAGGTTAATTATAGGCAATACTTTTAGGTTAAGGCAATTGTTATTATAAATTATATTGTGCTCAACTGCCGTGTATCTAACTAAGGGGAGGAATGTTATGTATGTGTGCGTGCGGCACACACCCGCCATGTTATTTTATGAATATACGCCAGTACGCTAACAGCAAGCAGTCCTTTCACTTGTCCCCATCCTACGTATCTATCACCTAGTAAAGATTTGACATCGTTTTGTATGTCAAAACCTTTACTAAGTGATGGCCTAAGTAATCATTTAAGCTCTCTGAGTGCGGCAGTATATGTATGTTTTAATAATATTACAAGTGAATTACGGTTTCATCAGTAACCTTTAACATCCATACATCATCATTTATAGCCATCACTCGAAACTTATTTCAAAGTTGTAGTTGTGGCGTTTAATTTAATCGTATAGAGACGTATTACGTTTTGTTCTAATGTGCGGTGAAATGAGCGTCGATTAGGGCGCCTTCTGCCGGTAATACGGCCATGTCGTGATCCAGCCCAATTACACTTGTTCAGATCATATCGTGGAATTAAAGTAATTAACAAGTTCCCGCTCAAATTACTTGATCATATCAGGTGTCGTTTGTTTTAGAGTAACGAGCGTGCGTGTTGTAATTTGACTAGGTCAAGTTTTGTAGTTTTAACTGACAAATAAAGGACGAGGTTCTCACGTCGACGCATATATTTTTGAACTAGCCGTTGCCAGCGGCTTCACCTGCTACAACTCCAAAAATATCCCACAGGAAGATAAAATCGTGATGAAAATTACTATCCTATGTGTTAATCCAGGTTATAAACTATCTGTGTACCAAATTTTATCTAAATCCGTTTTGTAGTTTTTGCGTGAAGAAATAACAAACATACACACTCACAAACTTTCGCCTTTATAATATTAGTGTGATATTTATTTGCAGTCTGATGTGTTCCATTACATGGCAAATGCCTTCCTTTCCTCTATCCACTTAACTTTGCCTCAATTAGCTGTTTGGGCCATGTCCTTATAATATTTTTAATTGCCATCTAAAAAATACTATTAAACATTATTTATATTTCCAACTTTATTAGCAGGTCTTTAGTGCACCATAAAAATTATTTTGATGTTTATCTCAAATGCAGCGGTGAGCGGCTTCTAAACTTAGGTTGATGCATGCGCTAGTAAACCTAGCTTCCAAACTTTGAATGGAATGCGAAATTTGCTGGTGCGTGCGTTGCTACGACTTATAAAGATTTAATCTATTGCTAGTGTTCTGAACAAATAGGTACACACACTTTGTCCTTATTTTGTAAAGTATTTCATGGGTTCATAATGATGAACTGAATATTTGGTAACCGTGTGTGTCTGTGTACCTTCTACCTTTTACATGCATTATACTACTAACTACACAAAATAAATAATATATTGTTCACTACAAACATAGATAAGCCAAACAAACACTCGAAGGATTATAGCTAGGTAGATACTTATCGTGACCAATTATAAAATGACATGGCGGGTTCTACTCAAACAAAGTGTGTCAGTAATTTGTCGCACGACAATTAATCTTGCCCCAGTTCTAATCCATTAAGAGGGGAAATCAATTCTTGCATTGCAATGAACAATACACATGTATGAGGTTTTAATCTAAAGAAAAAAAAACGCTTTTTGTTCATGAATACAGACGAATATGGAACTGTGACGTTTGTAAGAACGTTTTTTGCCACTTCTATATATTCCCGTGCCATATTTCATCATGAGTATAAAGAGCAACGACCAAAAAAGGGTTATTTTAAACTTAAATATTTCGTCGACTGTCTCGTTGGTGTAGTGATAATAATAATAATAATAAAATTATATTTTTAAATGTTTTTTATATGCTTTTTGTAATAAATATTTAAAAATGTATTTAATATGTTAGAAAGTGAATAAAGAAATAACAATAATAATCGTTTATTGGTCTCAATTAAAATAGCCTAATACAAATTTTATCATCGGGGATTCTATACAAAAAAGGCTGCAGAAAACTATATGAACGCCTGACTTTCAAACTAGGTAAAGAACCTGATCTTGGAAATCAGTTCACTTCCATGGACAAAATAAAATGGAGAAAGTAGGTTACCGAAAGAAAAATATTTATATCTATATATTACAATTCCAACGCTGCCGCTGGTAGATTATCAGACTATAGATTAAAACCTTATACAAAGCGTGATCGCAAGCGTGACTGCTAAGCATGACGTACTGAGTTCGATACCCGGATGTCAATGTGAGAGAAATACGAAAACGGAAAAAACCTGGTTGATTGCACTGGCTCGCCCCGTTATTACATGAGACTTTATTGTAATTGGCGAAATGCGAGAGTACGTACATCTCTGTCTAAGCCTCCACGGATTACAAGCTTGATGCTACAAGTATGTTTAAAGTAAACTTACTACCTTTAAAAGTAATCCCTTTCTCAGGATTCGCGGTACTGGATTTAATTTCACAAAGTAGAAACAAAAGCACCACAACAAATTAAAGACGAAACTCTCCAACTTCCGTTAGTTTTAAAACTGTCTAACAGTCATTCTCAGAAATCCATTGAATTGTTCGACTCTTTGTTGCCAATTCCTGGAACTAATACGTATCTATAATGTCATTGCTCTGTAGAAGTTATTCAATAATATACAGAGCTTCTACAAAGAACTTATGGAATTACAGAAGGTCCGCATCAAATAACCAGCAAAAACGCACGCACACATAGACACGCTTCACGAACTCCGATCTGAAATGCGCATGCGAATCTGCCTAACCCTTTCTCAACATGTTGTGTGGGTTTCCAGTCTAACCGGATGCAGCTGAATAGCAATCCTACTAATATTAATAATAATAATAATTTATTTATTAAACAGACTACAGAGGTCCACTGTGTTAGTAACACAATATTATAAACTAACTACTAATATGTTTGTTACTCTTTCACGCAAAAACTACTCAAAAAATTTAGATAACTTTTAGTACACAGATAGTTTATAAACTGGATTAAAACACAGGATAGTTTTTATCCCGATTTTATCTTCCCGTGGGATAACTTTTGAGTTGTAGCGGGCAAAGCCGCTGGCAACACCTATAGTATTTTATATGGAGCGACTAACTATCTTACCTCCACCCTCCCCTTAGTAAGAGTGGTTGTCAGACTGGCTGCTTAGCGACTGTCAAAGATCGAAGAAGAAGAAGTGATAGCCGGGACCTCAGCTTAACGCGCTTTCCGAGACACGGAGGAAACTCATATGTACTTAATAGATGGTCACTCATTCACCCGTCGGGGCTGCAGGTCCCGTCGGGGCTGTGGGATGTTGTAAGAGATACCGCGGCCTCGACATAAAGGGCTAAGAAGGAACATGGGTGGTTTTTAGTCACTAGAAGCCTGACACTTCCTTTCGCTCTGCCCAAAAGCGGGAGGGGTTGTTTGATGATTTCCAACCCCCCAAAAATATAAAAATATAAATGGTCACGCATGTGGATGCGTGACCATTTATTTTTTTATGGTCAACCTAGTCAAGCGCAACCTGTAATTATTTATTCACGAGCTCCTCAACACACGGTTATACATTGTGTGCACCGGTTTTCTCCTGTGGAGTTGTACTTCTGCATCTATCTTATTTGTGGAGCTTCAATAGTGGATGTTTACGGTCTGCCTTGGACTGCTGTTGGCAATGTTTCAGCGTCAGGCACGCACTAAAACATATCATCCCATTAATATTCAGGGAAGCTGCCAAAGGCGTGCGTCTTGGATTGAATACCCCGATCAGCAGCGATAAACATCCGAGTAATGATAATTATCGTAAATACGCTGATGTATTAATGTTGATCTATGTTGAATAGTAAGTAGTTTAATGTAAATCGTCTTCTAGATTAAGTACTGCTACTGCTCGTTAAAAGGATCACGTTCTTTACTCGGGATAAAATTAGCATCCTTTAAATGTCCGAAATACTTACAAAAAACAAAATAGATACTTAGGTATAAATAAACTTCGTCATTAATATAAAACACTACAAGGTTATAAGGAAAACATCAAGACTTGACGACCTAGATTAGATCAGTCAAAAGAACATTCCCAAGCGACAAAAAAGACCCAAATTAACATGAAGTAACCAAATTTTTATAAAGGTCAAAGTGGCCACAACAATTTAAAACCAAAATTATTCACCGGAAAAGAACCGCCGGAACTTTGTCCCTGGCATTTAATACACGAACAAAAACCTCTTTTAAATGGCCGCATTAGATAAAGTTGTTACCGAAATCGATCACGGATTCATTTCCATCTGTAAAAAGTTGCCTGTTTACCCGACCCTTGCAGGAATCGAAGCGATTTCCTTTCCTGTGTTTTCCTCAAATAGTGGGATGCTCTTACGAGTCCCAGTCGGATCTCTTTATTGTAAGGTTTGTTTATCGGGCAATCGAGATCGACGAACAAAGAACACGGTTCTGTCCATTGTACACTGGAGGACGATCTAAAATGTCCCGGAAACCTATTTGGCTAAGCCCCACAGATTCATTGGCAATCACCCGTCTTTGTTTTCATTTAAAAACGTTGGTTGTTAATTAAAAGTAAAGTGTACTAAGTAGTCATTAAGCGGGATGAGAATTTAGTGGTGAATTTAAAGAGATTGTCTGTGCTTAGTCGATTGTTTAATGCACGATAGGGGTTGGTTGCGGGCGAGTGGAAATATTTTCTCTTTCAATAGAGTTGAAAATGTTAGAGGTAATGACTACAGCTACCTACTTAATCGTACTTTATTTGTGAAATCTGTTCGTGTAGTAAATATTTTCATTTTTGATGCATCCCCAATGAATGTTCGTTCGAACTTGTGTTCGTTTTGTTACGTCTTTCTAAAGATTTTCATTGGCAAACCCGTCTATTGAATATAATGAACAATTAAACAAACCTCACACGAGTTAACACAAGGGTACAACAAGCAAGCAACTCATTAAATCAAACAAATTACTCGTCTTAGCCCTTTAAACGTATAACAAAGCCGTGCCTCTTAGAAGTGTCACTCTGACACACACGCCTGCTAAACTGTAAAGTAAGGAACCTATAAATCTTCCCTCGACTAATCTAAACTGGGTCCTCAAGGAAAAACGGAGCTCCAAAATGTATCACGTACTGCAGTATTTTTATAAACCGCCAACGTGGGCGTTTAATGGTGTATGGACCGAATGTAGTATCCTAAAAGCAAGAAATAGAAAGTAAGGCAGATAAGGTATCCAACTTTATTGTACCCCGGTTTTCGAATTTGTATTTTACTACGCGAGATTTTGTGGGGTATTATTGTAGTCAGATCCCGTTTGATTCACTGCACCCGATCTCCGGGCTTTGCCAGTGTCTTTTTGTTGATTCATCTTATAGGTTTTGGCATATCCGCTGCTGTCTGATGTATTTTCAATTCCAATATTCAGGTATTATATTATCAGTGTTGAGATCAAGAAATTTTTTGCTAAGAGAAAAAGTAAACAGTCTTTATTTTTCGCAAACCTTATTTTTTCGTATTTGAATATAATCTCCACGAAATCAAAATCTTATTATGCTGTATAAAAAGAAATTTCACATTAAGGGCAAACGGAGTCTTACAAAATGTATCAAATAGAGTCCCTTTGGATAAAGATAAACCGGCGGAAAGCAGGATTTTCCCGGGATTTGGAATCTAAATTGTTTTTTATAGGTCACATTCTACACGCCGGGCTATGGGGAGAAAAGAGAAAAGTGTCGTTCTCGCTTCGTACATTAAATGTAATTGTGCCCATAATAGTTGTAGAGACAAGATTTAATCACATGGACCTCATTTTCGCTTTTAATTACGCAAATTGCATTTTTCCACATTGCATTACGGCAACAGCGCAATTCTTGTGTCATTACTCTGCGCCCGCGCCGCTTTTGTTGCTAAGTGTCGGTCGTACGCACCACAACTTATAATTTCGCTATGATAATTGTAATTATAAAGCAGCTGCGTGCCCTTGCTTCTTTCGTAATTACCGTACAACAAAGTTAGCTGCCGTATTTTATTTAAATAATGTTTTTTTTTTAATAGAATTTTATCACTGCATGCAATTCTGTACCGGTTAGATTTAAATGCCAAACCGAAGTAGTAGCAGCGATTCGAATAATCCATGAAAGCGGTTAACAATTAGACAAGGTTTCATAGCTCATTAGTGCACAATATAAGCGTTAGATCTTAGTCCTCATCCACCTGCAATTAACAATGATGACAAATTGCTAAGCATCTAATCTCTAAAGCCTTCACAGTCGAAACTAATACGAAAAATATAAGCGAGTACTAATGAGTTCTTTAAGAAACAACTTAGTAATTTCATGGTTCTTCGCAACACACATATTTATCGTCAATACCACAAGGTGCAATGTTAAACTTGTATGCAAGTCAGCCCCGTCGCCCTTGACATATACTTGGAGCGTTCCACTATGTTGAACCATGTTATTTTATGATGTAAATTAGACCTTATCACTATCAAGGTAAGTGTTATAACAAGTTGTTAGATTAATTAGTTGGCTCGCTGCTGCCTCAGCGAACGTTGACAGGTACTTAAAAGCACTGCCACGCTCCATCAAATATGCATAAGGCCGTCTACATCGGTTATGAAAAACGCATTTTACCCCTTGTACTCGCCGTACTCGCAGTTCTCGCGTGCGAGTAACTCGTTAATGAACTCGACAACGAGCAATTTATCGCAATAACTGCTAGCTTCGGTGTAAAGTTTCATAATTTATGTTGATTCGTTACACTTCAAACGATTGGGTGCGATTTTTAATCGGTTAGTGGTTAATCTTGAGTTATATCTTCGTTAGTGTAAGCTACTATCATTGTGGCGTTCTCCTTTTCGTTATTTATATTGATTCAAACACTAAATCGTATGTAGAACAGGCTTTATGCATCTGTTCCATAGAAGGAAGACGCTACCCACATAGCTAATTTAGAAATACGGCCGAAGCAAGGAGAAAGTAAAGATGCTACCGTTCTTTGTGCTGGATCTCACTTTTACTTCAACAATTCTGTTCACTTTTGTTCATGTTTTTCGAACGTAAATTCCCTACATATTAACATAATGAATAAGCAACAATAAGAAGCCTCAAATATAATCACAACAAGTCATTAGCATTCCGGCGATGTCGATGACCAAAATATGGAGTCCAAATAAACAACAGACGTACTCGTACCTACAAGTTATAAATAGGTAAGGCTCGTTCATAATTATGATATCGTGAACCGCATGTCTTTCAAAACTTGCCTCACAACGGAATCCGTGAGTCGAAGATGTTACTCTTTAATGCATATAACGAGTTGCAATTTAAAACGTCTTGCCTTCGGCAGAAGTAAAATCAGCAATTTGCGAAATTGCAGTAGCGTGGGGTCTCTGGTAATTGTTGCCTCTCGCCAATTGTATCGAAAGCGATAAATAAATATGGCTAAGGATTTCTCTCGGCTGATAGAAATTCCGCTGATCCGTACCAATCGCTTCACCGTTTAGTAAATAAAAATAAATCTATCTCGAATTACTTACGATGAATTTTAAACCAGCTTTATTTATTTACTTGGTGTTGAAATAGTTAGGTTTTGATATAGTTTCTGAAGTCTACGCAGTATGTAGTCCAGTCCAGACAAAGGTCTTGAATTTTTAAGAAGTCTTGAGTCGACTTTTGAATGACATTCAAATGTGACTCTCAACGAACTGCATGTTTTTATTTAGAGTATGTATTTCTCTGGAATGTTTCCTTTAACTATTGATTTTAATAAACTTATAATTTCTTAAACCTTTTAAAGTGTTCCTAATTAAAGGTAAGTAATCCTGTTACGAGCCTTACAGAAGCTTTTACGACCTTTACTCAAAGCCTACTCGAGTAATGTGAGTCCTGACCTTTTTTTTAATAAAACAATACGATATTGTTACAAAACATAGTTATTTCGACTTCAATATTATTATTAGGTAACAAGAAACAACTCGGTTCAATGCCAAATATAACCTTTGAAGTATCCATACTTTAATATTATAAATGCGAAAGTCACTCAAGCAGAGTTACTTTGTTTGCCCTTTTCACGACTAAACGGCCGATTGGATCATAATTAAATTTAGCAAGGAGATAGATTATATCTTAGGGAAGGACATAGGCTATCTTTTTTTCTTTCACACATACACATCAAGATTTGCAAACGAACGAAGTTTCAGGCAACGTGGAACGACTAGTTTTTTTATAAAAAAGCTCATAAAAAATAAAATGTTTGTTGTAATACTATAAAACTGTGCCTGAAATTGTCATCTTGAACATTTAAATTGCAATCGAAAGATTCGATAGGAAAACAATCTGTCATGTTCTAAACTATATAGTTCAAAACACTGTTAATCGAGTCACCGCAAGCACAAAACTAATTTCCAATATGGCAGCTCACAACAGAATCAATTTTCCATATTTAATGTAAGGTCAAACAGAAGTTTGTGACCACAGCACCTGTACATGACATTTGAAAGCGAGGGACCGGGGACCTTTAAAATTACTAGTCACAAGTCTCAAAATTGAACCCCACAAGCTCCCACATTGCGGAAATAACCCCAATTTGCAGTGACAGTAATGTTTCCAAGGGTCCACGGATGGGAGAGGATGAGAGAAAACTGGATAAAGCAAATAAAGTTCTTGATGATAAAGTGAATTGTGTTAATTCTGTGCAAAACGGTGTTTTTTATTTTATCCGAATACGGTAGTAGTGTATGTTTCGAACATTGTATAAATTCTGGTCTGGTTGTGTTAAAATATTTTCAATGGCAAATAATATCACATAGTGAAAACAGAACCAGAAATAGTATGAATTATTCATACTATTTCTGGTAGTTTTAAAGGCTGCATAAAATATAAAAAATATACATTAGAGGAGCACGTCAGTTAGTCATGTAAGTTAAGACAAAGGGCAGGGGATAATTACTGTGAAACCCAACGCAAAATGTACTCAATAATATAATAATATCACTTCAGCATTTGAAAATATCGAAAGTAACCAATCATAGAGAAAAGATGATTGTGACCCTAGAAGCTAGAGTACATAACAACTAACAATTCATACTTTCCACGATAATAACGTAACTATAAATGAAGCACACACGATCGAATCAACTAACAATGAAACAGGATCCGTGTTGAATGTATATGTGTGTTAAAGTAGCTAAGGCTGTTTATTTAGTAATCAGGCAGGGTTTATTACTAACTGTATGTGTTGTCTATTTAAATCGTTATTTCTATTTAATAAAATAACAACTTAATGAAAGTATTATTTTTTTAAGCTACAAAAAGATTTTATTTAAATAATTTACAGGCTAGAGTTCACAGAACTATTATAATCACTACAGTACTATAAGTATCAAAAGGGGAAAAGAAATACAAGACATCGAAAATCTCGTCCATGTCAATAGGAAAAGTGCGCAGAAGGCTGGCAACAATTTAAAACTATATTGCCATATTGAATAGCAATGTAATTCTTTGGCCTAAAATTAAGCCAAGCTTCGTGTCACTTAAAGAGTCGACCAACCGCTTGAAAGTAGCATAGTAATATAGATTAATTAAAAATTGCGTCTAAAAATTCATCCTCGGCGCTGTCAACTAGTAATGTCCCTAAGAATATGGCGGTGTTTCTACTTAAAAATCAATATAATTATGTGTTTCATAATGTAGCGCAAACTGGACTAAAGCGGTATTTTCATAAACATAATATACTTGTTGACATGTTTGGAAACTTAATCGCGAACACAATTTAGATTGCTAGTCAACTGCTGAAATACTAATTTTTCATCCATCATCAGATGCGTTTAACGTTTCGTAAACTGTAATTTGTACGTTAGTTGCTGAATTTTATTTATTTTTCCCAAATGCCTTTTTTCAATGGTCAGGCTGAACGCTTATCTGGGATTAAAGCCACTTTATTTGTTTGGGGTTACAAGTTTCATTCTGCCTAAATTCAGTAAGAGTTTAATTTTATTTCTTTTTGCGACAAAAAGAAAGAAAAATCGCCTGTATTGGTTTTGCGTAAATTATTATAGAAACTTATGAAATTGGTTGCGGTTGCAGTTTGTTGCTGCTTGCTTTTAGTTGCTTTCCTAATCATATTTTACTACCCAACTAAAATAAAACGTATAATTTTTAGCCCATCCAAAATATTACTCTGCCAGAACGGAGGAAGTAAACTTAAGGGTAATATTGCGTTTGCAACCAACAATGTGGCAATAATTGGATCCGGGAAATTGACGGTGGCTCCAACAAATTTCACCTCATCAAGCTCACATTGTATGTGCGGATACCATTCGGTGAACCTTATTAAAAACGATACGAATGAATCATGACATGTAACAAGGTTATTAGCCCTATTTAGGGTCCGTATTAAAAGAGGTTTTTTTATGTCGTTGTTTGGGGAAATTACTGATCTTCAAACATTAGTAGATGAGGAGCAATCTCGATATCTTTCGTCGTCGTATTTCTTTCGTTCTCGTGTGGTTAATGCTTAACCTGGTGTCAGATCTTTTATCTCGCCCATGGGGCTTATTAATTTATAGTAGTAGTTTATTCCCACAAAACTACGTAGTGCTGGTTTCCTCGCGATGTTTTTTACCGGAGCAAGTGATAATTATGCGATACGCACATAAATCTGAAAAAATCAGAGGTGAGTGTTTTGGTTTCGAACTTGAGACCTCTGACTGGACAGTTGGTCGGTCAGACCTCTAAGCTATCACATCTTGGGTAATCTGTGGCTTAAGCTACAGTTAGTATGTCCTACAAATGCATGTTTTTAAAAAGTAAACGTACTACGGAAGACCCATCATTATGTTTATTGTGCATCAATGATAATAATAATTATGGCAATGTCCTACCTACCCCTAAACCTATACTAAACATCTAACCCGATCCTTAATGGAACATTCCATTCGCGAAAATTTCCATGTAAGGCAAAAAAAAACAAATTCAATCTTAAATCAATGTCCCAAAAACAAATAAGAACCTATCTATTATACCCCTAAGCCCCTGTGGCAGCCTCTAAAGTACATAAAAAAAGATTATTCTATAAAGGATTATTTAATTTAAAAGCTTGCTGATCCTACTTATAACTTTACTCGTTAAGGTCCGCGTTCCGTATAAACTGACTCCCAAGGTGATAGCAACTCAAACGGCGCGGCGCAACTGTAGTAAACTGGTGGAAGGTATTATCTCGGTTGCGCCGTTTGCGGGATGAGCAGAGGTATACGGAATGGATAGTGAGGTATAGGTAGCTTGTTGGATATTGAGTTAATCAATTAGGTACGTAGCACTAAAAGTGAATATGATTGAAAGCAAGCTTCAGTACCAAAATATTGTCTAATCAATCAGCAACACTAGCCAATTAATCATAAAAATCCATTGATAATTTAATATCATCAGAGTGAATAACCGAAAATATTTCAAGTTATAAAGACAGTAGCAAGTGCAAGAACTGCCATACAATCTTTCATCCCCTATCTAGGTACACCCATAGGGGTAGGGGGGGGGGGTAGGGGTTTCATGTTCCAAACTGAACAGTTAAGGCTGTGTGCTGGACGATTAAATTTACTAACACTTAACATCACGCCTGTAATCCCTGAAGGGTTAAGTAATACCCACATTAAGTCATAAGTCATAAGTAACCCACATTTAACCAGTTAAGAATGTTTTATGTCGCTCATAATAGGGGGCGGCCCTATTGCCATCAACTGGGCACAAATCCAGACTCCGTGACTGTTGCTGAGAAATTCCTGTTGGAAAAACCCAATAACACTTTGCCCGGCCGAGGAATCGAAATGGTCATTTTAGACACCCAGGACGGGTGTCTAAAATGGCCGCTTTAGCAGAATCGTAATATTAATCATGTTAAAAAAATTTGATTCTTACAATGGACTTTATTGATATAGACATAAGTCCATTTTAAGAATTTGAATTTTTAACGTGATTCTTCGTGGAGTCTGATAGACCGGCCACTTTAGACCCGCTGGGTTTGATTCCTGAACTAGTGAATTTAATCGTCAAGCCAACTGATATCTGAGACTCATATTCAATCCCTCCGTACAATATTGCCGTAAGATTCTATCCGATTGATTGATGCCTACAGCGTGATGTTATTATACACACAGGGGAATACTGCCCATTTTCTTTATCAAATTAGTTGCTCAAGTCTGCCCACATGACAGTTTCCGCCGCCATTACAATATCACAGCCTGCTACAACAGCTGCCCAATTTAATATGAACCTAAGACTATGGCGGACATTTTGGTAGGTAGGTACTAAAAAGTTGTTTGTATTAGAGGAACTTTTTATTTTCTTACAGTTTTGAGTACTAGAAGAACAGAATATAAGTTGAATATATGTTTTTGTTGCTGGCTATGTGTTTTGTTAATTTAAGTTATCACGTGTGTGTATTATTTAGTTTTTATGCACGATTTAGAGTGCAAGTTAGTATTTTTGATAAACAATTCGTATTTTTCCGATGTACGAACCACATTTTTGGTGTGAATTCGATTAAAAAGGTCATCTCGTTTTGTGCGCTTTTATAGTTTTTTTTGCAGGACATGTTTAGTTAATCAATTGGTTTCTTTGTACTGCGTTTATTTTTCTGGTATGCATCATTCAGTTAATTAGTGGAGTTACCTAGTGTGCTGAAAAAAATAGCCGCATTATTGCTCGATTTGGCGGGGGTACTGCCGTGCCCCCAGATACAGATATGCATTTAAAAATATCCCGTTTTTTTATCTGGAATTTTTTCATGGCAATAGGATCGCCTCCCATGGGACTGAAACATATAACTGGCAAAATATGGGTTTACCATTAGGTACACCTCTGTCTCACCTTCCGGAGATTACAGGCGTGATATGATATCACTAGTTAAATGTCGTTAGTTGTGTCAGCAACTCGTTATAAAGCACAACACGGATTAAAATAAATACAATTAATACTGAAGAGTTAATTTATCCTAGAAAGAGCTTTTATCCATTATCAATTAAAACAATGTTATCCAAACTACTTTAATGACTAAGATAAAGCTTAAGGTTCTATTAACTCGAGTAACAAGAAAATTAGAACACTTCACTTAAATTAATTCCTTTTAGGCTTCAAGTATCAAATATTTGAATTTCATATTTGTAATGGCAATCTCAATTGGTTCGTTTAGACTAATCTTTATTTCACTAATTGAGCCCGATTGTTGTCATATCAAAGTGACAGAAAGGAGAATCGACTTTAAGTATTGCCATACTTCAAACGGATATTTTTAAAAGTTATTTGGGCGACATCAAAGTTGCAACATTAGAGAAAAGTTGGTATTAAATGGTCAAAGAACAGCCTATTCTGCGCAATTCAGTTTGTGGCAAGTACCTATTGAATAATAAAAGCGGTCGTTGACTTTAATTACATCTCGGGAGCAGACGGGAACGCTACACACTTTTACTGGTCAAGTACTTAATGACTTGATTAACGAACCATAAATGGCATTTTTTGTGAGGCACCACGTCAATGGCCTAAGAAATAAAAGGGAAAATTTTGAGGAAGTGGCCCGACAAAGTTAAGCGTTTAATTTTATATAGGACCGCCTCGAATTGTTCTCTTTATGAAGTAAATTTACGATCGTCTGCGGGCTAAAGTCTTTGCTCTTATTCCGGGTATTAATTCATCTCATGTGTATTGCTCCTTATATAACATTTTCTGCGGCTTTAAATAAAACATGTTTAATTATAAAGTTTGCACCGTTACACTGCATTGTTGGGAAAAGAATAAGGTCTTTAGGGAACACCTTTCTTGAGGTAAAAGCGGGAGTGTTATGAGGTTTTTCCGAAAAGCTAGCTATATACAGCAGTAGCAGATTATTCTGGAATATAAGTAAGTATCTGTATAACTTTTTAAGACACAAGAATTCCACGTTGGTCAGGTAGTCGGAAGCGCGACCGCTGAGCACGAGGTCCTGGGATCGTTTCGGGGTAAAGTGTAAAAGTGTAAAGTGTTATTGGGGTTGTCCATCAGGAATTTCTGAAGAAATGTGGGTGTACTATTTGGTACATAATTGCCTAACCCTTCGGGGATTACAGGCGTGATGTTATAATGTAGCACGATACGTTGCGGAATAAGCCACTCTACATAAAATGCTCTTTACGCAATGACATGCTTGAACATTTTTAGTAAAAAAGTTTTCATTTAATTTTCATTTCAGAAATGCAAATTAAATGTTTACATTTAACTTTTCAAGCAGTAAAGTTCCTCCATCCAATTTTGATTACTTAGTGAACAACTCAATTATTTTACATAGAAATTAATCATAAATCAATCCTGAACAACAAGTCGAACATCCAACAACAAACCACTTCTAAGGGTGAACTTAAGTACCCACACTTTAAAGTTTAAATTGTCCAACTTGAAAGCTAATAAATTAATTCAGATATCTCTTTAAAACTTGTTATTACCAATAACAAATTAGTCCCAAAATAAGGCACGGGCAAGAAGTAACATAAAGCATTTTGTAGTATTTGCTGTTCTCCAAATTCTGCTTCTGGCGGCGATCAAAAGGGTTTTAGGAATATATTTGTGAAATTTATGCGAAACAGAACAGAGAAATTAAGCATTAATTTGCTATCCTTCTAGCTGAAATTTGCATATTTATCGAACCGTAAATTCATTATTTGTGATCGACACGGAGCAACCTCTTATGCTCGAGTCGGCTGTGCAGAGCCTCGTGAGCTCACTCTTAAAGCTGTGTTTATGATGTAGTGTAATTGTTATCTTCTAACTATTACGGCGGGTAAACTCGAGCCCATGTATGCCGCTAAATACTCAAAGTCACTTAAAACCATTGCTTGGTTGGGAATTACGTCTTCCATCCCAAAGTTTCATGCATACATTTCAACTTAACACAAAAAAAACGATTTACAAAAGACTATGTTTCGTTAACAGCATAGCTCGTTGATTTTTCAACACCAAAAAAGACGTTTCTAAAATAAAATTATGAACTTTTTAATTCTTGTAATTGATGATTCTGCGACTTCCTTCCTTCTCTTCTTTAATGAAAAGGGTTAATCTTTCCTTTTAACGATTAATTCCTGCCCAAACTTATCTTTCTTAGATTACAATTGTGTTTGAGACAATTGGGAGCACCTTTTGTCTTCACACCTGGATTGAGTGAAGCCCTTTTACCTACTTTGTACGTACCAATCAAGGGGACTGGAAACAGGGGCGCTTGGGAACTGGATCTTACCTGAAAAGAGAAAAATATTGAGTTAGTAGTTACCAAGTGACATTGAATTTAGATGTTCCTTTTTATGTGAGAAAAACCTGAATGTAAATTCGGTGTACATGTTGACGAGTGAGATTCAGTATGAGATTCACAAATAGAGGATCGGACAAAAAAAAACTAATTAGTCCGTCAGATATATTTCCAAAAAATATTGGACACGTATTTTTTCTTTTTTCACATAAACAAAAAATGAAGACAACACAGTGCTTCGAAAACTCGTGAACTCTTCGAAAACGTCATATGATTGTACATTTTTTACCTACAAATGACGTCACGACTACATCTCATCTTCGTCAATTTTGATTAATTTGATTAAACAAAAAACACGTATATACTCGTAATATTTTTCGATAATCTAACTGACGATGACGGACTAATTAGAATCATATTTTTTTGACTCAGTCCGATCCCCTATTGTGATTATGTTTGCTTTATGCTGTAGCCAATAGAATAAGACTAACTGTTGCACTCATAGAGCTTTAATGATTACTAAGGCCATCACTTAGTAAAGGTTTTGACAGTTTTGTCATACAAAAGTCTGTCAAATCTTTACTAAGTGACAGCTTAAATTCATCATAATTAGCACGATAATGATCTACAAGACAATCATAATCTTTGTCACGTTTGGCACGTTGTAAGTACATGCAAAAAATACGAACAATTCCGATACAGCACCGCTTTCGAAACGATCCCATTCCGTTTTTTGCGCTCGCTACTAAAAACAGTGACAAAGAAACAAAGGAAAGGCTTATTGTGTACAAACTACCACTGCGTTACGGATTGTAGATACAAAATTGTACATACACTGAAAATGAAAACTTGACTCTCCAAATACTAAACAAGTCTTTCTCGAAAATCTGAAAACATTTTTTTTTTTTTGTTAAAGGTTCTTCCTGCGATCAGTCTGTTGACTATAAGCTGGAGAGTTATAATGTCACTGGCGGTTGGGGTCTGGCTTCCTCAAGCCTTATCCCCTTATAATATTTACAGGTTTTTCAGGACATGCCGTCTCTTTAGCCTTTTTGTTTGTACAATAGAGTCTTCGATCAAGCCACGCGCAAGCGGGTTGGTGTGATGTCTCAACCGCTCCAGGTAGTGAGATTCTCTATGTTGGATCTCCTCATCCACAGTAGGGACCTCTAGATACTGGTGTATTTCGGCATTGTTAGTGTACCATGAGGCATTGGCTATGGTTCTCAAAATTTTGTTTTGGGCACGTTGGATGATGGCTAGGTTTGATTTGCTGGCAGTGCTCCATATTTGAATACCATACGTCCATACTGGTTTTAAGAGAGTGTTATACACCAGCAGCTTATTATTCAGTTGAAGTCTTGATTGTGGCCCTAGCAACCAGTATAAGCTTTTGAACCGGGCATCAAGTTCTGCTCTCTTAGCTTTGACATGTCCTCTCCAGGTCAGGCGTCTATCCAGGGTAAAGCCTAGGTATTTGACCGAATCTTTGTGTGGGAGTTCGTCGTTGCCAATCTTAACCGAAGGGCAGTCCCCTTTACGGAGTGCAAAAGTAACGTGAGTCGATTTAGACGCGCTGGTACGTATTCGCCACTTGTTGAGCCACTCTTCAGTTTTATCAAGCTGATCTTGTAATACAGTGGAGGCTTGGATCTGAGAAGCATTGCATGATAAAATGGCGGTGTCATCAGCATAGGTGGCAGTCACAGCACCTGGGGTATGAGGCAGGTCCGCGGTAAAGATGTTGTACAGCACCGGTCCCAGCACTGAACCTTGCGGTACTCCAGTCTTGATGTCATAAAACGAGGATTTCGACTCTCCATGTTTCACTTGAAAAATTCGGTTACTGAGATAAGACTGGATTACCGGAAAGAAAGCATGGGGTAGCTGAAGTTTTATTTTGCACAACAGTCCCTTATGCCAAACCCTGTCAAATGCTTGCTGTACGTCAAGGAAAGCAGCAGAGCAGAATTGTTTTTTTTCTAAGCTTTCTCTGATCACAGAATAGACTCTGTGTACTTGTTCCACAGTGGAGTGACCCTCTCTAAAACCAAATTGATGATCTGAAAACATGAATTTAAAATCATCTTTCATTTTAGTTTCGTATTCAGGAGTCTGGTTATTTCAGTTTACACATGGATATTTATGCAAGCTTCTCCTACGAATCTTAACTTATGATACTGAAGTCTGACATATTATTACTGATTCCATCTTGTTTTATTTGAAGACAAGTTCTTTAGCCACTGATCTACATAATAGATAAGTTTTGCATATTATTCGCGGCCAGAAAAAAACTCTACACGCAATAGGGACCCAGTTCCCAAGTTTCCTGCAAGACGCCAAATGTTTTTGTTGTGGTTGCCGCCGCCATTAACATAGTTATTCGAGCATAAAATCGTTTATTGACTCTCACCATGTCGACTCGAGCTTGCACAAACAAACGCTGTCTGCATCAAGCTGCTGTGTTTGAGTCGAGATTTCGGTGTAAACGTGGTGACTTGATCCGGAATACGGACACGGAATGGACCTGCGAATATTAATTCTTAATATATTGATAGGTTGTAAAAACGGTCTAGTGGCAGTGGTTGTTAGTCCGGTTGACCGAACTAGTGCAACTTTTTAGTTGCAGTAGTTCGATTGAAATATAACACCGAACTACTGAAACTCTTTAGTGGCAACAGTTTGGTTTGTAATATTAAGAATTAAATGCCACCCTTTACCGACACACACCAAATTGGTGGTAAGCAGTACCAGGATCACATGACACACAAGGAACTGTCACTTGACCTATGTTACCCTAGTGCTTACCATGCTTCACCGACACAAACTGCCATGGCGAGTAGGCGTACCAGGATCACATGACACACCACGAACTGTCACTTGACCTATGCTACCCTAGTACTTACCATGCTTCACCGAAACAAACTGCCATGGTGAGTAGGCGTACCAGGATCACATGACACACCAGGAACTGTCACTTGACCTATGCTACCCTAGTTCTTTATACAATCGTAACGAGTTCCATCAATTAGAGCATTGTAAAATAACGTTTACTTTTATATACTATCCTTTAATCTTTAATCCCCACAGGGTGAAGCGGAGGTGTACCTAATGATTGCACAAATACAGAATCCAACCAATAGCCAACGTAAGGCCAGAGTTTATTTTTAGAGTCACTCGAAATTAATAATACGAAAATAGGCTGAGTGGGTAATGTCTGCCAAGTCATCATGTAATATGCCAAGCACTTGGGCCGTTTTATTAAAGTTCTCGCTCTTGGTGTATATTTATCTCAAATTCTTTCATAGCCAAGCGCCATCAAGTAAGTAATAAGCTTTCGTATATAAATGTGAGACGAAATAAAATTCCGTGAACAGGATCTGGAACAAATTAAAATCAAAACGCTCTCAACAGCGCAGTCTCGTCTCACAAAACTAAGATAAACTTTTACAATAAAACGTTCAGCATTTTTAATTTCCGTCTCAACTTCGCGACGCTTTACGAGATTTAAATGAAATCTGGCAACAAGTTCTTCTGACATTTAATTAGTGGCGCCAAGAGCTCAGGAAATGAAACAACGCACTGAGACCAACACCTCCGTGCGTGACTACAATTCTCACAAATACATCTCAATGTGTCCCTTTACCGCGCCTCAACAGATTCCTTTTATTAAATTTAGCCGCCGCGAAAAAAGAAAATCCTTTTCTCAGACGTTTGTAAGTCCAAAAACTGAGACGTGAAAAATAAAATAGCACTTTAGATTCACAAAAGGAAAACTTTAAACAAAACGGGCGCTTTCTCTATGCAAACGACGTGGCGTCCGCGGGCGAAAGTTTCCGAGTGTTGCCGAGTTGCTGGACTCAGTTGACGAAGTCGCCGTCAAGCCACAAGACCCACACCCCATACTTGATAGCAAATCAGATTTTTCATAATGCACCTCACGTTTGAAGCGCCTCCGAAGCGAGATACAGTTTGCAATATTCTCGCTCGGCGATGTAGGATACATCGGCGTGTTGTTGGTGTTTACTTACACAACTCTGTACGTACACAACACGTACCTATCACGAAGCTCTTCTATTCAGCGTAAAATCAATACATTATAAATGTAAATGCAGCTTAGCAAAGTGTGTTTACCATCTAGACTTTCTCAAGTGAACGCATCGCGTGAATATTCCCCGAGGCGACGAGGCGTACGATCCACTTATCATTTTCGATTCTGGAACATGGAAGAAAGCTATCTACACGTCAAACTTGACCGGACAATTTTTTACAATTTGTTTGGCCCCTGTGGAGTTGTGTCCTCGTGACCTATTTGTTTATGATTCAAACAAAAATACAACAAAGAAGTTATTGCTTCTTTTGACATGGTTTCCTCTTACAATCATGTTTTGGTGCCAATAGGTACATATTTTGGTTATATTTTTTACGATCTTTCGTAATTAAAAGTTTCAGGTTTTTATCCATTTATATTTCCGAGTTTATTGCAGATTATACGACAGTAGAAATAGTATTTTGTAGCCTACCAGGGAACACTCTAGCATGTTATTAAATTATTAACACCCCTAAAATATTTGAGTGCAAAATACACGCTTTATCCAAAATAACATTTGGAACTGTATACAAAAGCAGTATCTACCGCATTATAATCTGATCGCACATCTATTGTAGCAAATGATAATTACATTGTTTCATTCGTGAAATTGGTTAACCAATGTATTGGAAAATAACAAGGTTGGACAACGCAAGTTTATTTAGTAAATTAATCATTCGCGATTAATAGTCTCACTACACAACAAATTGTTATTAACTGATGTTCATCTCTTTGATAGAATAGTAAGTAATAATAAATCCTGGTTAGTTATCTATTTTACCTATTACAATAAAAATCGACATGCAGAATTACCTCCATCCTCCAGAATTTAAATGAGGATAATGGCAGAATTCCCCGGGTTGACAGGAGAAAAAATGTTATTCATCGATTCGAGTTGAATAAGTAGTACGAAAACCTTGAACCTTTCAAGACTAAAATAAAATATAAGAAGAAAGAGAATAAGCCTAAACTTTAATTTGACCCTAGGGTCAAATCTAATTATTATTTAAGCATTACAATGGTAATGGTGACAGGGTTACCATTCAACAATAAATTAATTGTTATTGGTATCAAACAATAAATTGTCAATAAAAACAACATCATTCAAAATTCCAACAGAAAACAGAAGCCGTTCATCAATTCTGAATTGGGGCATAGAACTCATCAAACAAATGCCCACTAGAAGCAAAATGTATGGAAGTTTGGATGAGGTTTGTTGTTAGCGCTGATTCAAGTATTAAAGTTAGCCCCTTGTAACTAGGGTTACTACCGTCCATCCTTTTTTCGGACAAACTCAAATTGTAGCGTATCGTCCGGAATGCGCGGGGGGAATTCCTTAACTACCGGAATTTCCAATAACACCTTTGTTCGATGGAAATCAATATACGAATCAACAGTATTACTTACATGATGTATACCAGGACACCTACGCACATACGATAGGCTTTATAATTTACATTTACGGAAAAATTCCGTACTTTTTGGTCCTTTACCTACCAAAAAGTCCGGAATTTTGTCCGTGAAACTTATTTATGGATCTGAAAACCCTACTAGCCTAACGGCCAACGCACTAATGGTATTATCGTTTTATGATTGTTTTTATAGGTGACTAGCTTTTAGAGACAGTTTTAATAGTTCAGGCTAATGTTTTTACTTGTAACCTTATCTTTCGGGCCTGGATCGAATCGTTTAGATAAAATTAGGTTTAGATAATGTGAATTGGTTCTGTTCGAGATGATATCTGTTGTTTCAAAGCCAAGCACTTTTGGAGTACCTACTTAATTACTAAAATTAAAGCTTTGGTAAGTCTATTAAGGCTTTTAGACTAAAATATACTGAAACTTTTTAATTATAAAACCATGATGGACCGTAATCAAATCTCATTTTAATACAGAGTTAAAAGAATGACATTCTTTAAGGGAGATCATCTTTACTTTGGGACCCAGCCGGAAATCGAAAAAAAAAGAATTCCTCTTTCCTACAAAATGCGTAACCTTTTTTATATCACCGAGTTCGACCCATAGTAAACGTTGTTAATTTTCTATCTTCCTTTTACTATGTCCCTCGTTTAAAACCTAACACCCTACCGTACCTGCCCTATACTAAAACATATATCCAAGACCCTTGCCCTAAAAGTGATTGCTCAGAAATCTCAATGTCCATCGATCCCCTGCTTTATTTACCCATCAAAGTAATAACTCATTTTGATATCGAAAACTTTAAGTCAACACTATCTTAGCTGATATCTATTATTATGTTTACCTATAATATATATTGGGAGGCATATTTCAAGCGGATATTGACCCTAAAGTTTCATGGCACTCCCAGACACCATGGAATAATGCCAGGTCAGAAGTTTGTTGAATTGTGTCGAGTGTGGCAATACTTATTATTGAAAATGTTTATAGATGTTCTGGTTCTTGTTAATAGAAAACTTTTGTGACTTGAAAACTGCATTGCCACTACAATTTTGTCAGATATGACAGAAACATACACAGAGTAAACAAATGGGCCTACAGTTGGTAGTTATCTACCCATTTGCGGTTTCATTTAAGCTGAAAGACGTGCAATGCTGGACATAGGTATTTATGGCTTACTTAACTACAGTCCTCAAATATTTTATGAAAGAAATGATATGTTTAAAACGGGTATGGCATTTAATTTTTTGCAGTCAAAGCGACAATGTAAAATTGCAGCTATTGCACTCGGCCCTCCCACAAACCTCCGGGGACTTGCTATCTAGCAAGGCTTATTAGCGTAGTAATCGGGTTAATTGTGTTTTTCTGCAAGTTAAAGACACGCTTGCACCACAAATCCTTAATAGTGTTTAGCATTAAACGGTCTTTTAAACCATTGTTTTGTTTCTGTCCATCGTTTGACGTTGACAGTTTGTTAACATTACAAAGGACACGTAGAGTGTTTGGCACCCGGATCGTACATCACGATTTTACTCGATACTTGATCATAAAGTACACGGTGTACTAAATGAAGTTAACGGGAATATCAAAATCAAAATTGCGGCGCTACGGTGTATATATAACATGAACACCATGGGTTAAATGATTTGAGTCGTCGTCTTTTAAATAGATAGTTTGAGAAGAAAAATAAAGAAATAAAGAAAACATATTTATTTAGCACATGCTACAAGCGTACACAACAAACAGTAAAAATTATAAAAATAAACTAAAACTTAACTTTCTTTGTTAAACTTATCAGCTTACTAAGGGCGATTCAGCACCTACGATTAAGTTCCCCTTAACTTAGGTCATTTGTAGATAATTTCACACAAATATTGTTCCATGTTTTTATTTCTTCAGTAAAAAGTGGCTAATCGGGCACCGTGAAATAGGCACTTACTGCGGTACTTAGAGATATTTAATGATTACTTAAGCCGACACTTAGTAAAGTTTTGACATACTTACTTTTGTATGACAAAATGTCGAAACCTAAGTGATGGCCTAAGTTAAGCCATTAAAGCTCTTTGAGTGCGGCAATAAGTAACAAATAATTTTATGAGTCTCGGCCTAAATAATGATTAGTTATCCAATGAAAGTCTAAAGTGTAGCCTTAAAACTATTCTTATACGGGACGCTCTATTATATGCCCTATGTAAGCAGATGCCGGCGTAAATTAGCCGCGCACCTAGTTCAGATATTGTTCCTAAGTTACACGGGATACTTGTTGTAGGTACTTTACTTAGTTCAAGTTTTACCGACTTCACCTTGTTATAGAACAATTTGATTGGAGAACCTATATTGTTTGTAATACATAGTAATTAATTAGTAGCATGTATCTTGAACAACTATAAGCTTCAGTAATTTTACCAAAAAGCGAAGAGGCCCTTTTTTTAAGGAGGGAAATCATAAAATGACTCCTCCCGCTCTGTATTAGAGCAGTAGGGAGTGTCAGACTTCTACTGACTAAAAATCACCTATGTTCCTTCTTATCCCTTTGCATTTGGTATCTCTTTCGAACATACGACTATTTCCCCTGGTCCTAAGTAAAGCCAAATAGGTTCAATTTCAGATTTTCTTTTTAAAGGTACTAAGGTTTTTGCTCGAGACTTCACTGTCATTATGTCCGGAAATTAACCCAAGGGAACGTTTTAAAAGTAGCCTATGATAGTAGGGGTTAATGTAGTTCTAAGTTGAATGTTCCCGTTTCTAAACGAAATTTTTGGAATCGGTTCAGTAGTTCCGAAGAATTACTCCTACTTAAATTATCACTAACCTTTATAAGTATTATATTTACTCGTAAAGATAATTTTAAAACAATAAGTAAATATGTTTTTCTTATGTTTAAAATAATATTGTGTTCAAAATAGAAAGACTGGTATTATTCAGGTGCAAATATAATTTATTGTGAGAAATGTACATTAAGTAATTACCTGTGTTTGTAATTCCATTGTTCTACACGTAACTATTCAATAAAAACATAATAATTCAAATAAAAATAAAATGTTGCTTCTTACTTATTTTTTGTTTATTGAATCACAAAAAAGACGTCTGTTAACAATCACTTGTAACGAAAACAAAAACTACAAGAACTTCATATTTGTTTTCCAAATCGCGGTTTTCAAAGTTGAAAGACATGAAACTTTTAAAACAAAACTTCTAACCGACAGAAAACCATTTAATAATATTACAGAATACTCAAATGGAAATTTCATTTCAACAATTCTGAATTAAATTCTAAATAGAGCGAAATCGGAAACGCATCAGCGGAGAGAAGGATCTCGTTCCGTTTTTCCGCAAAAGCGATTTAATAAGGCCCGTACTGTTAGTTATAACATGATTTATATTGCAAAATGAAATGCCTGGCACATGTGTTCAGTCAGACAGGCCTTAATAAACTTCAGAGCTAAACGAATAGCATCGTGTAATTGCTTGCAACGAATTAATACGAACACTTATTTAAACTACCTTTTTTACATTTAAATTAAATGGATAAAAGTCCATTTATGCCGTTTTGTTAAATTGGAAATCAGTGTGTGTGAAATCTGGTTTAATATAATGTCAGCGTAATTTCTTTTCATACATTATGAAGTTGTATTCGAAAAGCGTTTATTTATTTGTAAGTTCTTATTTGGTTTACATAATTGGCACTTAAGAGTAATTTTATGGACGATGGGTTATTAAAGCAGGTAAGTAAGAATTATTCTCAATTTACTTTAGTCTTTGTACTCTTTGAACACTGTGTTTGTTTGTTCTACTGTTTACATATCTACTTTAGAGAGACCAAGCCTGCGAAGAATTTAAGAAAATGGTATATACACTCGAGAGCAATGAATCCGGGTCACCTAAAGAATGTTAAAAATCTCGGAAACTAAAAATGATAGGTTAATGCAATAAATTGTATTTAATAGACAATGTAATACTCCTTAAATGAAAGTAAAAAAAATATGAGTCACCATACATTTTATTAACACAAAATTACATAAAGAAAAAAACTGCTGATCTCTCCTTAAAACAAAAATAGGAAACATGAAATTTTTGAACTTTATTACGATTTTCTTGAATTTTAATACTTCGTATTGCCTCCTCGTGCTTCCATTACTGCGTTTACGCGGTTTGGCATGCTGTACACCAAGTTCCTTATACGATTTTGGGGAATATTCTCCCATTCCTCTGTGAGAGCAATTTTGAGCTCACGAAGCGTGATTGGGGGAGGGTTTCGTTGTTTTACGCATCTGCCTAGCTCGTCCCAAGCGTGCTCGATCGGGTTGATATCCGGGCTGCGCGCTGGCCACTCCATACGAGTAATGTTCATCTCTTGAAGGTAGTCATTCACAATCCTACCTGTATGAGGTCGGGCATTGTCATGCATAAATATAGCATCCTCACCTAAATTGACCATAAATGGACCAACGTGATCATTGAGGATTTCTTCCACATATCTTACGCTAGTTAAAGAGCCGTTTTCTATGATCACCAGCTCTGTGCGACTTTCAGAAGAAATTCCGGCCCACACAAGTACAGACCCACCACCGTAGGCTACTTTTTCTTCGATGCATGCTTGCTTGAATCTTTCCCCTGGTCTTCGATACACTCTGTGTCTTCCATCGTGCTTGTAGAGCATAAATTTTGATTCGTCGGAGAACATAACTTTTGACCAATCTTCAATACTCCAATTTACGTGGCTCTGGGCATATTTTAGTCTTGAAATACGATGCCCACGCTCCAGTTTAGGGCCAACTAAAAATTTAAGGCCAACCAAACGCACTCTGACTATCATTAAATAGAACAATTGGTTCTGAATCTCCTACTATCTCAAACAGTATATTTTTCAAATAAATTGCCTCTTTACTTGCTTCTGACATCGCAATGTATTCTGCTTCCGTTGAGGATAAAGGTACATGTCTCTGTTTTCTACATTCAAAAGCAATCACTGTATCTGAGAATTTGAAACAAAATCCCGAAAAAGATTTTCTATCATTCACATCTGAACCCCTTGCTGCATCTACGAAACCTTCAATACAAGAATTATCTTTACAAAAAGTAAGACCATAGTTTTTGGTTTTTTTTAAGTACCTTAACACCCTTTTCGCATGCTTCCAGTGAGTCTCATCAAAACAGTTATTGAACTGACTCAGAAAACTCACACTGTAAGCAATATCAGGCCTGGTTAAAACCGCTAAGTACATTAAACTTCCTATAAGTTGTCTAAAAGGGTAATCTTTACTACCATTTTCTGCTCTCTCTAATTTCAAATTCATCTCCATAGGAGTGTCTGCAGTTTTACAATGTATCATATTAAACCTCTTCAGTAAAATGTCTACATATTGAGCTTGATCAATTGTTATTACATTTTCGTTGATATTGACTCTTAAGCCTAAACACTTTTTTAACTGACCTAAGTTTTTTATCTTGAATTTACAGCTTAGTTCATTTACTAATTGATCAGTTGCTGTCGAACAATTCGAAAAAACAAAAAAATCATCAACGAAAAGCGCTATAATAATCTTAACTTTTCCTTCAAATTTTGTAAACAAACATGGCTCGTACTTTGACTTTTTATAGCCTAAATCTATCAAGTAATCATTAACTCTCTGATACCAAGCCCTAGAAGACTGCTTAAGGCCATAAATAGCGCGCTTCAATTTTAACACTTTGTTATCATCCATACCAGATTCATAAGTAACAGGTTTTTTCATATACACAGTTTCTTTCAAAAAACCATTTAAAAAAGCTGTGGTGACATCAAGATGACTTATATCTAAATACAACTTCGCTGCCAGAGCAAAAAGCAACCTCAAGGTAGAATATCTAACCACTGGCGCAAATGTTTCGTGAAAATCTACACCTGCTTTCTGACTAAAGCCTTTTGCCACCAATCTTGCCCGGTAACGCACATTATTAGAACTGTCAAACTTTTTTTTAAAAACCCATTTACACTGAACCACTGTACTGTCTTTGGGATGATCAACTAGCTCCCACGCGTCATTCTCGTCAAACGAGTTCAACTCTTCTTTCATGCCTGCTCGCCAAAACTCGCTCTCTGGTCCATGTAAAGCCTCTTCAAGAGTGACCTCTTTATCATGATCATCACACTCTGTGATACATAAATTGTTATAACCAAGTCGATCAGGCTTCTTTCGCTCTCTTTTTGGTCGAGTTGCTGGAGTATCTTGATCTACTAAAGTAATTTCTGGATCTGAAGTAGCATTACAAAAACTATCATCGGACGTACTTTCTGGAGTATTTTCCGTATCCATAAGATACGAAATGTCCGCCGTTTCTTCTTCTGAATTTAAACTTTCAGAGCCTGAATTGCTCATGTCAGTTCTCTCCGAATCTTTAGTACATCCTTCCTCCGCTGAAGACTTGCATTCCAAGGATATGTTTACTGTACTCTCAGCTGACTTTTCCATAACAACGATGTCTCTACTAATACTAACAGAGTTAGTTTCTGGATCATAAACCCTATAGCCTTTCACATTGTCGGAATAGCCGAGAAAAATAAGCTTATTGGCTTTTCTATCCCACTTCAAACGCTTCTCTTTTGGCACATGTACCATGACTGCACTGCCAAAAATACGCAAATGACTTAGATTTGGTTTTGACCCTGTCCAGACTTCGTATGGAGTCTTGCTATTTAGTCCTGTTACGACAGATCTGTTCCTCAAATACACTGAAGTATGAACCGCCTCTGCCCAAAATTTCTTATCCAAGCCAGCATCAAAGATCAAACATCTGGCCTTTTCAACAACTGACCTGTTCATCCGTTCACACAAACCATTTTGTTGCGGTGTGTAAGCATTAGTTCTTTGATGAACTATCCCTTGCTCCTTCAGGTATTTATCAAATGCTTGATTACAGAACTCACCTCCGTTATCTGTCCTTAGAATTTTAATCTGACTGCCTTTCTGTTTTTCAACCATGGACTTAAAATCTTTAAAGTTGGTAAATACTTCGCTCTTTACCTTCATAAAATAAACAAACGCCATCTTGCTGTAATCATCCACGAATAAAACATAGTATCTCGATCTTCCAATTGATAGAGTTTCCATTGGGCCACCTACATCTGCGTGAATCACCTCTAGGACATTCTCCGTTTTAGACGAACTCTTCTGAAACGGCAGTCTAGCTTGCTTGCCTTCACAGCAAATAGTACACGATGACTTGTCTATGTTTGCCACTTCTGGGTATGAAATTCCTTCTACAGCACCGTTTTTCATTTTTGTTAAACTAGTACTGTTGATGTGTCCCAAGCGTCGGTGCCAAATCTCACTCGATGCTGTTGCAGTTGCTACTAATAACTGTTCTGTTTTAGTGTATAATCTGTACACGCCGTCAACTAACTCTGCTTCCCCAACAAGGTCTTTCTGTTGATTGTAGATGTAGCAACTATTTTTCTTGAAAATAACTCTGTTACCATTCTCGATCAACTGACTCACCGAAAGCAAGTTTGTTGTTAAGCTCGGTATGCACAATACATCCGTAACTGTGACTTCATGCTCTACACCATTCGCAACTGTGATGATGTTGACATCACCAGAACATATAACTGGAACACTGGTCTGGTTTGCAATAATAATTTCTTTCAAATCGTGTTGATGGGACGGATTGACAATATGTTCTTGTCTCGCTGTCATGTGTTTACTTGCTCCACTATCAATATACCAGTTACTGTGATTAAACTTACCACTCAGAAAAATAGCACTGAATGCATTAGGTGGCTTTCTTTTGCTTGAATCTGAGTTGGGACACTGATTTATATAATGACCTATTTGTTTACATTTGTAACACTTGACAATCTTGACAGGTTTTGACATTTCTGGCAATTGCTTATGGCCGCTCTTGAAGTTGTTATTTTTCAAATGCTGCGACCTTTTTGCTACAAAAGCACTGTCGGAACCGGAAACTGAACTATCCACACATATGTCCATCAACTTCGTTTTTATGACGTCGGCACTTATATCGATTCCCGGGTGTTCAATGGCCATTATCATAGGCGCATACCTTTCAGGTAATCCTGCTAACATTAATGCACCAATCCATTCGTCTGTTAATTTAAAACCTGTTCCTTGAAGTCGCTGCCTGTTTCAATAATCTGGGTTACATACTGCGTCATGGAATGACAGTTTTCAAGACGAATATTGATGAGATTTCTGAGTAAACTTATTTTTCTTGTAAATCCAGAATCATCAAACATGGTTTTCAATTTGCTCCATAAATCATAAGTTGATACTGCTTGCTTTATGTGAACATATAACGATGGTTCAATGGTCAACACGAGTTTCGCCTTTGCTTTGGCGTCTTCTGACTTTTCTTTCGCACTAGCCGTCACTGGTAGCGGTTCTGCAATGGCGGACGCCATGCCTTCCAATACCAACACATTTTGGGCTGCGAAACACCAATCTTCATAGTTTTCACGGCCGCGCAACTTTGGAACGTTAGCAATATAGTTTGCCGTCATTATTATCGCAAATACTCTAAGTACTAAACACTGAGTCTATTAAAATATAATTTATTTAGTGTCTGGGCCCATAAACCTAATAAGACACGCTTTGTGGTTTTCAATAGACTAATTTTATTGTCATTGTTGTTTCTGTGTCTATGCTACATAGATACCTTTTTGTTACATACTAACAGTTTGCAGGTCTAAGGGGTTTTAAGTTAGATTCAGCAAGCCGACGTCTTACTGTCCATGCACTTGGGTTACTTCCTCCGAGGCGTCGAAACTGATTTGTGAGTTCAGTTCCTGTGAGAAAGCGATTTCGAAGCATGGTCTTCACCAAGTATCGGTCTTCTCGTGCTGTGGTACACCTGGTTCTGCCCGTTCCTGGTCTGCGTAGGTTAGAATCAGTTTCTTCGTAACGTCAGAGAACTCTTTGTACTGTTGACAGCGACACACCGACAGTCCTGGCTGTATCGCGCTGACTCCGGCCGGTTTCCAGCATTGTAAGTATTCTGGTGCATTCTTCAGGCGTAAGCGACATAATTTCAGCTTGAATAATGAATATAGAGCACTATCAACATGGTTTATGTACCCACATAAATGACAGATTACAAACAAAAGCAAAACCAAAAGCTGTAATTTCGTAGTTCCATCTTCGAAAGTGGCCCTTTTTCAAATTTGATTTTTTTATGATATAACTTTACAATAACTAAGAAGTTTTAATACCTTCATTTAAGGAGTATTACATTGTCTATTAAATACAATTTATTGCATTAACCTACCATTTTTAGTTTCCGAGATTTTTAGGATTCTTTAAGTGACCCGGATTCATTGCTCTCGAGTGTATTTGAAAAACCCGCTTGCCCCCGTATGTTGCATATTATGTGTAATGTTGCATAGTCCTCTAAAATTTAAAATCACACAAGTCACAAAAATAGAAATGTCATTTTTGGAGGGTCATATTTTATTTATTAATTATTGAAAAAAGGAAATCACATGGACGAGTAAACAGTGGATCTCGGTTCTATGAAAACATGATGATTGATCTAGAGGCACTATTCATGAACAAGAAAGTACATTTATATGGAGAATCGCAACCCCTGTTCCCTCTTAACGAAACGGTTTAAGTTTGATGTTCATGCTATTTATGTTAATCAATTTGGTTTCATGGTTTTATTTCTTTTTTACCTTATGGCCAAAGATGTACATTGTAATGGCATTGACCAGGATCTCGTCAAGGTCAATCGTTGTGATTTTCCAAAGCGCTCGGTGACCGCATGCTCGGAGAATTTACTAATCGTTAACAAATTACCAAGATAAAGAAAACAATGAACAACTTCATTATTTTTCTATATTTCGACTGATTGGGCAACCACCTTGACAGCCATTCTAAAACAATGACCATTACTCCGCTCACGAGGTTGACGATATAATGGAAACCAGACCCTGTTTAGAGAAACCGTTTGAAATAGGGAACTCGGTCCTAATTAAACATTTTAAAACAAGGATAAAAATGTTTGATTAATTGGACTTCCTCGATGTTGCAAATTCTTATTAGGTTTTTATCAGGAATTTCTCAGTAGCTACAAAGTCTGGGTTTCGCTCGCCCCCTATAACATGGGACTTAATACACAACTAGCGAAATGTTGATTTGCGGTGCAGTCAAGAGCAATAATATGTATATCGTTAAAGTTCAAACGCGAATTGCTCCTAAAATAACGAGTGCAACTTGAGATATGACCTTCTTTATGGTAATACTAGCTGATGCCAGCGGCTTCACCCGCTACAACTCGAAAATTATCCCACGGGAAGATAAAATCAAGATAAAAATTATGAAATCCTGTGTTAATCCAGGTTATAAACTATCTGTGTACCTACCAAATTTTATCCAAATCCTTTTAGTAGTTTTTGTGTGACTTACTTAACTACTAAAAGGATTACGATAAAATCATAAACACTCACAAACTTTCAGCTTTATAATATTAGTGTGATGGGTTCCAAAATATTAGTTTCGTTACTTAACATAAATATTTAATCAATACAGTAAGCGAGAATTGGTTCTAAACGTTGCTGAGTGTATACACATTAGTGATGCTGTTTGTACACCTCTGCTTAACCCTTCGGCGATTAAAGTCGAGTTGTTATGTTATGTTCCAAAAATGTCTGTAGCTGTTTAAAATTCTCCACTGGGCCACAAAATGTGTCCCCGTTTAACATTCAGTCGTCATATTTAGGAACATATAACATATTAAATTAAGCGAAAATAAAGTCGTGAGGTCGAATGTGCGGGAGACCTAAAAGTGCTAGAATGTGTAATGTAACGTTGGAACATGTGTTACATTACATCTGACATAACGTTGGGCCACGAAAGCCGACGCTTATCATTGTACGCGACCTGAGTATTCAAGTTGTTCTATTAGTTGAAGAGTATACAGTTTAATTTATTTTTTAAATGACAACGTGTTTCCGAAAAGCTGGAGATAAAATATGTAGGTACATAAAATTGACCAAAAATTAAAAAAAGCGCTTAAAATCAAACTCTGAAGTGGCCTTCAGAGTTTGATTTTAAGCGCTTTCGAAAAACTGGAATTAAATAAAATACTTGTAACTGAATGCGTATGAATTCAAAAAACAACTTTGTTAGTTTTTTCTAAATCAAATAAAATTTAAGAATAAATTCATAAAAAACACATCATTGGATGTTTTTTTAGTGCCTTTCGAAAAGCTGGGATAGGTAAATAACATACGTGTTATTGAATACCTTTTGGTGTTTTTAAAAGCAGTTTTTTTTTCTTAAATCACACATTAATTTACCAAACAGAGAAAATATAGGTTGTGGGTTAGATTTGTGGTACAGATCATTTCCATGATCTGTACCACAAATCTAACCCACAACCTCAGTTAAGACAAAGGGCGGACAACTTGATAGTTCACAAACTATATGCATTTAATAATTCACCAGAGATAACTTCTCTAATCTCGTATTATTCGTATCTTATCCTCCACTTAAGAAACTTGGGCGTAATAAAGATCCTGAACTGAATTGCTCTTGACGTCTCCCTGTCGTCTCTGTGCGTTATCACTAGACCGCGCGGGAGTTGTATTTACCCTTACAGAGTTGTATTTACCCCTACAGAGTTGTATTTACCCTTGTTACCCTAGCTGTGTTATTCATGAACGCGGTTTGAATAAAGATGAACGATTCACGTCGAACTACTTTCGAACCTTTAAGCGCGGTATCAACTTTGAAATCAGTTGCGAATGTATACGAGTTCGCTTCGGTAAAGAAACGCCGAGATACACGAGTTGTTTGTGTACTAATTACTTAGTCATCCTGACCCTATTTCTGTGGAGGTATCTCTGTATTCGTTATCATCACTAACTTTGGGTTGATACGATAAATTATTCGTTGGAAACTGAAAAGACCGATGACACTGTTATTTAATAACAAATTAGGGTCACCTCTCTAGAACTTTTATTTAAGATTCAGAACAAACCTTAACATACTCGTATCTGTGGAGGAACTCTTGGCTTAATAGCCGCTGCTTCGATGCTTGCGGTCTTTAGGGTAAGCCGCACATGCCTAAGTAGGTCCGTTGATGAGTAACCACCGAGTTTCTTCCGTGCTTCAGAGAAGATATTAACCTGTTGGTCATCCTGGCTGTCATTTGCAGATCTTTGTCAGTCATTACAAGTAGTCAGTAGCCTAAAAGACTGATAACCAGTCTTACCAAGGGGTATTATATGACCCAGTAATAATTGGGTAGTGGAGGTGTTAGATAGACAGTCGTTCCATGTAAAATACTGCCATTCCATAGAGCAGCGGTGGCCCAGTGTTGGCGGCCCCGACTTCCAAACAGTAGGTCGCGGGTTCGAACCCAGGCAGGCACATTACTTTGTGTAATTTATTTCATCACCGCTGTTCTCAAAACGGTGAAGGAAAACATCGTGAGGAAACCGACAAGTCTTAGATCCAAAAATTCGAAGACATGTGACATCTACCAATTCGCACTGAGCCCGCGTGGTAGATTATAGCCCATTCCCTCTCAAGAGAGGCCTGTGTCCCAACAGTGGTAACATTAATAGACTGTTGATGATGATGATGACTGCCATTCGTCTGCATCTAGTTAAACTGAAAGGCTAGGCAGATGATAATAAATTAACCAGTGTATACCTAACGAATTTTAATTCACAAGATCGCGTTATAATGAACCAGAGATACAACCAATATTTTCCCATTCAGTAAATAATATGTATTATCAGATACAATAAATCCATTCATTGTATCTTCTGATAACAACACCTCCATTATCCGAAACTGCGTGAGCAATGAAATGACTCTTCAGGGCGTGCTAAGCGAAAAATTATTGCCCCAAAGTATTTTAAGGATAAAAGAAAACAAAACCCTTCTGAAAGGTTTTCTTTTTCTCTCGTTTATCGATAATTTTCTTTAAGTTTCTGTCTGAAATCTGTAATGAAGGGGAAAATGTATGGGTGCCGCTTCCTCGAACTTGTCTGACGACGTCAGTCTTCGAACTTGCTGGTACGTAGTCACCTCCAAAATTGTGTATTTTCCTGTGAGCGTTTATAGTCGATAAATAGTTTAGATGGCGTCATTTCTCGCTTCACACGATTTTAGTTCTGAATTGCCCATGCATTTTTGCAGGTAACAATACACAAACCGTGACAAAACTATTTTTTTTAAATAAGCTAGGTCACTGTACCAAAACGTGTAACAAAACATAAAATTGTTTATAGCATAGCGTGATATAAGATCACGCTCGTAATTTCCGAAGATATAGGCAGAGATGTACCTAGTAGTACATCCACATTTCGCCAGTTATTTAGGTCTTTACATATGAAATCGGAGATTTGAATTTTAAAATTGTCATAAATTTTAAAATATTTTATTTTAGCTAATTTTAAGGCAGTTTGTTTATCCCTTTACTGAATAAATCTGTCGGACGGGAGGCGATGAAGTCAGCGAAAGCGTTTTGTACTGCCTCTTGGCCTCTTGGGTGTTGAATTTATTCCCACTAAACAATTGTCTAAATTTTGAAAAAAAGTAGAAATCTGTTGGGGCAAGGTCCGGTGAGTACGGTGGGTGACGGAGAGTATTTGCGATGGTCTGTAGTGAAGTAGAAATTGCGAGCTTCTCCATCATTGTTTGCAATTCTTGGCAATGGACATCTGCTATCACTGTTGTGCCATTCGGTAAGAAGCTGTGATGTACAAGTCCGGCACTGGTCAACCGGACAGTCACCATCATCTTCCAATGAGTAATCTTTTTTTAGCACACTTAATAATTGCTGTACCCGGGTCCAACCACTGAGACGAACGCTTAAGGTTGTCGTACAGGATCCACTTTTAATCGCAGGTAACAATTCGATTAAGAATTCCCTCGTTTCTATACCGATTCAGTAGTGCATTATGTATTCTGTGGTAGTGTTACTCGTATGCATGCTTTGATGCGTAAATCTCGCTGTTGGTCGTTTAGTTCGTGTGGCACTCACTTATCTAGCTTGTTTATCTTTCCGATTTGACGCAAGTGCTTCAACGTCGTTCAGCAACAACAGCAAGCTCAGCCGTAGATTGAGTTGAATCCGCTTCAACTATCGCCTTCAATTCGTCGTTGTCGGCAATGGTTACCGGCCGACCGCGAGGCTAGTTCTTCAACCCAAAATTTCCAGATTTAAAACGATTGAACCAATAATGGACCGTGTTTATGCAAACAGTGTTTGGCCCGTACATGTCGTTAATGTTCCGTGTTATTTGCGCAGCGGTAATTCCACGTAGGAACTCATATTCGAGAATTGTACGAATTTTCAGTTTATCCATGGCGCCAAACACTATCACAATGTCACAAAAACAAAAAAAATATATAAAAACAAATGACTGAATTTAAAATAAATTAACATAAGTAAGTACGTCTTTCGAATACACATTATTTTAATTTCGAATTGCGCGCGAATCCACAAATTAAAAATGCTGGTTACAGAATCTCCAATTACATAGGTAGGTACCTACTGTCCTATTATTTAAGCCCCATTTAATAGGGTGCTAACTAGCTATTGACGGGCATAAATTCAAACTCGGTGGCATCCACAGAATTTGGATTTATGCTTATTGATTTATTTATACTGATAAAATCCTGATGGAAAAACCCAATAACACTTTGCTCAACACGCCAAGTACCTCATCTCAGCAGTCAGGCTTATGACCACTAAACCAACGAGGCTGTCTTATGCATACTAATACTACATAACCATAAATATAATACGTTGACGTTTAAGTATAAAACTACATTCTGTCCAATCAAACCCACACTTCTAATTTCATGAAGGTACCGTTCGTCACATCTTCATCTCCAATTTTCACAAACGTCTTGTCACAGTGTGATACAGTTAAACCTACCGTTTTTTCCTGAGAATTGAGTGGTATTTCTGCAGTAGTACCAGGACAAATGCTGACGCGGCGACGTAGGCACCCCGTAATATTCACGACGCCTCGAATAAAGATGAAGCTATTAAAGAGGGAAGAAAGCCGACAGGCGACGCAACGCACTCCGTGTTGACTTTGAGATACGGAAAATGAAAAGGAAAAGCGCCTTGTTTTGCGTGTAAATACGATTCGTTAGTCGATTCTTTTATGTAAATATTATTGTACACTTTTTTTAGTTTGGTACGCTGATATCTGTTTATGTACTCCTGAGTATTATGTACACCTGAGTATAGAATATGCATTTCTTACAAAAATGGTATCAGCATTGGTGGAGTCCAAACCGATTCCAGACTTTGATTTAACATAACTTAGTGCTCGTGATCCCAGAAGGGTTCAACAGACGTGTACCTAATAGTACACCCAAGATCTAGTGCTCGCTCGCAAGGTTGTCGGCGTGTGGGACGTGAATACAGCTGCTATTGTCCCGATGGTTGTGTCGACCAATGGCTTAATAGTCAAAAGCCTCGATCGACATCAGCTGGATCGAGGGCTTGATTCAGAAAGCAGTACCTCTGGACACGGTGCGTAGGGTTAGGATGTTACTCTCTCAAGAGCCCTGAACAGTGGCTGCTCGATCTCTATTCCTCATCCCGGTGGGCTACTGTTTGACGTGGCTGTTAAATTTTGGTAAAAACTCTCGTTCTAAACTTATCAAAATACCAATTTCGATACCATTCATTCCAAATCTCAATACCATTCATTCCAAATCTCAATTCAACCGTAACCCAACAATTTCACTATTCAAAGTTACAGAAATCAGAAATCTGTTTCCCAACTGAGATTCGCGGAAGTCGAAACTATGCGCCTACTGGTCCAGTAATGTTGAAACAAGTGAAACGTACCGACTGTTTACGGTCCACGGTCTACGGTCTTGGCAAGTTGGTATCTTAGCGGGCGACCGTAACGTGCACGCGGCGCACACTAAAACTTCGCCAACACTCATTTATCATAGGAGATGAGAGGCATAAGTAGCTGTAAAAGTGTTGCCCGGGCGCCCAGTTGAAGTCCACCATACTGTTTTTTTTTTTCATAAACGAGGATTGATGTGCCAGGTGCTACTATATTTTGATACTTTTATGTTGCTGACGAGTTTGTCGTCGTCAACAGAAACCGAACCGTATGCATTTGACTTTAGAGTAGCTATGTCCTTTAAAGTGCATCTGAACGTTTTTTATTTCTAGTTTTTCCGCTAGCGGTTTTTCAAAAACTATGTTGACAGCTGTTACGTCGCTTAGACGATGAATGAACAGCGTTCATCGATGACATTCGTATTTAGCTTATTTGGCTCGTAGGACCCTCGTTAGTGGTAACAAAACCAGTATAAGCTGTTATGTATAGAAAGTCCTTATTACGCTAATCTATAGCTGAAAGTCAAAGTATTAGCACTTGCGGTTAACTGTACTTTCTGATAATATCTGTAGATATCATAGTATAATATTAATATTCTGGAGACCAATGAAAGCCTACGTAAGTTTCTTTTAATAGTAAGATTTTCCAGAAACTATAATTGTCCCTGTCAAAATGTTTTATTGTGTCTGGACTTCGTGGTCCAACACAAAACAAAACCACGCATAGGTTTTTTAGTAAATTAACGTTTACCTTATATTTCTTGCATACATAACAGTCGATTGAAAATATTTTCGGCTGTATTTGATTGGGTCTTATTTTTGAACTCAGAAACTCCATTCTTATCATAATAATTGGCATGAAAATTCGACGTATTAAATGAAGTAAGTCACTCAGTATTTGCGTTTCGGAGAAAGCCCCTAGAATGTTTGTAGCGATCCCCAATTACGATATTTACATTTATTGCGTATGATCCTGTCATTAAAATGATTGCCCATTTCCGTACATCAGAAGTCTTAAATGAATACGTAAAATAATATTTACATTTTTATTGATACTTTATTTGTTGTATGGAATTTCTGGAACGTTCACGTTACTTTATGTTTCTTTTGTTTTTGTTGATTGCATTCATTAATATGTAAACCGGGTAACCGCCTGTGCGTTCATAATCAGAAATAAATATAGTAGATTATGCACCGAGGGGCTAAAGTTGTGTCTTATGTCACGGGCGTCATATTGAATCTCGAGCGCAATGAAGGATTCGGAATTTAACTCCCGAGCGCAGGGAGGGAGTTAAGAGTTTAACTCACGAGCGAAGCGAGGGAGTTAATACAAGAATCCTGAATGCTGCGAGGGATTTAAGCTAGCCCAAGGCAAAGACACCTTTAGCCCAGAGGAGGATACTCTACTTTTTGCACCTATTGTAAGAAAATAATAGCCATAGTACTAAAAACAAAGTATTTATTAAATAAACAAACAGTAAGAATAACATATTTAGAACTCACTTTCATCACTCGACATTCTATAATACCTACTTTATTTATTTATTCACAAAATCCACAGCAATCTAAGCGCAGTTTACTTAAAATAAATTAACTAATGTTACAGCCAATTACTCGGCGCGGTACGGTATTTGTTATTATTAATGCCAGTTTGAATGTTATTCCATTCCTTTTAAAAAATGGTTCGTAGTTATCTTATTATACTTACAATATTATGTCTTCCAAAACATGGCAACGATATGCAGAAGCAGTCGTTATGATTTTGTTGAAAATCGAGAATATCATCCACGCGTAGTAAGGGTATCGAGAATGGCTTTCCTCTTACTGGCGCCAAAGGGTGTTTGTTAATACTATACTGCCAATTTAGCTGAGCATGTGAGATTCTAAATTCAAATCACATTATTGAGCAGCGGGTCATAATGAAATCCAGTACAACATTATTGACCGGCTGTGCCCCCGGCCACTAATGACTCACTTTAGGTTAAGATTGCTTGTCATATAATTTAACATTTTCGAGCAGGTGGTGTGAAAAAGCTTTTATTTTTGTACAAAATACTGACACGAAATCTGGGTTCAGCATCATGATTATCCCTACAATAACATTTCAGCAACTGCAACTGTGCATATTCCATACTCCGCGGGCCGTGCTGTACGAATCAGTGTTTCATGAATAGCCAAACAAATGATAACAGTTTTAAGTCGTCATCCGCGTTTCATTGCAGCACCCGTTTTTATACAGCCGGTAACTAATTAGGGCTCCCTCGCAATCGCATTTTGTTTTTATTTTTAACAAAGCAGTCACGTCTGGGCAGACCGTTTCCTCTAAATTTATTTTTAGCTTTCGTATTCAAAGCGCCTAAAAATATTTTAATGACTGTTTTAATATTACTCAGGTAACTTATTAATGCAATTGAAGTTTTTAAAGAGAAGCATTAAGAGAGCGATGAAAGTACGTGCATCTACCATACATGTATTATGTAGGTTGTTGTTGTTAGTGTAAGACATTGTTGGGCAACTCTGGATAACTTCATATTACGAAGTTTGTTGGTGTCTCACGCGAGAACTTCAACGTTGTTTGCGACGAACACGTCAACTAAAATAACACGGTCAACATATTATTTTTCCTATTAATATGTATGACTATTAACCCCCAACCACATTAGCCTCCAGTCGGCGTTTTCCTTGGTCAGACTTAATATTTTCATCTTTATTCAAAGAGGCCTATGAATAAAACAAGACACACTTGTGAGGACGCCACGCCGCCGATTCGCCGACGTCGCAAGATGTTCCTCCTTAGCAACTTAATTCATCTTATTGTTAAACTTAATTATAATAGAGGTAAACGAAAATCAAAACACGAATCTGACAAGCCGCCAGCCAGCCTTAATATCCCCGGAAACAAGAAAGTAAGCAATGAACTTTGACATGTTCCCATATAAGCTTTTACGTATTTTGTCTGAAGACGACATAAAATGACAACATAAAACGAGGCTCAGATAAATAAGGAAATGTCTGGAACGCTTAGGGCGACCGTGTCTTTGACGGCGATCACTTCTCAAACGGGCCTATTGCATTTTCTTTAATAAAGCCCCCCAGCAAGCCTCCGGCTAATAAGTCGCTAAATATTAATACTGAGAGAACATTTAATTCAATAATAAACTTCATAGAGAAGAAATAATAGGGGCACTTAGAGGCAATGCATTTCAAAATTGGGAGTCGTGATGACAAAGGACGCGTTGACTTTATTATTGAATAGCATTGTACACGTGTGATGTGCCGGAGGCGTCAATACTCCACCCCAATAAATAAGAAGTGGCTGAGTTGCGAACACAATTTAACTTGAAATAAAATTTTGCTACCCCTCGCAATGAATGGGTAGTATATGGTTTGGAAGGGAAGGGCCTTTTCCTATCTTACGTTATATCGCTTCGGGTACACCTCGTAAGTTTCCGATTCTGTGACTTCTTTGTGTTTTATGTGCCTAATGATATGAGTAAAGTTACGAATGGGATTAAAGTTAAATGGAGTTTGGCTGTTGCCAATCTTATTATGTTCGCGATTTTGCGTATAAAAATGTGACATGATGTACAATTTTGGAGATATAGTACCTGCTTATGTGTAGTTTTCTTTTTATATCTTAACAGGTCGGGACTAAACTTTCTTGAGAAACTTTACCCTGTTGTTACTAGCCGTTCACCCTCGACATAGTCTGCAAAAAAATGTGATAGCTCGACTAATATGCATGAGATATAAATATAATTAAATAGCCTATAGCCTATTGTAACTTTCTGACAGAGTAAGATTTTATAGAATTGTATCATTAGTTTCCGAGACACAGGCAAACTCGCAAATTGATTTTACGAAACCGTTAGAATGTAGGTCTACATTATTTCGTCTTTGAAATTATTTAGCTAAAATTTCAAAAATGTGTAAAGTAAATATCACAACATTGTAACAATTTCATAAACAACATTTTCAAATTACATTACCAAAAGTACGAACACATTAAATCCGACCGCACTCCCAACACCCCACAAAATTAACCCCGACACATTTTACCGCAAGCTTATTCTGTATCCCGTAAAAAAATAAAATCGTTCCGTTCGAGATCCTATCACGATTGTAATAACGATTCACTATGCGCAAACAGAGGATCGTGTGTAAGCTTCATATCAATTTCACGCAAGTTGTTCGAAACGCCTTGAACAAACAACGCATCTTCGGGACTGTGGGAATCGACAGCAGTGATACTTGGAGCCTCACCTACAGCTCTCTCTCTCTTTGTTTACTCCGTCCACAACATCCCACGTTTCTTGTTTATTTCCTGAATCTCAAGTAATGATTAGGGCAAAACACTTCAGGATAGTGCTGTCCTTTTTATTGTTGTTAGTTGTTTCTTTTCAGTTTACGCACCGTTGGAGATTATCTTTATGAAGGAGCAGACAAACAACGCTAGCTCTTGAAGACTATAACTAGGATAGAAGAACTGTCAACATGTTTATGTATCACTAGCTGTTGCCAGTGACTTTGCCCGCTCGGGATAAAAACTATTCTATGTGTTAATCCAAGGTGTCAGCTAACTCCATACCAAATTTTATTAAAATTGCTCCAGCCGTTTAGACGTGAAGAAGTAACAAACATATACACTCAAACACTAACAAACTTTTGCCTTCATAATATTAGTGTGATTTGAGCAGACAGTGCTATAACTTGCTGATGAATACGTGAGGAGCTCGTGGCTTGATAATAACAGCCGCTTGGATCAATCTTCTGGTTGAGACGCGCTTGCTTGTCTGTGGATGGGTAACTACCCATCACATACCTTGTTTCTAAGTCGTTACAGGTAGTCAGTGGCTTGCTGTTGAAGTTTGTCAGCCTGTTTTATCAAGGGTTATTATATTACCCAGAACTAATGGATTGTGGAGGTCACATAGGCAGTCGATCCATGTAAAATATTCAGCCGCATCCGGTTAGACTGGAAGTTGATCCCAACTGATGAGAAGATTACATCTCACTACCTATTATAAATTCCTTCTACTTACAATCATCCAGTGTGGTAGTACAACGCAAGTACTAAAAATATTACTTATCAAAATCCTACATTTTTACGACAAGATACAAAACAACCATAAAAATCATAAAGCTACATGCCACATGACTGTAAGTCAAACAAAAGATACGAAATGAATTGTATCCAATGAATTTTTATACGGAATCGAGTTCACTTCCATGCATCGTATATCGGTAGCTTGCTTTATTGTATTGTCTTTTCCTACGTTTTATAGCCTCGCACAAGTTTTACATACATTCCGGTGTTCAATAGTAGAATGAATAAAATATAAAATACTGGCTGCCTGAAATTCTGTTTGTTTATAAACTTCGTTCTTTTTTTAAAACCGCTTTTGGTAACTGTCAAACTTCGCGGCCATCATTTTTAATGCGACACTCTGACACTGTTGACAGACGGGACGCCAACTTTTCCCTGATAAACTATGATGTTGCTCCACCATTATGTAAAACTCCCACAGTATCATCCCACACAAAAAAAAACATAATTTCATTGGAAATACATTGTAATATGAGTAAATAACACAGAGAGGTTATTCATCGTCCGGATGGTTAGCGGACAACATGTTTATTTTGAACGCTATGCTTAATGAAGTGAAAGGAAATGATGGATGGTATGAGAACAGCCCGGACAGCGGTATTATGCGCAATATTTCTATAGTAAATCTTTATGAACAACAATAATGTGGATTTACAGGATAAAATGCTTTTGAGTATGTTGTAAGGCGTAATTTATAGCGGTTTCCTAAGGTGTGCTTAGTTTGGAAAATAGGTTGGAGGCTGTTGCTTCGTCTAGACTAGTAGAACTAATGTGTTCAACGCTATATTATTAAATGAGTTCCGCGCGCTTATAAGAAGTTAAATTCCACGCTGGTAAGGTATTTATGATAGAGCCGAAGGAAACAATTTTTTAATGTAAAACCATTTAAATAATAACAAACTACAGGCCCATTAAGAATTGCAATACAAAAAAGCCTCCCTTTGAATAAAGTTAAAAATAGATTTATTCTATTGGGAACACAATATTATTATGTAAGTGGGCCAAATTTTCGTCGATTCATTGTCCATTCGGTTCGCTACAGATTTCGAAGTGTAGCGCTGTGCCAAATGCCATTTATTTACGTTGTGTTTTGTTTTTTTTTTTATCTTGTTAAGCCAGCTACATTTGTGGCTGGCAACACTGCGTTTTTTATTCAGGAATCCTTAATAGAGGCAAGTGAAGTGTTTGACTTTAAAAAATGGAATGGATGGAATGGTTCTCGGGTGAAATATGGAGCACATGCTAATACGAGATGATGTCATCATACAATTTTCTTTGCGTATATTTTATGAGAAGTTACGTCATATTTTTTTAATTGTTTTATATTATGAGTGGAAAATGATATAATACTAAGTAGGTTTCAAGCTAACAGTTTGGAAATACCAAAATACATTAAGATTCAAGGTTAGATTTTGAAAAAAAAATCTCAAATACTAATCTAACATTTTAACATGCTAGTCAATGCAATTAAATTGGTACATTGTATAAGCACATTGAAGTACTATGTTAACTGTTTCCCAAACGATATTAATATCATGTTTCAGTGTTATTAAACAGGAACCTGTGGGGGCTTAAAGTCTCACATTCGTTGTATCGTTGTTGGTTTAATTAACGTTTCCTACAATGTCACCATTAAGTCAGCGTTGTCTGGTCGCGAATGAAACAATGCCAGCAATGAGCCTTTGTTTGCAAGTCCGTTGTTTAGAATCCTCCATGTTACTGCGAACGCGAAATGTCCTATTATACTTCGGTGTACACTGCGGCGTAAGTATAACAACATTGAAGAGTGTTGTACAAACATCTACGGGGAAACGACAATGGAACGCGACCCGACACCGAGTCTTCGTTTGTCGCCGGGTGGTAGTATGCCAGTAGAGTTGCTCGACTCAATTTCGCGATGATAATTGGAATCATGCCGATATTCCCGTGTGCCGTTCGCCTTTTGTTATCTGTGAATTATGAGTTTATAGCCAATTATGAGTGAAACAACAAACCCCGGGTATATTAACACTTGCCAAATGACGTTTTGTTGTTTTAGTTCATTGTTATAGAGCTTTTAAGCGAAATTATAGGATGCTGCTTATGTAGTCTGATTATAATGAATAAATTAAACGCGCAGCAGAGCAGATAGAACGGGTCACTGGCTTTTGTTTTTATAACGAACGGATTGATGTTTTAGAATAATAATTTTGAAATGGGAATTCATAAAAATTATTACGTGTAAATTCATTAGAATACTAATTGTAAAACATCTACTCTCAATGTAAAGTCAGACGAAAATTTGAAAATGAAAGCTCAAGATTTTCTGTGTAAATAATATATAATTCATTATGTAGAGATTTATAAGCTTTTTTCTTATGATAATAAGATCAGCATTTTAGTGCTAATTTGTTATTATTTAAAAATATATTGTTAGCAGAAAGATAAAAAAATGTAGGCAAAAATTACATGCAGAACTTATTATTAACTGCAGTAAATATTTCATACCCATGAAATAATATTATTATGAAATTAAAGGGATCTTGTACAGGTTAACATGCGCTTGAAAGGACTAGAAATACCTACACATGTTTTAAAATAAATTTATATTTCATAATTTTCAAACAGAAAAAAATGGTAAAAAACATAATTATAAATTAAGTGCACGAATTTTGCGAATTAAAACTATATCTGTGTAAATTGTCATATTTATTCACGTGTAACAGAAAATTCTAACTACGTTTTATCACAAACAATATTATGTACTCAGCTGGAATATTATTACGCAGTTAAAGTTTATTCAATTATTTTCCAAATTAGTACATTATAATACACTTGATAAGAAACCATAAGCCACGAAATGTTGCGTTTTTTAATATTATTAGTTCTAATTTTAAATTCTTCAGCTAAACTGGATGACTATAATATTAAGGAGTTTGATGAAGAAAATGGCTTACATCGTGAAAATAGTGAAAGAGTAAAGTTTCCGGGTGATTTTGTCAACCGAGGAGCTCCGTTATGGGTTTTAACATTGAGTGGTGGTGAATGGTTGGCTCCGAAATTAAGGTTGGGCAATACGGCTAAATTAGAACAGTTTTTTCACTACATTCAACCTTCACTTAAAAAGTAAGTAATTCTTTCCAATTTTCTTTTGGGCTCGGCTTGGAGATATTGTCTTGGCCAACTTCGATTGGTCAACTTGGCTCATGGCAATGTACATTTTGTTGATTTCATGATAACAAGCTCGTTGTTCGAGTTTTTCCATTTTATAAAACTGGCTCTAGTAGGTAATCAACTAATCAATCAGTCAAAAAATACAAAATATATGAGAAATGTACTGAATACGTACTAACCGCTTTAGATTACCGTGTATATTAATAAAATTTCGTGTAAGTATATTGAATGGAAATAAATAAAATTAAATAAATATTCCTATTCATTCTTGACAGTATTGGAAAACGACGAGCTGCAGCCAGAGTAAGAGAAAAGAAAGATGACCCGGAACATTTTACTTATACCGTTCATACATCAATTGGTGAAGCGAAAAAAGACTTTACTTTGATGATAAACAAACTTGTGTAAGTATCTCATTATTTCATCAATTATTAAAATTAAATAACGCTAGCACAATAACATAATATATACACTCGCGAGCAACCAAATCGACTCAAGCCTTGTCGGCGCACACATACATTGATACAACTAAAATCATGAATGGAAATTATTAAAATGATATGTCATTCGAAAGCTTAAGATGTCAGCTTTAATTTGATATCATTATCATTGAAATCCATCCATCATTTTTGAAATAAATGATGTCTGAATGCAAGAGTAGGAAAAACGGAAATTTAGGAAAAAGGGTATGTGTCTCGTATTTGACAAATTAAACAAACAAAATTAAAAATTAAATTATTTTATTTAAATCAGTATTTCGTATTGCCCCCTCTAGCCCTAATTACATCCCGCAGTCTGTTTTTCATGGACCTTATCAATTTTTTGACATTTTCTTGAGGAATCCCACTCCTCTAATAATGCTGTCTTTAGCTCGTCTACGCTTGAAGGGACTGGATTTCTGGCCCGAACTCTTCTTTTAAGCTCGTCCCATAAGTGCTCGATGGGATTCATGTCAGGACTGAGCGCAGGCCAGTCCATCGTGCGTAATTCGACCTCTTGCAGAAACTGTCGAGTGACTCGTGCCGTGTGGCAGCGGGCATTGTCGTGCATTAACACGAAGTCTTCACCGACAAACCCTGCGTAGGGCACAACATGATCCAGTAGAATGTCGGTGATGTACCGATCAGCTGTTAGCCCGCCTTCTCGGCCGCCCTCAGGCACGAAAACAAGTTCGGTTTTTCCCTCTAAAGAGATACCAGCCCACATCATGCAGGAACCGCCGCCATATGCCACTGTTTCAGCGAAACAACATTGGGCAAATCGTTCTCCCGGACGCCTGTAGACTCGGCCTCTCCTGTCACTGCCATGCAGACACATTCTGCACTCATCAGTAAACAGGACCGATCGCCATTGCGCAACGCTCCAATTGAGATGCTCTCGAGCAAATTGAAGGCGCGCTTGTCGGTGGCCTGCAGTCAACTTAGGGCCCGTCGCAGGTCTTTTTGGCGTCAAGTTGGCTTCCTTCAAGCGTCTTCTCACTGTCCACTCGCTGACAGCCACTTGTCGTACACGTCTCAGTTCTTGCTGCACATCAACGCCCGTAAGGTGTCGATTGCGCAGCGAGGTTGAGACAATGAAGCGGTCGTCTCTCTCTGAAGTGCACCGGTGGCGGCTCGTTCTTGGTCTCCGATTGAAGGCACCAGTCTCTTGGAACCGTCTGTATACTCGGGATACAGAAGACTGGCTCAAGTGGAGCTGGGCAGCGATTGCTCGCTGACTTAACCCTTGTTGCAACAAGGCAACAACTTGAGCGGCTTCTTCTGGTGTGGTATCCATGGGTTAGCGAAAACAAGGAATGCAATTTACGGAGATGTGTACCGGTCAACTTGTAACAAGCAACTGATAAGATAAACCGGAAGTGGGGGGGTTTTATAGCGGGAGCAGGTAGCGCAAGTCGTGGATTCCTAAAGAGGTAATTTACGCTGACGGCCAATTAAAATGTGTCAATAAATCAGCGCTTAGTTTTTTTTTAAGGTATTGATGTTAATTGAAAGCCTAATTCTTCAGCTTTCGAATGACATATCACTTTTGTAATTACCATTTATCGTTTTAGGAAAATCAATGTATATGTGCGCCGTCTAGGCTTGAGTCGATTTGGTTGCTCGCGAGTGTAGGTGATTCAACTTAGTTCTGGACCAAATGATGATATAAACGATATTTTTTTTTTTTTACTATGATACGCTGGGCACACTGTACTTAGTTGTGGGTTAAGGTGTTTCCACACTACACCAACTCGATTAGTCGAGTTGAGAAATTAGGAAATTCCCTTGTTTCTATTGGACAATATGTTGCAGTAACTTAATTTTTTTTTCCAGTACATCGTCCAGTATTGAACCAGATGTATACATAACGGATAATCATTTTCAGTCATACGATAATAGTCCATCCATAGCGGTGAGTTATTTGAATAGTTAAGATTTTATTAGGTAGTTAAAAGTATTATTTAAATGACGACACGGTTGGCGCAGTGGTTGAGCGATTGACTGCTGCGCAGCATGTCGCGGGTTCGATTCCCGCACGGAACAAATATTTGTACGACCTACAAGTATTTGTTCCGAGTCTGGGTGTTTTTCTATCTATAATATGTATGTATTTACAAAAAAAAAAATGTATATAAGTAGTTTATCAGCCATCTCGTTACTATAACACAAGCATTAGGTTGCTTAGCTTGGGACTAGATGGCGTTGTGTGAAATGTCCAAGGATATTTATTTATTTATTTATTTAAAAACTAGGTATAGACTGGAAGCCTACCTCAACATTGTTGGTAAAAGGTGATAGTGATATATTATAACAAAATAAAAACGAAAAAAATACATTTCATACGAGTATCAGAGACTCTGCTCAAGATTTGCGTCTGCAATTTGTCTGTGGCGATCTGATCGATCCCATACACACTCCTTTTCATGTCAAGCTTTTTTTACCTGACTGCGCGACGCAAAGGAGGGTAATGTGTTTATGAGTCTATATATTTATGTATGTATGTATGTTTGTTTCTATAAGGCGTTCTAGAGACCAAATGCGTAGGCCGATTTTGATAATTCTTACGTCAATCGATTCGTCTTAACCTTGCGAGTGTCGCTAAAGACTTGACAGTAATCAAAATTCACCACAACGACAACCAGACGCCATATTGTCAAAATTTAAAAAAAAAATCGATGAACTATGTCAAGTGGGGTGTCGTTAAATAGGTATTTTAAAATCATCTTTAGGTTCCTTTTATCATTTTTCATTTTAAATAATTAACCTTGTCTTTTTTCTTTTGCAGTTGCATTTTAAGGGGCCATACTCCGTTATGATAGTGGAACTAAACAACAAGCAATGGCACTTCTTTATAAACTCTCGGTCGTCACTCCCAGAATGGTTATACGAGAAACACGATACGCGAGACAGTCCCAAGCTTATACCAGAAGATGTAATCATTCACTTATTTAGTTCACTATGGCGTTTGTTACATTTATTCTTTGGTTGGTCCTCGGTACACTGAAGATCATCTTAACGCAACAGAGTTAAGTCTTCTAGATAGTGCAATGTAAGATGATTATTAAAAGTGTGGTATATTTTTCGTGCGATTAGTGCTTTACCTTAAGTTATAGTTTTTGTGCCAACCGTGGGCTTCTGATTTGGCTTCACATCATCATCATCGTCGTTTTACCCGGAAAACGTCCACTGTTAGACATATGCCTCTCTAAAGTGTCACTATAATGGCCGGATCCGTGCATCTCGCATCTTTACCAGGTCATCGGTCCACCTGATGGGAGGTCTTCTAATAGGTAATAGTTTTTCGAATCCATGTGTAATTGTACAATATACACATGAATCCAAAACATCCAGAGGTATGGTAAGAATGGATGTTGTTCTTCAATAAATTATATACCTTGTGTCCTAAAGTGGTTCTTCCTATTCACCCTCAACACACCCACATAATCGCTTTCCAATACTCTTTAAACTTTGAAACAAACAAAGAAACTATGACAAAGAAGTATCGGTTAATTTACCGGCGAGTGCAGAAATCAATTGCACAATAGCACTTAAATCTCGAGTGGATTCTTTGGAACGACAGCAGATTACTTAACTGGATAGTAACTGGTTTTTAAAGGAAGCATAGTCATTGTTCATGGATAACTAAATCTTTATCTAAGAATAGTAGGTCCGGGAGAAATGAGAAGCAACGCTAGGAGAACCTCAAAAATAAAACTAGGAGGTGTGTGTAGTGGTTTTGACAATCTGATGTGATGCAATGCGTATGCGTGGCATAAATTCAATTTTTCTTTTAACTGTGTCTGCTTCTAAGAGACATGTATGATATAATGGCTTTTTCATAGACAGCTTGTTTATCGAAAAAATTAAAGTTGTTTCATTTTGAAACGGTCTTGGTTCTATAAAATGATGACCAGTGTGTAAACAACTGAAACGAAGACGCTTCTACGTTTTAATTTTGACTTTCGATAATGTCACATTAACATACCATAACATCATGCCTTGCTATGCCATCCTTGAAGGGTTAGGCAGAGGTGTATCCAATAGTACGCCGGCATTACAACATTATTTCTATCTTATTACCATCATACATTTTGCCAGATATGTTTAAGTACCATGTAAAAGGTTGCGAGCCTATTACCATCAAATTCCTGGTGGAAAATCCATGACTATTCACACTCATCGCTTGCATAGATTTGTCACATCCACACCGTTTCATAATTTCGTCACCTGGCTCCACAACGCGTTTTGCTGCTCATCCAGGACAACAAGTAAATGAAAAAGTACTTAAAAGTTAAAAGACTTGTTTCGCTAAACGCTGTTCTGACACAACAATGCTACCAGTAAAAGGCTTTAAAGATACGTTCCCGATTAGGAAATCGACACTAAGCACTTACTTCACCTGGTAGAGGGCGAGATACCTAGTACAGTCACGAGCAATAGTGTGTATGCACTCGGCAAAGTTCAAACGCGAATTTCTCGTAAAATAATGAGTGCAACTTGAGATTTGACCTACTTTATGATAATATGGGTTCCAAAATTTTAGTTTCGATAAGTAACATTCTTACAGTAGGTAAGCGAAAATTTGTTCTAAACTTTGCTAAGTGTAAAAAATATTGGTGCTGCTGACTATACCTACCGACATAAATGAGTGTCTGTGTTTAAGTAGGTCCCTGCACTTAGGTGTCAGTTGATTGCATTTACGTGTTTGCTGTTTCGGTTGCTCTAATAGCTACGTGAAAATGTTTCTTATGCATTGCGACGATCATGTTGCAAACTTATTTAATGAAGGTATAGGTATGCCTGTATGATTAGATTACGCGTAGATTGTTCTGACAATTTCTTAAAATGGCTAAGTATGACTTTTAGGAAAAAGTGAAGTAAAACAGTAATTGGCTGGCTTTTATCTTGGCCAGAGGCTAAGTGTTGCCATACAATGTGGCAATGCCGCCAGTCTTTTGGGCACATTACCGGCTGACAGCGTTGAGGAGCAGTATTTCGATGCCCTTTTATAGTTTCTTGTTAGTTTATTTTATAGTTTTTAATTAATGTACATAGTTACTTTTATCAAATAAATTGTTAACATCTTTTTTTAAATTTCTTCTTGTAAAGTATATTTTTAGGAAAAAATAAATAGATTGTAGGTACAAATAAAACAGTTATTTATTTGGAGGGCTGTTGAAGTAAAAATTATTTGAGCATACGAAATTCCAAATGAAGATTGCAAAAATTAAAGAAAATTCTTTGTTTAAACAACCTAATTGGTAAAAGAACTCCCCGTAACCATTAAAAAGTTACCTAACGTACTCATTTTTATCTTTTTGTATAACTCAACAAAAACATTCCTTGCGAAGTCTTATCGAGGGAAATAAATCATATAGCCTCTGCTTCGCTATCAGATAACAAACTTGTTCCTTCAGATTCGCTCTTAGTTTTATTGCTTGAACAGGGACCTTAGAATTAGCATTTATATGTCTGAATACATATATCTTTGTCACTTTCGATATCTGAATTTTATATGATCGATGATGTATTGAGTTTTTTAAGTGCCGATAATATATGCCTACCAAATAGTATTTACGACTTAGCAGTACCAAACAGAAGAGTAGGAAATAAAAAGTGTAAACATTGAATAAATTAGAACTGGCCAAACTCGTGCAGAAAAAAAAAGCAATTTCCTCATTTGAAAACAGATCACCTAGCTAACCGGAAAAGACAAAGAAAACCGCAGAAAAAAAGCACCTTCTCTAAAACCGTAGCACAGCATTCTAACAAAATAAATAAAATGGTCCACTGGTTCGCTTAAATTGGCCTAATTTTTCCACCCTCGACCTCAGATAGATAATGTTTAAAATAAAAGGAATGGGAGGGTGCTAGCCGAGTGAAAGGGCTTATCTAGTTGACTGCGGTATCGGACTGAACATTGAACAACCAGCTTATAGCCATTCTACATAAATATGTCTTGCAAGACATTTGCATTTTAAATTGTCGAACGATTCCATTTTCTGATAAAACGCCTTGCTGATTTGGTGTCGTGATGTTTATTTTGCAACGGATTAAAGTTGTATTTATGTTGTGAACTTGTTTGAACCCACGCTGTATCTTTTCTTCAAGAAGACATTTAAAGTTACCCGTTGTGTAGGTACGAACTTTTTGTTTTTGTACGTTTATGGGTGATTATAAAGTAAACTTAATAAAAGCTTTTCAATTAAGTAAGTCAATTTTTCTATTTTATGTATCTAATCAAGAAGTAAAGAAGATTGAGCTTTTCAGCTACTTGAAGCATCCTACGCAAACCCCAGACGGAATAAAATCATTTACCCTGAAGATATTTTTATATCTCATCGTATTACGCGACCCTTTGCTGGTTTTAAACGTGACTCAATTTGTCTCGGCTTAATTGAAACCAAAAGTGTTCATACGTTGGTATTTTGAAAGTTGTCTTAATTTCGCACGAAGCGACGGTCGGGCGAAGTCCCTGTCGACAAGAGGATTACTAAAATGTAAGCCTGGCAGCAACTGTTAGAGGTTACGACCCACATTGCGTAATAGTCTTGGCGATCAACCGACTGAAACTCATATCAAGGATTAAGGGCCACGGATGTCGAGATCGATCTCGCCTCAAAATGGCCCCTAAATCATTAAGTCAAAGCCTATGTTAAACTGAGATTAGAGATTAATAATATCTTGAGGTTTCACGTTCCTGTCAGTTCCATTCCAATTTGAGTTGAAATGGGAAAAGCAAACATTTATTCGAAGGAAATTACAATCTGTTCAGCGGATTTATTAAAGAAAACCCCTGCAATTACGTGATAAGTGGCTGGAAGAATGCCTGCTGAATAGTGTCCTTCCTTGTTCTTTAGACTCATATAAATTACGTGTAATTAGATAAGTTTATGCGAAAGCTAGCGCACAATGGTCTCTACTCCTCCTTTCTCGGAGCGAGGCATTGCGTTATCGCATATATTCGCAATAATTTTGGGGCCCCCATCTCGAGGCCGTTAAGGAGGAGACACTCAAAGCAAGCCTTGCGTGGAAATAAAATTTTGTTGGATCGGACATTGAGAGTTCCCTTTTATTACTTCGCCTTTACATGGTTACAGGAGTTTTATTTTACTTTGACTTACGTATTTACATCTACAGAGGTACACAAAAACGTGATGTTTGAAGTAATATTTTCAAAGTGACAACGAGATTCGCGCGCGCGTGATGCGAAATACTCACTGTTTCTCGACGAACAGAGAATACCAACACATTCCGATACGTGTCGCCTACTTCAAAGCTTTTACACTGTCTGCCAATATCTCGGTATCACAGACGCAATTTAGATAAGTAAAAAACAAAACTACAGTTTGTAATCTGTTTTTTATACAGGGAAAGAGAAATAGAATATGCTCCGCAGACATATATTTATTTCAGATATGATGTGCTGAAAATATAACGGAACATAATGTTGGACGCGGTTCAAAATCTAACAAAGCAACTATTGATGGAGACCATTATAAAGGATAATAAAGTATGACGTCAAGTTCCATTCGTTAATAACCATGTCAGGAACCGCGCAGATTCTTTTGGCACAACAATAAATCTAATGATAGATGATCATTGCTTGCACGCAAGCGCTTTTCTATTTTTGTTAAAACGTTGCCCCCTCCATATTTTCCAACATCCTCATTTCGCTGTGGATGTGCCAAGATAAGGTCTCTTCCCGTTACATTATTTCGGGCCCGTTGACACTCCCAAAGTAAGCACTCTGTATATTTACTACGTCACGCACCTGAGATAAGTTAATATCACGGCATTACTCGCGACCGCCTCGTCCTCGTCCCGTAATATATTCCCGAGTAATTGTTCTACAAGACCCTACTCACTGTTGAAACCACTCGAACCTGCTTTCAACACTATCTGGTGCGATAAAATCTTTTTAATTACTTCCAACAAAGTATGTCGCTTCGATAAGACAGTGATTAGAAATTCTTCAGATGCTCTCATACTTTTTGTTTTTTAATTCGGTTGTTAAAGGGCAACGAAGCGCGACGAGTTTTTAAGTAAGGGCCACGGGTGAGTTGGAAACTTCTGGAACTCTCGATTTCAAGTAAATAATGTAATAATTTGTTCTTACTTCTTTGATCCAGTTATTTTTAATCGTCTTCGCTTACCTGCAAAAAAGAACAGCTATGTTAGAAAATGGTTAAAGAAAGTTATGTCTAACAATGTTTTGATGTTTTAAAAATAATTTAATTTTGCTTAGCATAATTCTGAAGTTTCGTATGAATATGTCCCGTTTAAGTTCCGATAGTAGGAATGGGTCTCAAGGAGCGAAGAAAACTTAGTCCAACGACCCGCCACAGAAACTATAAACACAAACAATCACCCGAAAAACCTACAACACTAAAATTAGTGCAAATTTAAACGAAAGTACGAACTGATAAAACTCTTGCCCTATATTAGTCCCCTGCGAGTTGGGGCAGTCTCATTCCGCAACTTCGTCCCATAAAAGTTAAAGGGCACATTACGCCAAGTAATAAGCGAACAACGGACCCCTAAATTGGCCAACCAAGTCCGACTTCTGATCTATTCTCTATTTGCTGGCGGCACTGTAAAGGTTAACCCTTTAATTACACCTACATGTGGCAGTAATTAATTCCATTGTTTAGCATTGAGGTGCGCAAAACTCGACTTTTTATCACGAGTCGGTGTTTCGAGCATTTTTTGTGTGTAATATAACTTCGTGTGCAATAAAAACGTGTCGTTATGTACAAAGACGTGTGAAATATAAAGCCTCGGCTCAAGCAATACTTGAGCGTCGTAAACTTCTCAATTCGAGGCAGTTGAACTTTTGCAATATAATGTCGGCTACCGTGTGGAGTGTGTTTGTATTGTAGTATCAACCACAAGATTATCAAAGCGTGTTAGTACATTATATCTTTAAAATCGAAGATGTCGAATCACGGTGCTTTGGTATTGGCTTCAAAGGTAACTTTCATTATACTTTTTTTTTTTTTTCATCATTAATTAAAAATTAAATAGGTCTCTCAACGGTTGGTTTATCAATGAGTGTGTTTGATTGACTGCCTCGTTGTTCCAGTGGTTGGGCAAAGTGTTACCTATTCGGTTTTTCCATCAGGAATTTCTCAGCAACCACGGAGTCTGGATTTGTGTCCGATTGATGGCAATAGGATCGTCATGTTATTGCACGGAACTTAAGCAGAACTGATGAAATATGGGTGTAATAACGGTACAGCTCTGCCTAACCATTCGTATGTTATGAGTGTTTGATGTACCAACATTTAGTACAAAAACCATTGTGTACTAAAAGTTTTGATTAAATTGATATGAAATACTGACACAAAAGTCACAACGAAGTATCTTATCACCCACAGTCCGTCTTCGGCATAGGCCAATCCCCCTCATGTGCCACTTTTAGCAAAACCATAAATTAGTTACTTTGCAGGTAAGCGTTGTGAAGGCACTAAATTGATCCCTGTATTAAACTGTAACTTTTAATGACACTGTCTTTAACTTCGACACCTAAAACCGCGGCCCATAATGCCGAAACCAAAAGCCTATTAAGAAAATTGCTGTTCGGACACAAAATTAACGGCCCTTCAATATTATTAATTTACCTGAGAGAAACATTAATCTCTTTCAAATTTACGATTTATCTTCTGTTTTGAGACGAGAGTATTGACTGGATGTGAAGACGGTCACCAAGTCTTTAAACGGTTTTGATATAAGGTAAGTAGTCACCGGTACGTATAAAGTTGTAGCTGGTGCCAGCGGCTTCGTCCGCTACAACTCGAAAGTTATCCCATGGGAAGATAAAATCGGGATAAAAACTATTATATGTGTTAATCCAGGTTATAAACTACTTGTGTACCAAATTTTATTCAAATCCGTTCAGTGGTTTATGCGTGAAAGAGTAACAAACATACACACTCACAAACTTTCGCCTTTATAATATTAGTGTGATAGTAGGATTTGTAACGTCGCACGTTACATTTTGCACAAAACAAAACATATAAACTAAATTAACAATAAAAACAGCAACATTCCAATGTTTACTTTCATCCACCTGTCAAGGAACCGCAGACGTCAAAATATATAACCATAGAAAATTACAAGTAGTGCGGTAGCAAATAGTAATTACTAAAAGCACAAGATGCATCAACTATCGGGCGCGCGAGTGAGGATTTATCTATGGGCTCGCGTATGTCCCATCTCTATCCAACGCTGCCAACGCGATCTTTTCGTTTGACATTAGGAATTTTGGTTTTTCCCGAAGCGGTCACACGTCTCACCATATCTAAATTATATGTGATTTCACACGTGTCTTAACTCGCCATTATCCGGGCCTAAAACAATTGCCTACCTAATCAACATAATTCTCCGCCATCGAGCAATTAAATTCGGTGTCTTTGAAACCCCCATACTGGGTAAGTGTTGGATAGCATGATATGTGTATATATTGTGTTCTTTGTCCTTATAGGTTAACTTGGCATGTATGCTTAATTTTATCTATTTTAGTGTACGCTATTTCATGTATTTCATTTCAATCTAATGCCTTCAGCTCAATGCATTTTGATTTTTTCGTGCTTCACACTCAAAATGTGCTATCATGCCTTATTTTCACTCTTCCCACATGTAAACTCCGTCTGATTGTGACAATCCACCAACACCTTCATTAGTGCATTATTATTGCTGTTCGCTCTGCTTGGCTTGGTGTCGCAATCAGCGGAGTTGGCCTTTGGTCATCTCGTGACACGCTGGACGTCATGTTCCAGGGTCCAAAGTTCCGGCTAGAGCACCCGCAAGTTCGCGTTAGTTACGCGGCTGGTTCCGTCGTGCGTGCTTAAATCGGGCCGGCATCGGACTTCCCACCTGTTGGCCATACTTGCCACGTGGGCCGAGCCGGGCCGACGTAAAGAAGAGCTGGCCATCACCCCTACGCATCCAGCGTGGCACCTCGCTGCGGTCATCGCCACGCCGGCTATCAGGGCAGTACAGCACATCCCACAGGGATGCCTTAGGAGTTTGTGTCCGTAGACCTTCCCACACCCCTTTTATTTATTTAAATATATTTTATGTAGACTGGTTGCGTGGTCTTATTTATATTAACCTGCGCCACGCACCCCTTTTCCGTCTCAGATTTCAAGACCTTACTACTTTGTCTATAACACCATAAATTCAAAGTAGTTTTAACAATTGCAGTATTCTTTTCAGATTCTCTCTCAAGCATTTTAAATTGTATTTCACCGGAGACATCACGCCTGTAATCTCCGCAGGGTTAGGCAGAGGTGTACCTAATAGTACACCCACATTCCGCTAAATAAAATAATAGGGTGGACGGCTATTATAATTTTTCATCCATTTATAACCTTGGTCCTTCTAAACTCAACGACAAACTTGTACCTTAAACCCTCATTATAAAGCCTCGAGGCACAATGAATCAACTTATGACCAACCACAACTACAAATTCCTGGCATTCTCAATGCCGCTTGCACCTGACTCAATCGCAACTATATCAAACAATTTAATACCTAATCCGCAAGGTGTTCAATAAGCAAAACAAGCGTGTATAAGACTAGGTAGGTAAGCATGTCCCACATAGTACTGCACTTTCGATGCAAGTGTCGCAACCGGCCGCATTGCTGCGGTCTGTGTACCCGCTGCTTAATGCCGCAACACACCGTTATTATGTATGAACTAAGCTTTATATTTGTATAGGAGTTTTATCTTTGCAACTGTTGGAATTTCTTAGAGTTATGCTCACTTATTGCTTATGTACAAGGTCAAAGGTAATGAATTAGTGAGACTACATTAATGATAATTATGAAACCACAATCATCATCATCTTCTTTGACACAATACATTTTTTTTTGTGTTCCTCTCCTTGTGCATCTATTAATTTTATCCCACTAAAAACAAAACTTGTAGACTTGGCCATCGCATTGCATTTGCCAGTGTTAAACAGGCCATTCTAATAGCCAGCCATCACATTGGCCAATGTGATGCAGTGGCCAAGTCAATATATTTATTTTAAACATCAACCGACTACGGCGAAGCCCAAAAGGAGTGTTATAGTCACATGTGTTTCATTCGATTTATGCTCATCACATTATACTGATGTTTTCGATAATAGTAAGTGCTAAGTTTCGCTTACCAGTTTTGTAGTAACCTTATTTTGAGGTACGTTCACAGTCTGGTTAAATTCTTTCGGGAGATGAACATCTCTAATTATTTATCGTCTGAAATCATAGTCTTCCTTCGAATAGATAATTATCATTTAAAAAAATCTAAACGTTATCCCAAACAACACCCCGGCTAACTTAATTTATCTCTTTCTCCCTTCTTCTTTCCGTTACTGATTAGGGGTTGAAGAATTAGGATCAGCCTAATCGTTCGTTACTAAACCCTCCTAATTACAGCCAAAGTTTGTCCGTTGGCTACAACTAGAAGACTAATTAGTAATTTGTCCGTATCTGAGCTGGATTAAAGCCAGATCTTAGGACTCGTCGCTACGTAGCCAAGTGGACCAATGAGATAGTCCCAATGGCATCAAGCAATCTTAAACAGAGAGCACAAAATACTTTGTGGTGTCGCGATACCATTGAAAACTTTTTTATCGTCATCGTAAATATTGAAAATCATCGATAAACGTTCCCTACAAAAAAGCTATTTTCTCTTCTAACAGAGTTTCACTCTTTTTATGTTAAGTATTGATACTTTTTTCGGCTGTTAAACATTTTATTTGCACTTTTATTTTAACGCCGCCGCATGACTCCAAGTCATTAGAAATGTTGTTGGTTGCTTCGAACGCTGTTTTTTTAATATTTTGTTAACTGATAATACAATAGAAGATGGGTACGGACCTACATCTCTTATACTATCCGTTAGTAAAAGAGACAGTTATTTAAAAATATAAACAGATTCAATTACAATTCAATTTCATGGCCACACTCTTATTTATAAGACACATTAAATGATACAATTTAAGTTCATTAACCGCATAAATGAGTGACATAAACAGAAAGTTGTTTGTTTACCGATGTGTCGTGCATGTGTCTAACATAAGCAGTAGTTGTAGAATTCGTCATGCCTAAACCAGTCGGACACATGTCCATATGCACACCTCAGAGGAAAGTTAACCGGTGGCATTTCTGCGGTTTTCACTCTCAGATACTTTCTCTGCCGCCCCTCCCATCAAGCCTAATATCTAACTATAATAATTAATCAAAACAGCTGCTATAACATCATCGACATTAATTGAAACCGATTAGATAAATATCTCTAGCTATTCAAACTAACAAACTACTCCAACAATACAAACTTTCGTCAGGTCATCAATACGAGAGCTTAATTACGGAACGAATTAATTCAAATTGATGTAATAAAGCACCAGTCATCTGTTATGTGTTGAACACATTCAACACTATTATACGTCTAAGTGCTTTGTATGAAAAAGTTTGGGAAAATATGGCATACTGTTAATGCTTCTGAACTCAGCGCGAATGTTAACACAAGATGAGTCGAAAAGCCCAGAAAGCTTTCACCCAAAGTAGGCCGGAGCTAATGTTTTGTCCATTATGAACTCTCGGCCGAGCCTCGGGAATGAGAAGAAAAAATATAAATTAAAACACCACTAGCTCGACCAACCCTCCGCTTTCCGCGTGCTACGAAAATATTAGGACAACAACGGTACACAACAGCGAGAGATTCATTCTCTCCGTGCACACATATTTACTCGCATTGCTAACAAAAGTTGAATAGGTGCGATTATGTAAATAGATTTTGTGAATAGAACTGAAGCATTTCAGAAAATAAGAGCGTATGAACAGGGCTATTAACTGCGCGCGCCCGAAAATTCTGCACCTTATGTTCGCCCGTTACGGACCATTGCGCACCCCAGGTGATAAAGGCGTTAAATACGATTAAGAGGTCCCTAATGGGACCGTCCCAATAACACCCGATACTCTCTCTCTTATCACACTTCGACCCAATTTCCTCAATTACTAGGATCAAGAGAAGTAATGAAATGAGAGTAATCATTATCTTATTCGTTTATTCTTTTCTGCATGGTTCCGTCGCCGGCGGCGCGTTCGGCGCTTCGTAAAGCATTAAAAGACTGCTACGGATTATCACACAATTTATTCAGGTGCTTAATTTGAGCGGCTATCCCACTTTGAGTACAATTTATTTTTATTTCACTTAAATGTGGGCTCAGGGACCGTGGAGATTTACCTTCACTTTTCATTAAGGCTCTCTTTGAAAATACTCGTTACGTTACCAAGGAAATGAAAACGTGTTTGACTGAATCCGGCGTACAATGGTTATGAATTACACTTATTTCTTAATGAAACCTATTATGCTTTTCTCGTTAAGGATCGGAGCAGGCGGTTCAGCGGGAGCGCGCGCCGCCGAACTTATAACGAGTTACATGTATGTCAGGGAGCAGACAGAAGCGAGGCTCACACAGCACATCGTTCCGTGGAAACTTTCAACAATTATGGAACTGCAAATACGCATTAGATTGAACACACATTTCGGGTGCAGTCATTAAAGCCCGATCATAGTGGCAGCGGCGCGAGCTAAACGTACGGTGCGATTGCACTCGACCGGATGGTTGGCAGTCCAATCGAAACTTTTGATTAAAATCAAACCAAGAGCTGTGTGCACCGATTCGTACAGAACGCGGATATCTTTATTTGAGCTCCGTATGTTATGTTCAGATTGGGGAACTCAGATTGGAAATCAATGTTTATACAATCGATTACCGACCGCACAGCAGACGAGCTCATTGAGCCCTACGTGTTTTTTTATCGAAATGAAATCACTACTACCGCGCTATCCTGTCTGTTTTAATATTTTATTGAAAATCAATGTAAATGCTTTTAACGTTGGTTACCGTTATATTTTTTTACAGTTTACAAACAAAACATTTAAAAGCAACTTTTTCCATTCGGCTATTCTTGGAAGTTCTTAAAAAATAATCTCCTGCCTCATTTCATAATTTGCCTGAAGAAAGAATCAAAAAAACTTATAAGAAACGAAGATTGATTGCCATTTGAATCCAATCTGAATTATGCACCCATCTCAGCTTCCATTTTGTTTATTAATATTCATTGCTCATTGTAGAATAAAACGTAGGGTCTTGTTTCACCCTCGGGAGAGAGGTGTTAGGTTAAGGGATGTCAAAATGCCAATAGCAAAAATCATTAACTGGCACCTTTTTGGAGGTGCATTTAGGAAATAATCAGATTAATATGAGGGTTGGGGGCAGGGTCACGCAATAAATTAATACAGAAGTTTCGGTCCTTAAAACGGTGATAATGGTACATACATTCATAGACGACAAACTACATCAAACCCGTTCACGAAAATCGCATGCCTCGGGTGATGCGATTTTCGTCATCACCTCCGCGCACTTCACTGTTTCGTTTGTGTGAGTATCGTCACTACGCAGGACACGTGGCTGACAACTTTTTTCATTTGTTTTTTTTTTCTGTAGGATTTGCAGCAAGAGGTGTGTCATCGGAGCATGTTGATCCTATCCAAGAGTAACAATCAAACGAATGACAAACGCGTCTTGGTCAGTGCTCTTACACTCTTATTCCATGTATCTATATGTGCGTGCTATTTTGTCCGTTATATGCAACTGTCCTTCTGTCCAGACTTCTAGTGGTCGATGGTACACCAGCAGCGTGGCCATGCTCATGTTTCCCGCGGCCGGACGCACACCGCGCCGCTCTCTGATGTGGAAATTCCATTAAGGCCCACGAATTTACTGCTGCTTCCGAATTTAGATCGCATCGGTTTTAGATATCTATTAGCCACCACGCACTTAAAACTCCCACTAGAGGGGTAACCAGCTAATAACAGCCTAGAAAGCAGCTCAGCTGGTAATGGAGAGAAACACGTAGATCAAAACACATCTGTGTAACACGTATCCGAGGATGATTGGATCGTGTAATAAGAAAGTGGTAATGGGCTCAATCTGCGTGGTGCTTGGTGTCACAGCAAAAACGCTTAACGCTATTATACCACACTATCATTATAGATGAAAGTTTAAACGTGCTAAAAACGAAATAAAACTATTAGTTGGTTGGAACTTATGAAAAAATGCCGCAAGCAACATTCCGCAAATGCTAGTGAAAGGCAACTTGGCAGTTTCTGTCAACTTGTACTTATCGGGTCAATTGAATTATCTAGGAGCACTGTATTATTTTTAAATGAAAGAAAAATTATTTACTAAACGATGAGATGTCGTTTAACTTGGCTAATTGTGGCATGGAGAGAAAATGTTTAACCACTCAACGGACACTGATTAGCATTTTTTTTTTCGTAAGTCGGAACCTTTTGCTTGCAAAAATTCTTTAAGCCAATTCAAAGACGGTTAATTATGAAAGAGTTTGTAAGCGTTGCGTTGTAATAAATCAATTAAAGAGTTCTACGTAGAAAAAAAACATTGTTACTTTATGTTAATAGGTAGGTTCCGTCAAATTTTTTTTTTAAATTTAATCATACACAAGAGGTGATAGACGTGACCGCCATTGAAAACTTGCTTAGATTCAATTAAGACAAGTATTTTTAAAAGATCTAAGCCGGTTTCAAGCTCAAACGTAGCATGGTATTTAAGATAAAAAGATTGCATATAATACGATAAACCTTGACCTCCATCAATTACACAACCATCATCATTATCAGCCTAGTCTTTTCCTATGTTGGGGTTGGCTTTTAACTTAACTAAATGCAGTCGAATACCTGTGTTTTACATGGACGGGCATACCTATCTGATCTCCACAAACCAGTGAATACTGGGTATGACTAGTTATCAGACTTTTAGGTCACTGACTGCCTGTAACCATTGCCAAAGATCTATATATGGAAGCGTCAGACCAATAGCTTAACATTATTTCCGAGGCAAGGAGGGTACTAGGTATGTAATGGTTGCACTGAAAAAAACATTAAACTGTACTGCCTAAACAGTAAAATATGAACCTAACGTTCAGAACATAACTTTTATTGAGCTGTCGTTAAAAAACATTTAACTGTTTAAAACATTTTTTTATAGTTTTTTTAAATGTTTAAAAGTAAGTTTAATTTTTTTTTTTAATATTTCAAACACAGTTACATGTTTTGACAGCTCATTAAAATTTACTGTTAGGCTCATATTTTACTGTTTAAGTAGTACAGTTTAATGTTTTATTTTTTTCAGAGTGGTCACCCATCCACGGACCAATCTAGGCAAGGTATCCTCATAGTATTGCAAAATTCAATACCTATGTTGTAGATTTATTTGAAGGACTTTACTTAAAATACGTGGAACATGCATGTGCTCATTTCAGGATTCAGGTGGCATCCTTTATTTATAAAAAAATAGAACTCTTTATTTAACTTAGTTGGGTTTTCTAGCTTGAATGTAAGTCGACATTCAAGCTAAAATATACCCAACTAAGTAACGGTATAAACTTAAGTTTAGAAGGTACTCCCCAGTGAAAGGGTCGTGGGCAGACTACAAAATCACATTATCGCTCACTAGTTTGTTTAACTTGCTAATTTACGTACACTTTCACGTTTTCAAGACCATTTTATTATTTATTCATTTAATGACTGCAATAAAACGGAACTTTGGTGGTTTTTACGGTAGGTTTCTTACGTAAATTAAGCTAAATCGTAATTTATAATAGTCCAGCGTCATGGGAGAAAAAGTTGTAGAAATTATGTCTATGATGCTAAATATTATATTAAGAACTTAGAAGAACTTTTATATTAAGGTTCTAACTTAGCCAAAAGCAGAAAAAGATCATGTTCAATAGTGTAAATTGGAAGACCATTCTAAGATTGTATATGCAACCTTAATAAACTTAATAATAAGTACGTTTAAAATCCTGTTTATCCCGTATTCAAGTTGATTATATCAACCACTGCACCAAACCTCTCGTGCACGAATTATTTCACTCTCAACTGTTTCCTGCCGTTCGTGGTAAGTGACAGTTGACATTAGTAACAGTTGACATTAGTGACAGCTACCTCACTTGCTTGAGGCACAAGAGAAAGCGTCTAAATAATAATGTAGTAAATAGATACGGCAAAGTACACTCGGCGACACATCAAGCTATACCTACAAATCAAGTATAACCTTTTTTTTTTGGGGTGGGTTGGAAATCATCAAATAACTCCTCCCGCTCTTGGGCAGAGCAAAAGGGAGTGTCAGACTTCTACTGACTAAAAACCACCCATGTTCCTTCTTAGCCCTTTATGTCGAGGCCGCGGTATCTCTTACAAGATCCCGCAGCCCAATCCAGTATAACCTGACCTCTCTTTTTATGAGCTTCCTGCATTATGAGAGATCAGCATACTTGGATGAATGTCGTGTTTGCCTGTGCTTCAATAACAGTAGAAACCCTTTATTTTTCAGTGATAATCATTTAATACGTTATTACCGAATTCATACTGTCCGTGTTTTGACATGGTAAATAAATACTTATTTATTGTCATTAAACAAATGTCTGTACCACAAAATATAGCAATAACATGTCCAATTTCTATATCGCAATAGTGCAAAGAGCAGCCTGCGATCACAATTAAATAAAACCTGTTTGCTTGTACACAACCACAATTATGAGAATTGCATAGAAATGCAGTAAATACCTATGTTTACCGCACGTAAATATAGGCATTTACTGAATTTGTAGCAATTTTCATTGCTTAGTCTGTATGTATGTTTAGTAACCTGTTTTATAACCGAGTTTAATTTTTTCAATTCCAAAGAAACTCAGTATTACATAGGTACGAGTACGTGCATACACTTATGCTTTTTACCCAAGAGGGTAGGCAAATATGACAAAAGACCAGCGTTAGTAAACGAGTAGGCCAGGGTACACTCGTTTATTTCGTCTATAATTGATTATACAGAAAGTACTCCTAAAATAAATCAAACCAACTATGATAGGTAATTTAAAAACAAATTAACTAGCTATTCCTACCAATTACAATAGTATACAAGATTTTCTAAGTAAAGACACAGGAAACATTAATTGTCACGAATCCATCACTCTATTAATGCCTATGTATGTACAGAGCATCAAGCTAACCAGAACTATCAAAATATTGCTAATTTACCCTGAACCTTCTACATGCGATAAAGTTGAATCTATTAAAGAAACTTGACAAATTATTGTAGCTTGATCTGCTGACATCTGTAAATTATGCAACTTCACCCACTGAAAGTGACACCGAGTAATTGTAACCGATAACAATACAAGAATACACTAACAATTATTGCAACACTAAAATACAAAGGTGACGCGTGGGCCATATTGAGTCACTAGAGGCCCTAGTACGAGCGCGCGTAATAAACGTAACATAAACGTAATTTATTTAATATTAAAAAATAGATACTCATTATCCTTTAACAGAAATGTTGGTAACAATATGTTTGCAAGAAGCTCAATCAGTAACATCCATAGTTACATTATTCGTAATCATAATTTCAGAGGAAACGTCTACAGCTGGACATAGGCCTCAGCACATTGACCGACTTAACCTTCACCAGGTCATCGTTTCACTTAGTGAGAGGCCTTCCAACGCAATGTCTTCTTAAAATGAAGTCGGTTAATTATTTATGAAAACATTTGTGAAGAGAGCTAGCGGTTAAATAATTAGAGCTGCTCGGGTCAATTTTCTGGTTACGCCGCGCCATCCCTTCATACCTAAGTTCCCTCCGTAATTCGAAAAGCATGTCCATGTCCCGGCTGTCACTTCTAGATCTTTGACAGTCGCTAAAGATAGTCAGTGGGTCCAAAGTGACCAGTCTTTCCAAAGGATTTCGTATTACCCAGTACCCTGTACTAACCGGGTTGTAGAGTTTAAATAGCCTGGGCAGATGACGATGATGATGATTATATGCGAAACGGGTGTTTCTAATGTAAAAACCGACGTTTTTACGTTACGTTTACACCGCGCGTTCGTGGCAGGGCCACTGAAGTCATCTATGAATGAATTAGCCGTAACTTCGTAAGTTCATTGTAGGCAATCAATATTTTACGCAATACATGTAACACGGCTGTTGAGTCGTCACGACTCGGTTGTTTGTCCATAACTTTCGTTGAAACGCTGAGAACATGTTACGTGATGTGTCATGACCGTGGCCTTTTGTGAACTAGTACTGGAATGCATAAGTTTGTCGGATTTTTATCATACAGCAGTATGCACGTCTGTGGTATCACATTGATCTCAGGCTGGCCTAGCGTTAAACAGTGTTACAATAGAATTACAGAGTAGCTTTATCATCATCATCAGCCTATTGCAATCCACTGCTGAATAAAGGCCCCTTCAATCGAATGCCACTCAACTCGATTCTCAGCAAGTCTCATCCAGTTGCCACCCTGCGAAGATGGTAGTTCCTTCGAGCCTGAGAGCGTCCAACGTCTGCTTCAACAGTAATCGGTTTTGAGGCTAACATGGCCGGCCCAGTGCCACAAAAGTCTAGGTTGTATTGGATTTATTACCAGCAACTTGCGTTGAACTGTACGATAGTATGTCTGAATCACCAAATTGGCTTGAGAACATTTTTGAGTGGTCATGACCACTCAAAAAAGTTTATTATCTTTCAATATTACCTTTCTCGGTGGCATTACAGGCTTTTCATAATTTTCAGGTTGCACCTGCTTGATGCCATGAGTGACTATGACTACATAAGTGATTTGATGAAACAGTGGGGTCTCGCAGATTATATAGAAGTCTTTATCAGTAAGTTGTACATTTACATCTACCACTAATAGGTTTGGGGGGCTTTCTTAATTACATAGATGTTTAGATCTGGGAGTTCCAAGCCTCGAATGAAATGTTGCAGATCAGAAAGTCGATGCAGGATGTCTGCGAATTCTAGATGATGGAGACATAAAAGAATTGATTCCCCTGGCAGGTGACAGGGCTCGTTTCAAAAGTAATTTAAGCCTATGGAAAGCTGAAATAAATGTTGAAGCCAAATCTATATTACAAGTACACAAAGCAAATAAACCTTACCACTTTATTAGTTAGTCTGTATAATTATGTAGGCTTTGCTTGTTTTTTTACTTTTTTTGTGTTTTTTTTTTGTAGTAGACTGTATGACTATCGGTACAGCAAGTAGAAAGTTTCATACAAGACAGTAATAAATTAGAACCATAACATAACGCCCAACAGTCTACATACATAGTATACATAGTCCTTCCTGATCCTACACTAGCATTCCCTGTTTTGTCGGTATCAGCCACCACCACAGCAGGCCACTGGGTTAGGTTTTTATAGTTTTTTCAGAATTTGATTTGGTTGTTTAATTTTAGTTAAATTTTACATTTATCTGGCTGACTATACATACCTTTTTTTAAATCCAAAAACATAGTGTTTTTCTTCAAAATTCTTACTGCTCAAAAACAACAAAACTCTTTTACTACAACAGAAAAGTTACTTACCGTGAGAGTCCCATACTTAAACTATATTAGAAATTATGTGTGTAAGTGTATATTAAATAATCTTAAAATAAACGGTTGTATACAATACCGTTATATCTACATTCATGAGTAATAAATATACAAACTCGGGAAGAATGGTTTTTGATATTTGGTAATTACCTAGATAGGTTTGTACCTTAGATCTTGAAATATCACGCATTTTATTAATATTGTCCACGCGGGCAAAGCCGCGTTGCGCAGCTAGTTTGTACATAGACTAGTTATAACTCTGTAGCTGTAAGTCTTTTTCTTATCTATTTTTTATTTTCAGGAAACATCTGATCCTATTGATGTAGAAGTTATAAATATCGGTGAACTTCCAGAGGAAACTATAATTACAAATTTAAATAACGATTTGGAAGAGAGTTTCAGCCTTATTACAGATATAAATGAAAGTGATGATGACAATTCTGTAAGATATTTTATGATTCTAAATTATGTATTATGCTTAAATTTAGTTACTTAGGTCTTGTATGCTTATTTTGTTTTTAAGTGTTAAGGCTGGGGTATCTGCCAACGAGAGGTTTTCTCTATGTAACTCTTCTTTGACGAGTGAATATAATGTACAAAAAAATATGTGTTGCATACATGACATTTTAATTTGATCAATGGAAAAAATTCTAACTATATTATTACTATAGGAAACAATACTCAAAGTGGGCATTTCTTTGAAATTACATAACTAATCCTAAACGGCATTACATTTTAGTGTTATTATTTCACACATAATTGTTTGTCAGTTGTTTTTTCACAAAGTGAACAATTGGCAATTTGATCTAATGATGTGTAATGGGTGGCTATGGCGCGGGGAAAAAATTGTACTGTAAAACATCCTCAAGGTCGTTAGCACGTACCCCAGCCTTAAGCAGCGAGCGGTTCACCGCCTTTTTAATGTTTATTATTTATGTTATTCATGTATGTAATCCAGGTGCTCAAACTACTTCAGAGTTCAATTGATGGGAAAGCCATTTTAAATAGTGGTCGAACCAATGGAGGTTTACTTGACCAGACACTTAGAAGTCGTCTAGCCAGGCTGATTGCAACAAAAGAGTTGTCTAACAATCCTACTGGTGTAGTGCCGGGACACAGGCTTATGAAATGTGCTCATGAAATAGCAAAGATTTTTGCAAAGGAATCTCCAACGATATATTATATACCCTATATGAGCGCTACACCTCAGCAGATAAAAAGAAATGCATCTGGGAAGTTATACGATGCTGTAGTAAATAGGAGAAAGGATTTGCGCAAGAGGGGCGTAATAGAAGGTTCCTCACGGAGTTCGAAGAGTTCCGATGCTAATTCTGTAACTTCTGTAACAGATACACCAATATTATTATCAATCCAGAATGAAGGTAGACATTTTTACTAATCCCATTTGACTTTTAACCTGTCGCATTTTACAACGTTTTTTTTAAAGTTCTTTCTTGTCTGTCTGTCTTTCTTTCCGGAATCTTGCAATTAGCACTTTTTAGAAGCTGATGTGAAGTCAGTTTGTAAACATCAAGAGCGGTGATGTGAAGTAGGATGTGTCTGTCTGTCTATCTGTGGAATATAGTAACTCAAATTCGAGCACTTCCTGATTAGCTTTCCTGCTGAAACTTTCAGGGTAGCTCACAACTGGATGACAGTGCATTCTAAATCCATTTGATTTCTAGGTAGGTAAGTACTTAAATAAATTTTAAATGTTGTGTTGTGTATATTACAGGTAATGAATCCGAAGTTGAAGAAAAGCTGCACTGGCTGAGAAAATCTATAGATCCTTGGCATTTAGTCGAAAGCAATTGGGTAGATACCACAAAAGCAAGACTGGCCACACTGCATTCTGAATCCGGCACTGTTGAAGAATATTTCAACTTATATCCTTCTCTAAAGCAGCCAGATGGATATCGCTTGGTAAGTTCCTTGTGCAACACTGACGTAATGTGATTAAGGTGGAACGATTTTCATACAAATTAATTTTACCATTAGGGGCAAAAGATAGTATGTTTGTATACTGAAATAACTGTAGTAGGCTTTTATTTTGGTCTATATTTGAGGCAATTTATAGTATAGTATAGAGTTTTTTTTTGCTTTTAGAGTTTTATTAGTGATATTACAGTGAACACAAAAATTCAGTGTTCACTCACACATTCAAATTAAAATGACAATTTCGCTATTAATCCACAGTTTTCTCCAACCGAATATAAATTGCCTCAAAAACAGACCAAAATAAAAGCCTTCCACAGTTATTTCAGTAGACAGACAGAATGAGAAAAGTTTGGTAAGGTCGCGCACGTTGGACCGAACCGACGTTCCTTCCATAGTTTTCTATTATCATGGTTTATAGTGTGGGGAATCAACTCAATGGGCTTGTTGTGCTGTTTGTTATTTTGTTAGGTCTATCGTTTTCTTGTAATTAATATTCGTCTGAACTTACAGCTGTTGCAGGATTTTAATCATATGTACAAAAACAACAAAGACTTTTTGTATTCAAATACTATCCTGTACCAACGAAAGATTGTCAGCGTGGCAAAATCCAAGATAAAGCAGTCGAAAGACAAGGGTGTCAAACAAGCAATACAGAACTACATTGATTCGATATGTGGTGAGTTTGATATTTCCTACAAACCTTTATTAAGCGTAAACTGTCCGTCAGTTGTTCAATGGTTGGATTGGTTGGTGGTTCTAGGACTGACTGTTTAATGTTGCCTAATAAATAATATTATGTGAATTCGATGACAATACTAATTCAGATGTTTGTAATAATTTATTGCTTTCTATTTCAGACCACAAGCCAGAGTCAGAGACGAATGCTGCATTGTTACTGCTACCATATCTAATACCTTCGATTCCGTCAAAGAAAAAAGGAAAGCCAACTTGGAAACCATCCCGTAGTGAAATCCAAGACGGATTTATAAGTCAAGTAGCTGATGTAGCTGATCTACAAACAGCAATATCAAGTAGAAGAGAGAAACTGGGGAAACTCGGCCGAACATTTCAGCCATTGGTAATCTATGCAGGCACAGCTTCTGATATAAAATGTATTTATGTTGTTATTGCTCAGACTGTTTATAAAGTAAATTCATTACTTCAGGGAGTAGACGTGGCATTTAAGATTACACAAGCGACAGGAGCACAATACTCGGATGAATCTTATCTTGTTTGGCTATTTGTACAAAGAGTGCTCTACAACATAGTCACAAAATTTGATAGGTCACTCAGTGTTCTTAATACCTTAACAAGTGATTTAGATATTAATTAAAATGTTAACTTGTTTTGCTTGCAAGGCAAAATTTTCGGATACTCGATCTCTTTGTCACCATCTGCGCTCCATGTGCTTTTTAGCCCTAGACAAAACTGTATATAATTGCGGAGAAGAAGGATGCTTTCGACATTTCCACTGCATAAAATCACTCTCAAAACATATTAACTCATGTCATAGTTCAAGAGAAACTTTCAACAGAGATATACTCGTATGTAATCCATCAACATTTAAAGATCAGGATGAAGCTTTGTCGAGCGCCTCCACTGTAACCTTGCATGATGTGTCGTCTGCCACAACAACAAATCATGCGAGGAGCTATTCTGTTGAAAGCGCTGAAAGTATCCTTAATCGTGATATGTCTATATTTATTGCATCACTGTATGCAAATCTAGTAATCCCACGTTCAACTGTCCAAGTTGTAGTTGAGGGCATGCAATCTTTCCTCGAACATTCATTGGACAATGTTATGAAATGTCGTTTTCGTGAATTAGTAGGAAAAGGTATCGTTACTAAAAATTCATTTACTGTGGTTGAGGAAATGTTGAATTTATTAAAAACATCGATTACTGATTTTCGTTCAGAACATAGGCGTCTTGAAGCGTTTTCAAAAAGTGGCACATTCATATCCCCTGTAGAAGTAACCGTTGGGCAGAGGATGGAACAAAAACGCACACCTCTTGGTCTCACTTACTTACCAGTTAATTGCACCATGCAGTTTACACCTTTGCATCTAATTCTACAAAAATTTTTTACATTGCCTAATATTTTAAAAGAAACTTTAGATTATTTGGCTGTTTTAAAAAGTAACTATAATACTGGTCCAGTTACTAATTTTATTCAGGGGTCAGTTTGGCGAAACATGGAAAGCAACAGAAGTTCTGACGAAGATGTTATATTGCCACTGATACTTTATTACGATGACTTTGAGATCGGCAATCCTCTTGGCAGCCATGCCGGTATCCATAAACTTGGTGGAGTTTATGTTTCTCTTCCATGTCTTCCCCCGAATTATTCCTCTCAATTATCTGGCATATTCGTTTTAGGATTTTTTCATTCTTCGGACAGAGTCCGATTCGGCAATGGAATGGTATTCAGAAGAATAATTGATGAAATTAATTACTTGTCTGAAACTGGCTTTGTAGTCGATACAGATGTATTTCAAGGTACAATTAAATTCCGTTTGGGCGCACTTACAGGTGACAATTTAGGTCTCCACTCTATGCTTGGTTTCGTTGAATGTTTTTCTGCTAACTATCCGTGTAGAATTTGTACTTCATCGAAAGAAGTTATACGAACCATGTGTTATGAAGACCCAACACTGATGAGAGACATGAATAATTACAACGCCCTGAAGAGTCTTAATGACGTTTCACAAAGTGGTATTAAAAATAATTGCGTCTGGCTGGATGTGAAAGATTTTAACCTTTTTGATAATGTAGCTGTTGATTTACTTCACGACTTGTTAGAAGGAATTTGTATAAAAGTAATGAAACTAATTATTACTAACCTAATAGAATCAAAATTGTTTCATTTGAAAAATTTAACGGACAGAATGTTTGCTTTTGATTTTGGGCCAGATTCATCTTCAAAGCCATCATCTACTGGTTTACAATTTGAAGGTTCGGCGTTAAAAATTCGCACTTCTGCATCTGAAATGTCAGTTTTTGTAAGGTATTTCGGTCTGCTTGCTGGTTATTACGTACCCAGAGAGAACGAGGTTTGGAATTTATACATCTTACTACGGAAAATCATGTACAAGTTGTATTCCGTGCAAGTGTATTCCGATTCGTGCGAACAGTTAAAACATCTCATCGGCGAGTTTAATTTGCTGTATATGAATCTAAGTAAGAAAAACTTAACGCCTAAATTTCACTTTTTGGTGCACTACCCAGAAATGTTAAAAAAATTTGGCCCTATAGCAAAAATGTGGACAATGCGATTTGAAGCGAAGCATAGGGTGGCAAAAATTGCAGCTCGTTCTTCAGCAAACCGAATTAATATAACCAAAACAATCTCTTTAAAATTACAGCTCCAACTTAATCATCTCTTTTTAAAAAACGAGCCCCTGTCTTCTGTTGAATATGGTAAACGAAAATTACTAAAGAAAACTTCAATTTTTGAACTGGGTCGAAACTTTGGTTTAACTAGAGAAAACTTTATAAAATGCTCTTTATCGTGGGTTAAATTAAACGGGGTTAAGTTTAGCCAAAACTCTGTCGTTACAGTAGATTTGTTAGAGTCAATATGCTTGCCCTTGTTTGCAATAATTAATAACATATACCTTGACGAGGATAATCAAGTCCTATTCGCTTGTTCGTCTCTAAAAACCATTGATTTCGACGAACATTTCTTCGCTTATGAAGTTGAAACTACTGATCTAACTGTATACATACCATATAGCAAATTAATTGCACCTGTGACGAATACAATTACTGTTATGCCTGATTTGACAACATATATAACACTTCGTTGGTCCTTTGATTAATCTCGTACGTTGATTATTTAGAGAGGAGTTGATAATATACCCAGTCACTTGTGTTTCTATTCACAATTTAAATACGCTTCGATCAAGTAGTATTCTATGTAGTAGACAATCCATTTTTCAGCCTGGTACACCTATCCCTACCAAAGTATCTGATATCTCTACTGGTAGGGATAAGTGTGTGTGACCTTTTAATTTTTATCTTGTTTGACAGTTATTTTAGTATTTAATGTTAATTTGATAGGCATTTATAATTAAAATGTAAGTAACAGTTTTATGATATATTTTTGTGTCTTATGCAAATAAAATGTTCGTAAAGAAGCATTGTTGTATTATTACACCAACCTACCCTAAAGTTTTGCAAATCTTAACTGTTCGGATGATAGTTTTTTTAACTAATAATCACAGTGCCTTGCCACTTATTTATTGTTATTCATAACTATTTAGTTAGGCCAGTAAATAAATATCTAATGCAAAAATGCTTGTTCAATGTAATCAACTACGTCTGAACCTGAAACTGAACTAATAGTTTGTGCCTAGACTAATCAACTGTCAACTTATCTATATTTTAATATATGTATACTTGTTATTTTGTATATTATCTTGCCTAATTAATATGATTAGTGTACTTGTTTCCTATATTCTATATTTAATAACTTGTGCGTTCATTTTATTTTATCTTTTCATTACTCATGCTCGGAAAGCAGGTCTGTAGTTGCCTGAGGAGCGCGTTGAAAGTAGTACATTTCGCCCTAGCTCCCTAGGGCGAAATGTATTATTTTCAACTAACAGGGCTGTCAAATCATAATCAAGGTAAAGTTATAAAAAAGTGAAGTGAAAAATTGAAAGTTAAAAGTTAAGTTTACAAACTAGGTGGGAAACAGAACCCTCATACGGAGAAGATACTGATTTGTCCTTTAGATAGTTCATGTTTTTATTTTTACTTTCCTTGTATTCGTAATGAAAAGCACAGTGTTTACCTCCGGTTAAAGACTTATTTAGTCCCTCGAACTATTCGGCGCCCTTGCGTTGCGTGTACTTGTTTTTTTTCTATCGTAACTTATTAGTTTGTTATCGTCTATTATTCCCACGATATGGTGCAACTCACGGTAATAAGTGACATCCTCTAAAGGCATTCCTCCATGGGCCATCCTCTATGGGCTCCTCAATAGGCATTGAGGAACTGCCTACCCTTTCGGGAAATAAGGCGTGTGTCAATGTATATGTATGTTTTGTAGTTATTATGCTTAAGCGCTTGTTCTGCGTTGTGTACCTCCTACTAGTTGTATCATCTGTGTTTCATGTTTTGTTGTTGAATCGATACAGTTTCTTATTTCTTTGTAAAATAAGTATCCTTAGATTTCTCAGGCTAAGACGTAGGACCTACTACGACAATATAAGCTTAATACGTAGTACCTATTATTACGTACTTGCCTACTTAGTTTACAAAGAAAGAAGAAACTGCATTGATTCACCAACAAATCATAAAAATCTCACAGATGGTAAGTACAAGTACCTACCTACACAATGCAGGTTCAACAAGGTAACTTAACACTGTACATTGAACAAGCACGTAATGTTAAAATAACAAGTTATAGTAATAAGCTAACTTTAGAAACAACAAGTACACAATGCAGCTCCAACAAGGTAACATAACAAGCATACTTTACATTGAACAAGCACGTAATGTTAAAATAATAAGCTTAAGTAATAAGCTAACTATAGAAACAACAAGTACACAATGCAAAGTTAACAAGCATACTGTACATTGAACAAGCACGTAATGTTAAAATAACAAGCTAAAGTAATAAGCTAACTATAGAAACAACAAGTACACAATGCAGATTGAACAAGGTAACCTAACAAGCATACTGTACATTGAACAAGCACGTAATGTTAAAATAACAAGCTAAAGTAATAAGCTAACTATAGAAACAACAAGTACACAATGCAGATTGAACAAGGTAACCTAACAAGCATACTGTACATTGAACAACCACGTAATGTTAAAATAATAAGCTTAAGTAATAAGCTAACTATAGAAACAACAAGTACACAATGCAGATTCAACAAGGTAATTTAACAAGCATACTGTACATTAAACAAGCACGTAATGTTAAAATAACAAGCTAAAGTAATAAGCTAACTATAGAAACAACAAGTACACAATGCAGATTCGACAAGTTAACTTAACAAGCATACTGTTTAGAGAACAAGTTGCGCATGTCAAAACAACGTGATGGGCATGTAAATATTTCACACTATATTCAACATGATCATAATGTTGAAGTAAAATGTTAGGGAGCTTGTTATTTCAACTTGTTAAACTTAACAAGATGTAACGTGTAGCTTTAACCGTAGAGCAGATTGGCGCTATTTTAATCAGAAAAATGATTCCATTAACATGAAATCTGATTAAAATTTCTCTCAGTGCATTTTTGTGAATGATCAAATGATGTAAGTATGTCTCACCAATTTGAGTCTTATGAGTGAATCTACAATTATTTTAGTGTCGATGACAAAGTCTAGACTGAAAAAAGTTAGATTTAAAAGTACAAGCAAAATTGATTTAAGATGATTACTATTAAGTTGAATATGGCTTGTATTTTTCGCCACCTAAGATTCGAAATGAAGCAAGCATTTTGCATTTCAGAACTAGTGAGAAAACATAAACGTTGGTAAAATAAAATTGAGCCATCTGTATCGTTCTGGATGAAATATGGCTGCGACGTGCATTTACGAATAAAGCATACACCAGTGTGGCTGGCTCTACGTGTCCTGAGAGAACGTAACTTACCGTTTATATTAATTTTAATGTAAACAAATTCTTGACAACGTTGTTTTTAATTATGTATGTAAACGTGTTGCTATTATCATGTGTAGCTAACTAAACCTACTTCTGAAATTTTATAGACTAAACTGTTCATCGTTATTTTCATTTCCGTTCAGTTTTTCTAAATCTTTGCATATCATTAGGTAAGTTACTGAAAGATAAATAGACGTACTTGAAAATAAAAATAACATGGGAAGATTAGTAAACATTTTTATTTCAAAGAAACATCCGAAAATACAATTATATTTCTTGTTGACAAATTGTTACGTTTTAAACTAGGTGTGCCTGTATCTAAGTGAAAAGATACTGTCACTACAATAAATAATCTGACACGGGTCGTTTTCCTAGAAAGCGACCAATTTGTTAGTTTAAAAGTAAAGTATTTTAGTACAAATTTATAAGAGGTCAACGCCCTATACTCCGACAGTCGTCGAGAAAAAACCTAGTAAAATAAGTTTCGCAGTCAAATGAGATTATACGAATCACAAATTGGAGGATAGGAGTCAAACTTATAATAGGACTCGTTTAAAAAGTTTTGCCTACACGGAACGATTGGATAAATCGATCAGAAGCCAGGTCTAATGAGGATAATACCTTCCTAGCTTAACAGAAAAAAAACATATTTTTCATCGAAAAAATAACTCAACTTATTTCTCGGAGAGGTTACTAAGTTTACATGTGATCGTTATCCTGATTGTGTTTATTATTTATTTACTTGAAAACCTCATTTGATGTTTCCATAGCTACAATGACAAATTATGCTGTCTTCCATTAAAATATTAATTTTCCAATTTCGCCTACGCAAAGCCTCTGGCAACGGGCAGCTAAAATAAAAATCCAATCAACGCTCAAAGCCCAGTAAATCACGATTGATTCAATGTCCTAGTAATTATTTACATTTACGATTACTACAAAATAGTAATTTAAAATTTGAAGGTATCCTAGCAGAGATCGTCAAGGCTGATGAGACTTAGGTTACAATCCTAATTATGATCATCAAAACATGACCTCGTCTTCTTCGTGAGTCGTTTATCAATTTGAATTTATCTTAACGTAATTAGTAATTACGCACGAAAACATTTTGTTAATGAGAGACTAAAACGTTAGGAGCAGATAAAATCTTACGGTACCAAAGATATATGATTCGATTTCCAAGCTGTTTCTTTATTTCTCGTTCTTTTGCACGTAAAGTCCGCATTGGGGAGGTTCAGCAGGAAATTCAACGGAGGACCGTCCTCCCGACCCGCCTGCCTCCGGCAGAATGAGCAACTTTTCTTTCAATCCACACATTATTCAATGGTGACAATCTCCCAGACTTCCTCATAGCCTCTCATCGATTTGGCGAGAGTTCGTCCGCCAGAGTATATAAAATTGCCTATTTTATTTTGTAGAATTTCCTGCTTTGTCGCATGGATTACCGAATCTCACTTCAAAATATTCTAGCAACAGATTCAGATTTGTTTCCTTCTTTCATTGACTATTGATTTGAAGACGCGGTCCCTCTACATCTTTCTTTCTTAACTTTAATTGATCTTCAATTGAAGCAAATTCGAGTAATTTAGAAAGTGATTACAAATAACAAAAATCGACACATCGGTAATAAGGTGAAAGTTATTTTATTAAAAGTTACCATAAAATGATTCATCACTAAAGGACACGTCCTCAACAAGGAAAGCAATGCCATTCAGTTCCTCAGATTAAGAACCGGTAGATCAGATCAAATAATAAATATAACAAACGTTTACAGGGAAAATAAGCACAAAGCGTTTCACTCACATCTCTCATCATGTGGGTTTTCTGTATTCTATTGTCAGCAGAAATCCCTAACTCTGTGAACAAACGGGCTTAGACAGGTATCTCAGATCAAACGTATCAATGGATATCCTTCAAAGGGCTGTATTTTTAACCTTTGAGGACGCCAACGTAAACATTATTCAGAGTAAATGATGTGAACAGTTCGATAATCTGTCTTATATAAATGCAAATTCATCATCTTGGAGACCATAAAATCGAAGTCTAATTAGCGGCATTACCATAGAGACAGCAATCCCATTTCTTTTCAGCTTTCGAAAAATGCATATTTTATTTCTTGATTAAAAATCAGAAGCAGACTACTCACCTAATTTATATTTGTCTAATATCGATCTCGTTAAGTTGAATAATACGATCGTAAATCTCAGTTAATAGTCCCCCTCAGTTCCTATCGCATATTTTTATGTTGTATTAAATCGAAATGGGGGAAACTAATCAACTTAATATTCGCATAAAGCTTCAAAATTAATTATATTTTATGTTTTATTTAGAGGGTCGAAGATGAACACCGGAACACTCATAATTAACCTCACATTTACTTTTATAGATGAATATAATGCCTTCGAAAACATAATTAAATACAATTTAGGACGTATTTAAAATCTTTGAATATTAATTACTCATAATATATCTGAAGGAGAAAATTTTATTAGCAATATTGTACTGTTCTTCGGATGTAAGGGAGAAAGGCTTCTTTTGTTTATCAAAATCACATTTATTTTGACTCATACGCGAAGTTATACCTAGAGTTTTCCTAACCTATTAGAAATACCAATAGAAAAATACAGAGTTTATTGACTACATAGCTATTATAACATTTATTCAATATTAATTTAAATAATAATAACATATTTAAATTTAGATTCTTGTGTGTTTTTCTCTGATTTTTCGGATTCAGTAAAGGAAAACATCGTGAGGAATCCAGCAAGTGAAAGACATATTTCTAGAAGGCCTTTAAACCATAGTCAGAGGTCCATTAGTGTTACTAAAACTAAGTTAAACACTAATAACTACACGTTAAAGTAGAAGAAAAAAACATAGCAAGGCTTTCTCAGTTTTTAAGTTAAAATAATAAAGTACAAAAACTGTTCCCCCAGATCTATTGGTACTCGCTATGAACACTCAATAACTAGAATTTGGCAATCAAAACTAAAAGTATAACGGTGCCAAATCTAAACTGCTTTCTTGAAAACAGTTTTGTCACAACTGTGTCAAAACTGTTCACTCAAATGAAAGAAACTAACTTTAAAATTGTTTTCCGCACTGTAGTCTGAACAAAAACAAGAATTAGGAAAAACTTTTCACTTTTGAATGTCTACCTTTATTTAATCAATTTGTAACGACTGCTTCTTTCATTCAAATAAAACTATGAGAGATTTGACAACTTATACCCAATAATTATTTTTGATTTGATCGATCCATTCGATAATCTCCTAATAAATTATGCAAAGCCGTCAATATACCTTCCTAAACATGTCTAACTTAAACAAATAGTAACTATTCATTAATTCCTATCTGTCAAATTATACGCGGTATGGCCCCAAAGTCCAATTCCTTAAGTAAGTTTAGCAACTGCGCTACGCAATAACTCATAATTCTCTTATATTTATTGCAATTGCATATTTACGGTAGGTACGTATCACTTGCCACCAACGTCAGCCAACGTGAATGTACATAACCAGGCGTAGGCGGCCTAAAATGACCGCTTGGCAGATGTAATTGACGTGATTGAGGTGAATAGATCGTATCAGGTCCCGTTCTGAAGTTTCTGCCAACACCAATGAAAAATGGCGTGTGTTTATGTATGTATTGCATATTTCCGATTTACTTCGTCACGGACTAGTCGTGCCAATGAAGAAAGTATCAACTGTTTACTTGAGTTGGACTGCTCTGGCGTAGAAATACTGTGTGGCCACTACGGCAACGTTATAAGCATTCAATTGTTTCGTACACACGATCTTGTTTTATAGACTACAAATGAATGAACATCGTTCTTCTTTATTTTTATGCGATCCCACACGTATAACTTAATAACAGTTTGTTTAACTTCAGTGCAGATGAAAACTCCCCTTATTTCTGTCTATAACTTATGAAGTTATGACACAACAGTTTTTAACCGACTTCTTTAAAAAGAAGGAGGTTTCTCAATTCGACCGTACATATATATTTTTTTCTTTAAAAATAGATCGTGTGCCATTCAGTGCCATACTATTTTCAAAATACAACTCCTCCACATAGAAAGCAATAGTACATTTTCATACATAATAAACTGGTTTACTGGCCCACAATATAAAGAGTGCCTGTGCGCAGAGAAAACGTCAGATTTTTACGGTCAGTTGGTAATGGCATCCGTCATTCCTAATAGATACTATTGAAGCCAGCTGTAATACACTTGTCAAGATTTCATCAAAAACATCGGAAAAAGCAACAAGTTCCTATTTATCGCGAACTCAAGTGAAATCTATTAGTTATGGTCAGAAAGGAAATTAAATTGGGTTCCTGCTCGTAAGGCCGGGGAGCCTCAAAAACTTACAAGGTTCGCTTTATAGATGCCATTATGAAGCTCCGTAAACTTAACCGAGTAAATTAGTGGAGTTTCCTTATGTTTGAAGTGTGGGCGTTGTTTAATAGACATTGTTTTGGCATTCAATATTATTAATCGGGTATTAATATGTTTTCGTGAAAAGATAGCACGTCACGAAGGCAAATCTCTTGTCTTGAGGAACGTGTAAGCTGAACCAAAACTTTCTCAGCTTTACCTATCATTCAATCTCCGGTACAACCTCTTCACAAAAACTACTTTTAATGAGTTTTTGGAAACTTCGAAAACTTCAATCATATTCTATCCGTAACTTCGAAGACTTCAAATAAGTCTATAAGTACGTTTTATCTCATCAAAACACGTAAAAAATTTGTTGACATCTAATCAAAAATAATAAAGTCTATTTTGAGCTTAGCAACACGAGTCGATTCCCGAACAAGATCTAGTGAGCAATAAATTCCACGCTAATAATCTCAAAATTTATGAAAAAAATAAATTGGTCATAAAATTGTTTTCGGCACGAGTTCACAGCTCGAATGATCGGAGATTAATTTCACAAACTGGTCGGTTGAGGTCGTAAGGCTAATGGCATACCGTACCGAAAATCACTTGGCGTTTGTTTACGGAGGTTGATCAAGGCGTACATCGATCGGGCCGGTTCGGTAACGGTACCTACACGGCAGATTCCGGCACGTCCACTAACGGTCACCCTCCTGCCTCCTCAGAATACTAGTCATGGCATCTCGCACGATGCTCAGTCAATTCGCGTGAATAGAATCTAATAAGTTTGTAGATGGCATATAAATAAAAGAGTGCCGATACTCAAAATTCATTAATTAATAATGCTCTTTGTTGGTGCAAACCTCGTTGTGTTGCGGTTATTATTCTATTGTATGATGCGTCACGTCTGCTACAAGTAACACATGACGTGTATTGTTTCATTCGTAATGCTTGAGTAAGTAGGTAAGTGTGCAAACGCTAGACTAAAAGGCTGCTCGGACAATTAAAGCTATTCTAACAGTAACAACAAGGATCTAGCACTCTTAACTACTATTGCACAGCTTGACCCTTAAATAACTGCACTGGGCATTTAGCGAATATTTCCTCAATCACAGAGATAAACGATTCAGCTGTTTGCACTCTTAATAATTTCATCTCGTGGCGAGAGGGATATCGGCTAATCCAAAAACTAACCAAACTTTTATGTGTTCGAATTTTGAAAACCTTACTCCCTACCTATTAATTTAATCACATCGTCATAGTGAATTCAGTTTCCTGATACCTTTTTTCAACCTTTACATAAAGCCGTACTTCGAACTTTTCAATAACCGCTTAACTACACGTTAAAGTCGTAATTAATCATTTCGCTCTAAAGAGAGCCACAGTTGCCGAGTTACAAACCGTAAAGCACACGAACGTAAAACATTTAGTAATAGTTTTAATTACTTCAACTTATGTTTGCCGCTTGCCATATTCGGAAATTTTAAGTCTCGTCTACACTAGGACACACAGATCACATGTTTTGCTCCTTTCGGTTCTCTGTTTCATACATCTCGGCACATTGAATTCTCTTTCAAAAGTATGTGCCAGTAAATGTGCTCTTATGTAACCTAGGCTTTACAATAGACCACCTTTCATAAAACTATGCAACTGGGAGTATGTGCTGTTGAGATTATATCTAGTGTCGAGTTATGACATCCCCATCTTTGTGTCTTCTAGTTTTAATAGGTCCGCTTTCAGAGAAGAGTGGCTACTATGAACGGTATGGCCATAAAATAACAACTAACAAGTTATTGTTGTTCGGAGTTAAATGTTTCCTGAAGTGATGTCATCTGTTAGGAAATTAAGTTGAGTGAGCTAAGCATTTAGTTACACACGTTTCTTTTATACAAAAAAAGAAACACAGACAGACTCTTTTTCTGATTGTTACAGTATCTAAAATATTGAAATGAATTTCATCTACGCAGCTACTTACTTTCCAAGGCTAAGAAAATAACGAAATCTACCAAATATAGCTTCAAATTAAAATTGCAAAACAAACAAAATGAAATTACGCCCGAAATATCACCACCCATTACGCTCAGCAATTTTAAACTTGTAATGGCGTAAAGTTGAAACCAAAAGTGATCAATCGAGGCTCAATCGTGACTCGAACCTGGGGTCCTTCGTAACTGTTGCGTAGTGGTAGGTAACAAACGTAATAGCATTGGCACGACAACTTTTACTCCAAAAAACGTAAAGCGTCTTAAACCGATGTAAATCGCGCTTAGATCACAGATTTGGGGTCAATATCATCATTGCAGACTTGATCTTTTTTAAAAAGCGAGAGTGTAACTAGACTGGTATGTTTCCGGTGAATTTCTAATGGCGGCCTAGACTGGCTGCGGCGGAAGTACTGATGATTTCCGTTTGTATGTGACAAGTTTTTCTATTTCCATATTTTATTTGGTTCCGTCAGACTGCCAACGTGTGTGAATGTTGATAAGCTGGTATGTAGCGTACATGTCTCGCCACAAAGAATGTATAAAGCTTTATATACACAAATTTATTCTTATAACGAATTCATTTCGAGTAACATTTAATAAAGTTTTGTGGTGAATATTATAAATCGTATTCTGAACTTTTTCGCCACTTCGATTCCCGGGTGTGGGAGAAGAGAATTTTCGAAAATCTTTGAATGCAGTTTGCTTTCTATTCAAAAATAGAGGAATGTTTCCTTTAAGTAAAATTTTCTATCTGCAGTATTAAGAGTACTTTCACTCCAGGTGGCATTACAAAATTCCACCCTGTATATATATGCCTCTTAGTATTTCCAATCGGAAAATCTTCTAATAATTCTTTGACTTAATCAAAATGAGAAGAACATATAAAAATATTTCTAACTTGAACTTAACATTCGAAGCTTATTTTGTCAACATGTTATGATTAAATTTGAAACATGAAAACGATGTCGCCCCACTGTAAGCTGTGAAAAACTTTACGAAAAGGAGGTGGAAAATAAACTAAGCGAAATCCCTTTGACCGGACAGGTTTCTGCTTTTACATTTAAATAAGCCATTTCACACTCTTTCAGGTAATAAATTTTCCTAAGCTTTAGTTTGTGCCTTATTTAAGTCTTGTTAAGTGCGCTTTAAACTAGCATTACAAATACTCAACGGAAAAAATCGTCACGACTTTACAATTTTATTTAAAAAACTTAACTTTACCAAATACTTTTTGTTTTCTTTTACTTTCATGTAGATTTTCGGCGACATTATCTCTCAAAATATAGGAATTATGTTGAATGAAATTCAGTCTGTGATTTCTATTGCATATCATTCGACTGTTGGTCCGTGACGCTTAGATTTTATGCTTTCATCTGGTTACGTCATAGTTCCTAGTTTAGAAAATACTTTCAGGAAAATATTCATTTATCGTTTACACTGTTTTTATTTAATAGTTTAAGAGGGTCTATTCCTAAGTATTCACGATAAATGATTGAATGATTCGATGAATTCATTTTATTCGATTTTAGTTGTTTTAATTTAAAATTAATATTGCAGCGAACAGAGTGACGTTGTATAGTTTTATGTGGTAATATTGATTAATTAATAAATAGAGTACGTCGTTGCTCTAGTGGTCACAATCACGACCGCTGAGCATGAGGTTCTGGGTTCGGTTACCAGGTTCGGCAAAGTTATTGAGTTTTTCCATAATTAATTTCTCTGTAACAGCAATTTCACAGTATGATAATATGCTCGCCCTCTTTTACTTTGGCCCTAAACATAACTGGTGAAACGTGAGTGTAGAAATACGTAGACGTTAGCTTAACCCTTCGGGTTTTACAAGCGTTATGTTATGTTATCAATGCAGCGAAATATTTGACAGACATTTACGACGTTCCAACTTTCGGAATGTAGCCTTAAGAATAATCTCCGCCAATATTATTGCAATTTTATCGTTTGCTGACAACACTATTTACGTCTATTATATTTAATACCTATGTTATTACGCCTGTACCTCGTATAATGTGCTCTAATGACACAAGCTAGGGAAGCTAATCGGCTAAGCTGCAGATCATATTCTAGGCATTATATATACCGATTGGTTTACCAGCCGTGAATCTATTCATACTACTTATGTACTTTAACATTAAAAAAGTAACCCTGTCTATCTATTTGTTAATTTTTTACGGCTTAGCGACTAAACAGATATGAATAAATTTTAGGGTAAGGATAGACCATGACAGGCTTTCGACGTAGGTAGGAAACTTTTATCTCACCATCACCAGTACTTACGTTTCTATGGGATAATTTTTGATCTAAAAACAGCCGCGAAAAAAAACAAGACCCATAGATCAGTCAGCCCAAAATATAGCGACGAGAATGGCGGCTTTCAGTAGCGTCAATCAGCTCCTGTGATGTGCAAGCAACAGGACAGGCAGCACACGATAACTCCCACTGTTTGTGAGACAACATTTTACACTCCAAGGCAGAGTCCTCTCCAGTCGGGGCTGCGGGATGTTGTTAGAGATACCACGGCCTCGACATTAAGGCCTAAGAAGGAACAAGGGTGGATTTTAGTCAGTAGAAGTCTGACACTCACTGCCCAAGAGCGGGAGGGGTTATTTGATGATTTTCCACCTGAACAGGTTTTCCCAATCTCATGTTAATTATTAAAACATTGACTTCCTTGACAACGTCTCATATCACTTTTCAAACAATACACGTGTTTCCGTCCTCTAATTTTCCTCAGTAACTCAAAATCTTGGAAGTAATAATGAACAGGGAAAATGCCGAAGTAGAAATGCTCCAATCTGTTCAAAGAGCTCTAGTCCTGCCCTGCCACGTCCTACCTCATTATTTAACAAAGCTATTCATGTTACACTGAAGCGCCGATGAATTACTAAAAGCACTTCCATTAATCTACTTAATTATAACTTGAGACCTAAAGCTTTCATAACAATACGCTTACAAAAATAGGGACAAAAAGATTAACTTGCTATTGATGCCATAGATCACAAAACTTAACTACAAAGGATCTTAATTAAGTTAGCCATGCGATACTTATCCTTATGTTCTTTTAATGAATAGGTTTTTTTAATGCCAGTGAAGGATGGGACGATTTACCGATGAAAGGTCAGATGTAATGTATGCGAGTCAGAGTCCATCGGAACAATCGAAGCCATCGGAAGCCAGTTCGAGATACGACGAAGTTCCTCCAATCACACCGCCACGTAACTACTTTTATTCAAAGAAAACTGGTTAAAGAAAAGTTGCCAGGAAAGTTTTTATCTTCGGCCGCCGCGCGCGGTCGGTCGACAAGCGTCGCCTTCCGAGATTACTGTTTTTAGAAGGTAACTGTATAAACCAGAGTGAATTAAAGAAGTGACAGTGACAGACTACGTTGATTGATCATCGCGATAAGTTGGAGGTGATGTACCCGTTGCCGAAATCATGTCTATAAAATCTAAGCTTTTAAGACACGACCCGACTTTAATTTCTTTACTCACTGCTAATATAAAAGAACTGAGACAAGTGATACTTTCTAAGTGATACTCCAAAAAAGTCGGTTCAATTTAATAAGTGTAGGGCACCTAGACTCTTGTATTCTTTTTGAGCATAAAAGGCTTTGGCGTTTGATATAGGCTTCTATTTTCATTCTGACAAACAAAATGGAGCGAGAAAATGCTTTCACAAAAAAATTATCCTTATTTTACAATATGTTACTTTTGACACAAAACTGTAATATGTTACGCGCAACTTGAGTACTTTTTACGAGGCTATGCTTCGTTCTATAACTGAAAAAGTACTTGCGTTGCCAGTGAAACATTTCTGATAAAGTTTTTGAGTCTAAAAGTATTGTTTTGTATTATTAAACTTTTTTAATATTAACTTTGGTTTGCTTTGAAATGCTTTTTCAGCTTCCATAAAGGACCAGACACTTTTTTTAAACCTATTCTACCAGCAGCAATATTTGTTTAACTAAGCCTTTATTCGAAACTTGAAGCCAAAAGTTCACAAAGCACGTATGGGACAATGGTGTGAGTGGCGGTCGATGGAAGTCGCTCCACCCCTGTCATTAATCTCATCTCTTTCGCTAGCCAAGTCACGCCGCATTTGGGGGAACGCCGCGCGCCCGGCAAAACGACTTCCCAAAAAAGCTTGTCTGCCAAATTACACTGACCTGAAGTGTGTTTTGATATCTACCGAGTATTACGTTGGATTTTCATTCATTTTCTCCCTTGACAATCGTTTTATTGTCGCAGCATGTCCCAATGGCGGTATCTGCTTACGTAAAATTTCATCGAAAACTCGTGATTTATTACGATGTCGGGAATATAAATCACGCATTGAAATATTTTTAATGAATCGTAAAGTACTTTTATAGCTGCTTATTATAATTTCACGTATTTACAAATAGGTAGGCGTTTATTATTTATGACCGTGACGGCCACATTTCAATTGGTTCGCGATTCACAAACCTAGTTTTTGCACATTACAACTGGTAAACGAAATGTTTCAATAAAGCTTGCGGTCGTGTAAGCAATTAAACGAGTAACCGCTTCACGTGGAGCGCACGTTCTGAATTAAATATCCATCAATTCGATGAGGAGACGCGGGCGAAATAGATCGCATCTAATAGACACTCTATTATTTGGCACAACAACGTGCAAAAACGGATGCAGCAAAAAGCTAACGTCTATGATTCATACGTCAGAAAGGCAGACGGGCGTTCATTGATGTCGAGAAGACAATAAACTAGAAGACGTTGCGTTAGTTAGATCGGACATCTTGATCGAAAATAAAAACTAAAGTATAGATTCTTATTTATTTGGCAATACTTTTTCAATTCAAACCGTTTATTGCATCGTGTACACTTAGAAGTGAAAAATAATAAACAATTATGAACCCTATCTGGCAAAGCGCTTTAATACTTTTCATTCTTAAATTAATAAGTATGCCATTTACATAATATATTTATTAGTGTTGTTTTCTTTACACTTAATCTTCTAATCTTCATTAAACAACATGTATACTCGTGTATCACAAAAAGTAGCTAATTCTAAATGAGTCATCATAAAAACAATTTACGATGACAGCGTACGATTTAGGATGATATTTGGCTACTAATCGCTCGTCTGCACCTCTCTGCTTACCTTCCGTTCGTAGGTAATTAAAGTTACTCTGTGTGATATCAAACCGGAACATCTCAAACTACTTTCAATGTTAAGGTTGCTACCAAAAAGTATTGTTCGTAAATGTTTTAATTTTAATGTAACATTGTCTGTCTGTTCTCAGCAATTTAATTATCGGTTTTACGGTCAATTGCGCTATAATAGTGAAACTATTAGAAATGTTGTGCGTACTTCATTGTGTTGTCTATAATTTCGAAGTTTGAATCATGGGTCAGTGCTACACACATTTGAGAAACACTGAGAATAGTTTAGAGACTTGCGAAAAAGTAATAGAGAGGTGCCTTATGTACACTTTGATATTCATTTATATTAATAACTAGCGGACGTCACGCGGTTTCACCCACGTAGTTCCCGTTCCCGTGGGAATACAGAGATAAAAAGTAGCCTGGGGATAGTGTACCTTCCCAACTGGACCGATTTTTTCAAATCGGTCCAGTAGTTTCGGAGCCTATTCGTTACTAACAAACAAACAAATCTTTCCTCTTTATAATATTAGTGTGTTTATTCTAGCGTTAGACAAAAATCCATATTCTCAAAATTGACGCCAAATTGATTGAAAAAGTTTAAGTGTTCTAGATGATCGGGAAGCGCCAAAACTCACTGCAAAAAGATGTCAGTTTTTGGTGTCGATTTTCATTGTTACACATTTCAGAACGATAACTCTAGTCCAAAAATCTTTTGCAAAACTGATAATAAAAAGCCCGCTCAAAATATTTGTTTTCAACAACGTCCCTTAGTTACTATTATTTATTCCGTGGTTTTAAAAGTCATTCACTTTTCCTTTATGTAAAGAGGGAAGAAAACAAAAGAAAGCTAGCTCCGCTCAAAGTTTTCCTCGCGCTAAACTCGTTTAAAAATAACTTGAATATTCCACACCATAACAACCTTATTTTATTTATTTTAACACTTTGCGTTAGAATTTAGAACTGCTACATTTTAGAGATAAAGAATGTTATCAAGAAAACTTATCGAAGAAACCATCTAATCATGAACGTAGATAAAAATGTTAAAGGAAATGGTTTCCATAAGTGGGCACTCCGCCTAACCCCGCTCGGACTGACATTATCATACATTAATTATGTATACCGTGGAACAGTAACGTAACTTTATCTTTTTTTATTTAATTTTCGTAAAACATGGGTATGCCGCCGTACTTGACACTTGCACAACTGTGTTTATGTTGAATACGGTACACGTTATGATACTCGATATATTTTAATTGGAGCATATAAATCTATCACTGCTAATTAAAATTATTTGCCTGAATGACTCAAACTAACAACGTCAAATGACATAACAATTGAATTTCGATCTATTTAGTTCAGATTTCGTTCATCTTCAATTTCATAATCCAATAAAACGTAAGCTTCAAAATCGACACCGTATTTATTTATTTGAAACGTGAAATTGGAATTACAAGATTGCTTCAAATATCTTTACTTACGTAAGCAAGAAAAAGGTCTTGTAGCAAAATTAAGTGGCGATCAATCATAAGAGAACCTTTTAAACATCGTTGAATGCTCGCTTTGCAATTATCTTAGAAAGCTTTTTAATTCATAATATAAATATTTTTTATCGTCTATATACCTACTGGTAGGTACAGGCTACAGTAATAAGTGTCAAGCAAACTGGCTCATTACGTAATAAGTAGTATCATATTTTATACTAACGACTGCCAACGGGTTTTATTGCCGACTATTGCAAAAAATATTGCCACTGGTGTACTGTAAGCGTCTTGGATATCTAGAAATAAAAAGAGCTAGACTTGTCTGGAAAATATTCTGCAGTTAAAAGCTAAATAACTAGTGAAGGGTACTTAAATTATCTTGTATTCATAATAGATTACATTAGCATAAGGCGTACATTTGATATTTATTAAGAGCTTGTTTTAGTAACCAAAGCGTAAGCGACTGAAGTCTAGTCGATAACATTCGTTTTTCTGTGTATTATGTTGACTGTGATATTATGTTATATGTTTTTCAGTAGTTTTATGAATTGTGTACGTTATTAAACTTTTTTGATTAAAATACTCAAGTTACTTCCATTACCTCAGATGTTTTGCACAACGTGAAAACTTTTCGTACATTTTTGCGTTAAAACTTTTCTTAATAACTGCAAAATTATGTAATATCAGGTAAAATTAATAACGATAGTAGGTAGTGTCAAGCTGCTTTCAATGGTTAAAACTTTGGAAGTTTATTGAAATATACCTAAGTTAGGTTAACTATTTCATAAAGGAAACCACTGGAACTTTGAACGTTGTCGTGGCAAAGACTGGCCTTTAGGAGCGGAGGGCGTGCTAATAGATGAATATTAGTTTCTTGTTTGTTCGCACATATACATTATTTTTGTTGAATGTAAAACTTTATGTAAATGTAGTAATCATGAAGTTACTGAAGTCCCTATTCATAATAAGGGATAGGAATTTTCAAAACCCGTAGATAAGAAATTATTTTATAACCGGAAATTATTTCTGCAATTTCTTAACAAAGTAGAAACTCAGTGTAACCTTTATAAATCAATCTGGTTTAAGCATGTGGCAATTTAGATTTCAGAAATGATTTCGTTCGAATCTAATTTATATCAGTCTCACAGTTCTCGTAATTAGCTGTAGGTACGACAACCAATTTTTGCAATTTAAAATATAATTTACCCGGCGGTATTTGAATTAAAAGTAGTTGCACCACTGTGCATTTTTATATCAATAGCAGTTTCATGTCGCTTTAAAAAAATATTTGCACATACTTGTGACTTTCATTTAAACTTGAAATTATGATTAATTTATTTAGTTAAATAATCGTTTTATTACTGTCAGTAATTAACTATAATTATAATTCTAGCAGCTGGTCTTTGTTTTTTGCCAGTGTGACTGAATAATTTATTATCATTGCAGGTTATAATTATTATCGTTTATTATTATCGCACATACACAATATTCGGCAGCTGATCTTTTATTGATATTTTACCGTTGGTGGTTTATGACTGCTAATTAGATATGATTAACTTTCAATGCTATCGTCCTGTTGATTGCTGTTGGTTGCGGGTTACTACAGGAACTGATGGACGCTACGTAAAGCGCCAAACTAGTAGCTCAATTCTGACACAATTTAGATTGCCAACATAAAGAAAATTGCGATGAGTTTCATAAAAATATTAATATTTAACTGTTCCAGTATTTTTTTTTTTTTTTTTTTATTGCAGATAGGCTCGCGTTTGACCACTATCTCACCTGATGTTAAGTGACGATGTGGTCGAAGATGTAGCACGCTGACCTAGAAGTAACATATATTTTTTTTTTTTTTTATATTTTTCTTTTTTTTTCTATTTTTTTTTATTACCTATTTTTTTAATTTTTTTTTATTTTTATTCCTATGTGTACCTGTATTTCTGAACTACGTTTTTTTTTTATTCAGTGTTATATGAACGCCTCTGAGGCTTTATTAAATTCCGATCTACGATAGCCTTGAACAAATTACGATACGATGACTTAGACAAACCTTACTTAATACTTAATTAGATTTTCCCGAACACCAGAGAAAATAAAGTCAGCAAAACTTACACGGAATATCTTTTACTTATTCCGTTACATAAGTGGCATGGTTTGGCATATAAGTAGAAAAATATGATATGGCGATGATACAGCGCATCGTGCGAGTGATACGATGCATACTAATCGCGACGCCAATAGACGTTATTAGATTTTATCTTTTTTTCTGTTTAACCGTAACATCTATGTCACGTTTACAATGTTCGGACATTTTTTTGTTTGTGTTCTGAATTTAATCTATGGTTCGGTGTTGAATGAGTGATCGCTTTTTAAACATGACGTGTGTGCATATATTGTCTGTGGAATCTGTGTCTATTAAAGACTTGTATGGAATGTAATTAACTGTATGATAATGTTGTAAGTAGATGTGCTTACTACTTATCTTGTTTTTACGAGCAGAAAAAGTAATTTTAAATTAATTACATGTATGTTGTGGAATATAACCTTCATATATTTTTATTGCCATTTCAAAATAATCATTGGATGATGTTACTACGGCTTCTAAGACTACCCTACGGTATCAATTAAACGTAAAATATCATTGAAGCGATGAGAGTAGCTCTATTGATACAAGCAAAGTCTCGTAATTGAGTCGATAGCCGTTCCTGTCCCTAAGCTCGATACAAATTCTCTCCCCCATGATAAATTATTTCAGCCTAATTACCGTTTCAAATACAATTAGAATTGAACAAATTTTGTTAATAGCCATTAAAAGGTACCTACCTAATTATCGAGAACACGTACACGATAAGTTTGTTTAAAATTTTGCAAAGTCGCAATCAAAGAAAATAAATGTTTCGAAATTAAACGAAACACACGTCCGGCTATTACCGTGTTTATCTATATTTTTATCGGAAACGTATAATTTGAAGTACATTATGAATAAAATATTGTATAAAGCTAATTGGCTTAACCCGACCCCTAGCTATGTAAATCAAAGACTAGCGTCTCATATCATACATTGCAGATTTTGTTAGTTCACTTTTATGTATATGCAATTGCATTATGCACAATAATAATATGCTGTATTATGAAATGATGTTAATTTGTCTACACAAATAAATTCATTGTTTTTAATTCCTTCCCTAGTCAAACGGTACACTATTATCGCGTGCCATGTGCTCTTTCTTCGAGACGGCAGCTATGTGGAGATTTATAATATGTAATATGTCTCATATGAATGCGTTTTTTTATTTTTGGGGGAGGGGTTGGGAAATCTTCAAATAACCCCTACCGCTTTTGGCCAGAGCGAAAGGGAGTGTCAGACTTCTTCTGACTAACAACCACCCATGTTCCTTCTTAGCCCTTGTGCCGAGGCCGCGGTATCTCTTTCGAACAACCCGCAGCCCCGACGGGTCTTAGGAATGGTTTATTTTTAAGTTTTTCTCATGTTAACTTTTTATTTAATTGTTAATTTTTATCATTTTGTTTTGTCCCGTATGGGTTTTTATTTTAATTTAGTCCATGTTGTTCCCACTGCTGGGTCCCCCATTACTTTTCTCCGTGAGGTTTTCTACGTGTGAGGCAAATACATACTTTTTCTTTCTTTGTAAACTTAATTCAAACCATGACTTTTTAATTTGCATACAAAACAACTTCTTACTTAGTAAGATTACACCTTAAGAAGTATAAGAACACATGGCGCTCGCTGTATTAGATAACGCGGACCCTAATATAATAAACGGTTAATTGCATTTAAAGGGATGAGCACACGAGGAATGATCATAACATGTAATGACGTAATAAGCGAGTAATAGCAACACATCTCCCTTAATGATGATAACAGACCTAAGCATAGGCTACACAAACGTAGTCATCAGCGACATCGAATACGTTATCGATGCAAATGTGTACGAGACCTTATCAGGTACTTTGGACGCCCGAAAATTATATTACCGAGAAAGAAATATTCGCTCTAAAAATTTTTCACGAAAACGTACTTAAAAAATCTTCATATTATTAACGTAAATTATTCCGTCGTTTGTAAATAACATCCCCTGAGCGGTGCAACGATGTTCTTCTAATGATATTACCATTTTTTACGTACACTTCCGTCCTTATGAATACTTGAGCCTCTACCTCGTGCTGAGGAAAACCGTTGATGAGCCAGCAATTTACATTCATCACTTACCTACTTAATTTTTATTTCGTGTTTATATTTATTGTTTGTACTGAGAGCGGAGTAAAGAGATAGTCGTAAAACTCCCAAGGTTTAGTGGTTATGTAGGTTTATTAAATTCAGTAGCTACACAATTACTGCTACTTCATTAAAGTTCTCGTAGACCGCCGCCGACTAGAATGTTTCTTGAGTAACCTAATATTTATTCAAACAAATTATAAAGTTTTCTCTAAGTTGCTCCAGTCTGCGTTCCTCCGTGATAAGTTCGAGTAACTTACCTTCTAGAAAAAAGTCAGCAGCGCTTCAATAATCTAGACACAGTTTAATTGAAAAAACTGCGCTGATATCGAAACGAGTCCAGGTAAAATTCGAGTTTCACTTGAAAACTGATTTGTCCCACATTAAGCACTAAATCCACCACAAAGTTTAGACGTCCTTGCACTATCAGTTTTCACGTCTCTAGCATACAGTTTCACTTTCTATAAAGCGTCCGTGATCAGCCACGAGCCGGGAAAGGCCGCCGCCGATGCAATATCAGAACGCGATCTCCGCAAAACTTCTGCCGATGCGAGTACAGACGAGACGTAGCAAGCACGCAGACCGTCCGCAACGAACCACGCCGTCCGAACGCCGAACAGCGACTGTGATAACGACACTTCCTCCGAATGAACCTGCGAACCTCTCCATAGACTAAGCTCGCCTCTCTCTCGCCGCCCGGCGGTACTTAACGCACCCCGCGACACCCGATCTGAACTCTCGGATACTCACAACAAGAAACAAATTCCAACTAAACACGCCACCACGAACGCGTCTCGTTCGAAACGCGTAACGAGTTTACGGTACGTAAATCGTAGTGGATTTGTTTTGCGGCCCGGCCATAGTAATCCGGTTCTTCGTCATGGAGCTCACAGAGCGCTTTTTTCCGAATCAGTTCCCGTTAAATAGAGCCTTCTTTTTGTAAAACCTGCAGCCTGCTAGTCTATGTAGGGAACGCGGAATAACCGCTATGGACAAGATGCCAACTTTCTAAACTAAACCTATAAGACCGCTCTATTCGGATGGTAAATTACGTTATTTTTATTGGAAGTCGGGACGATAATAATAAAGCATCGAGTAGATTGGTTATACCGGCCGGCAATTGTCGCGCCCGCTGGCGGCGCGGGCGGTACGTGGCGTAATTTCGCAGGTGGTTTTTGCATCGTGCGGTTGTCGTCTAGGTTACGTTTTCCGATTTATAAGTTGCGGTTTTACTTTCGGTGTCAATTACGCGAGCTGCGGTCGAAGCCCCACAATAACATGGCGGCAAATTGGATACCAGCCCTCTGAACCAGATTAGACTACCTTGTGAAGGCTGTCGGTTGTTACGCAAGGCTGCGACTAATCTTTTTGCAGCTAAAAATAGGTCGTGGACATAAATTGCGTTGTTTACTTCATAAAAGTCGACGTAACTCGAATCGAAGTGCATTATATAAGACAGCTAAAGTGCACATATACTCGTATGTGAAGGCTTCCAAATATTGAAACCGTAAACCCTTTCGAGTGATCCCGCCATCCCGCTACGGTCGCGAACTGGGTCAGCAAGGCGCGCCCCTAACATTAGGATGAATACACGTGACAAACTGCATCACTAAATTCATGAAATGACATTCTGAAAACTACAATAGAAACACCGCAATTTATTTATATATCCTCTTTTACTCAGTTTTGTAGAAAAAATCTCTCCAGCACATCTTGTGTAAGGTTTCTATCGGAAAAAGACTGGGCTTAGTTAATAACTGACCACTCCGTAATTGTTTCCTATTAAATTCTAGACCTTAAAATTGTTAATAACGGTTTGTCTTTTATTTAAATAGGTACCATTTTTCACACTTCTGATAACAATGCACATCGTTTCGTTTGTTCGTAGCCTTAGCCGGCTAGGGTTGCTCATCCCGCCGAGACGTCTCGGTTCCTCTCTATGCGGTACCACTCGGATGACTGACGGTGACACCACAAGTGCTGCTCATACTACCCGACCACCCGGGAAACCAATAAAATTTCGACAAGTACCGCTATATTGTACGAACGAACCACTGAACTGATAACACGAAATGAAACGTGAATTGAATGTAGTATCAATAACAATATAATAAATAAGGGAAAACTTGAATTTGGTATATTATTGTGTCTTATGTGTATTGGTTTTTATTTATGCTTTGTTAAGGGTGTTTCTTCACGCTTAAACATGGACGTTGATTGAATAAAACATGTAGGCTTTAACAACGTTTTGCTAAAAAACAAATAAAATATTTCCAGAAAAAGGAATACTTTTCTATTATGCAACAACGTTAACGGTGAGGGGTTTAGCTGTGCTAATGGTTCTCGTTAGCTAGACTTTAACATAGTATAATATAACACCTGTAAACCAGGGGTTGAAAGCGGTAAAGGTATAAAGGTATGGTACCGGTATAGAATTACGATACAGCTTCGATTTAAAGGTAGAACCAAAACGGTTGAGAATTACGGTTGTGGTACCGTTAAAAAAAGAATTATACATATATTTTTTTGCGGTATCGTTATACCTATAATATATTACTAACCTTTACCGAAATAATTTCGTTACCGAAAAAAATGATGCGACGAAGAGCGAGCGCAACGCGGGGGCTGCGGCGCGGGGCGCGGGAAAGCGGTGCGACAACGTTGCTTTGCCAGTTAGTTATCAATTCGATCGTGTCGAGACTTGAACGAACGGCGACGCGTCAGTTGTATTTTGTTAGCAATTTTCGTGCATCTTAATCAATTTCCTTTATAATTTCACTGTTGCTTTGACGTGTTAGTTTCATTACACTGTGATCTTACATTATCCGCGAGCACTCATAAAACGATGGGAAGAAAACGGAAGAACGCGGTTTACTCTTACTTTTCTTACGATAAAACTTCAAAAAGTTCGAAATGTTTAGTCCCCGGTTGTGAAACAATCGTCAAGGTTAGTATGAACTTTAATAAGTATTGAATTTTGATTGGTACGATAATGAAGTTTATTAACATACCTAGGTATTCAACGTGTTTCAGGTAGGGCATAGGATTCCAACGGGGGCGGTACAGCCCCCTGGGGACGATCGCGGGGTACCTATTAGAAATCTAATATAATAAAATACTTTGACAATACATGTAGGTACTTATACTAACTTAATTCCATAAAAAGAATATTTTTTTTTCGTTTAAGGTGAATGCTCCAACCAGCCCGCGAAATTCAAATTTTCTTACATTTTTTGCAATTTGCAGGTCAGTGCTAGGTTGTATGGTGATTAAAATATTGTTCGCGATTGTAAGACGTATGTAGTTACAGAATTATAATCATCAAAATCATCAATACAACCCTCCAAGTTCATGTATCTCGAGGAATGATTTTGACCTTGAAAAATTCGTAAAAAAAAAGGGGACATTGATTTTTTTTTCTTGTAAAGGAGACGGTAGTCTATAACAGGTTGAGAAGCTATAAGCTAAGGTAATGTAATCCGAAAGGGAGTTGTTCTACATGTCTAGGTCTTGGTGAACAATTTTAGTTCTACAACTTTACTAGCTGAACCACGTTGTAAATTTTTGCATAGATTTTTAGTTCAATATACCTAATGTGTATTATTCGCCTTTCAGGGCGAGCACGGAACAAATTTACTGTATCATTTGTCGACCAAACATCCTTCTGAGTATAACATAGTCAACGAGCGAAACAAGTTGAACGCAAGCGAGGAACTTTCACAGACAAATGATGAAAATGATCTGAATGTTTCAAATACTACTGACCGCCCAGACAAAAAAACACAAAAAACTGGTTCTTCAAAATTTACCTACGTACAAACGCAGTGTGTTAACTTAGTAACAGTACATGGAAGGCCATTTTTATTGATGGATGATCAGGCATTTAAGAATATTATAGCAATGACACCCATTAGCCCGAGAGAAGCACAATCTCTAAATTCACATTCAATAAAAATATTAATTGCAGAGAGGGCTGAAATTGTGCGAGAAAATATAATTAAAGATATTAAGGGCAGGCTGGTGTCATTAAAAATTGACAGTGCCACTCGACTAGATAGAACATTTTTTGCCGTCAATGTCCAGTACATTGAAAATGCTTCAGTTGTGATTAAAACCTTAGGTATGGCAGAGATGTGGGACAGAAGTACATCAGATTACCTACGAGAAAAGTTATTGTATATCATAAGGAAGTACAAAATAAATTTGGATCAAGTGTATACGATTACATCAGATAATGGTGCCAATATGTTAAAATTGACTCGTTCGATGAACGACATTTTGAGGGAAGAAGATATAAGTGATGATGAGTCGGATTCGGATCTAGAATACAGTGACCAATTATTAGAGGTAAATTTTCAATCCAATGACGATGTCCCATATGAAATCACATCAGTTCGGTGCGCTGCACACTCACTGCAGCTAGCAATTCAAGATGCGCTAAGAGAAGATGAATCACTCCCTACTATCGAACAAGCGCGCTCGATTGTTAGGAAACTGCGAACACCTACAATGAAAAATATTATAAAATCTTCCAAAAAAAATAAAGCTATTTTAGATAATAATACACGATGGCATTCAACTTTTGATATGTTAGAGCGTTTGAAAACTTTGAAGATTTTTTGCTCTGAAGTCCCTAGGGAAGAGTTGTATTGTTCTCTCACCTTTTGGGATGCTATTGATGATTTACTAAGTTCTCTGAGGCCGGCTAAAATATGCACAAAGAAGTTACAAGCGGAACAGCTTACTCTGAGTGATTTTTTTCACTTTTGGACAAAATGTTATTTAGACACATCACACGTGCAAACCCCTCTTGCGCAGCAGATATGTTTATTTATGAAAAATAGACAAAATGTTTTGATGACCAATGCCACATTCCTTAGTGCATTATATTTAGATCCTCGATTTCAGGTAGTATTATCAAGTGAAGAGGAAGCTTTGGCTTTGCAACATTTAAATGTTACTTGGCTCCGAATTTTGAAAATTCAAGCCAATGATATCAATACAAATCAAGAAGGAGATCAAAATTTCTCTCGCCCAAGTACATCTTCGGCAGCAGATGAACAGGATGAAATCGAACTTATGTTGGCTCAAACCGAACGAGAAAAAAGATGTGAACAACGCGCTCGTTATATTCACACTCGGGCCGATATTACAAATATATTACAAAATTTTTCGAACCATAAGCGTCTACCACTAAAAGAAAATATATTATCATTTTGGCAAAAAAAGGCTTTGTTAGAGCCTCAATTATATTTATTAGCTAAGGTGGTGTTCGCTGTGCCGGCCACGCAAGTAAGTGTGGAGCGCCTTTTTTCGTCATTAAAATTTGTACTGAATAACCTACGTTACAATTTAAATGAAAATATCGTTGATGATATTTTAGTAATAAGAAATAATCAATAAATAACGTGTGAATTATTCCTCAGTCCAGGATGACTTTTGAAACATTTTAGAATATAAATGAAAATTATACCTTCACTAATAGGCACCAAGTGAGTAAGTGGCATTTTATTTAAGCTAGATCATTCCATTTCTCACCTCAACTCATTTCTCCACAATTCTTACCTTTTTTGTTTGTTTTTGGTAATAAATGGTTCTGAAAATCAGATGACAACCACTTTGATATGATTTACCTAGAATATTTTGTATGTGTGTTTTTATATTTTGGGTTGTATTTTGTTTTGATTGTTATGTAGGTACTCAAGTTAAATGACAAACTTTAAACTCGTATTACAGTCATTTTTTCATTTGGTACAGTAGGGGGAGAAAGACATTTTACCTTTTTCTTTGTAAAAATAATTTTGATATACAAATATTTTTGGTCACGATCACGACTAAGCGACTAATCTAATTATCTTCACAAAAAAAGATTAAATGGTTTTTATGACAGTTTCCCCGTACATTCTATGTTTTCGGATTTCCCCCTAAATAAAAAAACTGGCCAAGTGCGAGTCGGACTCGCCTTTGAAGGGTTCCGTAGTAGCAAGCATAGATTAGGGATATATATTGAGTAATACACACAAACAATAAAAATAACTTTGTTTTTCATAGTAATTGTATGAATGACAACGTTATATTTGCGGTTTTTTTTTAAATACTATATCTCAAAAACTGCTAACTTCATCTTATCCAAACCAATTTTGGGTGGTAGTTTTTGTTTAGATCTACATTATACATTTTATTTAGAATTTTCACTCCCTTACTTTAGAAGTTAGAGGGGGGGGACACACTTTTTACCACTTTGGAAGTCTCTATATTTTAAACGATTGACTTTGAGAAAAAATGATTTTAAGAACCTCAATGTCATTTTTGAAGACCTATCCATAGATACCCCGCATGTGTAGGTTTGATGAAAAAAAGTTTTTTTAGTTTCAATTCCATGTATGGAGAGCCCCCCCTTAATCTTATTTTTTTTTATATTAAAATCAAAAAGCGGTTTACAGAATACATCTACCTGCCAAATTTCAACTGTGTAATCCTTATAGTCTCGGAATAAAATGGCTGTGACATACGGACGGACAGACGGACAGACAGACATGACGAATCTATAAGGGTTTCGTTTTTTGCCATTTGGCTACGGAACCCTAAAAATGACTTAGTAGTAACCCATGTCTTATGTAGCTTTTCTGACATGAGAAGCTAATGCTCGTCAAACCTTATTGCATTACTTTTTACATTAATGACTATTATTTTCTGAATGATGTTTCAATATCTTCAAAATATATTTTCGTAAAGGTGTAAAACTGACGATTTTAGATTTGTCTATGTGTATTGTGTCTAGGACCTTGCTAAACGTTATGAGACTTTCATGCGATTTGGACTTCCTTTATTACTGTCTTCCATGTTCGGAGAAAATAAAACATCTTTATCATACTTGTCTTATTATTTACTTATTATTTAAAATCAGTCAACCATTTAATTAAAAACGTAATACTTATTAAGTTTAACATGAGGGTACCTATTCTTAACCGAGCTCTTCAGAATCAGTTAAAGGAACATCTTTAGAGTGCTTCCCTTCCAAGGAATGTAGGAATACTAATATTCTTGAGTACACACGGGCTCTCATACAAGGTTTTATATTTTTCATCTCTTCTTTTATAAGTAAGCTAAAAATATCATTTCTTTGATCCTTTTCTTCTCGTTGGATAGCCATGCAGTGGAAACATTCAGGTCGATGGTTTTCTTTCTCCAGGTGTTTTTCTACTTTAGGGTTGAGAACAGAGGGAGACTGTGGTCGTTCCGAATCCACAAAAACATCTGGCGAATGAGGGCGCTTATTCTGACCCATTATAGCTGGTTCTGAAATAAATCATTAAAGCAAAAAATGTTAGTAGGTACTTTATTCTGCCGTGATCCCCCCCCCCTCCCCCCACAGAGGTCACGACCCATCATTTGAAAAATACTGATCTACCTAATGGGCGTTTTTCCACTTACTGGCACAGCAACGGCACCGTTTTGAAGCAAAAATGTATGACCGTAAACCGTTTCTGAACCACTGCATAAATTCTTTTGCTGGGAAACGACTTTTTTTTGAGGGGGTCAAAAGTCACGTTTTGCGGTGGAACTTAATGCAACGCACTTGAAACATTATGCTGATGGATCTATTGAATAGTAAGGGGGTCCTGGAGGTATATTTTAAAGTAAAGTCGTAACCTAAAAAACATGTTTAAAGTTTATTTGCCTTTAGGTAGGTATATCATGTTTAGGACGATACCAAACGGACGAAATATTTTGAGTTGTGAGTCCATAAAATGTCCCTGTCCCTGCATTCGGTTGCATACAAAAGTTCTGTTTGAGCCCTATTTAAAACATCAATGGTTTGAGCCACACGGAGCGCGGCGACGCAAAAAGAGTTGACTGCTGACTAAGATTTCTGTATGAAACCGAATGCAGCGACTTTACGAACCCACAACTCGAAAAATTACGTTCGTTCGGCCCCACTCTAAAAAAGTATAAAGTAATACAAAGTAATTCAATATCGTTAAGAGACATGCTTAATGAGTTTGTACTTACTTTTATCCATCTTGGCGACAATCCAGTTGTAAAGTTTCAACAAAGTAGGTACACTTGTGATTAAGTTGACAAACAAAGTAGACGCGGAAACATGAATGGCGGCAAAATGGCAAGACAACCTGCTTTGTCTGGCTGCCGAAGCACGAATATCAGTAAATTTTCTCTTACCATTGCATTGCGAATGACACGACGCTTGACGCGTCGGCAAGGGCGGCAGGGTACAAAGAAAACCTTTATTTTATAATTTAGATACTTTAAAAAGTAATGATACCGCAATATTACAATATCTTAATTATACAGGTACAGTTATTGTAAGGTACAGTAATTTAAAGGTACCTTTATTTTAAGGTAACGAAATTTAAAGGTATGACGTCATACCGCTTACCGTTTTCAACCTATTTTTTTCGGTTATTCAATCCCTGCTGTAAACCCCGAAGGCAGACGTAACCAAAATAAAAAAAAAACAAAGTCACAAGTCATTTATTCAAACTAGGCACTTTTCGAACGTCAACATTTATATACAAGAGACAGTCCCCCAAAACGCCCACCCTTCGACACTTCCTAGTGTTTTAGCTGGGAAACAGATCCCATCAGTACGGCCACATTATGTTTCAGTCCCCTATTGCTATGAACCAGGCACAAAGCCAGACTCCGGGACTGCTACTAAAAAAACCCCTGCACTTAACTTTTCATAAAACAAAACAACGTCATTTTGAACAAATCCAATTTAATTTTCCTCCTACAAAATGCAAGCAAACAACACTACAGTAAAACTAAACAAAAATTCACTTCACCCTTCCAAGAAGACAAGAAATCAATAGTTATCCTGATATATTTGTCTGATTATACGAGCGCCCGTTCGGGAGGCACGCCACTTTTATGGCCCTGTTATTTTTTATGTGATCAGCACTTTGTACAGTGCGAACACGATTTACAAGACAGTTTAATAAGGCTCAGATTCAGTGTCAATTTACGGCTGCAGTGTTATTAGAGGGAATAATCCTGAAACTGATATTTTATTCGTAATACGCACTCCTTGAGTTGTGGCTTGTTTTGACCCTGGTTGTGGATAGATAACGTTTAGTAGGACTTTTTTTTTTAGTAGGACTTATAATATTTTATGGTAGATCCTCTTCTGGGTCGGAAAATTGAGTCATTGCTATCACAACACAATGTACAATTTTGGAGTACCCTGAAGATTGATCGGGTAATTAACTCAGACGTGATGGTGTGGAAATTATGTTTTTCTTACTGCACCGCTATTCTTTTCTGATTAATTTCGTTGCGGGATCCAAGACAGTTAAATCGTTTCTCTGGGACTTCGTCGGGCTTCATTGTCTCGGCGCTTTTCTTGTGGTCGCCACTGTTGATTCTGGCTTACAGGAGTTACAGTGGTTTGGGAATAGTGTGGCGGGCTTGTCCCATATTTTTTTTGAGGCATGATGTGTGAGATATTTAATAACATCACCACGTTAAGTAATCCCCGAGGGGTTAAGTAGAGGTGTATATGTAGAAAACCACATTTTGTTTGTTATGTTTAAGTGCCATGTAATAAGAAGCGAACCTATTGCCATGAACCGACGCCTAAAACCATATTCTGTGGCTACTACTAATAAATTCCTAATGGAAAAACCCAATAACACTTTGCCTGACTCGAAAATCGAACCCAGGAACTCGTGCTCAGCAGTCGCGTTTGTGACCACATAACCATAACAAATTTAGACAGCTATCTAAATTTCTAAAATATTTACACCTAAGCACTTAAACAAGATGATTTTTTAGTCACCGTCCAAATTTTGATATATTAATCTTTGGCGAAAATCATTTAATACGTGTTTTTTCTTTTAGTATCACTCAATACAAAAATATTGAGATCACATCACAAAGTTTTAACGTTTCATGGAGAACGAATAATTCTTTCGAGAAAATTATTTAATATGAAAATTTAACGTATAGATTTTTTTTTTCAAAAATGGTGTTAGTGAATGATACGTAATGCCTAGAAAAAAATTGGATGGTGACTAAAAAATCATCTTAACAGAAATGAATTTGCTTTTTTTATTATAAGTAATAAAAAATGCAAATTCATTCAGTATAATATACTGAATGAATTTGCTTTTTTATTACTTATGTACTCCTATCGAACCGATTTTCATCGCGTTGCTCTATTTCAGAGCCTCTTAGACTTAAACTAATTTAAAATGTAAAGTGACAAAGTTTTTCTATGCTGCAAGTAAAATCAAAAAGTGGAAAGTGCTGCCCGAAGCTATCTGAGGCGTAGCAAGAAAACTACTGCAGGACACAAGGGCCCCGGGAAATATGACGATGTATTTCAATAATATTTGGTAAGTTTAGCCTCTGGTAGCGCAGTCGCTACCAGAGACTAAACCCAGCTTACCCCATGCAGTTGACCAGCAGGGCTATTGCGTATCTTTTAAATCACAGTGGCTATCATATTGTCTATCGATTAACTGTCAAATTAGTTAAGGTTTAGTACAAAATGGAACCACTTGACAGTATTTGAAAGGCACTAAAGGTTAGCCACTGTCATTTAAAAGATACGCAATAGCCCTGCTGATCCCAGTTGTTGTTACCAAAGGCTTATCCCAGTTGTTTACGTCCCTTTGTGCCTATTGGCCTTGTTCTGTTCTGTCTCCTGCTGATGTGCAGGCAAGTTGAAATTATCTTGTTCTGTTCTGTCTCCTGCTGATGTGCAGGCAAGTTGAAATTATCTTGTTCTGTTCTGTCTCCTGCTGATGTGCAGGCAAGTTGAAATTATCTTGTTCTGTTCTGTCTCCTGCTGATGTGCAGGCAAGTTGAAATTATCTTGTTCTGTTCTGTCTCCTGCTGATGTGCAGGCAAGTTGAAATTATCTTGTTCTGTTCTGTCTCCTGCTGATGTGCAGGCAAGTTGAAATTATGTTTTTCTACTCTACTATTCTTTTCTGGTTATATACGGTATCCAAGACAGTTAAATTGTTTCTATGGAACTTCGTCGAGCTTCATTGTCTCGGCACTTTTCTGGTGGTCGCTGCTCTTGATTCTGGCTTTCAGTAGTTGCAGCAGTTTGGAAATAGTCTGACGACCAAGTATGAAAAAAAAGTTCAGTCCTTGCTTGGCTAGGTATTTATATATAAACATACAAGATACTTAATCCTTAGACGTTCGTTTGAGGATGCACTATTGTTGAGACGGATATAAATCATGGTGAAGTCATTACCCATTATTATCACAATTGTTTACTTCCTACAATTAAAGTAAGTAACCAATATTGATGAAATCATTTTTGTGAGACATGTAAATTGTGGACGCAAAAACAACTCACAAAATAAAATAAAATTAGGTATTTAAAAAACCTACCTGACCAAATCTATTTGATACTGTAGGTACACATATTACAATATAACATTACGCCTTGTTATCTCCAAAAGGTAGGGTTTTACCTAACTACACTCAGGTTTTGCCAATGATGAGTTAGTCACATGTACTAGGGGACGACCCTATTGCTATCTACCAGGCACGAATCCGAACTCCGAAGATGTTACTAAGAGGGCCTACGAGCACTCGACTAACGTAGCAGTTTAGTTTAGGTTAAAGAATAAAGCGTGATAAAATTTTATCACTCAGGTCATCATCATCATCATCAGCCTATAATGTTCCCACTGCAGGGACTCAGGCCTCCTCTCTAGGAGAGTGATGGGCTATAATCCACCACGCGGGCCCAGCGCGGGTTGGTAGATGTCAAATATGCTAGATTTTTTTGGTTCTAAGACATGCCGGTTTCGTCACATAGACAGATACTAAATAAAGTTAGAATTATCAACAGACAACAAAATCTTATTGAAACAAACACATTTGTAGGTAAAATATATTACGATCAAACATTGCATGTAGCGAAGATGAGAATGTTGAGATGAGTGTGCGGAGTGACAAGAATGGATAAAGTAAGGAATAAATAGATATATTGGATAAAGTAAGAAAATGGCACTTGTTATTGCGCCGACCCCAAATAAAACGAAATAAGAGCAGGTAGATGATGATGATGTTAATTATCGTTTCCAGTCCAACAAACCATTAAAATAAAGACACTGATTGTATATACTGTTATTGTATAGACTGAAATAATAAAACTGAAGTTGTAATAAAAGAAAAATCACGGGAAAGAAAACGCTTAGACATGTTAAACAACACATTAATGCTAAGAACATTTAAAATAATGATAACAATGCATTTAACAAAACTTAAAAAACACTTCCTTCATTGAAACAGTAAACAGCAAAATAACTTCGGAATTCGCTGTTTCTGAGCGGACGTTCGGAAATTTCCTGTTTCGCAGGAAATCGAGACCGCAAGCGGGAAACCTACGCACACTCTCGCGGATATAGATACCGTACGGATAATATTGACTCCAGATATATCCGAATATGTCAGCCGGATAACTATTGCGAATTGTTTGTTTGTTTTGACTAAGGAATTTTCCGATTTCGATGAAAGAATTTGGGTAGATTTCAGTTTTCAGGTGCCAGTTTAATGTATCTAGTTGTCACTGGAATCTATATTTGGTCTAAAATACACGGCTCAGAAAAATCTTGGCAGATACACACTGCACTTATAATTTCTTTTGCCGTTATCTTAATTTATTTGGGGTTGGCGCAGAATTTCTTCTTCTTCTATACTTCTTCAGTTTTCGTCATTTCAGCAGTTGCCTCCTTTTAGCCATATAATCCTGCACACAGTTTAATCCATCATTTCTTTGATTTTTCACTGAAACATAAATTCTGCTCCACATCTTGCTGACTAATCTTTCACTTGTAACCTTTCCTTGAAGGTGTGCAGCTGCAGCGTAAGAAACAAGATCAAGTAAAGATAACTCGTGAGTAAATATTACTTGATCTACACGCTAATTCAAGAACAATTTCCACTATACTCCATGCAACAATGTGCTTTATCAAACGTGACTGAAGCTAGGTTTCAATATAACCACAACCACAATTGCTACTCACCCTATATCAAATAAGTAGGTAGGTAATAGTAGAAGGAAAACATTAGTACATTATATTTATTTCCAAACAAAATGTTTTCCGTTTCGCAACAAAATTATCGGGATAAGCCCGGGTGCAAATTGATGTCCAATTATCGGAACTGAATTATATCTATGCTGCGTACCAAACTTCGAGAACATTCGTAGAGGGTTCAGGGGGCCAATTCTCGATTTTAGAGATGGTGTCGAACTCGACAATAATTTCTAATGACGTCATTTTTTCGACAAATTTTAAAAGTTGCTATTCTGGGGATGTCGAATTCGACATTTGTCGAAAGCTAACGTTAGAGTTCATGTCGAGTGCTTCTGAGCAGTAGAGATGTCATGTCGATTGTAGAGATACGTCATTTCTGAGTGAATTCGTTGAGTTTTGGATCACTGTGTTTTCTTTTCTTTAACTTTTAAATAAAATACGGCTTGGCATCTCATACAGACCTACTGGAAATTTGATTTATACTCTTTGATTTGTGCCCTTGCCTTGTTTGATTTTTCCCCTCCATGTTAAAATAAAACTTTTAAAATGTAAAACAGCACCCAATAATGATGTAAACACAGTACATGTAAACATAACAAAAGTTTTGAAGGAACCGCAAAAAGGCGCAAATTCTGACACTGACAGACAGTCAACTGTCAATTTGTTTTCTTTATTTCACGAAGAGCATACGAAAATCTTGAAACACAATAACGTTTCGTTTTATACTTAAATAATTGGGTTTAGTCAGCGTTTTAAAACAAAATCATTCATTAACTCGTAGCTACCTAAAACAGAACGTGCGATTCTTCATAATGGTAACATTATCTTCACTCGACTCGACATTTTCGTGACATTTATTTCTATTTTGACTGAGAATACGGAATTCTGCTCAATTTGACATTTTTTTGGTAGAGATAGAGATATTTTTAATAGACATAGAGATAGACTTACGATCTCGAACTCGAGATAAATGGCGAAAATCGAGAATTGGCCCCCAGGGATGCATCCAGAAAATACGAGTAATAATTCCTTATTACTCGTATTTTCAGTTATTTGATACATTGGACGTTTTTGTAATGTCGCTGTATGTTATAATCTGCAGTAGATAGAGCTATGATTGATATGTGCTAAAATAAGGAGAAAAACATTACCTAACTATCCACATTCTACTTTTTCGTTATTATATTTTTGTATATGTCACACCTTTTGTCACTTCCACGGTGGGCAACGTCAACCGTAGGACTAAGATCATTCTTTGACAGCATATTATGTTGGGACTATAACGTAGTCTCAATCCTGAAAACACATTTTCCAATCTCAAAAAGTTATGAAATTATCGGAAGTCATAATAATTATACGTTCTTCCTCTGCGCCTGGTAGGCGTGAAGTGGTTTGATCGTGTCCCAATTTTGTAACTCAATAAAATATTAAACAAATTCCAAAAAAGTTATAATTCATGTTCAAGTAAAACTTTTTAATGCGGCCCTTAGGAGCAAAATTACGGTGGTCTAATTTGTATCGACTTGCGACTTTTTTCAGGAGCTCTGAATCTATCAAATATTAAAAGGGTTTGAAGAAGGTGGAAACTTTGTAAATTACGTTCCAATTTTCTTTTAGCTATTGTGTCTCGGTATTTTACTCAATTACAAATTCGTATTTTTATGTACAGTATTGCATTAAATTACTGAGAAGCTAGGGTTTTTTTAATTATTCTAATGATTTAATACATGTGTGACTTATCAATATATCTTCCTTTGAATCTTGAATGCTTTCAATAAAGTTTTTATCTATTTGTTAGAGTTAGCGCTAAGATGTAGCATGTAGCTCAGCGTAGCGCTGCGTAGTGTTACGTAGCGTTTAGTAGCGTTGCGTAGCTGATCAACCAACAAACTGATAACCAGATCCAAAATTCAGTGTACCCAATAAAACCATTGTATTAATTAAATAATCACTCATAAAAGAAAGCAATTTTCTATCCAAGCTATCACGGAGACCATTAATCTAAAAGAAGTCGGTTGAAATGTTTTTATTAAACTACAGCCAGCAGCTTGGGAACGCAATCATACATTTAATACGTTTTTATAGAAAAATAAACTTAACATTTCAAAGCATTCTTTTTTTATTCACGTTCGTCCTCAACATCTAGGAATCGGAACTAATAAAATGGTATTCGAAGAAATAATAAATGAAAACGTATGTATATTTGAACAATGTGTATATATTTGCGGTCATTAGGATATTGGATTAGATAAGATACTAGTTTTTGGTACTTAGTTATTGCATTATATTTTCAGTAGGTTGCATTATATTACGTTTTAAATAATTCCAAGAATTACTCTCAAGACTGACATCCAACTGATGTTTGACTGACTGGCTCATTGGAGAAGTGATTGCAAGCGCAACTGCGGAGCATGAGGGCCAGGGTTCAGTTCCCGGGTCGAACAAAGTGTTATTGAGCTTTTTCATCGCAAATTTCTCAGTTACCATGGAAATTCCTGGTTCCCAAATAAAGTTGCCCCCTATCACATGGGACTTAATCGCACTAATATTATAAAGCGAAAGTTTGTGAGTGTGTGAGTGTGTACGTTTGTTACTTCTTCACGTAAAAACTACTGAACTGATATGGATAAAACTTGGTACACAGATAGTTTATAACCTGGATTAACACATAGGATAGTTTTTATCCCGATTTTGTCTTTCCGTGGGATAATTTTCGAGTTGTAGCGGGTGAAGCCGCTGGCAACAGCAAGTTAAACATAACTGGCAAAATGTAGGTGTACCTATTATTAAGTACCTACTCCTCTGCCCAGCCCTTTGGGAATAACAGGCGTGAAGTTATGTTATGTAATTTTATAAAATACATACGTCACTAAAAAAACTCAACATTACTCACACCTTCATAGACAGGTCTAAACTTGCACCCAAAACCCTACCTCTCTGCCACCCACAATTCGAGTGCCGCGGTAATACCGCAGTAAAACAGTCGACAGCTAAAATGCACTCAGTTAAACATTTACTCTGAGGTACCTACGTTTAGTATCACGTGGACTGACTCATTGTTAGACCTTGATTGCCACGCCACAGCCTCCTGCGAAAGGATCCGGTTGTTTGCTATGTTTTCACAGATAAAATAAAAAAGGAGACATATTGTGTTCTCAATAATATTAGGCGATATAAAATTGACTAGCTGTTGCCAGCGGCTTCGCCCGTACAACTCGAAAATTATTTCACGGGTAGATACAATCGGGATAAAAACTATCCTATGTGTTAATCCAGGGTGTCAGCTAACTCCACACCAAATTTGATTAAAATCGCTCCAGCCGTCGAACGTCGACGTGAAGAAGTAACAAACATACACACTCACACACTCACAAACTCACAAACTTTCGCCTTTATAATATTAGTATGATGATATACAAGTATGCCTTTATTATACAAGTACAGTGTTGAATTTTTAACGTTATATTCCAAACGTAAATTTAGGTAGTCATTTTATTAAGGTGATATTAGGTAAAACTTTAATTTGATAAAAGTAACTATGTACATTAATTAAAAACTATAAAATAAACTAACAAGAAACTATAAAAGGGCATCGAAATACTGCTCCTCAACGCTGTCAGCCGGTAATGTGCCCAAAAGACTGGCGGCATTGCCACGTTGTATGGCAACGCTTAGCCTCTGGCCAAGATAAAACCCAGCCCTTGGGTCACGAGAAGCGACAACTAGGCGTTTAGAAATTTCCTTAAAAAGGCTAAGAGCACTCGGACCCCGGCCCTAGAGTTTCAACCCCAAACGGCTCGAAAATATTGTTACCACAAAGGTTACTATATTTACGCCGCTTGAGGTTCTCTGCAGCCGCAGCGGCACCACCTGCGCAGCACGATGTACTTGGAAGATGTGATGGCGCAAGAGTATCGACACATGTTGCATCCCACACTAAAGGCCTACCCATCTTCCATGGAAACAAAGACATGCCGTCCGGTCCCTTGCCATCGTCGCGTGTCAAGCCATTGGGTTCTAAAACAGCTGAAACGCCGACGGCGACAAGAGCATGTCAGATGATGTCGTTTCAGTTCGCGTGCCGTGCAAAACGGTCAGCACTACGGCTGCATGACAGGCCGTGGTGACCGAGGCTGCTGACAGCTTCACCACATTGACAGCGATGAGGAGAACAGCAGACGACACCAAGGCAAAGGTGTTAGATGAAATGCTACTTTATTGTAGAATAAATGTTACGCGTAGTGATAACAATTTGCAAATGCACAAATGAGTTATAGAAATAAATGCAAGAGTAGCACTTGCAAGTGAGTGGAACGAATCTCACACACCTACAAAACAAAGGGTGTAAAAGTTCGCGGGCCTGTTGACGGTGAGTGACGGCTAGCTCGCCGTCCGTCCGTCTTATGACGACGACAGGCCGTATCGATGACGCGTTCTTGTTCCACGCGCGCCTCAAAGAGATGTCAGCAACATGGTAGGGGCCCGCAAGGGCCGACGCCCGTCGGGCCTGCGGGATGTTGTAAGAGACACCGCGGCCTCGAAATAAAGGGCTAAGAAGGAACATGGGTGGTTTTTAGTCAGTGGAAGTCTGACACTCCCTTTCGCTCTGCCTAAGAGCGTGAGTGGTTATTTGATGATTTCCCAACCCCAAAAAAAAAAGTTTCCTTAACGAAGCTGAAAGGCACTTGTTCTCCCCGTCACTGCGATAATTTAGTTATTAAGTTTAGTCATCTAAATTAGTTTTATACCTGAAATTCTTGGGGGCCTGGTGACCCGTAACACAGGTATTGTATGCCTATTTCGGGCACCTATCTCTCAAAAATGTTTACCCTGTGATAAGATTTTTTAATTACTGTTCACTGTAACGATGTGGTATTTCACGTGAATATATCATAACAAAATGTGCCATCATCAAAATAATTTCGTTATTATCAGAATCTTGTAACCGTTAAAGGCTCATTCTTCTGCCATTTTCAATTCAAAAGACGAGTCCTTTAAGTCCACAGTATCATCATCAATCAAGCCATATCACTGACAGTACCCACTGCTTTACTTCAAACTTCACCTTAAGCACACATCATTACTACATAATAAGATAAGCGCCCCTGTGTGCATGTCTTTGTGTCATAAACTCGCAAATCACTGCAAAGATTTTGAGGGGATTTTCGGGGATTCATAGACGTCAAAGAAAAGTTTACACAGTCTTTATTGGCGTAGCGGATGCATTTAAGTGTGTTTACGTTCCCTATGCTATGTGCCATGACGTCTACAAAGCATATACAGACATTTTACACTAACATCGTTCGTATTTAAGAACGAAATGATATAAACTGTATCTCTTATTGGTATTTTCACTGCCAAATAGGAATACTATAATTGCACGTCTTTTAAGAATGGTTTTAACCGAAAGTTATCATCTGCCTAGCCTTTTCCCGACTAAATTGGCGTCTGTTTCTAGTCTAACTGGATGCAGCCTGTCATGATCTGTCAAGCCGTCTGAAAAAGTATAACAGACATACTTATTAATATAGAAAAATATTTTCACACTGATATTATTGGCATAGACAGTCATCATCTTGAAGTCGGCTTCCAAATCAAACCGGATACAGTAGAATACTAGTGTTTTACATGGAGCTACTGCTTATTTTACATGGAGCTACTGCCTATTTTACATGGAGCTACTGCCTATTTTACATGGAGCTACTGCCTATTTTACATGGAGCTACTGCCTATTTTACATGGAGCTACTGCCTATTTTACATGGAGCTACTGCCTATTTTACATGGAGCTACTGCCTATTTTACATGGAGCTACTGCCTACTTTACATGGAGCTACTGCCTATTTTTTATGGATACTGCCTATTTTGATATCCACAACCCAGTTAGCTCTAGGTAATACGATTCCCTTTGAAAAGACTGGTTCTCAGACTTTCAAGTCGCTGACTGTCTGTAATCAGTAATCCTTCTTGTCTACCTAGTAATTTTACTGTATGGCAGCTCTTTGTGTAAGGATTATTGAAATTCCAAATATGATTACTATGTTACAAATCAGAAATTTCTTTGTTTTTTGGATGTGTGGGAAGCGTTGGGAAATCATCAAGTGACTTCTCCCGCTCTGGGCAGAGCGGTAGGAAGTGTCAGACTTCTACTGACTAAAAACCACCCATGTTCTTTCTTAGCCCTTCATGTGGAGGCCGCGGTATCTCTTACAACATCCCGCAGTCCTGAATGTATTAAGTACCTAACAATCGAACTTGCTCTTTAATATAACTTTACACATCTATGTCTAACCATTGCTCGAATAACACAGTCGTCTTTACAGCAATATAATCAGACTTTTAACCCCGACCAGAGCATATATTTTCTACGAAACAACTTCTGCAAAATAAGGTCTCATTGAAAGTTCAAGCCACGTTTTTCTAAATAGAAAGCATAGTTGCTAGATACAGTTAGTAGCGAATAGTATGCTAAAGCTACGATATATACGAGTATGTATTGTGTTTGTATCGCAAATGGGTAAAGTAGGTGTCACAATACAGGGTGTAAATAAACCCTTCACACATACGTCGACCAAGCATTCTGTAGGTACATTAAACTAAGTACCCCTACTTTTTTTTTGGGGTCAAAAATCACAATTTACGGTAAAACTCAATGTAGCACTCTTAAAACATTGTGCTAGTGGATGCTTTGAATAATTAACAACAAGTGAGAACAAGTGCTCTTCGTTTGCGTTAAGGGTACTTTTACACCCCTTATATATACATCTATACAAATAAATATAACTGAAGTGTGTGTTTGTAATTTCAAAATAACAGCTTTTTACTGAATGCTAATGAAAATATATTAGCTAGATAAATCTGGCGGCCCAGTGGTGGCGGCGCCGACTTACGATCAGTTGGTCGTGGGTTCGAACCGCAAGCAGGCGCATTACTTTATGTAATTTATTTCATCACCACTGCTCTCAAAATGGTGAAGGAAAACATCATGAGGAAACTATCTTAGAACCAAAAATTCGAAGATACGTGACATCTACCAATCCGCACTGGGCCGGCGTGGTGGATTATAAGCCCATCCCTCTCCTAGAGATTAGGCCTGAGTCCCTGCAGAGGAAACAATATAGGCCGATGATGATATATTATAAAACTAGCTTTTGCCCGCGTCTTCGTCAGTGTGAAAATGTCGATTTTCCATACAAATTTTCATCCCCTATTTAACTCTTTTAAGAATTGAACTTCGAAAAATCTTTCCTTATTCCTTTATTTATCTACATTATAAAGGGAATCTAAAATATATTATATTCATTACGAAGTTACGAAGTTCAAGTTTATTTAATCGTTTTACAATTAGGTACTATGTAGGTACATTATAAACAGACTACAAATAGATCTAAAATAATTATAATTATATCGGGAATATTAAAATTTCACCTTTCTAGGTTCAAGAGTTTTGGCTGGGCGTTGATGAGTCAGTCAGATAGTCAGGACTTTTCTTTATTTTTGTCGTTTGGTCTGTCTGTCTGCTGTCTGCTTGTTTGTTCCGGCTTATCTCTGAAAAAGCTGGACCGCTGTTGACAAGACTTTTAGTGGCAGATAATTGATGTTCTAGGATCTGACTAGGACTACGTTTATTTCAGAAAAATAATTAGGGCTCAATACAAAATAAATTAAACCCTACAAATTCACACCAAACCCCGACTCAAGCAGGGAAAGCAACACTTTTATAATAATTTCACGAAAACGAAGGTTGCGAAGCACTGCTAGTTGTAGATAGATATAAATTTTATCTTTATATGTGTGTAGTGGTTTTCCCACAGAACGCACGCCAAAGGCAACGGACTGAGAATCTTAGTGGAAATAGTTGTTTACATTTGTTGGCTTCTGCACGATTAGAGTCGCTTGAAACTGTTTATATTGCAGGTTTATTGTTGTGATTTGATAATTTAGTTAGCTAATTAAGTATTAAATTACTTAATGATTTATTATTTGTACTCAGATATAATAAGGACTTGATTACTTTGGGCTAAATAAAACTGAAAAATGATTAAAAAAAACAATTGTCATCCAAATAAAAACCTGATAAGTGGAAATTAACTTATTGACTTTTCTTCATTTAATATTGTAACTAAAAGATATTATTAGGAGATTATCAACATAGAAGAAAGAGAAAAAACAATTATAGAATTACCCAAGAGGCTTCTCTACCAAATGAAATAATGATCACGTAAATCGCATCAGACATCACGGAGTAACCTGTATTAAAAAAACATACATTTAAAAAATATAAAAGCATACATAACCTCCTACTGTTTTAGAAGTGGGTTAGAAATACGTTTATATTGCCGACAATTTTCCAAAATCTTGCAAAGGTGTTTCAGAGTGCCATTCAACAGCGCAACTGATCGCGATCAGCTCATCTAAACGGTGGCGTTCAAAAGCTATCGGTGTCATTATTTTATTGCAATTATTTTAAGAATCTGACGGCTCTTGAACATCTGGCTGGACGCGAGAAACTCGCCCAGAAGAGTAAAACACGTGTATTCCGCTATCTACTAAATACTTAACTCACCAAGAAATGTTCACTACTAGTATCCTCCAAGAATATGAAGAAATACGCAAGCAAGAAAAGTAATTGGAAACTATGTAGATACCCACCAAAATTGTTTTGAACTCGTAAATATGTAGGTAGGGAAAGTTTGCAAATAATAAAAGAAATGCTTATTTTATTACTTTGTCTTCATATTTACGAAAGAGGAACTGTAAAGATTTGCATGCACGGTGACACAGCTACGAGTAGACTCATACTCCAATCTGAGTTTTAAGTTTCTGCCTGAAACTCCAAAGTACGGCGCAAACTCAAGAAGAAAGAAATTCAGAAGCATGTGTGACAAATAATGTTCACTTCGTACCTACTATAACCATATTTTACTTACCTTGAAAAGGCCAAACACCACGCTAATAAAACCCTGTTTAAAGAACACAATATTTATGACTTGCAAAATGAGAATATACTTTTATTCCACCCTTTTTAATCTCAACTCAAAAAAACTTGCTCAACAAGGCATTATCCGTTAATTTTAATTCATATAATCCTTTCGGAGCTAATCTAATTATGTAACTAGAATTCTCTCACAGGGGTGTTGCCATGGCAACTGTAACTTTTACAAAGATTTTTCTCATTCACGTGAAATTTTTGTAGAAGGGTTTCCTCCATTAGTTCCTAAACAAATATACGGGGAAGGAAATTCGTAAATTCTTTTGTTGATAATAAGACGAGCGGTGCATCAGGCAATCTTCCCGCGAACAAAGAGCTTTGGGGGAGAAGTTCCCCTTCTTTTATGCAATTGTTATTTTTGTACAGTCAGCGAGGATGTTAGGCGACACCGCAGATCGATGTCAAACACCAAGACAAAACGCTGCGTTGACGTTATGAGGGAAAATACAGAAAGCGACAAGGAAGTGCGTTTATTTGACAACCTTAGTTCGTTATGCCTGTTGTTGTGGGGTATTGTGTCCAATTACAGCACAATCCCGACTTGCAATAAACTGGGTACCACAACAATGTTTACTTCCTTTCATATTGCAATATCTAGAGAATACGTTGTAAGGTACACAATTAAATTAAAATTATGAGGCAACTATTTAATCATGAGCATTTCGCGATTCAAAGCTGGAATTCCCAGACAGTCTTTATCCATTTAGTGGAATGTAAATAACAAATCAAGGCAAAGGCTTTTATGAAGCGCAGCGGACATCGTGTGTGCAGGAACTGAGCATACGTTTGAACAAACACATTGTTAAACATCATAAATAAAAGCAGGAGCGTTTTAAACTGCGCTACTGAATATGGGTCATTTGCCACCACGAATGGACTCTACTGTTCGCAACCACATAATGTTCTGTTACCTAAATATAAATGGATGCTCGAATTGTGCTCATTAAACAAGATTTAAATGCAGTCGCGGGTAACATACTAATAGTGACGTGAACATTGGGTTGTTGAATCATGAAGAATTTAAAGCAGAAATGTACCTTATTTACAGCTCGAATTAAATGCTGGCCATAACTTATTTATTCTTATTCAGGCCTTGGGAAGGCTTTAATGTAGAGTACATTAATTCTGCTTTTATCAAATAAACTGTAGTTGGGTAAAAAATCTAGACAGTTTCTAATAAAATAACAAAACAGATTTACCCAAGAGACACCTAACATCTTTACTAAAACATTTCCCTGGACTCCAGAAAATGTCAGGAACTGGGAATAAACGGCGTATTTTTGTAACAGAAATAATTATAATTTTAACAACTCGAACTGGGTCGGATCCATTAAATGTACGAAACAAAACTCAGAACTTCCGCAATCACCTGTGAAGTTAAAAAACGGGAGAATAGAAATGACAATTGTTACAAATTCTTTGCAAAACAACTCTAATATTTTTCAGATTTTCCGGTGACAATTGGTGGCCATTGTTTAACTTTTTTGTTTTTTGGTTTCTTTTCAGATAACTCCTTTCATATCGTCCGATAACTTCAATCTCGGATATAAATATGAAAGTTTTTTATAGAAAATATGTTTTTTATTTTATTTTCAAAATAAGCACATAATCGCCAAGGACTACTGCATTTTTCTTAAAAAATATATTCGCCATTGCACATAAGCCTGTAACTAGAACATTATTAGAATGAACAATATTTGTCAGTCATACTGTCAGATTGTCAAATTTGTCGCTAAATTAATAATTGTGAGCCAGTATAATATTCTTGTAACTTTTTATTTGTGAAAACCCATCGATACCCCCTGTCTAGAAGAAGTGGAGGGCTATATCATATTCTAACCGACTAAAACCCACTTTTACCATGTATCAGGGGCCCGAAAGTTATAAAAACAACTCCCACAAAAAAAATGTAAAATCAAATCGTCTCTCTTCATACTACCTTTCTCAACAGTAAATCTGAAAACCAGAAATACACATAGATAATAAATACGGAATGTCAACAACGACATATTAATACAAACAGAAGCCGTATGTCAGAATCCTATTAATGAAATAACATTACGTATGAGTACCCCGACGTGTGACGGTTTGAAACGTAAGCTTAAACAAAGCCAATATTATTAATAGTGAACATACTGAATCAGCAGATCGTCAGAAAAAGCTAAGCTATGACTGTTCTATTTTAATCAGAAAGTAGAACTTGAATGGTCATACCATAAGGTTGAAAATTAATTAGTTATTTTATGAGTAAAAAAATTTGCACTTCTTTTTGTTCTTCATTTTGTTTTCTTTTTGTTGATGGTATAAATGAACGGTATAAAACAATATTAAATAACTAGCTAATGCCCGCGGTTTCGCCCGCTTGGTTGTCGGTTACCGCGACCAAAAGTTATATTTTCACCCCCCTTCAACCCTTTCTTTGCATCAAAAATGCCTATGTCCTTTCTCAGGTTTTAGACCAACACTGTACCAAATTTTATTTAAATCGGTTCAGTTTTGGCGTTTAAGCGCGACAGTCGGACAGACAGAGTTACTTTCGCATTTATAAAATTATATAAATATATACAGGGTGTAAATTAACTTTTCACACATACGTCAACCAAGCATTCTGTACATCAAACTAAGTACCGCAGTACGCAAAAATTCGTTTTTATTCGTCAGTATTCTAAAATGAAATTGTAATAAACTTAAGCACAGCGAAATTCGATAAAGAATCACGAACTTTCAAAAGCGTTCGACTTTCGATATCACAATTTAGTATTCCACTTTTCCTTTACATGAAAACCCGTATATTTTCAAAAGCAACGTCGCCTTCATCAATTTTATTGCATTGTGTTATAAGTTAGGTTCATTTGAATAACATGAGATGGACTTGGACAGCCATACTTCGTATTTTCTTGAATTCCCTTAACAATAGAAACGGAGAGGCGAACTTTGAATTCGTTCGCTAAGCAAAATATATTCGCCGAATGAAATGCATTCCATATTCTTAGCGGTTCCCATTATATTACGAGTAAATCTTGGCGAGTACTGCTAGACCATAATATTTCTAAAACGTTTCTCGCTCACTTGAATAGTATTATAATACAAAACAAATGTGTCTGAGCTTTTGAAGGGGTTATAGTGAAAGTCAAACGCCTAACACAATTCCAATCACGAGACACACAAGTGTTAAAACGCAATTACAACACTTGCTATCATAAATCTCCCAGTGTACTGCAAAGAAGGACAGTGTTCCTATTCTAATAATAATTAGGTAAAGGGAAACAGGAGGGTAGACTCCGCTTACTGTCTGAGTGTCAGACGCGATTCCCTCTGGGCGAAATTCACGCCGACACCAAATTGCTTGAGTTCAGACTGGCTTTTGTCCCTTTATAAACTCGCGGTGTTATCAAGACCTACCTAACGAAATTGTTTTCCTTCCATGCCTTTTTTTGTTGGAAAGTAGTTTGCTGGTTCTAAATTCCAGATTTTACTTACATAGTTTCTTTCTATGATTATTCTTTCTTTGTTTTAGGGTCACCACGAGGAGCTTGTGGCTAAATTGAAACAGCCGCTCGCGTCTTATGTTGGTTTGGGATTACATAACCATTACATAACGAGTTTACTATCCTCTAGTTAGCTTCACCATTTAACAATAAATTCTCCAGCAAGTCAATGAACGAGCAGTTAATGAAAACATGGCAATCAACGACATTGTCTTAGAACTTCAAAGTCAATCGGAGTGAGATGTACGAACAAACACAAACACGCGTAGATTAGAAGTTTGTTTGCCGCGTAAAGGCGTCAGGCGGTTCTATTTCAAGCAGGTAGGAACCTATTTATGTCTTAGTTACATATTTTTAACATGTTTTTTTGGTATTTACTATAATTTGTCTGTTTTTTTACCTTGTTTGTGTTCTTACAAAACATTTTGTATGAAATACAGGTCGTTGTTCCGGGTCTGGTTGTTTGCGTGTCTGCTTAAACGTTTGTAAACGCACACCCGGTACAGTAGAAATTTCTAGGGTGGGTAAAAGTTAAAAAGGAAAATGAATGAAGTTGATTAACCAGTAACTTCCAAGATACAAAACAAAACAAACATATCACTATGAAAATCTCTGAACTATCATCGCAACGAATCGTCACTCAATTAAGTCTGAAGACAACACGAAGGACACATTTTAGAGTTAAACACGAGTACATTATCGGTATTAGCGAGTTCAACAACGTACAGATGTGCGAGGATGTGCCCGAGATATAGCAAAGTGTTTCCGTATCTAATTTACCATCTGATTGTTTAATATATGAAGCTAAACAAAAGAAAAAATCAATAAAAGGAGAAATATATAAAAAAGCTAAAGCTATGTGCGTAATAAGAATGTTTTTACCCCATAAAAGCCGTGATAGTCTAATGGTGTGACCGTCGGACTGTCAAGTCATAGGTCTCCATTTCGAACCCAAGACACGCACCTTTGAATTTTCGGATTCATGTGCATATGGTTTAGTTATTACTTTCTGGCTTTGCTGAAAAAAACATCGTGAGGAAAGCAGCATACCTTAGGGATATTTCTCGACGTCATGTAAAGAAGCTCATGTGTGGCATAAAAATTTGACACCAGTCAGACACTAGAACCGCACGATGAAGAAGAAGACCCAAAAACCATGATTTGAAAAAAACATAGATAAAACATTAGGGCTACTAAAAGTGATGTCAAAGACTATCGTCTGAACAACAACCCGCCATAATCTTTAAATATGGCTGGCTAACATTTAACAATATTTTATCATAACCATAAAAATTGTGTACGCCTAAAGGCCCACAAAGACATTTTATGATATTTATTCAAACTACACAGCTGAAACAGAAGCATTTCGTCATTCCTGTCGTCACTAAATGCCACTGATCGTAAAAGTTACGTTTGGAGCCTATAAATGTACTGTAACAGACAGTACGCAGGAATTCTTGGATGACAACTAACAGGCAGCCGCGCCGGAACATAACAGCTTTAATACCCTTCTATAAAAGATACCTATTACTAAGACTAGGAGAATATAGTATAGGAGAATATAGCAAGTGCCAATAAATATAATCGTAAAGTTTAAGTAACTTTGTGTTAAGTTCAGAGGTCGTTTTTATCTGTTCTAGACCAGTGAAGCTTAAGCCAGATGCCTTTTAATGATTTTCTGTATATTTAAATTTTAAGGTAGACGCCAAACGGTGCACGAAAGTTTGCGAAAAAAAAAAATGAGCAGCTTTTTAAATAATCCATACAAGTCTCAAGATTGATTCATCATTTCAGCCGAAAGACGTCCACTGCTGGACATAGGCCTCCCCTAAGTGTAGCCACATTGACCGGTCCCGTGCGTCTCGCATCCAGCGGGTCCTCGCAACCTTCACCAGGTCATCGGTCCACCTAGTGGGAGGCCTTCCAACGCAACGTCTTCCGGTTCGCGGTCGCCACTCCAGAACTTTCCGGCCCCATCGGCCATCCGTTCTGCGAACAATGTGCCCTGCCCACTGCCACTTAAGTTTGGCAATTCTTCGGGCTATGTCGGTAACCTTGGTTCTCATGCGGATTTCCTCATTTCTGATTCGATCACGCAAGGAAACTCCGAGCATAGCTCTCTCCATTGCCCTTTGGGTGACTTTGAGCTTTCCGATGAGGCCCATAGTGAGCGACCACGTTTCGGTCCCGTATGTAATCACTGGCAACACACACTGGTCATAGACTTTCGTCTTGAGACACTGTGGTAAGTTGGACGAGAAGATATTACTCAGCTTCCCAAATGCTGCCCAGCCGAGTCGGATTCGACGATTGACCTCTTCCAAGATTGATTGTATGAACTTGTATGAACTGAGACGGTTGTATTGGTGATTTTAATCATTATTACTCAGTAAATAGACATTTGTTACTGCCGCGAATCCTATTTTATTTAACATACGACTTGACACTGACCGGGAAATTGCAAAAAACGTAAGGAAATTCGAATTTCGCGGGCTACCTTGTCGCATCATCGATATAGTGTTTGAACATACTCTTGATCTTCTTAAAACACCTTATTCTTCTTTTCGTATCGATTCTACTTCCATCTTATATGGTTTGGGCCCAGTAGGTAGCCACGTTTATTGCAGCGGCAGAGGCGCTGTTCAGGTCGTCAAGTGTGCATGTGTAAGGACATCTGGGACACTCCAGCAGGTGGGGCATTGTTTGATCCGGAGCGCCGCACTCGGTGTTCGAGGAACCAATAATACCCAACTTTGCCAGATTATGTTTGCAGCGGCCCACTTGAATGCGCAATCGAATTAGGGTCTCCAAATTGGCCACTGATGTTCACTACCGGGAGACAGGTGTTCTTGGGGCTTCAAGAAGTCTTGAGGTGGTAGGTATCTCTCTTCCATATTTGCTGCGTGCGTTAGGTGGCTAAAAGACCTATCCAACGATATCCTACACTATGGGCTTTACGAGAAAAAGAAAAAAAAACTTTACGTGTAAAGGAGGATACCCTACAAAAACATCTAGATTTGTTTTACCACTTTTTATATTATAGGTGATATCGACCATGTATCAGTAATTGTGTATTCGCATCCAGCGGTTCCCCGCAACCTTCACCAGGTCATCGGTCCACCTAGTGGGAGGCCTTCCATTGCAACGTCTTCAGGTCGCGGTCGCCACTCCAGAACTTTTCGGCCCCATCGGCCATCCGTTCTGCGAGCAATTTGCCCTACCCATTGCCACTTAAGTCTGGCGATTCTTCGGGCTACGTCGGTAACCTTGGTTCTCATGCGGATGTCCTCATTTCTGATTCGATCACGCAAGGAAACTCCGAACATAGCCCTCTCCATTTCCCTTTGGGTGACTTTGAGCTTTCTGAGGACCATTGTGAGCGACCACGTTTCGGTCCTGTATGTAATCACTGGCAACACACTCTGGTAGTTGGTAAGTTGGACGCGAAGATACCGCGCAACTTCCCGAACGCTGCCCAGCTGAGTCGGATTCGACGATTGACCTCTTTCTCAAAGTTAGACCTACCCAACTGGACCGATTGTCCCAGATAGACATAATCGTCCACAACTTCTAGTATAGAATTCACCGACCTTGATAGGATCTTTTATTGTATTTTTTTAAATACAGGGTGTAAATATAACCATCTTCGCATTCTCTGGTAAACTTATTGCTGGGAAACGACTTTTATTTTTGAGGTGAAATCGCAGTTTAAGGTAGCTCTCTTGTAAATAAGTAAAGTAAAGTAAATTTTGACGTTCGAAAAGTGCTGATTATCAGCCTAGTTTGAATAAATGAGTTTTGATTTTGATTTTTTTTTGATACTGATTTTGCTCTCGATGTAACGAACTCTAAATATGTTAAGTGATCCAACAATTTTACAGAAGTGATGGGATATTTCATTTTATTTTCTTTAAAAAAAACATAATATTAAATAACCTATAATATTCAATATCGGTTTTACCGTTAGTAGTTTTCAGGTGTTGTACGATATACCAAAGATAATCGAATGATGGAAAGAACAAAGCTCTCGGTGTCGTTAAGCGTGTTTTAAACAACATATTTTACACTTTTTATATATTTAGCATGTACTTAAAGTTGAGGTTTAGAAAACAGTCGCTGCAGGATGGTTAGACCTGCTGGAAGTCGGCTCCAATAAGGTTAAGAGAATCATTTATATGCCAATCAAAAATCTTCTTACCAGTAATGAAAAAATACTTTTTGATCAATATTTTATTGGACCCTTACATATTCAAGTTCTACAATAAAGGCTGTTATTGTCTCTTGAGTGGCATTAATGCTCCATGAACGGCCATCAATATCGTTAATCCTTTTAACGCTTAGGCAATAAAACTTCAATTAGTCGATGACAAAAAAACGAGATATTGAAACTTTGTAATTGGAAACAAAATTTGATGAAAAACTGAACTGTGATAAATAATACGAGTTGACAGTAAAGATTGCATTCGGAATATAATCTTTGACGTAATATTTACAAGTAGATGTGTATAGAACTACAAACTCAAAGTAGAGAGCCATGGAGCGTTCCATATGCTCGGCATAAAACTAATAGATCGAGTTCCATACATCGAAATACGAAGATCTTCGACATTAGAAATCGAGTTATGGAACTCAAATAGAGTTGGGCAGGATACCTAGCAAGGTGGGGCGATGGCAGGTGGAGCAAACCTGTGACCGATTGGTGACCAAGGACTGGAAAGAGAAGTCTTGGTCACGCGGCGGCGCCATATAGGCGGACGATATTGTTACCATCGCGGGAATATCCTGGATGAGGCTGGTACAGAGACGTGGAACTTGGCGCTATCAAAGAGTGCCCAACAGTGGGTGAAGTTGGGCTATAAAATGAAATGAACTTGAAATGAAATGAACTTTATTTGCTAGAATTGACATTGAATTGAAATGAAAGTGTCAGTGTTATTATACCTCTTCTTTACCTTTTGGGTAACACACACACACACACCTGATTGTGTGTTAATAGTATAATACGCAGTGTTGCAAAGACGAGGGGCGCGGGACGAGGAACCAGCCGCGCGACGTATTTATGGCAACGACCGTCACGCCACACGACATTTTTCTTTTCCGATGACACGGTGAAGACGTTACATCGAGGTGTTCATACACTAAGACATGTCGCACTAAAGAAGTACAGTGTTGAGTTCGAGAAGTTTATTTCATTAATAAGTAAAAAGTTGTTTAATCATAACTACGTTGACTTGAGCAACATTTTTTTCCGATTAGACGTAAGTACATAACGGAGCCAATTCGTCGCGATAACAAACAGTATACAGTTTTGTTTTACATCAACCTCCTAGTGATAAATCAACTCTTGATTCAAGAAACAATGGCTTCAATTAGATATCGTTAAACTAGTCAGCGGAAGAGAACATCATGAAAATAATAATGGCCGCGTGTTTTACAGTAATCATGAGCATACTGAGTCAAAACGTCGCTGCTTTACAGAACCCACTATCTGACGAGTTTATAAATCATATTAATTCAAAACAAACCTCTTGGACGGCTGGCAGAAATTTCCCATTGCACACATCTATGAAACATATTATAGAGAATTTAATGGGAACTTTGAAAGATGACTACTCAGCGAATCTACAGGTATTAAAACACCACACTGACCTTAATGCAGTTCTTCCTAAGACCTTTGAGCCGAATGAAAAGTGGCCCAACTGTCCTTCTATAAACGAAATCAGAGATCAAGGCTCGTGTGCCAGTTGCTGGGCGTTTGCTGCTGTAGAAGCGATGACGGATCGATACTGTATATTCTCAAAGGGGACCAAACAATTCCATTTTTCCGCTGAAGATCTTATAAGCTGTTGCGAGACTTGTGGTCTGGGTTGTATCAGAGGTGTGCACACTACCGCTTGGAAATATTGGAAGCGTGTAGGTCTCGTCTCAGGAGGCAACTACAATTCAAGTCAGGGTTGCAGACCGTACACGATACCGCCGGGTTTAAATAAAAATACCGATGACGTATCGCCTAGCAGAAATATCTTTGATATATCAGGTTGCATCCAATACTGCGATTCAAAAAACATCAACTACCATAAAGACAAACGTAATGGGAAGACAGTCTACTCAATAGATAGCAATGAGGAGCAAATTAAAACTGAACTATTCGAGAATGGACCAGTAGAGGGAGTAATGGATGTGTATACAGATTTTCTGACCTACAAGAATGGTGTTTACAACTATACCGAAGGCCATCTTTTAGGTCATCATGCAGTTAAGATTCTAGGTTGGGGAGAGGAGAATGGACACAAACATTGGCTTGTTGCGAACTCTTGGGGCCAAGAGTGGGGAAATAATGGATTCTTCAAGATTCTCCGGGGAGAGGATCACTGTGGTATCGAAGGTTCTATTGTCACCGGTGTACCACTTATAGTTTGAATATTACTGTAGGCACATACAAAAATGTAGCTAGTTCTACAAATGAAGACACTGATAACATGGTAATATTATGTTTTCACATAATTATACGAAATAATCCTTGATATGGCAATAAAAGCCCATGTTTATGCTGAACATGTGTGTTTCATTTCTATCCAGCATTGGTTGGTTTTATGCTTTCTCGCACGATATGCACGTCCACGCGGTCTGGTGATACAACGGATCCCACGTCACATTGGCTTGTATGAATTGGGTACTAGACAAATAAAACCTAGTCCGTCAGATAGATTTCCCAAAAATATAGGAGACTTTTTTTTCACGTTAACATAAAATATAGATTATACAGTGATCGGGAAATTCGAATTTCGCCATGTCCGTCTATCTGTCCGCACTATTACTCATAAGACTCTTAGTACTAGAAAGCTATAATTTGGCATGAATATACAGATGAGACACGCGACCCGAGGTGATTTAGGCTTCAGGTCAAGATCACTTCGTATGAACGCATTTATTTCGTTAATTCTAACAAGCACCAATTCAAAATTCGGTCCTACGTTAATAGTAGTAATTTACAAGTTGCAAGAACTTACAGATCTTTCATAAAGAATATGACTAATTGATACTTAGTCATAAAAGAATGAAAATACTGGGAAACAACAGTTTAATGAATTTACTTAAAATAATATAAGTAAACTATAATCATAAAAAATACAACGCATGTTTTTTGCAAAGGTAAATAACAAATCGAGCCACAGAATTTATTATTGACCACGGGATCAAACTTCTAATTTAAAAACTAAGCCACAGTAAAATGAGATAGCCTCTAATAAACTAATTCGTGTTTTTTACAATGCCAACTAAATATCATACAGAAAGCGTCAAATTAAGATCTTCAATTATCGTAACTGGTCCTTCTTATTTATACATAGCCACCTAATTTACTAACTCGGCCATGGAATTTATACCTCATCACCATTTTACGTTATATAGCTTCAACTTTAGGTCCTCAAAAAATGTAATTCCAGCGACCATAAACAATATCATTTATTATAACTTAACATCTAAAATAATACATCATATTATTTTATTATGAAAATAGCAACTGCTGGACTTGGCGCGAGCGCACGGGACGACAGCGACCGGCTATTTGCACCAATCAGAGAGCGCAATTCGATTCACGTGCGAGCGAGCGAAGCAAGCGGTGCCGCGGGAGCGGCCGGCGAGCGTTACTTCCGAGTTGCCTGCAGAAAAGTTTTCACCATTGTCTGATTATCCGATAAAAATAAAGTTTTGCAGCGATTCTATCGATTACTTATGTAGCACAACATGTAAATAAATACTTCTTTACATGTTGAACATAATTAAATTAACTCTTCAATATTTAGGTCATTCATTAGATTTCGTGACCTTCGATATTTAACACACTAGTTTCCACGTATTATTAGTGGACATTATTTACTATTTGGCGACAATTTTAGAAAAAAATTGACGATGAAAATTAGAATCTATAAAATATCTTTTCTGAAGCCAAATGATAATATTTTAGAAGATTTTTGTTTGTATGCATGTTACAAATTTAGATGCTAAAAATAACCATCATGCTGAGTTACTACTAACTATATAGTGGCTAGATATTATACTAATTTATTTAAAGGCTCGTTATCTGTGGCTGACTTAGTAATTTAGAAGGCAATGTAGATTTTTAGAGGCGAATAATGCTATTAAAAAGAAGCCAGTTCAATTAGTACCCTTTTGCAAACAGGCAGAAAATAATTTTGTGATTGAAAAAATGCAACAAAATGCTGCGGAAAATTGAATTGAAACTGCGACCGAGCTCTCAAATTTTATTACAACATAGAGAGTGTGATATGAGCTCTACTAAACCGTTTTCCCATGTGACCCTAGCCGGGGCCAGGTCAGAAGTATGCGAAATTTTTCATTAGTTTTTTCACCTACAATCTCATCTGAAGAAAAACTAGTGGAGTTTGTATGAAGTGGAGTTCATAGCATTGAGCAACGATCGTCTCCCTACTCAAAAAAAAATGAGTAAAGTTTTTGTAAGAATATTTAAAGCCAAAACACAAAACTCATAATTTTTAGGGTTCCGTTGTCAACGTGGAACCCTTATAGTTTCGCCATGTCCGTCTGTCTGTCTGTCCGTCCGTCCGATCTTTTTTTTTTGGAGGGGGGGGGACATCATCAAATAACCCCTCCCGCTCTTGGGCAGAGCGAAAGAAAATTACAGACTTTTACTGGCTAAAAACCACCCATGTTCCTGCTTAGCCCTAAATGTCGAGGCCGCGGTGACTAGTGTACAACCCGCAACCCCGACGGGCGTCGGCCCTTTCGGGCCCCTCCCATGTTGCTGACATCTCTTTGAGGCGCGCGTGGAACACGAACGCGCCGTCGACACGGCCTGTTGTCGTCGTAAGACGGACGGACGGCGAGCTAGCCCATCACTCACCGTCCACAGTCTAAGGTGGCCGGAAGCCGTCACGTGGCCCCCGACGCCTGGAGCGCCTTCCGCGGCGGCTGGGACGAGAGGTCCTCTCCCTCTGGCGTTCCGCCACCTCCTTCGCTAGCATCACTGCTTCGCAGGGAGGCGACGGCGTCCCATTCCTCCTCGCCCCGGACCATGGCTTGCACCAGGGCCGGACGCGAGAGGTCGCCGCCGCCGATCATCCGCACTATATCTCAAAGTCTCTTAGTACAAGAAAGCTGTAATTTGGCATGATTTGAAGATATACTAATTAATTTAGTCGACAAAGTAATAATAATAATATTCCACAACTATCACACAACGCCATCTAGTCCCAAACTAAGCAGAGCTTGTGTTATGGGTACTAGACAACTGATAAACATACTTATATATTTCTAAATACATACATATTATAGATAAATTACACCCAGACACAGAACAAATGATCGTGCTCATCACACAAACATTTGTCCTGGGTGGGAATCGAACCCACGACCTCCGGCATAGCAGTTAGGGTCACTAACCACTAGACCAACAGGTCAGTCAATAATGGTGTGAAAAAAAAAGTGGTTGAATAATATTTTAAAACAATATTATATTTTAGGTCCACAAGAAAGTAGGTATGATTTTTTTTCTCGCGAAGTCCATTGTGTAGGAAGACGTTGGACAGGTCTTTGAAAAATATTGTGAGTTTGCCCAAACACTTTTTCGATTAAGGGCTTCGTTAGTGAAATACTAAGCTTTAAAGTACAATTTTTTATTTTAATGTTTAAGTGTTGCTACCTAAACTACCTACAGGTTGGGTTGTGTATGGGCATGTGAAAAAATTCATGGTAGTAGCATGTATAACGAAAATAGTGGAAAACTGTTACAGCTAATTAAGCTTTTCAAGTTTACGAGTAGTCGACCAACTTATAAAATGTACTTGTATAAAATATTTTCGTATGCATAATGTATGGGAGCGCAGGTCTTAAAACTGCAAATGTAAGTTGTTATTTTATTTTTACAATTTAATCATCGATCGGAACCAGGTAGGCAGGGTAAGTTAATCAGTTTCGTAAGTTCACAATTTCGATGGCAACTATGGAACCCATACATTTTGGGTGTCTGACATGCACTTGGCCGGTTTTTTAACTTTTCTGTCGCAGTTTGGATTTGTGCCCGGTTGATTGCAAAAGGCTCGCTCGCCCCTATTACATAGAACTTAAACATAACTGGCGAAATGTGCGTGTGCACCTCTGCCTAATCCTTCAGGCATTTCAGATGTGATGTTATGTTTAAAACTCAAAACACAACGGTAGAAATAAAACAACAGTAGTATTCAAAGACCGTATTCTAATGAAGATGATATAAACTTAAAATAACAAAATCTTGCTCTGAATTCCTAGCAGCTTATCTGCGAGCTATAAAACGGTAGATTACTTTTTTATAATAACATAAAATGACCATAATATAAAAGAAACAATTCGGGGTTGTCACCGCGAAGCACTAAAAATTTAGGATTATCTCCGGAACGTAATAAAGAAAATGGAATGCTGCTATCATCAAAGGGCGAAGAAGAACCGTGTTCCTGATGCCTTATCTGTTCATTATCGATTATTTGGTAGATTTAGCCTTGTAAAGTTCTCAACTCTCATAAATTACAGGGTAAAGGACACTTCTTGAGATAAACTAACTCAAGAATCATTTATATGCTAAAAATATAGGTGTTACGTTAGGCAGAAACCATACTTTTTACCCGACTACGGCGAAGCCAAAGGGAAGGGCAGTCTATAATAATAATAAAGATTAATAATAATAAAGATTTTATTTTCTCCCACAAAATACATCCACAATATAGAGGTGTTACAAATATTGGAGGTACAAAGGTTTGTGGGAGTCAGGAATCCAAACTAGGATACCCTGTGCTATGAACTCCTGGCCCCCCTCGCCGAGATTAGAATTATCACAATATAATTGTAGAAAGTAAGATATGTAGACATTTTAAGGAAAAAAAATATAACAAAACATGTTCTAATCAAACAAAATAATAAAAAAAGTCTATGTATGTATGTATGTATGTTTGTATGTTCCACCGTAGCGCTCAGACTACTGAAGGTATTCAATGAATGAGGTGTCAGTAGATTCGTAAGAATAGCGCGGGTGACATAGGCTATATACATTTTAACAATTCTTTTTATGACGGAATTTAAATGTTAAATTCTAAGCTCGAAAAAAATTAAATTGAGAAAATCATAACATGTTTTAAGTATTAAACAAGAAAAATCGTCTAGTAAGTAGATAATTTGATAAATAATAGAGGACAGCCGTAGTCGCATGCCACTGATACCTGATGCGCCTTCATGGCGTTCGCATTGATACAGAAGTCAGCTGCTAGTTGCAAGGTGGCATGCGACTACGACTGTCCTCTATAATTTATCAAATTATCTACTTACTAGACAATTTTTCTTGTTAAATACTTTTAAGACCGCAGTTTTATTAGTTTTACTTATTAGTATTCGTAGTCGGGTTTTAGTTTTTAAACTTTTTGAATAAATACTTTGCGTATTTTAATGACATAATAGACAATAAGCTTCTAAAGCTAATTAAACTTAATTAATATATAAAAATAATAACTTAAAATATTTTACACATTCAACTGGTCAGCTATAGATGCAAATGATCTCGTTAACTTTAATAGATAGTCCATCGTCAGCCAACAGATCTAAATTATCAAGACCCTCAAATAGAATATCTAATAGCTCGAAAGCTGAATATGCAAGTAAAGAGAAGGAATAAGTATACAGATGCTAAAGAGCATTTTAATGACTATATCGAAAATCGATTTATTGACATGTCTAATATCATTTGTCTAACCTTTTCGCAACTACAATGGGGCTTCCAGCCTTATCAGATTCAGCTAAATACGAGTATTTTACATGGAGCGACTGCCAGTCAGACTTTCAGGTTACTGAAGACATGTAAAGACTATAAAAGATCTACAAATGATAGCTAGGACCAACGGCTAAGCGTGCTTTCTGATGCACAGAGCAAAATCGGTATGTAATGGGTGGTCCGGGTATCCGTCTACGGACCAACTTAGACAACCGCAGCATAACGGAAAGTTCGACCCCTGATGCACCAGATTAGTCATAAATGTATGCTCCAATGAAATAGACACAAGTCACTGCCGATGAGGACCTCCTTCATTTCACAGAACTTCTTTACTACCGTTAATCGCGACATTGGATAAGCCCCCATTTGCTTCCAGCAGACAGCTGATCCTGCCTATATGTTAATAAAAAACAAACTGCAATCATCACTTACGAGCAAATTGTAGGTTTGACCCCCATTCTTTAATTAAGGGGTCAACGCTTCAAATCTTCAATGAGTGAGAGCACAGAACGTTATATAATGGTCTATTCTGAGATTGAGATTAGATCTTATTACAGGCCTGACGTCAACCCCCTATATTTTTTTTTCAGCAAGCATAATAGTCTAACATAAAATCCTGCCATGAATTAATTTTTACAATATAGCTAGAACGAACAGTTTTTTTAGAAATCGGTCATAAAGAAAATTGACAACTGTTGATCGCGAGAGAATACATCATTTCCAATCACATCAATACAATTCAATGAATAAACATAAGGTTACTCATTCTTGGAACTGACACTGACACGCCGAGTGAATCACATTTTGTATGTTCTACTAAACAATTAATTGAAAGTGGGTGGAATCATGTTCGGTGTACCACTATTATCCTCAAATTTTGTTTGTTTTTTTAATAGTAAACTGAAATAACAATTTATAGAATAAAAAAATTATATAATAATATTGCAATAATAAGGAAAATCCATCAAAACTGTGATCAACAGAACAAGACATAACTGTAATATTTTGTTATCTTTTTCCAAGAATATTTTTATAACACAAACTGTCAAACAAACAATGTTGTATGTCGTAGATTGGCGCAGTATTTATAAAAAGTAATACCTACATACAAAGTTGTACGGTCCTTAATAATTCTATTTTATCGTACTAAATAACAATATGAACCATCAACACAAGTAAGACCCATGTCAAGGGTCTCGGCACCATCCTGATAAACCTGACAGAGGAGCAAACACTCGCTCCGATCCCCAATTAATTACTTCCGACTGATACAAAACAAATGTTTACTGATGGTCGTAAAGCGTTCGACCATAATATTTGTTTGTCTTATGTTATCGATAAGTGTATAGTACATATTGTATCGTTAACCTTCGACACGGCCGGTCAAGCGCTGTCTCGCCCCTGTTGACCGCGTCGTGCGCTCGATGCAATTACACGGCGTGCGAGCACCGCGCGCGGAATCAACTACACCCGCCGCCGCGGCCGCCACCGCTCAGCTCAGTCGTCGCGCTACGTTCGCTCCGAATACACATCCAACCGCTCAGCTGTGAAAAAGAAAATAAAGAAGTGAATAATGGCCGCTTCGCGTGCAACGTTTGTTGCGCTCGTGTGCGCACTCGCGATCACAGCCGACGCTGTACAGAATCCGCTCACTGACGAGTTCATCAATCTCATCAACACAAAGCAAAACACCTGGACAGCCGGCAGAAACTTCCCGCTGAATACACCGTTCGCACACATCAAGAAATTAACGGGTGTCCTGCAGGATGACTACTTTGCGAAACTTCAGAAGGTTGAACATAACGACGAATTGATTCAGAGTCTTCCAGAAAACTTCGACCCAAGAGACAAATGGCCGAACTGCCCCACATTGAACGAAGTCAGAGATCAAGGATCGTGCGGTAGTTGCTGGGCGTTCGGCGCTGTGGAGGCGATGACCGACCGGTACTGTACTTACTCAAATGGAACACAACATTTCCATTTCTCCGCTGAGGATCTTTTAAGCTGCTGCCCAGTCTGTGGTCTCGGATGCAACGGAGGTATGCCAACATTAGCATGGGAGTACTGGAAGCACTTTGGCCTTGTGTCAGGTGGCAGCTACAACTCGAGCCAAGGCTGCAGTCCCTACGAGATTCCCCCTTGCGAACATCACGTGCCGGGCAACAGGCTGCCTTGCAACGGTGATTCTAAGACCCCGAAATGCCAGAAGAAGTGTGAATCGAACTACAATGTTGACTACCACAAAGACAAGCGCTACGGTAAACACGTGTTCTCAGTATCAAGTAAGGAGGATCACATCAGGGCTGAGTTGTTCAAAAATGGGCCAGTAGAAGGTGCGTTTACAGTGTACGCAGACTTGCTCAATTACAAGACCGGTGTTTACAAACACACGGTTGGCGACGCACTCGGTGGCCACGCTGTGAAGATCTTAGGCTGGGGAGTAGAGAAAGGTAACAAGTACTGGCTCATCGCGAACTCCTGGAACAGTGATTGGGGTGACAACGGATTCTTCAAAATTCTGCGAGGTGAAGACCACTGTGGTATTGAAAGTTCTATTGTAGCCGGTGAGCCACTTATTGTTGCAGAGTAGATTAATCTGTTTAGTTTGTTATTTTCTGTAAATAGCTACCGTCGCGTCGTATAGATCACAGTACCAAATAGATATATTATACGAATACGAGCAACGATGTTTTTAAATAAATATTTTGTACCAAATAAACTATTGTTGAGACGCATTTGTATTATTTTACAGTGTGAGTCATTAGCTTATTGCCTACTTTATAAGGGGATAATCGATAAAGTAAATACATGTCAACTGTCGTCCCTTTGTGCGCATAGAGAGATAATAAGAAATAAGCGGAAAACAACATTGATACGGCTTGTCGTTTTATCATTGTTTTGATATCCAAAGGTCAAAGTGTTTCAGTTCAATAAACATTCTAAACCAGCAAAGATGTAGCTAAGGTTATTTGGCCAAAGGATATAGAACAATGGAAAACTCTCACTTCATTTTCACATAATCAACACGGAATTACTTATTCCAGTTTTTGTAGTTACAATCCCGTAAAGTTACTTTTTTTTACACATACAGTCTTAACACAGTTGTACATTAATTTCGCACCATTAAACCATAGATGGTTTGTATTGGTACTCACATTCGCTATAAAAACACAAAAGACAATCACTAAGGCTAACTATTAGCTTAGTTTTATATAAGTTGAAACAGACTTTTTAACTAAATCTATTCTAAGATGACTAAGCAATGTTGATACTATACCAGTTCATATTTCGTCTTGAAATAAATAAGTCTTACCAAAAGGTATTATATTATGTTACGTTTTAAAAAAAAAATAATAATAATAATACAAAAAATATATAATTTACCCAGTACCAATTGGGTTGTGGAGGTCAGATAGGCAGTCGCTCCGTGTAAAATACTGGTATTCAGCTGCATACGGTTAGACTGGACCCCAACATGGGTAGAAAAGGCTAGACAGATGATGATAATGATTTCGTCTTGCAAAACCAAACAACTTTATCTATTCAAAACAACCTTTTTACTTTGATACGTTAGTTAGTATCTAGCCACAAATTACGTTGTAATATTGTGAGAAGCCTGTGTGTAATAGGTAGGTAGGTGACCTATGTTTTCCTGTGAGTAATTGGCTAACCTACATATCAAATTAAAGTTATGTTATGATTTACGAACCACGGCTTAGTAACACACAGCATAGAAGGTAAACTGTAGTTGTTAGTAAATCTGTACCATGTCAACAAGAAAAACTGGTTTCTTTTTAAGCAATGTATTGTAACGCTAGTGTCTACATGATTATGTGTAATTTTATGTATATTACTATAGGACGTCACGTGGTTTCACCCGCGTAGTTCCCGTTCCCGTGGGAATACAGGGATAAAAAGGGTGAATGTAGTTTTCTAATGGTGAGAGATTTGTTTTAAATCGGTGCAGGAGTTTTTGAGTTTATTCTTTACAAACATACACACAAAAGTTAAATTTTTCCTCTTTATTATAGTGTAGATAGGTAGATGTAGATTATAGTGTAGAAGTAAATTTAGATTAATTACGGCTTACCTACTGAAACCCTTGAGTAGGTGGCATTTCGCAATTCGCTCTCACTAATTGATAACCCGATTAATCGGTGATTCGAAACTTCTACGTAATTACAAGCACTGCTGGGTGATATCAATTGTCTAGTTCTGCATAACAACACATTGTTGTTACTCCTGGGAGACTTAATTAATCATGTCCTTGATTCACAGTAACAGATCGAGCAATGTTCAAAGTCAAAGTCAAGTCAAAGTCAAAATATTTTATTTCCTAAAAAGGGGGCACGGTTCGGTGCATTGGTCGATTCCTAAGGAGAAGAACCGGCAAGAAACTCCAAAGGTTACTCTTTTAATCTTTTAAAATGGTTAACAATAAGTTTAAGGTCCAGACATAATCTTGGGACACACATGAAGGCTATGCAGATTAGTGTCTGAGATGGTCTTTTGAAGAAAGCACCACACAGATTTGAGTGGACCTGTCCAGTCAGTTCTCTTAGGAATGTAGACTTTGGAAGTAATTATTGTGATCATGTAGTTAGAATTCATAATCATCATTACAATATAAACTGAGAAATCGATACCTCTGGGCTCAAGGGCGTAAAGCACACTTTAGGTAGTATCTAAATTCTAAAGTGTGATTTACGCCCTTTGCCTAAAGCACACTTTACGCAATACCTAAAGTGTGCTTTATGCCCTTTGAGCCCAGAGGTGTCGAAGTGGCTACAGACGACCATCGTTTTATTTGCTTTTTATTTCGTTACCTAGAACAGTCGTCACGTCTTTTCATACTACGAAACCTTATAAGTTATACTGGTAAGTAGGTTACAGATAGCTTGAACAAGAGTGGCCTGATTTATGGATAGTTTTCATTTTTAAAATATATGAAATAATTGCTGAAGGATATACTCTATATATTGTAAGCAACAAATAATTGTCCGCCTCCCATTAATTTCTGGAAAATTAAAACATTATGCAAGTATCGTTCATCTGTAAAAGGGCATTAGCCCACCAGACAAATCCTTCTAATCTGAGGAACCTACCTTTTCCATGGAATATGAGGAACTTTATACCCAGTTCCCTATACCTCTATAACGTTTTTCGATCAGGAATCTCTCAGATTCGGGATTTATGCCCGGTTGACGGCAATAGGCTCGCCTTCTATTACAAGTATGTTCTTATGATAAATAACTTCTTATCTAGGAACAATTCGGACTAACCCTGCAGCGATTACAGGCGTGTTGTAAGTAATATAATGTTAATAATACGTTCCCAGAGCATTATAATTACCCGACCACAGTACTCCGTAAGTACTTAGACTTTCTCCACTTTCCCTACCTCCGACTATACTGTTGTTGCCAACATAATGTTTTTTGTATCGAATAAGTAGGTACAGTTTACTTTATTTATACATTAATACTTGTTGTAGAATGAATGAGAGTCGATTAACAAAAGGTAACGCCCTAGAAAGACATACACTGATCTTATTGGTGCCGTTCTTCACTTACTCGTAACCAGCGTGCTTCTATGACCAGATGTATGAATGTGGACGAGGCAAAAGGAGAAAGTAGGAATCGTAGCAGGTGGCGTTCTGTGGTTTCTGCATACCCCCATGGGAAAAAAAGCGTGAGTTTATGTATGTGTATGTACCTAATACTTCATAATCTAACATGAACTTCTTTTTTTCTCTATTTATTTAGGGACATTTGAAACCGAAATGCATATGTCAGTCCTATCCTACCTACCCCAAATATAATTTTCATAATATCTGAGCCATGAACCTAAAACAGACTCTTCGAGCATGAATTTCTTTTTCTTTTTTATCGACCTGGTGTCAAAGTTTTTATGCCGGCCATGGATCTTTGACTTAGCTTTACATGCTGCATGTCAAGATTGATCTTGTATGTGTGACTTTTAAGGGCGCAATTAGCAAACCTCGTCGGTTTATAGCAAAAACGCTAGTGATTAACACTTTCGATACTTTAGAAGCTAGGTACGGCATAGTCAGAAACAAAGAGTAATTTTTTCCGGCACGATTTGGGCTTCAAACCTATGACAAAAACGCCAGTAAGTAGTGACAAAAGTGTGCTTGAACCGTCACGAAATTTTAGACAATTATTTTAAGATCAATCCCTATAATTTTCGTTTTTCAAATTTTGTAGTAAGTATTTTAAATGTCTTAAAAGAACTATTTAAGAGAAAAACATTCCAAAATATAAAAATAATAAGTTTACCTATCATTAACACTGAAAACGAGATATTTACCATGTTTACTGTTTATTTGAACTTCAGTTTATCCGTGATCATGGTGAACGCAACAGCGCAAAAATAACTAGAACTCGAAATATGTTTCGAGTTCAGTGCCCGTTTTCAATATTAATGAAAATGTGTATTCATAGAAATTCTATCGAGTTTGTTTCATGAGGCCTATACAAATGATTATCTGTTTTCAAAACAATCTCATTTTTTCATATTCTTGTAAATGTTATCAATAACTCTTTGAATGGCTAATATACCTATGTATATTGAAAACCATTCAATATAAAACAGATGGGTATCCGCCCACAAACGCCCACAAGCATATGATAGCAATATTCAGATCAAATTGCGTTTCATATTATTTTTGAATCTTAAATCCTTTGGGTATTTTCATAAATAATATTATTTAATACTAGGTCCTCATTGTTCTAGTGGTCGTTTGCTGCTGCTCGTCTTGATTGCTAAACATGAGAACATGCATGGGCATGGGCAGTACTGGACTGGGACCCGAAACTGGCCTGAGCATTTAGAGACGGTCGGCCCACAAGTTTCAAAAGAAAGTAAAACTACCTATATACCCCCCCCCCCCCCCACGGCTCAAGCACATACACAACGACAACATAAGCACAGCGTGGACATAAGGGTTCCAATAAAAACATATTTACGGCTGCAGCTGAAGTTATCTAAAATACTAAATAAAAATAGAAGTAACTAATTCTGAACAGTTATTTGAAAAGGTTAAGAACTAAAAGAAAATTGAATCTCTAAACTGCAGAGAAGTTAGCTTTTCTTTAGTCCTTTTTATTCAGAAATAGATCAGAATGTTACTTAATCGACTGAGGGAGACGGCCATAATGCCGAAGGCATCCAGAGCGAGCGAAGCGAGCATTAAAATTGAGAGCTTCTCAGTAGCAGCCACGGAATTTGGATTTGTGCCTTGTTGACGGCAATATGCTCGCCCCCTATTACATGGAACTGGCGAAATGTGGGTGTACTATTAGGTACACCTCGGCCTAACCTTTCTGGGATTATAGGCGTGATTTTATGATGTATTTTTTTAAATTTATAAGTTTTCAGAGTAGTATTTGGCTCGAGTGCGCCTTACAACCATGACAACGCAAATTGAATCATACCAATAACATTGAAATATCTAAGTACAATACGGAGTCCAATATATTTAGAAAGCCTTATCAATATGAGTTTGACGACTAGCATAACATTAAATGTAGGTACTGGGCCAGGGATGGCGAACCAAAAGCACGTTATTTACACGATATTTTAGCGACACCAACGAATTTTAACCATATTTCATTTATGCCTAAGAGTAATAATTTTCAGATATGAATAACATAGGTACCTATTAGATTCGATTTGAAAACGCTTGGTAAAGGAGTCCAGTTCAACATGCAATCTCCTAAAAGTAACCTCTTACATCCCTTATACAAGCACTATACAATAAGTTACTTATCAGCAACAACAAAAATTACACTAATGTTACTTTAATTTAAATTACACGTTTAATTGAAACATTTATTACGGTGTAGTATAGGTCAAGTTTTTTTTTTGGTAGTAAATAAAGAGTTTTTAGTTGAAAATATTTAGTTTAATTATCTACCAATAAAGGCTGAGCAATATTATTGGACGGCACGTGCAAGGTCTCAATAAACATTGCTTTGAAAAAATGGCACGTTGATCCATAAAGGTTCGCCATCCCTGTACTAGGCATGACTACTACTTAGGCAATAGGCACACTAAAGTTTGTAGTGGTGTTCGTATCGAGCCCCAGTCGACTATATCTACAAGTACTCAGGTAGGTAGGTCTAAGGGTAGATATTTTGTCACAAAATTACATGACTTTCATTCTCGTAAAAGGGAGGAGCACTAGAATTAATCATACAGCTCTGTAAGGGTCAACAAACTACTTATCATCATGTTATAAAGGTAAACTGTTTGCTAACATGTAAGGTAAAACTGCGCTTGCCAAATTCCGTCCGTGGATGGGTGACCATCTTTCACCGCGACCAGGTTAATTATAATATACAGACAGTCGCTAGCTGGTAAGACAGTAAGGTTAGATAGACAGGCGTTGCATGTGAAATACTAGTATTCAGCTACATCCAGTTTGACTGGAAGCCGATCCCAAAAAACTGGCCAAGTGCAATTCGGACTTGCACATGAAGGGTTCCGTACCATTGTAGTAGATATTCAGAGATTTTTCATGTTATTTTAGCACCATAGACAGCTTTTCCTGTAATCTAGAATAAGTGTTGAACAAATTTCTGTATTTTCTTCAAAATTTTAGGCTCAGTAGTTTCAGAGATAAGGGGGGGATGGTTTGACAGACACACGAGTGATCCTATATGGGTTTAGTTTTTTCCCCTTTGAGGTACGGAGCTCTAAAAACCGGAAAAGCTAGGTAAATGATGACCACTGACGAGAAAAAAGTATCTTTCTAGTACTAAGAACGTTACCCACTGAATATCGTGTAGCTCGGCTTAAGCATTTAGCAATTAACTGTTAATGCCAGTGTGCCAGCCACAAGGTAAAACAATGCTGTGATTACTTCTCGATAACAATCGTTATCATGTTGGTAAGTTAAAACCTGTAGGTACATGTTTTAATATTTTACATGATGACGAGACAATGCACACATTGGACGAGTCATTGGAATTCGTATGATAAAGTGTATCAAAACACATAATGACTGAACGACTTATACGTTCATCTAATCGGGTCCCAGAAAAAGAGTTTCCAGGAATACCAGATAAATGTCTTTTCTTGAACGAAAAGCATGTAAAGAAAACGGTACTTATATAAAACTAAGTGTCATAATTGAGTCGACCACAAAATTTGGCGACGAGTTTGGCACTTTTAGTAGCTTCGATCAGCTCCTGTGAAGAGCAAGTCACAGTACAGGCAATTTCTAAGTTTTTACTTCATTTTAATTGAAAATATACAGCCGTACGTAGAAACCCCCCTTTGAAGTCGCTGAAAATGAGCAAGGCCAAATAAATTATAATGATGTTTGTACCTACCTATGTATTTCTTTGTATGTATTATAATTAAGTATATCGCTACTACTTGCAGGTTTACTTACACAGACAGAACAAATAACAACTCACAATAAATTGAGATTATCTGCATGATGTGCCATTGAAGCAATGAAGAAGAAAATGTGATTTAAAAGGACTCGGAACTCAGGAGAGTTTAAGAGGACACAAGTGAGAACTCATTAGTATTATAGGACTCTGAGTTTAAGAGAGAACTCAAGTGAGGACTCAAGAGTTTAAGAGGGTAATGGAGGGCTGAGGAGGGACAAAGAGTAGGAGATAAGTTCTGAATGAGGATTCTAAAGTAGCCTACTAGCAGTCAGCAACTATACTTTGTTTTGACCCAGCGCCGATAATAGTTACAAGAGCCCACGACACTAAACTTAGTTCGATATAAGTGTCCTCTTAAACTCTTGAGTTCCGAGTCCTTTTAAATCACATTTTCTTCTCTTCTAAAATTCTTTGACAATTTCGAATTGAAATATGACATGTCATCTGCCAGTCATATAACCAGCCAGGAGTATTCCACCAAGACGTAATAGAACCTCCGAGTGTGCTTTTAGAATTTTAAAATTATAATTTAAAATAAAGTTATTTTTATTAATTAATAAAATACAATTATTCAGCTTAGCAATGATAAAAAATAATGAAGTTATATAAACCAAAAAGTGACCTTCTTAGACTAAACTAGAAAGAAACTATGACAAAAAGAAAAGTACCTACTGACAGTTTGGCACATTTGACATACATGTCACAACAATGAAAATATGAAAACTAATATTTAATTTCAGCAATTTAAATGGAAACGAATCGTTTAGAACGTTTCGCCGAGTATAAATAAGGATAAACTATAAAAAGGATGATAAATGGTATGTGATATATATAATGATAAGTAGGAATATAGCATATACTATAAGTGTTGAAAGTAGGTTAGATATTATAACTTCCTTGCTGTCGTTACAGTTTATTTATAACTCATGCTGGCCAGTGATAAAAGATTAAGAAGAATAAGACCCCAATATGGATCGCTGTGATTTCAAAATCGATCTCTCGGAACTTCGGAAGTAGAAAGATTGGTTGCGCGAAGGGCTAAATTAGTGGACTGTATTTTGCGATGCGGAATAAAAGATTGACAAAACGCTTGGTGATAGGTGATTCGAGTTGCAATAGGTGTGGGACAATAGAAAACAACCCGAAATAATAAGGGAAGGAAGCACAAACCTTTTACGGGAGCCACGTGCTCGTCACCGCCGCGGTGCACCGGTTCACTTTCCAGGTTCAGGGGCAGTTGGGCTTCGAATTACTGTCTCACACGTTAAACAATAACACAGACGGTTGAGTAAAAGTCTTATTGTATGCACAAATACGGTGATTCCAAAGTTATCAATATTTTCAAGCGGAGCGGGCAAGCGCCATTGCGCGCGCGATGCGATTCGATCCGGAAGTGGCTTCTCGACAAAATGACGAGCGAAATCTTCTTATTCACTCGCGAGGTATGTGCGGAAGGGAGATGGGTAAGGAAGTAGCGAATGTCAATCAATTTTTGAATGTTGGCGCAACCATTCCCCCCGGGTTTGAAGGGTTACCTTCAAAAAACAATAAGCGAAACTAATCAAATAACTAAATTCGTGTGTAACCTCTAACTGCTAAACTATTCCTAAACTATACCTAAAGCGTTACTATAACTACTAAACTAAGTTGAAACCTGCTGCTGATTAGGCAGAGGACAGAGGCGAATAACCGGACGTAAATACGAACCGGTTGCGGTTTTAATTCTTACTATACGCGTTACCCCCTTTGAATCAGGGAAAACTTCCTCTACTACACCTAGAGGCCAGTGTAGAGGGGGCGCATTCTCGGTCATTAAAACTACCACAGTACCAACGGTAACTGGACTCGATGGAGTATTCCATTTTTGACGCGACTGCAGCGTGTGCAAATAATCTGTTCTCCAACGCCTCCAAAATGATTGAACTAATCTATCCAAAAGAGCGTGACGCTTTATGAGATGCAGTCTGTCTTCATCGACATCCATAGCGGGCAAATACTTAAGAGGAGTCATGGTTAAGAAGTGAGCCGGCGTTAAAGCTAAAGACTCTGACGGGTCGCTAGATAGAGTTCGACACAGTGGACGAGTATTCATCACTGCCTCTATCTGAGCGAGTACAGTACTCAGCTCCTCATAAGAGAGAATCTGTACGCCTACAACGCGGAACAGATGCAACTTGAGGCTCTTAATGTTAGTCTCCCAATTGCCACCAAAGTGGCTAGCAGCGGGCGTATTAAAATGCCATTCAATACGGTTTTCGGCCAAAACATGAGCGAATTCACTCTGATAATACTTAGACCGCAAAAATGCGTGTAGTTCCGAGATGTTACGGCGAGCTCCTACATAATTAGTACCGTTGTCCGAATATAAACGTTTGACGGGACCACGCCGCGACAGAAAACGCTTAAACGCGGACATAAAACTATGCGTACTTAAATCACCGGTCAATTCTATATGAACAGCGCGAGTTGTCATACAAATAAATAGACAAACGTAAGCCTTTGTAGAGCGGATACCACGACCACGGGCAATAGTAACTCTAAACGGGCCAGCGTAGTCCGTACCGGTGTGTACGAAAGGTTTAGCGGATTGAACAACACGACAATAGCGATGATCGGCCATTTCAGGGGCGATAAATCGCGGGCGAAGTTTAAAACAGGGCACACATTTGTGCACTCTAGCGCGAATCAAATTGCGAGCGGAAAGTATCCAATATTTCTGTCTAAGAATAGACATCAACAAGTCTGGACCTGCGTGACAATTCACCTTATGATGATAATCTACAATCAAATCTAAAATATGGTCCTTGCGGGGTAAAACTACTGGATGCTTTTGGTCAAATTCTAAATCGGAATTTCTCAAACGACCACCTACTCGAATGAGACCATTCTGCAAAAAGGGTTTCAAATGTTGAAAAGCGCGACTACAAGTTTTGTTGGACTCTAAATTCCTAAATTCTGATGTGAAATAAAATCTCTGCAACTCACGAAGCACGACTGACTCAGCTTTATCCAGATCAGCGGCGGTTATATTACCGCGTGTGGACAGTAGTTTTAGGAAACGACAGATATACACCACACAACGCAAAAGTCTTGACCAAGACGAGACTCGATTAGACAACGATAAAATAATCGACCCTTCACGTGGAACCGAAACTACAAGAGAATGCTTCTTCTCCTCGGGTGGTTCTGAAACGGCAGCTGGGTTAAAGGGCTTAACCGGCCATTCCTCAAGCAAGCTGTGAGTCCAAGGCGGAGCGCAGAACCACAGCGGATGATCTAATATTTGTGAAGGGAGCAATCCACGGGAGAGGCAATCGGCGGGATTATCTGTACCAGCAACGTGAAAGAGATTTTGTGGTGGTAATTCGGATTGAATTTTAGCCACCCTATTGGCGACGAAGGTGTCCCAGCGATGGGGCGAAGAATGTGCCCAACACAAAGCTACAGTAGAGTCAGAAAAAGCCATAATTCTGTCAATAATAATGCGGTGCCTACAGGCATTGACAATAGAGCTGATTAATTGCACTAACAAAAGTATAGCGCACAGCTCCAGGCGCGCTAGAGAAACGACCTTGCGAGGGGAGACTTTGGATTTAGCGCTTATAAGACTAACCGAGACCTTATCAGCATTCAAAACGTGAAAGTAAACTACCCCCCCGTAAGCCTTTTCACTGGCGTCTGCGAAGCCTACGACAGTAACTACACTGTCTGACAATATACCAACATGGCGTGGAATTTTTATTTGATTGAGCAATGGAAGCTCTTTGCGAAAGCGAGCCCACAATTTAACAATATTGTCGGGCGCGGGGTCGTCCCAATCACTATTGGAAAGCCAAAGTTCCTTTATAAGTAACTTGGCGTATAAAACGACGGGGGCTACAAATCCCATAACATCCCATATACGTGCTACACACGACAGGATAATGCGCTTAGTACAAATTTGCGGAGTCGAACTAACCTTAAGACTGAACATGTCAGACGCGGGTGACCAACTTAAGCCTAGAACCTTGTGCGTATCTTCACCATCAAATTCCTTAACTGAAGATAATTGATGTGATAGTGGAATCGAATCCAGAGTGGTTTGCGAGTTACTTGTCCACTTCACAAGGTCAAACTGACCGGCTTTCATAAGACTTATTACTTGAGCGGCTGTCTCAACGGCCTCTGCATCGCTGACTACACTATACACAAAGTCATCCATGTATAGCCCAGTCTCAATAGTATCTTTCGCCTTCGGGAATCTTTCACCCTCATCAACGGCTAATTGCTTGATAGTGCGAAGCGCATGGAAAGGACTCGACTTAAGCCCAAAACAAACACGATTAAACTCGTAAACTTTCAAAGGTTCTTGAGGCGAAAATCTATACAAAAAACGTTGAAATCTGCGGTCGCATTCGCGAATACCAATAGAAAGGAACATTTGCCTTATGTCGGCGGAAAGCGCGACAGCAAACAAGCGGAAATTTACAATAATGTCAAATAAGTTACCTTGAAGGTTTTGACCACAATACAAAATATCATTGAGCGATACAGAAGTGCTAGTCTTAGCACTGCCGTCCAAAACCACGCGAAGTTTAGTAGTAAGCTTATCTTCTCTAACAACTCCGTGGTGCGGGATGATGTAAGATGGATGACCGCGAGTCTCGTCAGTCTCGGCGGTAGGCGCTAGTGAGATGTATCCTTTATCAAGGTATTCGATAACAACCTCATCATAGGCTTGCTTCAACTTCGGAGATGCTTGCATCTTACGTTCTAAACAAGAAAAGCGTTTTCCAGCGGAAGCGTAGGAGTCACCGAGCGAAAAAATATCCCCCTTGAATGGGAGCGCGACAACATAACGACCATCACTATTTCGAATAGTTGTGCGACAATAAATCTCCTCAGCCACCTTATCATCAGGGCTTAGGATAGGCGGGACATTGACCTCTTCAATTTCCCAGAACCTGCGGATGGTAGACTCCAGCGGCGGCTCAACAGTGCAGCAGTGTGACACAGTCGAGTAACTATCTAAATGTGCGGGTGCGGAACCAACAATAACAAAACCTAGAACTGTTTCTAGAGCGTGCGGTGCGGGATACGACGAATGACCTTGAACCTTACGCGATAACTGGAGGTGCGGGAGAATCGATGCTCCGATCAACATATCGACGTCTCCAGGAACACTATAAGATTCATCTGCCAACGGTAGGTCTTGAAATTTGGTCAATAAAGACGTGTCTACCGGGACAGTAGGCAATTGTTCCGTAATTTTATCTACGACAAGCGAATCCATATCAAAACAAATATCGGAATTAAAACGTGATGCAAATTTAATTTTAATCGAACCATGAATGGCGGACTTTAAACCACCGAACCCCTTAACTACTGAGCGGGCTGGACGATTATTAATATTAAATCCAAGGCGTTGACAACAATTTTGAGTTAAAAAATTACTCTGCGAAGCGCAATCTAATAACGCTCGAACAAGGCATGGATTACCTGCAGAATCATTAACAACAACGTGAGCGGTCGCGAGCACCACGGTAGTACACGCACTGCTTGCGGACATCGAACACAACGTGACGTCACTCACGACGGGCTGCGAGCGGGCTACGTCGCGCGCTGGCTGCGGCTGCGACCGCGAAGCGGTCGCCGAGTTCGTACTGACTGCCTGCGACGACGCGTCACCGCTTGATAAATTAACTGAGTTCACATTGGATGCGGCATTATTAGAGCCTTTCTCCATGTGAAGTAAAGTGTGGTGCTTTGAAGAGCACTTACGACAACCTTGATTACTATTACATGACGTAACCCGATGTTTGTCACTTAAACAGTTAAAACACAAATTGTTTTCGCGAACAAACTTATAACGTTCATAAGGCGTAAATTTTAAAAAACCAGAACACTTGTACAATTGCGAATGTTGACTATTGCACAAAGAGCAAATGGATTGTACAGGTGCAGGTGCTGTATTCACATACGTATGTGTCGACTTTTGTGATTTCGAAGGCGCATCCATTCGACGGTCGGAATTAGTAACTACTTTCTTCGTAACTTCATGGTTTGACGAAGTGCGTTGTAATATTTTAATATGATCGCGAACAAAACATTCTAAATCATTGAATTTTGGCAGTTTACTACTGCGATGGTCCATTTCAAATAAACGAACAGTTTCCTTGTCTAATTTCCTTAGACCCAAATACAAAAACAAAAAGTCGCAGAGGTCATCGACCTTCAGGTTCTTCACTGCGCGAACAGATGATGCAAAAGTATCTAAAAACTTCTCTAAATTATGTTCATTACAAACTGTAATATTTTTCAATTCGAATAACTGATCTAAATATGCGGTAGCTACTAATCTTTTGTCTTCGTATTTCGACTTTAAAGTTTTTAAAATTAATGAATAATTATCGGCACTAAATGTAATGCCGGCACAAATAGTTTTAGCTTTGCCAGTTAACTTTTCAACCAGATAGTGTAATTTTTCATGATCTGTCAAAGAGGCGTTCTTATCTATAGTGTTTTCAAAACTATCTATAAACTGATTCCAATTGCGAATATCACCATTAAATTCAGGTATCTGAATGGGCGGTAATCTAGGTCGATCGCGAGTGTGATTTGCATGGATCTGATGGACAGACGGCATCTCCAAACTTCTCGCGACGCGTTTGATGCGACAGAATAAATCATCAAATGACGCCAAAGCTTGATAACTCACAGCGTATTCTGGATTTAATTCTAACTCTAAAACGTTAATATCATGAATTACGGATTCAAATTCCGTGCGCAAACTATCCAAATTTTCTACAGAACATAAGAACGAATCTCTAATGGCTAGATCAACTGTTTTAAGTGCATTATCACAAATAGATTGCACGCGGGAAAATAGCATGTCTCTTTTAGCATATAAAAGTTTCAATTGAACTTTGTTATCCTTTGGAGACATCGTGAACAATATTAAGACACACTATCAATGCGGTAAACAAATAAATAAAGTTATTTATCTAATAAGCGGCGAGGAGCAGTGACGCGGAAAATATCTAATTACCTAAAGTGGGTATCTAGTTAAAAACGTACTGCGAGTATATTAAACGAACTGTGGGTACTTTTAAATCAATTTGAATTTACCCATTACGTTGTCTCTGTTTCTGATATACAAATACTTTTAGACTTCCAAATGAATTAACTTAATACTTACTAGCGATCTATAGCTAAGTTATACGTAGGTATTACGAACGTATAATATTACGTTGGTACCTAGGTAATTGATGAACTATTTGCGAAACGAACAACGAATTGCGATAGGTATAAGACTGCGGTGCGGTGCGTTTATTCCCTATGGAATAAATACTAATGCAATAACTACAACAATTAAGTACCTAATTTAAATACCTATACTATCCGGTGAGAGGGACCAAAGAAATGGTTGCGCGAAGGGCTAAATTAGTGGACTGTATTTTGCGATGCGGAATAAAAGATTGACAAAACGCTTGGTGATAGGTGATTCGAGTTGCAATAGGTGTGGGACAATAGAAAACAACCCGAAATAATAAGGGAAGGAAGCACAAACCTTTTACGGGAGCCACGTGCTCGTCACCGCCGCGGTGCACCGGTTCACTTTCCAGGTTCAGGGGCAGTTGGGCTTCGAATTACTGTCTCACACGTTAAACAATAACACAGACGGTTGAGTAAAAGTCTTATTGTATGCACAAATACGGTGATTCCAAAGTTATCAATATTTTCAAGCGGAGCGGGCAAGCGCCATTGCGCGCGCGATGCGATTCGATCCGGAAGTGGCTTCTCGACAAAATGACGAGCGAAATCTTCTTATTCACTCGCGAGGTATGTGCGGAAGGGAGATGGGTAAGGAAGTAGCGAATGTCAATCAATTTTTGAATGTTGGCGCAACCAAAGATAAATACTGCAAAAATCACCCTGTTTTGATTTTAATATTTGTTCTTTTTTTTTAAACGTTGCCCCACACTAGGAATTTCTTCTGTATCGTGGGTGTGTTCACAAACATTTAAACTCACATACACAAATACCCAGACCCGGAACAAATAGTATCTGTAGGTCATACAAATATTTGTTCCGTGCGGGGATCGAACCCGCGACACGTCGCGCAGCAGTCCATTGCTTGAGCCACTGCGCGAACCGTGCCGTCAGTTTCACCTCCAGCCTCTAGTTGTCGCAAGCGCAACTACTGAGCATAAGGTCCTGGGTTCGATTCCCGGATTGGGTAAAGTCTTTCGGTAGAAATTTCTCAGTAGCAGCCATGTAGTCTGGATTTGTGTCCGGTTGATGGCAATAGGCTCGCTCCCTATTACATGGGACTTAAACATAATTGGCTAAATCATCCATTTTGTTTCAGTCTAAATCAAAAACATTACAACCCACTATAAGCACAATTTTTTTACACACTCCAACTACCCTACAGTCCCTATACTATAAAACTTCACGAAAAAACTTAACTGACCAATAATTTTGGTCGAAATTCGTCCAAAGTGTAATACTTATTGCTCAAAATGAAGCAATCTCGTCGCCTGCGAGCCGTGGTTCATTAAGGGCGGGAGTAGGCCATTTAAAACAAGTCCTCCACTCTTCGTGTATTCGTTACACGATTAAAGCGACTTAACCCCGACGGCACTTAAAATGCCTAGACCGCGCTTACCGAGTTAAAATTTTAATGAAATGCGAAAAACGAATACTTTTAATGTTTCTGTCGGCTTTGCTAGGCTCAATTTAAATTAGTACAGACGTTCAGTGTTGTGGATAGAAGTTATGGGTTATGAATGACAATGTGGCAATTATGGTGGCGTGTGTAAAAATGTAAGGAGAAAGGTATTTAAACGACCTACTCCTAGGTTTTTGTTTTCAACAAAACCAACCTTGGTAGCCACCTTTTCTTATGAATGTTCACCTAGATAGGTGAAATCAACTCATTTGCAATATCTACCTTTATACTTACACTTTAGGTTAGGAAATGGGAATACATAGGTACATTACAATGATTATTAGGAATATTTTACGCCGATATTAAAATTCATGTCAAGTGATATCAGTTAAGCTGTTGACAAAGACATTCGACATTCAAATATATTATTACGAGCTAGTTGATGATTATTGATGATTCAGTCAACTAATCACACCAGTGAGCCAAAGGACATCCGATTTACAATGTTTTATTTAATTTTAAATTGTTATTACTTATAATAAAAAAAAACTCCGCTGTGAAGCCGTAAACCCAGTAGTATGTAGGACCTGCGTCAAACTAAATACACCTACGCAAAAATCAAAGCGGGGAAACGATTTTTTGTTTGGGTGTAGGTATGTAAATCACATTTTAGCGTAAAACCAAAGAGATTTAAGACATAGGTAAGTAATATTTGAATGAGATATTTGCGTAAAACTTAATGTAGCACTCTTAAAACATTGTGCTAATGGGTGCTTTAAATAGTAAATAGGTTATGGAAGTAATTTAACCTCGTAAGTCCCAATGTACAATTTACTGAACAAAATTTTCTTCTAAACGCCCAATGTACATTACATTGTGCATTTTGTTTAAATGTATGTATCTTTTAAATTATAACGCCAACGGTAATTTGGGGTTGAATGGTATGATTGGTTGTTACTTTAGGGAGAATTTTCACAGCTGATATTCGGGAGAAAATCTTAAACAATCTGTCAAAATTTGCCATTTTTGCCACTGCCGCTGATTTAGGAAACACGTGAGTAAAAATCTTGATTTATTAATTAAATCATAGCTTATTCTGTTCTGAAAATAAGATATATTTAATAACAAATACATGTTTTGTCGAAATTAGTCTTTATCATAGTTCAATACCACTTATTTATATTTTTTATGTCGTCATAATGTAATGATCATTAATGTGTTGCGCATTGGGCGTATAATGATTAGTAATACTCGTACGTAACCAAGGCTTTGTTTTAGATTGAAGAATACTTGCCTCCAGCTGAAGATATTGGAAACCTAGAGTATCGTCCCGAACCTTAAAGAATCAGGTGAAAAGTTGAAACCACTTTTTTATGTATTATGAAAGATTCTCATATTTATATATTTTCAGAATTTGATATATTTTATAATATATAAAGGCTCGTTTTTGATTGTTTTCAATTTTTATTTTAAGTCGACTGTTTATTATTATTTTTTTGTTTTTATTATTTATATTCTGAAAAAGTATCTACCAAAATGCTAAATAATTGATAATTCCTGTTGGATGCTTTATGTTAATATTTAAATACTAATATTAAAACTAATTTGTGATGTTTTCTCCTACAAATAAATAAATATTCATTAAAATTACTTTCTTGTTTTAAAAATTAAAGATCTATGAAACGCCCAATGTGCATTTAAATAACCACGAGATATCAACTTAAAACTAGTTGTAATATATTCCTTTCGTACCTGGAGTACCTGCACACACAGAAAAATACTTAAAATAATCGTGGGTTGTTCAACATCCTTGGGCCGGAATCATGAAGGCGATATTGTTCATTGTACTGCTTGGTGTACCTACAGCTCATCTTGCGTTGGGCCTTACGAAGAGAAGTTATGACCTGAAAAAGTAGTATAAATAAAACAGCTGTGAAAGGGGCTAGGGGGTTCCCAGGTATGGTACCTTTAGAAAAAAACATTATCACTGATGGGGAGAACAAGTGCCTTTCGGCTTCGTCAAGGGTACTATTACCTATTTAGAAAACTACGGGATTCCCTGGTGTAACTAAGTACTTACTCCATACATCGTACAGTTTCTTGACCTTTTCTCTGCCTATTAGGTTGGTGGCTTCATTATTTAATAAAGTCAAGCTACAAATTGGTCGTAGTGGGAAATGGGGTATTAGTCCACCGGTTACTGTAATGGCACATTTCCTGGTAGTAGTGGACTATTTACTCTAATTTACTCGTACAATATTTAGATTAAGTTACCTACCAACAGCCGCCATCGTTACACCTCTTTTCTCCGAAGGATGGCTTAGGTAATGAAGCTACTGCCAGGGTCACAAAATTCTGCCAGGGTTGCCATATTTATGTAGTAATTTATTGGAAAGAGTAACCGCGGACCTAGAACGCAAAGGGCATTAGGCGAAACACGACAAGTTTTCTGTCAGTAAAGTTTTTGTCAGTGAGAGTCTGACAGTAGGTACCTACCTTCCGCCCAGAGTGAGAGGCGTTACCTATTTGATTTTTTTACCTACGTATTTACCTATATTGATAGTAAATCCAATACCTTATTAATTCACATTTAGGTACTTGTGTTTGAATTACCTAAATAAGACTCTAGTAACATTTATATAGATCGGATGTTAGTCATTCAGACGACCTTTGTCTACCCGACCTGATAGGTACTCGTATCATGGTGTTAACTGAAACCGATAGCAGCGCGAGTATACATTCCATCGTCGCACTCATTTGAGATTATGACGTACCTACATGCGCGATCCTTCGCCTTTACTGCCTTTACCTACTGCATATCCTTATAATTATACGCACCCCTTCGCACGTCGTCGGTCACTTTCAGTAAGAACACCGTGTAAAAAAGGTAATTTTTGACTGTAGGTACGCATTTTGTCGCACATTTCCAGCTACTAGCAGCCATACAACATTAAGCATCCCAAAATTCCAGACTGCGTGAAAAAGCCTCTATAAAACCCGTGACCTCATAATTTTCGCCTCACCCCCAAAAACTTGGATCTCTTGAATTCCATTAAAATTTCACTACGCGCACTTTTTGTTTGCGTTCAGAATTATAACGAGTTCATTATAACTGAAAGGTCAAGTAGTGTATCAGGAATTTGATTCGACGACGGTTCTGCGCAAATGGTAACATTTCTTTGTGTTAATAATATCATGAGATGACTAATTTTGTTTGTCGATAGTTCGGACTTTTTGGGTCAACTGTGAGGCATGTTCGGCCATTTATCGTTTACGTTGATAGCAAATCTTTGTTTGTCACGAATAGTACATTGTTATACGAGGGGCGAAAGTTACTTATTTAGTCCCGAGACGGGGTTTGGCACCCGTAACGTAGTGAGGGCGCTAATAGTTTCAGGGACTAAATAAGTAATTTTATTTACCCGAGGTAAACACTGTGCTTTTCATTACGAATACGAGGAAAGTGAACTAGGAACATAAATTATTAGAAGAAAAAAGGAGTGTTGATCGAATTGTCTTCCAGAGTATACAGCCAGTATTTTTATGTTCATCATATAAAAAAAATTACCAAGATTTTGCCGAAATCTATGTTAGTTTAGAGAAATAGTTAAAACTAAATTATACTTATGAAATATAATTAGGTGTATTCTTACGAGTAAGCTAACTTTGTTATTTTAATTTTAAAACGCGCTGTAATTTAGTGGCTGTATATAAAGTTGAGAGCAGTGGTGGCCCAGTGGTTGCGGCCCCGACTTACGAACAGTTGGTCGTGGGTTCGAACCCGGGCAGGCGCATTACTTTGTGTAATTTATTTCATCACCACTGCTCTCAAAACGGTGAAGGAAAACATCGTGAGGAAACCGGCATATCTTAGAACCAAAAATTCGAAGATATGTGACATCTACCAACCCGCACTGGGCCCGCGTGGTGGATTATAGCCCATCCCTCTCCTAGAGAGGAGGCCTGAGTCCCTGCAGTGGGAACAATATAGGCTGATATAAAGTTGGTTCAATAAATGTGATAATAGACATTTCCCTTAGCGATTCTCCCAAGGGCTGAAAAGTAGTACTTTCAACCCGCTCCGCAGGCATGTTATGACCTACTTTTAGAGCATGAGTAATGAAAAATATTTATCTTCTGCAGGTCCTGTGTCAAGATTCATGTCGCTAATAATTCGTTGGGAATTCTGAAAATAATTCGCTTTAAAAGGAATTGCTCAATGTGGCCGTTTTTGTCGCATCTCGATTTTTTTGAACATGTTGTAGGAAGCTGCCATTTGATTTCTTTGTGCAGTAATAACTCCCGGGCTGTAATTAGTCTAGAAGGAGAAACACAAAGTTAACCACAATAGTATGTCTCTGACCGTTTTGTCACGGTAATGTTTTGTAGTCCTTTGTCACAAGCGTTAATTTGCAATATAGTGAAATTAATAGTACCTAGTGTCGACTTTCGAACGAGCAAAGATGTTATTTCTCTTTACGCCTGACCAGTTGGTCTCTAAATTTTGAATTAGAAGTTGACGCAGTGAGTCCCGCTCTTCTTCAAGTGTCGATGCTTTCAGTGTCGATGACCTACCTATATGAGTTACACAAAATTCATGTCCGTGACTCCTCTCTCTGCGAGTGCGGGTTGGAGGAGGGCACCCTGGATCACATTTTTTTTAAAGATCTAATAATAAACCACCTCTAGATTTGTATAACCATCTCCGTAAATTTAAAATCCCTCTTCCTATTAATTTTCCCTCCCTTTTAACATATTCCTCTCCTGAACTGCTTGTGGCGCTGATGATTTTCATTCGTCACAATAATTTAAAATTTAATATAATACACACATCATCAACACGGTCTAGGGATATTTCATACTCAATTAAATAACTCGAAAAGTGCTGGCCGCATTGGAATCTTTTATACACCGATTTGTTTGTAATTTATCTCAGACTAATTCCAAATTCAAATTTTTGAAATTTTTTTTTTTCGGTGTCATAAAAATGTCTTGATGTGTAGGAGAGGGAATTTTCATTTGTGCGAAATTTAGAAAACAATACGAATTACGTTTAGTTACAGTTTTTTTTCATTTTTATACGAAAGATAAAGTTAAAATTAAGGTATTGTAGCCATGCAACGCCAACATTTGACGAGGGCGGAGATGTTACGAGCTGTGGGAATGCTGGAAGCTGGGTCTGTTCAGCGTAATGTTGCTGAGGCCATAGGGACCCACCAAAATGTAATTTCAAGATTGTGGACACGCTATCGTGCCACAGGTGAAGTAGCGAAGAGGCACCGGGGGCCAAGTCGCATCACTACCCCCAGACAAGACCGATTTTTGCAAATTACTGCGCGAGCTCAACCAAATGCAACGGCGACTCAATTGGTCCAAAGGCTGCGAGTGGAACACCAAGTGCTTGTGAGTGACCAAACTGTAAGAAGGCGACTGCATGAAAGCAATCTACGCTCTCGTAGACCACTCCGGGTCCCACCTTTACGGAGAGGCAATTGTGGACGACGATTAGAATGGGTTCGGAAACACGTGGACTGGGGCCGTGAGCAATGGTCCAATGTGCTGTTCACGGATGAATCCAGGTTCGGCTTCCATCCAGATTCACGAAGGACGCGTGTTTGGCGAGTTCCTGGACGATGGAGCCGTCTTCAGAACCCTCAGGAAGTTCACCCATACCAAGAAGGAACAATTTTGGTTTGGGCAGGAATTCGTCTTGGAGGACGGACGGATCTCGTTTGGGTGCGGGGCAATATGACGGCAGAACGATACGTCCAACAGGTGCTGGGGCCCGTAATCTTGCCCCACAGAACACAAATGGGGCAAGATTTCCTGCTCATGCACGACAATGCCCGGGCACACACGGCGAGAACGGTAGCAGCTTGGTTACATACACACAATGTTAGGGCCTTAGACTGGCCTGCTCAATCGCCAGATCTAAATCCCATTAAGCATGCGTGGGATATGCTGCAAAGAAGAGCTCTGAAGGAAGTTCCTGAATATCTGGCTACAGAAGATCAACTTTTTGCGCACCTCAGAGCAAGACATTGACAACCTTGTTTTGAGCATGCCGAATCGTTGCCGATGTGTTATGAACATCATGGGCGCTTTCTCAGACTACTAACTTCAAGTTAATAAACACAAATTAAATGATTTTTCATTTTTTTTCAGTTTTTTTCAGTTTTTACTCAAAAATTAAAAGTTAATTCATATACGGTTTCCGTCTACGCTTTTTTTTTCCATAAAATCCTGAAATTTAAATCGAAGTACCTTAACCATTATTAAAAAATGGTAGAATATTAAATAACGTATCTTTTAAATATATACGTCATATAAATAATTAACACATTGATAGTAATTCGCTTTTTTAAAAATATCCCTAGACCGTGTTGATGTGTGTAGTTGTCTCTCCATAAATTCTGTGTGTGGATGTAGTATAAATAAGTATATTTTTAATGTTCTAACACATAAAAACTATGTAATTTTATTTTTTTTGTTTCAGTCCAGTACTAACCCCACAAGTTCTACATTAGTTCAATGTTTTGTCGAAGTCTTTTATAATTTACTCCTTTTTTTAATATTTTTAAACACACTCATGCAGGCTCAAAGTCACTTCGACATCGGCAGAATGGTCGACATCGGCTTTGCTTGCCATTTACAAAAAATAGAATAGAAAGGAGCGTCTTTTCCTTCCGGTCATTGAAATGTTTTGTGTTCTGGACTATACCTGAGACCCTTGTACAATGCATCCATCAGCGCAATGTTTCGAGTGAAAGTCCTACTGTAGACCTTGTTTTTTTTTTTCCACAATAAAAGTCGTTTCCCACCATTAATTGTTTGCGTACAGTTTACCTTGTGAGTTTGTAAAAAATAACAAAATGCCATTATTTTGATCAGTGTGTAGCGACTCGAGGGCTTAGACAAAGTGACCATCCAGCATCGATGTCTAACGTTGGGAGAAAATGAGTAGTACTCAAAAATGTGTAGTACTGTCATAGCAGCTAGTCGTCTTATATTGTCCCCCTTTCAGTTTCCAACGGATTCCAGGCCTGTCTCTCTATCTGTTATCAAGTACGCGGGCCCTTCGAGTATGTCTTCAAAATGTAAGTTCATAGGTCTTGCCAGAACCCCAACGATTCTTCTATAAGAAAATAATAATAGCCACGATTCTCGTTTGATAAAAGTAAGACTGACCAATGAACATTCACTAAACCCATTCCAAAGCGTCCTAATTTAAGGTTCATAATAGATTGGCAAGATTATCAAGTGATCAAAGTGATGATTAGGGATAGAATAAAACACCAGGATTTTATATAACATTTTATTGTAACTACATATTAAACATTTGCGCCAAAAGTAAAAGCCGGAATAGTAATAGGTACAGATAGCTCTTCGGAATCTTAGTATTTCCGTGAAATTAATAAATACAGACTTCGGTACCGTTAAAAAACAATGAATATTTTATTTATTTTACGTATCTACAGCTTAAATATTAGTAAGAATTTCAAAGAAAACATCAAATTTTACGGTATACAGACCAAATAAATACAAGTCCATCAATTTATACAAGCTTCTCCGAGGTTTATACTTTTGGCACAAACTCGTAATTAAATACATGATTAATTGTATACCTAATTTGATTAAATCTAATATATCACAAACCATGACTGTTCACGTTAGTGCGTCAGTCCTAACATAGCACTAGTTTCAGTTAGTTCCATTGTAGAAAGAAAGTTTTAGAAGTTAGTCCTGTTGCACTACCTCGTGTAACTAAAGAATTAAATATATAAAGAAAAACGGTCTCGGTCCTAATGATTCGAAATATAATCTTCACGGCTGGTCGTATATACACAATTTTACGTCAAACTAAGTGGTTCCCTGTTCACCCCAGCGCCACAATTTTTCACACTTGATTGAATCACGACACATCACAATTTATCGCATTTGTTCTGTGACCCACGCTTCCCCATTAGATGTCATAATATATGGTAGTCCCTTCACTTGGTTCAAAAGATAGTACAATTTCCACACAAGCCATTTTTGAGGCCACGAAAGATAGTGCAACAAGCCAAAGTCGAAATGATCAAATTAAAATATTTGCAAACAAAAATAACAATGAAAAAAAATAGAATTAACATATCATACGCGTCAGTCTGTAGGCAAAAAAAAACATCTTTTTAAGTAGGTACAACATAATAATTTTTTGGTAAAAATATATTATTAAATGACACACAAAACAGACAAGACAGACACAGAGATCACATATATTATTAATAAAACAATTACTGAGAGGCCATAGTTCAATAAACCAAACTACTTTTTATTACAACTTATTTTCCGTTCATATATTTACTACACTGGAAACAAGTTAAAGCTGATCGATTTATAGCCGTGGCAACTGCCAATCTATCGAACTACATCTTAAGAAAGTAGAAAACATTTGACGATAAAAAAAGAGACATAAATAAAACAAAAAATAATTTGGTCAAACAAAATATTATAAATGTCATAACTTATTTGACGGTTTCGAAATCGATATAAGCGCTAGATTGGCTTGGCAGGCTTTACTAAGAGCATATAGATCAATGAAACAACTGTTTAAGAATGGCCATAATAACTGTTATAACTATACAAATCTGTAGCAGTATGTAGATTCCAAAATGACACCGCTACGAAAGGTCAAACCCGCGCAAACAGAAGCAAAGTACTACTTCTTAATACAACACAATTCCATGTCAGTCCTATTCCACCAACTGTCCCTATCTCTACAACGATCCATAAAATCTATCTGAAAAAAATATTCATTACTTTACATTTTATTTAAAAATAAAATTACGAAAATTGGAATGAAAGATAAAGACAATTTTACACGTAAAATATATTAATACTTTTACATTTGACACAGACAACAAAATGACTGAGTTTGACCACCAACGGATTACTAGAAACATGAAAAAACTTGTGATTTTGTTGAAATATCGTTTTCCAATCTTTTCGGCTGACGAAATATTTCACAAACGACTAGGGATTATCTTTTCATCTTTCATTAGGAACATAGTGGAAAACTTGGTTACATCTTCACTTATAAGCTTCTTTCCACAGTCTTACAGTATTATAAGATTCCTACCTCCTTACAGTTTCACTATACCCGTCGGCGATCAAACTAATTACAGATAAATTAAATTATTTAACGATGGTACTCATGACTATTGCTTTCTCTTACTAGCGCTCAGTTTTCATATAGCGCCATCTCGCTCTGTCATTCACATTGCATTGAATGCCGTCGCTAAATAATTGACTTGTACAGTCAGCTTACGAGTTAAATAAGCAGGCTAGCAAGAGCATCTTCAGTGTAACTTAACATAACCGCTATGTGCGTGTGCCATGTTGCCAACTTTAGTCCAATTTGAACTTAGAAACCATGAAGTTAAGGTCCATAAGGCAACTAGCGAAGTTTAAACAAACATAAAGTAACTTCTTTTCTGAACCGATAAGAAAAGGGGTCGGAAGATTTTCGTATGAAGCGTGGCCTGCCTAACTTCTGCCATTTTACCTTATTTTCAAATTAAGCCAGGCGTTAATCATAGCTGAAATCAATACAAACAAGTTTTGAATGAGACAAAATCTTCTTAAGTGTCACGTTTTCAAGATATAAGCTATTTAAGTTAGAATCTATTCACAGACGGCACAATCAATCAAGCTTTGATTTTATTAGGGACACATACAACCTGCACCAATCTATAGCTGGCATCGATACAAACAAGTATTGTATGAGACAAAATCTTCTAAAACGTCAGATTTCCGAAATATAAGCTTTTAAGCTTTGATTGGCATAATAGATCTCGGAAACGTGACACTTTAGAAGCTTTGGTCTCATACAACACTTTTTTGTATTGGTAAAATAAGTTTAATGTTTACCCGCAATTTTGAAAATAAAATGGAATAGCGGAATTTAGGCAAGCCAAATAGTTCAAAGCCCTTTCCTGCATGGTGTTACGATATTTGTTACTTGCCTGCTCACTTAACTCTTTCTCGATGTGTACAACACTGTGAATTTGATTTAACATGTCTGATTTGGTAAACAAACTCTGCAAGATCACGAGTATTAGGTTAGTTATGATCGTTTATTGGTTGTAAAGAACAGACAGTTCAAATCCAATTAAAAATGAATTCGACTCAATCACAAATGCGGCGAAGTGTTGTGAACTTTCGGACTCAAGGACAACAGTCCCCAATTGAAAATCTGAGTAAGCCATATTTGTTTACCAAATAAGACAACCCAAGAAAAACACACCTTGTTCCCAAGTATTTACTTCATAGAGTCGTACCTAGTGTTGTTCGTGAGGGGATCGGTGTCGTCTCGCGTACGGAAGTTGAAGGCGTTGCGGAAACTTTCTCGCAGTCTCTCTGTGAAGGTTTTGTAGTCGAGGTGTGCTTGCCCGAAGTCAAAGTCTGCTACTTCGACAGAGTGCCTGTAACAGAATTTTGATTCTAGAGTATTTGTTTTGTGTTTTAGTGGCCGGGTAAATCGGAGTGAATATAGAGGGTCGAATCGAAACGAAACTTTCAAGTACCTATTATTTTTACCTAATTATACTTAGTTAATAAGAGACCTTGTTGGCTACATATAATATTAATTTTACGTTAAAATCTCATTAAAAGTTTTCTCCCAATTTATTCCTACGTCTCCTGCATTCACGCACTTTTACGGTACGTAAAGTTATAAAGTAACTAGTCTGACCCCATCCCCAAGAACTATTATTAAATTGAAAGAATCTAAATTCATGCGAAATTAGATCTGGATTGGTTTATGGGCAAACCCCATATTTGAGTAATGATCTGAAAAGCACTTTAATGTTACGTATAATATTTTATTTGGCCTACGAATGGACTCACCTCGAACGATGTTGGTAGTAGGCGATCCCAAAGACGACCAGGATGACAGCCACGAGACAGAAGAACACTGGGATTACTATGACGGACAACTGTGGGTGCACCGACACTGGGAACATAAAGTTAGCTGTGAGAATAATAACATAACATAACATCATGCTTGTTTACTTTAAAGGGTAGATAGATAGAAGGTTGTTCACAAGTTACCGCGGCCTCGACATATAGGGCTAAGAAGGAACATGGGTGGTTTTTAGTCAGTAGAAGTCTGACACTACCTTTCGCTCTACCCAAGAGCGGGAGGGGTTATTTGATGATTTTCCACACGCCAAAAAAAAGGGTAGATAGACGTGGTGTCTCCTGGTTGCATCTTAAAAGAAACCCGAAAACATTGCACGAACTGAAGATCGAATCAGGGAACTCTTTTAAGTTTAGGAATCGAGGTAGAACCGGTTAGAATGGTTAGGTATTACAGTTATTAATGCAGAGGGCACCTTGAATTAGGCTTAAGGTAAACATTGTTGTATCTAGTAGTCGCTGCAAACCACAAGCGAACGTATTTAAACTTTACATCATTGGCGTAAGGTCGCTTTTACATTAGGGCGTTAGCAGCGCGGCAGAAGCACATTCCTTCACAATTTATAAAGACAACCGTAGCAACCCGTAAGTATTTGTTTATAGTCGCGCGACTGTCGCGCTGCTAACGTCCTAATGTGAAAGCAGTCTAAGGCTTAAATTGCGCTTGAGACGCGTTGCACGTCTATAGCACCAAAATTGTGCGCAAAACTTCAACACTTCGTACTAATAGCAAATTCATTTATGAATAACATATCTACGTAAATTATATACGTACTCTTGGTATACAGTGAGCTTGACTTGGAATTATTTCCGAGAACCAAATGGTTCTAGAAAAATCTTCTATCAATAATTCTACCCTGACCAATAATATAATTTCCTCCTATCTCTCAGTTTCACGCTAGAGATAAACCCATCCATATAAAATATAATATAATAAAGAGGAAAGATTTGTTTGTTTGTTTGTAATGAATAGGCTCCGAAACTACTGGACCGATTTGAAAAATTCTTTCACCGTTGGGAAGCTACACTATCCCCGGGTGATGAGATGGACGTTAGCAGGACCACTATATATTTTTTTTTCATATAGAAGAGATAAATAACTTACTTAATAGCCATCCATAAATTTCAACCCTTGTCAAAAACTGCCTATTGAAATATTCGTGGAAAGAAATTACTTAAGAACAAAAGATAAGCAAACGCACCCGAGCCACTAAGAAACTAAAAACCTATTGAATTTGGTTTAAAATAATACTCGAAAAGCAATAAATCGTACGTTAAAGTAACCTCTTATCCGGAGTCTGGACATCTGTTAAGCAGATGTGTGGATGGACGATACAGGGAGGCGCATACGCAATGTTATTTGGCGGGAATCGACCCGACGCCATGCTTTTGGCCAATGAGCAGGCGTCCTGCACAAAAACAGCCAATAAGACAGATTTACTCGCATTTGATGATTTCTAGGTGGAGCTATCTGGATGTTGGGAGGGGGATGCGTGGTCAAAGTCGGAGGACACACGGCGTCGAGGACAGAGGAAGTGGAGACAGCGAGCGAGATGTTTGCGGAATGAAAATTAGAGTTAATTTGATTGAATATTGTTGGTATCTTAAAATAAAGTTTAGAAGCAGTGTAACTAAGTAGTATTAGTGAAATAGAGACGGTGAGAGAGAGCTGAAGTTTGGTAACGTATTACAAGTTCAAATTTTGTGTTAAAGCAAGATCCCAAGCTAATTTATTATAACTTCAGTCACCAAATCTGTTTAACGGCCCAGTAAAAATATGGAGGCTGCTACAAACTTCGATATCTTATATTCACTAAGACAAAAGACACGAGAGCATGCTCTCGTGTCTTTTGACCAGATCTGAGATAGAAATCCAGATCTAAGTCAGATATTTTAATCAGGGTTTGAGACTATAAGTTCCTTCTGAACTAAAGTAAACCTAGTATAAATCAGTAAAATCCCAACTGAGTGAATAGAGACGCTAAGCTACGGTAACTTAATCATCACTTTGATTCAAGTCATTAATATCAGCGACTCAGTCATAGAATGAGAAAATAAGCAGCTATAATGTAATTATGTGGGTGAAAGCCAATAATCACTTAATTATTTAGAGGAGAAATACTGTTCTTGAGAGAGAAAACCATTTCGGATGTGTTGTGATATAAAATATACATTAATATTTCCTAACGCCGATAGGCTGATGATTTGAGAGACACGACTGAACGACGCCTCTGGTGGTGATAACTTAGCATATCATTACACGCCATGTCTTGCAATCTGACCCCGACCTAGATTTGGCCAAATCTAAATATAACTCAAATATAAACACATATCAAAACCATGGTTCCGGGGGAATGCCTGCCCTAACTGGGAATCTGGCAATAAAAAAATGCAAGTACCTGCCTTCACAGGATGTGGGAATCACTAACGCTTCTCAGCGAATAAATAGGGAGTCAGATTGCTCCCCCATAACAATGATTAAAGACCGTGTCGCGGTGCAGGGTTCCCCAATGCTAGAACGATATCAGTCAGACGCGGTGGCTAAACAAGCACAAACACACATGTATCAACTTACACAATCATTCTAACATGTCAAATTGAGTTTAACTTGTAAGTCTTTTATGTAATCAGAGGAAGACTGATTAAGTATTGTACTAAGTAATAATATAGACGCGTAGAGACAAGCTCCGCATTATCGAGTAGAATGATTGATAAGTCTACATTGTTCGCACAGTGGAGTGTACTCAAGATTGACTTGTGGTAAATCTAAATCTAATTGTTGATTAAAAACCCCGAAATGACTCTCACGATACAGTATTGTTTCTTTAAACACTGGTGTAAGGAAGTTCAATCCTTCCTAGATTAAACACAGTATTGATCCCAAAGGCTAATTAAGAAGCTAAACTCTCACTTTAGTATATTCACTCACGAAAACAAACAGACTAGACGATCAACGCGAGCCAACACAGAACCTTGGTAAGATGACAACACAGGACGTCATCTTTACCGTTACAGGATTTGGCCTTAGGACCAGGCCTAGGCCTGCCATCACAGTGACACAGGCTACTTTTTATCCCTGTATTCCCACGGGAACGGGAACTACGCGGGTAAAACCGACGTCACACGTCCGCTATATAAAATAAATTCGCCTTACCTTTATAGATTGTAATAGTAGAACTAGCAACATTCCTCCCAATTTCGTTCTCTATCACCACCACCACGGTATGCTGATCACTATCGGAGAAATAATGCACCAGAGGGAAGGTGTTCGCAACATTCGGCGTCCCTGAGGCGCAGGTTTCGTTCCCAGTAACGTTGTACTTCCCCAGTTTGTACTGTATGCAGTACGTAAATGGGGGGGAGCCTGTGTACTTCACATTCATGTTTAGTAAGTCTCCGTGTTGAAGCCAGTCTAGACCTGTGATGTTTATTGTTGATATCGGCTCTGGAATCGAGAAATGTTGGGTTATTATGTGGTATTATAGCTTTTACATACAGTTTTGAGCGCCAATGTTTTAACCGTCTGGCTGACGTAGTTCCAAGTAATAGACGCGACAATAACTTATGTTCCTATCCTGCATAGCTTCGACCATTTATAATAAATTACCTAAACAATGGAGGGATTACATTTACAGACTACATTACTTTTGATTCTATCTTTAGAAAAAAATACGGTTATTTGGCACACTTCACAAGTGCACACAAAATAAAATAAAAGAAAAAATATCTAAACAAAAAATGTAACGTTGCATGCTTCACGGTTGCGTCAAATAAGTCCAGTTCAGCAACTAGTGCCCGTTCAGCAACTGGTTTTCAACTGGACCTGGATTAGGTATGTTATGAATCTATGGATCGATTAGGGATGGTGAATAGAGAAAAAATAATATGTAGAGGGGAGTGGGTAGAGAATGCCTTGTGGCATAAGTCTGCTTATGTACCACTATACAGTGTGATTCTTTATAATGTGCACATATCGAAATGAGGGAATATATGCTTAATTTTATCGATGGAAAAAATATTTAAAAAAATCTAAATATTTTTTAATATTTTTTATGGAATTTTCAAAAATGTTGTCCGCTGTTGTGACCCCAATGTAAACAAAACGGTGTAACTTTTAAACTAAATTATCTATCGCGATGAAACAATTTTATGTAAAAAGTTATGAAAAAAAAAAGTTTTTTTGATCAAAAAACGTGTTTATTTTCAATTGAGGGTAGTTTTTTTCCACAATTTTCATTTTACGAGGACGCCTAATTGCTTCCAAACATTATGGAGTTTGTTTCATCGCGATAGATAATTTAGTTTAAAAGTTACACCGTTTTGTTTACACTGGGGTCACAGTAGCAGACAAAATTTTTACAAATTCCATATAAAATATTAAAAAATATTTAGATTTTTTTTAATAATTTTTCCGTCGATAAAATTAAGCATAGATTCCCCCATTTCGATATGTGCACATTATAAAGAATCACACTGTATTGTACATCCTATTCCTACGGACATTATAGACACGAAAGTTTCTAAGTATGTATGGATGGATGTTTGTTACTCTTTCACGCAAAAACTACTGAACGGAAATGGATGAAATTTGGTACACAGATAGTTTATAACCTGGATTAATAGATAGGATAGTTTTTATTCCGATTTTATCTTCCTGTGAGATAATTTTCCAGTGAAACAGCTATTTGATAAATAAATTGAGCTTTATTTATTTAAACTAGCTGATGCCCGCGACTTCGCCCGCGTTGATGTCGTTTAATTATATACTTAAGCCTTCATCGAGAATCACTCTATCCATCGGTGAAAACAGCTTGAAAACCGGTGCAGGAGTTTTTGGGTTTATGGTGAACAGACACAGACAAGACGCGGCGGAGGACTTCGTTTTTTAGTATGTATCACACTAATATAATAAAGGCGAAAGTTTGTGAGTGTGTGTTTGTTACTTCTTCACGTCTTAACGGGTGGAGCGATTTTAGGAAAATTTGGTATGGAGTTAGCTGACACCCTGGATTAACCCATAGGATAGTTTTTATCCCTATTGTATCTTCCCGTGGGATAATTTTCGAGTTAATAATCGTAATAATACGTGCGGTAATTATCGTGATATAAAGCCAAGTTGTCATAAGGTTTGACACAAACACTTCACCTATTTTATAATCATAATAATGTACTTTTACCTGTTAACTATAGAGGTATATAATTGATTTAATGAAATGGTTTCGTTTACATAAACTAACAGGATACCATTACACGGTCCCGTTATCAGACAAAACAGCGGAAAATCAATTCAGCTTAATTTCCTTGAGGTAAATTATTGCGGATTTACTGTAGTTACCTACATTTGCAAAAAAAATGTTAGTTGTATTTTATTTTTAGTCATTATGAATTTTTAATTGCTGGTACTAAATCTTGTCGCGACTTCGTGGTGGTTATATAGGAGAAGCATGCATAAAAATGCATAAAAATAAAACTTTTTATGGATCCCATCAAAATCGTAGATGGACGTAAATTACAGGTATTTCTCAGTAGTGAATTTGAGCCATGCTGATGGCTATAAGCTAAGCAGATGGATATAACTGTCGACATGTGGGTGTACTTGTTAGGTACACCTCTATCTAACCCTTGAGGGATTACAGGTGTGAATTTTTGTTATCAAAATCGTGTTCTGGCTTTGCTGTCAACTTAGTTTTAATATATCTGTGGTATCGTAGTCCCTAAACTGAAAACCCATTTTCGGTTTCAATGTAGTGTTTTATTGAAAACTGGTTTTGTTGGATGATTTTAAGTTATTTGCTTTACTACGCAGTCACCTCCCATCTTGCTAACATATCTTCGAGGCGCGCGTAGAACACGAACGCGCCGTTGACACGGCCTTTCGTCGTCATAAGACGGACGAGCTGGGCCATCACTCACCGCCCACAGGCCCACGTCTACGGTGGCCGGAAGCCATCACGTGATCCCGACACCCGGAGCGCCTCCCGCGGCGGCTACGAGAGGTTCTCTCCCTCTCGCGTTCCGCCACCTCCTTCGCTAGCATCACTGTTTCGCAGAAGGAGGCGACGGCGTCCCATTCCTCCTCGCCCCGGACCATGGCTTGCACCAGGGCCGGACGCGAGAGGTCGCCGCCGCCGATCGCCGCTACGAGAACACGGCGGGGCTCCGCCCAAGCGGGGCCCACCTCCACAGTGTGCTCCACCGTGTCCTCCGGCCGATCCTCACAATGGTGGCATCCGGGCGTTTCCTTCCGCCTGATTCGGTGCAGGTACCTCCCAAAACAACCATTTCCGAGACCTTGAGGATTGAGGACCTGCGTCAGACGGAAGGTGAGGACGCCGTGGCGCCTCTCTAGCTACTCCTCAAAAAGGGAACTTACCGCCACTATCGTGGCGTGCCCTAGTTCGCATGCCCTAATGATAATATTCGAACTCCACTCAATACAAATCTTTTACAATTTGATAGTGACACATTACTCATCGTTTTAACACACACACACTTTTTTATCGGTATCTAATGAATGATTCAGAAAGTAGATAACAAATAACAATTAATATTAACTTACCTCTAACAAATACAGTCTGTTGATATCGCCCATAGGTGTAGCCTTTGCCAATAGGAATAGTATTTTTGCAAGTAGCTATTTGACCATCAACACCTTTCATAGTGGTTCTATTAGATATCGCTCGCTTTGCGACTTTGTGTGGAGTATCAGTGACATTCGTTACATTCTTCTCCGTTGTTGATGAAACTGTTTTTGTTGTTGGTACAATTGTTGTTGATGGTTTAATTGTTGTCAAAGGCGCCACTGTTGTTGCGTTGTGTGGTTTAGGTGTAGTTGTTGTTGTTGTTGTTGTTGTAGTCGTTGTTGTAGTTGTAGTTGTTGTAGTCGTTGTAGTCGTGATTGGCGGTAAAGGCTCATTGTCAGCTACAACTAGCGCTTCAATCTCGTGAGCGCCCATATTATCTTCATACGTATAATTGAAGGTGAAGTCATCGGTAGATTCTATGAATACGCAGTCTATGAACCAATGAGTGAGGATTGAGGACGAGTTCTTCTGTAAGAACTGTAGTTCACTCTCTTCTAGCTTCACGAAGTGAGTGACAACTTTGTTGACTGCCACGAAGTTGTTTGGCCTCTTTTTTTCGTTTTGACTTAGTATCATGTCACCGTGAAGTGTATCTGGAAATAAATAATAGATTTTTAATTATTATAAGCTCTAGAGCATCCTTTCGGTACTAAGGGAAATACTCCTCGCTGTCCTAAGCCAAACATAATCACTCATCTTAGTACCAAACTCTTTGACATGATGATATCTGCCTAGCCTTTTCCCAATTATGTTGGGGTCGGTTTCCAGTCTGCCTATCTGGCGGTCGGGAAGCCGTTGGGGCTCAACGTGTTTTCAGGGTACAGAGGAACGCGGTATGTAATGGGTGGTCACCAATCCACAGGCTAACCTAGGCAAGCGGGGTTTAACCAGAAGATTAATCCGATCGGCTGTTATTACCAAGCCACGAGCTCCTCCAGCACCAAAATCTTCATCTGAGAGTTTATAATATATGCACCTACATACAGGGTGTAAATTAACCCTTCACACATAGGTACGTCAACCAAGCATTCAGTACACCAAACTAAGCACCCTTACGCAAAAATTTTTGCCGCGAAACGACTTTTTTTTGGGGTCAAAACTTTAATTTTACGGTAAAACTCAATGTAGCACACTTAAAACATTGTGCTAGTTGATGCTTTGATTAGTAAAAGGGTCATGGAGGTAATTTAGGTAAAGTTATAACCTGAAAAACTAGTATTTACAAAACAGCTGTTCGAAATTTTGAACTTTGACCCCCAATATCTCCGTAACTAGGGAGTACCCAAGTATGGTCTAGAATAAAAAAAATATCGCAGTGGTGGGGAGAAGAAGTGCCCTTCGTTTGCGTTAAGGGTACTTTTACACCTTTCATATGCCGTTGTTGTAGCCCAAAATAAATAATTAATAAATTGAAAAAAAAACAATGTTATACTGACGTGCCAGCAACAGGAAGACACCATTCAGACTCCATTTTCTAATTCAATTCCAAGAACTGCTTTAACATTTCCAAATGTAAAAACCCTTACGAACTTGATCATACTTCCTCCAATAACGCCTTTAGCTGGCTTTGACGTATTAATAAACAATACGTTGAAAAGAAACATAATTAATTTTCCATGGTTTATTGAACGTAGCATTTACACAGATGTGTACAGGAGTAACTTTGCATGCCGTGACTTATGTTAATGAATTTAACAAAACTGTTACCAAGGTAGCATTCGTTTCAGTTGGTAATTCAAATGAATGAAGATATATGGAGCACCGTCATCATCAATTTAAATCGAATAAATTTAATATTCTGTCTTTGAATAGACTCCGGACACAGGTTGGCCGAAGCAAGGAAAACCTGGTTCTAGCGGAGATTCATAGATGACTCTGCACTGGAATGTAATCGTGGTGCTGCCCCACAAACGATGGGACAGATGTTATCGTGTCCAGTTGCACATCACAGGAGCTGATGGACGCTAATGAAAGTGCCAAACTCGTCGCCAACTTTAGGGCTGACTCAATTTAAATTGTCATCGCCACACTAAGAATAACAATGTGTGCTTCTTTTCAATGTCAGTTTGTAATGCTATGGTCTTATTCTTATCACATCTGTATTATGTGTGACCCAGACCTAATTTTCCCCGTACAAGATTAGTTTAAATTATTTCGGAGAACATGACTCTTGACTTGTGAATTATCTTCCGAGACATTTGCTCATAAATATTGTAAGTCTCAAAGAGGATTGTGATGCATCATGAACGAATTATTGTGTTTTTCCTAGAAATTAACCAAGGCGTCTCAAGATACCATAAGACAGTTCATAAAATTTTGAAAACCGTGAAATTATCTCTCGTCGCACTAAATTTTAAACGCTCTGCTTACGACCGACAGTTGAAAATCCGAATTCGTAATGCGCTCTGTTGAAATCTCAATGCTAGGCTCAATAACGAAAGTTCGAAATCCAATGCATACAATAATTGCTCGTGCCAAAACGGGCTTTTCAGTTAAGTTGGGCGACACACTCAGACTGTTCAAGTGCTGATTGACAGTGGGATATAATCAACAACTCCAATGAGGCCGGATTATAATATGCAACATAAAATCGCCGTTTTTTTTTTGGCGGGTGGAAAATCATCAAATAACCCCCTCGCTCTTGGGCAGAGCGAAAGGGCGTGTCAGACTACTTCTACTGACTAAAAACCACCCATGTTCCTTCTTAGCCCTATACGTCGAGGCAGCGGTAACTAGTGTACAACCCACAGCCCCGACGGGCGTCGGCCCTTGCATGCCCCTCCCATGTTGCTGACATCTCTTTGAGGCGCGCGTGGAACACGAACGCGCCGTCAACACGGCCTGTCGTCGTCGTAAGACGGACGGACGGCGAACTAGCCCATCACTCACCGTCCACAGGCCCGCGTCTATAATACGGTGGCCGGAAGCCATCACGTGGCCCCCAACGCCCGGAGCGCCTCCCGCGGCAGCTGGGACGAGAGGTACTCTCCCTCTTGCGTTCCGCCACCTCCTTCGCTAACATCACTGCTTCGCAGAAGGAGGCGACGGCGTCCCATTCCTCTTCGCCCCGGAACATAAAATCGCCGTAAATGCTATTTCATACGACATCACGAGCGAAAGGGACACAACTAAAACGGGCGCGCAAAATTTTCTATGCAGACCTTTTGGTAGTATGGATATCAAGAAAAATCTATTGAATGTAACTGTTGAAAATAAAATTATTTGATTTTTTTAATAACTAATATATCCCTGTATGGTTTCACTTTTTTCATTTTCATACTTTACGTTACTTATTTACGCCCAAAGATGAGTTAAAATTAGTGGTAAATTATGAAAGTTTCGACGCTCATAACTTCCAAACCAATATTTTATTTCCAACTTTGCTTCCTGCTCCTACAGGGCTAGATAATGACAAGACCAATTGATATTTTTTTTTATTTTGAACCTACACCGTCAAACTGAGGAGTAATCACCATACTTTGTTTGTATGGAAGAACTACTGGCTTGTACAACCTTTAATGCGCGAAATGTGCAACAAAAGGGACAAAACATGCAACATAAAATTGAAATCATTTCTACAAGGTAATGTTTTTTTTTCTTATAAGTACAGTCACGAGCAATAAACATGTATACACTTGGCCAAGTTCAAATAAGAATTTCTAGTGAAATAACGATTGCAATTTTAAAATATAAGCGACTTTATGATGATATGGGTTCCGAAATATTAGTTTCGTACGTAACATGAAAATGAAATCATTATAGTAGCCGAAAATTGCTTCTAAAGTTTGTTAAGTGTATACATATTGGTGCTGCTGACTGTACTTCACTTTTTACAAAAAAAAAATATGTTTCTAATGATCAGTAATACGATTGAGCCTTCGATTAATCAAAATATTCTTATAACAGGAAAAACACTATCGGTCTACATATACTTAGCATAGGTCAATGGCTGTTTTGATTTAGTTGTTTTTTGCGGGTTAATCCCCTGGCACGTTTTTGCATTTTTCCTGGTTTGTTAAAATAATTAAGGAAACATGCAAACTACGTCAAGTTTAGATAAAAAGATGGAATGCGTATCACCGAATAATCCCTAATCATAAAGAAGAAGTTCTTTATAAATACATCAAGGAAACGTCAACATCCCGAACTCGAACACCACAAAATCACAAATAGGGAAACAGCTAGGACTCAGCCAGCAGGGAGTCGTCAGCTGCTGATATTAAAGCGAAAAAAAAACGAATACTTGTCGTGCAATAGACTTTCAATTACAGCATAACTATCTATCTAGGTTAGACTCAATAAATAAGAAAGTGAATGTGAAACACGTAACATACGAAATTGAGTCAATTCTTTCTCAACTTTGCAGCATATTCGCTGCATAATGTTATACGCTCCTGAGGTACAGTGAACCACACGATAAGAAATAACAAAACCGCATTTATTATTATTATGAGCTAATATGGAAGGGAAAGAAAAGAGAGAGGGAAGGAGGCCTCCGTTCCCTCTTTCCAGTTATCATAATCTAATGTGATTTAGGTCAATCCTTTAAGAATGAGTCCAGTTCATTCCGCAGCTTTCTCTTTCAGAATTGCAGCTTCGAAATTCAGGAGACTAGCTGTTGTCTGCAGCTATACTAACGGGATTAAAAGTATCCAAAGTAAAGAGTCAGGACTAGTTGTATACTGAATTTCGTCGAAACCCATGAACGCAGCACGAAATGACAAGCAAATGCACTCACTGTCACGATTCTAGTTAGGATTCGAAAGGCGAAGTAAAATTGTAGCTAAATTGACTGGACAGTCGGTGACCGTGTCGCGTCGTTGCAGGGTTAATACAGTTACCAAGATATCGATTTCCAGAAATAACAAGATCTCAGAGGGTTATCCCAGTTAGAACTAATTGGATTGGTTGGGTGTGAGGACTACATGATCCAATCCGGTTGATACTTGTATGTTGTGGAATAGAATAAATGCCGTTTGCCTACATAAATAAGACGGCTGTCAACCTTGAAGACTCAGATGCCATATGGAAGTATATTTATACGACGCTATTTGCAACCGGGATACGGGATACCCTATTACATTTGATAGAATATCTTCGAAGCCAATTAGATGTCCATCTTTTGAACAGTAAATTTTTCGCTCAAAACACATTACGTCCGGTCAACGATTGGAGTAAAGATTCAAGATTTTTTCAACCTTCAGGCTGAGTAATGAATAAACTCGCGTGTAAGTTGAATAACCTATATATCGGAGTTGTTAAAATAACAAGCACCAATTTACATTTTCGTTGTAACCACAGAGTGTGGAATGAGCGTCTAAAGACTGCAGTTATCTTAAAATTCGTATCACAGTAATGTTAATAGAGTATTACTTCTGTCACGCCCGCGATCGAAAGCCTTGTTTATATATGGCTGGTTTGTTTTGTTTGACCAGCTTGGTTTATAAGGAAAGTGTTAACAATATCGCCTTTTGCAGAGGCCGCTGAGGAGTCTTCATATTCTGTGAAACTGTATAAACCACTCGACCACAAAATGTCCCACCATATAATCCGCGCTGGGTCGTCGTGGCTGATAACAGCCCACTCCATGGCCCAAAATGGGAATGTCCTAACCTGATTAGTAATACTTATGCCACATACATGTCGACAAAGAAGCGTCGAACGCGTGGTTAAATAGAGGCGAACTCTTTCCAGAGACTGAAGGGTTCATGGTTGCTATCCAAGACCAAGTAATTGAAACTAAAAATTACAGAAAATATATTATGAAGAATTTAATAAATGACACCTGCAGACGATGCAATTGTTCTCCTGAAACAATTCAACATATCACAGGCGCGTGCAAGGCAATAGCACAAACAGACTACAAACACAGACACGACACGACACGACAAGTAGCCAACGTCATACACCAAAAATTAGCGCACCACTATAAACTTATAGATTCCGTTGTGCCGTATTACAAATACAATCCAGAGCCCACATTACAAAACCTGTCAACAAAACTATATTTTGATCGTGGTATTTTTACCGACAGAACAGTTCACTTCAACAGACCAGATATAACACTTGTAAACAAGGTAAATAAAACGGCATATTTAATCGACATTGCTGTACCAAATACACATAATTTACAGACCACAATAGCAGAAAAGCTGACTAAATACATCGAACTTAAAGACGAAATTACCCGAAATTGGCATCTGCAAAAAGTTACAATAGTACCAATAGTTCTGTCGACAACAGGCGTCATACCCAAACAACTTCACCAATCCCTTAATACTCTTAGTTTACCTCCAAATACCTTCCATCTGCTACAAAAAGCAGTGATACTAAACACATGCAGACTCGTGAGAAACTTCCTGCAATGTGAATCAGAAAATCTTCAGCACCACTCAAATACTCTACCATCATCAATACAATCCTCTGCACCTGACCGAACTTCGTCTACTCCAGCTGATAATCACTTGGCTTAGGCCCGTACTATCAGTATTTTCCGGCTGACCGTCTAGCCGAGCAAAACAAACGTATAAATAAAAATAATAATAATAATAATATTCCACAACTATCACACAACGCCATCTAGTCCCAAGCTAATAAGAGCTTGTGTTATGGGTACTAGACAACTGATAAACATACTTATATATTTCTAAATACATACATATTTTAGATAAATTACACCCAGACACAGAACAAATGATCGTGCTCATCACACAAACATTTGTCCTGGGTTAGGTCACTAACCACTAGACCAACAGGCCAGTCAAAGTATATCAGTAGAAGAAGTGAAGTGAAGTGTATCAGTGTATTAGTATATCTCACTAATATTAAAAGATGAATAAGCTATGGGATTTTTAATAACATTTTCAATTTTTACGTATACCTACACGTAGGTATATTTACTAAGTAGGTATAAGTACTCTCATAAGTGTGAAATTGTATGCATATCATTTATGCAATAATCTATCTAGAATCTACCTATTTGCTGATGAAACTATGTGGGAAATATTTACCCAGTTGGTTACAAGTGCAACAGAGCCATCAAACTAATCACGAATCAATATTGACAAGGGTGGGAACTTGCTGATAAGGGCTTATAAATACAACATACCTGTTAGATTAAATGCCGTGAAGGCTGTAGCGACAGTCCACCACAGATTTTCAAAGTAATTTCTCTTGACTTCGAGATGTACTTGGTATTGTCCAGCCTCGTAAATATCTCGAAAGTACTCCACACTATAATTTACGGTTTGATTCGTACTTTGAATCTGAAACAGAAATTTTCGTAAATTTATTTTGCGATTTTTGTTCTGCAACGTATTTTATTTGACGAGCTAAAATTCGATGGACGGCTAGGGTGCTTCTTACGAGATGTGCGCAGTCCTTTCAAGGTGTACCTATAACATTACCTACCTATACGAAAAATTCGGGCGAGGGGTGTGTCAGTGTGTGCGATAAGATTCATGCGATCCTCGCCTGTTTTGTAAATACAGAGCTCGCCTCGAAACTCTACCAGACCTGCGCTGTGATTGAAATATGAAATAAGTTCTGCTATTGGTGGATAACACACACATCTTCGCATATCTCTGATGGAAAAACAACCTCAGAGTTTATTTTAGACCAGTTGGTTATATATTTTACGTATGCCATCGAAAATGTCGAAACAATAGGTCAGTCGTAGTCGCATGCCACCTTGCTAACGGCAACAGCAGCTGACTTCTGTTTCAATGAAAACGCCATGAAGGAGCATCAGATAACAGCGGCATGCGACTATGGCAAATTTAATATTTATGAATATCAGACAAGAATTCTTGTTTTCTACTTTTAAGACCGCGGTTTGTAGTCGGGTTTTAGTTTTTGAACTTATTTTTTTTTTTGGATAAAATACTTTAAAATTTGCACATAAAGTTCTGAAAGAAATTATAACTTGAATAAACTTTAGGTAGGTAGGTAGGTATTTTGTCGGGAATTATTGAGCCTATTGCAATAGAGGCGGTAACCCGATGAGCCATTTATTGACATCATACTCGCCACAGGAATTTTTTATCCGCGCTTATCGTAACATGCTGTTCGTTATGCATCACATCTGTTACGATAGCAGTGTGTGGATAGCCCCGCCCCGGTCCTTCCATATTGATGCATATGCAAGAATACAGGTTAATAAAGATTTGCAAATGATAATCCATTTGCATAGCTTTCTTGACAGCATTTACCTGCCTACATAGGCTCGGCATCATCAATACTTGATGCAAACATATGCCATTTTGGAAACCTCAGGTCATTAAAATATTTACGACTTTCATTAAGGTTCAAAACATATTAGTTACAGGAATTTGCGGTGATTACATACCTAATTAGATATTAGTGCAAATTATTAGTTACGATGAGTCACCGGTCATTAAAAAAAACCGAACTCAGAAACAAGAACTTTAACAATAACATTCATTTCATGGGTGCCTACCACGTGAGGCACCCATGAAATGAATGTTATTATATTGCTAGGCATCGGCTGAGTCAGAGAGACTACCACCATGTACTTAAGCAAATGATGATAAGATACTTACTGCCGCACTCAGAGTGCTTTAATGATTACTTAGGCCGTCACTTAGTAATGGTTTTGACAGTTTAGTCATACAAAATTATGTCAAACCTTTACTAAGTGGCGGCTTAAGTAATCATTAAAACTCTCTGAGTGCGGCAGTTAGTCAGTAAGTAACGCTCATGGCCTATTTGGCTTCCCTTGGCCTATTTGGCCTGGTACCAAAATTCAGGCTGCTGAAAGGCGCCATACACAATCTATCAATTTTGGCAATAAATTGAACAATACAGGCAGGTTCGGTCACAAGGTCTATTCGCTTCCCGGCCTTCGGTTTACGTGTAAAAGAAACCATACTGAAACGATTCGTTGTCACATCCGTAAGGGAGCAATTAGCTACGTAACGCGTCACGCGGCAAGTTACGTGTAGTGTTCGACTGTTAGTACCTAGATCTCAAAATGATCGTCCTTGCATGAGTCTTCATTATCATATTAGAAAACTAATACAGGCTCAAGGCAACAAGTATTAAATAAAACATCGTCGTTCACATACTATTCAAAGTTTTGCCTGCGAATTTGTTTCTGTGGAGAAGGAATTAACTAAAACCAGAATGAAAAGTATCCTGTTATACTGCAGATCATGATCTACCTATGTGCCAAATTACACCCAAATCGGTCCAGCCATTAAAGTGTGATGTAGTAATAAACAAACTTCCATATATTATGTGGCATAGGAAGTAAGATAGCAAAATATCGTATTGTTTCGCCACGTGTCGGCAATTTAACGGAAAGGACTATTCTACCATAACGGAGACACATTATCAGACCCAGACATGGTCTAGGCCCAGGCAGTTTAGTCTCAGTGACTTAAAAACATGCCTGTATCAGTGAATTTCCTGTCACTTGTAAACAGTGTTGATAGCAAAGCCTATATGTAGCAACAGTTCAATGACTGTAATTATACACATAACAATAACTTTGTATTGTTTATCTAGTGTAGTAGGTATTTCACACACATGTACACTCTTTGTTTCCTATAAAAAGTCGAGGGGATTTTTGGCTCTCATAATATTATCATATAAATCTTCTTAGGTCAACTCATCAGTTTGTCATTTTGACAGTAAATGAACTGGTTAGTTTTATACAGCATTTCGAAGTAGGTACCTGGATTTGTGAATGGACAAACCTTTTATACTGTGTCTAAAGAAAGAGCTTGACATAATAAGCACAGATGGGTCCAGCTGATTTATTGTTGATGGTTGTAATAAAAAGTCAACTGAATGTCAATGTATTACATTACAAATACTTAACTGACCTCCATGGCTTGTGTACTGGGTAATACAACAAGCTATAGTAACCCAAAAGGCAAAAGGAAGGATTAGTGTGCTTTTCAAAGCTTTCTATTGCTCATCTTAAAATGGATTTTAACAGAACAAACAGGATGCAAAAGCAATTCACATAATCAATTACTGTTGTACAGGGAAAAGAATTATGAGTCACATGAATCCCGAAATAAATGACAGGAAAATAGTCATGTTTGTGGTAGTATAATTAAGTGGATTAAAACTCCATTTAAAATCATATTTTCCGGTTATCTAAATCTTTTGATTAAGTATTATTGACACCACTTATGCCAAGCAAGTGAATTAGTATTGAGTATAATACATAATTGTGTTGACTAGAAATAAATTAGCACCAACTGATGAATTTGAGTAGTGGCAGTAAAAAAACTTTTCCAGATAGATTGAAACATGACATTTACTAAAGTCTGTTTATAAGTAGGTGATAGTATAAATTGATTCAGTAATCAAACAAAGCTGCTGATAGGGATTTAAACCTCATTGACTTACTTTATCTAATCTTATCCAATGTACCTTTTAAATGTTATTCATGATTCTGCTCATTCAGTCTATTCCATAATGGTACACGAAAATGACTATAAAATGTCCTCCTAGGTTTAAACAAGGAAACAAGGAAGAAGTTTCATGTATACTTTAGTGTTGTACAACTATTTCATGGGTTTATTAAATACCATGAGGCTGTTATATTGTTGTAAAGCATAATACAACTATTATTTTTCTCTTCATACAAAATCTTCAAGATAATACTTAACACATATTATGAAAAGTAGAATAAGATAGAGCATGCTTTGTTTTTATTGAAACACAAAGTGATAATTTTAAGAAGACTGGTTTGTTCCTTCCCCTAAATAGTCACATTAATGCTTACCGCTTGCTTATGTTGTGGAACTCCATTATCAGTAAACACAAATTCAAAATTTTCTCCTGTATAATCTGATACAATAGTTGCTGTGAATGTCACATTCGCACCTCGTACGGCAGGCCCATTATCTGTAAGGGTCACCGTAACGGCTGACACTCCTACAAAACAGAAACAAATGCAACATTACATGCCGATGAAATTATAATACACGTGTATTTTACAACTATATCAAATATAAATCAATGTACCTACCCATTTCCAAGACAAATGCCACGATAAATAAAATTAAAGGACCCATATCGAACGAAACAAACTGCTACTGATTTAATAATCACACAGAGAACATAGCAACTGATGAAACTATAGTAGAATATTCTTGAATAATCAGTAATTGAAGCTAAAATTTCGTATCAAATAATATTATTGAATATGTACGTCGTCACAATTTCACAAAAACATGAACGTAAGAACGTTTGAGTTTCATTGACAAATTGACACTAATGACAGCAAGTTTATTTGTCAGAGGACTGTCATTCTGTCACTTTCAGTTTTCGGGTCACAGATTATTAAATATTTAGTGTTTTCATGGATCAGACTATGGTTAGTAAGAATACTTCATTACTCGACTAACAAAAACTTTTAGTTGGTATTTTTGTTACTATTTTATATCAAAGTTATAGAAGTGGCATAGAGTAATGAATTAGCTAGGCCTAGGCAACAAGGAGTGAATCGGTCATAGGTTGCACGGCTAAAATTGTAATTTGGCCGCTAGCCGCCCATTGCTGCTTCAACTTATATTCAGTGAACTATGTCGTCAGCTCCGTTTCTCAATCGGTTTACTTTAGACTGGATGCGATTTATAACTATTTTATTAAGGTGAGTGTATTGTTCAAATAGAACTCGTTTGATAACGCTCTAAGTTTTTAATGCTAGTAGTAGTAGTAGTTTCAATTCGCCGTAAGTAGCTATTGAGTAGCTAGTTCGCACCACATAAAATGAACGATAAGGGGAAACCGGGGGGGGGGTGTGTTCGCGCATCGGTACACTCGCGCACGAAACTACTAGGCCTATTGCTTTAAGTTGTTTATTTTAGTGGGTTTGGGTTTGCTGTTTGCAAATTAACTTTTGTTAACCAAAGTTTACAAATGTTGAGTTTATTGAAGAGTTTCAAAAGTGCTTCAAAAGGTACCTGTCAATTTACAAAATAATCAGTATCCAATTTGACAATTTTAATAATGAAAATTATACAAAAGCAATTTGTTTGTGTGTTTACATTTCTAATAATTCTGTGAAAGAAAAGTAATGAATAGAATTTAGCATGTAGCGACAAGATTTTCTGATACAAACACTACTTGTTTTGTTAAGCAAAATTACTCTCGTTAAATAATCGACGGATTATTGCGCAATAATACAAACGAGATTTTCAATTCAGAGCACGTTTGTTTTTCGCTTTTCTATTTCGCTTTTAGCGCTGTCACATGAAGTTGTCAAGAAAGTGCTGCCAACTTAATAAATTGAAATACATATGAATACAGTGTTACTAACTTTGACGTTACATTTATTTTTATTTATTTATTTATTTTATATTTATAATTACAAGTTACTTCTATTTATACAAAGCACACAAATAGACCTCTGGGGTCTGTCTTGCGGGCCGCCCACTACCTGAACGTGCCCCAAAAGGTCATGGCCGTAAGGATGGTACGGGGGTACCGCACGATCTCCCGCGAAGCGGCGAACCTCCTTGCCGGATTGCCGCCGTGGGATCTGGAGGCGATAGTCTATATAGATAGACAACTTTTCGTTTGCGGCTTCGTATAATTGCTTATTAGTAGGTTGACATCGAAAAATATAATTAATAAAATATCACTAAATGGAATTAAAACACGTTTTGTGGAAGTGTTGTAAATGTGTTCAATTAAAAACACAATTCTTACTCACTGTAGACTCCAGTAGACTTGAGTAGACTCGCAACATTTTGTTGCATCTGCGGTCCGTTTCAAGCATTGTTTTAAATTATCAATAATATTATTTCCAGCCGCTCTCTTCATAGAGCAATTTACGTCATAAATTATATTTCTCATTTGATAAGTAAAACCATTTCGTAAAAGTTTTGTGCGCGATAGTATTTTGAAAACGACGGACCATTAGCATACAATCCCGCCCCTTCCTCATACCACCCAATAGCTTGACCCCCAGCGTTCATCTGACGTGGCGCCGGTGGAGCGACCTTTAGTATCTTTCTTTAAGGTGGAAGCTCACATCTGGCCCGCGAAATTCTAATTTTCTTACGTTTTTGGCAATTTGCAGGCCAGTGCTTGGTTGTATGTTTATGAAAATTTGATTTGCGACTATAAGACGTATGAAGTTACCGAATTATAACCATCAAAATTATCAATACAACCCTCCAAGTTCATTTTCATGTCAAGATTGATTTTTGCATGTAAAAGTCATTCTTTAGTAATTTAGTCGTCGTTCTTTAGTAGTTAGTAATTTTGATGGTTATAATTCGGTAACTTCATACGTCTTACAGTCGCAAATCAAATTTTCATAAACATACAACCAAGCACTGGCCTGCAAATTGCCAAAAACGTAAGAAAATTAGAATTTCGCGGGCCAGATGTGAGCTTCCACCTTAACTTTAGTGTGATGAACATAGACTATATCAACTCATAAGAAATTGCAACCATTGCCCATCACTAGTAAAGATTGAAGACCCAAAAAAAAAAGATTGTGGCAGAGGCAGACTTGTTTTTCAGTTTGCCTAACAATTTTTCACACACTTTCCAAAGTAAGAAAGTTAGTGATCTCCACGTACTTTTTGTAAATTATTTTCTCGAAAGTGGAATATGTGTTGAATGTGAATAGAGTGCCTAAATATAATAAAAAATGGCTACCGTATTTGATAGCCCCTTCATTCGACAACGTTTACATCGTCTGAGGCGTCGTGATTATGATTTTGATGAAGACCAGAGATTCGGTCGATGTGACTGCACGAGCTATTCTTATTTTGTGCTTTCAATGGTGTTATTTTCCGTGGGCACTGTGATTACAGTGTTGGCATTAGGAGACGCCGATGGCTATATCCTCAGCAATTTGGGACACATGTGGCTAGTTGGTCCAATTTTTATATGTTCCGGGATGATGGTTGCTGTGAAAAGTATGCTTTATTTGAGGCGAAAAAGTGTAATACAAATGCTACTTCACCAAAGGGCGATTATTAGGGTAAGTTGATAACATGTTCAAATGTAAAATTATTCCAATGTATTTTTTACGACTCATAATCATAATAAATCATTAGTGTTTGTGTTGTCAAACAACAGGTCTTTAAATAATAGTACCAAGTTAAATATTTGGTAGAAACTTACAAACATTATTTTAGTTGTCGTGATAATGTTTTTTGTCCAACTAATGTTTCCACGGGATGACTATCTGTAAAATCTATAAAATAATATATAAAATAGGATATTTATTAATTCACCTAAATAAGATGCATGCCAGCCTAACTTTTAGATGTTATGTTAGCATTCAAGACAAGTGTTTCAGATAATAATCTGGAATTCTTCCAATTTTTCAGTTTAATCATAATATTGAATCAACTACATCCTGGTCACTTTTGGCCTTGATAATAAGTATCCAGGAAAAATTGATCATATCTTCAACTCTTTCTATTTAAGTGGGACATCAACTATTTACATAACATGAGACCGCTTGCAAACTTGCAAAACCGTTGCAAACAAATTAGAGCTGTGTAAATTTTTTGCATTACAGTTATGTTTACTAAAGTATTTTATTGTTATGAGGTTAAATATAGAAATACAGTGGCTGCTTTGTAAGAATGTATTTCAGAAAACAAAACTAATTTACTGTATGCCATTAAATACAGATAATCACAGCAAATATTTATTTACACTCACCTTGAACTACTGACTGAACTGTTTGTTATGAGATAAAACTAAGAGGCTAAAACCAAGATGGACTTAATTAAAATAACAAGATAATTAATGTTTGTTTTGCATGCTTACTAGAGGAGAAAGTGTCAAATACCTCCAGTATAATGATATTTTTTTTTTAGGATATGGCTGCAGTCCAAGCTGAACAAGCCTATAGTGGTCAAATACCTCGCACTGCATCTAGTGCAACATTACCACCTTCTTACGATGCCTTAATAGCAAATGCTACTGCTAGTAAACCCCAACCATCCAGCTCAGAACCACCCCCACCAACTTATGATGAAGCAATGTACCTCATAGATGATGAAAAGCTACGGATTGATAACAAAAATGATGATAGTGCTAAACAAGAGACTAGCAATGAAATGACTAGTACTAACATAGATAATAGTAAACCCTGAAACATGAAAGTACTACTTATGTGTACTTGATTATTACTTAGGTATGTAAGAAAAACTTAATTCTTCCTTTTGTACTTATATTTTTAGATACATAGTCACTTACTATTAATATAGTGTTCTCGGACGTGCCTAAAATATTGATTTGTTAGCAATATTGTTATTATCTCTCGAATGTAAAGGGTATCTGTATTTTAATAACTAGCCTAAGATAAACTTATGAACTTGTGATGTGTTGACTGCCGTGTGCTATGAGCTGATCTCTTTGTGTAACAAGAGATGATTTTAGATCTGTTTGTATGCAGGTGCATTGCTACTTGTTTGGAACAATAATCACATAAATAAGAATACATTTTATGACAAAAAAATACAATGATATTATGTAAAAAAACTAAGGTTATTTAGTTATTCAAGTAGTTATGCAGTTATTGTCACAAATGAGAAAATGTTCTTATACCTAGTATTATTTCATCATAGCATTATTGGCAGTCACATATTTTGTGGTTATTCTAGTGTGACAAGGCACTTTATGTGACGATTCTTTCTACCCTAAGGTGTGTCTAATCCAAAAATGCAATTTATTTTCTTTAAAATGCTAATTTTATAAAGATCAAAATAATTTATGAAGCTTACACCCAGTGTAATGAGCTAGGGAGAAAGTTATTCATATATTTACCAGCTCCGCTATTTGTGCATTATGCATCTCGCAATGTTACTAATAATTATTGATTGAAGACTGATGCATTTAAATTAGTAATGTTGCCAGGTATCCCATTTATTTTCTATCTGATCTTATTCTAAAAAAATACTGCCAAAGATGGTGGGTATTGCATAATATACTTGAGATTGTTCTTCGTTGCATGGTTCAAGTAAATTAGAAATTACCTGGTCCAAACTAGCTACCATGTATGAAACTAAACACACATGTTTATGGCTACTGTATAAAAGAATAGAACTTCCATTCATTTGTGTTGTTTGGGCGTAGTTGTTAGCTTGTAAAATAAATGAAGCATTTTGCAGTATTTACTGAACTCAAATATTTACCTTCCATAATTCTCGAATGTGTTGTAGTGTTTATACAATATTTTAATAAGGTCATTTATTTCGGTCAGGGGTATTTAGATTCAGTGCTATGAAAAGAAGTACTTAAAAGACTTAACTGAAGTGATCTTTTGAAGGCCAAACATGGCCTTACTTTGTTCTTTGGTGAACAAGTCATGTGCCTTTTTTTTCAACAAGTGCTCTTTGCTATTTTTAGAAGGAGTTTGACTTGACATATTATAGAATAGGAAAAAACTGAATATTAGTAAACTGTATATTATTTGAAAATAGAAAAGTGATGTATTGCATCAGCATAAAATAACTTGAATATTGGACTGAGGCACAATGGAATTATTATTATGATTATGATTGTGGCATACCAAAAGTTAATAAACCATTAGTAGAATCCAGCCATTCAAGGTTATTTTTATAGCATTACTGACTGGTAATTCCATGGAAGTGGAAACAATACCAATATGTCTGATAACTGCAATATAAGGTTGATTTGGTAGTGATGCTTACAGACTGCAAAACGTAAGCACTAAATAGAACACAAAAGAGGGTTTGAGTGCAGCTATAAGCATAACTACAAAGTTCAGTCTTACATTGATAAATAGCCCACATAACTTTATACAAAATCACGTTTTACCGTGAAGTATACACAGTAATAATAAGTTGTTATTGAAAGTTGCTTCTTGTGTCCTTATGACTAGTTTTAGTATAGCTTCAGGGATTTATCTTTTTGTTTTTATTTTTATCAATACATTCTGATATGTGGAAGATGTTTTGATTATTTAACTTCATGTTGCTGTGAGATTAGATTAAACGTCTGGGGGTTAACAAATTGAGATCAATAATATTGTACCACTTACTGCGGTACTCAGAGACATTAAATGATTTTTTACGCCTTCACTTAGTTAAGATTTGAAATATTTTTGTATGACAAAACTGTCAAAACTTTTACTAAGTGATGGCCTATGTAATCATTAAAGCTCTCTGAGTGCGGCAGTTAAGGTCAGTTTCTACAATCGAGAAAATTCTTTCCCAGTTTTTTAAAGTCAATTTTAATTAAGGATAAAACTGGGAGGTTGCACATTCTCACCTCAAGCTGTGTGGAGATGCTTTATATCTGCATTCAATGTTATACTTAAATACAATAGATACAGTACCTCATTCAGCGAAATAAAAAATCATGGGTTTGTCAGCTTGGTGGAAACTGACCCTAAAGAAACATAATTAATTCTAAAGGTCTAAAATGTTCTGAAATTTAGAGAATGTCACAAGATTATGTACCTATCTACTGACAAAAAGATATTGATGTTCACTAATTGTGATTTTAAAACCAACTGCAAATATTTGTACTGATCTCCCTAGAGCTATTAATTATACAATTTTTCAAGTTATTTTGTTTGTGTTCCTATTATATTCCTTGTATTATAAAAATTTGGGTGCATAAAAACAGTATTTTACAATATTTAAGCCATTGTAGAAATAGCCATTGTTTGTGCCCAACAATCAGACGGGATAGGCATAGAACAAAAAAAAAAGATATTTTAAAAACCTATTTTTATTTGCTGACAAACTCGGATAAATTATTTACTACACTGTAATAGTTAGGTACACAAGTATTCATACTGATAAATTTAAAGATCTAGTAGTACCTTTTCATACCAAAATCACAAATAGATTTGGATGGCACATCCATAGACCATGATTTGGGTCTTCTGTCATTTTATTCCAGTATTTTGTTCCTTTGGGATAAAAAAGCAAGGAAAGGGAAATAAATTATACGCAAACATTAGACAAACCATGATTTTAATGTAACCCTTGGATCCTTACCATAAAATACAGAATAGTACAAAAAAAAGTTATGTCAGTCTACCAAAGTACTTAGCTCTAAAGCAAACATCTCTTAATTGAGGCCACTGTACCACCACAATGTCTGCAAAGAATTGAAGTATTTTTCCAGTCAATGAGAGGGTGCGAACCCTACATATACTCTCTATGAAAACTATGCGACAATCTAATATAAACAAACATCTTAGTAAAAAAGCAACAACACAGACTGGAATGCAAGTCCCAGGACCATTACAAAATATTACATCAGGTTTAAAATGATAGATTACAGGTAAAGTGCACCAAGTAGCATACAGAGTGCTGATTACTGAAGAATGATATGACTGCTGTACATTTCTACTTCTGGGTATCCTACTGAGGGCATAGTCAGTACTTTCTTTCTCTGTTTCATGAATCTTGACTGCACTGCTGACATCACTGTCAGCTAAAATATACATCCTCGCCTGATATTTCTTCTTATCAATACTCTTCACAAATCTCAATAATTCCGTTGTATGACCTCCAGAGCCGATGCAGAAAACTGTACGTAAAGACTTTTCTCTTGTCAGTCCACATTTACCGGTGAGTACTTCATACAACAACCATAATACGCGAACAAGGAATGCTAAGATCACACCTAGCAAGATAAATAAGAAAAATTCAAACATTGTCATGTTTTCTTACGTTCTTCAGTAGTTAACAATAACATGAGATTTCTTTCAAATATATTGGTTTTTTTTCATGACTAATAATATAACTCAACAATCTTGTTTGTTTTTATTTTTAAGTTGTACGTAAAAAATGGCTGTTTAATGTTTTGATCTGACGTCTGTCATTTTTTTTTTTTTTATTTCCTTCGCCCTTCATGGGCAGGCTAAGGTCTTGGACCATACCGCCTCGTCTTCAGTGTGACGTCTGTCAGTAATATCGATTTTGACGCTACCACGGACGTTCAGAAATTATAGATTTACGGTTTTCTGACATCTGGCATCGACAGCAATTCCCAAAAATAAAAATAGAATAGAATACGGTTTTCTGTTACCGGTTACTTTTACCATTACCGATTGACCCATCAAAAATTCTCCGACCTCCGGTTTCTGCTAACGTATAGCAATAAACCTCATTTCAAATAGGCCACAAACACAAATAAAGAAGTGGTGGACTTCAACAGCGACAACTAGTGTTGCTGTCGAAGTCGAAGTGTAGGCTATGACTTCCTAGCTAAGAAGCTGATCAAGTGTCTTCTAGGCACACTTTTAGGTTGACAGAGATGGCACGCAACTGTTGGCGGGAACCATCACTGGACACTGCTCAATGAATAAACACTTTCACATTATATAATTATCTATCATTGACAGTCCTCACTTCCTCAGTCTTACAGAGCGTGCATGAAGTCGTAGTAAACGGTCCCCGCCGTGTTCTCGTAGCGGCGATCGGCGGCGGCGACCTCTCGCGCCCGGCCCTGGTGCAAGCCATGGTCCGGGGCGAGGAGGAATGGGACGCCGTCGCCTCCTTCTGCGAAGCAGTGATGCTAGCGAAGGAGGTGGCGGAACGCGAGAGGGACAGAACCTCTCGTCCCAGCCGCCGCGGGAGGCGCTCCGGGCGTCGGGGGTCCCGCGATGACCTCCAGCCACCGTAGACGCGGGTCTGTGGATGGTGAGTGATGGGCTAACTCGCCGTCCGTCCGTCTCACGACGAAAACAGGCCGTGTCGACGGCGCGTTCGTGTTCCACGCGCGCCTCAAAGAGATGTCAGCAACATGGGAGGGGCCCGAAAGGGCCGACGCCTGTCGGGGCCGCGGGTAGTCTACCGGTTATCGCGGCCATGACATAGAGGGCGAAGAAGGAACATGGGTGGTTTTTAGTCAGTAGAAGTCTGACACTCCCTTTCGCTCTGCCCAAGAGCGGGAGGGGTTATTCGATGATTTTACACCCACCAAAAAAAAAAAAAAAAGTCGTAGTAAACGGTAGCGCATGTATTCCTCGAGGGCATCGGCTTCACCCAGATCCGTAAAGAAACTTGGAACGTAAAGACTTCTTCCGAATGTCCTGGGAAGACTGGGTGTGTGGGACCAGTGGCGTAGCGTGCCTTTGCGGGGCCCCGTATAAAAAATTGTTTGGGGATTTCTCACAAAAGGTAAAAAAATTTTTGCATAAAGTTAAAGGCAATATTTATCTGTCAATTTTTAAAATATTTTTTCTTGACTTTATTTATTTCTGAAATATAAAAAAATTTGGGCAGTTTTTATTAATCTTTGACTACGCACGTCGGGGGCCCCGTATAATTGATACGGCGGTAGCTACGCCCCTGTGTGGGACCCAAATCTCTAGCAGCTTAGACTATCGTGATGGACGTCTGTACGAATGATGCGTTAGGCGGTAAGATCATTATTAAAAGTATTATTAATTACTGAAGTGCTATATCAAAGTCTGTAATTCATGAAGTTTCTCTCCCTACGATAGACTGTTGTGCGATTAAGTTACGGTTTCTAAGAAAAGTACGGTTACAAATTCATGATCTTTAATGGCAATTAAAGCCGATGTCGACTATTCTGCCAATGTCCAGTGAATTGGAAAAACATCATGATCTCATTGCACTGGGCCGACGACTGGACGCATAGACATATTTATGTGGACTGGAAAAAAAAGATGCATTTATGTGAACTTAAAATGGCTGCCAATGCTAGGGTTGTGTCAATCATAGAACATAGTGTTACTGTAACGAGTATCGTTATTAGTACTACTTATTAGTATTACGAGTATTATTAGATATCACGGTTGAATTATATTTAACAGTCCGTTGTAACAAAAAAACATGATTAAATTTACTTAGCTTCTGATATCTGAGAATAATAACACAATTATTAAAGAATGCTTTTTACGTTTGCACTTTCGGTTACTTATATCAGCAGGGCTATTGCGTATCTTTTTAAATGTCAGTGGCTATCATAGTGTATGGGCACTATGATAACCACATTATGATATTTATGATAGCCAGATAGGTACATTTAAAAAGGTACGCAATAGCCCTGCAGGGCTATTTAAATGACAGTGGCTAACCTATAGTGCCTATCAATTACTGTCAAATGGTTCCATTTTGTACTAAACCATAACCAATTTGACAGTTAATCCATAGACAATATGATGACCACTGTCATTTAAAAGATACGCAATAGCCCTGCTGGTCTGGTAGGTATCAGATCCTAGTGAAAAACAAATTATTCTAATAGGAATAGGATTAAGTTTTTATTATGATTAACATACTGACTAGTGGAGTAAAATAAAATAAGAATGATTTTTATTACATCTGTTTATTGGTGTGATAAATGATGAATGATGTTTATTCTGCACATAAGTTTTTACAAACACTTTTACATGTCACTTTTCTAATAAAACTAGATGGGGCCTGTGTTTCGTACCTGACTACTCTGAGAATAAATTTCCCAAGCAAACTCAGAGAAAAGTCCAGTAATCTTAGTGAACACACATGAAGACTATACAGATTAGTGTTTGAAATGGTCTTTTGAATAAAGCTCCACACAGATTTTGAACCCATCCAGGCAGTTTCAAGCATATCAGTTATAGTGAAATTCGACTTGTAACTCAAGGAGCTCAACGCCACGACGAACAATACCAAAGAAAGACGTTTGGGTGGGTCGCATATAGTGCTCAAACTGCTATAGCTATTTTCTTGAGCCTTTTTGTGGGTACAATATGCTTATTTCTTGTATTAATTTGTATTGTGAATATCACTATTATTCTTAAATATCTTTATATTTTTGTGAGGATACATATTTTTTTTAATTAATAAGAAACAAGAAACAGTAATTAAATTAATTTCCTTAAACTTTTCTCTAAGAGAGTGTCTCGGAATCAATTTATAAATTGATATAACCGCCCGTTTCTGAAAACGAAGATGGTCTAAATACTAGCGGTATTCCCCAAAACAAAATACGAAGGCCAACAACCATTAAAAGTCGACCCTTACATGCCTTTTTGGTCACTGTTTCCAAAATTGGATGGGTTAACTGCAGTGGAGGCATCACAGTAGATGTACAAAAAGCATATATGATTTTTGTATGTTGCTGGTTTCACAGAAAACAGATGACTTTTGGTGTTTTTTGTTGGATGTCTGAAATTAAATAGATAGAAAAAAATATTTTTTTTTATTTAGGAGTAATCGGCCACCATGGCTTACGCGCAATGGTCCACTTCAAGGACTAAGTGCGGAAACGTAAACCCCATGATAGATAGAATAATATTTTGATGTTCAATATACATACGATTTTTTATTAATGTAACTAATATAATATCTATAATGTATTTCAGGTCAAATGACCAGGCTATTAATTCATCATTTTAATACGCACCGAAAATATTGTAGGAACGGAGTTATCATGTAATCTCATTACATCCAATGTTCTGTTGAAACAACTTTCTTCAAAGTGAAGTGAACAGATATACCATTATTTTTGTCGAGAATTAATATTTTCTTCACCAATGGCCTCTAACCACCTTTTCCTTAAACCTTCGTTTTTAGGAATTCTACAAAAAAGGATAATAATTTTATTAATAAATCATTTGGTTAGAGTTGTTATAATTTGTAACTAAATTAAAGAACAAAATGCTGATATCTTATTTTCGGATCTCGGTTCTGTGAACCACGGGCCGGATCTGTGGGTCTACTCGCTTTCTTTGAAACGAACCTTCGCTAACGAACGAAATTTAAACGAAGTTTCGTCATTGACCAAACGAATGAAATTATATGAATTAACAAAAAGGTCTCTGGGACGGAAATAAACCCAAATATTAACACTTTAGCAATAAATTAATGATCACAAAACATTTTTTCACCGAAAGTGTATTACTCTTCGATACTATTGCATGAAAACCTACTTAACCTGTGTAAAGACAATTTAGGTTGATTTTCCGTCTTTCTTGCACCACACTTCACAATACAACACGCAGGCATATTGAATGGCTGTTTTCTAATAAAAACATGCAGTTTCAAAGATAAACTCCTCGTAATTTTCTCACAAATCGCAATAAAACAAAAAATATACAACAATTTGACAGCAGAACTACCACAAAACTCAGGTATTATTATTAATATTATTCGAGTCTTCGCAATTTCGCATGATATGCCGAAAACGGCACAGGACCTACCTACTATTGCGTAACTCGTAACATCAAATGTGGCCATTACGAGCAACAACTGAAATATTGTTGTCTCTTTCATCAAATACGATTACTGCACTAGAAAGTACGAAACAAAACGATATTTCACATTCTGTACCCTATTTCACTCATATTTGTATAAGCAAATAATGTATAGAATGTTACGGCGCCTCTATAGTCTTTCTACCTCTATGACTGGACGTCACTCGCAAAGAGTACCGCATAAACGTCAAAGTGACAATGACAATTTGGCAAACAAATGCAAACACTTTTGGATTCAGTGACGAGTGAAAAAGCGAAATTCTTAATTTTTTAAGTTTCGTTTGCATTGTTATCATAAAAATAATGTAATTCATTAAAACTACCGTTTTACACCCGTTTTGGCACAGATTTAATATTAAAACCATTCAAGATGAGATTCCTAAGTATATTGGGGTCCAGTGTGTTTCAAATTCTTTCGATTATTTTTGTTTTGGGCTATCTTCTCGGTGTTTTGAATTTATACTTTAGTGACAAAAATAACTATTGTCTAATGACTTATATGTTTGAGTATCCACAGTTCGTGGTTAGTATCGACTTAATTTGTGAACAACAATCGCCAAAAAACCTCTTAGCAATGTTTTTAATTAATCATGAATATTTTTAGCGATTATCTGTTCCGGATAATAAGATTTATCCCCAATATGGATTGTATGCGTACAGTGAAGGAAGGTTTACTGAGAGAGCCAGAAAAATGTGGTATGTATTAGCTATAAGGTAAACAGTAAGTATTTAATATTTAGGTAGAAATATTTCATTGAAAAAATATTTTGTAAAGGTCAAATAACAATTTGCTCTCTGCATAAATCTAAAAAGGCAAAGTGAAGCTATTTATATAATAAAATTCAACAGGTTTGATGGTGTGCCAGTGTTGTTCCTGCCTGGAAATTCAGGCAGTCACATGCAAGCTAGGTCACTGGCCTCTGTGGCTCTAAGAAAGGCTCTTTCGAAGGGATATCAATACCACTTTGATTTTTTTACAGGTAAGTCTAATGTCAAAATTTAGAATAATCAAATTATTTCTGCTTTTTTTTATTTTATGTGATTTAAGTTGGTCAGTTTTGTTATAATTTATGTAAAAATCTTTTTTTCACATTTAGAAATATTCAACATTAAAAATAATGGAGTTGGTGAGAAAAAGCACACCAGCAAGAGAAGTGAAAGGAATGGGGCCTCCCCCCATTCCTTTCCCTTCTCTTGCTGGTGTGCTTTATCCAGGAGTGGGAAAAAGAGGGTACTAAAAATACTACTGCAATTGAAATTATGTCATTGAGATAAACAATTCACAGAGAAGAGAGAGAGACTAATGAAGACATAGAGATTTCAACATGTTTTTATGTCTCTTTTAAATTTTGTTCTGCTATGTTATGAAGGAATGGAGGGAGGCCTTTGCTCAGCAGTGGGACAACACTGGCTAGCTATAATAATAATAATAAAATAATAATGTTATATTATTAAAATTTTCTTTTTAGTGAGTTACAATGAAGAGCTGTCTGGTCTATATGGAGGGGTGCTTCAGAGCCAGACCAAGTTTGCAGCAGCTTCCATAACAAAGATCTTGAGTTTATACAAGAGTAATAAATATACTAAGACTGTACCATCATCAGTTATACTCATTGGACATTCTATGGTAAGTCAATAGGGTAGTTGACAAAAAAAATCTTATTAGTCCATCAGATTTCCAAAAAATATTGGAGACATTTTTTTCTTTTTCACATTTTAAAACAAAAATACAGACGATACAGTACTTCGTAAATTCACGTGACGTCACCATTTGGTACCTTTTTTTTTACCACAAAGTGACTTCACAAGCCCCCACTCATGATCTTTAACACGTTTTATTTTCCTCAATTTTTAATTTGATTAAACAAAAAACATGTCTCCAGTATTTTTCGATAATCTTACAGACTGACTAACAGAATCATTTTTTTTTTAGTCAGTAAACATCCCTATTGTTAAAATATTGAGGTTTGGTTCTGTCAAAATCTAAACATTCATTTCTAATACTTACACCAGCAACCACCATATTTCTTGATGGTATGTAAACCCAAGTCAGAGGCCCATTAGCATTAGCGGCATAAAAACTGACACCAGTAGAAGAATACACCTGTTCAATTCATGTTAAAATGTCAAGGACTAGATCAGTCAAAACAGTAGTAGGAAGTTGAAAATTATGTACTATCATAAAAGTTATCTGACAACAATTTAGTAAGGGTAGTACCTATCTAAATGAGTGCCTGTAAATTAAAATTTTAAGTGACAAAAATAATTAATTCAGGTCATAGAATTACTAAGTGAGCGACTGACTGTGAGTGATGAGAAATCAACAGAACAGTAACATAAAAAATTGAGTTACTTAAAATATTAAATGAATAGCTTCATAATATTTGAGCGACCTAATATTTGTTTGAGTGCCAAAGTTACGTCCTGCATTGTATTCAATATTTGGCAAATGATTTATTTATACTGAGCGGCATTTTTCTTAAACGAAGTGTTTCGAATAGAAAAACCACTGAACCTCCCTAGGCCCAGTTGACGGATAGTTTAAAAAAATAACCAGCGAGTCTCGCTTCGCTCGCTCTTGCATCCAACTAGTAGCGGGTTTGCAGAGTATGTCGAGGATCCCGACGTATACTGCGTTTTTAACCGCCCCGTTTGTGTGAGCGAGTGAGATTGTGTGCGTGAAAATAAAACAAGGAATTTTGAATTGAAATTATGCAAATATCGTATTGTATTGTTATGTGAAACATTAATTGGAATCGTCTCTATCTTAATATTCCAGTTGCACATTCTGTTTTCCTAGTCACTTACTTAGTAATTTTAATATCTGAAATGAATCACAACCCACATTTTGTAAGCTCGTTCTGGATTTTATAATTAAGAAAACAGTATCTCATCATCAGTCGCTAAGTTTTTTTTTATTGGCTCGTTTTGTAATTCCCCATTTATCAATACTGTTAACAAATTCCATAAATGACTGAGTAAATAATATTAAGGTATATTTCTGTAAGAAATTGTTGTGCTTTGATTAAATAATGCAAAATAATGAAGTGGTATTGTTACCACATCATTATTTTGCATTATGTAATCAAAGCGCCTATCTTACCTAAGAGAATTTATCTTTATTCCATTATCTAAAGATTATGACATCTTTACTTGTGTTTTATAATAGTTTATCATAAAGCAGTATTTTATTATGTAACTAATCTAATGTCTTAACTGTAAAGGAGATAGAATTCTGATTATTGATATTGTAGCAAGTTATAATTTTTATCTGAATTGAAATTGCCATTTTGTGTCCAAGTCAACAAAAAAAAAACATTTTTAAACCTACCGTTTTCATAGGGAGGACTCATAGCAAAAAGGTTGTTGGCTTACCCAAGTACTACCAATATGACTTCAATAGTCATCTCCTTAGCTGCACCACTGGAAGCTCCTGTAGTCAGTGTGGATGCAGCAATGGACGACTTCTACATGTTAATGAACCTCGAATGGGACACATACATTAATAACGACATGGAAATTAAAAATAAGAAAATACTGATTAGTTTCGGCAATGGACCTCGCGATGTTTTGATACCCTCTGGTCTGACTGCATCAAATGATAGCTATATTAATGCTTTGGTAAGTAATAAATTATTGGTAATTTGAGAGAAGTTTGTTATCTGCAGTCTTTAAATAGGATTCAACAACTATCGCTTTTCACATTAAACGCGTATTGAATATTGCATGCGTTCAGCGATGCGGGCACAATCCTGAGTGGTTTGAAAAATGCGACGATAAACTGTTCGATAATTTATTGCGCTTTATAAGTTTCATTTCTAACTAAATAAATATTTCTGTATGCCTTAGTCATTGTGTTACTCGCTTCTTGTTTCCACCTACTTTTTCCACGATTTTATCGGCCCACATCTGTATATGAACTAAAAAACGAATGTATGTTAAAGCTTCGTAATACTTTCTCAGACCACAGCAGTACCAGGAGTTTGGGCATCACCAGACCACGTGTGCATAGCTTGGTGCAAACAACTAGTCATGGCGATCAATAGATATCTGTTCTCTATCGTTGATCCTGCCACGGAACAAGTCGTTGAAGATCCTCAGATATTGAAGTCGCAAGCTAAACGACATTTTCAGGTACGAATCTAGCAAAAAACTATTTTTATTTTGGTTTTTTCATGTTTATTTAATGTTAGCGTTTGTTCGCCTGCCAAGTACCGCAAGATATTTGAGTTTGACCTCCTATAAATGTCCTTTTGATGTCAGCTCTGTATCGACAAATCTATAGATACTATTAGCGATAACAAAAAAAATATTCTTGGTAAAATTTAAGTATCATTACTTGGCAATAATATAGCAATATTTTGAAGTGACTACACTTTGACACTTCCGTTTCCTTTAGCCATCTTACAGCTAACTTGCAGTGGTCACGTATCTTTCCCTCTCGTTTGTAATAATTCATATAAAATAGATACAAGTTTGTTATGTATCAACGGCTGTGTACCCAAAGCTGTACAATAAATAGTGTGCATCTAAAGCGTCTATAAATTAAATATTCCTCCTGGTACGCAGCCCACAAAAGTTGTATGGCCGTGCATAGCAAGCCGCGTGCTCGCCAGACACATAGGACACAGACACTGGCGATCTGCTTTGAGCAAATGGAGAAACGAGTATCGAACTTTGCATTTGATATTATTCGTAAACAATGCACATTTCCACTGCCCTTGTCAAACACCAGTATCTGTAATATTTAACTTGACTTTGACTGGGCCTTATCATGTGTAATAAATAAACTTTTAAAGCTGATTGATATTATCACAGATCGTGACTTGCTACATGATATGATACAGCGGAAATAAATTCCGGCATAGTCATATCTGGGTTAATTGTAAGGTATATTCAGTTAATATTTGCAGAGTTATCTCGATGAGATAAGAATACAGTTACTTTCATGTTTAAAAACTGTGCTAGTGGATGCTTTGAATAGTATTATCAAAAACTAGTATTTATAAAAACAGCTGTGCAAAATTTGGAACTTTGACCCCCAATATCTCCGTAACTAGGGGGTTCCCAGGTATGGTCTAGATCAAAAAAAATATCGCAGTGGTGGGGAGAACAAGTGCCCTTCGTTTGCGTTAAGGGTAATTTTACACCCTTTATGACACTTGTATGTTTAAAAGAAATTCAAAGTTTGTGACTTTGAATTTTTTTAACCTATAAACAAACACAAAAGTTAAATCATCTGCGAATAATTTTAGGCGAGCAACGAAAGAACAAACACAAAATAACTAAAAAGTTGGAAAAAAATAAAAGTAGTTTAAAAACTAAAAAACCCGAGTAAAAAAACTGAAAAGAAAAAACAAGCCCATTTTAAATTAAACAAAACTTGGAAGCAGGCGGCAGCAGGTTCATTTGAATATTAAATTATGAAATGAAAATAGAATGGACCCCGCCTGCTTCCAAGTTTTGTTTAATTTAAAATGTGCTCCCCCCCCTCCCCGAACATATGGCTTAACTATAACCGACGAGTGTATTACAGAGTCTATGTCGGAAAAAATGCAGGTATGTGATATTTGGCTACAATTTAGAATTACTTTCAGGCCAATCGTTCGATGACATTAAGTCCAGACATTCCTCGCGCGAATTTATCCATGATAGCAGATGCCTTCTGGTATGAGGATAACAGGAGAATCTATCAAATATCCAGGCCGCAGATTGATAAGTAAGTGCCTACTTTTCCCAACTCTATCTAATCTTCTTCTATTTCTTTTTGCCCTTGCTTCTACTTACGCGGGATCGGCTTTCCTAATCATGTGGCCATTCAATTCTATCTAATCTACTAAATGAATATTCATTTAGTAGATTAGATAGAGTTCACTGCAATATAAAATATAACCACACTATAGAATCCCGAAATTGTACACTGTAGTTTTTTATAAATCAGACGAGTCACTGCTCGTCTGATTTAAAAGGCTTTTAGAAAAACATCTCCTTGAACTTTTTTTTGTCGATGACAAATTCCATCGCGCACACAGTTTCTATAATTTTTGAATTTTAATAGTGGCCATGAGACATGATAAAAAAAAAGAGTTTATTTCGGCGCTCTTTTTCATAAATTGACTAGGAATACCTAAACAAGCTCTCACAAAATACCGCGACATAATTATCATAAAAATGGTGTCCTGCCTTTTCGCCGAAAATTGTTTATCAGATTATCGCTTGCCAATTCGCCGATGTTTCACTTTGACAACTAACAATTGGCAAATTTTTGTATGACGTTTCATTTGGTAGAATTACACACATCAAAAGTGTCTAGGGATCAACATATATTTTTACAATAACTTTTCTCCTGATTGATATTAATTAAAATTTTCTTTAAGGATTCATCAAATAAAGTGTTTTCGTTTGTCACAGTAACGATAAACCAAGTCACCTTTGCATTAATAAAGAAATTTGCCATTTTCCTAATATAGGGATTTTTGACATTTGAACCACTAACATTAAAGTTCGAAAAAAAGACTGAAATAACAGTTTTATTTAAAATTTTATTGGGTAACTTAAACAATTAATAATCCGTGTTTCTACCGCGAACACTAACAACACAAGAACATCGGTTTGGCATACTCAAAATGAGTTCATCCAAATCACGCTGTGGAATGGCCGCCCATGTTCGTTGCAACAACAAAAAAAGGTCTTCTTGCGACTGGATACCCTCCATATTCGGCAGAGCTCTTCTCTGTAGCATATCCCATGCATGCTCAATCGGGTTCAAGTCTGGCGACTGAGCAGGCCAGGGCAGGACATTGATGTTAGCTGCGGCGAGAGTCTGTCTTACAACTCTTGCGGTGTGCGGTCGTGCATTATCATGCATTAACTGAAATAAGGGACCGATTTGCACTTGTAGAGGAACGATGACGTCTGATACAATCGTCTCAGCATAAATTTGAGCGTTGAGGTTGCCTCTGATCCAAATCAACTCAGTTCTTCCGCCGATCCAAATACCCGCCCATACCATGATGGTTCCACCACTATAAGGATGGACTTCCTGGCAGGATTTTAATCGCTGTTGGCGTCCAGGGGTTCTCCAGTGTCGTATACGTCTTGTATCCGGTCTCATACCAAAACGAGACTCATCAGAAAAGCACACGAAACGCCATTGTTCTTCTGCCCAATTTCTGTGTTCAAGAGCCCATTGATATCGAATCCTACGATTGTGCATTGCTATAGGTGGTACCCGTAGCGGTCTTCGGGAATGAAGGTTCACTTCATGCAAGCGGTTTCTGACTGTTTGGTCGCTAATTAAGTTCCCTGAAGAGTGATGAAGCCTCACGGCTAACATCATGGCGGTTATTGTTGGAGCTCTTCGAGTTAAGATTTGAATGTATCGGTCTTGTCTCCGTGTGGTGCAGCGATACCGTCCTCCATGGCGCTCAGCCACGGTACCAGTGCTTCGGTAACGTGTCCAAAGTCGACTGATAACACTCTGACTTGTATTCAGAGCTAAAGCCACAGTACGTTGCCGGGAACCAGCTTCTATCATTCCCACGGCTCTGAGCATTTCTTCCCTGCTTAAATGACGTCGCCGCTCCATAATAACGTTGGTTTTAATCAGTAGTAGGGAAACAGTAGCACTAATAATGTCTTCAATGCGTTGTATGTTTTTATAGGGAAAATATTGACAGCTGATTTTCATCTTTTACTCGAATTTGATTCACAGTTCCTGATTCAAATTATGAAATGCACCAAAAAGGATCCATATAAATTTATAAAATCATAAATTTATTACAAAGCCACATCTCAATCTCAAGAAATCCGCATAAAAATGCTTGATCCCTAGACACTTTTGATGTGTGTATTATGAAGCTGATTATTTTAATGACACAAAATGCTTGGGACATTTATAATTTTTAAACACTTCACTAGGCTACACAACTATTAGACGAATGACGTTTTGTCAGTGTAACAGACTAACAGTTCCATTTTCATACATTGATATAATGAAAAAAAAAAAATTACATACATTTTTTTTAAGAATCTCAAAAAAAATGTTAAACCTTTAAATATGCAAAACAATCACTTTTCCTCTGAGTATGTACTGAGACCCCGACATACCCTGCGAACCCGCTACTAGGAAAACTTTGTAGCAAGTAGAAGTATGAGCGTATATAGGGTTAGGTTCCAATAACTTAATTTGGTAAACAATAAACAACTAAATGAATATTACGCAAACTTAAACATTCTGCTACTTGAAAGTTGGCATTTTAAAAAGTGTCATTATGTAAAGCTGACCAATCGTACAGTTGGTAACTGTGAGGCTGGGAAATAAAACAAAATTATATGATAAGTTGGCAAATGATTATTCTGCGAAATAAAATTCTGCGAAACGTTAGTTGGCAAGTGAAAATCTGGCAAACAATTTTCGACGAAAAGGAAGAGAACCCATAAAAATAACATGTTATTACTAAATGACGCAAAACATCAACAAGTTAATTTTATTATTATCTATCTGCTCCTCTGTTTTGGTTCATTTCATTCAGATAAAAAATTGTGCTTACTATTTAGTCCCGGGAACTGTTATCGCAAGTTCAGTCTTTTTCCTGCTTTGACAAAAAAAAAAATTGTTGGTTCCATTTATACGACTTCAGTAAACCGACCGAAAGTATTTCAAATATCTAAATTAGTTTACACGGTCCATCTTGACAAAACTTTTGTTTCCCTGCTAGATACTTAAGCCAGCTTCCCACAGTACTAAAAATGCCATACGGCCGCATAAATATAGCTTAAAAATTAGACAAGTGAAAGTATTATTTTGAATTTCGTTACCTACTGATTTCTCGGGGTGCAATATGCACTGAATGCATCTACTGTCTAGAAAATACCTATAATAGTTGCAAAAAGAAAAAAAAATGCAAAGTTCGTGGCTAGATAATTACAGGCGCTCGGAACGCTTGCCTAGGTTGGTCTGTGGATGGATGACCACCCACTATCATACCCACACATATCGAGTTTCCTCCGTACCTCAAAAAGCACGTAATGCGGCCGCCACACACTCGACGAGTGGCAGGCAAGTAGCGAGGAAAGGAGGCAGGGAGATAGTGTGACCACTTTACTCGTCATGCCGCACGTCATGCTCCTCCTGCCCACCGCTCCCTATGTTGTCGGTTTTTGTTTTTGTAGCAGCGTCGCGAGTAGAGCCGTGTGGGCAGAGCGGGCAACATCGCGGCAAATAGCGGCAGTGCGAGGAGCATAGCGATGAGCAGCGCGAGGAGCATAGTGTGGCGGCCGCATTAGGGCGTTGTGCCCGGCTGTCATCACACTAATATTATAAAGGCGAAAGTTTGTGAGTGTGTGAGTGTGTATGTTTGTTACTTCTTCACGTCTAAACGGCTGGAGCGATTTCAATAAAATTTGGTATGTAGTTAGCTGACAACCTGGATTAACACATAGGATAGTTTTATCCCCATTTTATCTTTCCGTGAGATAATATTCGTGTTGTAGCGGATGAAGCCGCTGGCAACAGCTAGTTTGTGTATACATTTGACAGTCGTAACAGGTAGTCAGTGAGTCTTCTAGGACTCGATGTAAAAAAAAAAATTGATATTCGGCTGCATCCGTTCAGACAGGAAGCCGACCACGACAAAGTTGGGGAAAGGCTAGGCTAGTCAGATGATGAGATGAGGCTGATGCAGTTTTCAGGAAACAAGCCGTGTGAAGCGGTCTTAACTAATTAACGTTTTACTATGATGACTGTTGCTTTAGATCTATGTTTTGGCGAACATCCAGAGATGCAGTAAACGTGTATTTTAAGATTCTATAACGACGTCATTTGAATATTTTCGTCTATAGTTTACATCGTAGACGCATGAAGATTTACGACAAAAAATGCAATTTTATCGTCTATGCTCTTTTAACCTTGCGGCTATGAGCTATCAGTAAGAAATTGCGAACGATAACTAAACTGTAACAAAGTGGTACTTAAAGTGCAGGAAACTCTTTACAAATGAAATGACTACCTACTATGCTCGTAAATAAGCGTGAAAATTGTTATACAGCAAGTATTGTAATTGTTTTTATTCGGAATTTTGCAGAAATACAGCTGTATTTCTGCTATTTTATATGCCACTTATTCCAACGTGCAATTTGTTAGATCAATTGCGTCAAATGTCTTATCTGCGTAAGAAGACGGCTTGTTCTGCAGTGGACCTACTCAGTACGGTCGACAATAAAGTTAAGCAAATTAAGAAATGTTTTTTTTTTTTTATAGTTATCCATTTGCAATCGGTCGTTAGACCATAAGCGAATTCGTTCCATGGTCGAATGGCGTTGTGGTGGAGCAGCCAGTGCTGCGCCTCCCACTTATAGAAGGTGGTTCCTCTTCAGCCTTTTTACCACCGCTGTCGGGTTTAACAATTCAGTGACTAGTGGGTTTGTATGCAGGGTTAGGCGTGCCTTGTGTTGTTTTTTGTACCGCTCGATTTCGGATATTACTGATGGCATTTGTAGATAATCGTGGATTTCGTCGTTCCTAGCAAACCAAGGTGCATTTGTTATTGATCTGAGGATTCCATTTTGGACTCTTTGCAGGCAGAGTATGTTGGTTTTGCTGGCAACGCCCCACAATTGGATCCCGTAGGTCCATATTGGCTTAAGGACCGAGTTGTAGATGAGGAGTTTGTTGTCTACAGAGAGCACAGAGTGTCCCATGAGCCAATACAGGTTGCGGAACTTGTGGTTTATCTCGTCCCTTTTATTTTTTATGTGATGCTTCCATGTTAGGCGTCTATCTAAGTGGAAGCCAAGATACTTTACACAATCTGTGTGTGGTAGGATATCAGGACCAAGTCTAACAGGAGGGGTGTTTCCGTGCCTGAGCGTGAAGGTGAATTAAGAAATGTGACCGCGCAAAATGTAATTATTAAATCATAATCATTTTAGACGAAAGATCACGGCGGGACATAGGCTAACTAATGCCTGCGGCCTCCTGAGGGACAATTCAGATCCAGGTTATATACTATCTGTGTGCAAAATTTCTTCCAAATCCGTTCAATAGTTTTTGCGTGAAAGAGTAACAAACATCCATCTATCCTCACAAACTTTCGCATTTATAATTTAAGTAGGTTGATGAAGACCGTACTAAAAGGATGTTCTTGATATTGATAAAACTGAATTCATCCTCCTTTCCCACTATACTGGCTGGTATATCCTCTTATTTTGTTTGTATAATTTTTAAATAACCACCGTCTTTCCAGGACAACATATCTGATGATAAGGCTGGTGGCGTTCTCACAAAATCGATTCGTGGCCGTCGAAGCGGTCAATGTCGATGATAAGGAGTGGATATTTGGATGCAACGCTAAGTATACCTACGTCTCTTATAGATACTGGTAAGATACTTGTTTGTTACTAACTTAGAATTTACAACGTTGTTTTTCTGTAGGAAGATACACTTGAAATACCAATCCACTATATATGACTATTCAAAAGCACTTTGGATCCATTGAAGTGTAATATGCTTTTGAACCATGAGTTATAATGTGAAGTATTACAGAACAAATCGTTAACCTACCTTCACAATAATAAGCTAACTGGTGATTACAATTTGGTTTGTTTTTATTTCTTAATCAAATGTGTGTTATCGATTATCAAATTTTTATTTCTAACAATTAAGTATAGGAGGAAAAATATTGTTAGCAAACTCGATTCAAATATAAGTAGTATTTTTATAATAATGGATGATTACTGACTTAATAAAATGTGATTCTAATAAGTCCGTCTGTTAGATTATTGAAAAATATTGGATATGTATTTTTTGATTTATCAAATCAATGAAAATTGACGAAGATAAAACGCGTCAGATGTTTGAGTGGGGGTTGGTGACGTCTTAGATTATGACGTCACGCCAGTTTTCAAAGCACTGTATCGTCTTTATTGTTTGTTTACGTGAAAAAAGAAGACTTTCGTTTCTTGGTAATCTATATGACCGCTACAACTCGAAAATTATCCCACGGGAAGATAAAATCGGGATAGAAATTATACTATGTGTTAATTCAGGTTATAAACTATCTGGGCCGCGGGTAGTACACTAGTTATCGCGGCCTCGACATAGAGGACGAAGAAGGAACATGGGTGGTTTTTAGTCAGTAGAAGTCTGACACTCCCTTTCGCTCTGCCCAAGAGCGGGAGGGGTTATTCGATGATTTTCCACCCGCCAAAAAACAAAAAGGATATAAACTATCTGTGTACCAAATTTAATCCAAATCCGGTCAGTAGTTTTTACGTGAAGAAGTAACAAACATACACACTCACATACTCACAAACTTTAGCCTTGATAATATTAGTGTGATTATAAGTGTGATAAACTTCTTTCTATTCCATTCTGGCAAACTTTTAATTTGTTTGAAGTTCTGTTAACGGCCATGTCTGCCACCTATTTAATAAACATGGCATAATGCACATTTCATCTACTTTCCTTTTTAGTTATAAATAAATGTGTGACTATGACTATTTAATAGTTCGTCCTATTTACTTTGATAACATTGAAATTCTCCGATAAATACTCTACAATGTTCAAGAAATACTTAGCGTATTTTACAAATTTGATTTAGAAAATATGAAGTAAAATACGCTTAGATTTAGTTTTTGTAGATTATTATCAAGGAAGTTAAATTTTGTCTAACCAGCAACGATTTATTTGGTGTCTGCTCTCAACAAAAGAGTAACGGTGCATATGTAGGTAGTCTGTCTACTCGTAGACTCGTAGCTGTCGGGGTTAACCAATGACCTTTTTATTGGACGGTGTGAAATCATCAAAAAATGACTCCGCCCGCTCTGGGCAGAGCGGTGGGGACTTCAGACTTCTACTGACTAAAAATCACGCATGTTACTTTTTAGCACTTTGTGTCGAGGCCGCGGTATCTCTTTCGAACAAACCGCAGCTCCGACTGTTGACCAATGACCTTTGCATCGCAAGTTATTTAGAAATGACAAAGTACGTTTACCTACATTTATCCGTCAATGTCATTTTAGAGTACGCTGATGTGTTGCTTATTTTGAGGCCAACGACTTTGTTGTCCATGTCTGTCTATTGGTGATATGTATGACGCGATAAATGTTATTAGATAAAAAATTGACTTATACAGGGTGTTTGGTAGATGGGTGCAAAGCCTGAAGGGGGTGATATCTTAGACCATTTAGAACTTATTAAGCTAAACTTGTCTTAGACGAAGTCTGTTCCTTGTATTTTTTTTTTAAACTCTAAGGTTTTTAATAATAATACCCTTTTTTTTCAAATAATTGTTAATAGTGTCCAGTAAAAGCTGTTATGTTATTATTTTTTATTTATTTTTTATCTAAGTAATGTGTGATTACTCAAACAAAATAATTCCCAAGCAACTGTGTCATCAGAGAAACATTCTACGTTATATTCAAGTTTAAGAAACTTTTAAAAATCAAGAAAATGTTTTGTTTACGGCATAATAAAAAAATAAAAAAAATAGCCTCAGTTGTTCAAACCTTTTTAAAAACATGCTTGGTTATTGCCCTTTCTTTTGAGGTACTATTTACGCAGATGTCTCATCAACTCTTGGAATTAGGATGTACAAAGCAAATTGAGGTGGAATATTTAATTTTTAAACAGATTAAAATAATGCAACATTTTTGCTAATGCACTATTGTTTTTTGTTAGAACTGGTAACTGATTCATTCTTAGAATTATGGTGCACGCGCACCAATCAAATTCTGAGAACTCGCTAACAAAAGCCGCCGCGCGACGACAACAAACTTGCCCTTTTTTCGACTCTCGGGTAGCGTCTACTGAACTGCTGTTATTCAATAGAAAAATCAGCTTAGTTGCTAAGGATATAAAGTCGTTATCTATTTACACTAGTACTACCTAGTACCCGAGTAGTCGAGTGGACTCGTCACATCTTCGGACCCTCAGTTAGTCAAGTAACGACTGCCCTTGTGACTAGACGTTTTAATTGCAAATTCGTGTTTACACAATTCACCGCATGACGTTGTGCGCTCCTTCACGTGTTGATTTTGGAGGTGTTTAAGGTGTTGAGCCCTAGCTGTGAGCTCCTTCAGTGATTTTGGATTTTTATTTGTGTGATCAATCGACTATGGCTACTTTTTCGAATGAAGAATATGCGGATATCGTCTTCATGTATGGCAGAGCTGACGGTAATGGATCTTTGGCGCGACGAATGTACCAAGAGAGATATCCGAATCGCAGATTACCTAATGTCAGAGTGTTTTACAACACATTTCGTCGGCTTTCTGTAGTTGGAATCCATCGCGCGGAATCTGGATTCAACCCGGGAAGACATCACCCAAGTATCGAGGAAGACATTATTGCAGCTTTTGATGCAGATCCTACTACGAGCGTCAGAGTAGTAGCTCGAAACCTCAACATTTCGGTATGGAAGGTGTGGAATACGATGCACCGAGAAAACAAATATCCTTTCCACGGCACGGGTGTACAAGGTTTGGAAAATGAAGATCCCCCCCGAAGGATTCAGTTCTGTCGCTTTTTGTTAAATAGTGACATTGAAGATGCATGGTTTTTAAAATCCGTCTTGTGGACCGATGAGTCAAAATTTTTGAAAGAAGGAATTACCAATTTCCATAATCTTCATCGATGGACCGACAAGGAGAACAATCCACACTGAAAGAAGCAAGTGTCGTTCCAAAGGAAATTTTCAATTAACGTGTGGGCAGGAGTAATCGGCCGAACGTTGATTGGTCCCCACTTCCTGCCAGATAATTTTAATGGAGAAAATTACCTGGAATTCCTCCAAAACTATCTCCCAGAGCTTCTGGACGAGACCGAAATACCAATATTGACAATGAGAAGACCACTGATTTTTCAACAAGATGGTTGTCCAGCACACTGGACCCTAAACGTGAGAGAACATTTAAATAATTGTTTCCCAGAGAGCTGGATTGGCAGAGACGGGCCCATCCCTTGGCCACCTCGATCACCCGATTTAACTCCTGTGGATTTTTTCGTTTGGGGACGGGCCAAGGAGCTCGTCTACTCGCACGTTGAAATTTCAACTAGAGAAGAATTAATAGAAAGAATCCAAACGGCTTTTCAAGTCATGAAGCAGGAGATGAAATTAAAAATCACAACTACAGAAGTGAGAAGACAGGCACGCGCTTGTATAAGAAACCGCGGTCAACATTTTGAACATGAACAATAAATTATTTTAACAAAAATGTTGTTTTATTGATCTGTTCGAAAATAACAATTTTCATACTCAATTTGCTTTGTACATCCTAATTCCAAGAGTTGATGAGACATCTGCGTAAATAGTACCTCAAAAGAAAGGGCAATAACCAAGCATGTTTTAAAAAAGGTTTGAACAACTGAGGCTATTTTTTATTTTTTTTTATTATGCCGTAAGCAAAACATTTGCTTGATTTTTAAAAGTTTCTTAAACTTGAATATGGCGTAGAATATTTCTCTGATGACTCAGATGCTTTGGAATTATTTTGTTTGAGTAATCACACATTACATAAATAATAAATAAATAAAAAATAATAACATAACAGCTTTTACTGGACACTATTAACAATTAAATGAAAAAAAATGGGTATTATTGTTAAAAACCTTAGAGTTTCGAAAAAAAATACAAGGAACAGACTTCGTCTAAGACAAGTTTATCTTGATAAGTTCTAAATGGTCTAAAATATCACCCCCTTCAGGCTTTGCACCCATCTACCAAACACCCTGTAGATCTTAAAACTAGACCGGGAAATTGGGCCAAAGTGGCAACAGATTGGGTTCCGAACAGCAGGTCTCGGTTAATCTATAGGCCCACAAGGAAATGGCGTGACAATCAGATCTTTTACTTGTTAATTTGTCCTTAAGAACCAAATACATAGAAGAATGGAAAGAGGGAAGCGAGGTCATTACCCTGCAGTGGGTCATATCTGTGTATCAGCTGTGAAAGGCAGGTCCTTAATCAATTAAATGAACAGACGATCGATTGTATGCGCGTGCAAAGAATGGTGTCTGTTTAAAATATTAATATGAGTACACGTGAATATCTTGTCGATGTTCCACACATTCGCACGAAGAGCTTTGCCACATCTTATATTATGCGCACAGTCAAGAAGTAGAATTCCCTGCCTGCGTCGATGTCCCCAAGTTCATAAGACCCCAGTCTATTTCTTTATTTAGCATCGTCGACCTGATTCTGTCTTCAGGACAATACTGAGGTCAAGAGTAGGTCCAAATTATATTAAAATAAAGAACAGTTAACATTATTTTCTTTTAGTAAACACGCAATATCTTTGGGAGAACTTAGCCGCTGGACGGGGGCTGCGAATGACTTCGGACGACGTAAACTGGCAACGATAAACTTACACAAAATCAAGGAAGAGTATCCTGATTTTTCGCATGTCATCGTCAAAGTATCGCCCACTAGGAAACCGGTGAGTAATAGACAATGTTCTCTTTTAGAATAGATCGGCTTTGGCGGGGTGCAAGTCAAGACTTACGAGGGGTCGTAGTTTCGTACCCTGTCAGGCGTTTGTGTAAATACACAGTGTGTCCCAGAAAGGTCTAGTCATTCTTTTATTAGTCGAGTGATTTTTATATTCGCGATTTCGATGGTGGTAAAATAAAGCATCTTAGATGTTCTGAATCGCACCCCGACAAATGACCTCACGATCTGGTACACGTTTTAATTCACCACCAAAGACAAGTCTGCATGTGGTATCCACTGGCTCGCCCCGTGCCCTTTTGGTAGATTATGGCCCATTCATAGACAGGAAGTTTGTTTCCAAGAAACACCTAGAATGTATGATTTTCATTTGTTTGATACAGGCGGAGAAGCTATAAGCTTTTGTAAGCCTGAGTATTAATGTTTGATACTATAACCAGTACCACGTTTATTACTATTACATAACGTAATAATACTTACGTCTGTAATGGTGATATGCTGTCAAAACTTATCGAAGCTATCAGTCTTCTTATCCGTACCAAAGCCGGAATAAACAAACATGCTTCAAAATTAAGTGGTTGTTAAGCACTAATTGAAGATTGATAAGAACTTTTAAACCGCATATTACAGGCTGACAAAAATACACCGCCTAGATAGAAACATGAAACTAAGGTCTAAATATCTCGTATTCCCCGATTTTACCAAACCATACCATACCGAGTTTCCTCTGTGCCTCGGTAGATATAATAATTATATATAATATATCCCATTTTCAGTGTTAATAATAGATATTCTAGATTTCTCAATTTATTATTAGAGATAAACAAACACCGTTTGGCATATTATATTATGATGTCTATAATAGGGTATTTCACAAAAAAACTAATTAGTCCGTCAGATAGATTTTCAAAAAATAATGGACACGTATTTTTTCTTTTTTCACGTAAACAAAAGATGAAGACGATACAGTGCTTCGAAAAGTCACGTCAAATCATGTGACGTCACAATGTTAGTCCCACAAAGTGACGTCAAAACCCCCCCCCCCCCCTCATGACCTATGACACGTTTTATTTTTGTCAATTTTTATATATTTTATTAAACAAAAAACACGTATCCAATATTTTTCGATAATCCAACAGACGGACTAATTAGATTTTTGTGGTGACTTTACCACTTATTCACTTATTCATAATTTACCTCACTTATGGAAATGGATGAGGTATAATCTATTTTCAGCAAAGACCTTTCATCATTTCGGTGAGTAAGGGAAAGGGCATTTATTTCAATCCTAGCTGTGTTGGCCGGATTCCAGGTTTAACACTGTTGATGAAGTTTTGAAGTAAAATATGTAATTTATGAGTAAGACTTTATTACGGGGAGGAGTTTACAAGGGGACACATCAATCTTATGTCAAACCAGTATAACTTGTTCTCGCGTTGTATAGGCTTTCCGTAAATTAGGAGATTAGCATACACCAGTTATGCGTAGCTTGATTGGTCCTCGTGCGTGCACATTCGGCTCTTAGGGATTGGAAGGGCCGTGCGGTCGCTGGCCTCACTTGGTGATAGGGTAGGCAGACTGATGCCAGTCGGGGGTGCAGGTGGAGGGTAGGTGGTTTTTAATCATCCAGACGCCCTTTGGTACGAATAGTTACAGCACTGATATCAACATTTGTGCCTTACCTACATTACAAAAATTTGTTAATTGATATGTTATGTACTTACTTTTTTATTTTTACATTGTTTATAATTATATAATTTTTTATTATTGATTTGTGTCTGTAGTAACTCTAAAATGAACTTACACCTTACTATTGCCCATTTACCCAGGACAAATGTTTGTGTGATGAGCACGATCATTTGTTCTGTGTCTGGGTGTAATTTATCTATAATATGTATGTATTTAGAAATATATAAGTATGTTTATCAGTTGTCTAGTACCCATAACACAAGCTCTGCTTAGCTTGGGACTAGATGGCGTTGTGTGATAGTTGTGGAATATTATTATTATTATTATTATTATTATTGTATCGAGTCTGGTTCTTCTAACCAACATAACAGACAGAATGTGTTGCTGGGGAGTTTGTTCCGTCACTTCTTCTTTCCAGCTAAACACTAGGAAGTGCCGAAGGGTGGGCGTTTTGGGGGACTGTCTCTTGTAAGTAAGTAGAGTAAAGTAAATTTTGACGTTCAAAAAGTGCTGATTATTAGCCTAATTTGAATAAATGACTTTTGATTGATTTTGATTTTGGTGGTATCCAGGAGGATACCCTCCACCTGGGGCTACCACTAAAAAAAAAGGGAATTGAAGGGGTTTTTTTCCTGAGGCAAAGTTAATCAATTTGAATCAACACTGCTGAGATATTGAATTTATTATGTTATGTATTTATTTGAGTATTTTAAAAACTCCCGCTTTATTTCCAGATAGTCCTAAACGTGGATGTAAACGACCACGCATCACGTCAGATAGAAGTGGACCTACCCTCAGATTTCTCCTTCGGAAAGAACGTTATCGTCCAAGAGACTGAACAAGACAGTTTGTACTACGAATTGGTGTTGAAAGATTTCAATTTGCTGCACCAGGCTTATCTACTCTATGTCGAACCTACTGCGAGTTGTAAAGCTACCCAGTATCACGTGTCTGCAGAGATTCATGTCCCTTGGGCCCCGAATCATGAGAACTATCATTATTTTACGTAAGTTTTTAAAATATTGAAATTATGCAAACGCATGTTATAACCGAATAATATTGACGCATTCATTTCAAATAAGCCAGTTTATATACGTAGTAATAATAATATAGTAGTCAAAATCAAAAATAATAAACTAGAGTGTCCTCATAGCTACTTCACACACGACATGGACAACTACCGGACTGCTGCTTATAATAATGAAAATAAGGATAATTTTGCAAAATAAATCAGAGGCATACAAATTCCAAAGCATCGATTCGATCAGTAGTAGCTACAGTTGAACGGCACCTTATTATAAAAGCAATAAGGTGCATATCGACGACACGGACGACACGGTTGGCGCAGTGGTTGAGCGATTGACTGCTGCGCAGCATGTCGCGGGTTCGATTCCCGCACGGAACAAATATTTGTACGACCTACAAGTATTTGTTCCGAGTCTGGGTGTTTTTCTATCTATAATATTATGTATGTATTTACAAAAAAAAAAAAAAAAATGTATATAAGTAGTTTATCAGCCATCTCGTTACCATAACACAAGCATTAGGTTGCTTAGCTTGGGACTAGATGGCGTTGTGTGAAATGTCCAAGGATATTTATTTATTTATTTATATTTCCTTAAGTTATACATTTGAGATGATGATAGTGGAAAGTTGGAACGTTATTTTTGGCAAGACTCAAATAAACCGTTTATTTATCATGTTTGACAAGACTTCCGTTTATTCATGTTATATGATACGATGCAATAATTTTGTTGGTTCCAATAGGCAAAATTATAATGGCGAATCGAAGGACGTGTTAGGTAAACTAGTTTCTTAAATTATAGGTGGCTAGTGGCTTACCGAATATTTGTTTTTATTAGCACCTAGTATAGTAGTATATCGTTTTATTACTTGAACAATCATATTTCAGGCATGTAAAACAGACACCAATGAAAATGAGGTTATATAAAAGTAACCCTAATGCCACTAAAGGGCTTGACGTCACAGAGCATGTGAAAGTCACATTATTGTTAGACCCACAGTGTACATTCACCATTAGGTAAGTTTATTTACTTGTTTTCAGACCCTTAGATAATTTACATAGTATTGCGCACTCACTTAACCTAACCTGAACCATGAACTTTAACGTTGATTTTGAGCATTTTAAATGAAAAGCTAGTTAAAGCCTTTAAAAAATTTGGTTGCAATTTGAACTTTGCCGTATAAGTATTAAATTGAGTTTATTGTTCCAAAACCTTATGATTTACAATATACAGTTTAAATTCGGGACGTGAAATAATATTAAATTCTTAGAGAGCGACCAAACCTATCGATTTATTTTAGCTTTTATTGCATCGACATGAAGCTCTTTTTGTCAGGCCCAAAACGATTTAGCGTCGATAAATTTATTCACTCCGTTATTGACTGCATAACTGTTTAACAATCAGACCAAGTTTTGATTTTAAATTTCGATGGGTATATGAGTAGAGGAAGACCAAAGAAACGATGGATGAACTGTGTATATAGGTTGATATGGCAAGAAAAGATGTGTCTGAAAACATGACCAGAAATCGAAAAAGACTAACTGCCGCACTCAGAGTGCTTTAATGGTTACTTAGGCCATCACTTAGTAAACAGTTTTGACAGTGTTGTCATAAAAAACAGTATGTCAAACCTTTACTAAGTGACGGCTTAAGTAATTGTTAAATGTCTCTGAGTGCCGCAGTTAAACTTTAAGACCGTAAATAATAGGGTAGTTAACAAAAAAATCTAGTTAGTCCGTCATTTAGATTACCAAAAAAATTGGACACGTATTTTTCCTTTTTTCACGTAAACAAACAATAGAGACGATACAGTGCTTTGAAAACTCGCGTGACGTCATAATCTAAGACATTAGTATGACATTTTTTAGCGGTCAGTGACGTCATCAACCCCCACTCAAATCTTTGACACGTTTTATCTTCGACAATTTTTATTGATTTGATAAAACAAAAATACGTATTCAATATTTTTCGATAATCTAACAGACGGACTAATTAGAATCACATTTTTTAAGTCAGTTTACATCCCTATTGGGATAAGGGCAAGAGAATGATGATGAGAAGCCGTTTAATAACATTGAGAGGGCTAACAGGCATCCGTCGGGGCTGCGGGATGTTGTAAGAGATACCGTGGCCTCGACATAAAGGGCTAAGAAGGAACATAGGTGGTTTTTAGTCAGTAGAAGTGTGACACCCCCTTTCGTTCTGCCCAAGAGCGGGAGGGGTTAGTTGATGACTCTCCCGCTCCCCCAAAGAGCTAACAGGCATACTTAATTTACTATTGTTCTAAAAACATACATGATTAATCAGTCACTAAATAGTTATTTTTCCAAAATTTTAATCACTAATATACGTTTCAGCATATCTTCATCGTGGTACCTTCTCCTCGCTCAGATAGCTCGCAACTACAGCCCAATCCTAGTACCTTACGCCGCGGCCATAATATTGTTAGCTGCAAGGAGCAATATACTGCACATGCGAGAACATGGCTCTTGCGTATCCCTAAACAGTGCGTTCATGAGTGAAGGAGTCAAGCCGTATTATGCACTTGTGTTTGCAAGACTCGGTGCTACGATTTTACTGTAAGTATTGTTAATTACAAGAAGCACTATACTCCACATGCTAAAACACGTCTCATGTCTTTCCCTACGCGGTGCGTTTATGAGTGTGGGTGGGGTCTGAGCCGTATAGCACTCTTGTTTGGATTTTTGTAAGTACGCACGACAGCCCAACAAACTGCAATTTTTAGAAGGCCACAAATCAGTACCGCATCTCGACGTCCAAAGTCACATTCTAAATAGGCATAAGGGTTATAGGTAAAAAATTGAAAAAAAAAAAGGCTTTTTAATTTCTTTAATGTGTGATTGATAAATCTTTCAATAACCTTTGTAAAGAAAACAGAACACAAACAAACATTTTGAATAAGATACCTGCTAAAACACGGTAATCAATTTTTGAACTGAAAAATATGGTGGTAAAACTATTTCTTTTCTAATGTTATACCAGATAATATAAATATTATTTTTTCTTTACAGTTCCATTCCCGTACTATCATTTCTATTCGAGAACGCGAGCTGGCAGAACCAAGAATTGAGGTACTTCGTCAAGTCATTGTTGGTTGTGCCGACATTTATGACTGCCTTAGGACTTATGAACATCGCGGCGGCAGCCATATTAGTTGCCATGGTGTTCTCCTCCCAGATTGCACATAGATTGCTGATTAGGTATGTATTAATGACATTGTGATTACCACAGATATAAATGTACTTAGATAATACAAGAGCACCTACTTCGAGTGCCACTTTGCGTGCCAGGCTTAAGTATTTTATACTTAACGAGGCGACTGTCGCAGCAAGCTAATTTGTTAAAACAACAAATGTCTAGAAAAGGTTAGTTGACAAAAAAAAAAACAAATTGGTCCGTCAGATAGATTTCCAAAAATATTGGACACATATTTTTTCTTTTTCACTTTTCGCAATGACGTTACAAGCCCCCACTCACGATCTTTGACGAGTTTTAGGTCTTCTCAATTTTTATTAATTTGATAAAACAAAAACTACGTATCCAATATTTTTCGATCATCTAACTGACGGATTAAACAGAATCATATTTTTTGTTGTCTGTAAACTTCCCTATCCCATTTAAAGAACAAAAACGTAAAACGTGGGGACTTCCTAAGCAGAGGCCTTCAGGTGTAACTAAATGAACTTTGATCGAGGTCAATCAATCAAGCAGTTCGATCTGTTTCGGCGTATAACAGCAGGATTATTCATTATACCCGGTTTTCACAAAAGCGGAACCGTGCTGGGATCGACCACTCAGATTGCTTTTAATATATATCGTGCCCTGTCTCTTCTGTGATTGGTCTCATCTTGCACTGCTTACACTTGCAGTGCTTACACTTGCAGTGCTTACACTTGCAGTGCTTGTTTTTTGCTTTTCAGTTTTTTCAGTCGGGTTTTTTAGTTTTTAACTACTTTTTTTTATTACTAACTTTTTAGTTATTTTGTATTTGTTCTTTCGTTGGTCGCGTAAAATTCTTCGCATATGATTTAACTGTTGTGTTTGTTTATAGGTTTTGCGACTTTGAATTTCTTTTAAACATACAGGGTGTAAATTAACCCTTCACACATACGTCAACCAAGCATTATGTACACCAAACTACTATGTTGCACTCTTTAAACATTGTGCTAGTGGATGCTTTGAATAGTCAAGTAGTACTTCATCCGTTTAGGAGAGGATACATACATACACGCCAAACACATAACCCACCTTTTGGGCTTCGCCGCAGTCTGACTGAGCCTCACCGTTGAGCGAACTATCTGGTATGGGATTGGCAGGGGTCGATGCGTACTTACTATTAGATAAATGATGATAAATGTCGACGTCAATCGACAATTATCAAGTTGCACCTTTAGGCTAGTGGGAACAACAGTCTATAATAATATTATTTGTCACAAAAAATTTGTACCTTCAGGATAATAATATGCCGGGGAGGAAATGGTCTCGCGGAGAAGGTGGCGTCGGGTCTTCAGAAGGTGCCCATGGTGGTCAGCGCGGGGCTACTGTGTGCCACGCCGGTGTCGTGTGGTGCCGCGTCGCTGGTTGCAGGCGCTGCCTTCTATGCGTTTATGGTAAGATTTATTCGTTTTTAGGCTTTATATGAGAAAAATATTACTACTGGTTGTTGTGCAGAATTTTAAAACCGACATAGTCAATCTATTCTCCAATCTAACTTTTCAAAGTTATCTAACAAGACAAACTTAAACTAGGAACGTTGGTCAAGCGGTCGCGAGCGCGTCTACTGAGCTTGAGGGTCTATATATGTTCGATGTCGGGAAATAGGATAGAAATGAAACATTAAACCTAAAACTCCTTATAATTATTTTCTTGTTAGCAACCAAGTACCTAAATGTTAAATAATCCTTTTCAGCTCTCCAAAATGTATGAAGAATACCTAGAAGATTATGTTTACAAACTAATGGCGAAAGTAGGCTCAAGAATTTGCTTTATGTTTAAGAGAAAAAACAAAAACATTACCAATGAGACTGAAGGAATGCTTGTACCAGCTACAGAATCAACTAGTCAAAACGGGAAGAAAACTCAGGATAAAGCAACTAATATGACGGTAGAGAAAGCTTGTCAGGTGGAGCAAACGAAGGAGGATAAACACACGAAGGTTGATGAAGATCTGAGCAGTTTGAACTTCCACATGATGATGTTTTCCATGTGGCTGACTGTCACTCTTGTCAATGTACCCGCGTTGTTGACGTGGGCTAGGAATTTTTCGTAAGTTACGTTTTTGTATTAGAAATTTCCTCTCGAAGAGTGGAGGCCTGTGTCCCAACAGCGGGAACATTAATAGGCTGATAATGATTAGAAAATAAAACACACTTTTTTTGCGATCAACTGGTTAAGAAAAGGTTTCGAATTCAGGATCAGGAACCAAGGGGCCTGCTCCCTAAACAGGTAGTCCGTAATTTCGGCCGGTGTCAACGGCGTTGTGTATGTAACTGTTACTATACTTCTGTGACCTACGGACTTAGTAGTCTAAAACCCGACTCTAAACGAACGAATGAAGAATTTAATTATGACAACTCAATTTGATAGTTGTCTATACTCCCGATGGGTTTTTGTCTTGTTGATGTTATCAAAAACAATTTTATTTCTCCGACTGCGTACTCCGACGTACTCAGAGATATTTAATGATTACTTAAACCGTCACTTAGTAAAGATTTGACATACTTTTGTATGACAGAAGTGTCAACACCTTTAAGTCATGGCCTAAGTTATCATTAAAGCTCTCTGAGTGCAGCAGTAAGTGATAGCTTAAGTAATCATTTAACGGCTCAGACTGCACTCAGAGACGTTTAATGATTACTTACATCTCTCGAGTACCGCATTGAGTGTTTAATGTTCAAAATCTCATATCCTCCATGATTGGGTATATCACCCATTCTCGCCTATTACATTTTCGTTAATATTATGATCTGGTTGAAAATTTGCTCCAAATCTTCGATATTGTTTCAGGTTCAGCATAGTATTAAAACCTGATACGTCGTACCACACTGGTTTAATTATGTCGGCTTGTTCCACCTGTGTGTGGCAGATGAACGGGCCGAGGAAAAATCTGTGAGTATTATAAAAAAAGATGTGTTTGTTTCTGTTTTAAAAAAGATTTAATGCTGAACTGTCTCATCTAAATTATATATATGTAACTGTTCCGATTTTTGGAATATTATGTCCGATATCGAAGGAGGAAAATTTAAATTCAAGTATGGATTTTCATGTCTAGAAACGGAGCTAAATGTTGCAAATCCAATACAGTGCTATGTCCCTTAGAGCATTACAATTTTCAGCTGCCAATCTACACTAAGATTATAAAGAGGAAAGATTTGTTAATGTTTGTTTGTTTGTAACGAATACTGACTCCGAAACTACTGGACCGATTTGAAAAATTCTACACTATCCCCGGGTGACATAGGCTACTTTTTATCCCTGTATTCCCACGGGAACAAAAACTACGCGGGTGAAACCGAGTGACGTCCGCTAGTGTGTTTATAAATAGCGTCATAGTTGAAAGAAATGCTTTGAATACTAATAATAATATTACTTTTCTTATATTCTAGGAGTCACTACGAATCCATAGCAGCTCTACTGTTCACTATGGCAGTATTCCTTCTAGCGCTGGGACCCCTATCGTTAACCATCGTCAACTATGGCGTAACGTTCATGTTTGCCGTCATTACTCTGCAGCAAGTCTGCGACATCGAAGAAAAGGGAGGTATACCAACTATAAAAAAAGTAAATAGTCAGAAACCAGACGAAGACATTAATAAAGAGAAAGAAAGTGAAAATAAACAACAAGAAGCCAGTGAGAAAAGTCAAGAAGAAAAAGGTGATGAAACCAGTGATAAAACAAGTGAATGTTCTGAAATGGAAGACGCGGTGGAAGATTGTGATGTGTGCTCCGAAAGTAGAATATTCAACGTGTTTAAACGACTTAGAGACAAATTGAGTTATACTGAAAATTTGTAGTGCAATGAAGCTCTGCATCATGGCAACATTTTACGGCAGCTTCTGATTAAATAACAACACCGTAGTGTCACCTCTTTCTAACCAAAGCGATCGATCGTGTGAACACACGATTGTTTCTGTCACATATCAGTTATCACTCATCACCATGCGTTCAGGTTTTGTACGACAATCGAATGTTCGCGCAACCATCGCTAGAGTTAGGACGCGGCATGTGACAATTATTTTGTCGTTGTCGAGTCTTTTCTTGTCTTAGTCTTACCGAACTTCAGAGTCGATTAAAAATGTACGTAATAAAATATTTGTCTCGATTACGTAGAAATAGCGAACAAGTATCAGAAATATCAAAATTGTTAAAAGTTTGGAGCAACAAGATGCATTAGGTACTACTTACTTATAAGAGCCTAGCTTTTATCTTAAAGTTACTGCCATGTCCGACAGGTTTATTGTATAGGCTTCATTACTTTACGAACATTTTTAATTGAAATTGTAGCTTGCTGAATATTTTTGTATTATTTATTTTAATTATCAATTTCCAGTGACCGACGCGTTGAATAACCTTTTCAACGTTTAAAATATTGTTTATACGACAATTTTATGGAAAAAAATGCGAACATAATATACTTTTAGCTGATATTGTGAAGATGCTGTGTTAAACCTACCTCACCGTTTTCCTAAAGATATATTTTTAATCCTATAACCATAGTATCAACATTACGCTTATTGGCTGACGCACATATTAACAACATAAAACTCGAGTCGAATTTATGCTTAAGACGGGGTTCACAACCAACGCATAGTCACTTCCAGATTCTGAGGCTTATAGTTCTCAAACTCACTAATATTAGCGCTATCGTTACAGCATATTCTCAGTATGATCTATGTACGAAAAGTTGAGTCGATCGACTGCGAGCGACTCGACTTATAACAATTTGCAATTGACAATAAGTTTGGTGTGAATGCAGCCTTAAAAATGATCATTGTATCGTGTACAAATACTGTAATATCTAGTGACAAATACTGTAATATCTAGGAATCGAAACTGGTCTTTCGGTAGTCATTATCATTGTCTGCCTAGCCTTTTCCTTACTGTGCTAGGGTCGGCTTCCAGTCTGACTGGATGCTGCTAAATACCAGTATTTTACAAGGAGCGACTAAGTACCTACCTATCTGACTAGCCACCTATCTTTCTTATCTATTACAAATTTTAATATTACTTTATTTGGCGGGTAGAGCTGATATTTCAATACTTTTTTTTTGAGTCGAGTTGTTAACGTGGCGACAGCCATTTAAATTACGTCACTAACACAATATTCTTCCTGTAATATAAGAAATTATAGCATTTTATCTCTACTGCACTGGTCTGCACATAGAGGCCTAGTTTAGGCGCACAGTCACGTTTTTATTATAAACAATAATATAAATTATTTATATAGTTACTTCCTATTAGAAACTATACTTACTTGAGATTAATGTGTGAGTAAATGTTTTGTGTGTAGTTATTGTCTAAGTTACAAGTGGAGTAAGAATTTCAATAAAATCTTAGTAATACTGTCAAGTTAGATGCAAAAGGGAGCAATGTCTTGCCTTTTATTCCAGCTGCTTACCACACATGCATTCTAATAGAGTTGTGAAAGTAGGGACATAATATTATCTAATCATAATAATTGCCAGAAGAAAAAAAAAGCTCATACTGCATCTCTTTTATGGATCTATCCTTGCAAGTTACAAATTATAAGGAATAAAAAGAGGTTTCATGTTTACATGTATTACATCTTTTAGGCTACTTTTAGTAAGGAATTCAGTCTGAACGTACCGTGTCGGCGTATGTTTGCGTCAAAAGAAAAAATGTGTACATGTACAAGCGGCCTTAGTTAGCAATTTAGTACCAAGTAGATTCTTATAATAATTACTGATTCATTCTCAACTACGTGCCTTAAACAAAGGCTAGATAACTATAGTAGCTTGCTTGCTTATATATATTCAGAAAGATAGTTTTTTTATTGCTATTTAGATGAACTGATTGTGTTCAGTTTGATCAGTCTTCCATTGTAGTACTGTATGTTTTCCAATGATTTACTTACTAACCACAGTATTGCATACCAGTTTCCATTAAGTCGAATAACAATGTATAAGCAAGCACAATATATTAACATGTTCTAAACTCAAACTCAAACTCAAAGCAATAATTATCAATACATCGACATAGGTAGAATGAATTGATTTGTTGGGCCAAAAACTTGCTGTATGTTAAGCAATAGAGTGAGAATACTCTTGAATAGTCTTTTTTTGTATGACATTGATGTTAGATTTTGGCCCAAGTGTTGTTATACATATTTTCGTAAATTATTAAGAAATACTAGTCTAAATCTTTGTAGTGCGTTCCATGTTTGTTAGGTAGATTCATGATTATATAAATAGCAGACTCAAATGAAATATTTACTATTTTTGACATTGCATACAATAATTTGTACCTTGTGTACAAAGTACATATCTGAAAGGTATGTTCAATTTTGAATTGCCTGACATAAATTATATGGTGCTATTTGCCACAAACATAATATTTATAAACCCCTCTTTCAATATATATTATAGAATTTTAATAAATTTTAAAAATCTTTTCAGCATATTGACTTTAGAAAAATAATTGTCCTTCGTAAATAGGTTAAATATAAAGGTTCATACAATTTTGGTATGTATGCAATGTAATCAATTTGTTACTTATGAATCTGTATGTTATTCAAGAAAATTATATATCTGAAATGTTTTGTAAGCAAAGAAAAACGCACACATGTGCAGTGAAATTTTGTTTTAGTTATCTGATTCACAATAAAACCAATATGAACCTTATTAACTATTTTATTTGAGAATAATGAAGTACACAACTGTTTGGAAAACACATCTGATCAGGGTGGTGGCTGAATTTTTCAGGAAATGCATCATTTCTTCCCCTTCTTGCCTGCGGGTTTGTCTTCATTGCTTCTTGGGTTCTGCCAGTTTAGAGGGGTGCGGCGGTACATAGGCCATGGAGGAACGGTCAGGATCGCAGCTAGGATGAATCCGGCTCCCAATATGTACACAGATTGTGAAAATTGTTGAACTATGTAGCCCCATACGAAACCGACTATACTGAACAGCGTTATTATAGCTCTGTACAATTTCTCGGCCTTGGCTTGGCCAACATAGTCAATATGGGTGGGTATAGACGTGAAGAAATCCATATTTTTCTAATATTTCTAAGGTGAAATCCGATTTACAAACTAACCACAACAAATTCAATAAAAAAGTACTCTGTTCAATACGTTTTGACAACGTCAAATGACACGTCATAGTTTCTTTTCGGTCTATGAATCGAGAATGCAATTATAAAGCTCGGATCATACTAGTAACAGTCTTGCCGTAACAGAACAAACAAAAAAAAAAACAATTCACTGTAGTAGTAAAATTAGTAAAATTCGAAATCCTCATGTAGTCACAAATCATTTCAAGGCACAATGTAAAGGCCCAATAGCCCTTAATAAACACAAATGTAATAAAAGAAAAATATATAAAACTGCCAGCCTGAAACACATTTCTACTAATTTAGTACAATTAAATCTGAAGTAAATAATTTACTGGAGAAACTTATTTTCTGAAAAACGGTTCGAAGTTACGTAATAAATTATTTTATACAAATAATCTTCAAAATACAATTTTTCTTGAAAAAAAGTTGTAACTGTAATTATTTTTCGATTGCACATGACAACAATCGATTTTGTTTCAGTTTTTAAATAATAATATAGTTCCATAAAACTAGCTTTAGAATAATTAAAATAGGTAGGTAATCATAACATTGTATAGCAATACCACCCACCACTTTGCCGTCAGTCGATTGTCAACATTCAATACGATCAGACTCATTAGGTTAATTTTTAGTTAACAACAAAGATAATTAGTTTTATTTTCAAAAAGTACAACAAACAAAATTAAGAAACAAAATGACAACTTTCAAGCAAGTTCCTCTCACATGCGGTGGCCATACTAGACCAGTCGTGCATTTGGATTTTAGTGACGTTACAAAAGATGGGTTTTATTTAATTTCGGCCTGCAAAGGTGAGTTTTTACGACTAACTTGTAATCAGTGTGCCCTATAGCCTTGGCCTATATTTGGGTAGAAGACTTGCAAGTGTGTTGGTGCGTGTGAGTAGTGCTTTCGCGTGACAGATGTTGGTGACGAGATGTGTTCGAAAGGCCTTCACTTTTCTTGTTTGTGTGGAGTTGTCCGCTCGACCGGCGTGCATTCTATGCATGTTGTGGCCTTCTCTTTCCGGACATGCAGGAAGTACCTTGAGTATCCGCTCGTGTGTTTCCTCAGCTGCTCGCCTTGAGGCTTGCGCTCGTGCTTTTTATTCACGTATCAGCAGCATGACATACAAGTTCCACACCTTTGTGTGTTCATGAATTGTTGCAGGCAGTAAATTTTGTTCCTATGTTGAATGTTGACATTTCACCCATTGTGGGTCACCTTGTGCTCACTCAAGGTTTGTCAAAGTACTTGACATTAATGTTTACTTTATGGAAGGGCTTGAAAACATGTCATTAAGCTACTTTCAATATGTTGCTGTATAAGGAAAATAGTCAATAACACTTAATGTGATTTAATTGTACCTTCCTGTCATTGTTCTTTTATGTGTACGCAATCTATGATTAGTGTATCTGATATAGGTTTTATTTAGCACTAGAGTAAACTATTATTGGACTGGTTTTATTATTTGTTATGACAATGGTCATCATCATCAGTATTTCATAGAGTAGCTGTGGCTTAAATGATAATTTTGTTTAAATAGCAACATATTTTAGATAGGCCTTTCTTCTACATAATTATTGTGTATTTAACTATTGTGAAAGCTAACACAATGGTTTGCACAAGATGTGTTTACAAAATGAATGCCTTGTTTTACTTGATGAGGAAAATTGAAAGATGTTATCATTTGCATACAATGCTAAAGGAACACTCATCCATCATTTCTTAAAATGTACAAGACTTGAATGAAAACATCAATGAAAGATAAAAATGAATATTGATATCTTCTCTTTATGACTTTTGTTTAATTTAAATATTGTGGTTTGGGTCATTTTTATTACAATTACTTACTTTACTTTTTTGGCTCAAATCAAATCCAAAATAATTTTTTTAATGTCTTTTTTAATATTTTTTCTTATTTCTTTATCCAGCAACAGTGTTGAAATGTTTTCATGACTAAGCAGAATTAGACATCCAGCCATTCAACCAAAACGAGTTTGCACAAAGCCCAAGCTTTCTTACCAATATATTGTAATATTAATGAATTCCTTAGATGGCAAGCCCATGCTACGACAAGGTGAAACAGGTGATTGGATTGGCACATTTGAAGGTCACAAAGGTGCAGTGTGGGGGGTAGCTTTGACGCAAAATGCTAATCTCGCAGCAAGCGGAGCAGCTGACTTTTCAGGTACTTTGCAAATATTGAAATAATTTGTCACTATGTAGATCTTAATCTTAATGTAAAAGTGATTCTTTTTGTTTCACAAAACAGTTAGTAATAGTGTAAAAAGAGTAACATTTGTTTCTGTTGTGAAATTGACATAGGTACATACTTTGGTATTACTCCTTTTTTTTTGTATTTGCATTGAGTAGATGCAATTAATAGGAATAATATAATGACCCTTTCATCATTTCAGTTTGCAATCTGACAAGTTCATTGCATCATTCTGTTTAATTAATTCTGACCAGAGTATTACTAGTTTTTTTGTTCAACAATTGAGTATTGTATGGCAAGTTATTAAAACAGTCAAATGCTTTGTTTTTGCTATTACATTTTGCAATGTTAGTATAATGCTTTGTGTATAACAAGTATTTAATCTGGGACATGCTTGTCTTATTTATGATTCACCATTTCCCAAATGTGAGTAGCTGCAAAAAGCTCCATGTAATGATCTGCGTGTGCTTATTGACAAAGAACTATGGGCAATTTTCTATGAAACGGGGGCACAAAACCGACACAACGTAACATTTATTAGTACTCCAATTGTACCTAAGTCGCCAGAGACCAAAATATGGATCTAGGAAAAATGTTGCAATTTCTTGAATTTGTCAAAGACAAAACTTGTTTAAAGGTATGGTTTTCCCTACGTATGATTCGTTTTTCTATAGTATGAACACTAAGTAATCATTTAAGTCATTAAGACTTAAGTGATATCTGAGTGCGGCAGTGAAATATTTTATTTGAACATGACCTGGAATGCACCTATAAATTTATCTTATTTTTATTCTAACAATATTTTAAAATAATGTTTCAGCAAAAATATGGGACGCTCGATATGGTGAAGTGGTACAAACATTTGACCATGAACACATAGTGAAAAGCGTAAACTTTAATGCTGACGACACTCAGCTCCTCACTGCAAGCAACGAGAAACTTATACGAGTATTTGACCTCAACAAACCTGAAGCGGGAGGTTAGTTTCCTATATTATTATGTCTGATAAGGAAAGGCCAATAATTACTTCCTATAGTTGATTCTAATCTGTAAATAAATTATGTCAATACATGTTGAGCTGTTGAGGGCAATAAATAATAAATTATGTTCTAATAGTTGAGATATCTAGGTGTTTTTGTCATCTTGATTATTATGTCAAAATTAATTATATTTCTGGAATAATCAATACTAAATTATAGTGTGTTTCTAAATGTTCCTCCTTTTCAAGGCTTAACGGTTAAAGAGACTTGAACGACAAATAGATAATTGAATGACTAATAGATCTGTTTTATTACATGCAATAGCTGTTTTCCCAGGAGTAGTTTCTTATGGAATAATTTCCAGCGGATTCACGGGCAAAGTCAGTAAATGTTGTCATACAGATGACATAAACAACTTCTACAATCATAACTCTTAAACAATAGTTGAGGAAGCATTAATTAGCATATACAATAACTCTTATCTCAAATAATCATCATATTATTGCAATACATTGAGACAAACCAAATATTTACACTTAATAAAAGGGTGTAACCTTTTGAATAATTTATCAACTGTTTATATTTTATCCATGATAGCCCTTTAAATAGTGTTTCACATAGTCATTAGTTTTTATGATGCATGTGTTAAAAGCTTCAATATTCTATTTTTACAAGTTTATTTATTTTATGATTTAAAAGGTTAGAAGCAAGTCATGGCTGCCCTAAATTAAGTAAATATATTTTATGGATTTACAAGATTTTATAAGACCTAATGGTATGTTAAAACTGCAACATTGTTATAAAAAACACCTAGACATGAGCCTAAATAAAGTGATCTTCTCTTATTTATTTATTTGGGGTCGGCGCAGCTCGTCATCACAGCAGTCAGCTCTTTTATAGCCATTCTCATGAAGTGACATTCTACCTGCCAAAATCTAAGATACCTAATAGGTATTGGATCGATATGGCTACTAAAAAGTTTATGTTGGATTCTGTTGATACTCTTTATAGAAATATGAGCCTCTGTAAGGCCTGAAGAAGTGACAATCTAGGCCCTCTATTCTGTTCTCAATCAATGACTATTTCATAGTCCACTGCCCAACATAACGACCAATCGATGCATTACCGAAAAACAATTAAAATCTCACACAATCATATGATAATTTCCAGCTCTGGAGAAAATAAGCGCGCACTCAAATAGTATCAGGCACGCAGTCTTCCTTCATAACTCACGCATAGTCAGCGTGAGTGATGACCTCACGATGCGAGTCTGGGATCGTACTAGTGGACAGGTAATGTATTTGCTTTATAAATGCTATTTTTAATTATAACTGACTCATTGTTCTTAGTCTTGAACACATGGAGTAAATTAAAATTTGCTTTATACGAAATACAATGAATACCGACCCCAATCCATATTAATCAATCTTCCGGGAAACTCCGTTCGTCATCTACTATCACTGAATAATGTTAATTCTGTCCCATGATCGCTAAAATGTTATGGTACATTGGGATTTTTTAACTAGTGTTTTCTTTGCGGACAGTGACCGTGTGTAGGTGGGCAAAGAAAAATTTGAGCTAAGCCAAGATTTTGAAACTGCTTGGTACGGGATTCCATATATCCGTGAACATTGTTCTTTGCAGGACGAATATGTTAATTATAATTCGGATTGTCATAACTAAAATTACATACTGAATTAAAATTTAAATTACTTATTTCAATTTTCAGATTATAAAATTGACATACCTAATTAAAATTCGGATTGTCGCATTTTTTGCCGAACCATAGGCCAAACTGAATCGGCCTTATTACAAAAGTGGTTAAACCTGGGTTTAACTTAGACTTGGTTTAACTCGCATGCCGTCTCACTTCGATAATATTGAAAAGAAAGTGACAACATGCGAGATAAACCAAGTCTAATTTAAAACCAGGTCTATCCACTTTTGTAATAAGGCCGAATGTGTTTAGCTCCCGAATTAATACTCGAAAGCAAATAATAAAAAAACGTCGAAAACATCGCAGTTGACTGAATCCCTCATTCGCGGATTTAACGAGTGTACCTACCTAATTCAATCCACATAATATAAACCGACCAACACGGTTGCTGCCGCCATACGCGGACTTTAGAGTATCGACTTTTAAGTTGATTGTGCTTAAACACATTCAAGCAAAAACTTTAACGAAACTTTTTATTATTTTTCAGGAGGTCCAAAAAGTGGAATTCCCAACCATACCAAACAGTTTAGAGCTGTCAAGAGATGGAGCTATATTAACAGTAGCTCACGGTAAGATTCATACTCATTCTTACTATAAATGTGAAAGTTTGGTGTCTGTTTGTCTGGTACGTTGTCAGGATGAAACCGTGGCACCTATTTTGATGAAGTTTTGTGAAGGAAGAGCAAAGTCAATTGGCTATTACGATTCTTTCAAATACAGTCCTGTGACATTCAGACGGACATTATAAACTTAAAAATAGAGTCCCCTTGATACCCTGCGCATATGGAACTAACAAATAAGCTGTGAAGGACTAAAATTCAATGTTTCTTGTATGAGAAAATCAGAATCCGCCTAAAAGAGTTTCGTTCAATAATTATATTATTATGACGTTTTATTTATTGTGACATGTTATGTGGAGTGATTACGTTTAGCCTTAGTACGAATTTACATTTTAATTCAAGAGCAGATCAAGATCAAGCTACGCATTAAAACATACCACCGTACTTACGTAAAAACAGCCTTAGGCATTCTGCACACAATGATTTTTGTAATAGATCGCAATAGATACGTTTACGACGTTAAAAATAATAGAACGAAGGTCTTATCTGATTAAAAAACAAAAATATTATGACACTGATTTTTTAAAGATACTACTTAGTATCTCAAATAATGTAACTGTAGCCTGCGTCGTCCCACTGCTGGGTCCAATACCAATGGTCCACACTATAGAGTCCACATATAGAGTAGTTTGATTCCGTCCAATTATTTTTGCCATCGTCTAAGAGGTCTGGCTACGTCAATTCTCCAAATAGATTTATCCCACAACAGAACTACGACCCCACCATTTTTTTTTTAAAACAACCAGATGTGACATATAAAAGTGTTATAAAATAAATTTACAGCTATAAATATGATTTAAAATATTTATTTTCAATTTCAGGTACAAATGTATCATTCTATTCTTCAGACACAATGCGCAAGATGCGTGAATTTCCAGTGCCAACGAAATGTTACTCAGCGTCGCTAGCTCCGAGTCGGGCTACGTTCGTGTGCGGCGGCGAGGACTTGAAAGTCTACAAATTTGATTATAATACGGGAACAGAACTTGGTCAGTTAGTTCGTCTTTGTTAAGTTATATATTATATAATATATTTGCTTATTGCGCAGTGCCATATCTATCAACGTCATAGAAAATAAGTAAATGCTCTGTAATCTGTTTATTTTATCGATAGAATAAAAATCTAAGCGGCTCGTGCTCTGAAATTATGGGCTTAAAACCCGATCTTCATAGTGCATCGATTTATTAACTAGCCGTGTCGTAGTTGTTGTGACTGGCGCGGGAGATAGAAGATTGGAAAGTGTTGGAGAAGGCCTGTGCCAAGGGGCACACAGATAACAAAATATTGAAAAAAAAAATACATGAATACTTATATCTGAAAAAGGGCTGGCTAAAAAAAAAGTGGTCCGATAGGCAGTTGCTCCATGTAAAATTCTGGTATTTAGCTGCATCCTGTTAGACTGGAAGCCAATGCCAACATAGTTGGGAAAAGGCTAGACCAATCAGACCACTCGACATTCAAATCGGATATATTGGGCACAACTCGAAACTGTTAGGAACCTAACTACGCAATTCTGAGCATCTTTTTTTTCTAACCGACTTCAAAGAAGGAAGTTATTTCATTTCGTTTCGGAAACAATATAAAGAAGTAACCGACTTCTTTATAAAGAAGTAACTGACTTCTTTATAATGTTTTCTTTCCTATACCATCAACGAGCAACACCATCTCACAAATGTATCCCCTTCCAGAATCAAACAAAGGTCACTTCGGTCCCGTGCACTGCGTGCGATGGTCGCCGGACGGCGAGCTGTACGCGACCGGCTCAGAGGACGGCACGGTGCGGCTGTGGCAAGCCGTGCCGGGCCGCGTGTACGGCCTGTGGCGGCGTAGCAACGACCACACGCCCGTTGTTAACGGGTTCAAGGAAGTCGCGGCTAACTGATGTTATATCTCGTTTTTCCATACGGTTAGTAACTTAGTACCTTTTCTCTTTGCTTTGTTTGGTGGTTCATACACGTGTGGAGTAAATTTAACAGTTTTTAAAATTTTAAATATGCTTTTTACATGCTGTAACAGAATAAGCACAGAACCAGATTCAAACCATAAAACCGGACAACTCTCCATAAGGAAAACGATCGTAAATTGGTCTACTTTGCAAGAATTCTGGCTCTATTCTTGACATTGTCGCACAACTGATAAACTACAATGTTTCTCAGGGAAAATTTTATAATTTTATTTTAATCTGTCAAGCAGCTGACTGCTGCGCTACGTTTCGCGAGTTCGATCCCCGCACGGAACAAATATTTGCATGGTCTACAGATAGTTGTTTTGGGTCAGGGTATTTGTGTAAGTGAGTTTAGTGTGTATGACCCACTCACGATAAAGAAGAAATCCCTAGTGCGGGGCAACTTTATAAAAAAAAGAAAAAACTCTGTTTCAATTAATAATCCTTTTACTAAGGGTGTCACCCTTAATTTCAAATTCAATTTTATATGATTCACAAAAAAAAAAAAGAAAATGCTATGGATTGTCAGTATTTTGGATTTAAAATCCAAAGGTTTACTTAGCACGAACTCTGACTTTATTCTTGTCACTCGTTTATTGTTCAATCGATTTTCGATTACTACTGAGTTTCGTGTCACCGCGCACGGTAAAATTAATACGAAAAACTTATTTAATAGCTTATTTCGAGAATAAAATGGCAAGTTTGAATACTGCGGAATGACTAAAAAATAAATTGTTTCAGGATCAAGGAGCAGTGACAGTGCAATCAAAATTGATCACTTGGTGGCATCACTGTGTTGTGGTGTACTTGTCACCAGGCCATGTGTATAATGAACATTAAGGGGGGACTAGCCTGAAAAATCAAGACTTTTTAAGTATTCAAGATAAATTTTAAGAGTTTGTGTTGTTTATTTTTTTGCAACACTGATTTTTTATACTCAAACCTAATGTATTTATTGTAAAAAGGAACTAAATAGACTTGATATGCAACAAAATAAAGTGATTTGTAAATATTTTCCGACTTTTGATTTTTATTTGATGAACCCTAACGTAAAACCCCGACTTTGCCAGGATTAAAGGTGGATTTAAAACGAGTGAAACAACATTATCAGTAAAAAATATTTTTGTATTTCTTTTTCGTTGTTTAGGTGAGATTTTATATTAAAACTAAAATATAATAACTAAAGAACGTGTTACGCTTAATTAACCAATATGTTACAAAATAATTTACAAGAACCTATCCTAGGTAAATTGCGTATTTCCCTTTCCGTATTCAATTCGAGAAACGGTTTGCGTGATGTCACCACGTTTTTCTTGCACGGTATGTGCTCAAGAAAATTTCGCAATTGTCAATCTATCTTTTATTATATTTTTGACTCAGGACGTCTACTTTTCGAGATTTTTGCGAAAACCGTAATTTGTAGTTTTGGTGAGAATTTCATGCAAACGGTGCCTGAAATTAAATACGGAAAGGGAGATACGCGGCAGAACTAGGCAGTGAATTTAATTATCATAGTGAGCTAGACACAAGTATTATAATTATTCGTCGAGACTGTCTGCTGGTCTTGATTTACTCCCAAATCAGTAAGTCTGGTTAAAATTAATTATGTATGGTAACATCGGTACTGTGGGCGGTATTTTGGTTATTCTAGTAACCTATATATTTATTGGTGTCATAACATCACTGCGTCTATTTAAAGCTCAAGATGGCTATCGTATTAAATAGTTGAAACGCTTAGATAAAGTTGAGTGAAGACCATAATTTATAAAGACCATAAATTATAGAAATATCATCTAAATTAGAAATAGCTCTTACTATCTTAAAGGCCAGAGAGAATTCAGGCCACGAGAGAAATATTAGTACGCACAACATTATACGATACTAGTATTTCAGAAGATTTAACTTTACTTACTACAAGTCATAAAAGTACAATTTCATGAAACCAAAGACACTTTTTACAATCATCACGATCTGACACACGTTACACTTGAAATGCCATTAAATATTCAAAAAATAAATTAATGGTAGGTCAAAAATCGTTTTGCATACAAAAAATAAAGTTATATAAAAATAATATCGCAAAACTGCTGGATTTTAGAAAATAGAACTAAAAGTATACCATTTTCTAATCTACAGCGTTTGTACATTCTTTGTTTCATCTCAGGACATAGCTTTCTGCTTTAGTTCGGCTACAGACGTCCTCTTCGGATTTAACTAGTAATGATCTTAAAATACTTAAACTTAATTCATAACAAGGTATAAATGAGACACGAACGATCAGTCAAAGATACGAATACTTGAATATGTAAAGAATATTGTTGTTGACTATTATTCTTTCAATGTCGCTGGTAAACTTGTGGTAACTCTGAACATTTCTCAGTATTGCCCTATGATAGAAACTCGGTATATTCGCACGATCAGTCGTAGGACTTGAATTTTGCGATCGATCATACGATATGTTAAATTTTCATGCTGAGCAATTATTTTATCTTTCATTTTAGATTGGATCGATTAAATGTGCAGTGTACACTGACAATGTTTTTTTGTTGGTCAATCTCATATATCTTAAATTATTAGCTTCACCAAAACCCTTGCTCTTTTAAACGTAACGGTTGTTTTGTCGTTGACTTGATCTTTTATTTTTTTTACTATTCGGGTGATGAGTAATTTTGAAGGATGAGTTATTCAGAAAGTCTTCACCAGAAACAATTACTCCTATCATTTTTTTTTACCAATATCACTTCCAGCAGCTTTCTTTTTCTTGTCTTTATCATTTTGTTTTCAGTGTCTGTTACAGTAACCCATCATTATTTTCCTCACTGGTAAAAAAACCGCTCACATCCACAAGAGCTGGGTCTCCCGGTCCCCTCTCACTTGGCCACGAATGGCGACAGGTCAGGGAAGTTGAAGTTGATGTGTGGTCTCCGTGGCGCCCGCGACTGCGCGGCTCCGGGCGGCGAGCTGGCCCCGCACTGCGCCGTGCACACGTCGTCACGTTGTACCGCCTCGCGCGGCCACTCGCGGTGTAGTTGCGCGCAGTCTGTTATTCGGAGGGATGCGCATTGGGCCTGGAAATGAGAATAAATGTTGTAGATGGATGTTTTTGGGAAGATCTACTACTAAGAACAAAAGCGAAGATAAAAAGGAACTGGCTGAAATTGTGATTACAGAGTAGCTGGTCGTTGATTCATCGACGACAAATAAAAACTGAATGTAACTCAAAACAAACAGTGTAATGGTTGGGACAATCCCGTTACATATTACCAACTATATTATTTTATACTACTTAAAGGCCAAAGAAGGCAAGAGTAGGAACCCACCGCTGAGGCAATGAAACTTGAAAAGCTCTGGCTATATTTTTTTTTAACTCTCTTTGGAATTGCAACGAAATAAATTAAGAAAGAACAGCGGAAGAGAGAAAAAAACAGAAGTAATGTCTTAATGCGAACTCACCCCTTCAACTGTACATATGCACGAGGTACAAGGTGACGGGAAGGCAGACTCCCCAACGGCGACAGACCTGCCGGCTATGAGACAACCTTGTGCTGAACTCTCGCGCCACGCTGACAAGTCCAACTGAGGTAGTGATGCGCAAGATACACGTGGGTTCCTGTAAAAGAGAATTTAATTAATAAATGTGACCGCATAGGAAGTAATCTAGAGGCCGTGGAAAATGGAAGTGAGGATACAAATAGAAAAAGAAAAATCTCAAAAAAAATGTAGTTAAAAAACTAAAAAACCCGACTGAAAAGACTGAAAAGCAAATAACAAGCACATTTTAAATTAAACAAAACTTGGAAGCAGGCGGGGTCCATTCTATTTTCATTTCATTTCATAATTTAATATTCAATATATTAGTTCTTCTGTGTTTGTACTTTCGCTGGTCGTGTAAAATACTTCGCAGAAAATTTAACTTTTGTGTTTGTTTATAGAATTTGTGACTTTGAATTTATTTTAAACATATAAGCGTCATATAGTTTTGTAGTCTCCTTTTAAAACCCTTCATTTTGATACCCTACTCGATGGTAAAGGATTTTTTTTATTTTTTCAAATCCACGATATGGCCCCTAAAACCAGCAATTTTTCTTTGTTTTTTAATTTTAATGTAGCCTATGACACTCGCGCCATCAAGACGAATCTAACGACGTATATTTCATTTAAATCCCTTCATCCGTTTAGGAGTTTTGAGGGAACAAAGAAACGGACATACATACATACATACATACATACATACACGTCAAACACATAACCCTCCTTTTGGGCTTCGCCGCAGTCGGGTAAAAAACTTGGAGAGAGATTTTAAGTTTGAATTAATTTATGGTATGTTGCGAAAACACGTATCTAAATTATAAAGTAAAATTAAGCAAATGAAATAGGGTAGAGGTACTTGTTGGTAACCTATCAAATTAATTCAATGTTAAAATCCCTTTCAAACTTTTGTCTCTATGAACTCCTGCGTTTCTATTACATTAGCTTTGATTTGGCATTCAACATACAAATGATGAACAAAATTTACAGGCCTCAAGTTAAAAACTCTCTTCTAATATGTTTTGTTGTTGTGTTGATGATGTTTTGTTTTTGTTTGTTTCTGTTGTTTATGTTTTGTTTGTGTTTTTGTGTGTTTTTATGAAAATAAAATATTACTAGACTATTCATCAAGCAACAGACTATTCAGAATAATAAATGCAGTTAGGTGCTTACAAGAAGTTGCTAGGCAGGTCGAAGGATGCTCTCTGTATGTCTCCGGGGTGGTCAAAGTTGTCGCACATCATTTTGGACAACGTCGTCTTCCTGATTTCAGCCAGCTGTTGTTCTGTGAAGCGAGCTGCTGGGTTGTCGTTCTCATACCTGAAAAGATCATCAATTTTAACTGTATAAATTAATGATGTCTGAACATAATCTTCTTTAATGTCCTGAGAAAATTGTCAATAACATAACACAAATAAGAAAAGCTGGTTTAAAAAATTCTTCATGGTCACTATGAAATAGTATCAGCTTTTTTCCAGCAATGACCTGCAGCAGTTTTAATTTTTTGTTACTTTACTTGACATTTGTTTGAATGGAAAGTTATCAATACCTACCCGAGAACTTCTGGCTATCTGATCTGTTGTGAAGCTGGAAATTCGGCCATAATATTAACAACAAATTTGTATTCTCACCAGTATCTGTCGCACTTCCTAAGCTGTCTGAATTGGATAGCGATGATGCAGGCGAAGGTGGGTCCCACCAGACCTCCCTGTAGTGGCCTCTCGCTCATACCGCCCGGGAATAGATCGATATCGTCTACGGTCGCGTAGATGCGTTTGAACCTGAGAATGGGAAGTGTTGCTATAGGAGTTTTATGACATAGGAGTTTTTGACTTTTGTATTTAGGATTGTCTCTGCAGTTCCTCAGCTTAGTTGCACTTGTTGATGTCATGTCTGCCTAAAAAAACTTCGTGGAGGGACTTAGACCTTTGATCAGAATATTTGTATAGAAATATTTGTACACAACAAGAGCAAAAGATATTGCAAACACACTATTTGAAAAATATTCTGCCCAAATTTATGACAAAATGAAGGGATCTTTTACCTAGCAATAACTTCATCAGGAATTTCCCTAGCCAAATCTTCGAAGGTGGTTGCTCTCTTCAGGTTACAAAGTGCTCTGTAGTTGTTGTAACTCGGTATACCATGGTCTCTGGCTCTTTGTACGTTCAGGGCAATCAGGTCAATGCCTGAGAAGGGAATGCGACGGTCCTCGAACAAATGGTTGGTGACTTCGCCGGTGATGAACTGGTCGAGGGTTTCCATAGGAGTGGACGCGAGACCACGCATCAACTCGTCTACCATAGGTGGGTGCTGGAACAATATGATGTCGTAGTTATAGATTATAAATGTGTAAGTTTTAGCAAATTCGAGGCTAAAATAAAAATCTCGCATCAACACTTCGTTAGCACAGCACATATCTACATATAAGTACTCTTTACTCAATATGAGCAGTATTTTCTTAAAATGATCGATACAGTAGAATAGTTATAATATCATAACGATGAATTTAGAAAAGAATATCCTGGATTTTAACTATCACATTTTATTTCACAGCTCCCAAATTACAAAGGTTAAAGTTCAAAGATACTCACAGACATGAACATGTCGGGCCTGAAGAATCCGTCTCTGAGCAGGATTGGGGGCTCCACGGGCTGGAAGCTGGGCGACAGACGCGGGAGATGAGGACGTAAGAGAGAGTGGCCGAATCGGAAGGAAGCGGCGGCGAACTCAGTCACAATGGCGGGGTTGCAGGTAGGAGAGTACTCTTTGTAGTAACCTGGAAGAAAGGAAAGGTTAGTGTACTGTGTGTATTTAGAAATTAGATACATTCGCATGAGCGAGAATACTAAATTGATGTTTCTTGATAATAAGGTCGCAAGACAAACTTGACTAAAACTTTAGACAAGTTGACCATGGTGATTCATGACCAAGACTGTGACACACCATAAGGTAAGTAATAATACTTTTCGGTTAATTATCTTCAACTTGTGCAACGTTTTGACCGAAACGGTATTTGTTAAAATGAAGTGCTTGTTTATGATCTTTAAGTGTTACGGATCTTAATTAGTATTTTAGCATTGTGAGATTATAATATGCAAATGCAACCACGAAATTATATCAGCATCAAAAGATCGTAGTCTTACCTGAAGGCAGCAGCTTCAATCCATACAAGTTAACAGCGTTCCAGGACAGCAATCTGGGCAAGAACTCGTTGTAGATGATATGCGTGAAGGTAGCGGCGAGAATACGACGCGTGTGCTCGAACAGTTGGTCGGCGTCCCAGTGCGGGTTCACGCCACGGAGACCTTCTACCACGCGGTTGTGTTCGCGGAGGAAGATTGTGTGGATGGCGGTGAGGCCTGGTTGTTCGGAGGCTCTGCCGTCACCTGGGAATAAAAAGATGAATTTTATGACTAGAATGTTACGACAATGTTTTATAATATAATATACCACAACCCTTAACGCAAACGAAGGGCACTTGTTCTCCGCACCACTGCGATATTTTTTTTGTTCTAGACCATACCTGGGAACCCCCTAGTTACGGAGATATTGGGGGTCAAAAATCAAAATTTTTCACAGCTGTTTTTATAAATACTAGTTTTTCAGGTTATAACTTTACTTAAATTACCTCCATGTCCCTTTTACTATTCAAAGCATCCACTCGCACAATGTTTTAAGAGTGCTACATTGAGTTTTACCGTAAAATGAGATTTTTTACCCCAAAAAAAGGCGTTTCCCAGAAAAAAAATTGTTTAGGGGTACTTAGTTTGATGTACAGAATGCTTGGTTGATGTATGTGTGAAGGGTTAATTTACAGCCTGTAGAGTGAGAGTCACAAACAGGCATGATCATAAATATTTAAGAGTGTGAGATAGACCATCCCACTGAACAAATTTCGCCATTGAATCACCCTCGCAATCGTGAAAAAAGTCTGCTGTCAATAGCTGTTCAGTTTGATGATTTCTAATGCTGTACTTTGTTTCTAGCTATCCTGCTATCAATATTCTTTACTTGGAATCCAATAAACATACAGCTGCCGCAGTGAAAGTGTAAGCGATGAGATAACTTCTGCGAGTATACGCATATAAGTTTATTGCTCCCACTTTCATTGCGCAAGTCCCACGCTTATCTGATTGGAATTGCTAACGACGCGGTCAGCATAAAATAATGAACAAAGCTAACCTCTACACATGGGTACTGGGGACATACATTTTAGGTCTAAATACATTTAAAAGCCTTTCTGAGCAATGTCTTTATAGTTTGTGCATTTGATTCCTCTATAGTCAATAGGTAAATATTATAAAACAAAGTCTGTCTGTTTGCGATAAACTCAAAAACTACTGCACCGATTTTCATGCTGTTTTCACCAATGGAAAGAGTGGTTCTCGAAGAAGGTTTCAGTATATAATTTGTCAAGTTCCGACATCCACGCGGGCGAAGCCCACGCCACGGGCATCAGCTAGTTTTTTTATATTAACTGTCTAAACTCACCAGCAATAAAACAGAATCCACTAGCCGCCTTGCACTCGGGATGGCTGTCACTTCTGGGCAGCAGTTCTCTTCCGTTGATAGGGTTGCTGGTTGCGTTCAGTCTTCCGTTGAAACCGCGCAGTTTGCGGACGATGCAAGGGTTCTCACCGTAGATTACGGAAGCATCGATAAAGGCTGTGTTCTGGTTTACTTGTTCACGTGGTCCTGAAAAATGAGGTTTGGAATAAGATTTCGTGGTGGAGTATTTTATTTGGATTTACAAAGTATCTGAAATTATTTAGAGGCAAAATTGGAGACGGTAGACTAAAGTTTATTTAAGTTAGAAGGTTAAAACGGTAGAAACAGCTCCAGGTCGTATCCCACCTGGCTAAAGACACTTCCAAAGCTGAGAAGCTGTTTTCGTACTCTTTCTCCTACTCTTCATCGGCCTAGCCTTTTCTCAATTAGGCGGGATTCGGCTTCCAGTCTAACCGCCTTAATACATACCAGTATTTTACATGGAACGACTGCCTATCTGACCTCCACAACCCAGTTAGTACCGGGTAATACAATACCCCTTAATAGGATTGGTTGTCAACCTTTCAGGCCAGTCTACCTGTAACGACTCTTTTTCCAGCTATGGACGAAAAATACTTACTATTATTCCTTCGTTGGCTTAAACGTGTTATAACTAAAACTATATGTGTCCACTTACCAAGTTGCTGCTGTCCAGGCAAGCTTCTCATGAAGGGGAAGCAAAGTCGTTCTCCAGACGTAACGTTCACTTCTGGGTAGTAATGGTCACCACGAGGCACTGGGAATGGGTTGCATTCCGGGTGTACCGTGCGTGGAGAGTCGCACGAACGACAATCGGGGATTGATTCGTGGAAACCTGAGAATAAGAAAGATGTGAGATGTGGCAGAAGGACAAACAAAAGAAGAAAAGGTTGTTATGTTATGTTACAAATGGAAGATTCCTTCCCTATTGGCAAATATCTGGGACCCAAAACTGGTAGATGTTACAAATGCAACGAAGGCAACGCTAGACATGAAATCTAAAAAGTGTCAAAATCAAATCAAAATCAAAACTCATTTATTCAAACTAGGCTGATAATCAGCACTTTTCGAACATCAAAATTCACTTTTATTTTTTACAAGAGACAGTCCCCCAAAACGCCCACCCTTCGACACTTCCTAGTGTTGCAGCTAGAAAGGAGAAGTGGCGGAACAAACTCCCCAGCAACACATCTATCTATTTGGTAGGTTAGAAGAACTCGATACAAATAGTAAGGTGCAAATTAATGACTACAGACACAAATCAATAAATAAAAAGTATATAATAATAAAAAATATACAAAAGACATTTCATATCAGTAAACTAATCTTGGAGAAAGAACATAAATAACAAAAATGTGTGCATTGTAGGTTTCTTTTTATGGGTTCCAGTCCACCACACCTTCATAATGTAGGTACCTTGGTACACCCACTTTCGCCAATTATTTTTCAGTGTCAAGGGCCCTAAGCCCCATCAACCGGGCACAAATTAAAACTCCATTGCTACGACTTAGAAACGACCTGCATAAATGCTTGAAATCAAAATATTTAAACATATAATCTCTCTTTGGCCAACAAGCCTAATCGTGCTTATCAAGTAACTTACCTTTATGAATAGGCGTCATAGTAAGCTCGTGGTCTACGAACTGCGCGAACTGCATCATCATGAGCGTGTAGCGAGTGTGTAGATTGGATATATCCGGATGAATGACTGTGGACACCACTCGAGGGGATGGCAGGGGTGTGCCTGTCACTGAGTTGATGCGGGGACGGCTAACACCTGAGGAGTTTTAAAGTATTAGTTGAATTTAAATCGATGCGATAGTGATTTCTGGCACCCAAATGGGACTATTGGCTCCCTGACGGGCTCAATCTTCTAATGCCGCCCAACTGAGTTCACTATTGGTGCCCAACTGAGTCAACTATTGGCGCCCAACTGAGTTTACTATTGCTACCGAAAAGGCGCTAGCATTCACCTGTAATTATAGTGTAGGTTCACTTGCTTTCCTTACAAAATCGAAGTTTGAATTTTAATGCTACAGGCAATTGCTCGTGGTGACTGAGCCTCATATTGGAGTTGTTTTTTGTCACTCAACTGGGACTACAAACATTACTTGGTGCTTAATGGGGACTACCAATGTTACCCAAAAATGTGTAACTTTTCCTGGCGTCCAAATAGGAGTAAGTATTATTTGTCCTTTTTTTTTTTTTTTTTTTTTGTTTGGTGTAAAATCATCGAATAACCCCTCCCGCTCTTGGGCAGAGCGAAAGGGAGTGTCAGACTTCTACTGACTAAAAACCACCCATGTTCCTTCTTCGCCCTCTATGTCGAGGCCGCGATAACCGTTGGGCTACCCGCGGCCCCGACAAAGTATTATTTGTCCTCATGTGGTATTTTCTATTGGCACCCAACTGAGTTTACTTTTGTCGCCCAACTGTGACTACTACGGACGTGGGCGGCCAAATAGACTTACTACTAACTACTTATAGCATTACATGTATTAATCCATATCTATTGGTATATTGTAAAGTTTTTAACAAACTCACCATCTTCATAAACAGGAGGCAGCAATCTAGCGAAGGTCGTCAAACCCTTGCCCAAGTTCGGATTCCTCAAGTTGTTACAGTATCCCGTGTAAGTCCTGAAGGGGTTGTTAGGTTCACATGTGCCTTTGTCATCGCACTGAGGCTCGATGATTGGCCCTGATTGATCGTTGCCAAGAAATCCGCTGATGTCAACCGATTGTAAGGAGTCTACGAAGTCTGAGGTACCGAAACCGAGGGAGTCATCGAAGACCTGACGCTTGCGACGGTGTCTGGAAAATGGTCGAATTTATTAGTGACGACACGGTTGGCGCAGTGGCTGAGCGATTGGACTGCTGCGTTGCGTGTCGCGGGTTTGATCACCGGACGAAACAAATATTTGTATGGCCTACAGATACTTGTTTCGGGTCTGTCTGGGTGTCTGTGTATGTGAGTTTTAATGTTTGTAAACGCACCCACGATGCAGGAGAAATTCCTAGTGCGGGGCAAAGTTTAAAAAAAACATTAAAAAAAATGTTATGAAAACTTGACATAACGTGGAAAAATCGAAATGCAAAGATCAAGACATCTAGATCTAGACATAATTACCAACAATCTTTAGAATGTTGCATCCAATTTTCAGAAGATTAACTTATGCTTACCCGCTATTAATGGTGTTAATAAGTTCGTTGGTAGCGAATTCCAAGAAGAGAGAAGTGTTGGCGAGTTTCAGAGCATATTTGTTGGCCTTTGAAAATGATGCCGCCGTGCCTACTGGAGATTTAGGGTCGGCTCCACCACCTGAAATATGAAATTAGTTTAACATTTAAACTGCACAACATCATCATTTGCCTTTTCCCAACTATTTTGGGGTCAGCTTCCAGTCTAACCGGCTGCATCAGAACACCAGTATTTCAAATGGAGCGACTGCCTATCTGACTTCCACAACCCAGTTTGTACAGGGTAACATGATACTCCTTACCAAGCGGTAGACTGGTTGTCAGACTTACGGGTCACTGACTATCAAAACTGTACAACACTATGAAGGCTAATTGCTAATCTATAAAATCTGCTGATTTAGTACAATTGACACAAACTCGACCTTGACGCGTGTCTTAAAGTCATTTTATCTTTAGCTTTTTTTTTGAAGAGTGATATATCTTCAAATGACTTTTTCCGCTCTGGATGGAACGGAAGGGAGTATCAGATTTCTACTGGTTAAAAACCACCCATGTTACTTCTAAGCCCTTTGTGTTCGGGTCCGCGATATCTCTTTTGAATAATCCGCAGCTCCGGCAGGGTTTTTAATCTTTTAGTTGAATTGACTTACGTGATTCCCACAACATGTATTCAAGTCTCTTCCTATCAGCCATCTCTTGCTTGGCCTTCTCTAGAGCAGTAGCGAGCATGTCCTGAGACAATCTCTCAGCGGCTTTAGCGCCACTTTCATCTCGCCACGCGGATAGCTCCAAACGGTTGTGTTGTGAGCAATGTTGGGCTGCGTTCCTATTAAAAATGAATACATAATTTTACGTGTTAAGGTAAGTTTTGAGATGTCACAGATGAGAGGATCAAATGACTCGTCCCGCTCTGGGCAGAGCGGAAGGGAGTGTTAGACTTGTACTGACTAAAAACCACCCATGTTCATTCTTAGCCCTTTGTGTCGAGGCCGCGGTATCTCTTTCGAACAACCCGCAGTCCCGACGGCGACGAGACCTACCTGCCCTCTCTTTCGCTATTGGTCTTTGTAAGGAAGGACGGCAAGTAATACAGAACACTGTGACATATCAAGCTATACATTTCCAGTATATCATGGCCTCGCTTTATACAGTATTCTGTACAATGAGAGATCCGTAAAAACTGGTTTGATAGCTTGATTGGTCGTGTGTACGAAACAGAATCAACCGACCAAAGTAATTTAGGATCAGATGACACCACACCTCCTTCCCATAAATATTTTCACTATTCACTATTGACGTGTGTTACGATTTGGCAAAAAAAGTTGTTTGGTACCGTTGTATTATTTATTTATTTATGCACAAAAATCGTACAAAGGCGGACTTAATGCCTTGGGCATTTTCTACCAGTCCACCTTAGGGTGATGCAGAGACAATACATAGTAGGTGCAAAATTAATACTTACAAATAAGGATCCTCCCTCACGAAGGCTTTAGGCTGGATGTTGGTCAGAGAATCTTGAGCGGCACACAGAGTTCCCGCGAGAGACACCTTCCTGATGGCTCCCAGCTGATCAGGTGACAAGGATGATGGAGGCAAGTCATTTTCATACCAGAATCTGAAATGCGTTTTTTTTTGCGTTAAGAAAGCGAACTTAGTTATTGTTTATAGCTAGGAGTATAATTTAATAATTTTTCCCATGTTTGGCATAGATCGTGCTAAGTCGTTATCGACTGGTTCTAATCGTAAGGACCTTGTTTTTTAATACAATTTGACTACACGGCACAATTTGACTTTGCTTTTTTTGACTACACGGTTGGCGCAGTGGTTGAGCGATTGACTGCTGCGCAGCATGTCGCGGGTTCGATTCCCGCACGGAACAAATATTTGTACGACCTACAAGTATTTGTTCCGAGTCTGGGTGTTTTTCTATCTATAATATGTATGTATTTACAAAAAAAAAAAAAAAAATGTATATAAGTAGTTTATCAGCCATCTCGTTACCATAACACAAGCATTAGGTTGCTTAGCTTGGGACTAGATGGCGTTGTGTGAAATGTCCAAGGATATTTATTTTATTTATTTTTATTATTTTAATTTCCACAAACAATAGTGACAAAAGAACCATGTTGCTCTGTTTTTTATCGCTTGCTATTGATAGAGGGTTTACCTGTCACTCTTTTTCAAGTTAGCGAACTGCAGCGCCAAAACACACGCAATAGTAGATCCGACAACAGCACCAGACGCTGGCTTCTCCATAGCTCCTCCAATCATGAGCTCCACATCATCCGCACTCCTGGAAAAGGAAAACACGTTTAGTTAATTGTTTATTGTTTAGATGCACTACCACTACTGCATTTTGTACACCACTACTCCGAATTAATAGGCTTCTTCAAATCAAATCAAATCAAATCAATTTATTTGCTAAAAGTATTGGTACAATTTCAGTCTTAACATAAATAATTTAGATCCTTATTACTTAGTCATAATAATGTGACATGCAAACATTTGGGTTTTATAATTGTATTAAAGTCATAGGTAATTCATTAAAATTAAAATTGAGTAAAAATGTCTTTACTTAGAGATAGTACATTTCCAAAGTATGAGAGCGTAAATGATAATTGTAATTATTTATTTCCCAGCCTATTATTAAGCAGGCAAATTATTTACTTACATTTTTAATCACAATACATCATAATTTATGTCGATATTATTATACAATTACTATTAATAATATTATTAATTATTATTAGATTATCATAATAAATATATACTTATTCATTCCTACAATACCTTACAAAACATTTATTAACTAATTTAAAAAAAGATTATTTATGAACATTATTCAAGAATTCATTAACTGAATAAAATTGTTTTTCTAGAAGCCTTAATTTTCACTTAACAAAAAATAAATGATTAGTTAAGTCTTTTAAATTCTTTGGAATTTTGTTGTAAATTAGTCCACAGATATTATAGGAGTTCTTTTTATACAGAGCAGTCTTTGGTGCCCATTGCAGAGTAAGCCCATTTAATAAAAAACTGGCCAAATGCAAGTCGGACTTGCACATGAAGGGTTCCGTACCATTGTAGTAGATATACTGAGACATTTTCCCTGTTATTTTTGTACCATAGACTTCTTATAGGTTTTCCCGTAATCTATAAGTATGGAACTAATTTCAGATTTTTTTTTTCTTAGGCTCATTAGTTTCGGATATAAGCGGGGGGGAGAGAGATGGTCGAACAGACAGACAGGCAGACACACGTGATACGAGTGATCCATTTAGGGTTCCGTTTTTTCCTTTTGCGGTACGGAACCCTAAAAAAGGACTTTCAAAAGTCTATCGGCGCGAAACGATGGGAACATCTTATTTGTTATTGTTAGGATTATGTCGTCAAATGTAAAAAAATAAGGATAAAAAGTTCACGCGAGTTTCCCTTACCTGTACATATCAGCCATCATGTCCTGCTGCTTCCTATCGAAGCCCATCTGGCTGAGGTCTCCGAATGACTTGATGGTAGACATAGGCTCGCACATGCGCAGTGCTCTCAGGTATGAAGACACTCCATGGTCGCGAGATCTGTTCAGGTCCCATTGAGCGGACGCTGGGAAGTGGGAGACATGTTGCGCACTTGTGCGTACTAGCTGTTCTAGGTTGGTTGTGGTGTTAATCTGGAAATAAATGGAATTGATCATGTACGGTCTGAACCGACTCAATATATCGACGAATTTGCATAATAGTAGATATTGACTACGACTCTTCTTCGAAATCGCATTTGATCATTGATTTGAGATACCTACGTAAGGATGAGCGAACTTTAGTTAAAATGAGCTTGTCATTTGGCATCATAACAATTTTAAAACTACATAATACTGAATTTATACCTATTGTATTGCTTATCTGTGGAAGCGGCGTGCGGTTAATAATTTAGGCTAGAAGAATAAGTCTTACCAGTTTCTCGTTCATCATAGCATGGAAGATGGGTGCAACAGCGACGAGTTCAGAGTAGACGCCGGCACGAATGGCACTGGAGTATCCACGCCAGAAACCAAGAGATGTCAGTTTCAATTCTGCTTTAGCCATGCCAACCTGGAAGAGATAATTAACAGGAGGTATTATATAGTGCTTGGAAAAATGGGGATGATTAAGTTTCCAAAAATTATGATTATTTTTAATGTTTCCGTGTCAATTTGAGCCGTAAGAGAATAGTTTCATACCAAGAAAAGCTGTCCCGGAAACTTAGTATTTACTTTAAATTCCGACGTAGTATCTACTGCAGCTTTCGGAATGACGTATGCACTCGTAGTTTTTCGTAGTTTTGTTTTATGAATTGTTCTTATGACATTCAAAAGTGCCAGTAATGGTTTAATTGAAATAAATGCTTTGAGTTTGAGTTTGAGTTTGAATTTGCAAGTCATGTTTTGATAATTTATATAAAAGCCAAACAACATAACGTCACACTCGAAATCCCCGGAGGGTTAGGCAGAGTGTACCTGATGGTACACTCACGAAACACAAACATCTAAGATTTGTTAATATGCTTACCTCTCCCAACAGAACAGGCAAGAACTCGTTATAAGTGATGTGTTGGATGATGGCGGCCACAGCTCGTCTGCTCTCCAAGTACAGGGTGGTGTCGTCCCAGAACGGATTTAAAGAGTAAAGCTCACCGGCGATACGGTTGTGCTCTGACAGTAAAGTTTTGTATAGGGGTGCTGTGGGTGACCCGTCTCTGCATCTGGAAAAGTGACATTTCAATTAGATTGTAGTCTCAAGGATTTTGAGGCTTCTTGGCAAAAGGATCAGTTGAACTAAGCTCTGATACTTTGTTCTGTGACGAAACATTTCAGGCTTTCCGTTTCACGTAAGTTTTGTAATTCATTCAAGTCCATTCGAATATTGAAGAGATTTAATATGCTTTGTCTAGACTATAAGAAGCAGTGATTGCATACAGAGTGTAAATTAACCCTTCACGCATACGTCAACCAAGCATTCTGTACATCAAACTAAGTACCGCTACGCAAAAATATTTGCTGGGAAACGACTTTTTTTTTTGGGTTCAAAAATCACATTTTACGGTAAAACTCAATGTAGCACTCTTAAAACATTGTGCTAGTGGATGCTTCGAATATAAGTAAACGGGTCTTGGAGGTAATATAAGTAAAGTTATAATTTTAAAAACTAGTATTTACAAAAACAGCTGTGCAAAATTTGGAACTTTGACCCCCAATATCTCCGTAACTAGGCGGTTCCCAGGTATGGTTTAGAACCAAAAAATGATCGCAGTGGTCGGGAGAATAAATGCCTTTCGTTTGCGTTAAGGGTACTTTTACACCCTTTTATATCTGAAGAAACCATGGTTAACCGTTGACGTTACACTGCTGCTCGCTTTGTACCGTGTACCGTTGCTATACAAGGTGGGAAAAAAGCTGTTTCATGCATATAGTAGATTTGGACATTAGTAGGAAATAGCAGTTTTTTTTTATTTGGTTTACAATTTATATGTGGAAGGGTTCAGAATGATGTACCGAGTGTGCGTTGTTCCTTCCCCCCTGTATTGAATGTCTTTAGTAAATATTTAACTGTGAGTTATACATTCTAAACTTAGTAAGTAGATACACAAAGTTGATATTTCCGATAGGTTAGATTAAACTGTTACGCACTTCCTCTTCTTACTTGCCATGTTCATTTAGTTTTACATAAACGCTTTTTACGTCTGCAAAAACCGCAATGTCTTTGAGCTCATCTGTTTCCTGACAAGCGGCCTTCCCACAATCATTTCAATCAGCTGCACTTCACCTCTCACGTACCCATCGAGTCAATAGATGCCAATGTAAATATGTAAAAGATTGAAATCTCTATGTGAGAATGCAAATCATCTCAAGGTTAGATTGACGGTACTATTTGCATACAATCCATTTTGTGACGACATCTAGGAATTCTAGCTTTGTTTTGCCGACAGATGCATGTTTTGTTGTCATAGTCAGAATTTTATTGGAGTTATTGAAAGGTATTTGTCAGAGCTTTTGAAGTTGAAATCTTTCGGTAATCATTTCGCAACTGCATCCTTTTCTATTCCGTTATTGTTACTGGGCAACTATTATCAGTTGACCGATATCAAAAGAGTAGGAGCTTACGCAACATGTTTCTTATTTTAAATAATTTTGCATAAAAAAACACGGTCGTGTCATAGATATTTATATAGACACAGGTGTCTCGTGGTTGTTTAGAGGGTTACATAATTCGTCAATGTTATTATCGAATCCATATTTGGCTGTCTAAAAAGTAGATTCTTAACTTTCTTAATCTGCGAGTGTGCCAGCTGTTTTTTTTTAAACATAATAATATTGGTGTCACGACATCGTTTTTAAAGTATGTTGAGTAGTTTATGGACCTGAACGAAGCAAAGGAGGCAGTATTTAAGCGGCGTTCTGTAGTTTCTGCCTAACCTCATGAGAAAAAAGCGAGTGTAAATTAATGAATACTGATTCAAGCGTCCTTATGATGATTTAAATAATCATTCTCCTGCCTTTATCCCAATTTATTTGAAGTCGGCGCAACCGGTCTTACTGGTCTTCTTCCAAGTTTCTCTATTGCTCGTCATTTCAGCAGTCACCTCCTTTCTAGCCATATCATACTTCAAAGCAACATTAGGATGACTTAAAAAAAAACAAAAAAGGTCATAGAACCACGGTACTATTTGACGTTTTGTTACATCCTATACCATTAATAGAGCAAGAACGGGGACGAAAACTCGATCTAGCTAGGTCTCTGAGAAAATTCGTTTTCTCTATTTTTACCCCAGCAGGGCTCTACTTACTGCGGTAAAGATTTGACATACCTTTGTATGACAAAACTGTCAAAACCTTTACTGACTGATGGTCTAAGTAATCATTAAAGCTATCTGAGTGCGGCAGTTAGAGCTACTTAGGTACTAAACTTATACTATTCCGAGTCTTCTTTGACATCTGATTGACATACACGTTTTCATTGAGATAAAAATGAAACTGTCAAATTAATAAATAGTCCCCATGTACACTTATCATGTGTACTCTGTCTTAACACGGATACAAGTCGTACGCCCAATTTTAAAGACAATGACTGTACAATCGACTCGATTGAATACGTACAAAACTATGGGAATAGTTCACACATTAAGCACTGTTTCTATAATATCTATGATCGGTATTGTATGGGAATGGATTCAATGATGCAATCTAATTACTGGCTTGTTTTCTTCCGTGTTTGTACTCACAGTTTGTATTGAAGGATCTATTTGAATATGGAGGTATTTATCGGATAAATCATCGTTTAAAATAATCTATTTGTTTATTTATTGTGCTGATCTTGGCATAACAGGATATATAAGAAGATGCTGAATATTCACTCGCACTCCACTTAGGAGGCTGTTTCGAGACTACAAAGATCATCAATTGGATTGGCTAATTAAACTCCAGCACATTTTTTTGCCGGAATTTTCATAAATTGTCACCTTTAAGATACACAGACACATAATTATAGTGTCCATCAATTAACCGTCAAATGGTTTCAATTTGTACTAAACCATAAAAAAAGATACGCAATGCCCTGCAGGGCTATTGCGTATCTTTTAAATGTCAGTGGCTATCATATTGTCCATGGATTAACTGTCAAATTGGTTATGGTTTAGTACAAAATGAAACCATTTGACAGTTATTTGATGGACACTGCACTGCTGGTCTAGCACTAGATCAACCACGTTTACGTTGTTTTACTAAAGGGAAACTACTCTATGGTTACGTTTAGTGGAACTTACTTGCGACACGAATCCAAGTCAATCTTGCCAGCATCGTAGAGCCTCAGAGATCGAAGCTCCTTCTCCGAGCTACCGTACAACGCAGAGCCATCCAGAAATGAGGTAGCCATGTTCATTTGATCACGTTGTTCTGTTGAAGAATGCAGTACGGTTAGCGTGATGTTTGTGAATATAATGCTAAGTTTGAGATTTTGCTAGCAGCCTAGCAGAGCTCCAGAGGATTGTAATCGGCAATAGACACACCAGCACTACACCACGCATAGCATGGCGTAGATACGTCTTGTATAGGCCATCCTAGCACAATCCGTCAATATCGTTTCCACTGCTAGGATAGTACCTTCTTTACATCACGCGGGCCCAGTGCGTTGTTGTTGCATAAATTATTCATCTAGTCGGTCGACAACAGAACTATTTGGCATTTCAAAAGTTTCAACAAAAACAGCAGCACAAATCAAAATAATCTACATTTAGACAACATTTTAAAACAAGCTTTTAAATATTGTTTTTCTTTTTTAACATAATAATATACTAGACATTTCAACATTGCAGAGTTAATGAACTAGGAACAAAACTGGCCAAGTGCAAGTCGGACTTGCTCATGAAGGATGAAGGGTTCCGTACCATCATAGTAGTGGTACCTAATACAAATTAAAGGGGGCTTCCCCTTGTATTATTTCTTTTTAAAGCGACAACAGAAAAACATATTTCGTACTAAGTTAAAAACAAACTTAGCACGAAATATGTTTTTCTGTTGTGTTTTAGTGTTCGTATGAATGAAAAAGTTATATTAGCGGATTTAATAAATGTGCTACATCTCAAAAACCATACTACTCGTTGATAATTTTTTTTTTTGCGCTGTAGCTGGCATTTTTTTTTTCAGTTTTTTCACTCTTTTAGTTTGACCACTTAGGAAGTCTCTATCTTTCAAACAATGGACTTTGAGAAAAAATAGTTTTAGGTACCTCAATGTAATTTTTAAAGACCTATCTATAGACATCTCACACGAATAGGTTTGATAAAAAAATATTTTTTTGTTTCAGCTCCATGTGTTTTATTTTTGTATAAAATAGTAAAGCGGTTCACAGAATACATCCACCTCCCAAGTTTCAACTGGGTATTCTTAATAGTTTCCGAATAAAATGGCTGTGACATACGGACGGACGTACGGACAGACAGACATGACGATTCTATAAGGGTTCCGCTTTTTGCCATTCGGTTACGGAACCCTAAAAATCGAGATAGGCCTGTCGACTAGCCTTGATCGCCGCCTCATTTCCTCAAGCAATTCGACTGGACGGTCGACATTTTTACCGCATGTAAGATTATGTCAACGTTACAAAATTTAGACAAGAAACGTTCACTGGTTGACTGAAACCTGTTGGGTTCTGTCACTTCCTAGTTCAGTGCAACATTTCAAACGAGCCGTGAGTCCGCCGCTGCGGAACGATAACTACGAATTTCTGACGACTATGAATATTCATCAAATAACATAGGTAGCTATTACGATATTCTATGACACGTGACGTCGACTTTCAACTATACAAAGTAATTAGTACATCGACGCGCAAACATCTAGACATGTATGTCATATCCAGAGCTTCGTCCTAGACCTTGAATTTTACGCATTTGGTTTTAATTAAACACATTTTACCGTAAAAATGTATTAGCAGCTGATATTATCCGGCTGGAGGATCAAATAATTTAAAATCTGTAGGTAAGACCTTCGAGTTTATGGTATAGGTTGCTCGGCGATGTGTTGTACACCATAGGAACATCAATTGATACATCACACTAGTCATTTCTTGAATACCATCGGCATCCTACGCATGCTACGTAATGCTGATTTAATTATAAACAGGCTCTAAAATACACGGATTATTAATAAATTAATAATAGCTGCTATTGACATAAATATTCTACGAGTTATTTGAATTCATAATTTTAATACTATACCGGTAAACATCTGTTATTTGAATAATCCCAAGATCATTTGTATTTTGCGATGGTAGAGTAATATTTTTAGATAGAAATGTAAGTTTGTACGTACCAAAACCACATGAATCGATGTTCCTTGTTGGCGCAGAACGAACATACTCGCATGCAGCTCCTTTACAATCCTGAAACAATAAGAAAAAAAAACAATAAATCATTTAGAAACAAACTTTAATCTTAACTATTTACATATCAACAACTTAAACTATTCTGTTACCTATAAAAAATTGGCTTTACAAAATATGAAATTAATTGTTATCTCGTATCCAATACTGGTGGACACATGAAAAAGTAACGACAATCTCAAAATAAAGTTTCGGTTCCACGTTACAATTCCAATCACGCGTGAAATAGAGATATTAGTCATCATCAAGAGATACTTATTAGTAATCGATACAATTAATAACGTCTATGTCAATATCGTGTTACGTATTATATATAAACCCAAAAAATAATTTTGTGGTCTATTTATGTATAAATAATAATAGGTACAGAAGAGTAAGTTATTGGATACCCTGACAAAAAGGATCATCCTTTTACTATACAGCCAATATTCAATTTTATTGTAACGTTACGACCTTTTACTGTATGGCTAAATTATTTCAAAATAATTGACTACTCAGTACGGACTAGGTACAGACACAAAATTATTGAAAAATAGTTGCAAGATAGCCTGAGTACCAAGTAGGTTCCACTGTACAAGTGTACAGTGTACATTCCCTGCCGCACTCAGAGAGCTTTAATGATTACTTAGGCCATCACTAAGTTAAGGTTTTGCCAGTTTTGTCATACAAAAGTATGTCAAATCTTTACTAAGTGACGGCTTAAGTAAACATTAAATATCTCAGAGTACCGCAGTAAGTCCTATAATTTAACGTGATCGGATTACTCGCGTCACAATTTATAGTTTTATTACCAACCGGTTAGATGACTAGGTCAGTCAGTGATTATACTTATTATCCTGCAATGTTTCTTAATTAAAATACTAAGTTGAATGCAATATAATTTGAATAGGTGCCATGTGTAAAATATACGGGACTATACAGATTAGTTAAAGTTAATTTCTAAGCTATTGAAAATGTACTTGCCCTTATGAATTAGAATTGTAGGTACTATATTATTGATATTATTACTATAAAACCGGCACAAAGATTTCAATTAAGGTAAAAGCAAATTTATGCATGCATACTACTTTTCAACCCAGCCCTAGGGAGAATCGCTTTCAACTGACAGCTGTCAAATTGTTAAATAACCCTCCTTTTGGGCTTCGCCGCAGTCGGGTAAAAAACGCTTGGTCTATTTTCACATTTTTACTAACTATGTTCCAACTTTTTATACAGCCCCTCAATTATAGCGCGATTTAAAATTAAAATAACATAAAGTTAACTTAAGAATAAAATTATATTATGACTAGTACTAGAGATAGTTTAGTTTTAAATATTTCTCTAAAATGACATAGAATTCGACAAAATCTTTGCCATTTTTTTTTAATGATGAACATGAAAAATACTGGTTGTGCCTATAGCTGGAGGACTAGGGGACAAAAAAAAAACCAAAATAAGCGGGAAACATCCGATCAACACTAATTTTTTCTTTAGTTAATAATTTATGTTCTTATTTTCCTCGTATTCGTAATGAAAAGCACAGTGATTACCCCGGGTAACGTAGTGAGGGCGCTAATAGTTCGAGGGACTAAATAAGTAATTTACCCTCGAACTATTAGCGCCCTCATTACGTTACGGGCGCCAAACCACGTCTCGGGACTAAATAAGTAATTTTCGCCCCTTAGATAACAATGTACTATTAATTGCCAACTATACCTACTGTTACTAAATTACTCGTATCTTAGAAGGAAGGATTTATACATTTTGTTCTAAAGGTTTTCCGAAGCAATTTGAAGATATGCAACGACAAAGTTCGACGACACGGTTGGCGCAGTGGCTCAGGCAATGGACTGCTGCGCTACGTATCGCGGGTTCGATCCCCGCACGGAACAAATATTTGTATGGCCTACAGATAGTTGTTTCGGGTCTGGGTATTTGTGTATGTGAGTTTAAATGTTTGTGAACGCATCCACGATACAGGCGAAATTCCTAGTGTGGGGCAACGATTTTTAAAAAATAAAAAAAAACGCACGCACGCGCGCGCGGTTGCACTTGTCGACGGCTCGAACTCGTTTCCGGGCGTGGCTAATTTGCATGCTATTTGGTAATGTTTTTAATTTATCTAGTTTTATTAATTTGGTGTTCATTTATCTCGTATTTCTCTATAAATTTATTTAGTGAAATATACGACGATTTATAAGGAAAATGAGCGCGTAAAATTTCATAAATTGACCTTTGGCCGTGTAGATATTATGAAAAAAGTACTGGATTAAATTTGGAAATAATTTATTTGAACTTTTTAATAAATTATCTATCCCTGGTACGGTTTCACTTCTTCCATTTTCATACTGCATAAGTTATTTCATCATGAAGCAGGAAGCGCCCATATTTTTTTTTTTCATTTCGTAATTTAATATTTAAATGAACCCCGCCTGCTTCCCAGTTTTGTTTAATTTAAAATGTGCTTGTTTTATGCTTTTCAGTTTTTTCAGTCGGGTTATTTAGTTTTTTAACTACTTTTTTTATTTCCAACTTTTTAGTTCTTTTGTGTTTGTTCTTTCGTTGGTCGCATAAAATTCTTCGCAGATGATTTAACTTTTGTGTTTGTTTAAAAGATTTGTGACTTTGAATTACTTCTAAACATAATTATAAGTGTCATATATACTAAAAACCCTTAGTACAGGTCTAGATAATGGCAAGACCAGTTATAGGATACAATTTTCATTTCAATTTTTTTCATAGGATCATATAAGGTACATTTTTAGTTTTGAATCTTCACCGTCAAGCAGACAAGTAATCACCATACTACGTTTGTATGGAAGTGTGACTGACTAGTTCATCCTTAAGTTTGAACTTTATAGATATCACGGAGGTGTAATTTAAAACCGGTCAAGTGCGAGTTGAACTCGCGTGAAGAGGGTTCCGTACGATGAATATAATATATCTACCATGTTTTTTTAAATCTGACCCAAATTTGTTTGTGGTAACTAAAAAAGGTCCAGCGGTTAGGGCTGTGCGTTCAGTCATATCAGTCATTGAGTCAGTCAGGACTTTGAATTTTATATATATAAATTCACCATGTAATTTTTAGACCATGGACTTCTTATAGGTTTTCCTGTAATCTACAGGTATAGAACTATTTTCTGTATTTTTTTCAAAATTTTAGGCTCAGTAGTTTCGGAGATAAGGGGGGGGGGAACGGTAAATTTTCGTCTATTTTCTTAAATAACTTTAAAACTATTTATTTTAAAATTATTAAAAAAATATATTTGAGACCCTCATAGTAAGCCCTTTCATTTGATGTGTCACATGGTACAGTTTGCAAAACTTTTTTTTAAATTTTCTTATTTGCCCCGTAAAAGCGACCCCCATATTCAAAATTCATTTATTTACTTTAGCCGTACATGTTTGGGTCACAAAAATCCATATGTATACCAAATTCCAACTTAATCGGTCCATTAGATTCGGAGCAAATTGGCTGTGACAGACGGACAGACAGACAGACAGACACACGAGTGATCCTATAAGGGTTCCGTTTTTTCCTTTTGAGGTACGGAACCCTAAAAACCCAATGTACGTTATGACGTTATAAATTTTGATAAACACATTAACAATGGGTTCACAAGCTTTCCCTTGACACCACAATATATAAAAAGCATTCTTTGAAATGCAGTTAAGAGGACATCTACTGTTGCCGCAATGGTAAGATAATAAGGGCAGCTTTGTCAAATGTACCCACCTATTGTGCAAGATTTTAATGCACAGATTAACGGACAGTACCTACTTACCTACATAGAGAAAGTTTAATAGTAGACTATTAATTTCTTTATGAATCAACTCAAAAGTAGTTCATAATAGATTACGTTTCGTTGCTATCACAGACTAATTAAAATCGTGTGCACGCAATAACATCCGCTATGTGTGAACTAACTTGACGAAGAACCGAGTCAAAATCAAAAACTCATTTATTCAAACTAGGCTGATAATCAGCACTTTTCGAACGTCAAAAAGTGACATCGGAAATAAGGTGTAGCGTCTCTACCAAAATTAATACAGCAAAAAACAAAAAAATACTATCGGTTTATCAATGACACACATGAAGAACTACCATCAAAATACTGAATCGCGTTAATAATAGTAGATTATGCACCGAGGGGCTAAAGTTGTGTCTTATGTCACGGGCGTCATATTGAATCTCAAGCGCAATGAAGGATTCGGAATTTAACTCCCGAGCGCAGGGAGGGAGTTAATACAAGAATCCTGAATGCTGCGAGGGATTTAAGCTAGCCCAAGGCAAAGACACCTTTAGCCCCGAGGAGAATACTCTACTTTTTACACCTATTGTAAGAAAATAATAGCCATAGTACTAAAAACAAAGTATTTATTAAATAAACAAACAGTAAGAATAACATATTTAGAACTCACTTTCATCACTCGACATTCTATAATACTTTATTTATTTATTCACAAAATCCACAGCAATCTTAGCGCAGTTTACTTAAAATAAATTAACTAATGTTACAGCCAATTACTCGGCGCGGTACGGTATTTGTTATTATTAATGCCAGTTTGAATGTTATTCCATTCCTTTTAAAAAATGGTTCGTAGTTATCTTATTATACTTACAATATTATGTCTTCCAAAACATGGCAACGATATGCAGAAGCAGTCGTTATGATTTTGTAGAAAATCGAGAATATCATCCACGCGTAGTAAGGGTATCGAGAATGGCTTTCCTCTTACTGGCGCCAAAGGGTGTTTGTTAATACTATACTGCCAATTTAGCTGAGCATGTGAGATTCCAAATTCAAATCACATTATTGACCAGCGGGTCATAATGAAATCCAGTACAACATTATTGACCGGCTGTGCCCCCGGCCACTAATGACTCACTTTAGGTTAAGATTGCTTGTCATATAATTTAACATTTTCGAGCAGGTGGTGTGAAAAGTTATTCGCAACCAGTCATAACTCCCGTCTGGTTGGAGGATCCCTCCAATTCCTGGCTCTTAACACACTGTTTTTCATAAAGGGTTCTCGGTATTACTACAGAACCATATAATAGGGATGTTTACTGACTTAAAAAAATATAATTCTTATTAGTACGTCTGTTGCATTATCGAAATATATTGGATACGTATTTTTTGTTTTATCAAATCAATAAAAATTTACGAAAATAAAACGCTTTAAAGATTTAAGTGGGAAGTTGTGACGTCACTCATCGATAAAAAATAACGAAGAATATGAAGTCAAACGTCTTCATTGTTTGCTTACGTGAAAAAAGACAAAATAGGCCTACGTCCAATATTTAAAAAAAATCTAGCTGACGAACTAATTTGATTTTTTTGTTAACTACCATGAACTAATCAGAACTTATCGCAGACCGTCGGCGTCGCGGTCTTGTTGAGCTAAAATCGATCGTGTGCTTTCTTGCAACAGAATTTCTGATTGAATTCCATTATTAAATTATCCGGTTTAAACAGACAAGGTATATCCAATAATAGTGTTAATTATCCACGCTAGAGTAACTACAAAAGACAATAGGTACTGCCATCCGTCTTCTAACAATCAGAATAGTTTCCTGGCCTGTCTCAGTGACATGAAAAGTGAGCCTATGAGGAACTGTGAGATCGCCTGCTAGCCTGTTACTAAATCGCAAGCATCGTAGCTTTCACTGCGACCGGTACATACGTAACCTTTCTACACGACCCCGCGAACTATCACGAATGTTACGAAACACAGTCTTGTTAAATTCACTTGTTATTGATCCGTTTTATTTTAAAAACGTCATAATATATAAGATGGCTCGTTGGTGTAGTAGTCGCTAGAGTTACTGTTAAACATGAGGTCCTGGGTTTGATAACCGGTTTGGGCGGTGTTAGAGTTTCTTCATCAGGAATTTATCAGCCTGAATTTCAACCTGGTTGATGTCAGTAGAGTCGCCCCCATATTATTCACTTCCACGTAAACATAACCGGTAAGAATGTGGGTTTACTATTAGCTACACCTCTGCCTACCCTTCTAGTATTATATAATCATAGGTTTTAACGTGCATAGTTTAAAAAAGATTAAAACTATGACACAACGAGTTAAGTCTGGTTTTGACTGCGTGAACTCAATAATCTCATCACGTGCTCTGTTCGCAAGGTTAATACAAAGTATTATCCTTGTCAGTAATTTAAATAATCCAAAATTGGCAAAAAGTTGTTTGCATGTCCGAAGATTTGAAGTTTTTGTTTAAATTAAAATCACGTGATTACGAATACGAATGACCACTGTGGAACCCAAAATATTTTTTCGAAAGATTAAGAGCTTTTATTTTAACAAAGTAAACCAATTACGAGCACAAACTAATTTTGCAACAATAAATAAGCAACAGCGTAACCTTTATTGGATCTAAGCTATGGTCCTATCGCAAATATACCCGTCAAACACTGTCTCAAGTACCATTGGCAACAAAGGCGATAGATCGATAAATAGCACTATGATACATGTCATGTACGACTTCAACTATCATTAGCTGGGTTTCATATGACAAGGACACTCCTAAAGTTCACGGGTGGCAGTAGAATCGCTATAATGATGCCCCAGTAACTTATTATTGTTATTAACAAAGTAATCAAGTTTATTTGGTTGAGTTGCTGCCAAGTTCAAGTTGGCAGTTGGCAAAAAGTCGGTCAAGTTACGGATGGCTCAATGACAAAGGTTCTATATTGTGATGGGTCACTTCGGACCTTAAGTTTAATAAGAATTTGAATTGAACAATAGCAGTGTCCAGACCGTTTTCGGTCACGGTGGACAATCTTAGCGGGGATTAGCCATCCGTGCGGGAGATATTATAGTGCAGAACTGCAGAAGTGTGTACGCATATGCAAGTGCACTCGCTGTTCCTTTTACTCTCATAGTCCGATGGGACGGCAATCGAATACGACTGGAGGAAGATCAGGCGCTGCAATGGACCAACGGCTTTCCGAGGGAGGGGGTATTATACCGCCAACTTCTAAACACCGGGCTACTACTGAAAAATTAACTACCTCACTCAATCCGGAAATCGAACCCAGGACCACACGCTCAGCAGTCGCTTGCAACCACGAGACTAACAACAAATTCTAAGAAACGTGACATAATTATATCAACTCGCACTGGGCCTAAGTTGTGGATTACCTACAGCCCATTTCCTCTCACAGAGAGGAGGTATAAGCGTGTTCCAAAAGTGGGAACCTTAAAAGCTGATTACGCAAAGTGCTTGGTATAGCAGTTGCATTTTGTATTGAAAAGAAAATACAAAGATTGAATTGGCATAATAATCATCTCTTATTAGGCTGAACAGCCACACAATTTGCGAATGGAGGTACGCATCATTAGATAGATGATTACGCGGACATTGAATAGATGTCAAGTTACGACACCATCCGTTCCTCTTAACAAAAAGCATGTGTCCGCTGGCCTTCGATGAGTTGGACACGACGCGACGTGTGATTTAATCTCATGTTAATCTTAGCCACGTAATCGACTGAAACGAATTCATTGAAACATAACTGAATGAATCATTGAACTTTTAAGAATTGAAGTTTTCCAGAATTGCTTTTAAAACGGGATTATTCACCTATGGCTAATAAGGATGTGTAAACGTGTCTTTTTACGATTCTGCACTAAACCTTGACCCCTTACAGTTCGTGTAAACATTAACAATAAAACAAGATACATAGTTTTTGTAGCATGGTTGCGTTAGTCTAGTCTGAGTTTGAAGATGTTTGCTAATATTTGACAATGTAAAACGTGTTTCGTTTTGTAAAATAACAATAAAACACTTGCATTCTGAGGCAACTGGGTTGCAAATTCGGTTAAAACAAAATAAAGTTATTTCAATGAGTACCGCAAGGTTGCATTTTGTGACTCTTTCTGTTTCAATTGATAAACAATTTCACTTACTTTGTTTCCATTGGCTGTGCTAATGAGGTCATCCATGATGAGCTGTCCCCAGGCGGCGAGTATGCTGGTCACATAGTCGTTGTCGGCAGATGGACTCAATTGTGCTGCTGCATGGACTGCCAAGGCTGACTCCGGAAGATAGGGCGATGATTGAGGTTGAGATACACCTAGGACAAAATAATAGATAAAAATTAACCAATTTCTAGAGAAGAAGATTGAAACGGAGCGTTGCCACTGACAGACTGGGAGTTGCCAAGAATCCAGTTAGGTGGAGTGCAAATTGCAATTGAAGAGGCCTATGTCAAGCAGTGGACTGTTGCGAGCTGATGATGATTTTGAAAGTGACGAAACTTATGCATGATCATATCGTGTTTGTTGAGGTAAACAAAAAACAAGTAAGAGAGGAGAGAAATAAATTGAGTTTAAAACATGTTTGAAGTTAATGCGTCACTTGTAGGAACTCTTTATTATAAGTACTAGTAGAATGTTAATATCTTGGAGGGGCTTTTAGGGTTAATACGTTCTCTTCCTTTAACATGTTCAACCTTCAGTTACATAAATAAAGATAATCTAGTTGCGAAATATGTAAGTAATTATGCCTGCAACTTGAGCCAATAATCAATAGTACTATAGCATAGTATGGCGATTATGTATCAGCTATACCATCTTCGTGGATTAACAAATCCTTTCAAACTGCAACAATTTGATTTTGCATCACATTGCTCCAATTTTAAATGAATTGGTAATAAATACAGATGCTAGAGCAATTAGGCACGAAAGGTACTTTAGAGTTTTAATAGCAAAAGCATTAAGAATAATATTTAGATATGATAACTACGGTGCGGGCACTATCGTCACAGTCAGTTTTCAAATATTTTGCAGTCTAGCTGGATACAGTCAAATTAAATTCTTGACCTGCTGTGTTCTTATAAATATCCATTACTGTCAAAACCTTCGACTAACTCTGTGCCTAGTAATTAGGTACTAGGTAAATTAATATATACACTTAACCAGGTATTTTAATAAGCAATTTGGTTAATGTAAGTTAACTATTTATGATGCATTTCGGTGGGTTTAGCAACCGGTTGGTAGCTCCAAGATATTTTATGCACCGCCTCGTTACTGGCCGATATAAATATTGTTGCATAAATCTGAAGGTGTTTTATGATTCTAGCCAAATTTCACTTCTATCTTTCATAGATGTGTTATTTTATATGGATTCATGTCGGTAGGCAATTACAAGGGTAACGCGGGATGCTTTTCTTAAAAATGTAAAAAATAAGGCTGCACCACTTTGTTTTGTTTATATCTTTTCTGTAAATGTAGTTCCACTAATTCATTACGCAGATTACGCTGCAGTCAATCTTACTCTATCAATTATTTACATGAAAATTACCATAAACCTGATAAAGAACACGACTCTACGCTTTATTTTTAACATGAAAACAAGTAATTTGTTAAAGTTATGTCCAAACCGATTTTACACAACGAACACAATTCATCTCTAAGAAAATTTTTGAATGGCATTGACAGATTAATAACTATGTTCAACCAATACTAACTAGTAATTAATTAGTTGATAGATATAATTGACATATCGCTTTAGTTACAAACATATTCTATTGTTTGTGATGCTTCCGTATCTCGAGCGAAACAAATCATCTTCATTTAATTAATGATTATCTGGTTTGATCTCTTGCTTACAGTAACAGTTTTGTCATGCGTCTTTTATTTCTTTTTCTCTAAGGTATTATGTGTATGTCGTAAGGTTGCGACGTCTATAGAGGTTTTAATCATGTCATGATTTAAACAAGAAAGTTTTACGTGATGAAAATTCGTCGCGGATACAATTCATATATCATATACAATTTTGCCGTTTTCTGAGTAGCAACAAAATTTCAAACAGAAATATAAGAAGTGGCCCCAAGATTTCTGTTTAAATTTTTTGTCGTCATGACATAATCCAATGGTTTTAATTTATAGGTGCACAGATAATATATGAATATTCTGTTTCTGCGAGGCATGCAAATCAAGAATGCGATGTAAACAATAATGATGCAACTGTTAAAGATCGGAAGCGTTCGAGATGTCTTTAGTTAGATAATCAACTGTTCAATCACTTTGACACTGCTGAGTGCATCGAACCTCGAACTCTGTTTTAACTTTTCATCAGTCTCGCTCTGAAGAGCCTAAATTCGGCCTAATGAACCGCGAAGTAAGCCTCTTACTCATACCACATAATGCATAATTAGACGGTTGGGTTCCCACTGTTGGGATACGCCCCCTACGTATTTAAGGGAAAGAACCGCAATAGGTGTTGGGGTTGTTGTCGTCATCAACGACATATTTACAAAGATTGCCACAAAAATTCTGTGTAAATACACTAATTAATTACAGGCTTGCATAAATTAGAATACATTGGGGTTATCACAATGTCCTATCTTAGAGAGGAGGCCTCAGTCCCTGCAGTGGGAGCAATATAGGCTGATGATGATGATCACAATGTATTCAAATTTTTGGTTAGTTTAGTTTGATTCGGAAACGTTTTCCTCAATCTTTTAGAGAGCAACATTCTTATCGATACTATTCAAATATTCATATTATTCATTCACTTATTCATTTCCGCGATTGTCTTCAACATTTTTTTCAATATAAAGGCCGTGAAAGGAAACCGTATCAAATACTATTTCTACAATAGCAGCTTCATAGTTCGTGACTTCTGATTTCAAAGTGACCTCAACTCAACTGGATCGAGTCTCTGAACTGTGCATAAATCCGGCATAATATATTCAGTAGATAGATATTAAATAATAGCGAAGTATTATGAGATAGTCTTTTAGGAGTAAAAGCAAAAAATCGTATCAATTAATTTTATGATTCAATGCGTTTTAATTGGACAATCGTCACGATTCTAATTAAACATGATAAAATTGCACTGATTACCACTGATTTTTTTATAATATGATTATTATTTGCATATATATTTATGCATATATACTACTTTAAAACGGACTTTTTATTGATTCTTCAAAGTCATTTTCTACTTATTGGTACCTACACCTACCGACAGCCATTTATTTATATCCCACTTACGTCATTTCTAAGTTAAATCGCGTCAAGTTAAACAATGTACGATCAGTTCAAGGAATTCGTAAGCAAATTGTCACCGAATCGGTAAATCCAATGTCATTAGAAATCCCCAGTGCGAATTTAACAAGCCTGAAATGTAGCAAGTAGTAAGTAATCGGATAAACGGTCATCCGTTTGCTATCTTAGTAGAACTGTTATTGTTTTCTTTAGACTATTATTAAGTTAGTGACACTAACCTATGAATTTGGAGCTACATAACTATCTTTGCTAATAAACAGAAGAAGATAAAGAACAAAGTAATATATAACCGCTAAAGTAAATGAAAGTGCCATAAGTGTTCAATGATTCGGGAAGAAAATGCAAGGACACAGACAAATTACTGTCAAGTTAATATTTAAATTGAAGTCATTCACTTCAAAATTTTAATCCATTCTGAATTTTGACGGCACGGTTGGCGCAGTGGCTGAGCGATTGGACTGCTGCGCTGCGTGTCGCGGGTTCGATCCTCGCACGGAACAAATATTTGTATGGCCTACAGATAGTTGTTTCTGGTCTGGGTGTGTTTGTGTATGTGAGTTTAAATGTTTGTAAATGCACCCACGATACAGGAGATAATCTTAGTGTGGGGCAACGTTTAAAAAAAAGGACTCATGAAATTATTAGAGTTGCTAATATGAACGCTATTTTGATTAATTATGACTATTAATAAACATCATAAATTAAATATTAAAAGATTTGTAGGATGAAGAAGACAACAAAATAAAATTATTCTATGTACCTATCGCTAAGTCAGTTTAAAATACAAAGTCGTGAAGTTTTTAAACAGCCAATAAGAGTGATGGACCCACGAGGAGTTAATGTTTAACCTTTGCCTGCGTGCTCATACAACGTGCAACAATAATGGGAGGCTTTGTCATTGATCGCGGATTCGTATGATGTTTATCTAATTGCATAATATCTACAGGCGTGAATGCTGGTGATTTGCTCACCGTTGATGCTAGCAATTTAAACGTATCTCTTAAAATAATACACCGTCTTACAATAATTACAGACATCGAGGTACCGGCTATCATAAAAACTGTAAGTATTTGATTGTTTCTTACCCAAATTGGAGGATTGTTTGGTGTTTTTATAAATTAATTGTCGAGGAAGCAAAGGTTATCGGTTACACACCTACGCTACTTCCTAATATGGAGTTTACGATACAAATAACTGTTGATGGCTAGTTTTTGCATAGGAAGCTATAATTAAAGCCATTAAATGGAAACTTCGTTATTTTTGAGAATTTAATCATCAAAGCTTTTATTGGGTGTAAATTGAATAATTGTTTCTTAAACACGATTGGAAATTAACTTTTAATTGTTTGTTACAATGGAATAAACAGTAGTTTGCCTTTGATACCGCAATGTTATGAGTCAATAATTTGAAGTAGTCATCGAAAAACATTATGGTGGTTTCTTGTTGTTCAAGATATGCCAGTATATAGAAGAACTAGTAGGTAACACAGTTTACAAGATATTTGGATTATTGGTTTTGGTGAAAACTCGTGAAAGAGTTGGACCATTGAGCTCCCAAAATCTCCGTAACCAGATGGTTCCCAGGTCAAACGTAATCGCAATGAGAGGGAGAACAAGTGCTTTTCGGCTTTGTTAGGGGTATTTTCACACCCCTAACATATTTTATTATAAAGCTTAGGTTAATAAATCAAATAAGTAAATGCCTACCATCAGCATAATTCGGAGGCAGAAGTCTCAGAAAGACGTCTCCCCTCCGTCCCCACGGTCTGTGTCGTACATTATTGCACTCTCCGCTTGCACTGCGGTATTTGCTAGGTGGGCATGGGATCCTGCTGAACTCATCTTCGTCTGATGAGCAGTTGTGTCTGCAAAGTTAATATTAGTTATATTAGGTATTGTACATGAATTGAATGAGAAGTACCTACGCCACCAAGTCTTGATTTAAACCTGGTTGATCGCAACCGGCTTGCCAACTATTACATAGGACTTAAACAGAGATAGCGCAATAGGGTAGTTAACAAAAAAAAAACTAATTAGCCTGTCAGATAGATTTCCAAAAAATATTGAACACGTATTTTTTCTTTTTTCACGTATACAACCAATGAAGACGGTACAATGCTTTGAAAACACGTGTGACGTCATTTTCCGAGATATTAGTATGGCATTCTTTACCGGTGAGTGACGTCACAACCCCCCACTCGAATTTTTGACGCGTTTTATCTTTGACAATTTTGATTGATTTGATAAAACAAAAAAAACGTATCCAATATTTTTTGATAATCTAACAGACGGACTAATTAGAATCATATTTTTTTAAGTCGGTTAACATCCCTATTACACACAGAAAAGCCATGGTAAATGATAAATGACAATAGATAAATGTTCATTTTGCAAATGGGTTTTTGAAAACACTTTTACATCTCACTTTTTTTTTAAACTAGATGGGACCGGTGTTTCGTAACTGACTACTCTTGAGAAGAAACATCCGAAACAAACTCGAGGTCATAGTCTCTTTTAAGGTCCAGACATAATCTTGGTTTAAATACTTACATGGTGTAAAAGGTCTTCATATCAGTAATGGTTTTAGTGGAGTGCCAACAGTTGTTTTAATAATTTTATTAAATCATCAAGTGTTAAAAGCATATTTTTTCTCAACTTGTAGCCTCATATAGGCGGTAAAAAAGTCTCATCTGTTTTATAATTGCGGGACTGACAGAGCACGACTGGAACGTAGATACTTAAAATGATAAAGGTCGCAAAGAGCCGTGGGCTTTAAGTGGCCCTGGACTATACACAAACGAAAAATATCCTCCAATACTTTATGTCTTAGATACACAGCGGGCCACTGGAGGTAAAACCTTAGCAGCCTTATTACAAAAGTGGTTAAACCTGGGTTTAACTTAGACTTGGTTTATCTCGCATGCCGTCACTTTCTTTTGAATATTATTGAAGTAAGACGGCATGCGAGATAAACCAAGTCTAAGTTAAACCTAGGTTTTAAACCACTTTTGTAATAAGGCCGTAGGTGTTGAAATTCGGGGTTTCTAAAATACGAGACCAGCTTACTTTTAGGGGTTTTGTTACCACTGCCGTCTAGCCAATAATAATATGAAAATTGGACGAAATAAGGGGCATCTACATGGACTGAAGCTCCTCCTCAAGACCTCCTTTATAAGGGGATAAGTTGGATGCGGAAGGTTCAGGACAATGCGTTGTGGTACAGCTTGAAAGACGCATTTGACCAGCAGTGGACTCCGATAGGCCGAGTTTATTGATTGATTGACGTTTAGCAATAATGATATTAAAGTGATATTTGTTTCCTTTTTTTTTGAGTTTTGGGAAATCATCAAATGACTCCTCCCGTTTTGGGCAGAGCGGTAGGGAGTTTCAGACTTCTACTGACAAAAAACCACCTATGTTCCTTCTTAGCCCTTTGTGTTGAGGCCGCGGTATCTCTTTCGAACAACCCGCAGCCTAATTGTTATTGGTACTTACGCGTCATTAGCTCCTAATAGAAACCTCTTTTCTAAAGCGAGTGCTTCGCTAACAGCTCGTCGGAGGTCACTTGGCACTGCTTGCACGTTGCTGTCGTCTGACTTGCTTTTCTGTGCGCTCGTCTGCACCGCTAACACAGCCGCTAAAAGCAGCAGACTTCGTCGTAATCTGAAACAAAGAAAATAATTATTATTCATATTTTTATTTTTGAATTTATGGGTTTAATATTTTTAATTAATCATAAGGTAGGATTCTGGAAGTCTGGTCTTCTGGGTTTGTTAAACGGTAAGTGGAGGTCACATAGCCAGTCACTTCATAGTGGAATCGGTTGTATCTATCTGGTTAGACTTGAAGTCTATACTTATATTATATGGTCGGGAAAAGTCTAGGCAGATTGTGATAAGTGCGTGTGGGTTTTATCACTTCGTCTGGGTATTTTTTTTTGTAAAAGTCTAATTTTACTATTAAATTTCCATTTACAAAAAAATATATCTATTACGAGTTATAGATTACAATTTTAATGTTGCTTCGATGAAATGCATGCTACTGCAGACATTATAAAATGGAAACGTCGATGTCTATCATAAATTGAAAACGGTTGCACAGTTATAAATCGATCCATTTTGGCTATAAATTTTTGGAATGTATATCAATAAAAGTTTTAGCTTCACACAAACAACAATAAAACAGTCACCATGAAAATAACTTAAAGTTACATCTGCCACCGTAAGTCGTCACGTTCCGATGAGCAGTTCTAGCATAAAACTTGTAATATTAATATGTCGTTAACCTACATTTAAACCCAACGTTTTAACCGAGTTCAAGGTATTTTGAACTAAGTTTATGACAACTAAATAATACGGTAGGTACGTTTGTTTCTCAAGAACCCATCATTCTTGGTCGTCATTTGTTTGGACATTATGACTCTCGAGATTGTCATCTTTTCAAACTTGAATGCAACTTTAAATAAAATGCCTGTACCGTTATTCATCAAAGATAATTTATTCAAAAATATATGATATACTACGCCATAAGGCAGAATATGATTGCCTATAAATACTATCAGCTTCCATATTCATTTCCTTTATGTCTTTTATATCTTTCACACTTTACCATAGCTGTAATATATGTATAGGAAGCATATATGTACTAACATCCGACCGCAGGGTAACCAGCGACCACAAGTATGCTTTCATTTTTATCTATGATCTCTTATGACATCTTACCGGCTAAACCATACATCTTACTTTCCATTCACTTAGGGTTCACTGGTCCGAAACCAATTAATCAACATTCCATGTCGCTTAAGGTTACAAGGACAAGCTTGATTTTTTTAAGTTATTGATCGAAACTTTAAGCAAATTCAAATGACAAAAGATTAGATCTAGATATCATAAAGATTCCAGGTGAGATTGTCAGAAAACGTACGCAAGTTGCGATGGACATGGTGATAAAAACTTTTATTATTTTCCAATCCCTAGAATTTTACCCATACAAAGTACAATAAACACACGGTTCAAGTGTATGCAAGAGCCTATGTATTGTTTTGACTAATAATTAGCCTTTAAAGAGAACATGCTATAGGTACTCTCCAGTTTTACAAACGTTTGCTTGATTTGAGAGGACCAACACTATCCAGTGCCCGCTAGTGCGAGCGCTTACCAATTGCACCCGCTCTGTTCCAGTTATTAACTACTAACGTTTAATAATTTAATTATATTGTTACTAATACAGTGGACCCATTAGTAGTCTGATAAATAAACAAATAACATTAATATACTTTGGACAGCCCTAGCTACACCTACTACCTGATGCCATTGACATGACAAAAAGCTTCATCAAAATGAATCCATCTGAGACATCTCAGATTGCTCTCACGGATTGAATTGCTTCTGACAGTGGAGTTCAACTTAATGCTCACATTATAAATGGAGTGTCAGTTCATAGTACTTAAGTAGTATTTTGATTTAGGAAAATTTTAAGCAATACATGGGTCAGAGTATTGTGTCGTTAGGTAATTTTTTGTTTTAAATTGTTTGAAGAGAAGCGTTTCGTCGTGATTTGTTTTCAAAGTATTAATGACATTGTAAACTGAAGGACCATTGCCATGACAAACAATTAATTATTTTAAAAGGTTTATGAAATGGTTATTTCTTAAGAATTTTAAAACATCTAAATAATTTACCTAACAGGTACTTCGTTTTGGTTTTAGTGTTGTTTTTGTAAATCTGACTATATTTGTATCTCTCAGTTTTCTTATAAATACCACAATTTAAAAGCAAAGAACCGTTACTTGCATACAGTCATTTAAAAATATAGTAATAATAATTTGTTGTGAAATAAACATTTGAGAATATTTCTTTATCAACTAAACTTATGCCACCAGTAACTACTAAACGATTTGATTCACGCCCTCACGAACATTTGTCTTGATACTAAGCTAAATCATGGTCATCTCGATTAAGACGTTCCGTAGATATATGAACTACGTACGAGATGATTAGACGGGAAAGAAAGTAAAACAATTACACGTGAGAAACTGTCTAATTTACACAACAATTCTGTACGTGTTTAACAAATGGTTTCACCGTTCTCTTGGGCTTTTTGGCTGTAAGAAACGTTTTAAGAATGATTACTGTTTGGCTTTCAACGTATTTACTCTATTTCAATACAAACAACTGGTCATTTTACGTCTTTGTAAGGTATCTGTTTAGAACATTATCACAGTTATACTTATGTTATACATTATGTACACTAATCATGGTATTGTTCAACACAGATCATAGTATACTCACGTAAGTAGGACTTTCGTGACACACGATTTTAAGGACTAAGCAATTACAAAAGTAACAAAGTTTCAACTCATTATTCTTCAAGTTTGATCTTGAGGTCAACTTAAGTTAACCAATTTTACTTAATATCACAAACGTTTGTTTATTGCTATGGTTCACGTTTTAAGAGATGGCATTTGTGATAAGAAATTGTAAATTATTTAGGTCTAGAGGTCTTGAGTTCCAATTAGGATGTTTTTTTAGAAGTCAATCTTTATCTACGTAATACATAATTTATGTAACGCCTGGCATGTGGCTTTACCAGTTATTTTTTGTTCCTCTCGCCTTGAAAGGAGCAGCAACCGGTCTCAGTCAGCTGACATCGTGCACGATGTGACTAAATGTCAACTTGCCACTTTCACAGTCCCGGATTTCGCGTACAACATTACATAAATGCGAACAACGCCAAAATGGCTCATCAGTCAAACGGCGTATTTTTAAATTGTAGGCCATTCGTAGAAGCCAAACATAAAAAACACTATTAATATATTTACATTGTCATGACTGTTGCATAGATACCTATTTTATATCGACTGCATCATCACATAATGACGTGTGAAATTCACGTCCAAATCTACGTCATAAAATGAATTAATAATAGATGAAACAAAGATATAAATTTTCTTCGACGGTTATCGGGAAATGTCTTACAATGTTTAATTACGATATACTGAAACGTGTTTTATTGACGTTTGTCGTTACCTATCTGTTTTATATCTAGGTATGCCGATGCAATTGCTATAAAACTTTTCATTGTGACACAAACAGATAAGTACGTTTATTGCTATTTGTGTCGTATTTTTTCTTTCCTATAACATTGTGCCTACAATTAACTTAAGAATTGTCGATTGAAAATCTTAACATTTTCGTACATCATCTCGGATCATCATCATTTCGGAGCCAAAAGTAACCATCATGAATTAAAGAGCCATTATCCTCCAAAATAATTGCTTCCGATATTCCAGATATAGTCTGAAAAACCGAATGAGCATGAAGAGCTTTTATTGAAGGTTATTAAAGAAGCTAATTATACCCAGGCGTATTCAATGTCAAAAAGACAATAAGAAAACGTGTTGGGTACTTGTGTCGGTAGATAGGTAGGTGATACTTTACTCTTATCATAATATGGACATTACGCACCTAAGCGAAAGTGTGGTCGCCAGTATTACGTGACTACTGGATATCGTTACTGTACTGTATGTTGGACAAGGTCAAATGTGATGAAACTTTAGCGAAAATTTTAGCACTGGATGCGACTTGAGGACAAAGAATGTCGGATCGAATTTTGTGACATTCTATGCAGGTCCCATTACACGAAATTAAACAAAATTTACGGATCATGCCAAAGTAATTTAGAAAATGGTTTAAAGGTACTGGACACCAATTTTCATATTACACGAAAGTTTCTAGTTAGTAAGCGTAAATCTGTTAATCTAGACAATTAATCTCAACGTAAGTGGTCTAGGATACCCGAGATTTATTCCAACACCCATTGTTCGTTTGAGAAGGTTGCGCAAATAGTCATGTGATTTGCACAGAATGGGACAACCACGCATGAGGTGTTCGGCTGATTTCGTCTCGTTTTTGGCAAACGCATAAGTAAGGTCAGATGAATGCGCTAGTACCAAAGTGGACTGAAAGGCTTAGACTTAAGTTGAAAGTGGTTAGCGTAAATGAACGTTGACCTATTTGTTCGAGTAGTGGTACAAAGACGTGAAATAGTACATTGTAATACAAGGGCCTAAAATGACCCATTATATACGAGGTAGTTTTACTACCGAGCTTTAGCGAGGTAGTAAATAGGAACCGAGTTGTAATGGGATTTTAGCGCCGTGTGTTACACCGTACTTTTCACTACGATTGCGAGAAAATAAAATAACCATGTTCAATAACAAAGTTTATTTTTTATTAAAAATTAAATGTACAATTTGTACAGTTGTACAAAAATGATATGTTTTTTCCCGGCAACTTAATTTCAGTCCTCTGTGAAGACGAACATTGTGTAATCTGTGGGGTAAACGTAGGAGATACAAAACGTTGTTCAAGGTTTGAGGGTCCCTCGTTCGAATTTTCTGAATACACAATCAGATGGGTTAACTCATCCTTTGATGTCGATGGTTGTGGCCTAGTTGGGAGAACATTGATGCGTTCTGTGATACGCTGGGTGATATCCAATTTGTTTTATACTTGAAGCTAAATGCATCACGCACTGCGCAGGTCGCGGCAGACGGGGGAGAGCACGTCGAGATTTACTTTTTCCCCTAGGACGGTCTTTTTGAGCAAGAGGAGTGAAATAGTACATTGTTCACCGAGAGGAGAAAGTGACCGATTACCGTCGAGGGTGTCGTTTGAAGCCCGAGCCGTAGGGGAGGGCTTTAAAACACCCGAGATCGGGAATCGCGCTTTCTCTCGAGTGATACATAGTGCTTTATACTACACCTACGAGGAAAATAAAAAACTAAATCTTTACTAATTGAAATTTATATTGAAATTGTTGCAGTTAGTGAAGCTTAATGTAACACTTTTTCCATTAATGATTGTTTGAGATGTTTGCGACAATGTGGGAGGAATAACTGGCTGTGCTGTTGGCACTGCGCTCGTAGAAGGCTGTGGTGCCAAAGGGGCAACTGGCTGCTGAGGAGCATTTGGCATCGCCGCGCTCGTTGATGGTTGAGGAGATGAGTCTTGATGCACATTAATCGATCCCGATATTTGGTTATTTATTCGTGTTTTGTTTCCTACGGAATTCTCTATGTAACCTTCTGCAACAGCGGACGATTTCCAACCACCGTGGCGTTTTATTGTGGTTAAATCAGCACCAGTATCGGCAAGAATAGTCGCTGAAGTTCTGCGAAAGCAGTGGCCAGTGTATTCTAGTGGGTTGAGTAAATTAAGGTAGGAAGCTATTTCTCTTGGCACAGTACTTATTTTGTTTTTCCCAATTACTTGTTTCGTACATTTTTTGTTTTTATATTGTAGTAAAACCCGATTGGTTTTGGGGTCACTGGGGCGAATTTCGTTATATTTCTTCATTATCTCATAAAATAAGCCTGATATAACAAATGATCGCTGAATTTTGGTTTTTGTGTTAGGAATATTGACAATTATTCCATTTTCGAGGATTTCGATATCGTCTGTTGTCATATCCACAAGTTCTTGCGAACGACAGGCCCCATTTACTCCTAAAATCAAAATAACCTGTAAACAAAAATATCAAACATGAAAACCTATTAGATTTCTACTCATAAATAGGTACGTAATAAATCATAAACCAGTGCATTTTGTTCATAAACTTACCTTCATCAACAAATATTTGTCATCTGGAGCATTCTGCAAAAAGGAATAAACATCCTTTGTAGTAAGCACTTTTGATTTCTTACTACGGAATCCCTCCGACTTTCTTTTCAGAAATGCTGTAAGTTTTTTGTATTCTTGAATATTTATGTCGTTTCTTGTCAATATAGTACTTTTCAACATTGAGTACATAGACCATAACGTACTTGGTTTGTATTTTTGCGCTTTTTCACTGAAATAAGCTAGCAAAACTGTTTCAGAAAAAGATGCCGCATTTTTTTCACTTTTCCATTGCAAAAAATCGTTATAAGTTTTATTATATTTTTTAATTGATTTCTGTGGTAAAAGGTTATCAATCAGTATTTTTGCTGTTTCCTTCAACTGCGGCGGAGTTGAAAAATCTTCATCATCACTATCACTACTTATCATTTTGTTGGTTTTTTTTACTTTCTACGAAAACTGAATCCTCAAACAACACACAAATTGAAAATGGCGCCAATGGCGTCTGCAATTTTTACATGTTCTTTTTTCAAATTGTTTACGCCGCAGGGTCGCACTGCCAGCCCGACCCCATCCAACACACAGCTAGTGGCCAGTGCCATTTTGCGAATTTGGAGATAAAAACTCACTGTAAATACTTTTTGGCTTTTGATATTTAGGTTACCGGCGCATAGTCTTACCCAAAATTAAAAAAAAAACCACGTAAGAAATGGATTTTCATACACTTTTCTCTCCCGCTCAGATGCGTTTTCTCCCCGCATATTTGTTCGATATGCAATGACGTACTTTCTACCGTAAATTTGATAAAGTATCAAGGTACTTTCCAAGCAGGTGTAGTATAAAAACTTTTTCACTCCTCTTGCTCAAAAAGACCGTCATAATAGCGTACCAGAGCGGGCGTAAAATTGCATTTATACTACACCTGCTTGGAAAGTACCTTGATACTTTATCAAATTTACGGTAGAAAGTACGTCATTGCATATCGAACAAATATGCGGGGAGAAAACGCATCTGAGCGGGAGAGAAAAGTGTATGAAAATCCATTTCTTACGTGGTTTTTTTTTTAATTTTGGGTAAGACTATGCGCCGGTAACCTAAATATCAAAAGCCAAAAAGTATTTACAGTGAGTTTTTATCTCCAAATTCGCAAAATGGCACTGGCCACTAGCTGTGTGTTGGATGGGGTCGGGCTGGCAGTGCGACCCTGCGGCGTAAACAATTTGAAAAAAGAACATGTAAAAATTGCAGACGCCATTGGCGCCATTTTCAATTTGTGTGTTGTTTGAGGATTCAGTTTTCGTAGAAAGTAAAAAAAACCAACAAAATGATAAGTAGTGATAGTGATGATAAAGATTTTTCAACTCCGCCGCAGTTGAAGGAAACAGCAAAAATACTGATTGATAACCTTTTACCACAGAAATCAATTAAAAAATATAATAAAACTTATAACGATTTTTTGCAATGGAAAAGTGAAAAAAATGCGGCATCTTTTTCTGAAACAGTTTTGCTAGCTTATTTCAGTGAAAAAGCGCAAAAATACAAACCAAGTACGTTATGGTCTATGTACTCAATGTTGAAAAGTACTATATTGACAAGAAACGACATAAATATTCAAGAATACAAAAAACTTACAGCATTTCTGAAAAGAAAGTCGGAGGGATTCCGTAGTAAGAAATCAAAAGTGCTTACTACAAAGGATGTTTATTCCTTTTTGCAGAATGCTCCAGATGACAAATATTTGTTGATGAAGGTAAGTTTATGAACAAAATGCACTGGTTTATGATTTATTACGTACCTATTTATGAGTAGAAATCTAATAGGTTTTCATGTTTGATATTTTTGTTTACAGGTTATTTTGATTTTAGGAGTAAATGGGGCCTGTCGTTCGCAAGAACTTGTGGATATGACAACAGACGATATCGAAATCCTCGAAAATGGAATAATTGTCAATATTCCTAACACAAAAACCAAAATTCAGCGATCATTTGTTATATCAGGCTTATTTTATGAGATAATGAAGAAATATAACGAAATTCGCCCCAGTGACCCCAAAACCAATCGGGTTTTACTACAATATAAAAACAAAAAATGTACGAAACAAGTAATTGGGAAAAACAAAATAAGTACTGTGCCAAGAGAAATAGCTTCCTACCTTAATTTACTCAACCCACTAGAATACACTGGCCACTGCTTTCGCAGAACTTCAGCGACTATTCTTGCCGATACTGGTGCTGATTTAACCACAATAAAACGCCACGGTGGTTGGAAATCGTCCGCTGTTGCAGAAGGTTACATAGAGAATTCCGTAGGAAACAAAACACGAATAAATAACCAAATATCGGGATCGATTAATGTGCATCAAGACTCATCTCCTCAACCATCAACGAGCGCGGCGATGCCAAATGCTCCTCAGCAGCCAGTTGCCCCTTTGGCACCACAGCCTTCTACGAGCGCAGTGCCAACAGCACAGCCAGTTATTCCTCCCACATTGTCGCAAACATCTCAAACAATCATTAATGGAAAAAGTGTTACATTAAGCTTCACTAACTGCAACAATTTCAATATAAATTTCAATTAGTAAAGATTTAGTTTTTTATTTTCCTCGTAGGTGTAGTATAAAGCACTATGTATCACTCGAGAGAAAGCGCGATTCCCGATCTCGGGTGTTTTAAAGCCCTCCCCTACGGCTCGGGCTTCAAACGACACCCTCGACGGTAATCGGTCACTTTCTCCTCTCGGTGAACAATGTACTATTATTGCCCTAGGGGTAAAAGTAAATCTCGACGTGCTCTCCCCCGTCTGCCGCGACCTGCGCAGTGCGTGATGCATTTAGCTTCAAGTATAAAACAAATTGGATATCACCCAGCGTATCACAGAACGCATCAATGTTCTCCCAACTAGGCCACAACCATCGACATCAAAGGATGAGTCAACCCAGCTGATTGTGTATTCAGAAAATTCGAACGAGGGACCCTCAAACCTTGAACAACGTTCTGTATCTCCTACGTTTACCCCACAGATTACACAATGTTCGTCTTCACAGAGGACTGAAATTAAGTTGCCGGGAAAAAACATATCATTTTTGAACAACTGTACAAATTGTACATTTAATTTTTAATAAAAAATAAACTTTCATATTGAACATGGTTATTTTATTTTCTCGCAATCGTAGTGAAAAGTACGGTGTAACACACGGCGCTAAAATCCCATTACAACTCGGTTCCTATTTACTACCTCGCTAAAGCTCGGTAGTAAAACTACCTCGTATATAATGGGTCATTTTAGGCCCTTGTATTACAATGTACTATTGTAGGCAGTCGATTCAAATTACACGATTTTTAGGGTTACGTAGTCGATATGAAACCCTTATAGTTTCGCCATGTCCGTCTGTCTGTCTGTCTGTCTGTCAGTCCGTCCGCACTATATTTCAAACACTCTTAGTACTAGAAAGCTGTAATTTGGCATAAATATAGAAATGAGTTACGCTAACCAAGTGCTATAGTAAAATATTTTTTTTAGGGTATCTCTAGTACACATTAAAGCGGGTACGTTTTTTTTTTCAAGTCCATTGTGTGGGATGTCGTTGAATAGGTCTTCGGTCTTCAAAAATGTTGCGAGTTTGTTCAAACACTTTTTCTAGTAAGGTATTCGTTTGTGAAATATTCAGCTTTAAAGTGCAAATTTTTGTTAGACTCAAGTGTGGCAACCTAAACCACCTTACGAGTTATGTTTGGGTGTGCAAAAAAATTGTATGGTAGTAGCATATATACCGAAAATTTACGAAAAACTATCATAGCTAAGTAGGCTGTACAAGTTTACGAGTAATAGTCGATCAACTTATAAAATGTACTTGCATGAAATATTTTCCTATACTTAATGTATGGGAGCGCAGGTCTCAAAACTGTAAATATAAGTTTGTTTTATTTTTACAATGAAAATCATCGTTTGGAGGCAGGTAGGCAGGGTGGTTAATTAGTTTAGTAGGTTCACGTATTTTGATGGGCAACCACGGAACACTACATTATGCGGGGGCCGACATTCACTTGGCCGGTTTTATTTATAAATTTTTTGCAATAATTGTTTACTTTAAACATGATACATTTTCATTGTTATTGGCAAAGCTGTTGTTAACATTGCGCGGCTTCTTGTAAACATTAATGGAATTAATTTAATTTACCTTTATTTTACGCAAGTTCAAAGTTTTCGCCGACACTATCATAGTAATATTACGATTACATATAATGTAAAATAATAATTATAAGCTTGCGAATTTCAGCTTTAAAGTTTTAATTATTACCTGGGTTTTACTTCCTACACGATTATTTTCTTCTTATTTTGTAAAAACAATTTGTGCCTGGTTTGTAGGAAGGCCTTGCGTACCTGCGTTGCTTGAGTACCTTCTCAAGAAACTATATTTTACTTTTAATTAAGTACAAGATTTTTTACCCGAGTGTGGCGAAGCTCAAAAGGAGGGTTATTAAAGTTGTTGAAATGCGAACCCAACTCATACCATCAAACACCGCTATTGAAATGTAATACCTAGTTTTTCTATCTGAGTCACATTAAGTTATGCTTTGTTATAAATATAAAAAAAGATTCTCGAACTTGAAGAACGTACAATTTAAGCTAAATAATTTTAAGTCACCAACATGTGTTTAAGACTCATCATAAGTTCAACCATAAAGATAAGGTCAGAAAGGTTATTTTAATGGTAAAGCTATTACATGAGTCGGTTCGTTAATCTTACAGCACGATTAATTGTACAGGTCTAGCACGTAAGTACGCACTACAATGTCTACCATGATACGACATGTGTCACGGTCTAGTCGAGATTAGGTGAGTTGTTAGACATGTCTTACCATACAGTGCGTGCAAAGAAGCTACATTATGACGGAGCAAAAACTTCACCAAAATGTATTTATTTAGGCATTAGTGCATGCGATAAAATAAAATAAATAATCACGGTATAATGTCAGTTGATAATTAAGCAATTTATTTTATAAAAACCGTGACTTTATAAAAACAGTTGATTACTAAAAAGAAGAATATTCAAGCATTATAATATATCATGCTAATTACCTAAAGGACTAAATATTTTTGGAGTTCTTATCTTTTTTGCTGCCCGAACTCCATGTGGATCCAAAACATTTTTTACTGAAATTATTAAAGAATTAACATAGGTAGCGTTGGCCATACCAACACAAAAGTTTAGTTCATGATTTACTTATTGTAAAAAAGGGTAACGTAGGTACAAGGATTGGGGTCATTGAACATTTAATAATATTGAAGCACTCGTTGTTTTACAAAATTAAATTTTACGCGCATTAATAAGCGTGATCAAAGTCTCATTATGCGATATTATAAAGTTTGGGTTGTTAACTAATAAAATATATTAATATTTTAAGAAACTCGTTTTTATTCGTTTATTTTTCAGTAGTCGTCGGTTGGCGGGCACGGTGATATGTTCTTAATATTACATACTCTTACCTAATAGTACTTAATGATCCATTTTGAGGTTACTTTATTCGCCTGAAATAACACTTTATACACAAGCATATTTACGTGTTTTAAATAATATACCAACGTAATAAAACAAAGTAATAAAACCAACAAACCTAATTATATTCAGGCTGCCAATATTGTCTGTGGTTGTTCAAAAAAAGAATGCAACCTTACCAGTCGTATGTTAAATAAAATGAGATTCGCGGCAATAACAAATGTTTATTTAGTGAATCACCAATATAACCGTGTCAGTTCATAAAGGTCTCTTGAGTGGCTATTTGATGAAAACGGCATTCTTGACACTGGCCGGAAAATTGCAAAAAAACGCAAGAAAATTCGAATTTCGCGGGCTACCTTTGTCGCCTTCACCCTAAAGGTTTTCTTTAAAAAAGCTTAAATCAATTTTCTAAATTTTCTAATGGTCTGATCAAATTTTCATACTCCCACTTACTCTAATTGAATATCGATATGTATAACAAAAAATCGAACACGTGATTGGAACGCACGTAGATGACCTCACAAGCCGGACACCTGTCGACCTTTCCATCTAGACAGACTACATCCTGAATGCTTCTTCAATACTACGATAAACATGTGAATTCTACATATTATTATTATACGTGGTTATCGTAATTATAATGTCAGGAAACAACTAAGTATGTAGTACGAGTATGTTGCTGCCAGATATGGGCTAGTTGAAAGGAACTGCCGATTATAAATTAATTAATTCGATCATAAATTAATTAATTGTTGACATTTAAACATACAGTGTCATGAATTCATGATTTGTTAAACTTGTTATTTTATTTTGACAGTCTGATTTAGTATTTTGGGCAACTTTGGTGGGTATCTAAAATATGATATTATTGTGACACCAACTCTTACCATTGATTCCAATCATTTTGATTTATGGTGTATCCCACATCAAGCAATTACATTACATTACCATCAATCAATCTGTCATTTTTAGGGTTCCGTAACTTTTTTTTATTAAGACTTAATAAGTTATTAACTTATTTATTATTTATAGGAAACGCACAAAGATTGGCTTAAAGCCTTAGGCTTTTTTTCCCAGTTAGCTTATTTAACTTTTTTAGTTCAGCAATGTACCGTACGGTACATAATAAGAAAAAGAAATTGAGATTTAAATCAAAATCTCATTCCTAATTAATGTTAAATTTATTCTGAAGACAAATGGAGAGCTCGTAAGGCATTAGCCGCTATTATTACTTTTAGTGTTTTATGGTGTGTGCTGCAAAGAAAGATAATAACATAGTAGATCACATTAAACCTCTTTAGGTATATCATCTTCTAAGATAGATTTCGTCAATATGAGAGAGAAGTTTCTGTTGTCTATGAATTTTTAGCAGGCATATTTTTGTAGGTGCCTAAAATCCCACGTTACAGCTTTGGAAAACTCTCTTGAGAAATTAATTATTCTTCCAGTACCTATTTTATCATCAATGGCTCAGGCTGTGGTATGAAAGACAGTCAATCCGTTAAGCTATAACATATTATCATAAATAAATCTAGTTGATTACTGGCATAATTAACCATAACAAAATGTTTGACAACAGATAAATCACCCATCGTTTAGTGCTTTTTACTGTGTACAAAAAGGCCGATTCGCACGTTAATGTTTCCGCATTATGCGTGTGTTTCAGTGACGTAAGGTAATGTGTAGTTTACGTGCATGCGGGTCTTGGGCAACCGGCACATCGGCAACCGCTGTCATATCACGTGAGTCGGTGAGTCCCCACCCTAGTGCTATTTGTTTTTCTTGTGTGACTGCAAAATATTTGAATAGAATCGTACATGTCAAGATGAAATCGTAAATTAGTAAATTAGGCAAACTTTATTAATTCAAAGCAGTATACAAGCGTTCGCGGGATGACGAGATAAATTTGAATAAATACTCTTTGTTTTTTATTCGATTCGCTAACTGGCCATTTTTTTACCTGCATTATTTTTATGAAATCAAAAAACCGAGTGACAAGATATTTGTCTTTTGTTTTTGTCTTTTTTTGTTTGATATTTTTATGTGTATTAATTTTAAAAATTGTTTTGAGTTCACATAAGTATACGTTTTGTGTTTGGGAACAGTTGGGTCAGTGGGTAGCCTTAGGGGCGGATTTGACGGATTTGACGATATGACGAATGTTCTGTTTCGTGAAAATGCCAAGTGAATTGAGTAATAAAATACTTAAATCGTAGAATCAATATTGTTGTACCAATTAGGTGACTAGCATAATTATCTTGTTTAGCCATGTAGGTGCTAAATTCCTCAATAGATGAATAAATAAAAACCGAAAGTAAACATTTGCCTAATTGCGAAGCGGAAATCTACTACAATCATCGATCTGCACGCTTGATCGACCCGCGGTGACCAAGTTAACGCTAAAACTTCAAAAATCACGTGACGGTAACCCTACCAAATTAAATTTAACACTCCCAGTACGGTGTGGTTATCGGATAAATGGCCACGCCAATTAACGTAGACTCAGTGTGGCAACGCGCTTGCGAAAACCTTGTCGAGCTCGGGGAAAAACGGTTACCTAATCTCTCACAATGTGATGCTAGTTTGCTGGTTTAAACGTGTGAGACATTCAAAAGTGAAAATCAGTATTGAAAATTATGTATGTATGTATCACACGCTTTTGTCCGGCGAGGCGTGGTACAACAGACGACGGCGTAACAACCACGTCTCCTGCAAGTCATCATTAGCGAGATTGTTTACTCCATTCTTACTTCACTACCAACATTTTTAATGCAAAGATCACCTGGCTAGTTTAACTAATTCACCGATCCAAATTAATTTGTAGACAACACAGCAATTGAGGTGTTGAAACTCTCGTAAATCGACAAGAAAACATGTCAATTTACGTTGGAATTTTTGATGCCATGAAAAGTGAAAATTTATTGCATTGTTAAGGCCTCGACACACTATTTGATATGCCTTGCCCATAAAGCACTAATGATGTAACAAATGTTTGTTTATTTAAATAAATTAACAAACATTAATATTCTAAAATATATACTTGAGATTGGGAGTGCTAAGATATTTGTTCAAAGAACTCATAAACTTAACACAAAGACGTGTTTTATGGGTTACGAAGATTTTCCTTTCCATATTAGATAATCCAATACACATACCAATTCCAATATACATAATGAAGACATTCCAAAGATATTTATGTTATAGGTCAATCCAGAGATATTAATACGTTTCCGTTGGTGACTGTATCATATCTCGTCTGTATTTACGATTGAATGAAACTGAAATTAGATTTAAAGTGTTAGCAGCACAAAAGGTCTATATTTCATTCAGACCGTCAATAGATAAAGGTCAAGTAACCGCTGAACAATATTTACTTCACAATTTTGATAATGATAAAATATAATACAGTCTGACCCCAAAAACCTTCAAGTTTTTATCTTATAGCCAGTTATTTATTTAAAAATAAGTTGAAATCGAAAATATAACAAGGAAGTTCAAATAAAATGTGTTGTAGTTATCGTGCTAAAATATACCGTAGAGTCACAAAATTATTTCACACTACTTAGCTGTTGCCAGCGGCTTCACCCGATACAACTCGAAATTTATCCCACAGGAAAATAAAATCGGGATAAAACTATCTTATGTGTTCATCCAGGCTATAAACTATCTGTGTACCAAATTTTATATTAATCCGTTCAGTAGTTTATGCGTGAAGAAGTAACAAACATACGCACTCACAAACTTTCGCCTTTATATTATTAGTGTAGTGTGATAGTTATCAGGTATCCCCCTATTAAATTATTATTAACAGTAACAAAACTTATTTATAGGTTTAGGTATGCGAAATCTTATGTGATACTATTAAAATTCTTGTGAATCGGCTAATCTTGAATATTTGCTCTTAACCTTGACTTCAAGAGGTGCTCGTCTTTTAGCAGGCAATATTTCAACTGGTGAAATAGTTGATTGATCCACAAAAAGTCAACCCAATTCATGTTCAAACATTCAAGCATAACACTTTATTTTTTTTCTTATGTATGGATTTACTCATTTCACATGTATGGATTTTATTTAAATGTATAGTTAAAAAGATCATGACAAGTGGCAATTAAATTCAAAGCGACAACGGCGTTCGGAAAGACTTTAATCCAATAAATATAAACTGAAAAAAAGACATCATTCGTGTGGGATCTCCCATCTTTGTCGTCGTACGTTGTCTAAGTATAGGAAAACAAAATGAATTGGGAATTAGCTCTTTAATAGTTTACTTGTGGCAACTATACTTCAAAGAACGCCAGACAAAGTCGGAGCGGTCAAATACTAACATTACCTAAGTAACTTGTTTCTAAGAAGCCAGACGACGCGCGTTACGCAACACAATTTAACAACAATTGTTAATAAGTGGTTTCTTAACGTTAATTTTCCGCCTGATAATCCGCTTCTAACGTTATTAAATAGGCTTAATAAACATACTTTCTCACGACTACAATCATTTTTAAGTCACAACTCGTAAATATCTTTAGCCTACGTTTCTGAACAGCTGGCGTGTGAGGTTGTGGCGACATTATGCTAAGACTGAAACCTATGAAATGTAGCTATCTTATTTTAATTTTAAATTAGCAACACGACACCTCATTGACTAGTAACGCACTTTGGTGTTTAATGCTTATGTTTAAAGATTGCCCAGCCCAAATATGCGATGATCAAACACTCAACATATGAAGTATGTTTCCGTAAATACTAGACAAGTAGCCGTAAAGATTTATTTGTAGTGTATACTAAATATGTCATCACTGTTAATAGTAGTAGATGTAACACTTAGTAACGTTCCACTGGCCGCAGACATGTATTTAATCGAAGTGTCAGTATCAATAATTGGTGATAAGCGCACAATGTAACGTTCCACTGGCCGCAGACATGTATTTAATCGAAGTGTCAGTATCAATTATTGGTGATAAGCGCACAATGTATTCAGCTTCAAGTTTTTACGTACAAATCGTTTACAGCTCAATCATGCACTAAAGATACAAGATTACAAAACGATAAGAAAACATTAAGGCACCCGATTGTTTAGAAATGTACGATGAGTACTTAATTACGAAATATTTGCATTCGTGACAACAACAATGTAAATGAGGATGTTAGAAATAATATAAAACTATTTATAGAGTGCCAATGGATTCTATACTATTGTTTATTCTTCGATAACAACCCGCCCGGTTAAGCAAGCGTGATGAGTGAAAACATCACTACATCTCAGTTAAATATGTATTTGTTTACACACATACTTTCTGTAATAAATGGTCTAAATAATGGTGAAAACTTCACTGAAATCTACTGAAAGATTAAGGGTACAAGATGTCAAGTTGAAGTTGATCGGTCAGACGTCTCTATCCAACCAGACAAATTGAAACAGCGGAAAGCGTAAACGTGGTTCCTTTGTTCAACGTTTTTATTAGTTGTCTTATTACTACGGCGCGATTGTAATTATTGTCGATAATAGTTTAAAGAGAGGTTGATTGGCCTTTGATTACTTCCTAACGTGTGTATCGTAGTCGTGACCTTTGACTGGTAACACTTATAATAAAGCTTAATGTGATAGCTATCATGCCATTAAGTTGCCACCTACCATTACCAACCTGAATTAGGAATACCCACATGGATAATTCAGGCACCAGTTAGAACTACTTATTTCATAGTGTGGTGTGGTGGAGAAAATCAACGTTAAATTTATTGCAGGTTTTAGCAATAAAATAAATAGGTACTTACTGAAATGGCTACCTACTCGTAAGTTATCTACAATTTCGTTATTACATAGGCATTTAAACAAATGTCAGTAGAGCACTATTAAAGTAGATAAAGTTCGAGATAAATGGTGTTTAATGTCTGGAGGGCTAAAATAAATTAAAATTACACTGGTTAGAATAAAACTCTTAGCTTATAGGGAAGGCTTTTAAGCTAAGTGCATCAATAAGATAATAAGAGGTTGTAAAATACCTGAAGCAGTTTTTACTTAAAAATAGATAGGTACTGTTAGCCTGAGTCATCCCGCTGCTGGACAAAGGCTCTCTCTACGACTTTAAGTTGTTTCGTTTTCGGGTTAATTTGGACCTCTGGTCTTTAATTTTGTCCAGATCTTCCTTCCATAATCTAAGAGGTCTGCCTTCTTAAAGCATACACACCTGTCATATATATATTTGTATAATTTAAACTGATATGTAAGATATGCCTACAAAAAATATTCAATAACAATAACTGACCCGCTTTGTACTTTTGATTTCATACAAAAGAGCCATTGCCATAGCATACGTCATAGATATAAAAAAGTAGGATTCTTAATTCAAGTGAGGTCATAAACAAACACATCAGAGTGGGAAACCACACGCACGTATTGAAGAATGGACTATAACGTGACGTCATATCTTATGAATAACGCAATCTGGTAGGCCAAACGACCAGCCCCCATAATACGAGCATTTCATTCGTCGAATCACTCCTTAACTGTGGCTGTGTGATTGCCCAAGACCGCGGCGTATGAATGTCTCTGTTGCGAAATTTTCCTCTAGGGGTCAAAGATCGATACGCAGCTTTAATGTCTACAATAACTTCATATATTCGTTACCTGTAGGCAATTTTAAGTAGAGAATAATTTTAATACAAAATTTCGCTAAGTTTAAGAGGTACAATGATGAGTTCTGAATTAACTGTATCGGTACGCAACACAAACATATTTTTTGCTAATTGCGTAGTCAACCTTAATTAAGTCGCTTCATAATAGTTTGCATGGCAAAAAAATATCCGGAACATTATTCCAGTCAAAATAATCACTTGTTGAAATGAATTACTTATGTATTTTCTGCTGATTTTATAATGATTGGTAGTTAATTAATTCACGCGCATGAATTAGGAAAATTTTTAGGCAAAACGGGAAATATGCATGTCCTAAGTATTGGGTGGTAAAATTGGTATGTCGTTTTGTGGGAAAAAAAGAAAAACATAATATTAAATAACTACACAAGATTTGATACATATGCTATAATTGCCTCTCAATATTCGTATAGTACCTTTTAAACCTTGTTGAATATGGGAACAGCATAATAATTATCATTGGGATTTCCTCACCTTTGTGCATAGCCTACGGCTTGATAAAAACTCTTCCACATTTTATTTCGGGGCGTTGCATCTCAACGTAAATCAACAGTTACAAAACACTTTTCTTACCAATGCTGCATTAGAAAGCTTAGTGCTGTTAAATTACAGTTTTGTAATCAATTCAAATTAAGCAGTCGATTTCAAGGGGCAAGTTCATGCTTTGAATTACTTATAGCCTTGATATCTACAGTTGGGCTCCACGTCTGTGTTCAATAGATTTCAAGATAAGGAAAATTACATTATTAGTGGAACCTCGCCTTTTTAGTTCCGCCCAGGTGCAAGGCTCACGCAGTTAATAAATATGAGATACAAAACGTATTAGCTGGCATCAACATTACAAAACGATGAACGATAATAAATAATTATTAGGTCGTTTGCAACACTATTTTATTGCCTTGTTTGGGCACGAAACATTAGTGCTTCATGGGATTGAACCGGAAGTAACAGACCTTGTGTTGGTTCTGTACAGTCTTCATCAAAAACATGGTAATGGAATCCAACTTAATTATGGTTAAGTACTACTAGTACTCGCACGCAAGATTCACGTAGGCACAGAACAGTTATGTCAGTGGCATGCAGTCATATTGTGCAATATGTAAGGAAGGAAGAAAATTCATTATTACTCTGTTGTTATGCCGTAATGATGAGCACGCGCTGTTGCCTAACCGTCGGCAAAGCGACCGTAACACTTTACAGTCGGTCATGCGGCCTTCGTCGCCATACACACCGGGTTTGTGACTGAACCACTATACGTATTTGTTATGCACTGTTAACAATCTAAGAGAAAGGACAATGTCATATATTAATTGTTGTTTTTGTTGATAAAAGTATGGTTTCTTTGGTGCACTTTGCAATGCTCGACGTTGATCATATTTTATTAAAAAAATTAGATTGTGATGATAACAAAAAATAAAACCGACTTCAACAAAAAATAAAACACAAAAAAGTGAAAAATAAACTTTGGAAGAAATCAGTTCCTGAAGTCGGTGGCAAAAATAAATGAAATCAAATTAACAAAAGTCACCGACTTACGAACGGATATTTCTTCCAAAGTTTATTTTTCACTTTTATTTTTTGTAGTAGTCGGTTTTATTTTTTGTTAAAAAGTTTTTAGTTTTCACTTTTTAGTTGTTCACGTGTGCTTTAACCCTTCACAGCCTACCGGCGTGATGTTATGTTATGAACTGGTGAAATCAATAGACAGACGTAGGATTTCAGCAATCCCAGTCCATTTGCTATAATTTATTGAGGAGTTCCATTGCCTATCTCCGAAGTTCTTCATCAGATCTTCATCCAATTGAAGTGGGACCAATCCGAAAAAGTACTCTTCCAAAAACTACTCAAATCATTTCAAGTGTGCCAATAAAATTTGAAGAGTTCTCTCTATTTCTCCAGAATCCTATCATCAGATCCTAACTTGGTGATCATAGGACCACCTGGGAAGTATACACTTTCAAACAAAACAAAACAAAAAATCGCAATCAGTCCAGCCATCTTCGAGTAATAGGGGAACATACATAAAAAAAAAAAGATCGCCGACGAATTGATAACCTCTTCCTTTCTGAAGTCGGTTAAAAAGACGATACTCCTAAGTATCGATGAAGTTGGGTAAAGCACCGCTGTTCCTATAAAGTATTAAAAAAATACCAGCATGTCGGTAATAAAATTTAACTTATTCAATTGCAACATACACAAGGCGTGTCAACTGCCCGTTGATTGAATGACGAGTGTGAAATGACAAGTAGAGAGAAAGCTTTCGGTAAGCTCTTTACGACTTAAGTTTACTTTAACAACGAGGAGGACGGATTATTGCTATGTTATTTACAATGGTCATATAAATAACCCTTCTAATTAATTACTTGTAATTTACCTTGGCACGAGTTATGCACCGAGAGGATTTACGATAAGCGTCACATAATAATTTATTCTCGTACACATCTTTCAATGATTCAGTGTAAAAAACTGTTAACAGTACGGTATAATAAGGATTTAAATTCTGAAAATTCTTGTATGCATGTTTTTAAACAGCGCTTCTTCTCACGGATCTAGTCGTGAACGTAAAAGGTAACGCATCATCATTTACAATCACCTTTTAATGATATATTTACTAGGAATCCTAAGACAGTTCCGGTTGTACAAACATGTTCTTCCGTGAACTCGTACCTATACATGGAGTTATTTAATGTTTTTATTGATATAATGAACTCGGTGATTGACAGCTCCTAAGCTAATGCGGGGTTACGTAACCAGCGTTCATGAATGAGCTGAGATTCGTACATTGATAAACTACACGTGTGTATAATGATTAATTTTATACAGCGGGTATATGATTATCTACAGCCATAATTCTCAGGAGCCTATAGTATTGTAGAGATGCACAGTGACCCCACAGTGTATCTTTAGATCTCGTTATTTATATGCGTAGGGAGTTATAACAGGTGCTAGTAACCTATTGATGGTCAAACTTTAATTGCCTTGTTTTAAGACATAAATATTTATAAAAAAAAAATGCGAAACTCTCGCGATTCGACTTGGTGCAGGTGTTAATGCCTTAAATAAAAGTGTGCGTGAAGCCATACATTAAAACACATTAGACATTAAACATGATTTTAGGGGAAAAAACATCAAACTGGCAACGCACATTAATCTATGGTCATTACTCGACAAAAGTTTGAACGAAAGCGAATGCGCCCCGGGCTGGAAGAAATCGAAAACTCGTTGCGTAATCGCAAGTCGAAGGCTGAGGTCCCATAGAGTTGCGCAAAGGTACGAGTGCACGACGCATGCTCGCGACACTTCGTATCGTGTGCTGACCTCTGTTTTTCGGATAAACAATGGGTCGTTTGTTTCTAAACAATTTTAATCGGTGTCATTTTTTAGGATTATGTTAGTCGGATTGTAGTTGTAGTTGAATCGATGCACGTTTTTGCAAATTAAGGGCTCTGGGCTTCCCGTCGGGGCTGCGGGATGTTGTAAGAGATACCGCGGCCTCGTTATAAAGGGCTAAGAAGGAGCATGGGTGGTTTTTAGTCAGTAGAAGTCTGACACTCCCTTTCGCTCTGCCCAAGAGCGGGAGCGGTTAATCAATAATTTTCCACACGCCAAAAAAAAATGGCTCTGGGCTAGGTACTGCAAGAAAGGTGCTATCTCAACTACGACATAACTCTGTTTGATGACCTAGATCACATTCCACCAACAAATTACCCGCAATCCGAGCCTTTGACATCGAGTTACCTCTATACCTCTAAATAGCCCGCATAGCTTTCGCCTGCTCCGAAACCGCTCGTCTTAATATGTCGCTTAGATTGGAGTCACGCATGCGCGTAATCCGGCGGCAGGGGTTACGCAATTGTAGCCTAGCGACGACGTTCGATGAGCTGGGTGCGCGTGAGACATGTTTCAATTGCGACCTGCATTTCTGCCTGTGTCACGGCGACATTGCGTCAACTTTTGGCTTATCAATCGCTTGGGCTACATGTTTAGGAGTAGTTAATGATGATGGTATTGCGACGAATTTGGGTGCTAAGTTTGTGGTTGTATTTAACCCGTGGTTTTTGTATGGTTTACATTTACATTAATGGATTGAATGTTTGTGTTTTCATAAAAAATATGGGGTTTTGGTACATTAATACAAACAAGGTGTAGACGGCCACTTCACAAAGCTGACAAAGTTTGGGATTATTTCCAACTTTGTCGTTCGTAACTAGAAGGTTCATAGGTACATTTAGTCACAGGTATGGCACGGAAAAACAAACACTTCTCTTCGTTAAGGGTTTTATAATCCCACCCATTGTTCTATGTATAAACCACTTAACACTAACCATGCCATAAACCCCTTTTTTTTGGCGGGTGGAAAATCATCGAATGACCCCTCCCGGTCTTGGGCCGCGGTATCTCTTACAACATCCCGCAGCCCCGACGGGCGTCGGCCCTTGCGGGCTCCTTCCATGTTGCTGACATCTCTTTGAGGCGCGCGTGGGACACGAACGCGCCGTTGACACGGCCTGTCATAAGACGGACGAACGGCGAGCTAGCCCATCACTCACCGTCCACAGGCCCGCGTCTACGGAAGCCGCCTCGCGGCCCCGACGCCTGGAGCTTCTCCCGCGGTGGCTGGGACGTCAGGTTCTCTCCCTCTCACGTTCCGCCACCTCCCTCGCTAGCATCACTGCTTCGCAGAAAGAGGCGACGGCGTCCCATTGTTCCTCGCCTCGGACCATGGCTTGCACCAGGGCCGGACGCGAGAGGTCGCTGCCGCCGATCACCGCTACGAGAACACGGCGGAGCTCCGCCCAAGCGGGGCATACCTCCACGGTGTGCTCTACCATGTCCTCCGGCCGATCCTCACAATGGTGACACCCGGGCGTTTCCTCCCGCCTGATTCGGTGCAGGTACCTCCCGAAACAACCGTGTCCGGTGAGGACCTGCGTCAAACGAAAGGTGAGGGCGCCGTGGCGCCTCTCCAGCCACTCCTCAAAGAGGGGACCTACCGCCGCTATCGTGGCGTGCCCTGTATAACAACAACCTTAGTTCAGATCCATCCACTTTACGAATTTCTTTACATCCGTACATTAAGGTTTACTAAATTGTTATTGCAATCGAAAATATTATAATACAAAAACTCACTCAGGATCTAAAAGCTTTATACAAAAACTGGTATGGTAAAATGTTGTGTGAACCACAACATATTTATTTGATACAGACATTTGGATCATCGTTAGATCTATAACAATAATTTCGACATCCGTTTGCTTCATAAGGAAAATCAGTTTTATGAATTTTCCTTATAACGCGCTTTTGCTATGATTGAGAAAATACGTGTTTATATCGATGATGAGTTCATCTAAAGCGGAAAGATTTATTTATGTTGAAATAATATGTTATTAAAGACCTGTATTATTCTCTCGATTATCATAGTAAATAATTATTTAAATATCCGTTAATACAAGGAGGAAACTTGTCTTTTCTTAGTTTTAAAATTTCTTTAGAATAGGGATGTTTGCCGACTAAAATAAATGTGATTCTAATTAGTCCGTCTGTTAGATTATCGAAACATATTTGATACGCATTTTATGTTTTACAAATCAATAAAAATTGACGAATATAAAACGCGTCAAAGATTTGAATGGGGGTTTGAGACGTCACTGACCGATAAACAATGCCATAGACGTCACTGACCGATAAACAATGTCTTAGAATACGACGTCACACGAGTTTTCAAAGCACTGTATCGTCTTCATTGTTTGTTTTCGTGAAAAAAGATAAAATACGTGTCCAATATTTTTTCGAAATCTATCTGACGGACATTGATTTTTTTTGTTAACTACCCTATTGGTCTTGTATTCATATTACGTAAAGTCAATCAGGGAAAAAACAGTAATTACTGAGAATAGGTTTCAGTCAATCAAACAGATATTAAATTTATATGGACAGATACTTAATTACGTACAGTGAAGAATATGAGCATTTCTTTAACCTACACTGAAGAATGGTATTATAATATACTCTTTGTGTTAAAAACACACTGAACAGACAGAACACAAGATGTTTGTGACTTCATATATCATGAACACACATGCAGACACTTTGTTTCCAAACGTTTATAGTTTAATTCACATGAATATTACGCAACGAACAGCAATGAGGAAGACAGGTCATCCTGGCACCTACATTTAATTATCCTACATCAAGTACTTACGTAACACGCACATTACCTATTTAAATACTTGTTTCTAACAAGTAACACCTAGACTGTGACTACTGTGAGAAATAACTTAGGTACCTACTTAACCTAGTCACGTGTATTCAAATACCTGTTTAGCTACAATATTAATTAATTGATATTTCTTCAAAATAAAGAATTAAGCTTTAATATGTTCATACTCCTCTCGTAAAGTTACATGTGAACAGCGTAGCATATATATAACGTAGCGCATGGCGTATTTGACGTAGCAACTTAGAATATTTCGCTCACAGTTGCAAAAAAATAGTACAAGATTTTTGTTAGACTCGTATGAAGTTTTATATATTTTTTGAGGTATATTAATTATTTGTGCTTGCACTTTTGAAGCATTCGACGCGAGATTTTAAAAAGGTATAGGAATGTTTCTGTTTAAATTAGTAAACTGAATCACATTCCTAATAATTTGTCATTTTATACGGCTGAACAGCTATTAATCACGTTTGAATACACATCACACCTGTGGTAAACCACAACTCAATCATTGCAGGTATTTCAGTCTCACATTCCACTTGCAGTCCTTACTATAATTTTATAACTTAATACAGTTTATATGATCGCTATTACCGCTGATAGAGACCATTAATTGCAGTCATTGAAGGAAGACCTTTGTGTCTATAAACATACTTTAAATAGATACAAACCGTAAATCCCTTACAGATTGCTGTAACTAACACTTATCAACAGTGATATTGTTGCTCTTGAAATGAGAGTTGTTTTAGAATAACAAAGTAAATAAATAAATAAAATTTGGGAATCTTCTACAAATCTAAAAGCCTTGGCATAAATACTTGACCTAATAGTTACTCAAACCTATTGTTTATTTATTAGCACCTACGTGTATGGGAGGTGACAATTTCTGTCCATCAAAATACATAAAGGCGATAACAAAACTATTTGACTTTGGTAAAAGATGTTTTGCTCAATTGTCATTATACACAAACATTCTATCAACTTCGATCATAAAAAGAAACCGGAAAATAAAACTTTAACGTTATTAATTCATCATGTTAACCTTATCATCAAAAACATCAAAGTGACCTTGTTAGGGCGTTTACCTGCCACACTGAGGAGCGATTCATTTAATTTAATTGTAAAGAAAATATGAACTACACAGTTCACATCCTTATTCCATATTGGGCTTTATTTGTTTTATAACTGACATTCTTAAAAGGTTTTAGTCAATGATTGCGGATGTTCGTCTTCCTACGGTCTACGTCAAAAAACAACATTCCATTTTCAATACGATCGTGAATGAGTGGCAAACAACAAAAAAGGATCGTGAAAAGTAGGAAACAAGTTCCATGGAAATTGAGATGGTCATTCATGTGTCGATGGTTTAAGAAAGACGATAGCAACACGGTGACATAAACTCTCATTATACAATAACATTGTTAAAGCGAAAAGAATTTACCACTAATGTAATCACAATTTAGTGACCGCGATTTGGTTTTACATGTAATTGTTTATGCAAGAGAATGATGCATGGGACAAAATGAGGATAACTCAGTTAATAGCAGTTTTTCTGCGACACGCTACATTAATGTAAAAGACTAGTAAATGTGCTTCTGTGACTTTTTATCTTGTCTATTTTTAGACTGACAAATAGCGGCTTTAGCCAATATTTGTTCAATAATACAAACCTGTTATTTTTTAAGTATTTACGTACATTTCACAACTCAATTATTACGAATGCTTACATAAATATTACTTAAATGTTTACAAAACCACACGTAACTTCAAATATTGCTTTTGTTGCACGCCACTTTCCATGTTCGAGAAACATAAAATGGCTTTAGATATCTATATTTAAATAGTAAGCTTCAAGGCATATGTTCGTTTAAATAACTTATGCATCAGGAAATAAAGTTACGTAATTCATAATTGGAAGAAACCGTAATAATACATCCACTTTAAAGTTCATAATCAGGAAATTGCTTTTAAATATGTAGGACACATCACTTACTTATTCACGATGTTTTAATACGCTAGGCCTTTGAAAGGCCTTGATTCCCGGGTCGTAGGTCACCGGTAAATTGAACTCAAAGTTCAACAGTAACATTGCCTTAAATAAAGTGATTTTAACTGGCAAGGTTGCAGCAATAAGGTCGATTGCAGTTGCGACTGTTACTATCTGTCGTCTCCAAAAAGACAATTATGAAGTTGGAAACAAATTTTAATATTGGTATTCAAGTCCATTTAAACAAGTTTGTGGACATTAAAATATTACATGTTAGGTTTTTACATAATTATATTATTTGACTGTCTATCATTCATTGGTTCAGATTGGCTAAGGTATATAATTAAACATAAATTAATGGCACATGACCTTGCCAATTAGGACACTATTATTTGAGTACCACAATAATTATATTTGTCTGACGTTTACCCTATGAGTATGCTGTTATAACTTAACATTTGAATATTCTAGCGAGTTGAACTTGCAGCCTCGATTGGCATTGTCCTACATTCGATAAAGGAGCGGAATTTAGCAGTTGATTTGACACTTGATAGAAACTTTAGTTGCGAAACTTTACTTTATTTATAGCCAAATGGTGGTGTTTGATAATGATGACTTGACTTTGAGATTGTTTTTTTTAATGACATTTGACCTGAAGTGACCCTTCTTATTTTGTTTAAAATTTAAACCCTTTTAATATTTGCAATCCGCCAATGTCATAAAACAAATAACATCCTGTTGTTAAGTAAAACTACGTAGAAATCACTTGTAAAAAATAACCAACTTACTTTTTAATAGTTCCCATGCTGCTGACAATAGACACCTCAATAATATTTATTCAAAAAACATTAATTCGAACAAAACAATGGGACACGACTATTTTGGACGAAATCACTTTTTGTTTTTATTAATCGAACGGTCGAATATCAGATTTAAATTTTTATCGCGGTTTTCGCGGGAGCGTTTGGCGAGCGCGCTCCGTTCGCCGCGAACGTGCTGGCTCGACGGTAATGACGGAATGAGGCTGGTGTCTGGAGGCTCCCTCAGCTGTACAGCAGCCGGCAGCGCCGACTGCGAGCGCCCAGAGAGAAAGTTAAGTTATCAAACTCCGCGGTTACGTTCGGCGATGACGCTATCTTCCCAGGCGGTTGCGTATTCGGTGACAAAATTAAATTTTCGCGTACCTGCGACAATTTATGCGCTACTGACACGGTGAACGTCCATCGTTTATGGTGTCCCACTTTTTGCGGTGTATTTGTTTATTTACATTTCGTCGTTAGCGATATCATAATAATTTTTGATGTATTTACTTCGTATAACCTGCTGTCATATCAATAACAGGTCAACTTATTATTTGGGAATGCAGTTTCGTATTAGACAAAAGTGGATTCAAATAAAATGTTTGATAAAATTAGTATTTCTAAAATTATCAAAACAAAACTTGTCCTCATTACATTTTTATAGACTGCTGAAGTCATAAATTAGTTTGGCTGACCAAAACCAAGTCAGTAACTAACCGCTGCCTAACTCTACATGTAAAATAGGCATTTCATTGACTTTTAAATTCCATAGAACTTTTTTTAACTGCACCATTTGATTTGTTATTGTTTTAAAAGTATCATAATGTTATCCATAAACCACAATGTTCTACATAAAACCGGGTAATATTGTATTTATAGTTATTATGTAATACATGGGTTAATATTTATTCGATTGTAAGTGGTGACCGCGCAACTTTCACTTTTGCGAATGTGGGTAGGTTGTTAAGAAAAGTCATATGATAAACGTAAGTACTTACATAGTCGAACATACATGCAGTCGAGATTATGAGACTGTGAGAATATTCCCTACATTTGGGTCGATTACAAAACTAGTATATTGTATGTGGTGGCTATTCAGACCAAGGAATTTATAAATTGTTTTATTGTGAACAAAAGTCAAGGCCTCAAATTGAGTCATTATGAAATTTTCCGCCCATTAGTTCTCACTTTATCGGCTATAGATTTTACTTAATAGAAAAACATTTTTCCTGATCGCTTGCCGAACTCGTTTGTTCGAGTATTTTATTATTTATTTTATTACACGTTAAAATTAACGATGAAATACCGTAAATTAATAATGAACGAATTATGACGCTTATTTGGAAATTTTTCATTTACGTCTTATATACTCGTACCACTCTGAAAACTAACCAGAAACGAATTTGTTAAATATCTGCAATTTTCTAAGCTTGTGCCTACTTGCAGCGAGCAAGTAACCTCGCAATAGAGTAGTTAATGTAAATATTCTGCACTATTGCAATGTTTAAACATGGCACGTAATTGTAAAGCCGGCCATCCACCACTAAGTAGCTGTTTAAACCCACATTGCTATTGGTGTATTAAAGGTTTCCGACCAGTGTGATCGTAGCAAGTTTCGAACAAAATTGTGTTCGGAACAGATATCATAACATCACGCCTGTAATTCCCGATGGGTTAGGCAGAGTTTACTAATCCGTACCCATTAGTACAGTAGAACAAGCTAATAAGTATACAGGTAGAGATCTTTATCATTCCAGTACACTAAAAATATTGATTGCAACTTTGTTTTATAAGCCGTTTCGCACTAAGCGACTGATGTCAAACGCTGTATCATTTCACATCAGTCTCTAAATGTATGTGAACAATCTTTAAAGTAAATTTGCAAGCAAGTTAGCTGACTGTTTACTTATTAGCTTGTTCGACTGTACATCCACATTTCACCGGGTATGTTGAAGTGGCATGTCATAGGAGATGAGCCTGTTGCTATCAACCGAGCAGAAATGCAAACAAAATGAAATGATGACCAATGACCTGGTTAAGGTTGCGGGGATCCGCTGGATGCGAGACGCACGAGACCGGTCAATGTGGCGACACTTAGGGGAGGCCTATGTCCAGCAGTGGACGTCTTTCGGCTGAAATAATGAGCAGAAACCCAGATTCCGTGACTGCTACAGGGAAATCCCTACCTATTGGAAAGTCCCAACAACACTCCCTGACCTGGGAATCGAACCCAGGACCCCGTGCTCAACAGTCACACTTACATTTACTAGACCAACGAGACAGTAAGGAAACAGATAATGTTTCCTATACTCAGACCAGAAAAAAAGGAAGACTGCGCGCCACGAACATCTAAAATGACCCAACTTTTTGTCTTTGTGTGTGTCGAAGGGTTGCCATTTGTTGAAGTTTTTCCCTATAATTTGGGGAATAATATTGTATGGGCAGAATAATATTGTACGAGTAACATAATTATTGTAGGGCAGTGTATTTCAACCTCTTTAAAAAAGTTGCAAGTTGTCGGGAAAACTACTAACGTAAAAAAACAATAAAGTATAAAAAGATGTACTTTTATTAACAAAAAATAAACTTATGAGATCGCTTCCATCTTAAGGTGAATCCTTCAAGGTTGGCCGCGAAATTCGAATTCTCTTACGTTTATTGCAATTTACCTGTCAGTGTCAGGTTGTATGTTAAATAAAATAGGGTTGTATTGGTGATTTTAATCATTATTGTTCACTAAAGTCACGTTTGTTACGGTTGCAACGGTTAAATAAAATAAGATTCGCAACTGTAACAAATGTGACTTTATTCAATAATAATGATTAAAATCACCAATACAACCCTCTCAGTTCATAAAGGTTCCTTGAATTCTTTCTACATTCTGGATCATTCCGACTATTTCTAACAGCTCCTATCCATTTACTTTTTAATTTAGTATTTACAGGAAATCTAAAATATTAAAATAATAATAAAAAGAAAACAGGAATATCGAAGTAACAAATCCTATTGCTTTATTTTTAATCGAATGGGGAAATTTGAAATCATATTATGGCAACCCTCACACTGTACGTCATTGTTTTCCTTTGTTAAGGTTTTTTGGTCCAAGTTATAAAATTCATTAAAAGGGGATCGGACTGAGTCAAAAAACAATGATTCTAATTAGTCCGTCAGTTAGATTATCGAAAAATATTGGATACGTGTTTTTTGTTTTATCAAATTAATCAAAATTGACGAAGATAAGATGTGGTTGTGACGTCATTTGTAGTTAAAAAATATACTATCATATGACGTTTTCGAAGAGTTCACGCGTTTTCGAAGCACTGTATTGACTTCATTTTTTGTTTATGAGAAAACGGAAAAAATACGTGTCCAATATTTTTTGGAAATCTATCTGACGGACTAATTAGTTTTTTTTTGTCCGATCCCCTATTATAAAACAATGTTATTTCAAGTACTTACAAGTGAAATGTTATTCCGTGAGATTTTTGATGTAATTTAGTGTTGTTTTTGCAAGTTTTCACTGCACAGGACGGCCTAGTTAAATATTTATTAACGTTGTTATCTAGACGATGTCTCGTGACGTTCTAGGAAAAATGCGTGTGGTTGTAGTGTAGGTGTGTGCGTGAGCGTGTATGTTTACTTGTAGGCGCGAGGTTTTGTGGCTTCACTGTTGGTGTTCGCGGCGCGCCGTCTTCCTTTTTTTCTTGGTCTGAGTTCCAATATTATAAAATCGAGTAAGCTTTCATGGGATTCTTACGGTATACTCGCGCTGCAGTGAAGAACTTGCAATAAATGGGTTGTTGTTGATCCAAATGGTAGTTAAGTGGTTTTGCTTGTATTTGGTTCAAAGTAGCTGTATATCGATACGAAGACCTAAAACACCAATTTGCTAAAATCTTCAGATAAGCTACGCCAACTTAGCTAAACTCTTAATAGTCAACGGGTTTTAGATTGAGTTCAAGCGGTCCGGGTGCGTATAGCGTAGCTAATTTTCTAAGTATTGTGGGAGGTTCGAAATAACGTATCAAATTCTGTACAAGGTTTTATGCAATAATTTAATTAATAAGTAACGTAACAGCACTGTTTAGGTAAACAACCTTCGATTTATGCAGTTACTAGGAAGCCCGGATTAAAAGGGGCTTTAGCAAAATTGGTCACATAAAGAAAAAAATTGCTTATTTTGAAGCCGTTCAGATAATTGTTGGATTTTGGCCATTACGGATTGCCACAGCAAAGAAAAGACAGTATTTCTGTTTTAAAATACTTCCTTACATACACGTTGTGTGTGTGTGAAGAAAAATCTTTCTGTAGCAACTGCATCTCCAAAGAAAAAACTAACGCATTCAATGAAAGCTTAGTACAGAACATTCCCGCAAATCTCTGACATAAGCATGGGGCTTGTTACACAATTATCAAGTGTCCACTCCATGTGATCGTTGAGTGAAAGTGGCTGGAGCTTCCAAACCTGTTCCATGACATCACGAGCTTATCCGAGCACAGACAATGCAAACAATCAAATTTGCCCATCGCCCACGCACTTTATTCACCTATCATCTAAATTACTTGGTCATTTTGCTTCCTACTTTGGCGAAGGAAATTTAATTCGGCTCTTCCTAGGCTTAGCCGGAAAGCATTATCATCATCATCATCCACAGCTAAAATTGCCCTCGCAGTGGATGGATTAATTCTGTAGAGATTGGAATAAGTAAAGAGAGGCTTATAGGTCTCCGTGTCTTGTGCCAATCTCTACGGTTTTGTCCCAACCTTATCTACCTTCCCCCCCCCAAGGCAGATGTCGTCTGCCCATCTCGCTGAAAGGAAAACGAAAGCATCAGCTATAGGAAACTGGCATCCAGCCCTAAGGGAAATCAGCAATCATTTTTTTGGGTCGATTCTTGTTGTTATCTTTCTGTAAGAGTGAATATCAGCAGTTTCGGTGCCTTTATCAGGCTATGGATACTCATAATACAAAGCTATTTGATGAAAGACAAAACATGTTTTTGAAATATAGAGTTATTACTCGTCTATATTTCTTTGCACAATTTTTCGATTTTTAAGAACGGCATCTTTACCTAAGATTTTTCGTTTCTGAAATCGAGATGATGTTAACTGATGAGTAATCGAGATTTCCAATTTTGAAATAACTACCTACTCGCAGTAGCAATAAACGTTATGGATATACCCCTGTGAAAATACATTTTAGGAACAGAGTTATGATTAACACTGTTTATGTTAGGTATACTGTACGGTACGATAGAGTATGGCAAACGCGTTTTCATAATTACCTATAATTTATTGCTTTTAAAAATAATTTATCTTTCAAACTAATATTATGAGACAACCATTTATAATTTACAATAAATAATCTTACCTTAAAAATAAAATTGTTCATATTTTCCATGTTATCGACATCATGTCATATTTGACCTTTGTCGTTTTAATGTCACTTTATACACTGCAAACTTTCTTAAACATAAAGAAGTTGATACAGAACATTCTTTCTTCTACTTTCAGATAATTCCAAAATATTGGTATTTCGCAAAATATGGCAATTCAAAATAACAAAGAGTCATCGTAAACAATGTACGCGTAATTACGTCCGCATTATGTATTTGGTTTAAGACAATATTGACCAAAAATTTCACTTTCATACCACGTGGGGTGACGTACAAAACGTTTCTACATGTATGAACGAACGCATCGCATATTATGTATGGAACAAACTGGTACGATTCGACAAGCTTTCGTGTCCACTATATATAGACAAAGCGTCAAAACTTTCAGCTTTGTTTTCTCAACATAGTAAATCATCTTTATTTAGGCCTGATATGGTGATTGAGTAATAGTGCGTTGGTTTTATTGAGTAAATTTTGTTAGATATCACAGCAAACTAAGTAACTCTAGGCAAAAAGATAGGTCTTTTTTGTGGGATAAAAATACGTTTTACTGTAGACCGTAGGACTACTAACGTGTGTATGCAACGCACAGTAAATGCACTGTAAAAAATGAAATCCGCAATGCATCTGTCTGCAAAAATGTTTGCCGATAGATGCATTGCGGAGAAAAAGAGGATCATCATGGAGGTATTTTAAGTAAAGTTATGACCTTAGAAATTAGTATAAAGACCCCCCAATATCTTTGTAACTAGATGGTTTTTTGGTAAAAAATCGTAATTACGGAGAAAACCAGTGCCTTTCAGTTTCGTTATAGACTAAACTATGTTTAAATGTCTAGGTTGCATTTTACATAGTTCACGTAAAAATATATGCAATTTTGAATAAACCTTACTTAGGTTTGAAAGTTATCACTGCAACAATAAACATAATTATCTTGTTTAAACAAAGATATTATGCCTGACTCTTTTTATTCCTTGTTTGAAGTTAGAAATAGTTTTTCACTAATTGACTTTTTAAGCAAAGATGCCTTGTTAGATGCTGTATTATAAATAAATCGTCACTAACAGCTAAATATCTCACATATCCTGCAATATCATTCACAATGCCATTTAATTAATTACCTACAATTATTGAAATGAAAAAATTATATAAATGTTGCACATTTATCTGCAAAATGGTGCAGATAAATGTGCAACATTTGGGTATAACTTATTTCACGCAGGTAGATTACACAAATTAATATTCAGATGATAATTATAATCTTTTTATCAACGTTTATATTGGTTACCTCAATGTGAAGAGGTCATTTGTGTGGTCCCAGCCCGCAAGGACGAGGGTCCGTTGAGAAATATAGCCATTGTTTATTTTTATCATTCTCACGTATTTACGAGGCGACGAACAGAATATGTGTTTTTCTAATTAGCCACCATTATGACAAATATATCCAAGATGCAATTTTAATTTAATTTTTATTAGCTTTTATTTTAAACGTAGGTCGCCGGTGGCGATATAGGCAGATGACATAGTATTTATCGGGGGAAAAACCTGGATGGCGCTTGCGCAGGACCGTGGAGCTTGGCACAAAAAAAGGAGACCTATATGTATATAGCAGTGTGTGAATTCAAGCTGTAGATGATGATGAGTTTCACCCGACTGCGGCGAAGCCCAAAAGGAGGGTTATGTGTTTGGCGTGTATGTATGTATGCCCTTTTCTTTGTTCCCTCATAACTCCTAAACGGATGATAAAATATACGACGGATTACGACGGACTATAACGGATTTGAATAAAATATACGTTGCTAGATTCGTCTTGATGGCGCGAGTGTCACTGGTTACATTAAAATTAAAAAAACAAAGAAATTTGCGGATTTAAAAAAATCCATTACCATCGAGTAGGGTATCAAAATGAAGGGTTTTAAAAGGAGATTACAAAAATATATGACACTTAAATGTTTAAAAGGCTTATTATTATTATTATTATTAAAATGTTTAAAAGAAATTTAAAGTCACAAAACCTATAAACAAACACATAAGCTAAATCATCTGCGAAGAATTTTACGCGACCAACAAAAGAAGAAACACAAAATAACAAAAAAAAAACAAACAACAAAGTTAGAAATATGTTAAACAGGCCATTGTAACAGTGGCGTGCAGTGGTCCCCCGCGATGGTTAGGCTACGAATAATTGACAGGAAAAAAAAAGTCACATTTACCTGTACTTAATATTTAAAAATAAGCCTGTAAAAACAAAAGTTATACGTACCTACAATTCAAAAGTAGAACACTTAAAACATTGTGCTAGTGGATGCTTTGAATAGTAAAAGGGGCATGGAGGTAATTTAAGTAAAGTTATAACCTGAAAAACTAGTATTTACAAAAACAGCTGTGCAAAATTTGGAACTTTGACCCCCAATATCTCTGTAACTAGAGGGTTCCCAGGAATGGCCTAGAACAAAAAAATGGTCGCAATAGTGGGGAGAACAAGTGCCTTTCGTTTGCGTTAAGGGTCCTTTTACACCCTCTATGTTTTTCTGATAGGTCATGCTTTTTGGCCGAGGAATGAAAATGATGTATTAAACAAAATGCACGGAAAACAAAATAATTTATTTGTGTGTATGCAGCCACACAGCCAGGTAAATGTTGTATAATTATGAGGATTGAAATGACGAGTACGCGATGAATTACCATATTTTTGGATTAATTCTCGTAATTCGGGTACACATCTACCTTTAGATACTACTTGAAACTTACGCTACTTGAGAAAACTTTTAATTTTAATTTTTTAATATCCAACAACCCACATTATCAGCACAAACTTCACAAGTAAATACCATTGTTATTTGTTAGGTTACACACCAAAACACACACAACAAAAAAAGGTTATACACGACAAAATTTATATTTACACTACTGTTAACTGTACGTTTTCGGTTTCAAAACAAAATCGCGCTATATATTGCTTGTCATAACAATGAAACAGTAATGGCTTCTTCTTACGTAAAAAATAATTTCTAGGTTATTATTGTCGATAGAAAAATACTAGCATATAAAATTGCATCATTTTCATATAGAGTTTGTTCACAACAGCGGTCAACATTTTTTGCAGGATTATACGACGAAATGCATCAATGGTGACAAGTTGACAACATTACGAACATCGAACTAAACAGGTGCTGCGCTCTATGCACGGAAGCCCGAAGTTCGCGAAGCGCGAAATTAAAATTTCCATACGTTTTTGCAATTTGTAGGCCAGTGCTAGGTTGTATGTTCATTAAAATATGATTCCCGGTTTTAAGACGTATGTAGTCATATTTTATTCAACATACAACCTAGCACTGGCCTACAAATTGCAAAAAAATGCAAGTTTTGAACTTCGCGGGTTATAGTTTGGTTGTGTTGTTGCAGCCAATCACAGCCCACTCAGCTACAGTCGTAGGCTCGTAGGAGCTGCTGCGTTAAAATTACGAAAATCTATGTATGTGTGCGGTTCATAGACACGGCCATACGCACCGATGTGACGCTGTGTGCATACAATTATGAATGGGTTTTAGACAAGTCGAGTGTTTGCCTATAAGATTCGTACTAATCGTAGTCCTTGTCAATGAGTTTTAGTGGGACGCGAAAAATTTCTATAAGTATTTTAACAGGAGTTTGAACTTTTTTTATGATTAATTTGTACATAGTGTTATTTTATTCCATCGTTAATTACTTATAAGAAATGCTCAGTTGGTAAGGTAGGCAAAACCTAAGAGCCTATATAGGGCGCACGCCCCTGCATTGTAATAGCTAATCGCCCGCGCATTGGTCAATGTGATGCTGTGGCCAAGTCAATCTTTTATTAGTTTTTCCATGGTTTATGCACTTAACACTAATTGTATACTAAATTTGAAGCTTCTATGTCTGCTAGAAGTGTCTTAGACTTTTGATGATCGGTCAGTCAGTCGGTCAGTCTTAGTGACAAAACTAAGGAACTATGATTAGTTATTATAATTCTTAAACTACTAGTTAAAATAGAATGAAATTTGAAATATACCGTGTCTATACAATGCCTAATTGGTATATATATATAAAAATCATATAAATTCAGGTTTCTAGTTTTATCCACAACAAATTTATAGGAGATCGAAAATGGCCTGAACTGGTTCGAGAAAAAGATGGTACGGCCGTGCCGCTTTATTGTTTGACTTGGCGGGGGCACTGCCGTGCCCCCAGATGGACCCCGCCTGCTTCCAAGTTCGTTAGTTTTTTGCTTTTCAGTTTTTACAGTCGGGTTTTTTATTTTTTTTCCTACTCAACATTTAAATTAACTATTCTATTGCAGTGTTTACGATTGTACGTATTGTATGTGGGGTCTATAGGCGTTTTATTTCAAACAACTTCCATTATAGACCACCTCATAAGCAATTAAACTGAACTACAAATAAGTGTATATAGTATGACATAGAGTTATTATAAATAATAATCCCTGCATTTAGATCATTATAATAATAGTTGTTTAGACCTAAACTATTTCAAAATGCTTAATAGCTGACGTAATTTATCGATGTGCAATGTAAAATAATAAGGTGTGTTTCAAAACAGTTCGGTACTTATTTATTGGGTCCCTTAGACCCTATCTATAATATAGTTCGTGCCAGTAACTGGCGGGCCGTGATCTATGATTGGTCTTATTTTCGAACCAGGGATAGATGCGGACGATTGTATGGTGTTTCAAAACTTGGTGGTTAGATGTTGAAAGATTTGATTGTTTTGAAGGAGTTCAGCTAGACGGAACTGTCAGTCATTGATTAGGCGTACCGTGCTGGAAATAGTAGATACTTACTGTGCTATTATAGTTTGTGCTTAGTAATTGAGGACGTTCTGTGTCATGTATTTAAGGCTAGCATATCTCTTAATTAAACGATTCTGAGTATGACTATCAATTCTAGTTAAAGTATCAGAAACAGTATTCATCAAATTGACGAGATACATATTTAGGATTTAAATCAAGCGTAACATAATTAAACAGGGTAATTTAGTTTAATTAGACGAAGGATTAATCAAGCTAACGAGACTAACATTTAACTTGTAGTTTATAAGTAGTGTCTTTAAATATGTGAATCACGAAAAAACGTTATAGTTCACACGGCAAAAAAACAGATTTTCGTGAGAAGAAGCAGTTGAAACTAGTATCTCTAAATGTATATTTAGAGTTATGCAGTCATCCAAAAATCATTTAAAATCTAGGCACAATTCGAACAGAATCATGTCTCAGGAATTTCTTGCTTCAGACAATGTTTTCACGACTCGCGACGCCCTTGAAACAAAAATGGACATTTCTATATTGAGCTGTTAATCTCTTTCTGCGATATTTTATAAACTTGTCCGTAAATGCCAACAGAGGCCGATAGCATTTAAAAATATTACAATTTATTTTATTTAACGGATTGTCGTCTATAACAGTATCTTGGGTGTTTGACAAATACGAAATACGTTGATGTCTTACAATAGAAGTTATTGACCGTATTTGTTATAGCTACGGTCAAAACTATTGCTGACATCATTATATGAGAATTATAAAACCTGCTAAGACATTATGTGACGACACGGTTGGCGCAGTGGCTCAAGCAATGGACTGCTGCGCTACGCGTCGCGGGTTCGATCCCCGCACGGAACAAATATATGTATGGCCTACAGATCGTTGTTCCGGGTCTGGGTGTTTGTGTATGTGAGTTTAAATGTTTGTGAACGCACCCACGATACAGGAGAATTTCATAGTGTGGGGCAACGTTTTTAAAAAAAAATAAAAGATTATAGTTTAAAGTGGGGCAGAGGAACGTTGGGTACTCGATAACACTTGATTTAACTGCTTTTCATGAATAGTGGAGTGGTGGTAGAGCTTTTTAATATAGGCCAAAACGTTTCTCATGATCTAAAACCTTTAGTTAACCACCTTATTATCTACTATTGCCAACATTGGCCAGTGCATTTTACGTGAATCACCTAAAGGATGACTACGTGATGATGCACACGTAGTGTTCCAGTTTCGTATGCATCTGTGTAAGTATCGGCCATATTGTTTAACTACTACTTGCTCTCATTGATCTTGATAGCAATCGCGTTGGTCAATAGTTCTGTCAAAAATCGGCCAAGTGCACATTGCGTGTATGCAGCAGTTTCCGTATAAAACATAATAAACATTTATGACGAGAAAAGATCACGCATGAAACTCTTTCAAAGAAAACGGAATGATATAAAATAACCTAGACACTATCTGTGTCTAGGTTATTTTATATGATTAATTCTAAGGAAAGTGGCACTGCTGCCAGTCTTCTGGGCACTTTTCCTGTTGACAACGATGTGAGCGAGTTTTTGACGTCTTGTAATTCTTCCCTTTTGATACTTGTACATATTTTTATTATAATTCTATCTATAGTTCTGTAAATTGGAGTTTGTAAATAAAAAGGAAAGACAGATTTTGATCAATAAAAGGCCACAGGTGGGTGCAAACCAGCGGCAATAACGAATGAAGCTTCAACTACTAAAAGTGTCGTTGCGGTACGTCATTACTTTACTGTTGCGTGGCTTTGTTGTTGCGGTCTGCGCTCACCTTCGTAATTGACCAAAAACAAACAACGCCCGCGCGAAACATTTAGGTGAAATTTTTATATGACCACTCAAGATTTTAGATTTAGATTAGTATCAATTATTTCAGCATGTTTTGATTGTGTTTTTTACCAACTTTCACTTTCGGAAAAAAAAGAGATTAAGACATTTGACTTGTTATCTTACGCACACATCTAGTAGTATAAGATCCCCCCATAGAACGACCTTCACCGAGCTGGTTAATTGATGAAATGTATTTTATATTCAATTAAATATGTCAATAAATATATTGCAAACAAGTTGTCTAAAAAAAAATATTCCAGAAAGAATTCTGAAAATTAAATTTAATTAATAATAATTAAATTAAGTTAAAAAGATCAGTTTGTCATGAAATAATCTTTGTTTTAATTTAACTTTAACTCATGAACCAGACCAGTGAGAGTTACTAGTATCGACTTACCTGTTTATACCTGCTTACCCAAGAGTTGTAACGGGAAAAAAATAGTAAACCTAACGTTTCCATGTTCTATGGGCTTCATAATTTCGATTGGTATTGAATTTGTCTAATAACCAAACCAGTGAAATGTAAAAAAAAAATTGAGAAGTTTAAAATTGTTAATTAAGCATATTCTGGACTGAAATTTTTTAGTCAACCCATTTGCAATATATTTATTGACACATTTAATTGCATATAAAATCCTTTTCATCCATTAACCAGCTCGGTGAAGGTCGTTCTATGGAGGGATCTTAGGCTATAGGGTTTTTGTCTTAAACTTTCCTTGATTATGACGACAGATTAATAAAAGAAACCTATAAAACACAAAAAGTTGTATTGCAGGCTCGGGGCTTTTCCACATTATAAAAATTAAACTCAAACTCAAATTATTTATTGCATTCATGTGTTTAAAAGTTGTTACAATGAATAACACTTAGAACCTAGAGGATATCATAGCGCAACAATCGTCACCGGGAAACTCTAATAGCTTTAACGTCTTGGGAATATCCAAGCATGAAGCTTTAACTACTTAATGCATCTCATTAAAAATAATATAAGTAAACATAGGTTATTGTCTAGTTACCTGCAGTCAGGGTCACTAACCTGTGGTGGAGAAGGGACAATCGTTAGCTGCACCAAGGATGCGCGTGAGTCGCCGTCGTGCGGGCCAACCATCATTGTTGCCATACTGGCTGCTCCTCTGATCTATACACGAGTTAATACACGCTATGGTGGGATTATTGTTTATAGTCTATTATTTTTATTGTAGCGGGATATTGTAAATGGTGCTAGTCAGAGGCAAGATGAAAAAATTAAAACTGTGCCATTGACTCTTTTCGTGACCTGTGCTTTCATCATCACCTTTGTGTCCTTTGATAGCATTGATTAATTTAATTGTATCCAATAATTAAATAACTGAAGAATTCAATCTTTGCTAGTCTTTTTCGATTATAATTAGTGACAGAAATCTACACAAATAAATAAAATTGAAGCGTCTGTTTGTAACTTCAAAATAACAGCTTTTTACTGATGCATTTGAAAGTATACGGAAAGTACGGTACTCATAAAAATTGTCTTACTGTCTGTCTGTCTGTTGCGGCTTTTCTCCAAAATGGGTGGGTAACTTCTACTACTTAGGCTATTTTTATTTTAGGCAAAAGGATTAGCGAAAAAATATTAAATTGTAGGAAAAAATAAAACCCTTGAAATTGTTGAATAAATCCAATACGGTTATATTATTTTTATAAAAATTTCACGCGGACAAAGGTCACGGAGCTTAGCTAGTTACAAATAAATCACGCTGATTGTGAAAGCATCAACAATAGTGCATTGAACTTTAGATAAATGACCAATCAAAAAGTCTTCACCGAATCTTTGAAACTTTTTGTTATATTTCTTCGACTAAGGATAAAATTATAAAAAAATTGTTCCGGCTAACAAGATGTATCAAACTGGAATTCATGGAAGCTTGTTCGCCCGCGGGAAAACCTTATAGCCTTCTTGAAAGGTTATCTGAGATCTTTTTCATTGAAACCATTTACGATAGATGTTAACTATGTATTACTAAGATATACTCATTTATATCTAACATGAATAAAGCTATTTAAATGACACATACAGAAACATTAAAAAATATGCTAGTTCAAGCAAAGAATTAAAAAAACATTACTTAATTTTAGCAATTAGCAATTCCCTCGACCGTTCGTTGTTCTAAATTAAAATTGAAGTGTAAGTGTTTGGCGTCCGCAATAAATTCTCATTTTTTTCAGTAGGTACTTGTCCCTAACTTTTTTTTTTGTTTTTGTTATCTGTTGCAAAGCTTGTATTAATAAGGCCGTGGATATAAGTTTTTTCATACTAATTTTAGTTCATTGAACCGGATTCGCGTAGTCTCTTGGCTCTATACCATATGGCACAGTGATTTTTTGCTACTTTTGTTTCGAAAACCGCTTTGTCAACGATGTCACCAATATTATTATTAGCACACCTTATTGAAAATAGTCCTTTTTGATGTTTTGGCATGTGGTATGTGCATTTGAAATTACTTTTAAGCTTTGATGTTGATGCCTTATTGACTGGTTATACGGCTTTAACGAATATTTAGAATAACTGTCATGTCTGATATTTATCTGAATCGTTTTATTACCATTTCAAAACATCCTTAATTGGATCGTAAATAAATATTTTATGATTTTTATGAATATGCTGACGTTTAGGTGCCAAATACTTTAAGAAAAGGATTAAGCTCCATAGATCTCTAATTTATTTTCCCATAGATCAAAAATCAAAATATTATTTCACATAGGCCTACATGGGCACTTGTAAAACGTCGACAAAAAGGCGCAGACTGAAGTGAGAATGCAAATATGAGACTTTTAATCAGTGGTTTTTAGTTTTTATAATCGCTTAGGTACTTTGAAAGAGGCTTTGAACTCTTTCGTTTGATTAGTATTCTAAAACATCGAGCCTGTAGACCTCAAAATTATGGGTACGCTGTATGGAACTACTATATTCAATGGTGAAAACAGCATGGAAATCGGTGTAGTAGTTTTTGAGTTAATCGCGAACAGACGGACAGACGCGGCGGAAGACTTTGTTTTATAATATGTAGTGATAGTGATCATGCACACTACGGATTGCTTGAATTTTAACCATGTAAACATAAGGTTTTCCGACTTCCATACCGGAAAATAAGGAAAGTTTTCGTTGTTCATTAATTAACATACCTTTTATACACACATTTGCATTTGGAGGTAAGCACATATTACGGATTTGCATATTGACTTAACTTTGTAGAAGACTCCTTTCTAATAAAAATTACACGTAGAATATCGAATGGAATCTCTCAGTGATAGAATAGGCCAAAACTCTACAACAACTTACGACGATGAAGAAGTTACACATGGAGTGTCAATCAGCGCTGATCTGGTAAACATTGATCGAGCAAATGCTAAATTGTGTGTACGTACAAACATGCATATTCCAGTGACCGCCGAGTTTTGTCTTGTGTCAATGAGACTTACAAGACAGCTTACCCGCGACAATGTTGAAATTGATCAACATCGATCAGAATTTACTATTCAGGGCATTGTGTATGTGGAGCATTTCCGACGTTTGGCTCCCAGACTGGAGCGGGCCGGGGCTGCCTTTAGGTGGCTCTTGCCCAATCTGGGGGGGCCAAACGCCTCCTGCCGGAAGCTCTATGCGGGGATCGTGCGGTCCATGGCCCTTTACGGGGCCCCGGTGTGGGCGCCTGCTTTGAGGAAGCGGGCCGCCCACTACCTGAACGTGCCCCAAAAGGTCATGGCAGTAAGGATGGTACGGGGGTACCGCACGATCTCCCGCGAAGCGGCGAACCTCCTTGCCGGATTGCCGCCGTGGGATCTGGAGGCGATAGTCCTCGCGCGCCTGCATCAATGGCGCGCGGAGGCGTTGCGCCGGGGGGTCACTCCGCTGCCGCGGCAAATTGCTGCGCGGCGGACAGACCTCCGGTGCGATCTCGTGGCGACATGGAGACAGCGACTGTCGCAACCCCGTGCAGGGCACGCCACGATAGTGGCGGTAAGTCCCCTCTTTGAGGAGTGGCTTGAGAGGCGCCACGGCGCCCTCACCTTCCGTCTGACGCAGGTCCTCACCGGACACGGTTGTTTCGGGAGGTACCTGCACCGAATCAGGCGGGAGGAAACGCCCGGATGCCACCATTGTGAGGAGGACACGGTGGAGCACACAGTGGAGGTGTGCCCCGCTTGGGCGGAGCCCCGCCGTGTTCTCGTAGCGGCGATCGGCGGCGGCGACCTCTCGCGCCCGGCCCTGGTGCAAGCCATGGTCCGGGGCGAGGAGGAATGGGACGCCGTCGCCTCCTTCTGCGAAGCAGTGATGCTAGCGAAGGAGGTGGCGGAACGCGAGAGGGAGAGAACCTCTCGTCCCAGCCGCCGCGGGAGGCGCTCCGGGCGTCGGGGGTCCCGCGATGACCTCCGGCCACCGTAGACGCGGGCCTGTGGACGGTGAGTGATGGGCTAACTTGCCGTCCGTCCGTCTCACGACGAAAACAGGCCGTGTCGACGGCGCGTTCGTGCTCCACGCGCGCCTCAAAGAGATGTCAGCAACATGGGAGGGGCCCGAAAGGGCCGACGCCTGTCGGGGCCGCGGGTAGTCCTCTGGTTATCGCGGCCTCGACATAGAGGGCGAAGAAGGAACATGGGTGGTTTTTAGTCAGTAGAAGTCTGACACTCCCTTTCGCTCTGCCCAAGAGCGGGAGGGGTTATTCGATGATTTTACACCCACCAAAAAAAAAAAAGGGCATTGTGTATGTCTGATCTGAAGACGTCTCTGCTGAAGGATCAGTTTTTAAACAGTTCTTCTAACTCAGCTCATATTTCAAACCCGTCCGTGACCTAAAAATAATCAAAAATGATCACTCTGTTCACTATTTACTCTATGTCTGCGAACCATGTGATTCGCATTATGACACCTCTAATTCACGAACCGGTTGCGGCCCGCAATAAAGTGTCTTTAACTTATGTAACCGAGGCTGGGCCGGTACTGCAGTTGCCGTGTTTCTATGTAAATTGAATCTAGCGAAACTATGCTGCGAGCGAATTTACATTTGGTACAGTCATGTAGCCTTTGTGAATTAGAGTGAGTGATATGTACATCCTGATCCCATTAAATGTGGCTTTCATTGATAAATGTTGGTCATAAGTAGTTATTTTTAAGTAGTACTAGAGTGAGCTGAGATGCGATCTAAAGGGTTGTTCGGTCAAAGTCACGGCCATCCATTTCATCTAACGATCGTTCGGTTTCCTTCCCTATATGATACAGATTATTTTGTGCTTACAATTAAGATGTATCTATGAAAGGCAAATTAATGAAGTTTTGGCTAACTTAGATTGAACAGTTAGGAAATCCTAGGTAGCCTTTAGGGCTGTGGCCTACTATTACTCGCCCACTACCACGTGGTATCTAAATATAAGTACTGCTGCTATCGACTGAGATATAGTTACTGATAGACATGTACCTACCTTTATTGTCTAGAATCCCAAAGTAACTGTACCTTTGACAGATTACACTTTTAAAGTAGATGAATTGCTTTAATTCAAGTCAACAATACATAATTCATCTAAAACTTTCCTGTCAATTTTATCAATTCAGGCTATTAATCACTGTGCTCAATAACAGACAAAGATTTTATCCACTAATAAACGAGTTTGTTTTTGATGATAATTATGTGTGTGTATTTAAATAGTGACCTCTCGAGGTGATAGTGCGTCGACCTGACAGAAGATTGGCCGTAGAATGAGGTAAGCTTTGGCACTAGACAGGACAGTAAAGCTATAAACACGAGCGAGATATTTTACATATTTGCATCGTAAAACTAAACATAGCATGGTCGTGACGAAGCTTCAATGGAAGATATGATGAGACTCTTGTAAATTAGTATTAGCTTTACAGATAAGATGAAACTAGTTTTGGTGCACAGATTCACCCGTGCAGAAGTCGCAAGTTATCCTACGAGAATGTACTTCTGAAATATGTCATTCAAATCTGCCGCCAAATCGAGAGAATGTATGCAAAAGGTAGAAAATTTTATAAAAGTTTAGATTATGCAGACGTGAAACACATTCAGTGGTTAGGTTATCATTGCCCTTCTCGCTCTGAATCCTTCCAAGTGCAGGTTTCGTTCGTTCCCTCATCGATTTTTTTAACAATTGTGTTAAAAACACTAGTAATTGTGTTTTTTTTTGTCCCAGACTATACTCGGGAAGAACCTTCTTGTTACGGAGATATTGAGGTTCAAGGTTTCAAATTAAACTCATTTTTTTTAATACAACGTTTAAAACTTATGAGATTACTTTTAATGCCTCCACGGCCTCCGTATTTATTTCATGCATCCACCAGCACAATGTTTTGAGTGATTTGCATTGAGTCTTACTGTAAAAAGTGATTTTTAGCTCCAACGAAAAGTCGTTTGTCAGCTATTGCTGACAAACAAAAAGCAAGCAGTATTAAGCAGTTTAATTAATGTACCGAATGCTTAATTGAAGGGTTCCATTTTTTCCAGGCGGGTTGGAGAGGTCCATTTACACCTTGTATTATCCTCAAGGATAATGGGTTCGATTTTCCTTGTATAAGAATTGTGACGATGATTCCACGTCTTGTTTTAGATATCGGGAATTTAACCGGGAAATTTCTCGGTTAAATTATTACTTATCCTTCCAGTTAATTGGGTAATTATTACTTATCCTGTTTATAAGAATCGCTATTTCTTGTAAAAAAATGATAAGAGTTTCCTGCATATCATTTTGGGCTGTAGGTATAATTCACTATCACCCGCTTTTTCTTAACTACGACTACGACTTCAGTATTAGAATGAGTCAAGAAGATTTTCTAAGAATTCTTTTCAATAGCAAAGTTCATGGAAAATTCATTTTCAAGCAACTATTTGATCTCTTTGTAAATAGTGATATTCTTACTAGCTAACAAAACTGTTTTCTTTCGTATCTATGACTAAGTCAACATAGCCAAGTGTTGACTAGGCGTAGACCGTACGAAGTATTTTCATATAGGTACATAGAATTTTTGGTCGTAAAGGGGTCAAGTAAATATATTATTTAATTAAAGAGAAAATATGAATTAAGGTCACAGATTGAAATACAAATACATTGAATATTTGAAACTTATTCTTTGACCTGAATGCATAATATTTCCTTGGTAAAATACATATACTTGAAATATTTTTTTTGTTTTGTTTAGAGTGACTAAAGCAGCTAACACAGGTTTTGATCTAATTCAATAGTACAATAGTATTCAAAACAATTCCGTCTTTGTGAATAACTGGTTATTTTATTCATAAAGTAGTGATTCGCTAAGCCTGCTATTTACTCAGATTGCTCAATATTCTCAGAAGTTTTGATCACATGACTGCGAACGGTTGGCCGGGCGTGACCTATTAGTTTTGGTATTTGCTGTTTTTACTTATGCAAAACTTTTTAATCACCTAATTGGTAATCGCGAAACGTTAGTTTTACTATTCTTGTATGTATTTTAAGTTGGTGACGTGTTTTCGCCGGATCCTTGTGATCTGTTGATTTAATTATAGACCTAATGACTAAACCTATTATCCACCAAATCCTGGTAAAATGTTCAGATTCGGATTTTAATGTGTGTTCAAATTAATTGAGTAAACACAAAAAAAACACATGTTTAACAAGTTAATAAAAAATGTACCTGTCTGGATAACTAATATTTCTTTCAATGTATCCGAATCCGCATATTCTTTGCAAGAGTTCAAATATATTTGTTCTCAAGTAAATAACAAAGTCATTAGGTTCACATGATTGCCCTTCGGTGCAACTGTTGCGGGGCGGAGCGTGAGGCGCGTCCATCTGGCGGGAGAAAGTCGACGTTCTTCCGCCAATGCAACCTCACTATCAGGAGCGAGCGAGCTCATGTGACTCCGGGGAACGAAGGGGGGGGGGAGGTGGGGGGAGCCGTGGAGGGTCGCAGCTACACAATACATTGCGAAAACAACGTAAACTGGGCTACCAGCATTATGTTTGCGTTACCAGTTATTTTGTATTTCTAACATGTTTTTATTGACATTATAAAAGCGATTACATAATGCAATTAACGTGCCGGTATGCGCTCACGCATTGTACAAAGTAACATTTTGGGAATCGGATATGTAATTTAATCAGCGATGAATATTAAATTAGGGTTTTTTTACGAAATACTCGACTTTATTTAGCATATGGAAATCTTAATCACCATAAATTAATTTCACATCTTAATGTGGCACAAATGGCATTTTTCAAGTGTGTTATCTGTTTGGAAAAGTTTGAAATCGTCTCTCTTGTTGGCAATAGGGATGTTAACTGACTTAAAAAAATATGATTCTAATTAGTCCGTCTTTCAGATTATTGAAAAATATTGGACACGTATTTTTTGTTTTATCAAATCAATAAAAATTGACGAAGATAAAACATGTCAAAGATTTAAGTGGGGGTTTGTGACGTTAATCACCGGTAAAGAATGTCAATGTCTTAGAAAATGACGTCACACGAGTTTACAAAGCACTGTATCGTCTTCATTGTTTGTTTGCGTGAAAAAAGAAAAAATACGTGTCCAATATTTTCTGGTAATCTATCTGACGGACTAATTAGTTTTTTTTGTTAACTACCTATTTGCCTGTGTAAAAAACGATCTAATCTACTAAGGCTAAGAATTTTCCTTCTTCCTATAGATATGTAGGTGTGGGAAATGAAAAAACGTAGGTAACAACAACTATTGAGATGTCGTAAAGTACCTACGCAGTTTAACATCTTTCACAACGTTATCGGGTATTAGTGCTAAAGAGGAACGATTATATTTCAACAGAGATTTTCTAAACAAGTTTGCATTTACCACCGTCCAGTAGGAATGCCATATTATTATGTTTCATAATATGTAAATGCTATAAAATCATGTGACAACCATAAGGATACGTGGCGCCTCTCAATTCCTTCACATTCTGTACTCGTTTTCGTTACGTTAAAGCCAAGAATGTCTGTATGTAATGTATGTCTTTTATCCGAGACGAATAACATATCCACAACAGTAAAAAAATTACAGTAGGCAGGATATATTCACCAAATAACTTCACGAAATCTGTAGGTACACTTGGAAACAAGGAGAAATGTGAAGAAAAACTATGGAACTAAAATTATACAGTTAAAAAATAAAATGGATCTCAATTACATATTAACTCATGCTATTGACGATTTCGATACCATTTTAACCCTCACAATAATATTTGCAATCTACCTGGATAATAAAAGAGGAAACCGCTGAGGAAAAAAGAAAACGATGTTGGCCTGTTGTTGTGATACTCACATTGTTGAAAGATATTTCTTCAGTTCTGCTAAAGTAATAACTACCGATGTTCTGTATAGCGAACTTCGATCGTCACGTGCATCTTGTAAACACCAACGTAATCACATTTCAAAAGTATGTCACCACTTTCTTAATGCGAAGGACTTTTCCGGGTGTTAGTAGAGAAAACACTTGACCTGCACTTTTGGAGTTCACCTTTACCTTGATAAGATGCCAAAACGCCTGCAAAGAAAGAGTTACTAGGTTGAAATGTTTGGGTAGCTCGTGAATAAAGTCGTATCTCTCTGACCCCCGACACAATATAGTAGTTGTAGGAATAGTAAGTATTTAGTCGGTTACTGCGGTACTCAGACATATTTAGTGATTACTTAAGCCGTCACTTTGTAAAGACTTGACATACAAAACCTTCACTAAGCTGTCAAAATCTTAACTAAGTGATGGCTTAAGTAATTACTAAGAAAACTTTAGAGTCCGACATAACCCCCCAGACGCAGAGTCCCTATTAGGGTTTTCATTGCCCAGTCAAAAAAAAAGGTTGAAATGTTTCCAAATATTGTTTACTTTTGCAATTTATTGTGTGTGCATTTCGATGCTCAATTAGGTAATTCCAATCTTTCCAGGATTCCGTATCAATCATAACCAATCACCAATATTGGCCATAAAAACACAAATCTTTCCTCGAAAAATTTCAAGTTCGCAGAACACGCGGAGTTGGGAAATTATATCCACGTGATGCCACCACGTTTTTTTAAAAACATCAATGACCTATCTTGGTATGTAGAAACTATATGTTTGAAACAGGTACCTATATAGTGGTCGATCGCCGAGTAACAGGATGTCATGCGCATCACATGACTTGAGATAAACACGTCAAGCTTACGTAGGTAGCAACAGACGAGCTTGTTCTGACGAAACGACGGGGAAGCTTTGATATCCGTGAGGTACAATAACCTGTTGTCGGTCATGTAATCATGTGGTATGTGATTCGATAGCCATCTGTCTAGTGACTTTTTGGGTGTTTTTTTGACACTAGATTGATCACTTTTTTGGTAATTTAATTAGGAACACATACAGCCTGTTTTGGGTATTGCTGGTTTCAAGTATGAGTGACAAAATACTTAACCGTTAATATTAATTTAGTAACTTTTGCCCCTCAAGCTAAAGAGCGGAAAAATTGATGAATGGAAACGATTGCATATAGCGGATATAGGAATGTTGAGATGGATGTGCAGAGTGACAAGAATGGCTAAAGTTAGGAATTAGTATATTAGAGGAAGTTTAAAAGCGGCGCCTGTTCCTGGCTTGTACAGTCGACCAAGCTAATAAGTATACAGGTAGAGTTTGTTATAATTCTAGTACACTGAAAATATTTATTGCAATTTTGTTTCATAAAGTTTCACATTAAGCGACTGATGTCAAAGGCTGTATAGTTGGGGATCAGTCTCAAAATGTATCTGTATAATTTGAAAAGTAAATACAAGGTAGCTGGCTGTATACTTATTAGCTTTTTCGACTATACATGTAATGAGGCGAGATGAAACGCAACAGTGATGGATATTCATTTTGATGGATAGAGTGGGAGACGAAAGCCGAAGAAAAGATAGATGGATTATTATGTGAGGAATGAGAGGAAGTAGTAAGTGATGCTGTGAATTAGAAAGAAAGAAAGAAAGAAAATTATTATTATTACTATTTTTTTTTTGAATTGTGACAACTTAATTATCAACTAGTTCAAAATAATATAAAGTAGCTTTAGGGTAAATAGTAAGACCACATTTATTGATTGGCAAAAGTATAGGAAAAGTTATAAAATTGCGTCTATTTTTAGTGAGAATTTTTTGCTGTTTGATTTTACTCGTAAACAGCCTCCTCTGTTAGCAAATAGGCAGTTTTATCTTAAACGTTATGAAGCGGATGTCTCTATCTGTTGAATTCTAATGTAGCAAGGAGTTTTGTGATGCAAATGTGCCACACTAAGAATACTACATAACTGATATGTTTATTAGCTACACGGAAAGCTTATGGGCAATTGTGGCAAAGGTTTTTTTTATGTTGAAAACTATGTACATAAAATTTCAGTGTGAACCTTGAAAAACAGACAAAACAAGCTTTTAAGTTTTGATAGGTATGAATATATAGAACATCACTCTTACAGCTTCGTTTGATTTCTTAAGAAACTGAGTTAAAAAACTACAACTATCATGAAGGCAAAAAAATCCACAACAACTTGTACGTCTTAATTCTCAGGATCACTGCAAAGTAGTAATTAAGGATAAACAGACAATTTATCTAAGTATACACAAGTTTAAGTACTTCATAGCTAATTATTAGAAGCGATATCGTGGGTAATTTGAGACGATTCCGTCGGAGTACCGCGGATGTGGCCAGTCATCACGCTATCAAAACTTTACGTGAACGGTTGAGAGCAACTGTCTGATTCTTTGGTTCTTCTTCTTTTATCTATATTTCGTGCTTTTCCTTTTTTGTAGTAAATACGGTCTAAATTTAAGGTAGGTACTTGATTGATTACTTGTTTGTGCTCGATTAGTTTTATCGATGATAAATATTATTTTTTAACATTTGGTAACTTTTTGCTTCCTTGCGTATGACGAAAAGGTTTTAGGAATCTATAATTAGAATGAATATTAATTAGGCTGCATGCAGCATAGATAAAGTACGGAAATACTATAAAAAAAGAGCTCAAGAGTTCCTACTAGCATGCCTTTTCTTAAACAGATTCAACTTCATTGCGGTTAAGATTAAAATAAACACATTTACGTATACATTTTCCTAAAACAGATTCTACCATCTGAATCACTCTTCAACTATTGAACAAACCACTTTTTTACCTATTCGATATACGTTTGATTCTCAATCTACGTCTGGAAAACTCAGTACCCCCAAACACAAAAACAACAGAACAGTACAGCTCAATCGTTCCATGTAAGCTCAACCGGTCGCAGCATCGTCCTCGTCGGAAAATGTCAAGGCTTTCATTGTGTTACCGCGCGGTCACATGACGAAGACGATCGCTAATATTTATGTTACGGCCCGTCCTCCCACCCTGTTATATTTAAACAGTCTTGTTATTGGTCCAGCCTTCATTAGTGTTTGTTTGAATTTTAATTGGTTTGAGTAGATTTCAGCGTTGTACGTAAATAATTCATTTATTTATTAAAACTTTATCCACTAGTTATCAAACTGTACAAAGGCGGACTTATAGCACAATCAGCCTAATAATGTTCCCACTACTGGAATTCAAGCTTCCTTGGCATGGCACCCAGGAAAGGTTGGTCTTACTATGGGACCAAAACCCGTAACCAGCGGTCCCGATCCATCTCGTAGAACCAGGGTGTCTAAAATGGCCACTTTAGCAGATCATAAAATGAATTGCGTTAAAAAGCGTAAAATGGCCACAGACACAGTTGCTAATATGAAAGGTCCATTTTACGCTTTCCCAGTCATTACAGAATTCCACATATCCAAGTGGATGTCGGCATAGTTCTGAATCCGGGTCTAATTATTATCATGGCGTTGGATATAATGGCTTTGTTTTGTTTTTTGGGGAAACCCGTCGTTGATACCCTTTGCCTTGAGCTAAACGGATGTCGGAGTTATGTTGATTACGACATCACAGTGCTCTTTGTCTCATCTTATTCCAGATCTCCTTCGGTATGTGTTGGTCCACCAGTATGCCTTGTTAGTCTAGATTCCGCAAGTCCAACTGCTGGAGATGATGTCTTGGGTCCGATTCCCGACATCGGCAAAGTGTTTTTGGGTTTTTTCTTTAGGATTTTTCCGTAGCAGCCACGGAGTCTGCACTCGTGCCCAGTTAATTATTGTCAATATCCTTCTACTACAAGAGACTTATCATAACTAAAATGTGGGTGCACTAGTAGGTACGCTTCTGTCTAACTGTCTAACTCATTTTTTTTTTTTTTGTAAATTGTTGCCCCACATTAGGAATTTCTCCTGTATCGTGGGTGCGTTCACAAACATTTAAACTCACATACACAAATACCCAGACCCGGAACAACTATCTGTAGGTCATACAAATATTTGTTCCGTGCGGGAATCGAACCCGCGACACGCAGCGCAGCAGTCCATTGCTTGAGCCACTACGCCAACCGTGCCGTCACACAACTCAATATACTTGTAATGCGTGAAGAACATTTCTCTAACCTCTGAAACTACTATAAGTCTGGATCTACAATTATGGAATATTTTTAAGATCTATCTTAGATACCGATTAAATAAATTTAAAAAAAAAATGTAACATTCTGTGTATTTTACACTTATTCTTGTTTTTTTTTTACAATCTTTTTTGCTTACACAATATTTGAAGATCTTGATGAATTGGGAAACCGTTGCCTTGTTAGTGGCTTTACCTACGTATTGCATAATACTGCAACCAAACTCACGTGAGCCAAAGAAATCCGTAAACAACATTCCAACTAAAATAATAATTTAATATTTTGTCATTGATACATAAACAGTAACCTTGACGAAATTCTACGAGTTTGTTTATCTAAGCTTTTTTGTGAGGCATAAGTTTTAACTTACCGGAGATTGTTGGATGAGTGGGTTTTGCTCTTAATTTTTATAAGGAGCTCCGTTATTAACCAGCTTTACAAGTCTCGCCAGGCAAGAATAGTCCAAGTATTGACTTGCAACGTTTAAGTATTTTTTTTTATCACATAGTTTACTTATAAGCACACACACACACACAATCTTTCAGTATACTCTCTTTTTAATTTCTTATTTTTGTAAGACTAGACTTAGTATTCTAAACTAAACTTTAACATTTTAAAAATATTGTGTTAATTATCACGCTATACAAAATAGGGAGAGGCGGAGGCTTCTACTACAGGCATTGTCTAAAAGAAGATTCCGAACACAACAATTGTAAACCAATTATTTGATACATTTTTTTTTAAGCACTAATTGCGATTAACAAAATGTGTACAACCGTAATGTTATGTTTAAGTATGATTTTATAGTATTTCGTTTAGTAAACTAGATAATGACCGCTTTACAACGGTACAATCCAGAACAAGCGCCTGTTATTTTTATCACACATAAAGTATTTGCGGCGGTTTGAGTTTGACGTCTATTTAAACGTCTATTTGACGGCTATACCAACATTATTATCAGTGATGATGAAATAATAATAAATGATGATGGTTATCTTAATGATGTTGATCATTGGTGTTGGTCTGATAGTCAGTCGCTCCATGTAAAATACTGGTATTCAGCTGCATCCGGTTAGCCTGGAACGACCCCAACACAGCTGGGAAAAGACTAGGCCGATGATGATAATGATGATCAACATAAACCGTTATTGACAAGTTGTTACTGTTTAGTTAAATCAATTTTAATAATCAGTGCGTTTATTCTTTTAACTTCGCTACAATAGCGCCATCTGCGCAGTTACGGCGGAACTATAAATATTCGTGTGAACTTATTAAACTAGCTTACAACGCGGCGCTAACTTACTGAAGGTGGAACTTACTTAGTGAACAGTATGAAATTTTCCCGCTAGATGGCGTTTCCGAATTCAACGAGAAAAATATTGCAAGTATCAGATGAAAGGTAGACAATATGAATGGATTTAATAAAATATCATGTTTTTTTTATTAAAGTGAGAGAGTGAGATGTATTTCGTAGTTTTGTAAGAGTTTTCACCATTGTCGTAGATTAGTATAAAAGACATAAACGCATTGCGCGTTGATGTCTTTTATATTGTAGGAAATCATTTCGTTTAAGAATTGTCCGAGTTAACTACTTAGTTGGGTACTAAAATTTTAGTAATATGAAGTGAGGGATGTGACAATACTTTACTTAATTGAGGTTTCAGGTGAACTATAATTACTTATTGAACGAAATAAAACATAAAATTTCCCAATTTCACAACATTATTTTGAACCCTTTTGAAAGACACATAAAGGAACAACTTAAGACTGAACTGTTGTACACAAACCACGACTAAAATAACTATTTTATTGCTCTCTAAATAAAAAAGTAACGAGCCACCTTACATGGCGAGACATCATCTAATAAATGTAATATGCGTACTATGTATTACACCTATTTACATTTTAATGCGTATAGATATTTACATTAAATTATGTAAGTAAGCTATAGTCCTACGTATAACGAGAAATCGTGAAACATCACCGGAATGCTAAATTAATATTCGGCAATATGAATTCCAGTTTCACTTTTAAATTCGAAAGTCACACCAAAAATATTTCTAACTTTTAGTAGAAACTAATTTTATTGATTTTATCTACATTCTAATGTAAATGTCACTAGCATTAAGTCTTCTTAGAAATTTTTGAGAATCTCTAGTAAGAAATTTTGTTGGCTGGAATCAAATACACTGCGTTAGATATCAAAAATTCTGAAAAAAGAACACATTTTCTTTCAGAATCATTGTTTTCATTTATTTATATCTTTTAAGAAATGAAGACAGAACATATATTTTATTCACTTGCGTGATACTACGTCCAAATGAAATATTTAGACTTAGACAAAGTCATAAACTAAAGTAAACATGTACATTTACGATAGCGTATTCTTTATCTGACAACTTCTACTCATCCAACTTGTCACTAGTAACCACACAAAACCCTAAAAACCAAATAAAGCCAGCCACATACACCTAACGTACTGGATGTAGAACGTATATAGGCTCCAAGTCCTGTGCCGGTTGCGTGGAGGCGCGCGCTCGCAGGCGGAAGTGAGAACGCCCGAAAGAAAGTACTCGTCGGCAACCGGTCGCGATAGTAGGCCAGCAGAGGTCACTGCGGACGCGCTAGTCGAGTAGCTCGCCTCTATCAACGTCAAAACTTGACATACTATGATTATCCCGTTACTGTATAGGTACATGGTTTGTCGTTTCGCTGGGATAGTAGGCTAGACCTGTAGGATGACATGTCAAAGATGGAAAGAAGACAACAAACTGAGCTGAGATATTGGTCCCTATTTGAAATTTACGCCGCGAAATCAAATTAGATATAAGTTACTTTGATCAAAACCAGTCTCGCATCATCAATGAACAACTTAGTAGCTGAGCAAGCAGCGGAATCATGCACACATTTAAAATGATCACAAAAGTTTCTGAAAACTGGATAAGAAAGAGTTATAGCTGCGTTTATCAAAAACTACAGTCATCAATATGTTGTAATGACTACTGTAAACTTGATATCACACACTACTTATATTTAACGACTCACGTTAAATGTTAACCCATCAATTTCTTTTAACAGACATCTACAATTAACTCCCGGAGATAACTAGCTAACTTATTAAATGTCTAAAGAAAGAAAGCATTAAAGATCAAAGTTTATCGAATTATATAACGTTGAACTAAGCATTAACCATTAAGCGTAATATCGGAGAAAATTAAACCAATTAATCGTTATAAATTGTGAAGTGAAATCGAATGACGATATAATTATATATCCACTCTAATTCCGTCTGTTGGTCTTTTAAAACGGTTGTTTTACAACCTGGTAGTCAAAAGAGAGAAAAAAGAAATTTTTGTTTAATTAATTAAAACATTTAATTAAAAGTTGAATAACAAAAAAACAGTATCACCTGGAAACGGAATATCACTTTATGTAATTTTGATTTTTTGAAGTCGGTATTTTTGGGAAAAAAGTTTTTTTTTATTTTTCATTTTAAGTACAAATATTTACTTTGCATTTAAAATTCAACCAAGAAAACTAACTCTTAACCTTCAAGATTCCCTTATTATTGCTTTCAACTCCTAACCTTTGACCTACCTTCCATAATCAGCTATTCAGCTCACCTAGATAACCTGAAAGAATACAACCATATATGCGTCACTATGATATGTTATTAAGGAATTATCCTCCAAATCCTAACCGTTAAGGAGTTACCTATACTTTCCATCATCAGCTCATCAACATGAAGTGATAACCTAATACCCTGAAAGAATACAATTATCGCTCCATAAGTACCTATAATTTTGAAAGAATTTTCTTTCAACTCCTAACCGTTGAGGAGTTGTACCTTACCTTGTTACCATCATCATTAGTGAATCCACATCATATCATGAATCATCATGATATAATGTGGATTCAGACGCAAATACTTGAACAGCTTTAAAAAATATACGAAAAACTTCATAAGTGCCTATAAAATTTTAGGGTTGCCCTCGATTTCTCAGGGATACCATCATCAGATTATGATTTGGTGAAAATGGGACCATTTCGGAAGTATACCAAACAAGTAGTAAATACAAAAAGTAAATACAAAAATAATTTAGGTAATCGATCCACAATTGACAGAAATATGCGTAAAAACACACACACACACGAATAGAGACCCTCCTCCTTTTTGGAAAAAAGTCGGTTAAAAAAAGTTCGAGTCGCAGTTTGTGGTGGTCAGATAGACAGTCGCTCCATTTAGTCTCTCACTCAGATAGATCAGCCGGTAAGGCTGGAAGCCAACCTTAACATAGTTGGAAAATGGTTAGGCAGTTGATTAACCGCCTGACAACAGTGTAAAAGCCTCTTCACATAAAGAGAAAGAAAGAAACACCACATACCACAGTAAATTGCATGCCTTAACAAGTAATCTTAAACATTTCATCACGTACAAAGTGAATGTAATCTAAAACCACATCTGCGTTACATACAAAGCAATTACATATAAAATATAAAAAGTTATGTAGTATATTATTGTAAGTTACGCTCCGTGAAAATAGACGTGTGTGTCTAGCAACCGTGAACTTGGCTCAAGTTGGTTAACTTAAGTTATTTCATACAACGTAACGCCGTGATTGACAGGTCGTTATATTGTGCTTAGACTTAACCTTAATACTGTTATCGAGATCTCTGAATTGAGAAACTTGTTATGTATTGTTGAATGTTTTAACTGATATGTTTAATTGGGGCTTATTATCAGAAGGTCATTGCTAGACAAACTAAGATTTTCATGCTTCTTACAATATAGTTTTCAAAACACTGTTTTCTCTCTTCAGGAATTTTATTTGAGACTTTGTAACAGTAACATATAATAAAGAGTCGTTTGAGACAGGTGCTAAAATAAAACCACCAACTTAATTATTTCAGACTTTCCTCAAAGCAGCTTCAAACAATATTGCAACTATTTGTATACCATCCACCAGAACTTACACGAGAACAGCCACATTCAATCGATAAATAAAAATCGATAGCCTTATGCGAGTTCTAGTCCTATAGGAAGTGAGGGACGACTAACACAAATATTCGCCGTATCTGTGTCACATTGTACGCGAATACATTGACCTTACGGCCAGTGTCGCGATTTGGGAGCGCTCGAGTAGCCAGAGCGATGTGTGCAGCTGTGTCGTGGGGCAACATGGTAACAGGGAAAGTTGAGAAAGGTGTCGAAAAATATGATGAACGAGCCCAAAATCTTGACATGTAAAAATTAAGAATTTTGAGATCGCTTTTTTTCCTATATTTTTTGCAATCTCGTTGTGTCTTATTCAAATTAACGGAGTGATTATATAAACTTTATAGGTAGGTATATTGGTTAATTTAAAATTCAATTGCAATCATCATGCATTACAAACGTTTTCCTACCAAACAAATACATTGCATTTTCAAACTTTAAGTATCGCTTAGTTCTCGAAAATTTATAGAAATACTATCCACCACACCTGCCACGCAACAAAGAAGCACCATGCATACACGACCCGCAGCAGTGTTAGAGACTTGGTCCAAGAGAAAGTCCTCAGGGTCCATTCACAAGGCGCATACAAATATTTGTATACGCCTACTATACTAAAAACGAGTTTAGACCTTTCTACCTTCGAACGATGTCGCGATATCGACCTCTATGGACTGTATACTGGCAGTTTTTGTTAATGAGTGTGTTAGTTGGGTGTACAACTAAGTTAATTTATAGATTTTAATACAATTATGTTTTTTGATTTATTTTTCCTGATGAAGATTATGAAGCGTTTGAAGGCTAGACGTATGAACCTTGTATGGTCTTTTCAAGTTTTAGATATTTTAGTTCATTAAAGATTTGATGCGGAAAGCTGCTTCAGAAAATTATCTTTGCTTTTCTTCGGTGGAAGTGAATAAATATTTTATTGTCATCATCATTTTAGCCCGGAATCACCACTCACGAATCATAGACTAGGCCTCCTCTTTCTTCTACCACTCTTAGCTGAACTGTGCGACCTCCATCCATCAAAATATATTATTAAATAATTCGATTTTTTTTTATTAAAATAGCAACACACACATAAACATACGATATGGGAAAGTAACATCTTTGAGCAACACTAAACTTTTGTCTTAAACATTAGTTAGATATTATTTTAAAAAGTCTACACTTTTCTAAGCACTTCCTGAACTTTCTAGCAGTGTGGATAAACTCGTATTGGGCGTCGTGACTTCTCATTTCCAGTTGACACGACAATGTTTATCTTAGATAAGTGACTCAGTGCATTTTGTTAATTTCGAAAGGATTTCTAAACACAATTTTTAATGTTTCATTATTATAGCCTACTCCTAGACTCAAAATTCCCCCCAGTTCCTGATTTAGATAGATTTCTTAAGGAGATGGGACTCTAAAATATTTGTAGTAAAAACTAGCAATTCAAATGAAACCTCTGAGTATTTTTAAATAAGCAAGTAAATTAACAAGATTTTTTCGTTATTTTACAATTTTCTTTTAATGTTGTAATTTTTTTTTACGTTTTGCTCAGGTGCACATTAAAAAGTTTTTGGGACGGTAAAATCCGAAATCTCGCATTATGTTTGAGTAAAAAGAGAAAACATAAAATGAATTAATATTAACACGTTTTTCTAATACTAGTAAAAAGCTTTAACAACTGCATTAAATTGTCATTAAATAAAAAAATACGAAACGGACGCAATTTGATAAGAAATAAATTGTTATTTTCTCTTTCTGAAACCCGATCAAATAATTCAATAATGCCTTGTATGTAGTAGGTAAGAATGTGGTATTGCAAAACTTAAGATATGTCCATACGAGACACCCACGTTTTCGTTTTTACGTCACGTTATCAATAGCACTTAAAGCGCGTTTACACACATAACCTTAAGTGAAAGTACGGGGCCGGTCCCCTCATACTAATGTTCAAAATACTTAAAGATTCTGACACAATACATGCTGCTCGCACATTTCTCCAGTGGACGAGGCGAGTCCGTAAATAAGCTGAATAAATTAATGAATCGGACCTAACCAACCCCTCTTGGAATGCCATAGATTATGAAATTTGGGAAAACCCGATTTAACTATTGATACTAAATTATAGATAGACACAGGTTTCTACAGATCGTAAACTAAGTTTTTCCTTTAGATTCATTTATGAATAAGTGAAAGCTTATAAGAGTAATAATTTTGTTTGCATTATGCAGAACATGTTTCGCTGAAACGATTTGCATAAATGCTGCAAAATTGAAAACTTTTGTAAGCTGCATGTCATAGTTTTGCGGGTGATGATTACGACGCTGTTGCTTTACAAAATGAATTGATACAGTAATTCAGTTACTGCACCTGAAATTAATCTAATTCATATCAGCTTAAGCTTTTAGGTTTTCTTTAAGTTTTTCATCTTTTTGAATAGTTTTTATTCGTTACACATAATTATGGAATATTCACAAAACAAGTTTTTAGTTAAAGTGTCACACGAAAGGAAAATGATTTATAAATATTAAAATACGTAATCAAGGTATGGCAGACGACAGGTATAAATAGGAGTGCGTCTGCGTGTTGGTTGATCTGTGTCCCCGTCGGCTACCATCACTACTTTCCTTCCCTGCGTGTGTGACGTAACTCTATAAAAGAGTGTGCGGTGAAGACGCCGCCGCTATATCGTTTCCGCTCGCCACGCTCGGCCATAGCGTCCCAAACACCGGCAAAGAAGGACGCGGGCGGAACCTCTTCCGCAAGAGCCCACACGGACTCAACAGTGACAGTTCAATAAAAGGTGAAGTGTCAAGGACATAGTGCATGTGATTGTGTTCGTGATAGTGTTGTGATATCGTGATAGCACAGTGGGCTGGTGGTCGGCTCGGCACTGTCGCGGTCGCGATGCTCCCGAGTGAAGTAATTTAAAGGTTGTGTTTGTTTCAGATACGAGATGAGGTCGTTGTTCTTATTAGCGGCTCTGTGCTGCCTAGTGTTGTCGGTATGCGGTAGTCCTATCGCCCGGCCGGAGGATGACAAGGAGGTGGGCAGGCAATCTGCGGCTGCAGCCCCTGCAGCGCCCGCGGCCGCCGCCGACGATGATGACGATGACGACGATGACGACGATGATGATGACGATGGAGATGTCGACATTGATGATGCGTTAGGAGGTAAGCAATACCATTGTGATTGATTACTCGGTGATATTATATAGGTGTCTTCCCGACAAACCCTGAAATTTCTTGTATCAAACGATATTAACACTAAAATATCGAAAAAAACGACTTTGAGGAAAAAAGATAAAAAATGGAGACACCATTAAATATTATGTTGATGCAATCAATTAGTATTCATGTAAAAAAACTTATCAAGTTCATAGACATCTATTATTGATAGTGTATCGACCAGTTCATGGTTTTACCGTTCAAATGAGCAGGAGCCATAACGGTATATACGATAAATACATCTCGTGAGATATACGCTGACGGTGTGATGCTGCATTAGCAACAGCATTCGAGCTAAGACGGTTAATCAATGATAGAAAATGTATTGCTTTTTACAAAACACCTGCATAATTGTTCCGCAAATAGCCTGGTAGTAGCTCGTTAAATTATTCAAGTATAGCTGAACACTTTGAAGCAATTTGCATCAATAATTTACGACTTAATGCAATTACTTCTTCAATAGATAGGTACACCGTTAACGACATTGTATCCGAATTGACTCATGATGGAGAATGATATCGTTAATATTTTTTATAGTTAGATAAATACCGAGAGCTTCCACATAATTTTGTTCGATTCCAATGAGCTAAACAGGAATATTTTTTTAATAATGAATCATTTTATTAAAAGAAATTAACCAATAATACACAAATATACGGTAAAAGTGTCACGATACTTTGATAAAAATTCCTTAGAATCAGGACGTGGCGGGGCCACCGCGGAATGTGAGTCGAGCAGCGTGACAGGCGCTCTCAATCGTTAATTAATTCAAACAGAAAGACTCAATCAGAGAAATTGACGCTCCCCTGCTTTCTCGCTACGAAAGCCTCGCTCAGGACGTCACGCACCGCGAGACAGCAGCGGTGCGCTTCTCTCATTAACTGTGTGTTTAACAGTTCATTTGTGTTTGGTATCGGTAATAGTGCTAATAATATACGTATGTATCGGAGCGGAGAGAATGTGCGATGGGTGCTAATATATGAAGTGGACAGGTGTACGGTTCTGAAATATATCGTTAATGCTCTAGTTAACAAATCAAATCAAATCAAAATATTTTTATTTCACATAGGCCTACATGGGCACTTATAAAACGTCGGTAAAAAGTGGCACAGTTCGGTGCATTGGTCGATTCCTAAGGAGAAGAACCGGCAAGAAACTCCAAAGGTTACTCTTTTAATCTTTTAAAATCGTTTGGGTTAACAATAAGGTATAATACACACATGAAGACCATGCAGATTAATGTCTGAGATGGTCTTTTGAAGAAAGCACCACACAGATTTGAGTGGACCCGTCCAGTCAGTGCAAGCATTTGTCAGTTATCGTGGAGCTCGACTTATGCTTGATCAAGCCGCGCTTGCCAAGAGTTGATCTGCGAATGAGTGATCAACTATTACATAGGTACCGAATTTCCTTCGTGCCTCAGAAGGCATGTTCAGCAGTTCATCCCGGCTTTCATTAGTAGATCTTTGACAGTCAGTAAAGGTAGATAATACCAAAAATCTGATAACTCAAGGAGCTCAACGTCACGACGAACAATACCAAAGAAAGGACATTTGGGTGGGTCACTTAAAGTACTCAAACTGCCAGACAATCACAACAATTAAAATTTAAGAAAGACCCACATGGTCCTCACATTCACAATATCAATTTTTTAAATATTTATCATATTGAATAATCATTTTACATTATTAAATGTCAAAAAAAAACACACACACACACACAAAAAAAAATATAAAATAAAATATTTAACAAGTAAATAATGGTAAAAAAAAAAAATATCATACTTGAAAAAGTAAACAATGTCAGTGTATAAAAATGATCATAAAATGTCAACATGTAAAAAAAATAATAAAATGAATATGTTTAAGTCAATTCAAATTGGAGCAGTTCAATCCCAAGCTTTTTTGTCCTCTATATATAATCTTTAACAGTATAAAATCCTTTCTGGCAAAGTTTACGTTTTATAAAGGATTTGAATTTATTAAGGCTTAAATTTACGCTACTTTACATTTGGTAACATTGTTCTAATGTGAGCATATTTTGTCACAGCTGACGATGACGACGATGACGATGATGACGACGACGACGATGATGAGGAGGAGGCAGATGATGATGAGGACGATGACTACCTCGAGAGATTCTTCGATGACATCTTAGGAGGAGGTAAGATACTGTCAAATGCTAAGCATTACCATATCTATACTAGTTTTCATAATATAGGACCATTTTTAATGACTAAACATAAAACCCACAGAAGAAGAAGATGACGATGATGACACCCCTGCGGCAGTACAGCCAGTCGTCGCACCCACCGACACAATCGCAGCCGCTCCTGCTGCCCCCGTTGCCGCCGCCTCTGAGGAGGCCGCGGCTGTCAGTGAAGAGGCTGAGGGAGAAGGCGAGGCCGTAGAAGGCGAAGAGGGAGCTATTGTGGCACAGAAGGAGCCTGCCAGCGCTGAAGTAGAGGCACCCGCTGAAGCTGCGGAAGTAGCCGCTGAAGCTGAGAACGAAGAGGACGATGATGACGATGACGATATCGGCATAGACCCCGTCGGCGAGGACGACGACGACGACGATGACGACGACGACGAAGAGGGCGAGGACGACGACGATGATGACGACGACGACATCACCGACGCGCTCGGCAGGCACATCTCTGCCAAGCACTCACGTGAGTCCAAAAAGCTGAAAGCGAGCGTCGCGGCGTATGCGAAAAAGGCCGGGAAAAAAGCCAACCACCTGGGTAAAGTAAAGAAAACCAAAGCGACATCCGCCGCGGCCGTCGCCGCTGAACACAAAAAGTTCAGATAGTGATTAGGCGGCGAGATCCCGGGCGAGCCACGCCCTCTCATCCACCTGACGAGACCCCCGTGGTCCCTCCTTTAGCTTAGCTATTTATTGACTATTTATTTATGCTATTTATTTTATTTATTAAGTGAGTGTGTTTGATGTGTGAAAGTGTAAGTATGGTACCGAGAAAGTTAAAGTTAAATTAATGTCTAGATCATGTCACACTGGTCTCGTGGCAAATTATTTGAAATAAATCTGTTGTTCTAATTTATGTGTTAAATTCTTTATCATACACACCTCCACGACGATTAGTGCGCCATCATTGTACAGAATACATTAAATGTTGTACATTTTGAAATTATGTCGTACATCGGTCAGAAAACTAGTTGCCTATTCTATCTCGGTGTCAACTAATCGAGTGACATTATCTAGTAATATTAATTTAATTTTGGTTGTTATAATAAAAATGTATACTAGTCAGCTTCATCTATTTATGCTCCTCTTACCCTGATCCATAACTGTAACATTATGCTGTAGCATTCTAATATTATCCATAAATTGAATTGCTCTATCTTCCATATTATTTCCATAGTACATTTACGTAGCAGTATTGTATGTAGAAATTAAAATATAGATATTAATAACTAGCTTTTTGACCGATCTATGTATGTAATATAACGCAAAAACATCCTTTCCTCTATATATCATCCCCTCCCAGAAATCCTTATCGGCCGAATAGTAGAATAGCTAAAATCATTATATAAATCTCGAACAAGATTCCATTAACTGATACTGGGGTAATATCTTCGACGGAGATCTAGAAGACTCGCGTATGTGGTGCGGGTGCGCGGGCGCAGTGCCGGTAGCCCGCCAAGGAACTAGTTCGGTATATGTGTGTTAGGAGGCCGGCGTCCAGCGCCCGCTTACTTTCCCAACCGGAGCTCGAGCGATGAACCCGCCTGATTTCTTCTACAACCTTGACACTTTCTTTGACCTTGCTCCGTCTGCGCCCAGGAACGGCCTTGACGAATATTCAAGTAATGTTTAAAAACAGTCGATAGAAAGTAAATCAATCTAAATGTTTACTCTCACAGAATGACGAAATCTACCGCGAAATTAGCGTGCCGAACGTCCGGTACAGTGAAAACAACATAATGAGATGCGAAAAGAGAAATTTTTAAATGTTTGTCGCCGTGAAATGCTGGGAGTGTCGCGAGGAGTCATATGCGACCTAATTGGAACTCGTTTGTTGTCGGATACACATAGTCACCTGCAGCCACTCGGAATATATCCGGTTGCTTCTGTACAAATTAAACATAAAAACCCTAAGCAAAGTAAAATGTATTTAGGAATTTTCATATCGACGTAACTAGAAGTTGCGCAACTACTCATATAACATTAACATATTATGGTTATTACAATGTTACGTATAAAATGAGAAGAGGTGGTGAATATACACAGGCATCGAACCACTTATAGTATTAGAATGTATACCAGAATTCAGTATGCCTAAAGCGGCTTCGCGCCGTATCAATGTATGCCGTAATTAGATTTCTTTCAATGTGCGTGGCACGGCACGCAGTTTCTTTTACGTGTGGAAAATAGAAAATCCACCGTTGACTGGGTGTATTAATTGTGAACAACGATTATAATTCAAGTGGGGCTCCGAGAGCCCGATACAGTTAGCTCGCGTGCCAACATAACGTGGTTAGAATCAGGTGTAGGATTTAGTTGAATAATTATCAAGCGAACGAAGAATAGGTACACTTGCATGCTGATATGTAGACAAACAATTTAGGTCTATTTAAATATAGACATATGTACGTGACCGTAGAAAGAGAAACTAATGAGGTTTCTATTATGGCTGTGAGTAGTCAATGTTCAGCAACGAAAATATAATTTAAAAAATATTGAGTAATTTACTGATAAATCTTGACTCAATAGAGCCCCTACAGTTGTCAGTTAGAAAATATACAAGTTGCAACGTTCCAGAATCCAAAATAGTCGGAAATGATTTTATTCAATGGTAGTACGAAATATTGACTGAAAATATCTTTCATATATAAATTTTAATGTTACTATCTCTATTAGCAAGATTGATCTGATTCTGGAAGGAAAACGGCTGGTTGGAGTGACTGCCGCCATGCTACGTACAATGCTCCACTTTAAGGACTTAGAACGGAAACCAAATCCCTAACGTAGTTAACAAGATCTCTCATATTATTAACCTATCCTGTTACATAGGATAGTAAGGCATCATTGTGAGATGAATTTAAGTTGTAGCTAGATACTAAAATTATGAGGTAAAGACAAATCTGTGTACCGGGTTCTTTTCTAATTCGCACGCACTACTGGAACTCGATTAAAAGTCACGTCACAACAAACATAGTCGCACGATTTTAGGAGTTGTGTTAGGCCGTGAGTTACTTGTTTTTGTGGCATTTATTGAATTCCATGCATATGACGATTTGTAGGCTTCTTTTCTCCCTCAGATTTCAGACAAAATATTTTTATTTGTATGTGTGGAACCAGTGGGAAGGTACAGTTAGCCTTGTTAATACTGGTTCCACTAAAAAACGCTATCCAACATTTAGGTCTTGATTAAAATAAGAAATATTCAGGCACATTGCTGTACTTACTTCAGTCTTCGTGTGCTCATTAGTATGCCTTAGGACCGTTAGATCGATACAACGTGCATTCCATCGACTCTTTAGATTAGATTTAAAAACTGTTTCTTCATACTCGGCCTAAAATTATGATTTCGCCTTCCTTTGTTTTGACATGGCAATTATATAGTTCCTTCACAGTTTAGTTCCTTCTATTAACATTTTTGTCGCAACAAGTCAATGTATCATTAGAATTCGTGACATAGGGCAATTAACTGATACTGAAGCAACTCTAGTCATAATCGAATCAATCATGAAAACACGAAATATTAGTTAACTCTCTTTAATTTATTTGCCTTTAGCAATACGTGTTGTAGTAGACTGTAATTACAAAATAATTGGAGTATAACAAATGAGATACAGAACAAAAAAGTTTTACTTTTGCTAAGAAATCAATTAATTTGTATTCTTTATGTACTGAGCTGGCATTTGTTGTACATAGCAATTGATTATAGGAAATGGAGCAACGTTTTTTGTATCACCAACTTTGCAGTCTTGTTCGATGAAAGATAATGCAATGTACGGACGGAAGACTGATTGAAAACAGACTGGCACAAAATCAAAAGAGATTAAGACCACTTAACCTGTATTTAGTTATCAAACGTTGAACTTTTTTGCCTTACTTTTGAGCCGTCGATATAGTGCCACTAGTACACCATATGGTGATGCTATTTATATTTTTTTAATGTTCAGAATCGCTTGTAATGTTATGTTCAGCGAAGCCAAACATAACTCGATCGATATTTTTGCGGAAAAGGGCTTTTGAATATGGGTGATTGCCATTGATATAAACATTATTTTTAAATTCTAGAAAGAGTTGTGCTAGAAAAAGAACTCGTCTCTTATATAAACCAAAAGAAAACTTCATATTCTTCATAGATTTCCCACACGGACCGATTAAAATTGTTCAAAATTAGATGATTTCGTACACGGCCCCTTAAGGTGGAAGCTCACATCTGGCCCGCGAAATTCTAATTTTCTTACGTTTTTGGCAATTTGCAGGCCAGTGCTTGGTTGTATGTTTATGAAAATTTGATTTGCGACTGTAAGACGTATGAAGTTACCGAATTATAACCATCAAAATTACTAACTACTAAAGAACGACGACTAAATTACTAAAGAATGACTTTTACATGCAAAAATCAATCTTGACATGAAAATGAACTTGGAGGGTTGTATTGATAATTTTGATGGTTATAATTCGGTAACTTCATACGTCTTACAGTCGCAAATCAAATTTTCATAAACATACAACCAAGCACTGGCCTGCAAATTGCCAAAAACGTAAGAAAATTAGAATTTCGCGGGCCAGATGTGAGCTTCCACCTTTTTTTTTTTTTTTGGTGGGTGTAAAATCATCGAATAACCCCTCCCGCTCTTGGGCAGAGCGAAAGGGAGTGTCAGACTTCTACTGACTAAAAACCACCCATGTTCCTTCTTCGCCCTCTATGTCGAGGCCGCGATAACCAGAGGACTACCCGCAGCCCCGACAGGCGTGAGCTTCCACCTTAAGACAGGATTGGCTTCTGATGATACTTCTGATACGTAGGTAATCTGGCTACCTTCCAAGTATTAGGTTTTCCAATTGTCTATACCGCCAATAAATATTTAACAGGCGCTCTCACTGAAGAGACGACGAAGAAGCCGGCAACTGTGCCAGCAATCTACATCGTCAAGTACAACCGTTTCGTTGACAACATCCTGGAGAAGATGAACGATATTTTGAGGACATCGTACGACCCCGTAAGTGTAAAACTGCAGCCCATCGACGCCAACAAGAAGACCACTAAACCTAAGGGTAACAAGAAGAAGACCAAACCGAAAAGGTAAGAGACTTTACGTAACGTTCATACTTATAAATATTCAGAAAGGAGAAAGTACTAATATATGAAACTTGGTGACTAATGACTCAGACAACATACACTACAACTTTGTTTAACCGACATACTATATCCTTACGTAATATAATTTCTCTTTTAGGAAAACCACAAACAAGAAGAAAACTAGCGGACGTGGTACTGAAGCAAACACAACCAAAGAGAAAGCAGTTTCGGAAATCCCATCAATCAAAGAAGAGATGCAAATTAATGAAGTGAATCCTAATGAGGTTGTAGCTGAACAAACTCCTCTTGCGAGTGAACCTAGAGCTATCAAAGAGAAGGCTGAGAAAGCTAGGCCAACTGCGGTTAGGGCTAAGCCAACTGTGAAACCACCTACTAAGGCCACTAAGCCTAAACCAAAACCAACAAAAACCCCAGCTAAGGCCCCAGCTAAGACCACAACTAAGAAACCACCGACCAAGAACAAAACTAAGACTTCTCAGAAGAGCAAGCCCAGAGCTAAGGGAACCTTGTATGGTTTGTCGTCGTTGAGGCGGACTGGTGACGTTTCAGTCAGCATCATGGCTGACCACACTACTGTCAAGAGCAACTTTGCTGTTGGACCGCTCATACTGAGAGTTGAGAAAGAGGTATGTCATCCAACTGCACTATTTCTTAATGTACTTAGTTTTCTTTAAATGCTTTTGTAAAACGCTGGCAAAAGTAATGTGTTCTAAATGTGACAGTGATTTCCATTAATCATTTCATACTCGATGTCTTTTTTGATAAATTATCGAGAACCATTTCCAGTTTTTCAACAATATTGTTTTTAAGTGTAAACCCTTTTTCAATACTTAAGAACTTTGTTACTTAGATTGGACGTGGAGCTAAGAAAGACATCAGATCGGCTACAGCGACCACTGCAGAGATGCTGGGGAAACTTACTCTAAGAGTCAACAACCAGGGCGTTGCTACGTTACATACGATCAAAGTTCTTCAGCCAAAACAGGTACAATGTCATGCTTTTATATAATTTAGCCATCAAGTCATCACAATAAAATTATTGGTAAAAATAAAATGAAAGTATGATAAAAGTCTAATGTCCAAATCATTAGCAAAACTAATTCAATTTGGGACTGTTATTGTGGTGTTTCGGTTCGATTTTAGCTCGAATTTGGAACAAAACGAAAACAATGACGCAGTTGTTGAAACTAAATTCAGTCGTCATTAGTGATCAGGAGAGGTTATCAGTTCACCTCGCCTAATCTCTCCTTTATACTAGATGCGTAGCTCGTGTTTCTAATTTTCAAATAGGAATATAGACTTGAAAAAGGCTAATATGAAACTTATTTTTTTTCTCTCTCAGGTTCGAGTAGACAGCAACAACGAACGCACTCGGGAGTTAGTCTGGCAACGCAGCGCAAGAATAGCACATGTCGTCTCCGAGAAGCTTCTCTCTGCGTCTAAACCCATGTTCCACCACCAGACGGTCGTTAAGCAGTAGATTTTCAACATAATACAGCAGCTCAAAGGCACATTTTAGCTTGCTTTCTGGCAGCTAAGGGTTCGGGTGATGGGATTACAGATATTGCATTTAGGCAGCCGACTCGTCAGACGTGTATAAATAATGACGCAAACAGATTTTCCACATTGGCAGTGACCGTAGGTTACGGCGCAAAAATTTAATACAAAAACACAAAAATACGCCTTTGAATTGTCGGTTTGCGTAATTGACTGATTGATAGATAATATTTTTAATTTATTTCTCGACGTTTATAGAGAATATTCTAGAGTATATTTTTCAGTCGTAAGACTTATGATACTCATTATTTTTAGTTAATAGTCAGGCAATGCATTTACTATGTTGTAACGATATGGTGCTAAGATTTATAGTTTAGGACATACAAAGACAATTTTATGCAATGTATATTATTTATTTTGAATAAATATTTTTATAAATACATGTTGTTTGCTGTTCTTTTTGATTTTCGGTGGCTTATTACTTGGCTTATTACTTTAGGGGTTCTTTACATGTTTACGCCGATTATAAATCCATCCACAAGTAATATAACGACAAATAGAAGACAAAATGAAACAGAACTCGATTGTAAAAATGTATTTTCAATAATGTACAGATTGATATTTTTTACTTCACTGGTAACAAGCATTGTTTAAAATGTTTCAATAATAAATAGACAAAATTGTACTTCAAAAGCAATTTACCATGATTACATAAATGATTCAAACAGAAGTAAACACATACAAGTAAATTATTATTATAATAATTTTTTAACCGTTTATTTTACTTTAATGGCAAGCATTATGTATATTGACTGCGCATATTATTATTATTAAAATAATACCATATTTTTCAAGTTTTACTAAAACTAAAAAATACCAATTAATAAGTACTCAATTTTAGATCATTCGAATTTTAGAGATTTCAATCGATTCAACCATTGTATCTATCTATATTATGATATAATAGACTCACTCATCTTTGGTACTATTTACTTTTATGCCTTCGAGACGAACTGGGTTTGATACATTTGAACAAAAACAACTAATACAAAATTAAATAAACAAGAATTATGTATGGACTTTGCTGACAATATTTATAATTACAATAAAATAACATAAAAAGAGGTTTAAATATCTAACGATACAAGTAATAGTTACCCGAATCACACGCTCTCAAACTGCTATACAAAAATTACCAAACTACATACATTCAGTACAAAACACACCTTATGTACTAAATTGCCTAGTATTGTGTTATTAAGAGTGTGCATTATGAAAGTTGGCAACGTCACAAAACACTGGCAAATATTGCTATGTTATCACCAAATAACTAGTGATTCGGAACGAAATGATGAAATTCTGTTTAAAACATTTTCTATGCCTTGCAATATCAATACCGTGGCACTGAATATTTTGTAGGATGTAAAAAAGCAACTGTTAACCAGCTAAGTTTTTTTTTTCGATAACAACATCTAATTCACCGGTATTATTGCAACTCATAACAAAAACTGTCAGGTTGTATTTATGTTGATTAAAATTTGATTCGCGACCGTAACAAATATGGCTTTTCTGAGTTTCTTAAAAAAGTCATTGAATGGGATTAAATTAACTTAAAGGGCTTGTAATATGACCGAAATAGGAATGTTTCCTGACTAAAAAAATATGATTCTGTTACGTCAGTTTGCTAGATTATCGAAAAATATTGGATACGTGTTTTTTGTTTTATCAAATTAAGAAAAATTGATGAAAATAAAATGTACCAAAGTTAACGAGTGGCTTGTGACGTCACTTTCTGGTAAAAAATGTACCAAACTGTGGCGTCACCCAACTTTACGAAGAACTGTATCGTCTTCATTTTTTGTTTACGTGAAAAAGGAAAAAATATGTGCTCAACGTTTTTTGGAAATCTATCTGACGAAATTCGATTTTTTGTGTCAACTACTCTATTCTGTAAATACATACGTATTATACTCGGAAATAATATTTTGTTTAACAAACATCAACTTTCACAATGCACATGCTTAAGTAAAACATTTAATAGTCGATTACCATTATAAGGTAGGAAAACAATTTTCACTTTTACAACAAGAACATTAATTTATTTATATTTAAAAGAGACCATCTCTTCGGGTAAGTGAGACTCTTGAGTTAGTTTATTAGGAATGTGATACTGATACTGGTAACTTGCGTCATCCCACTCCTAGGCAAAGGCCCTTCCTATGACTTGTTTTGATCGAGGTCTATGTCCCTCGATAAAATATTTTGGATTTGTTAGGAGCGCGGACATAAAGCCTGAAATCAGTTATCGGTAAAACTTAACCGTAGAAATGATCTCTAAAGCTCAATCTATCGATATCACATCTTTAGGGCGACGAAATAGTATAAAACAGTCCTATTCAACATTTTATTTTACGAAATCGATTATCGCTAAGTGATTTTTCAGATCACATACTTGATCGATTACACTTTCGTTTGTCATTTCAAAGACAGATTGAGCGATAGCAAATCAGATTGTTTAGCTTTGAACACCGTTAACATCTACTAAAATGTATATTTAATTTATCTATTGTGTACTTATTCTAGTTTATTCACTAATATTCTGTACAAGATCGACAATAGTCAATAACTTATCTAATTGGAAAGACTTGCTTAAGAAGACACAGATTATTTGGAAGATTTTAACTATATTTAGGGAAAGTAGAACGATTTGCTATGAAAGCAGCTGATTTCAGATTCATTCATACAGATGGATCATGGATCGATGCTTGACAATATATGATGAAAGGAATGTCGAAAAAAGGAATATGAAAATTGAGGATGGAAGCAACGTATTTGTTTTAAAATGCCTAATAAGATGCATGTGTTAAACCTATGTGGGCAAGCTGGCGATTAGTGAACGTAACGTACTGTATTTTTGGGGCATATAGAATGTTGAAAAAAACTATGGAAGTAGTAGTAATCATAACTTAATTAAATACCTGTATGTTGCAAAAAATATTTAACGTTAGGAACTATCTACACAAAGGACACTTTGTCGAACTTGTACGCTATCTACACAAATACCTATACACTGAAGATTTTGTGGTTTTGGAGAATGATCTTGCAAGAGATTGAATATTGAATCTGTGAAGATTAATAACTAAAAATTTGTAATTGATAGGTAAATCAAATGCTGGTTATCAGATTAATTGTCTTTAAATTACTCATGTCTGGGGAGAGTGGTAGGGAGTGTCAGACTTCTACTGACTAAAAACCACCCATGTTCCTTCTGAATAACCCGCAGCCCCGACGTGCAGGTAAGTACACCTTCAATTGTCTTTGTGTTTTAGCACCTTAAAGGCACAATTTCATTGCTTGATAACTCGTTCGATATGCAACACACGGGGAGTTAATATCATACATAATTATAAACGGTTCCCCGAATGCGGGCCCTTTGGCACGCATTCCAGAAATCTCTCGCACCCCGCATGCGGTCACATCGACTAATGAAATTGCGCTATAAGGTTCAATGTCACTTGTACGGCATATGAGCACAAGTACCATTTCTTTATATGAAAGTTAAATAATATCAACCTTAGGGAAGTTTTAATTTAATTTAATTGTTACTAACAAAAGTCAAGATCGTATCAGGCGGCGTTTTATGATGTGAACCTGCATGAGAAAACGGCGAGAGTTTAATATTATGTGTGTATGTATCAAAAAGTCGACAACACAATTTTTTATTTGTTTCAATTTTTCCTCACAATCGAGAACATTAAAACCAAATGAAAATTGTGATTAATTCCTAAAACCACAAAACCCTCATCTATCACACTACTAAACCTACACTACGTATTACCGTCACGTGTCTTTAGCCTCGTTCTGCTGAGATCTCGTCCCGTTCTTACTTAACAACGGCATACTGTTCTCTCCGTCGGCTATCACAATCTCTGTGATATCGTCGTCTGTTTGCTTCAGAGAGTCGTAGTTCGGAGGTGGCGTGAGCTCCTTGCCGCTTAGGATTGGTAGAGGGATTTGGCCGGTTAAGTCTGTGAAAAAAAAAACTTACTACATATATGTATACGTTAGTTTAAACGAGGGACATATTGAAACCCGCAATGGGGCATGCATGATACTAATTAAAATTATGAACAAAAAAAAAACACTGATAATTAACATTTCGGAAAAGTCTCGCCACCCTTGCGTTTATCACAGAAAATGTGCGTGGATGAATGACTTTTAGGTATAATCCATTTTGCCTTCAGATTTTAAAACAGGCGTAGGGCAATGACGAAAAAGAAACGTCTAAAAAGCCAGATCTGCAGAGCGTACGGGGGCCATGTGACAATTATGTCATAAATTAAGGTCGTAGTTTTTTTACATTTTTGGGACGAGAATCGAATACCGAATACCCTCCGTCAATATGTTCCTCGTTTAACCTAACACCCTGTATAATATAAACAGTCTTACAAGGGGCGACACTGACAATAATACATATAATTACAGTATAATTATGACCAGTTAAACAGGACTCTAATAACTGATAAAAAAACTTCTAAGGCTTAACTCCGATGCGCGAGCATTACTTCTAAAGTTCCCATACATTCTCAACATTCAGTGACATCTGTGTCTTGAAAACTTGCAACAGTATAAATTGTCTCTTTTTAAAGTATTATCCCCGAGAATAATAATAATAATAATAAAAAAAAAGCTGGCAACACCAAAGTCAACAGTTGTCATACAATTTCTTCCTCCGATTTAATTTAATTTGTATAAAAATTCCATTTTATTTTGAACGTTTGGCACCAACCTCTTCATCTTTATTTTCATATATACAATAATTTCAATCAGAATACAATAAAATGAGACTAACCACAAGAAAACACCATAGAAGAAAAATTGATGACATATGTCATCCCAAAATAAATTATTTCAAGTGACAATAAAATGTTGACAAGATCAGCGACTAGACGCGCACGCCTTCCACCTCCGGACTCGTCGCTCAGCTCCGCCTCGCCGCCGCCGGAACCCAGCCCCATCGTGAGTGCTGTGACACTGGCCGCGGCAGTCGCGTCGAGCTCGAGCGACGAGTATTTCTCTTTGTCCCCGACGCCACCACCTGCTCGTCGACGGAGAGGACGCCGGCCGCCGGACTGCTTGGGACCTAGGGGCCAACCGGCCCCGAACCGGGTCCCCGCTGCCGGTGGTTGTGTGCAGCGCATGAAATGGACTCAAGCTATAAACGAGAACGTCATGCGCGCATACTACGGGTCTACAGAGGGGGGAACTAACCTCGCTGCGTACCGTGTTAGGATGCTGTCTCTATTTCGGGAACTTGAACCAACTGTCAGCGTTTCGACCCAACGACTGTCGGATCAAGTGCGCGTCATCCAGCGCAATCGCATGTTGGACGACGCCGCGCTTGATAGGCTGCGCTCAGAGGTACTGAGTAACCATACCATCTTCACTCCATCTCAAACAGTGACGCAAACATCAACTTTTAATACAATCCCACCGCGTCATAGTCCTGCTGTTGAAGAGGAGGATGATAGGGTTGCTACGGTAAGTAGCCAGTGCAACGACCGATTGAGGAGCGCACTGGAGGATGCGCTTCGTGAGTATCGATCCGTTTCTACCGAACTTAGGCCCCGACTACCACGGTTACCCATGCATAAACGAAATAGGGCGTTGGTGTGTGCCCTGGACTCGCAACTCAAGAATATATTCGAGAGTAGCGAGGACCTCGTTGATACACACTCGATTTTGTACTGTGGGGCTGTTGCGGCATGTCGACTTGCTAATGTCAAATTCCCAAATTGTGACTTAGCTAGTCGACCAAAACCAACCGTACCGGCCTGGCAGCGCAGGATCGAGCGTCGTATTGACGGGGCCAGGGTACTCATTGGCAAACTTTACTGCTTCAGGGAAGGCAATACACGACCACGTGTGATGCGTTCTGTGAAGCGGGCATTCTCGGGGACTGAAATTAGCCCTCGAGATTACATGTCCCATGTCACAGAGCGCATCGACTTCCTGAAGCAGAAGGTTTATGCATGGGCCAACCGTATTCGACGGTATAGACGGCGGGTTGATCGGTACTCACAGAATCGCATGTTCCAGAGCGATGAAAGGTGGGTATACCGAACTTGGGAGCGACGCGAGCCAAATATGACGGACGTGTGTCACCCGGATGATGCTGCCACGAGTTCATTTTGGCGTAGCATCTGGTCGGTACCCGTCTGTCATACTGAGGCTGACTGGTTGCGTGATGTCGAGCGAGTGTGTGAACCTATTCCAGAAATGGACGCTATTTTAATAACACCACAAGATGTAGCCAGTGCAGTTCGTCCGTTACCGAACTGGAAATCACCTGGTCCGGACGGACTGCACAATTTCTGGCTCAAATGGCTCAGTAGTTCACACACTTGCCTGGCATCCCAATTCCAGTCATCCTTAGAATCTGCGACGCTACCGCAGTTTTTAACCACAGGCATTACCCACCTGCTCCATAAGTCAGGTTGTCCCGCGGAACCCAAGAATTATAGACCGATCACGTGTTTGTCGACGGTCTATAAACTTCTTACATCCATTTTGAGAGCAAAAATCAGTAAACACATTGAGAAAAACTCTATTATGTCTGCCTCTCAGAATGGATGTAGGAACGGGTCCCGCGGTACTAAGGAGCTACTCCTCATCGACATGGCCATTAGCCAACAGGTTCGTCGGGCCCGCAAGGATCTGTCGACATGCTGGATAGACTATAAGAAGGCTTACGACTCGGTGCCACATACATGGCTCATGAGGGTGCTGGAGTTGTACAAGATAGACGCAACTCTACGCGCCTTCCTTGAGTCATGTATGGGGCAATGGAAGACTGTCCTTCGATATCCGGGATGTCAACAGATTCAGGGGAACGATGAACCTGTATGGATCAAGCGGGGAATATTCCAGGGCGACAGTCTGAGCCCGCTTTGGTTCTGCTTGGCCCTGAATCCTCTCAGCACATTACTGGAGGATTCAGGTCTAGGCTACCGGTTGAGGAGAGATGGTCAGGTGATATCTCACCTTCTTTACATGGATGATCTGAAACTCTTTGCCCCCAACAAATTGCGACTGATGGAGTTACTGAAACTAACTGATTCTTTTAGTAGCGCCATCAGGATGGAATTTGGTGTGGACAAATGTGCAGTCATGTATGTAAAGAGAGGAGAGATTATGGAATCCGAGGGAATTCAGCTTTCGGATTCCATACACCTCAGATCCCTTTCCTCGACCGAAAGCTATAAATATTTGGGTATGTCGGAAGCGTTAGGCATTAACGTAGCTGACATGAAGCAATCGTTGAAGGAGCGCTTCTTCGGACGCCTGAAGAAGGTTTTAAGTAGCCTTCTTTCAGGTGGGAATAAGGTGCGCGCCTTCAACGGTTGGGTCATGCCGGTTTTAATGTACTCTTTCGGCATACTCAAATGGACTCAGACCGAACTTGACGCATTAGATAGGAGAGTTCGTACATTGCTGACCGCAAATCGGATGCACCACCCACGATCATCGGTGATGAGACTGTATATCCCGCGGAAGTGCGGGGGTCGAGGCTTTTTAAACGCGAAGACCTTCCACAACCGCGAGGTGTGCAGTCTCAGAGAATATTTTTTAAAAACCGATGTGGGTATGCACCGAGATGTGGTCGCAGTGGACAAGGGACTCACCCCGCTGTCCATGGCTAACGAGAACTGGCGCAAACCTGTGGTACTTACTGCTGATGACCGCAAGGTAGTATGGCAAAGCAAGGAGCTTCACGGGCGCTTCTACCGGGCTCTTCATGGGCCCGATGTAGATTTTCTAGCGTCCGTGTCCTGGCTACGTTTTGGCGACCTCTTTGGGGAAACTGAAGGTTTTGTCTGTGCGATTATGGACGAAGTTATGTTGACGAACAACTACCGGAAATATATTATGAAGGATGGGACGGTTGACGTGTGTCGGGCATGCCATCGTCCGGGTGAGTCCATCAGACATATTATTTCTGGTTGTTCTCGTCTAGCTAACGGCGAGTACTTGCACAGACACAATCAAGTAGCTAGGATTATTCACCAGCAACTTGCCTTGAAATATAAACTTGTGGAGTCGGAGGTACCGTACTACAAGTATGTGCCCGACCCAGTTCTCGAAAATGACCATGTAACGTTATACTGGGATCAGTCTATCATCACTGACAGGACTATTGTTGCCAATAAGCCTGATATAGTGGTGATGGACCGATCAGCGCGCCGCGCAATGATAATCGATGTTACCATTCCACATGACGAGAACCTCGTGAAAGCTGAAAAAGAAAAACAAATAAAATATCTTGATTTAGCACACGAGGTTGTCGATATGTGGCATGTGAACTCGGCTATCATTGTGCCGATAGTCGTAACGGCCAATGGCCTTATAGCCAAGAGTCTGGACGACCACCTGTCCAAACTTTCGCTCGGCGGTTGGATCAAGAGCCTGATTCAGAAGGCAGTACTCCTCGATACGGCTCGCATTGTGAGGAGGTTCCTGTCTCTGGAGCCCTAACCACCGGTAGCTTGGACCCTGCTCCCGTCACCGGTGGACGACTATTTTTTATATTTTTAAATGTTTTTTTTTATGAGTTTTATATGAAATATTTAAAAATGTAAATTTTATGTGAATAAATAAATAAAGGAAATAATAATAATAATAATAATATTCCACAACTATCACACAACGCCATCTAGTCCCAAGCTAAGCAGAGCTTGTGTTATGGGTACTAGACAACTGATAAACATACTTATATATTTCTAAATACATACATATTATAGATAAATTACACCCAGACACAGAACAAATGATCGTGCTCATCACACAAACATTTGTCCTAGGTGGGAATCGAACCCACGACCTCCGGCCTAGCAGTCAGGGTCACTAACCACTAGACCAACAGGCCAGTCCAAGAATAATATATATAATAATATATAGAGTAGAATAGTCCATGGATATAATAATATTATCTTCGTTTAGGGTTAAACCAGCCCAAGACTTCCTCCATGAGAAGACAAAAACTTTTTTATTAGACCTTACTGTGTAACGAGCGAACACAGCTTTTTGCTGATAACCGCGGGACGCGAATGAACCCTATAGTGCCCACATGCCACAGGTCTAGTCAACAACGATGACATCAAGTACTGCATTCACTTACTATGTAGCGTAGAGTCCAGCTCAGCATGTGTGAGCACTACCACGACATTGGAGCCAGCTCCACTGAACACTGAGGCGACACTCGCGCGCGGGGACAGCAGTACTAGTGGCTGGCCACGCGACGCGAGGGAACCCGATAGTGCGCATATGCCTTTTGCCGCTGTGAAGTCCGCACCTGAAGAGCAAAAAGTTTGTTTAAATGTACTCTTCTACAAACAATTTGACGCAATCACAGAATGAAGTTGTAAGTTCGGTCAAAGGTTTTTCTATCCAGAAAAAAGATGTTCGTTTCTTTATTTTGAAAGTTTATCCGTAAAAGAACAGACTGACTTTACATGTGCGTTAAAATATGAATTCTTACGTCATCAATCCGGACAGGCGGGACAGGGTAAGAAATAATTTAAATATTGAGTTTGTCTAATTGTCAAACGAAAGTTATTGATTGTAATAACGCTACATCACGTTCTGAGCTTCGACATAGCATTAAGACCAGACTGAATACTATGAACTAGGATTTAGGGAAATTCATAACCAAGCAATTAAGTGTATCGTAGTCCACAGCCAAGCTGCGTCACAACACTGTCCTTCGTCATCTGGATTAGTCTGATCCTAACTGAGATTTATCGATATTTTTCACGTACCTAGCACAAATCGACAGTCGATAACCACTGGCATGCTGCACCCGCCTTGCTTCTTAGCGGCTCGCTCCACGTATTGCCTGATGTATTCCACGCCTGGGAAGTACAAACTGTTGCCCACGGTTACTAGAACGTAACTGAAGCCTGAAGCGTTCTGTGATGGAAATAAATAATGTCAGTATTGTACTAAAGAATTTCTGCAGCAAAAGTTATATTAAAAGACTAATCATGGGTAATTTTCCAAGAAACCTGAGTGTAAGACCAACAGATCCTACTACGCTCTTTCACGCTAAAACTACTGAACGGATTTGGATATTGGTACACAGATAGTTTATAACCTAGATTATCACATAAATATGATAGTTTTTATCCCGATGTTTAATTGGTGGATCATTTTCGAGTTGTAGCGGGCGAAGTCGCTGGCAACACCTAGTTTGAAATATATATCAAGCCATTATCATCATTTCAGCCGAAAGACATCCACTTCTGGGCATAGGCCTCCGCAAGTGTCGCAAGTATTGACCGGTCCCGTGGAACTCGAATCGAGCGGTTCCGGTTCATTTAGTGGCAGGCCTTCCAATACAACCTCGCCGGCCATTTGTACTACGCAACCGTGACGTTACTACGGCGGTATGACATTTGACGCCACGTTTCTATAGCGCTGTCTTTGTCTATCACGTCATTTAAAATCAGTTAGAACTAAACCATTTTCTGTTCGATTTTATTACTTTTTTCACAAATCGTGTTATTTCTGTTAGTTCTTTGAAATAAAATAACATTTGCGTGAACTTTTAACAGTAGTCAAGTAGAAAATTTGAAAAAGGATATGGAGATGACGAGACTCACGGTAACTATCTCCGCTTCAAGCTGTGGCCTCGCACTGGGGTACAGCAGGAGTATCACGTTGACTGCTACTCCGGCGAGGATGCCTCGCTCGACACCCACTGATAGGCACAGCGCAAATGTTGCGAATGCTGGCAATAGGTCCGCGCGTCGGGATCGCCACATTGGTTTTACTACCTGTAACATAATAGGGGATTTTATGAACTAACTAGCTGACTCGAGAGCCTGTCCTGACTCAAATGAGTTTCCCTACCCCGTTTACCCACACTTCAGTAATAGAACCAGCTGTCAGGTGCAACTATTGTTAGGAAATTATTATTAGCTCGAATACAAAAAACAACAAGTGCACAAACGAATTCGGGCAAGCCGTTTAAAAAGACATAAATTACGAAAATAAACATGAGGACAAGTTTCAAAAGCAATCACTAATTGAAGTCATGAACTATTCTTACTGGGCCTTCGCGATTGCTTGGAAGTTTTAGTAGCACACCAAATGCGTCGGATACAGTGGATGTAATGCCATCGCAAATTTAATCCTTAGATAAGATCAGTTTAACGCGTTCTGTGCGATGAAAAAGTGTAGAAAGAAGCCCTAAGGTGGAAGCGCCAGAGTAGACCGCGAAATTCAAATTTTATTGCGGTTTTTTTGCAATTTGCCGGTCAGGTTATTTAAATGAACTTAGAAGGTTGTATTGATTATTTCATTATTTATAACTCTGTATTTGTCACAATCCTATTTTGATCAACATACAACCTGACCTGTAAATTGCAAAAAACGTAAGAAATATTTAATTTGGCACACGTATCATTGTGGAATTTGAGAAACTTACCTCATATTCTATCATAAATATCACAGCACATATCACGACGGACGCCAGCGCCGCCTTTGGAATATAGTAGAAGTAAGGAGTCAAAAGACTTAGCGCTAGCAGCACCAGTATACCTGAAAGCGAAATACATGGCTTTTAATTATTTAGCCTGGCTTTCCGCCAATTTATTTTGGTATCAAAATAGCGTCCACGTATTAATCTGATATTACACAATAGCGGCATCAATGCAAACCAGTATTGTGAGATGGAAAACCTCATAAAGCGTCACGTTTCCGAGATATGTCATTAAAGTTACAGTCTTTGACATAGTCACAACTTTGAATGCTTTGCTAAAGGATTTGGGGACAAAGATTCCATTTTGAAAGATGAACAGAACTTTACAAATCAGTTTTTAAAAGTGAACTTACGCTTGTTAGTGAAAACAGACAAAAAAATTACTTCAAATATAATAATCGACACTATATATTACTTTCCGTGTACTGTGTCAAAAGTAACACTGCTGTTAATAAGGTCACTGTGCGAATATCTCGTTGACCTTGCAGTTAAAATTCCTGAACTCAAAATGTGTGCTGTGTTCTGAATTAGTTATCGTGGAAACGTTTGAAAGTGTTAAACTGACGTGATGTGACTTAATCGCCTTATTGTGTTAGGATTAGCGGATATGTACTTTAAATAGAAATGATAATTTTATTTTATAGGTCAAGTTTGTTGTTTTCCTTCATAGCCTACAGTTATAGATATAACAAGATAACGTAGGAACACCAACTTTGCGTGACCGGTTAAAGCATTTCATGCTTCACGTAGCTACTTAACATTTTAAGAACAAAAAACGTAGTCTATTTTGTAAAGTAATTTGTTTTTATACATCATAGTCAAAACTGTTAATCAGTCAAAAATACGTTTGACCGGTCAAGACTAATAAATTTCTACTCAGTACTACAAGTCTACTCATTTCGAAACAATATTACTTAAATAGATAAATTAATAATAACCTAAAGGACATTAGGAAACTTATGAGGTTTTTAGGTTTTTTTTGTGTCCCTTTGGAATACTTCGTGCTATGGTAACATACTACTATTATATTTAAATAGAGAAAACGCGTTTTAACTTAATAAGGGTTTTGACTGTAAAATATATAACTAATAATAATATACATATAACTAAATATAATATACAGGGTGGAATTCTGTAATGCCACCTGGAGGGAAAGTATGAAAAAAAAATAGTGTATCCAAGAGAATGGAGCCCATTTCGAGCAACTAATTAGTTTACCTTTTTTGGAAATAATTAAATTAATTTAAGATTTCCTCGTTTTCCTTTCATTTAATTTATCACGTTTGTTAGAGAGATTTCATCCTTATAATTGACCCTAACGATCGATGCAATAAAAGTACAGGGTATAATTTTTTCAGATTTTAGCCGGTTCGATTCCCGGGTGTGGGAGAAAAGAATTTTCGAAAATCTTTGAATGCAGTTTGCTTTCTATTCAAAAATAAAGGAATGTTTCCTTTGAGTAAAATTTTCTATCTGCAGTATTAAGAGTACTTTTCCTTCAGGTGGCATTACAAAATTCCACCCTGTATACATAATAACCAAAGGACCTCATGCCCACCAGTCGCGTTTTCGAAGAATTGATCAACGACACACATCTCCTCTCTGTCTCCTATCTGATATACCAGGCCTAACTTAGTGTCAAGAGTTTTTAACCCGTCCAAGTGCCTCTCACTTGATTTTACATATGGCACCGAAAACGACGAATAATAGATAAAATACAATCACGTACAATGTATAAATATACCTGTATAAATGCTACCGAACTGCGTGGCGACCCCACTGGCGTGGTTGACAGCGCTCCTAGAGAAAGAGCCAGTGATCGGCATCGCACCGGCGAACGCTCCGAATATGTTCGACAGCGACAGAGTTATCAACTCCTGGGTCGCATCCACTGATTCACCACTTGCTGTAACAATGACAAAACAAAACTAAATAATATCAATCTCCCATTTTCGATCTTTAGGTTACGCCGCGCTTGCCTCGGTTAATCCGTGGATGGGTGAACACACATTACATACCGGGTTTCCAAAAGCACGTTAAGCCGCTGGTCCCAACTCTCATTAGTAGATCTTTGACAGTCGTTATAGGTACTCAGTGGCCCAAGTCTGACCACCAATCTTACCAAAGGGTATTGTTTTACCCAGTGCTAACTGAGTTGTGGAGATCAGATAGGCAATCGGTTCACGTAAAATACTGGTATTCAGGTGCACCTGGTTACACTGGAAGCCGACCCCAACGTACTTGAGAAAAGGCTGGGCAGATGATGATGGTGATGATGTTGACATTTTGGGAAACTTGTTTATTTTACACAATAAAACGACACGCCCGTGCCTCGCTCAAATTTAGAAAACAAGAATTTTAATATTAATAGAAATTAAACCAGAATTACGAAATATATCCCATAAATATTAAAGAGATGAAAACTGCATCAAAAGGAGTATACGAAGAACAACACCACTTACATTTTTATCCGACATCTAAAAAAGGAAGAGGTTATTAATGTAAACTTTTTGCGCCGCTATTATCTGTACAACAGTTACTAGGCATTATCCATCAGAATGAATAATATCGTATGCTTTTAACAATTAAAACGTAAGTGGTCAATAAAGCATTAAATGTACAATTAAGTACTTGCAATAAGTTGTACTGTTAATTTTAAGAACATTTTTGCATTTGTTTGTAGTTGCTGTTTTAAATCTACTTAAGGAAGGAAAATCGGTTTCTATTATTGCAAATCGGTAGCAATTACCAATTAAAAACATTTAAACGATCTGTGGCAAGTCTTCGCTAGAGTTTATTATGAAATCATACAACTAATATAGTAAATGCAAACACCATATAATCGTACTTGATGCCATTACGAAATGTCAGATATTATTATTTGTATTTATTTTCTTTAATATTTTAGGAAACCTACACGCGGAGCGGGTTAGAACCAAGGCTGCAAGTGAAATTAGATCTATCTAATGTCATCTTACAGCCTTGGTTCTAATATCTAAATTATTAGCCTATATTGCCCTATGACAGGGTAAAGGCCTCCCGTCTCTCCTTCCACTTTTCGCGATCTAGTGCCATTGTAGGCCAATCCAATGAATGACCTTTCCTCTATATGATATTTTAAGACGCAGTAAATCACCAATTACAATGATTGAAATTCACACTTCATTTCAGATTAATTGAACACCTGTCATTGACCTATTAAATACGTGCAAATCTATAAACAAGAGATTGTCAAGGTCTTATATCATAAACAAAACAATCCCCTATAAAACCAGACGAACGGCGTAAATATTAATAACACAAAATAACCTTGTTGAGACTGCGTTAGGTAATAATTACCATTTTATTATCTAGCAATTTATAAAATAAAATAACTATCAACAGATAGTTGTTTCAAAGATATATTTACTGCAGTTTATGACGATTAATTGATGGTAGCATTTTAAATTTTAATGTTAGATTTTTAAGACTAGGTTTCCATCAAACGTAATGACTTAGCACATATTCGTCAAGTCTCATTACAAAAAATAAGTATTTTAATCTACAGATTTATTTTTTGTCCAACACCCGTTCGAAAATGTGATTTTTTGCTTCCGCGAGGTGTTTTTTTGGGCGTGGCGTATTCGGGGTTTGTAAAAAATCGCAAAGTTAGATTGTAAACTTTCGACGACACTAACATTGCTTACTTTATAGAGATTCAAACTGAAGCTTATAAATAATCGAAAGAAATAGTTTATCGCCAGCCAATCAACCTTTCGAAAATTGGTAATGTAATTATTTCTATTTAATAGCAGTGTCAGCAGCGGTGGCCCAGTGGAAGCGGTCCCGACATACGAACAGTAAGTCGTGGGATCCCAGGCAGGCGCATTACTTTGTGTAGTTTATTTCATCACTACTGCTCTCAAAAACGGTGAAGGAAAACTTCGTGAGGAAACCGGCATGTCCTATAACCAAAAATTCGATGACTTGAGAACGGTCAGGAGGCCTATTAAACGAAATTTTCAGACTTTGTGATCAATGTCAATTGGTAACTTTGTTCTCCCAGGGGGGATTCCAAATCGGCGGTAAGTCCCCTCTTTGAGGAGTAGCTGGAGAGGCGCCACGGCGCCCTCACCTTCCGTTTGACGCAAGTCCTCACCGGACACGGTTGTTTCGGGAGGTATCTGCAAAGAATCAGGCGGGAGGAAACGCCCGAGTATCACCACTGTGAGGATCGACCGGAGGACACGGTGGAGCACACCGTGGAAGTTTGCCCCGCTTGGGCGGAGCTCCACCGTGTTCTCGTAGCGGCGATCGGCGGCGGCGACCTCTCGCGTCCGGCCCTGGTGCAAGCCATGGTCCGGGGCGAGGAGGAATGGGACGCCATCGCCTACTTCTGCGAAGCAGTGATGCTAGCGAAGGAGGTGGCGGAACGTGAGAGGGTAGAACCTCACGTCCCAGCCGCCGCAGGAGAGGCTCCGGGCGTCGGGGGCCACGTGACGGCTTCCGGCCACCGTAGACGCGGGCCTGTGGACGGTGAATGATGGGCTAGCTCGCCGTCCATCCGTCTTACGACGACGTCAGGCCGGGGCCCGTCGGGGCTGCGGGATGTTGTAGGAGATACCGCGGCCTTGACATATAGGGCTAAGAAGGAACATGGCTGGTTTTTAGTAAGTAGAAGTCTGACATTTCTTTTCGCTTTGGGGGTTTTAAATAACCCCTTTATTTGATGATTTTCCACCCGCCAAAAAAAAGGGGGGATTCTGACAGAATGTGTAGTTCGAATAGTTCCACATGTATTCATTCAAATCATTTTAATTTTGCGTATCTCTCTAAGTATTGATGCGTTTTTATAAATCAATTAGAGAAGTCATGAACCTTGTGCATTACGCACAAGGTTATATTACATTCGTATACCATATATAAAATTATACATATACACCATACCATATATTACTTTCATGTAAAACATACTGGAGAAATCTCGATGTTTGGTTCAGTCGTAAAAACCTTACGGAGCCAGTAATATTGTATAGTAGAATATGTTATGTACAAGAACCGTAACAAAACTCAGTAACAGATATCGACTATTAATTAAACTGTTACACTTGGTTCACCTCGATAAGCGCCAAGCCGTTAACCGATTGATGAAATTGGTGACATAACGTTGTACGAGTAATAACAATAATATCACTGCACGATGATGTTAGTGTTTTGTTTCGTCTATTTGTAAGAATCGTCCTGAAATGAACCTTATTGTTTGAGTGTTAGAGTGACAGTTCATGTAGATGGCTTTAAGAATAGAGGAAGACCAAAGAAGCGATGGATTGACTGTGTGAAGGATGATATGGTAAGAAAGGAGGTGACTGCTGAGGTGACGGGAAATTGAGAACTGGAAGGAGAAGACATGCTTCGAAGACCCCAAATAACTGGGATAAGGGCAGAACAAAGATGTGGTTAGAGTGACAGTTCAAAGTATTAACCGGTTTTTAAGTTTTGACTTTCTCATGTTCTAGTAAAGTAGATAATGTTGCCCGTCGAGGCTGCGGGTTGTTGTAAGTGATATCGCGGCCTCAACATAAACGGCTAAGAAGGAACATGGTTGGTTTTCAGTCAGTAGAAGTCTGACACTCCCTTTCGCTCTGCCCAAGAACGGAAGGGGTTATCTGATGACTTCCCACCCCGCAAAAAAAGATATTATGTTGAAATGTAAGTCTACATGATACTTACTCCTTACTCACATCTACCTAAATAGAAAAAGCATGATAAAAAATATGCACCAGTTCAATCTCATAGGTCAATTTAATAAAGTTTGCAGATGGTTTCGCGTGCCAATTGTATGTTAGATCTTATCTAAATGAACTTAAAGTTCAATATCACACATCAACTTACCAAAAGCCTTAGCGATGGCTACATTGCCTAGTACGGCAATAACAGGAACTATAAATATGGAGGAGCCGAGGTCTGAGCACATCTCTATGAAGCTCACTTCTCTTCCGTCAGGCAAGATTGTGGAGAATGGCGGCAGGCGGATTGATGGAAGACCGTCTCTGGAAGAAGACAGAAATACGGTAAGAAGGAGTACTTACCTATTTAATTTCAAGGGAAAACATAATATTTACAATTTCGAATTGTGGGCACTGTTGACTGTTTGTAAATTCGAAGTTACACCGACCAGAGTGAATTGTTTTTTTAAAAGCGAGCAGCACCCGCTATACAGTGTGATTCTTTATAATGTGCACATATCGAAATGAGGGAATCTATGCTTAATTTTATCGATGGAAAAAATATTAAAAAAAATCTAAATATTTTTTAATATTTTTTATGGAATTTTCAAAAATGTTGTCCGCTGTTGTGACCCCAATGTAAACAAAACGGTGTAACTTTTAAACTAAATTATCTATCGCGATGAAACAATTTTATTGAAAAAGTTATGAAAAAAAAAAGTTTTTTTGATCAAAAAACGTGTTTATTTTCAATTGAGGGTAGTTTTTTTCCACAATTTTCATTTTACGAGGACGCCTAATTGCTTCCAATCATTATGGAGTTTGTTTCATCGCGATAGATAATTTAGTTTAAAAGTTACATTTTTAAAAATTCCATATAAAATATTAAAAAATATTTAGATTTTTTTTAATAATTTTTCCGTCGATAAAATTAAGCATAGATTCCCCCATTTCGATATGTGCACATTATAAAGAATCACACTGTATGTAGTTGTGTGATGTGTGTGTCGTGTTTCTAATTCTATTCCCGAAAAACAATGGCTGTCAAGCTGTGACATAATGTGCGGTGCTCGCTACCTATGTATAAAGGGTGTAAAAGTACCCTTAACGCATACGAAGAACACTTACTCTCCCCACCACTGCGATATTTTTTTTGTTCTAAACCACACCTGGGAACTCCCAAGTTACGGAGATATTGGGGGTCAAAGTTCCAAATTTTGCACAGCTGTTTTTGTAAATACTAGTTTTTCAGGTTATAACTTTACTTAAATTACCTCCATGACCCTTTTACTATTCAAAGCATCCACTAGCACCGTTTTTAAAGAGTGCTACATTGAGTTTTACCGAAAAATAAGATTTTTGACCCCAAAAAAATATCGTTTACCAGCAAAATTTTTTGCGTTGGGGTACTTGATTTGATGTACACAATGCTTGGTTGACGTATGTGTGTAGGGTTAATTTACACCCTGTATACTTTCCTATACATTTAGGAAAAACGCTGTTATTTTGACCATACTACACAGACATAATTGCTCAAGCGTAACGTTCAAATTGACTGAAAATACAGAAATTTCGGCCAATGAAAAAGAAAACAACAGGGCATTCATATTTTAAAAATGTTCAGCCTATAATTCTTTTGTTGATTCATTAATAAGTTCTAGAATCATATGGGTATAGCATAAATCAATAAAACTATATTCTATGCAAATAGAACGGCCTTTGATGAATCATTGCCAATTGATACAGGAATCAATGGCCTTACAATTATTAGCGAATATCGGTCGTATTTGAAGGGCATGGTAGTCAACAAGGAAATATTACCAACAGACAAACGTATTTTTTTGTATTATGAATAATCGCGTGATTCACGTATTCATGCCCAAATTAATTCATAATCGAGTGCCTCATATGGTTTAAAACACATATTTTATCTGTATTCAAACTGTTCAATAAGGTTTTTCACCAAAAAAATCGAATAAGTCCGTTTGTTAGATTATCGAAAAATTGGATGTGTTTTTTGTTTTATCAAATCACTCAAATTTGACGAAAATAAAACGTGTCAAAGATGAGTTGTTTGTGACGTCAATTTGTGGGTAAAAAGTACTAACCTTGTGACGTCATACGACTTGACACGACTTTTCAAAGCACTATACCGTCTTCACCTTTGTTTACGTGAGAAAAGAAAAAGAAATGAGTCTATTATATTTTGAAAATCTATCTGACCGAATAATTCAATTTTTTTGGTGAAATACCCTGTCTGTATCTTGAAACAGTTTTCACGAGTATTGTCGCTTAAATCATGCGTGATACTTATAAGGTAGAACAGCAACACACCTACCTACATAATAACATCAGTCCTATCAACATAATTATGTTACTAGAAAGCTAAGCACTCGACGATAATGAAATATTAACGACACGAGCAAGTCAACAGTTGTTTATAATGTTAGCACATTAGATAAAGAAACAATAATATGACAACAACACGTGTACTTCTTATTGTGTATATCCTCTCACAAGATATGGTTTGATGAAAGAGTAACTCATGTTTAGACTTCGTTGACACTAAAGTGTATAGTCGGTCATCGACTAGCGAAAAAGATAAACGAAAACACAACTTCAGCCGTCGACTTACTGTCTTTTGTTTTTCATACATTGACATAGTCAGCGGCCGACAGTAAATGTGTGGCTTCACAACGATGTTTTTACACCTGGTAAAATTGTAAGTAACACTGCTATCTTCATTTACACATTGGTATTAACCATATTTTTCTTTATTTTAGTTTAATGTATGTCTTACTAGCTTTTGCCCAGACCTCGTCAGCGTGAACCTAAAGCCTTCTTCGATAAATGGACTGTCCCATTCAAAAAATTTTTTATTTCAACTAGTAGTTCCCGAGATTCGCGCGTTCAACCAAACCAACAATATAACCCTTCAGCTTTATAATCTTTATATATAATTACGTATATACAGGGTGAAAATTACCCTTCACACATACGTCAACCAAGCATTCTGTACATCAAACTAAGTCACCCTACGCAAAAAATTTTGCTGGGAAACGACTTTTCTTTTGGGGTCAAAAATTTAATTTTACGGTAAAACTCAATGTATGTAAAACTCTTAAAACTTTATGCTAGTGGATGCTTTGAATAGTAAAAAGGTCATGGAGGTAATTTAAGTAAAGTTACAACCTGAAAAACTAGTATTTACAAAAACAGCTGTGCAAAATTTAGAACTTTGACCCCCAATATCTCCGTAACTAGGGGGTTCCCAGATATGGTCTAGAACAAAAAAATGATCGCAGTAGTGGGGAGAACAAGTGTCTTTCGTTTGCGTTAAGGGTACTTTTACACCCTTTATGTCACTGAACTCCTAAACGGCTGGAGCGATTTAGATGATTTTTGTGTGTGTTCCAGTGGATTCGAGAATGGTTTAGATTCACAATTGGACCCGGTAGATGGCACTGCTGTCCGGGCAGGACGACATCTGCTAGGTCCGCTAGTATTAGTATAGATTTTTTAGCAAATTTTAAATCCCTTTTTTTGTCCTGTGTGAGATCAATGAATACATTTTCTTCCTTTCTTTTCTTTTATCTTAATTTTTCAATTCATATTCCAGAACAAAGCAATGTATCCACACGCCATAAACTACAAAATTGCAACGAATATTTACTATCTAGGCTAGCTTTTTTTTTACTTACTAATCGCGCCCCAATCTAAACGTCATACGAGCACTAAGATCCTGTTAGCATGTTTCCTGTTATAAAAATAAACTTATACAAAAAAAATAAGTACTTACTTCACAGTCCCCGTCAGTTTGAAAGGCTGAGTGGAATATTTCTCAAAGAAGAACGCGGCTAAAGAGCATCCTATGACCACAATAGCGTTTCTTGACGTAGACAACAACCAAAGAGTTTTCTTTAAGCCTTTCTGACTCGGAGACAGGTTGATATCTTTCACTTTCTGAAAAAGAAGCGTTATTATTATAAAACTGATGTACTTTGTATTATATCTTATTATGTGACTTCGGTAGATTTTGTGGGGATAATCGATCTAATTATCTTTTTTAGGTTTAGTTAAATTTTTGCATTACATAACAACAATTACTGTAATCCCTGACGGGTTAGGCAGCCGAGCACTCATGTTTTGTCAGTTATGTTTAAGTTTCAAGTAATAGAGGGCGAGACTTTTCTATCAACCAGGGCAAATTCAGACTCCTTGGCTGCTCTTGAGAAATTCTTAATAGAACCCAGGACCTCATGCTCAACGAGCCCAATACGGCAGTCAAGAATATTTCTACATTACTTAAGCAGAAATCCAACTAAATCAGATCTGAAAAGTAGAAACTAAATGGATAATACTATACACGCGACTTTTACGACATGCCTACGCAAGAATGCCCTTTAGATTGCCTTTCAAATAGACAAGTGCGCTAACTGATTCACACCACAATACGTTGGCATTGTTCTAAGAGAATAATGTATAACGAACTCATTAAAATGCATATTTTCAAAAGCGCGTGTACTCCGGTAGTTAATTATGAAAAACAACAAGTGCAATATTCGCACAAAACTTAAACAAAAGACATAAACATGATATACACCGTGAAAAGTTAACGAAAGTTCCTCTTAATTAGAATAAGTTCCTACTAAGTACTCCACATACGAGTACACAACGACATATAAAATGCTTTGATCACACTTGTACTAATATGATGAATGCTATTGAAAACGGAAGGTCGTGTATAATATTCGAAAAACACCGTTCCACACGAATAAACACGTCTCCGACATTTATTCAAACATCAATATCAACCTTTATCATTTATCTCGTTGTTCTTAAAGCATCGGAATATTATTAAGAACACAATAATTATCCTTTCACATGTTTATCTCGGAACGTGAACTTTATATGTAATGGTGTTCTAGAGACAATTGTTGATCAACATCACGTTTGCCGATGAAACAACAAGGGTGTTCTGTGGCATCAAATTATGTGCTATTGCGGTTCACAAAGGAATGCAAATACAAAACATCGATTGCGAACATAACAGGCAGTAGCAGATGTGTATAAAATTTACAATTTCGAATATCGACACCAGATCAAATTGATAGCAAACATTTACTTGGTATTGAAACCATCTGGGCTTGTGTATTTAAAAAAAATAATGAATAATAAGTGCTTGAATGAATTACGGAAACAACACGGTTTTTGGCATTTTATTTGAGTAAATGACACAACAACTTTTTCTTTCTGCATTTAAAACTAAATTTTCTTTTCTTTTTACCCGACTACGGCGAAGCCAAAAGGAAGGGTAATGATTTGGCAGTATATGTATGTATGTATACGCCTTGCTAATGGCAACTAGCAGCTGACTTCTGTGTAAATGAGAACGCCATGAAGAAGCATCAGGTATCAGTGGCATGCGACTACGACTGTCCTCTATAATTTATCAAATTATCTACTTACTAGGCGATTTTTCTTGTTTAATACTTTTAAGACCGCAGTTTTATTAGTCTGCGTTTTTATGCGTATACGGGTTTTAGTTTTTAAACTTATTTTTTTTGTATTTATTTTGTCGTCTCGTGGAGTCCTTCTCCACATGAATAAATAATTGCATTAAATTCCTAGGTTTGGAAATTTAAAGAAACGCAATGTTTGGATTTGGTTCGATGGCAATAGGCTTGCCTCTTATTACTTGGAATTTAAATATAACAGGTAGGCATACATTTATCTAACCCTGCTGGGATTAAATTTGCGTGATGTTATGTTGTTTTGTCTGACTGAGTTCGCTAGCTTTGTTTAAGACATAATAATCGTAGCGCGCAGGGTGCTAGCACTGTTTGACGGTACGGTGGAAACAATTAAAAATATTAAAAATCCGACGCTAACTAAAACTATTAAAAATAATAATAACTGTTATTGTCTATAACATGACACACACACATCGTCACATGATGACACCCACTGATGACCACACACACAAAGATGATCTAACATTATTAGACCTACATTCTAAGTTTTAGATTTATATTGTATTAACCTTCTGTGTTTTTGAATAAAGAATTATTATTATTTATTATTGTATTATAACCATAAAACGGTACAGTCAACTTCTGTTCACATAAATCATATGCTAATACATTAATATAAAGGATGTATTGAAAGCCATATGGATAAAGAGAAGTAACTGTTATTTTGCTTCTTAGATGCATACTTTAATAATGGTCTCATTGTTTAACACCATATTGAAAATATATAACCGTCACGTGAACTTTAGAGAGAAGCATTTGTTATTGCTTTTAATTAATAATGCAATGCTTATTATGAAAGGCTTGAGGTTATGTTTGGTTTGAAGGGTATAATAACCCCGGCTACTGCAATCTGTCTAATTTCTTTCAACTTTATCGTTAAAGCATTAGGTTCAATGTTGAATGGGAAATTTTTACAGTTACGGGTAGATTGATGTGCTAGCATCCTGTACACAGCCAGCTATAATTTTTGGATTTCCATATTTAAATAGAGAACACAAGATGTAGGTAGGTTAGTAGACCTTTTAAAATTAAACCTTAGTCTAACTGGCCAAGTTACAATTTTGAAAGGCCTTATTAAATTACATGAAAAATTAAAACAGTACTTACACGCATAACTAAAAGTAAGACTATGCACGATATACCTAATGAGCTATCCGCGATTCTTGCGTTAGGTATATTTGTTACAACCTGGAACAAATATTTCAAAATAAATAAAACACAGCATGATGGACAGAACTACAAAATACTATATGCATGTCATGTATACAAGATGTTTTTTTAATCACTGTCCAAACTTTTTCTAGGCATAACAACGTATACGTAACGTAACGTAACGTATTTTCATTAAAAACATTTTCTCGAAAGAATTATCCGCTCTCCGTGAAGCGTTAAAACACGTTGTGATGTGATATCTCAATATTTTTGCATTGAATGATACTAAAAGAAAAAAACACGTAAGCAATGATTTTCGCCAAAGATTAATTTATCAGAATTTGGACGGTGACTAAAAAATCATCTTGTATAGTAAGTATATATCACTAGTTCTTATCAGAGTGAGTTGGTGCAACTTTTTTATCTGCAAATTGTTTGTCGGATAAACATCCGGAGTTTAAAGTCTTCGAGCATTTTTCTCATTATCATCAGGTTGTCCTCAAATGCGTAATAGAGAGATACCTAAATGTGATTTTGACTGCCAAATACATTTATTTTAAGTGGCGTATCCTTGCCTGCACATCTTTAGGTCATGGCGATTATTGCGTGCGGGTGGTATAGCAAATCACTAGATCGTTTCGATTCCCTGTTTCAGCAACATGCTACAATTGGGAATAGTGGAGCATCGAGCTATTCTCCGCAAGTGTCAAAGCTTAACTGAGTGGCTGGGTCTGGCATATGAGTACCGAGTCTAGCTTTAATCACAATCACACACAACTCGGGATCGAACCAAGAAATCAGAATTTTCGCTACACCTGTTCCTGCCTACTTATACAGTGTGTTAGTTTGAACGAGGGACATATTGAAACCTGCTATATGGTTACATGATACTAATAGAAATATGAACAAAAAAAAAACACTGATAAATAACAAACAAAACCATACCAAATACTTCGGAAAACTCTCGCAACACTTGCTAAGCTTAGGGCGTAATCCATTTTCCCTTCATATTTTAAAACTGGCGTAGGACAATGGCAAAAAATAAACGTCTAATAAAGTGAGCGTGCAGGGCCGTGGCACAATTACGTCACAAATTAAAGTTATAATTTTTTTACATATTTGGGACGAGAATCGGATACTGAATACCCTTCTTCAATATGTCCCTCGTTTAACCTAACACCCTGTATAAAAATAAATGCTACGATTAACGTTTGCACTAACTAGGCTTAAGTAATTTGACTAGACATACGACAGACAGACGTACAACTGAAACCCAATACAGTCAAACTTAACTGTCGTGCTAACGAAGAATAGGGCAACAAACTTTTACCAACTATACAGGTACATCCAGCAACACATCAAACTATACATATCTAGTATAACTTTTTTTTATTGGGGCGTGGGAAATCATCAAATAACCCCTCCCACTCTTGGGCAGAGCGAAAGAGAGTGTCAGACTTCTTTTGACTAAAAACCACCCATGTTCCTTCTTAGCCCTTGTGCCGAGGCCGCGGTATCTCTTTCGAACAACCCGCAGCCATCCAGTATAACCTAACGTCGCTTTCCGTACAGTGAGAGATCAGCGTATAGTAGTTTTGCATAAATTCATAGGTCGTCGTGAGTACTATGATACATACCTTTTTCACAGTGTCCAAGAATCCATCAGCTTTAAACTGCAGACCTAAAAGTCCTTTGAGTTGCGAGACCGCGATAATTACAGATGTGGCTGAAGTGAAGCCCACTGTGACTGGCACTGATATGAAGTCTATTAAAACACCTGTGTAAGAGAGAGATGGAAATATTGAGAAATGATTTCAGGCGAATAAATAAAGTGACTGATGTTTTAATGCGATTCATACAGTTTATTAGAGTTATAGAATATTTACGAATTCTTTGAAATAATAACATTTATTTCAAAGAATTCGTAAATTTTAACAACCTTAATAGTTAGGATTAATAAGGTTGAAAAGTGTACTACGAAACAGTCCACGGAGGAGAAGAGGAGGGCGTTATGTATTCTATAACCTCCTCCTTTTAAAGTCGGTTAAATAACGGGTGATGATGGTAATACATTCCCACCGACAAATTGCCGCGCAGTTTGGTGGGTGCATACATGGTAAACATGTTTGGTCCTCAATAAATGATTTATTTATTTATTATTTAAAACATTAAGTTACTGGAACGTAAGGCAAATATCGGGTTTTTTCAATATGATAGTAAATTTAAAGGTTTATTGCACCTTGATAAGGAAAATAGACACTAAACGAAATGATAAGTAGCCTTAAAGTCGTGCATGACGAATGGTTTCAGCATGAATAAATTGTCAATTTTGGTTACATAAGGTAAGTTATTAAGGATAGTGGCGATACTCGAAACGTAAAAACGAGAATTTGATGTCATGTATATTACGCTTATAAGGCAGCAAATGACACTCAAATGCACGATACAGCCCAACACACCAATATAAATAAACAGAAAACGCAGTTAGGGAATAATACTAATCATTCATCACACTTTTAATTTACTAATGGGTAAAGCACCCATTGCACGAGTAAGTTTTCATTACGACGCTATTAATTGTGATAATATTTATTACAGAAAATCATAACTTATAATAAATCATAAACATAATACTTTGATTTATATTCCAATTGACCTTAACACAAATAACCATATTTCATAAAAATTAGTTAGCTAAAGTAAATATTATAATAACACAACAAAAGAAAATAATTCCACAGAACAATCGAATGACAATCGACAGGAAGAATGTACATCTAGTTAAAAAAGAAAAGATCAAATTAAGCGAGCGCCAGTGAATAATGTAACAGACCCTATACCCGCCACTGAATGGAAATTGGATAATGATAGCGAGATAAGCTCACAAACTAAAGTATACACTAGTTATGAACTAGCTACTGACGATAATTGAGGACGCATTGTAAATGAAACTACTACCTGCGGTAGGCAGCCAACTTCAATTTGGAGATAACAAAGGGAAAATTATTGAGCCGGCTTAATGTACTCCTACAAACACATTAGAGCCATAAATAACACGTTTATAATGTAACCCATAGTGTCTGTTTGGAGACAAAGCTATTTAGAAGTTTGTCCTTGTGATAGATCAAAAATTAGGTCGAATTTCATTTAGCATCTAAATAATAGTAAATCATTTTTGCATGCAATTGAATAAAGGTTTACTCTCACTTTATTAACAAGCTGTATTTACTGCGCGCCGGCCTTGGTCAGTACAGGATATAATTATTATGTACTCAGTAGAACATTATGCCATGCAAGTATCGTGTCTTCTACGAGTACACAATAAACTCGTGTATTACAAAGATCATCAAAGGATGGAAAACACATTAGCTTGTTTTCATTTTGCTGCTCATATGTACTGCAGTCACTTTTGTAGGAAAAATATAACGCAAAAGGCCAGAATTCCAGGTTGCAGCCCCGTCGTGCGAATGCTGTAGGCTTCCATTCATCGGCATTCAAGTACCCTTTACGCGGGAAAAACACAATTCATGTTTCATATTCAGATACACACGGTTCTTTACGTCACATAAAATAAGGAAGAGAATTTCCAACTTACCTAAATGTAACATTCCCATTACAAGTTGTACAACACCAGATAAAAAGCAGAGCAATACTGCGTAGTCAGAGTTTCTGCCCTGTATTTGTTGGTAGGTCATGAGAGCCAGCAATGCCGTCGGGCCCAAAGTTATGTCCTTGCAAGACCCGAACACTATGTAGACGAAACATCCCATAAACGATGAGTAGAGACCGTCCTGAAAAATTTACGAGTATGAACATCTATTTCACTACCTTTGGGTTACGGGTGTGAAGTACTACATAATACAATTTTGCTTCGTAAGCAGCGTGTAGGATGTTTTTCGGTAGGCCTTGTGACATGGGGGTAATCGAATAGGAACCGTAAAAATGCATGAGGTATCGCTACATCAAAAACTTCTTTACAAGATACAATGGATCCCTGTTTTGAGTTGGTGTGATTCAATATAAATCATATGCCAAAACTGTATCTTATAATTGCATCTTGAAATGTAATTACCAAGTTCTATAATTAGCATCATACATCATGTCTAAGTGAAGATATAATCAAGTAGATAATTATATACATGGTGCAGTTTTGCAGCCGTGTCAAATTTCAGGAGGTTGTCACAAAATACATTAATTATAACCAATTTAAATTACGGTACGGTCAGCAACAGAGGTAGCTTGACTTTTCGGAATTAATTAATTATTTTTTAATTATTTCATGTACTACATGTACTCCAGTTATTATTTTTTAATGTTACACGTGTTTATTCTTTTAAATAATAACTACTATTAGTAACGAGTAATATCTAACAAGTATTTATTATAAAGCTACTTTGAAACTTATGGACCTACCACACGCTCAAGCTTCACCAAATCACCACACTTTTGCCTGCCCGATTACACGGTGCACTGCACACAGTACATCGCGCGTGTGGTTGGTAATGGTAATACAGTTTTACCAACCACACGCGCGATGTGTCGCGATGTGCCGTTTGCACCGTCTAATCGCGCAGGCAAGACTGTGGTGAAGTCCGTGCATGTGGTAGGTCCATTAGAGTAGTGTTAATCTACTTCTGATGCTAACTGTACTAGGTCAATAATAATTCATATGAGGTTTGTTTGCTTTGAGTTTGTTTTGGTTGTTAAAAATTTAACCGTATTTATCAGAATAGCTCCCATTACGTGATTTAAGGAATAATAAATTATGGAATAAACGTTTGTGTTTGTTTGTGTGTGTGAAAGCGCGATTATAGGGCGAGAATTAGACGGGATGCGTTTTAAATCGGTTGTTCACACCTTCCGATTTCCTTTTCTATGAAAAAATAAATGTTTACCCATTTTATTTTTGATTCGGGTCAATAATCATTAGTTACCTCCTTGAATTTGACGCAATTGCAAAACTACAGCTTGTATATAATATACTTTTTTTGTTCAGAACTTTCGAACTTGGTTGATTATGTATACATATAGTCAATCAAATTAGAAAGTTCTAAACTAAAGAAGTAATCACTCCTAATAACATAACATTTATACTTTCAATACGTGTTCGCACTATTGACCTAAACTTCGAAGGTCTAGTAGTAAATAACCTTATATATCAAAGAACTCGGTCATTGCTCCTCAAAAATGCACTCAGAACCTCGTATTTGGAGCAGATCGACTTTTACCTGCGAAGCTGTGACTCCCTGTCGATATTAAAACGTTATTCAGATTCCTTGGATAAAATATTCGGAGGACCTGAACTAGATAGGAGATATGATAACAGAATGGCGAATGTTGCTCGAGATTAAATATTTTATGGAGTATAAATGCCTTCTAGGAAACGGAAGATGGTCAGCAATGTTATATTAAAATTGGAAGACGTCCGTCCCTAATATGATTGGAAAATATTTACTTTTGTAGAATACTTTATGAAAATGACCTGTGATGATGAATGTGATATAAGTAGTACCTGTGGACTTAACCCAGCCAGTGTCGCATATGCCAGAGCCTGAGGTATAACCGTAAGGCCCACTGTTATGCCCGCAATTAAATCTGCTACAGCCTTCTCCGAATTGTATTCTGGAAGCCATTTTGTAATTGGCAGTCGTTTGTGTAAAAGACGTCTGTATCGAGTCTGCCTTTTCGAACGATGCTTGGACGGCGATGACATTTTACTGTTTCTTCCACCTGAGAACAGAAAGAAAAACAATTTGAGACGTAAACTTAAATAGATGATATTAATAAATAATGGGTAGGGTACTTAATTATTTCTTTTAATTAAAATAGTTCCACAAGATAAAGGAAATCACGATGTGAGTGGCTGATTCATAGACAAGGTTGAAACAATGAATGAATTAAAACAGAGTGGTCAATGACTGACCCTACCTATCTTAATAAACTTAACGTGACAATTTTGTAACAACGATTAGAAAACAAAAGAATGTTACGTAGACATTATGCAAGTCATAGTAGAGACTGTTAATGCGAATGTTTAGTCTATAAACATATTATTTTTTAAATAAGTGTAATCGGCAAAAGAAAATCATTAACAAAGACATGAATAGGACAAAAGTTTGTGAAAACATCGTAAATATTTTGGCAGTGATATATGATACAAAGTTTATGTAGAGGTTCGTGGTAGCTTCTCCGAAACATGATAAAACAATAAAATGTGAGACAAACTTTGCAACGTTCTCCATACTTTGCAAGCAACGCTGTATTTACCAAGAAACGGAACAGTACACATTTGAAAAATAAGGATGAAGTTAATTCACTCAGACACGAATGTTCTGATAGAAAAGCAAAAAATGTTGGAAGAAGCGTGTACCGTCCATTTCACGTTTTATTTTATGTTGCCAAGCAAGACTTAGTCAATTTAATATGGAGTCGGTAAAGCGGCGGCCACAACTCCCTACTCTCCCTGCCTATAAAGCACTCCTGCAGGGAATATTGGGGTAGTTGATTTAATTTAAGACCCTTTGTGTCGCACACTTCCAATTCCCTAATAAAGGCTGGCCACTAAACATGGCTGCCGAAAAACAAAGGACTGAATGTACATAGTTGCGTATGGAGGGACCACAATAATCGATGCTCTGGTTATTATTGTTGAAATAACAAATACCGCGTATTGTTGCGAGAGATCACTGGGCCTACTATTATGCTTTGTGTTGGAGATAATGAAATGACTGCTACTGTATCCCGGCTTTACGTTTTTCGTGGAAACTTTTTCGTGTCACTCAAAGGAATCCTTTTACTAAACAAAGGTTGAAAAGCTATGTTAGGTTGGTGTATTTGGAAATCCCCGTCTAGTATCTACTTCAGAAATAGAAAGCAACAATGGAAGAATATAAACCCTGACAATATAGTGTGCTACCCCACAATTTTACTACAAAAGAGTAAGAAAGGGGAGAGAACGAATCTATTTCTGTCAATTTACCTCTTGAGTGGTAGGTGCTGAGGGAAAATTAGCTATTAGTGTGTAGTGAGTTCGGACACAAGGCGAAGGCCATGTTCCCCGATAATATTGAGGTCGGCTGTGTTAATTTGCGATGGTATGTTACATCGGTTGCCAATAAACCTTCGGTGAACAACGTCGCTGGTACGCTTTGTTCCCAACCAGGTGGGTCTAACCAATTATTCGGCCAGATTGGTTTGAGGATTTCCATTAACCCTTGTGTTTGTTGTACATCTTTGACAATGTCGTTTTATGTGCGCCCTGATCGAAACGTTATCTCGGTAATATACTGTTTTACGTAATAACCAATTTTAGATAATACAGGATGTTGGATACGTACGTAATTATGCATTATTGAGTCTATAAACATGTAATCTTCGTAATGACAAGGCGAAGATACGCCTACGCCGACAATATAACCACATTTGCTGACTTTTTTCTCGTTTTGAGTGAAGATTCTCGTCAGTCTTTAATTAAATATATTTATCAGTGGATATGGCGAAATTATTGCGTAGTTTTGTAATAGGCATTAAGAGCGCATCGATTGATCAGCCTTGAATTACAACTTCCTTATAATCGATTTATTAACATTTTAGAGTACGGTAAATTAACTATTGTGTCTATTAATAACTCCATGGGAGATAATATATTTTGGTTTAAATGTTACCTTAAAAAAACATGCAATTTATCATTTATCCGAGGTAACCTTGAAAGTGATTATGATTTTGTATAGGTGGATAATTCATTGAAATGTTAGTCAAGGTTAGCCATGTCGATCTATTCGATTATTATATTATTCAACAAAATAGCTGATGGTGTGAAATTACAGCAAAATCAAAATGGAGATGAATGATGAATCAAAATGGACTGATTATTTATAGTTGCTCTATAAAAATAAATATAATTTCAGTGTCTGTTTGTAATTTTAAAATTACAGTTTGTATATTAAAGGATATACGGAATTGATCGTTTTTGACGGTACTGGCAGATAGTTGATGTTATAAGAACTTAAGAAGTACTTAACTTTTATCTTACGAAAAAAAAACGGGATAATTATACGAAACATAGAAAACTCGAAACAAACAGAAAACATAGTAAATATCCCTTTTTCAACGTTAATGACAATGTCAGTAGCCAACTGGCCATGTCAGATTTAAAATTGATACCTTTAAAATTGTTGAGTACCTACATACTCGATTCAAAATATTTTTTTAAATAATTTCACGTGGAAGAACGTCGCGGGCAGCAGCTAGTTTTGAATTTATTGAATACATTTCGACTGAATGGACAATAATTCTAAAAATGCCTGGTAGGTGACACGTGATGTAAATAAAACGTAAACATTTGTTTACGTAAGTAGGTTTAGTTAAAAAATGCGAACTCTAGTAACTGTAGTTGTGATCGATAATAAAGATTATTGGCCATGAACTGATAACGACCAAACAAAAGTAGGTACCTACTTATCCAACTGTTGACTAAAATTATTCATTCAAACCAATGCCATCGGTGAAAATCCGTTTATTTTGAAACATATTTCAGATACATGGAGTCGTAGATGACGAAGCTGACAGCGTAACAAAACGTTTTGTGGAAAATCGTACGTTTCGTTAAAAAGGTTTACAACTTTTTGCTTTTTTTCTATATGTTTCCTTGAACCTAGAACAGTGTTTATCTGTGGTAAAATTAAGTAGGCATAGTTTGTGTTGGTAATTACCTGACTACGAGATACTTTCTACTAGGCTCCGTTTATCACATGTAATTATGCGCATGGATATTTCTACGTGTACGATTACTTACTTAAATTCTTGCCAGCACACTTTTAGTACACGACAATCAAAGTACCCGTAGGAGCTCTCTCATATTTAAGACTAGGATCTCACTTCTAAACCGTTGTTCTAATCCAGCTCTGCTGAATACAGACTAACCAAAAGCTCCCTAAAACGTAGTGAAAGAGATAAGACACGTAATATTCTTATCTGCTACATACAGACATCGGAAACGGGAACCTCGGAGGAGATAGCACTGTATTACGGTCTCTAACGATGCCGTACGAGCATCGGAATCAACTATCGCACTAAACGCCTATCAGGGATCCAACAATAATCCCCTTTCCCAAGACGGTTATCAATCATTTTGGTGAATGTTAGCCACGTAATTCCTCGATCAATCCGTCGACCCGGGTGTCGAGTGTAGGGCTGTCCAGGACTGTTTTGACCTCGAAGTCTGTATTTGGGCATATCTACGGGCTCTTGGCTTAAGCTTCTATTCAACGAGGGCTTAGTGTTTGTTTCCTCCGGCATTTTAGCGTTGTTGCGTGTTGAAGCGTGCTTTTTAGGTCACGAAATATCTGGCAAGATAAGATTGGATTTCATCATTGTATAGGTAGGTACTACTGTGTGCCAATTTCGGAAGTAGTACAATTACTTCAGTCTTACATCAAAACATGGTCATACACAGCAGCCATGTTTCACTATACCTAAATCGACTGAGTCATCTGTTATCAAATATTTTTTTATACTATCTCACGTTTGACTACTATCTAACCTGATATTTGGAATAGTCTTCGCAATTTCCGCATTAGATTGATCGAAATGTGAAAATCGATCTAGCGAATTAGTCTAAGAAAAACTGAATACCTATCGTCTAAGCAGCCCTATGAGTGTGAGGTGCGATTCGTCACACGCGACACGACGTGACGAATGTGAGGTGCTACGGGCCCGCAGAAACGATAATCCAATGAACATTCCTATGGGAAGTACACATGATACCAGGCGCCACCTACTCTAATATTACATTCCTGCCAGTCAGCAGTGCGACTACCGCATGAGAACGTTCCATCATGCAAGCAATAACTAGTGTCATAGATGTGATAATTTTAAATAATATTTCAATTATTTCCACAAACTTGTGGGAATGTAAGGGAATGTAAGAGATAACAGCGTCCACGTGTGTTGTCTATCTTCAATGCAAGTTGCAAGAGTTAATGGGGAGAAATTGGTCTCTATGGAATAAGACGAAGGGCCAGCAACTGGCATTCCAACTTGCAGCTTTATGAACCTAGTTTTCGTACATGTTGTTTTAAGTCACAAACATTACTGATTAAGTATGCAAAACCTTGGGATGAAGTTAAACTTCAAGTAATAACATAGATCATAACATGGGTTTAAGATCTCAATCTAGGCCAAAAAGTTATGCCTAGAATAATATACCAATATCATAAAGTCGCTTGAATTATGCGAGTAGATACTTTAAGTTACATAAGCGTAGCTTGAAGAGAACTTGACAGTACCATCAAATCTGGCTTAGCTAGACTAAGTTTTCAGGTCTTCAGGTACTTAAATCGAATGGTAATTTTATATAATGTAAGGCCGAGTACAGGCCATTATAGAAAGTATTTTCGTACTCAGTGGCATGAATTTGAAACATGATTGAGGACTAATGGTGTGGTTTAAGGTTTCTTGGCAGGTTGCAGGTATGTCAGATTTCTTGGAAATTACATTTAGAAACAGTCCACTTCAATATGAATGAGTATTTATGCTGTCCTGGGCTTTCGTATTTTTTATCACAGGTCACCACTGAAAATCAGCTGTACTGTGGGCTGCCCATAGCACGCTTGATGCAAGTTTTATTTTAAGCAAGCATAACAGTGGCGATTGAATGCTCATGGAATCTTTTGCTATTGGTTTATTCTATGAATCATTTCAATTAGGGCGAGCCTAACGCCCCCATACTGTTGTACCGATCGATATCACCCAATTTCAGTACTGACCCCATAAAAAGCGATAATAGAGATTATATTTCGAGTATCATTTTTTGATAAGGCGACCATGGCCCATGATCTTGACTGAAAATATCCGTTAGTGAGTCAATTTGATAATTAATTTTAAATTGCTTCGTAATTGATAGGCTGTTTTCTTGTGACACACCCGCGAAGCTAAAGTGCATAAAGATATAACTTTTTTATCTAAGTAGGTGGTTCAGTCATATGTATGTACTTGATATTGGCATAAAAATACAGGTAAGGTAGTAAGGTATGTATTTTTTTCCCATCGGGGCTGCGGGTTGTTCACAAGTTTTCGCTCTACCCAAGAGCGGGAGGGGTTATTTGATGATTTTTCACCCGCCAAAAATAAGGTATGTACCTACTTTTCTGGTTATAAATTGTCAGGTTTTATGTTTATAAATACATATAAACAATACACCAATAGAAAGGAATAATACAAAGATGATAAGAGTGGATAACAACTTTTAAACAGACACGCTTATTTGTGAATTACAAAAATTCATCTAATGTCGCATTGTCATAAAACCAGCTTTTACCTAAGACTGGTCATGTTGTTACTAGTTTCTTCAAATAATCATTTACAATAAAGTCATTTAATTGGTGAGTTCAAAAAAATATTTAATCAATGAGTTCACACATAACAATATCACGTAAAAATTGTTACATAACCAGATACAATTGTTTTTCAAAGAATCATAGACTAATGAAGCTCAGATACGAAACTGTTTCCCTAAAATGGATTGGCAAATAAAAAAGATTTGTTTACTAAAACTCAGGGACAGTTTGATATGATTAAAAAAGCTGCCACTGTTTACTCTTTAGTTATTCATAAAAATCGATAATGTCGAGCGAAACGTAATATTGCATCAGATTACTAACTAAATAGACTACTTACATAAAAAAAACAAGGAGTTATTTCCTGGTTTATGATCACCAGCGTATCAGTGACGTAAAAAGTATTGATAACTCGATGTATTTTGTTTTAAGCTTCGTCTAAAAATATAACGTTATTTATACAAATAGTTAGAGTTTGAAGTTTACATAGAATTCCTATGACGTAACTTAAGGCAATGAACTGTTGGGTGTTTAGACAGCAAAATTATTTATTTACGGTTTATTGATACTGGAAAATGATTTTCTATAATAAAACGTACGTGGCATAAGGAGTTCGTGGCTTAATAATGCTGCTCGGCGGGTTGTTGTTTTGGTTAAGTAAAAAGCTGGCTATTGAATTTTTATAATGATCTTTATTTATTTATTTATTTATTTATGTACACACAAAATACAAAAAAAGGATAATATATAAAAAATAGAAGAGCACAAAGGTACTGCTTATTTCTAAAGAAATTAACACAACATTTTTTGTTATTTTATTTGATCTTTGTATGTTTTATTCATTATTTTTTGTTATACAGTACCTAATAAGTTATGAGTTATAAGTAGGTACGAGTACTTACTTACGAGTACGTACTCCGCACGAATTAAACTAAATATCATTACATAAACCATTAGTCAGGAGCATTTTTGTGGGTTACACGTTTATCTAGTTCATAAGATATTCTGTAATACTTAAATGTAATGTGTAACTGTTTTATGTCCCAATAAAGTAAAATAAAAAAATCCCTTCATCCGTTTAGGAGTTATGAGGGAACAAAGAAAGGGACATAAATACATACATACACACATACACGCCAAACACATAACCCTCCTTTTGGGCTTCGCCGCAGTCGGGTAATAAGCCGTGCATGCCCAGGTTAGGCCGTGGATTGGTGGCCACCCATTACATACTGAGTTTTCTGTGTGTCTAGAAAATCACGAGAAGCCGTTGGTCCCGGCTGCCAAAAATAGATCTTTGGCAGTCGTTACACGTAGTCAGTACCAAAAGATATTGTATTATTAAATGGGTTGTGGTCAGCTGTATTCGGTAAGACTGGAAGCCGACCCCAACATAGTTGGGAAAAAGCTAGGCAGATGAATACGCAGGTGGCAATGGGAATTTGACATTGACAGCCACCGTGCCTCGTGAAAATTATGGCTACTATGTAATCATTGATAACAAATATTTGTTTGCGGTACACCGAGGGTTTGCCAATACTCAATTTGTAGCCTAGTGTTTATATTTCGTTGAGTATAACATAACATACGTAACATCACGAATGTAATCCCCAAACGGTAAGGCTAAGAGATATACCCTGGGTATACCTCTTGGTACACCCATATTTCGCCAACTATAATAAGGGATCGGACAAAAAAAAAACTAATTAGTCCGTCAGATACATTTACAAAAAATATTGAGTACGTCTTTTTTCTGTTTTCACATAAACAAAAAATGAAGACGATACAGTGTTTCGAAAGCTCGTGAGCTACTCGAAAACGTCACATGTCAGTACATTTTTTACCTACAAATGACGTCACAACCCCACTCATGATCTTTGACGCTTCTTATCTTCGTATTTTTTCATTAATTTGATAGAACAAAAAACACGTATCCAATATTTTTCGATAATCTAACTGACGGACTAATTAGAATCATATTTTTTTGACTCAGTCCGAACCCCTATTATTGTTTAAGTTACACATATAATAGTGGGCGAGCTTATTGCCATGAACTGGGCACAAATCAAGGCTCCGGGTTGCTATTGATAAATTCCCGGTGGACAAACACGATAAAATATTGCCCGGCTTGGAAATCGAATCGAAAACCTCATGTACAGCAGTCTAGACCAACGGGCCAGTCATATTAAGTCCTGATAAGATGTAATAGAGCAATCTAATTAGTCCGTCAGATAGATTTTCAAAAAGAAATGGACACGTATATTTTTTCTTTTTTCACTTAAACAAAAGATGAAGACGGTACAGTGCTTCGAAAAGTCGCGTCAAGTCTTGGACGGCACAATGTTAGTACTTTTTTACCCACAAAGTGACGTCAATTTTTATTAATTTGATGAAAACAAAAAACACGTATCCAATTTTCGATAATCTAACAGACGGACTAATTAGATTTTTTTGGTGAAATATCCTATTAAAATTAAAACGACGATAACTTAGCGTCTGCTCGCATCGTAATTCAGTGTGAATGAATCGGTGGCGTGCAAGATAACAGGTCACCGGCCAACAGGAAGCTATATAGGAGGAGATAAAGATACTCAGACGGAACTTAAGTATGTGATTAACGCTTTCGTGTTCTAAGATTTCGGGTTCATCATAAATAACCTCCTGAAAACTGTTCATCTGTTGACGACTGAAAAGACTGAACCGAAAGTTATAGAACATAGAGCTTCGGGACAATATTTAAAAAAAAAACGGTGCCTCACACTAGGAAATTCTCCTGTATCGTGAGTGCGTTCACAAACATATGAACTCACATACACAAATATACCCAGACCCGAAACAACTATTTGTAGGTCATACAAATATGTGTTCCGTGCTGGGATCGAACCCGCGACAGCAGCGCAGCAATTGCTCGAGCCACTGCGCCAACCGTGCCGTCAAACTAAGAAATCAACTTAAATCAGGTTTTTTTTCTTATAATTCCACAGTCGTGGGAAAGAGCTAGTACCTTAATGTGTTATGAATAGTACACCATCTCCAGAAAACGGCTTGCTTAGCAGTTCAATAATAAAACCCTTAAGCAGACTATGAAATTCCACAGAAAGTTCTGTAAAAATCCATGACCCCGAAGAACTTTTCCCGAAAGTCAAGCTTCACTTTCGTTCAGGCTCGTTACGCGACGGTCACATGTTAAAGCGACTGAGATAAATACCGAGCAAGTGTTATAAAAAAGTAGTAATATTTTCACCCGAACAAATTGCCCGAAATGCGAGTCCGTCGATTACGAGACATCGATTTGTTTCGCGCTCCGTCGCAAGCACGGCACGTTCTCCTCATTAATAGAGACCCGAACACTTTTTCCAGAGTCTGCAGAGACCCGAAAGACAAGAAAAGTGTCCTTAAGCTTGATTTTGAAAAAAAAGAAGTGCTTACTGGACTCAAATATTAGTAATCAGCGGGAAAAGACCTGCAAGGGCTCAATCCTTTGTCTTATTATAGAAAAATATGAATATATTTTTCTATAATAAGATTTTGTGAGTTTAAGTACAATAGAGAATAAAGAGGTTTTCAAAGAGATACAGGTAAGTATACGTCAACGAATCATTTATTAGCTTAGTATTATTTTATTATTCACTAAGGGCTCTACTTTGCTCAAAAGAAAATCCGAAGTTAATTTAACGGTCCATAAATAAACATGTCGCGTATTCGTTCACAATAGATGATAGTGCACATCTGCAGGACCCAGGACCCAATGAACTTTCCCTTAACAAATTACGGTACCCGTGTTAGTCCAACGATTACAAGTCGCCGATTCATCACGCGGAGTTTCGGACGTAGCACGTACTTCTCTCATCTATTCCAGCCGTCCAACGTCCGATCAGTCAATGTTATCGGGAGTCAGCGACGACAGCTTCGCACGCCTTCAATGAGCAACAAAATTAATTTTAGAAAGGGCTGAAGGCTCACGTATTGAAGAAATACTAAATAAAAATACCGCCTGTCGACAGAAATATCGCAGAGTCGTAAATGATCGGAAAACTAAACAATTTCAAAGTTGTGACTGCTGATTTTCAGCATACTTTAGAAGAGATAAAACTTGCAAAGTAAACAATTGCTTGCGTATTGTTCACAGATCGCAAGTTATAAACTTGAGATAGTTTCCCGTAAATTTTCCTGCGCTTGCATCACACCCTGCCAGTAGCATTCGGAGCATTGTGTATAGGTTTTAGCGCGTAACCTTATATTATAGAACTCGTAAAACCCGCTGACTGACTGGCGTTGAGTACCGTTGTCTCGACATATTACGCGATTTCCTAGCAAACAGCCCGATCACGACAGATAAAAATGTTACTCGTATAGTCATGTCACGATTTCGTATTCTCAGCGTTTGTCGCTACTGTAATTTTGAACAAAAAAGTTTACGTCTTATTTATAGTAAACTGTTTGTTGTCAAACATAACATGCGGTCTCCCCTATTCGCTAAGGGGATATTTCTTCAGCATTTTCTAGATTTTGTCCAAGTTACTCAACAAAACAAAGCATTTGCACTGCATAAATAAATTGTGAGTCCAATAGTGCTTCAACTCAAAGAGATTCTATATATTTCTGGGACTCAAAACGTTCAATACAGAGACGGTAAGTACTGGGAAAATCGTGTTCGAATATCATTGGACCAATTTTCAGCGTCGGCGGTGGCATTGCCGTGTTGTGTCAAGTGTGTATTTCTTCATCGTTTTCGCATATTTTTCTTTTATTTGCAATTATTTTGCGACACAAAAAAAGGAAGTATTGTTGCGTACTATATTAAAGTTTTTTGTTCAAATGTAAGTCTGGTTTATGATCAGTATATTGATGTAGTATTTTTTTGGAATTAATTACGAGTATAATTATGTAGCCTATTTGTTATGATTAAGGAAGTGGGATGAACTAGATGTTAATGAATACCTTAGAATCTTGGATTATCCGCACATTGTTGTATCTTTGGAGTAACGTTCTTACTGAGGTGCTAACATACACCCAACTTTCTCCACTAACATTAGTATTCCTCCTACGTACCCTATGAATAATGTCAGTGCTTAAATTCGTTATAAGCTTCTATGAAAGACCACGAATATTTTCTTTTACTTTATTAACGCGAGTATATTGAGTTAAACCTAATTGGGATGCTGTGAACGCTTTAGCGCTTTCACCAAAAACAAAAAAAAGCTATTTCGCGTGTAGTGTATCTAAGTTTTGAAGGTAACATAGCTAATAATTACGTGATACGATTTCAAAATGAACGTTCGCGGCGATATATTATTTACGACGCCAGAGAAAATAAAGAAAAATTCGTTTCTTTGAAATATTTACTTTTATGGGTGGGGGGAACCCTTTCATATATTCGAGTGTCGTAAGAAATATTGGCAACAAAGCGAAAAAGAATTTTATTGTGAAGCCACATTCTGTTGGTGTCGGTTTCTCAAGCCTAAGAACATTCCAGCGTTTGTCACTTGATACGTGACTCGTGAGTGCCACGTTCTCGTTGTGGACTGAACCAAAAACCGGTGCTCAACAACACCCTCATATTAAAAACGATCCTTTGAATTCGCTGACAGTGAAATAAAGCTGGCATGATTTTTGTGGGATAAATAAACAGGATCTTTTTTTTTGCAATAAATAGTTTATATGCGTCACGGCCTTTCAGCGAGCTAGGACCTATCAATTATTTACTTTTATGTGTTCAATAAAGGTTATGTTAAGAATTTTTAAGATGCTTGTTTCAGACATTTGGTAAAATCAAACTAAACAAATGAATGTTGGAAATTAAGCAAGCACATTTTTTGTTTGCCTAATCAACACTGTACAAAACTAAAACCTGTCTGCGGTTTCGCTCTCAAAACTTGAGAGGCGCAGAAAGTGCTCTGCTTAGGCTCATTTTAAATTCTTTCAGATCACAATAAAAACTAATTATACTTATGGACCTACGCTTTGAAGCCAACTTCACAATTAGAAACCTTCTTTCTATACACAAGACTGTTAAAGTAGGGCAATTTATTTCATAAAATTTTATCAAAACATTTAGAAAACATTTAATTGACGTCGGCAAGATTTTTTTTTTTTAAATACCAAAGAAGACAAGGACTAAATATATATCTACAGCTGAAAACAAATGTTAACACGAACTAAGCATGTGAGTACTGTTTCTATCAAACATTTAAATTGTTATGAGGTAATTTGTAAGCGGGTTAAATAAATTCCAACAAGTGTCTTTCTAACAATATTAATGCGATTTTTGAACCTGAATTCAATTACCGTTATCATGAATTAATTAACTATACATATTTTATTAGCTTTTGTTATTTGTTAACTTTTTGGGATTGTTTGTCTAACATAATGTTTTGTCTGTGTCGAATTATTCCGCTTGCTAGAAACTGACCCTCTAGGTTTCAGCATCATTCTTACCGGTCCTTAATATTCGCAATTCAACCAAAAGTTGATCATGTTTTATCCACGTGTTTATTCGATGTCTCTTTCAATAGTTGTAGTGCAAATACAAAATACAGCAGTGTTATACGACTTTACTATTCCGTTACTGCAGGCAATGAACCCTTCGTCATTTTATAAGTTTTAATAGGTCATTTAGTTGGTTCGCCACCGTGAGAATTATGTCAACGCAAAAACATTTTTGTTATTATTTTTATAAATAATCCTTGTTTTCGTTTGTGGCATTTTACAGCCAATTGTATTTACATATTTTTGCTTATGAGTTAAAATATACTTATTTATTTTGGGTCAGAGGCTCGCCTTAGGTTGTTTTATTTTGTAATAATTCCTGAACTATGATAATAATTAAGTATTCGAAGGTTATTACAGTAGAAGGTACTTAAGTACAAAAAAAACACTGCTAATAATAATGTTGTTTGATCAAGTGTCCCTTACCGTGTGGCTTGTTTTCGTTGTATGTTCTTAGTTTAGGTCTATGAAAATCGTTTCTATTGTTTGTTCAGCTGTTGTTAAAGCATTTGAAGCCAGCCTAAGCACTAAAGCATTACATTGAAAATATAAATTTAATCAAATATTAATAAAGAACAATTTGCAACATGCAACGAAAACAACAAAAAATGTTTGCTTGAAGATCTAGTTTTCCTGAAAATATTTAAGAAGATAAAATATAAAAAAATGAAAACGAATACATACCACAGCTAAGAAAGCAATAACAACTACACAATCACTGTTCAAAATAAAAATTACAAAACGGAAAAAACGCGAAACATTATTTCAATCGAAAGTTTTTGCGTGCAAAACGGCGCGGTTACTCCTCATTGACGGTCGATTACAGACTGACCCGGCGATACGACTATACGACTATACGACTGTCTAAAAGCGCGTGCGCACTTGCCCCTCGTAACTTCCCTTGATACGTACCTATCGTAAACCAGCCTGTCTGTTTGTCAGTTTATACACAAAACAAAAAAAGGAACATAGTAACCAGATAGGTGCTTCAAGGACGTTGGAAAAAGTGTAAGTGCAAATATTATACTGCATTGCTTTTTTTTAATTATTATAAAATGCTGTGCACATTATATAACAAGTTCCGGTGAATGTTCGGTAGTAATTTTATTTCCATGTCTTTAAATATCCGAATGCCAGTTTGTTCTAGGAAGAGAAATAATCATGGAAAAAAAACTAAACTGTCAATTACCGGAATATAGTTGCAAATTAAATTCAGGCTCTCGAACTATTACTCCCAAAGTCCCAACGTTAGATGCAAAGTCAGCAATATTATCGTCATCATTTAGAGACCGACCCCAGTAATTTTCTTTAGAAACTTTTTATTATTTATTTATTTACAAGGTATTTATTTTACTATTTATATACACACAGTAGACAGTATTATTTGATTGGAACTAACAATAAAAATAACCGGTTTATCGAAGTGAAATAAGAACATATTATATTCATTTGAATTATCTATCAGGTCTATCGTATATTATGTGAGTACCTACTCGTATTCAAAAAAATAACCTTACTTTATCAAGTTAGTCAAGTCACATTAATTGTATAAACATTATATTTAGATTGTCGTTCGTGTTTTGGAAACACTTCAGTCTAGGCGTTTTCACTTTAGGCAAGTACGAATGGGTGTATTGGCTAGTTAAGTAATAATCAACAAACATCTAAACGATTAGATTGCATCACGAGTTGCCAGTACAATTGATTCGTTCGAGTATTAACTATGTACCTACCATAATACACATGTGTTTATGTACATTTGTTGCGTTATCAGGCCTTAAAGCATTTCATTTCGTCTGTAAAGCCATTGTTTTTTTGTATTTTTGCAAACTTAAGTCATTCATTATATTATTTTGTCTATATGTATGTTGTATTTTTTAGGCTTTAATAGGTTTTTACGGAAAACAAGAAATTATTTTTGACGTAATTAATTGTCAGCAAAAATCGTAAAACTGTATAGGTACCTAATTTAAATTATTTCAAAAATGAAAGTAGAGAAAGTGGCAGTTTACTGTTGTGTATAGTCTGATTGAGCAGTATTACAACTTGCAACCAACGATTTTAAATACGAGTGGCCCTAACTAAAGATACACTTTTTAATTTGACGACACGGTTGGCGCAGTGGTTGAGCGATTGACTGCTGCGCAGCATGTCGCGGGTTCGATTCCCGCACGGAACAAATATTTGTACGACCTACAAGTATTTGTTCCGAGTCTGGGTGTTTTTCTATCTATAATATGTATGTATTTACAAAAAAAAAAATGTATATAAGTAGTTTATCAGCCATCTCGTTACCATAACACAAGCATTAGGTTGCTTAGCTTGGGACTAGATGGCGTTGTGTGAAATGTCCAAGGATATTTAAAAAAAAAAATAAAAATAAAAAATTATTGACAGCACTATTATCAGTATGGCCGGAATAATTAAAATAACACTGAGCGGTAGATCGGAAGTTAGTGTTCCAATATACCTATACATACTTAGTACTCACAGTTACAACTTCCACAGGAACAGAACCCTGCGATAGCTTATCAAATTCAGCCATGAGAATATCTGACTTGCAGTTAAATTATAATTATCAATAAGCAAAATAATTCTAATAAGTCATTGTTCTGAACATAAGAGAAAACTTTTAGTATAACTGGCATCTGTGGCAATTTTAAGAATTTTGACGGTAGAAATTATATTATTATCCTAATGTATACACGGATGAGTCAGTAAAAGTCTGACACTCCCTACAAAGGGTGTAAAAGTATCCTTAACAAAAACGAAAGGCTTTTGTTCTCCTCACCACTGCGATATTTTTTTGGTTCTAGACCATACCTGGGAACCCCCTAGTTACGGAGATATTGAGAGTCAAAGTTCCAAATTTTTCAAAGCTGTTAATGTAAATATAAGTTTATCAGGTTATAACTTTGCTTTAATTACCTCCATGACCCGTTTACTACTCAAAGCATCTACTAGCACAATGTTTTAAGAGTGCTACATTGAGTTTTACCGTAAACGTAAAATGAGATTTTTGACCCCAAAAAAAAAATTGCACATTCTGTGCATTAATTTGATGTACAGAATGCTTGGTTGACGTATGTGTGAAGGGTTAATTTACACCCTGTATGCCATTTGATGGTTTCAATCATTAAAAATACAAAAAGGGGAGTTGCCTTTTATTTTTATTATTTGTTGATAAAGCAGCAACCAAAATATACACTCTGTGAAAGTTTTAACTGTCTGAGACGGACAGTGTAGGGCTTAGAAATAAGGTCCCCTTTGTCAAACTTTGGGTACGGAACCCTTAAAGGAGTAAAATATAATAGCTGCCGAGTCTGTAATATCTGCAACAAGATCCACTGCAGATTGATAAATCTAATCTGAGTGCTGCATTCTGGTATATTATGCTTAGCATGTTTTTGTACAGTACTAGATTATTTACACTTGTGTGGAATTACATATTTCCATAAGTAGGTACATTTGTTATTTGAACATTTAAAAGCTCAGATAAATAAAAACTTTTTAATATCCAAGCTGTATATTTGTAAGCTTGTAATTTTAAAAATTGTTGTAAGTGACTACCTACTATACTAACTAATTAATAATCACATTCTCAGAATGGTTTAATTCTTTAAGGTATAATAAAGTTTCATTTAACCACTATCATTTTTTTTTATAGCCTTTGTTACTCAGCAATATTGGAGCATTCTAACCGTAACAGAATTTTTAAAAACGGTCCAGTATTTTTTGAGTTTATCAGTTACAAACATACAATTCTTTCCTCTCTAAAAAAGGAGTGTAGTCGAGCTTTTGCTCCCATTTTGTACAGGAATTAAAACACAGGTATGTTTTAAACATAGCCTATAACATGTGAGGCTTCCAGTTAGTGAAAGAATTTTCAGAATGGGATCAGCAGTTCTTACAGTACAAAATATTATTCACCTTTCTGTTATTAGTACAGATTTAATATTCAATAAAAGCTCCTTCCAAAAGAACCAAGCATATGCCTAATCAATTGCAGTTACAGGGAAGTTTAGCACATTAGGTCACAACACACAATGTTGGCACGAAAACGCAGTGACCGGAAACATAATTAAAATGTGCATTTATCACAAAAATATTAATTAGTGAAAGCATTTATTTCGGTTAAAATATCATAAGGGTCTAGCAGGACCGTTTATATTGTTGCCAGATGTTAATTTTTAAACCACAAGACGCGTTACCAGCCGTCCGAGAAAAGTGTGCTATTTATTGATTACATTATTTTCATTGATCTTGCAATAAAAACAGTGCAATCCGCTAGTCTAAGAAGGAAAAAACTTACCGTAATCCAGCTGTCCTGTCCGCCACGAAGTTTTGAATTAAATGTGTTAGTAAAATACAAACATATTCGGTAATTTATTCTACCACTACTATTTAGTAAATGGACTTCAATACTTTTACATAAATACGCAAAGTTTTTAAAATCCTTCACATCCGAGCGATGTCGAGTGTTGACAAATTTTGCTGCTGTCAATGCCAAATTGCCAATTCGATGATGACAACTACAGCAACGTTTCGTTTTACGTCTCTTCATGTCAGTGGCACTTTAAACACTTCTATGATAAAAATAATTGAATGCATCAGAGGATGATTATTACTTTCAAAAACACATACTTAATTACAATTTACGTATTTCGGTTTTTAGAAGTTTTAAGTAGGGACTGAATTTATTAACTGACTTGGTATTACATGGATCTCACTACTTTTTACGGTGAAAGAACCGAGTTGCGCGACTTGGCTTCTTTTACAAGTTTTGTTTTTAGTGGGATTTAAGGTGGAAGCTCACATCTGGCCCGCGAAATTCTAATTTTCTTACGTTTTTGGCAATTTGCAGGCCAGTGCTTGGTTGTATGTTTATGAAAATTTGATTTGCGACTGTAAGACGTATGAAGTTACCGAATTATAACCATCAAAATTATCAATACAACCCTCCAAGTTCATTTTCATGTCAAGATTGATTTTTGCATGTAAAAGTCATTCTTTAGTAATTTAGTCGTCGTTCTTTAGTAATTAGTAATTTTGATGGTTATAATTCGGTAACTTCATACGTCTTACAGTCGCAAATCAAATTTTCATAAACATACAACCAAGCACTGGCCTGCAAATTGCCAAAAACGTAAGAAAATTAGAATTTCGCGGGCCAGATGTGAGCTTCCACCTTAACTTACAAAATATTGAGGAAAAATGAACTGGCGTCAGTAGCGCCACCCGGAAGTGGTTTCCCTTTGGAATAGGGCTGGGGATCAGTTAGGTAGCAACATGGGTTCCGACGAGGTACCGACGAACATATGATTAGCTTGCGACAAAACGTGCTTGCAAAAACGAGAACTATAATGCCAAAAAATCTCGGATTGATAGGCACTGTCAGTAGTCACGCTTGACCGTACTTTTCGAAATTCTATGATTGTCAATTATTGTATTGTATTTAGGTGATACAACCTTGTATTCGGGTGGGTACTGAGGTGAGGAGTTCAGTTCCCACGTTATACCGCCGCATGAGGAAACTTGTTAAACATTAAGCCTTTGTAATGCCTTTCTACATCATTCTGCTATTTGATTTGCTTAGGAGCTTTACGTGTTTTATTTTAATTCAACGAGACTATAACGATAATGAGTTAAGTTAATAGTGTTAAGTTAAGTTAGTTTAATAGTGGGTAAGGCAGAGATGTTCCAACTAACGAATATGGATAATAAAAGAATTAGACTGGGTACTTGGCATAATTATATTTTTTAAAGGTTATTATAATAGTCGCGAATATATTTAATCGCTACCAAGTTATTTTATTAATTACAAACTCTTAGACAACTTTTAAGATATTACCCACCTCGAAATGAATAAGCCTTATTATTTTGCTATATTAAGATTGTTTATTGAATTAACTGAATATTGAGAAATGATTTTACAACTAGGTACCGTAAGTAGTTGTAATAGCTATGAATTTATTTTTAATTTTTTAGTGATTCACATGGCTTATCCCTTCACAGCGTACCTACGTGATGTTATGATAGGAACTGGTAAATAATGACAGACATGAGATTTCAGCAATCATTCATTGAGGAGATCCCTTGCCTATCTCAGAAGTTAATCATCAGATCTTCGCCAAATTGAAATGGGATCACTCGGAAAAAGTACTCTTCCAAATACTACCCAAATCGCTTCAACTGTGCCAATAGAATTCGAAGAGTTCACTCTATTTTTCCCGGATCCCAGCATCAGATTCTGACTTGATGATAATGAGACCACCTGGGAAGTAGGTATACTGTATATAGGACTTATTGTAATGAGTTTTGTATCTACTACGACTAAGTTATTAATAGACGCCACCACATCAAGCTACTAGGTACAATCTGTATTTTTTTTAAATAGATTTTCAACCTTATCGTTAAGTATAAACCACGAGGTTCAAGGTTGATTGGGGAAATTTTACAGTTTTGGAAACAATGATGTTCTGGCACGACTTACCTATTTACCTTCATTCACATTATTTGAAAATAAAGCCGTGGTCTATCGATAATATCTCACACAATTTACAAACTCAATTTTAAATTCGAACATTGAATGGGGTCGCATCGAACTACAACGGTTTTAAAACAAACATCTCATTTTGTAGTCTGCGCGGCGACGACGACGGGCCGGAGGAACGAGCTAGTTCTTTACTTTATCGAATCTTTAGATTATCTCCTTGGGGATATTGTAGTCAGTATCGTCTTTGAAAGCTACATTCCAAGATGTTTTTACGGAAATACTGTTGAAATAAGGAAATTCCCGTCGGGGCTGCGGGATGTTGTAAGAGATACCCAGGCCTCGACATATAGGGTTAAGAAGGAACATGGGTGGTTTTTAGTCAGAAGAAGTCTGACACTCCTATTCGCTCTGCCCAAGTGCCCGGGAGGGTGGGTTATTTGATGATTTCCCAACCCCAAAAAAAAATAAAAACGGAAATACTCTGTTACATTTACGAAAACAATGTCAAGTGTACCTTCTTCTAGGTTTGTAAATACATGTAGATGAATCTTTAGCGAATACTACACGACAACCTTCAGCTAGCTGCCTTTTTTTTTTGGCGGGTGGAAAATCAACAAATAACCTGAAAATGGATCTGACATTAGGAGAAGTTCGAGATTAACACACTGTTTCTGATTTGAGTATTCTGTAAGGGTGCTTACCCTTAACAAAGCCGAAAGGTAGGTACTTGTTCTGCCTGTCATTGCGATATTTTTTTTAATGTAGACCTGTGAAAGTTACGGTGATTTATGGGGCAAAGTTAATTTTATTTTTAAAAGTTGCACAATACTAGGAATTTGTCCTGTATCGCGGGTGCGGTCACAAACATTTCAACTAACATACTCAACCAAACACCCAGATCCGAAACAATTATCTGTAGTTCATACAAAAATATTTGTTCCGTGCTGGGATCGAACTCGTGACACGCAGCACAGCAGTCCAATCGCTCAGCCATTGCGCCAACCGCGTCGATTCAACTACCATTTTTTTTTTAATACAGGTTTTTAATGTTTTCACTTGAAGTACCTCCGCGATCCCCCGTACTATTCATGTATCAGCACAATATTTTGAGTGCTAATACACCGTAAAACCTGATTTTTTCATCACATTGGTAAGTCGTTTCCCTGCAATATCTTTTTAAGTTTGATGAACAGAATACTTGGTTGATGGTATCCCGACGGGTCCAGTCAGGTTTACCTTGTATACAGAATAAGTCAACGTACCTACAGGTACCTACTTACCTAGGGACTTCAAGTTTGACAAGGCCTAAACTTCACTATCTGAATAGAGAAGCTTTCATCTCATCAAAATGTTTAAAGGTAGCTATCTAATTTAGCGTGATTTTAACAGTTTCGTCTCTGAATCTTACTGTAAGTAACATTGGCACGAATCGATAGATATGCGAAGCTAAGCCGCTTTTACCGAGGTCGGTCCATGAGTAGCTTTTCTGAGAAGTCTCTGTAGATACCTCTGAAAGGTCATAAGCCGTCGGTTTTTCGCCTGATCTGTCTTCGGCCGTACTTGTAGTCGTGCCCTCGTACTTGCTAAATACATACTTTTTGAGCACTAGGTATAATAATATAAGTTTAAGCATAATTGGAAAGCTTTTTTTTTTTTTTTTTTGGTGGGTGTAAAATCATCGAATAAACCCTCCCGCTCTTGGGCAGAGCGAAAGGGAGTGTCAGACTTCTACTGACTAAAAACCACCCATGTTCCTTCTTCGCCCTCTATGTCGAGGCCGCGATAACCAGTGGACTACCCGCGGCCCAAAATAATTGGAAAGCCTCTGTTCAGATTTGCTACCGTAATGAAAATTAAATCTGAAGATGTTATTAGTATAAATGTAAGTGTTTTTGTAGGGTTGTTGCTGTTATAATTTCTGTGACTTTAATTAGTCACAAACATAAGTTTAAAACAAAAATACTGTGATTTGACTGCAATGATTTCTTTATTATTTATTGGAGGGAAGAACTCTGAGTCTGCTTTCGAACAGAGTCTGTTGTAACTGCGTTCTGAAACAAAAACAAAACAGTATAAAGTTTCACATAAATTCTGTTAAATGGAACAGGCGCGTGGCGTTCCCATCGGTCGAAAACATTTTGTTAAAATGTATGTGGTAAGTAATACATACATATGTATGTGGGTCGAAACTGAAGCGATATAAATCACAGAGCAGGCGTTATGCACATAACTCTCTACTTCGGACTCGAACCACTTGACATTAGCAAGGTCTTGTCCCCTACCAAAGAGTTATGTTACTCCTTTTTGCCTGGAAAGGTCCGGAGTAATAAAAGAATGAAAGATTCATTCACAAATCAATGTTCGAATACATCGATTCTCTTAGTGAAGGTAAATCTATTAGAAATCGGAAAAGTCCTTTTATGTAGTAAGTACGCACGTTACGCTTGTTTTTTTAAATGGTGACCGTTAAATATGTAAATCTTTAAAGTTGCCAAAATTGCACCTGGACTACACGTCAAATTACCGAAACTTCTGGGTATTAATTAGGTTCATCAGTACGAATTTCACGATGAATTTTCCTATTCTATTAAATTTAGATTAGGTACTCTACCGCCTGACTGTATTTTACGTATTGAATAAAAATATACGTTCTAGGTAGGTACGTTAAAACATAGAATTTTGTTAGTATTTCAAATGAACGACTTAAAAATATTTTGTATTTCATTAAAGCAAAGCATGTATTTGCCCAGCTCTCATTCCAGCAAAAAGGTAAGAATGAAATAACACAATGTTTACGAGTCGGCGATATCAATAAAATCCTAATAATCGCGGATATCTATTATGCGGAATTAAAAATAATAATCCCATTTTAATAAGTTCATAAGTCCATAAAAATCTCACAAAAGTCATTTGTAAAAAAAGTCTTTAACTTTTAGTACTTAACTTTTTGCAAAATAATAAATAATTTAATTTGAAATTTAATCGAAAAAGGAACGTGCGGAACAAGGAACCAATATAAAATTCTATTGGTGATATTTGAATAAAGTAGGCAACTTATGAGCGTTTTTTTAAAATAATAATTTATTATTGTAGAATTAATTACACATTTGTTGAGGTGTGACCGTGTGATGCCATAATGCTAAAGAACTCGCTTGATCTTGAACCTTGTTTTTGTATAATGTTTAAGCTCATCATGTAGTTTTTATAAATATTACTCACTGTTTTTGTGTTCATCCGTCGTAATTTCAATTTATTTTTATCGTTTGATAAGGTTTGGTATACGCCACGTAACCATTTTTTAGGGTTGCGTAGCCGAATGGCAAAAAACTAAACTTATAGATTCGTCATGTCTGTCTGTCAGTCTGTCCGTCCGTATGACACAGCCACTTAGGTAATACGGAAACTATTAAGACTACACAGTTGAAACTTGGTACGTAGATGTATTCTGTGAACTGCTTTACGATTTTCATACAAAATTAAAAAAATAAAAGATTAAGCCCCGTCTTCCCATACATGGAACTGAAACTGAAAAAACATTTTTTCATCACACGTGTGGGGTGTCTATAGCCGGTCTTAAAAAATTAAATTGAGGTTTTTAATACAATTTTTTTTAAGTCAATAGTTTGATCTTATGTTGAGAAATTCAAATAAAAAGCACTTTTGTTTTTCTTTACAAACTGAATTGATTATTTATTTTGCCTTTGGACGATTTTTGTGCATAAAGTTTTAGTAAATAAATATAAAAAACTAAACGTCAGATATGCCACATAACATAAAACTTTTCAAACAAACTAGCTAAGGTACACTTAACCAGCATAATCAGATCTCTTATTGTACGTTGTTGTAAAAAAAAAACTATGCAAGGTGAAGCCATCTTGTAGGTACTGAAAATGAATGGCCGAGTGTACCATGAAATCCTATCCAGTTTCTATTCACGCATTACTATCTCTTTGTTACGTCCCCAATCCCAGTCCCAAAATTGTGCGGAGAGGTTATCAGTGGGACCTAATTTAATTCATTATGTCCTTGCCCGCCTTGTGTCGACCCTTCCACGACAACGCGAAAATGTCCCTATGCAAAATTCTTTGACCGGGATTATTAATGTGACCAAATTTAACAGGCCTTTATTTCCATACGCTTTTTGTTTCTAATGAATATTTAGGGCTCAAAAACTAATGAGGACCTGTTCAGATTTAGGGTACTTAAAAAAAAAACTCTTTAGAAGACCTAAGCGCGATTATAGCCTCTATCCATGATGACTTAAAACTCTGCTTATCTTAGCCTCTAGTAGTTTCGCCTCGTTGGTTTAGTAATTGCAAGTAAAGCTGTTGAGTATTAGGTTCTGTATTCGATTCCTAAGTCGGGTAAAGTGTGCCTAAACCTTCTGGGATTACAGGCGTGATTTGAATTATACCTTGCTGACTAGCGAAAGTTTTTTATCATGGCATGAACAACTCTTTCACAATTCACACTAAGACGAGAATACCTAATTAGCATGTTTTTCACACATCGATGTCTTCATCTATATATTTGTACGCAAACATCTATTTCAGAAACCACTACGCAAAATTTGTTGAGTCTGATGAATTGGCTGGAGTTTCTGTAGAGACGGGTTCTATTAGTTCCTTGCACACTTTGTGGCAAATATTACAATTACTCGAGTGCTTTTGATGTGGGTGATGTAAGATGGAAAATCAAATGTCTTTTGAGTATAGCAAGGTTATTATAATCGTGTAGTTATAGTTTGTACATTACGATTTTGGGGCTGTGTCAGTCAGTCTGGCAATACATTTTATAATATCCTCATCTACAATTTCGACTTTAGTAAAAGGGGGCCTAATGGCAAAATAAATAAGATGACCAATAGTTTTTCGTTCACGGTTACTACATGTTTCGTCTGTCGTGTTAGTTACGTCCAGTTTATAAAAGCTTGTAATCACCACTCAGCGTTGTAAATATGATTGGTGATTTTACAATTCACAACTCATGCAAGCTTGGCAAACCCTATGAATGGCATTCAACGTTTGTGTTTTGAAATAATGATGATGTACCTACTTAAGTAAGGAGTAATTATATTAATTCCTGTGTTATCTACTGTGTGCATAAATAGTAAAATAAATTAATCAATAGAAGCAGAACAGTTGTGTCATACATAATCAGTGAGCCGCAAACTATCATGGCTTGTTTCTTGTAGCTGAGTTGCTATTATCATTACTACAATTTTGTTGCGATAATCCTTAGATATCTTCGTAGCGAATTATTTATTTATTTATTTAAACTTTATGTACAATAGTGATACATAGGCGGACTTAATGCCACAAGGCATTCTCTACCAGTCAACCTTAGGGTCAAACAAGACAACATTGTGGTAGGCTACAAAATAACTTAAAAAAAACACACATATATATACTTATATTAATACTAATACACACATAAAAATAATATAAACTAATAAATATTGTAACAAATACCAAAATAAAACATAACTGGTAATTACCATGACTCGAGTTGTAGTAATTGAGCGCTATTAGGTCTGAATTAAATAGTGGCTACGTACTTTCCTTTTAAAAGTGAATTTAGCGAATTGTTTTTTTTATTTAGCGAATCACTCAATAACAAACTCTCCTCAATTTATGCACAAAATTTTATCATCTTCAGCTCGGCTCACGTTTTGTGAATCCTACACTGAAACTAATAAAGTCAGTGAAGGGTCAGTGGTCTTTCCACAACAAAGCACATTCATACAATACGTCAGAAACAGGCGACTTAACTAGGTTTGGTTGTCCGCATTGCAGCTTCCTAGTCTCACTGTGGTGAGATGAATTCATCTAAAATGGAGGAATTTAGCTAACGTTTCTTCATGTTTTATGAATTTACTAAGGATGGCAATCATGATACGAACCTACTTAAAAGTATCGGCACGTCTTTATTTTATTCGCCACAGAAAATTTCATAACCTAAGTTCTGATGATATTCAGTCACGTCCTGTCACGGCTTTTAGTCACATATTGGTATCTAGCTATCTATCTAAGCCTAATTTCTACTACGCTATCTAGCTAAGAGTTACGCATCGTGTACGCGTCACGAGTAAGCTATACGAATTCAGTTTCAGTCATAAGGATTTCTCATTATACTGGAAATCTATACAAAATGAGGCCATCTTATACTGGAAATGTAAAGCTTGATTTGTCGCCGTGTATACGTAGAGTATAGACCTAAATATTTTTCTTTTGTGCATTTATAAAGAAATCACAGTTGCCTGATGTTGCAGCAACCAGCATGAAAATAAAAATATCGAATGCATGAAATTAGCAAACGTCAGGTGATTGAAGCAGAGGAGAACGGGACCCCCGTTATATCTTAGAAAATCGTCAAGGAGTAGGGAAAAGACTCCCTATGATGTACCTAGATAAATTAGATACTCATTAATTGATGTATGTAGACAAAAAAACTAAAATAGAAGATTTTTTTCGAAATCATCACAAAATATTTTAAATTGGATACCCTGATTGAACTTTTAAAAGCCGGCTTTTTATTTCATCTACTAACGAAATAATAAAAGGTTCTTCATCATGATTTGATTGAATTGATCCGCGCGGCGTTTACAATATCAAAACATACTAATTATTTAAACTGGTTTTATGATTACTGTTCAATTATAATGCTAATTTTCTGAATAACCAATTACACAACAAGGATTTAATGAAGATAGTTCTGCTTTAGTGAGACCATCTGCTCATGAACGATCGAAGTTTATGATTCCGGAAAAGCATTTGACTGTTGATAAATATAAATACTGTAAAATATAATCAAGAAAAAAGTTGCTCAACACTAGGAATTTCTTCTGTATCGTGGTAAAACTCTTATTTATACATAAACACTCTTTTTATAACGGTGGGAAGTGATGAAATTACTCCTCCTGCTTTGTCAGACTCTTACTGACTGAAACCCAGCCGTATTTATTTTTATACCCTTTGCGTTTCAGGGCCGCGGTAACTCTCTCGAACAAATTCCGCAACGTTCCCTGGATAGACAACCACCCAGACCCGAAACAACTAGGCCATACAAATATAATCCTCGGACCCGAGACACACAGCGCAGTAGTCAATCGTTCAGCCACTGCGCCAACCGTGGCGTCGTTTTCACTTTACACTATTGATACATCGGTAGATACAACACTAGTTAAAAAGGGCACCGACAACGAAACATAAAGAAAAATATTATATATGCGCTCACCTCAGAACACCTAAGCAACTCCAAGTAGTTGCAGTCTCTCCTCAGGCGAAAGGTCGGTGAAAAGGTTGATGTCAGACGTCGAACTATATTCCTTATCACTGTTGATCCTGTTGATTTCCTTCAAGTTCACCACGAAGTTCTTCAAATGCTTCTTCTCATCATTGGCATCCTTGTATTTCTTTGCAAAATCAATTTTAAACTTCTCAAACAACTCCGGTGCATCCTTGAGATTGTATATTGGTTTCGGCGAATCATCTATTCTGTCCTCAACTTCATCGTACTCGAATAATCCTGCATCGTCACCGTAGTCGGATTCCAACGAATCATCAAGACATTTCGTGAATTGTATTAAAGCTATCGTCAAAACAATTGTGATAAAATACTTCATTTTGTTGTTAAACACGGTATGAACACGCGATGGTCGGCACTGTTCTGAGCATTTTCTTTGGCAATAGATTTATATGCGTGACCTCGAGAACCTGTCCTATTAACAGTGAATATAGTTTTTGCAATCTGATTGAAACTGTTCTGTTGTTATTTATTTATTACTGCACTTTGAACGTAATTGAATTTTAATGCTTATCTACTTCCGCTAAGATTGAATTTTGCTTACCTTTCAAACACTTTTGGCATTTCATCCTGGAGTTTGAAATTAGTTCGTCGATATTGTCTACTTTATAGAAAAGAGTAAGTTTGAATTCATTAGATATTATTGGCGGTTCATAATGAATTTTAAGGAAACACAATAAGATCGCATTTTGATCATGACGTTCAATATACCTTAATAATACTCTTCATCTATACTCGTAGATAAAGTGGCCGGATAAAGGTCACTCACGAGTTTGATTATGAAGAAAATTAACATAAATAGGTATTATTATGTAAAATGAACACCACTGACGGCATTCTGATGAGATAAACATATTATAATATTGAACGTGGCTGCACCGGTTTGGTTTATAGTCTAGTTCGAGCTCAAGAATATAAATATATTAGAAGAATTATCTGTGGTTTAATAGTACATTTATGTTTCAAGTGTGTAGTGTTGGTGATTACCGCTGAGGCGCCATTGAGACCCGACCCGTTAGGTGAGGGTCTTCAGAGAGCCGAGGACGGTAATCATCAATACACACGTGTATCATACGACGTTTTTCAACACACTTGTGAAGAAAATAATAGAGGAAAGTCACCAAATATGAAATAGTATCTTAATATGGAATACCTTCGTTTCTCTAAGACTATAAGTATGAAACGCAACACTCGACCATCTTCTGTTCCATTCGGTCTATTGCACCACGTACGTGTTAGTAGACCGAATGGAACAGAAGATGGTCGAGTGTTGCGTTTCATACTTATAGTCTTAGAGAAATGAAGGTATTCCATATTAAGATACTATTTCATATTTGGTGACTTTCCTCTACTAAAAAACCATTTTCAACAGAGAAAACGAGTTGTGAAAATTTTTAGGTAATGGCGGGAAAAATAAATCAGTTTTGCTATTCGCGCTTCTAACAATCGCGAACGGTCATAGAAGAATGGGGTTTCTTTTTTTGAGATTTTGCGGATAGCGTTTTAGCCACGTACAAAATGGCGACTTCAAAGTTTTATTTATTATTACAAAGAAATAAAAGTTATATTTGAGTGTAAGTTTTATTTATTAAAAACGTACAATTTAAAATTATCTATTTAAATTCAAAGTTGCATGAAATGAGCAAGAAACAGGAACTTTAATTTATTTAGACTATTGAATACGATCTTTTTTGTATCGAATCTTTTTTAAGAACAAAGCAACTCAACCAATAAAAAGAACCTATAACTCACTTGTGAATAATAAATGAAAAAGTCACAGTTTGATAACAGGTGTCACTATGTGAAATTAGAGCCATTTTATGAGCAAGTGTGTTGAAAATTATATTTAGTAATTATGCAAGTGTACCTAGTGCAACCTACCTGCTAAACTATTGATGCAGAATTAAAACTTGTTCTAAACAACTTTTTGGATTTGCCGCAGTCGGGTAATAATTATGATCCTGTTTTTTTTGAGGAGAAGAAGATAAATGATTTAAATTAGTTTGAAGGATTTAATAATATGACTATCAATTAATGACAGGAGAGGTGGTGACTGATGTGATGGCGAGTAAAGAGAAGTAAAGGAAAAGAAGACAATGATGCCCTGACTACATAATTAATTGGAATAATGGCAAGAGAATGATGAATGAAATCACAATCAAACTCACAGGCACATTAGAATTCTCCTAGTAGGTAAGTATCTTAGAATAGAATACCGAACCATTAATTAGACCTCTACACAATGTAGTTTCTATAGAACAAAATCCTTTTAACTTTGTGCAGCTACAGCATACACAGAATTGACCAGACCAGAGACAATATTTCATATCGTAATCTCAAATGTGAAACTTCAAAAAGCAAAATCCTGTACCAGATACAGTTTTCTACAAAAAAAGTAAAGAGATACAGTTCAGGTGTGACGTCGGTGAAGACAGGCCAGTGTCGGGCCGAGATAAGTAGAAAACAAAGGTTTATCAGTGGCCGGCTGTAGGCACGTACCGCGCAAAGCCGGTGAATTACGTGGCTAGGGTGGCTAGTGGGACTTGGCTCGAGCTTATCTGTCAACAAAACACCTAGCAGGTATCTAGCGAAAGGTTCAAAATGCTACGACTTAGTACGATCGTGATAACTTACAAAAACAATTACAACTTTGGCGAATCTATGTTTTTGACAACTACTTTGATCTTTTTGTTCATTCGGTTTCGAACATCGTGGGATTTTTACAAGCGAAGAAGAATTACTACAGCAGAATTACATCGCTCTTTTCGGAATGGCATTAGTTTTACCTAGATGGTCGTATCGTAAAGAACATTGCGCTACTGCAAGAAAAATACGTTATAGCCAGGAGCTTAGATATATAACTTACCTAATTAGAAAGAAAATTATTTACTTTGAAATACCTATTGAGTTACCGATGCAGAATCTCATATATTTTATTTAGGTAAGTGTTATATGAAGCGGCTGTCTATACAGGCCTATTAATTAATAAAAGATTTGTAATCTGAGGAAGTGTTAACAGTCAAAGTAGATGAATACGAATCTGAATACAAAAACCCGGCAGTGATTAAACAAGGAAGTCAGAGATTATTGATGTAGATGTTATATTATTAGGTTAAACGCGGAACCCGTTGAGCACTATGCTCGTGCGCTCATGTTAGCATTGTAAATTGGGTTAAGTTAGTTCGGGTCGAGTAATACTCACACTACATGACCAATTCTGACGTCTTGCTACTTGGGGTGGACGAAGCGAATTTAGTTTTGCGGAGAGTTTTGGTACCTACCTATTATGAGATGCAGTTTGTAATCAATGTAGTTATTTTGGTTAATTACTTATTTTGATAACTATGTAACTATGAGACAACGAGGGCAAAAGACACTATCACTTATTTAGGTTTTCTGCCATCTTTAAGTAGTCAGGTTATGAAGTACACAAGTCCAGTATAACCTGACCTCTTATGCTATTGAAACTCCGCACTACAGTAGGTCAAAAGGTGACCGGGTGCGGGTCCTGTCGGGGCTGCAGGTTGTTGTAAGAGATACGGTGGCCTCGACATAAAGGGCTAAGTAGGAACATGGGTGGTTCTTAGTCAGTAGAAGTCTGACACTCCCTTTCGCTCTGCCCAAGAGCGGGAGGGGTTATCTGATGATTTTCCACCCGCCAAAAAAACGGCAGGCGCATTACTTTGTGTAATTTATTTCATCACCACTGCTTTAAAAACGGTGAAGGAAAACATAGAAGGAAACCGGCATTTGTCTTAGAACCAAAATTCGAACATAATTATGTGACATTTTTTGTACAGGAGGCACCTACTTACACATAAATCTTGGTGTGTTAAAAGTTGATAGTTTTATATTGTTTATATTGTTTTATATATTGTAATTTTGGAAGTATATATTTTTGTAGTAATCTGTGGAAGCTTGTTATTAGCAATTTAGAATTATATTGTTGTTATAATTATAGTTATTAGACTGTAAGCTTTCCTAAAAATAAATAAAAAATCAAAAAATCTACCAATCCGCACTGGGCCCACGTGGTGGATTATAGCCCATCCCTCTCTTAGAGAGGAGGCCTGAGTCCTTGCAGTGAGAACAATATAGACTGATGATGAGGTTTATAAGCTCCTAACTAATATTTTTTTACTAGTCTGACTAGCAATATTGGTAAATAATGACGAGACAAATCAATGTCATGCTAGGTTTTGGTTTTCCACAGTTCGTCTCCTTCCGCTTCTAGACTTACCTCATACTGAATCGTAACTAACTATACAATATTTGGATACTTACTTCAGAAATGTCAGTACGTAAGGCTATAAAAGAAAAGACCCGTAACAAAGCCGAAAACGTAAAACTTTATATTATGGATATATATCCATAATATAAAGTTTTACGTTTTTAAAAAAACTTATATTTCAAATGTTGTCCTTCAATATTGAAGGACAACATTTGAAATATAAGTTTTTATTTTTAAAGCTTTACTTTAAGTACCTTCATGACTTCGGTGTTAATGCATCCACCAGAACAGTATTTTATTGCTATACATTGATTTCTATGTTGCACCGTGATTTTTCACTCCAAATAAAAAGTTGTTTCCTAGAAATAACTTTTGCGTAAAGTTACGTAGTTTCATTAATACTTGGTTAACGGATTTATGAAGTGTTTGTTTACACCTTGTATGTGTACTACGACACCGGTTTTCTAAGTAAGGTTAGGTAGAGTGAGTTTTTATTTTTTATTTTTAATAATATTTTTTTTATTTTCGATACAGTGACATTTTTTTCCGATTTCTAAGAATATAATATACAGTAACATGTAACAGAGTTAGGTCCTTTTTTTTTTTGGCGAGTGGAAAATCATGAAATAACCCGCTCTTGGGCAGAGCGAAAGGGAGTGTCAGACTTTTACTGACTAAAAACCATCCATGTTCCTTCTTAGCCCTATATGTCGAGGCCGCGATAACTAGTGTACAACCCGCGGCCCCGACGGGCAGAGTTAGGTACCTTGGCTTCCAAACTAAGTTTCCACCTGTGACTTGAGAGACAGTGAAATTGTGTAAGCCTTTATTTTGGTACTCCTTTACTTTTAGTCCGCATTGCCGACCTTTAACCTTTAAGTTTTCTAAGACATTTACCTAACGAAAACAACTTTACATAACAGATACCTACAAACGTAGTTAATGTAAGATAGTGGTGTACATTCAGTATCACTATTAATAAGAGAATAAATAAAGGGTGTAAAAGTACCTTTAACGCAAACCACTTTTTTTCCCCACCACTGCGAGCATTTTTTTGTTCTAATCCATACCTGGGAACCCCCTAGTTACGGACATATTGGGGGTCAAAGTTCCAAATGTTTCACAGCTGTTTTTGTTATATTAGTTTTTCAGGTTATAACTTTACTTAAATTACCTTCATGACCCGTTTACTATTCAAAGCATAGGTACATTAGCTCAATGTTTTAGGAATGCTACATTGATTTTTACAATAAAATGAGATTTATGATCCCAAAAAAGTCGATTCCCAGCAAAAAGTAAGGGTACTTAGTTCGATGTACAGAATGCTTGGTTTACCTTTGTGCGAAGGGTTAATTTACACCCTGTATAAAAAACGACTATCTCGATGGTCTAGTGGTAACAATTGCGACTGCTGATCTACCGCCGCTGCTGCCGGGCTGACCAGGAATATTTTATTGTTATTGAGGTTTTCTATCAGAAATTTCCATTTCATTTCAGCAGCTACGGAGACTGGATTTGTGCCTGTTGATGGCAATAGGATATTTTATGAGACTTAAACATAACTGAGTAATGTATTTGTAGGTTCTGTTAGGTTCACCTCTCCCTAACCCATTGGAGATTAATTAGTTATTATTATTTAATTAATATCCGCCCGCGTGGTTGATTCAAAGAGAGGATGCTTGTGTCCCAGCAGTGGGAACATTAATGGGCTGTTGATGATGAATCTCCAATTATCGATAGAGTAGGTACTCTCTGTTATACAATTTTCAAATCAACAAAATACGTTTGTAAAGCTATATCAGTCTATTTCCCAATAAATAGGATATAAACTTAAATTGATTCAACACAAAAAAGTTGGACAACATTTCACGAAAGCTATCAACTTTTGCTAGCACAGAAACTATTGTGACCCATAGACATGCGACAGTTTTACGTCAAATCGTTTAGGAGGACCACCCTTATGTGTACTCGTCACGGTATTGGGCAATCGCTCTTATTGGTGACTATGTCTATGCCTCTATAGGACAACGCTTGGGATAAACAGGAAAATATCACATTTTCCTCTACCCTTCTTATGTTGGGGTATCTTTATTGCAACCAGCATTGTGTTCGTGTGATGGGGCTTAATTAATTATGCAATCAATCATACGGTTTGTTTTGGAATGTAACCTTAAGACAAGTTGAGTATTTTATTATTCGTTGTTATCAACATTTATGCTCAATGTCTAGTATAAAGTCTACTAATTATTTTGTATATATAGGTAAAGTTTTTGTAAGGGAAATCTTTGAATCAGCTCACCCGACTATCATAACCTATATTGAAAACTATCCCATGAGATTGGTTTTTAGACCATAACAGGAGTGAAGTCGCGGGTACAAGCTAGTGTTTTATTAAAACGGAGTTTTCATCGCAGCTTATTCAAAATCACCGTGATTTTAAACTACATAATTATAAGGAAATGACTTAAGCCGGCTTTTGACTATGGGATGTTATATATATTACATCTTGAGCTATATATTACATCCCGCGTTTGAGATGAAATAAGTATATATTATAGCACAGTGTGAACGGTCACGTCCAAAATGTATAACGAGCGATAAAATATTACAGCTCAAGATGTAATACAGGGTGTTTGGAAGGGAGCTGTACATACGCCTAGGGTAGAAACTAGGGATAGTCTGCTACCTACCCCCGCCCATTATATTGACCTTGGCCTCAAGGTTTTTTTTTAATTTAAAATTATTTCTTTACCTTACTACGGTACTTCAGGCCCCATAACTTTTCTTCTCCACAATTTTCTGGTGTAAAATAATTTTTTGCAGGACCCTAAGACTCTAACGATTAAAACAAGACCATTAGCCGACCGGTCCCATGGATAGATTTTGAGCTACAGGTAGTTTTAGTCAAAAAATCAAATAAAAAATAATAATAAATTAAAAAAAAACCTTGAGGCCAAGGTCAATATAATGGGCGGGGGTAGGTAGCAGACTATCCCTAGTTTCTACCCTAGGCGTATGTACAGCTCCCTACCAAACACCCTGTATATCCTATCCTACTAATATTATAAATGTGAAAGTTTGTGAGAACGCATAAACGGCTGGACCGATTTGGTTGAAATTTGGTATGTAGATAGGTTATACCCTGGATTAACATATAGGATAGTTTTTATCCCAATTTTATGATCTGTGTGATAATTTTCGAGTTGTAGCGGGTGAAGCCGCTGGCAACAGCTAGTATCCCATAGTCTAAAGTCGGCATTACAGATTGACAGTTTCACTATTATGTTGTAAATTCCCCCTGATTGATAAATAATAGCAAGAGAATGGCATGATAATTCACCAAGTCACAGTAAACGGTGTAACATCAGTGTTGGCGCTTGATTGTTCATGTAAGTCGTGACAAATGGTGACACTTATCGCGTTCACAGGGCACTGCGCAAACTCACATTTTAGGAACAGCTCGTTGCTGTATAGTTTTAGGCGGGTATCTGCCTAGTAAAATTGATTGTATTGTTTTGTTCTTGACGTAGACTTTACGACTAGACTTTATAATCGGAAGGAAATTATAAATTGAGAAACAAAATCTATTACAATAGGGATGTTTACTGACTTTAAAAAATCTGATTCTAATTAGTCCGTCTGTTAGATTATCGAAAAATATTGGATACGTATTTTTTGTTTTATCAAATCAATAATAATTGATGAAGATAAAACGCGTCAAAGATTTGAGTGGGGGTTAGTGACGTCGGTGACCGCTAAAAATGTCAAATTATTGTCTTAGAGTATGACGTCACACGAGTTTTCAAAGCACTGTATCGTTTTCATTGTTTGTTTACGTGAAACAAGAAAAGAGCAGTGTCCAATATTCTTTGGTAATCTATATGACGGACTAATTATTTTTTTTTTGTTAACATCTATTACTTTCAAGAACTTCCTATTCTTCTTCTCAAGGTGTCGATGGTAATTCAAATTGGAGTCAGCCCTAAATTTGGCGACTAGTTTATTACGTTCAGTAGCCAGCACAGTCGTCCATCAGGTCCTGTGATGAGCAAACAACAGGGCTGGCAGATCTCGAGGCAGGATATCAGTCAACAGTCTCTTGGCAGCCATTATAAAAAGATATCCTATTTCGTTTCAAAAATGATGTTCAAAAATTATCGAGGTATTCCTAAACAATTGAGAAAAAAAAATCTATGCTTGGCAAAGGTTTTTCACTTTTCCTTATTTATGGCTTTTTTTCCAAGATAATACTTAATTAACGCATATAACTCTTTAGGTCATGGGATGATCTCCACCGCGGATGAGGACAAAATATAAGCCGACCAACTCCTTACTGTAATAAAAGGTTCCTATTCCTTAATAGACACTGTTATCCCGATACTCGAAACACGTGACATCAATCAAGTTTAAAGACTGTAACAGAACAAGAAACAAATTATGAACGAAAATCTCGCCACAGTATCTTTTTATTCGAAGTCTAACTGATTAAGTCCTGCCGGCAGTCACATGTCCGTTACCTACGTCAGACCTTGATAGAAAACGTAGAAACCATCTCTCAAACAGAATAAAACAAACTCAGTTCTCATTTTACCTACACCTAATATAAATGCACACAGACTCCGCGTATCTTTGGATAGTACGTCCGGCGGTGTGTGCTGTCAGTCCCACGGGTTTTTGATTCCAATCCCGGATAAGTCACGTACTTAAAGTTTATATATATACCGTACTATACGTTTCAAGTATTGCGTTTTAGAATAACGGATAATGTAGTGGTGATCTGAGAATTATGTGATTTGAAATAACGTATTAAGCCAAACTCAAAGAATTACAAACATATCAGGTGAAATGCCACTTACTCCCGTATCTATAAACAAATCAAAGTGAAACGAGTAAAGTTATTTATTGTAACGACAGTGGTAAAAAATAGATAGGAACTGATTCATTATTTTATTCGGACAGAGTCTCGACTTACAGGTTTCACAATCGAGCGCGACATGACCTCAAAACTGAGCTTACAGGGTATTATATAGACTGATATCCCCACCGGAGGCATCCGGTGGTTATGGCGGTGTCTTCGCTTGACTGTGATTGGCTCGCGAGTCGTTGCCCGTCATTGGCTGGCTAGAGTGGCATGGCTATGGTATGCTAGAGTGGCATGGCTATGGTTTGCTAGAGTGGCATGGCTATGGTATGCTAGAGTGGCATGGCTATGGTTTGCTAGAGTGGCATGGTTATGGTTAGCTGTCATTGGCTGGCTAGGGTGGCACGCTGGGAGCAGGCTGTTGTAACATTCGGCCGTCCTGGAACAATTGCTCCCGCAATGGAAACAAGAAAACAGTGATTACAAGTCAGCTCAGAAAAACCAAGTTAAAATGGGGCAATAGACCTCTCAGGAGATTTATGAAATCTTCGGTTTTCAATTATTCGTTCACACTACTGATGCTATCAGACAAAAGCACTGCTACGATATGTGACAGCGGATACTAAACCTGTAAACCCGTTGTATCATATAATATGACCTTTCATACTTCTTAGTTTACGTCAATCATTACCTAACTCCTCAATATCACATAATATGGCCAGAAAACAAATCCTCTAACAAACAAGAGTTAACCTGGCTCGCCCCCTATAGCATGAAACTTTAAGCTGAAGGAAAAGGAATAAATGCACAAGAAAATTTGTAATAGGTACCCACTTGTACTAATTATTATGGACAAAGATGTAGGAAATGCTTAGTACCAACAATTTTTAACGACATACCTTACGATTGAGAAAATAGCTGTACCACGAAAATGTCTTTTAAAATAAATTAGGGAAGTTTGTTTTTAACACCTATGTAAAAACCTCATTACAAGAGATGTGTAGATTCCATTTATGATTATTTATTGTTGTATAAGTATATATTTATGCCATACTAGCTTATGTTTTCGGCTTCACCGCTATTAATTAAAGTGTTTTAACGCAACTTAAATGTTATAGCATTACGTTATAGTCAACTTTTGTGTTCAATAAATGTGTTTAGTTGTAGGTAAAAGTGTCGTTGTTATTGATGGAAACGTACTAACAAGTTGTTACATTTAAATTAAATATAACTGTTTTACAGTATGGCAGAAGTAATATACCTTGTAACACGGATGTAACCATGAATAAGCACTTTTTAATTCATTTCAATTTACTAGCGAAATGTGTGTGTACTCATGAGTATACCTCTGCCTAACCCATTGGGTATTACATGCGTGATGTTAAAAGCATTACCTTGTTGCCGCCAGTAGTCATCGCCTGGCGCCAAAGTACATAATCATAGTTTTTTTTTGTAAATCACACTATTAACATATTTCCTTTCCTTTTTTTTTGTTTTTGCCTTGTTACTAAGTTTACTAACCCTAGTCGTTAAGTTATTTTGTTGTTACTAACACTATGGACACTTGTCTGAATTAAAGAGTTTGAATTTGAATTATCATTTTTCACCTTGTATCTAAGTTACGTCCCATTTCTTTCCAGCTATTCTAATCTGAGATAACCCTACCGCGCCGTATATATATAGTATAAATCGTAAGGCTTATAGGTACCCGGTTGTAATATTAACAGTATTATAAGAACTCCTTAATATCTGCGACATTAAAAACATGAAACACTTCATGTGAGAAAAGATAAATAAACTGTTTTGCCAAACTATCGGATGAAGAAACGGAAGAACCAATTTAAGTTAATTACATCATACCATTAAGACGCACGCACACACACATGCACTCACACATATATAATTCTTATCGTGTCGATGGCAAAACTTCATTGCTTATACACACTGACACACTACACACGAATACGTTTTTCTATTTTTCAAATATAATTTTATGTGTTTAAAGCTATTAAGTACTAATGTTAAATTAATGCAACTCTGGCTCCCAAGATACCCACAGGCGCAGCCTCGTTTCAGGACATCATGTATTATCAGAGCTAAGTTAGATTTAGAATTGTATGTCATAACCCTTTTTCCTACATTATCCCCTTTACAGTACGCACAATGTAAACATGTCGTCACATAATAATATTTACTTATAAATCGGGTTATTTTTAGAAATCAGAAATTTTGTTGATATTTATAAAATTCAGAACTTCGTTTTACTCCTTGTTATTGTCATGATGCATTTTGTAATATTTTCCATCGCGCGAAGTTTGTCACAACTCACACAACTAATCTGGTACCGTAAAGCTTTGTTTACGTTATAGCCTACCATCAACGATTACACAATTACTCACTATAGGTATTTGTACATCCACTTCGCAGTAAAACAATACTACTTTTCGGCTTTTCATCTTGTCATTGCATAGTACTGAACTAATCGTTCACTTCTAAATGGTACACAATAAACGGCATCTATCGAACGATCTACTTACATAAGGCAGAACCAAAGATAGGCATTGACTTTGGCTTTAGTTTTAGCTTGCTTGGGCTTTGGCTCATCGGTCACCATAGTGAATAGTAATATCGGGCAATACATGGCATAAGATCATGTTTAGTCATTGTATCGCGTACTGCAGTACATTCCGAATTACATGGACATTTTTACTTATCACATAATACGAAATCTTAGCAACAATTTCATCACTGCAAGGGATTTAAGCCCAAAATCATGATAAACACTCTTTCTGACTTGTAACGCGACTAAACTAAAAGACAGGGCGCAAACTACCGTCAATCTACTTTATAAAAGATACCTGCAATACGTGTGAATTTCTGTTGGAAAACTAGGATCGTACCTAAATAATCACCAATACCGACCTATAACATTTTTTTTTCCATAACAAGATTTATATAACTTGCCTCATACCCACATCGTATTTTTTTTGTAAGTTTGTTATACGGGCGAGCTATTATTGCTAAGTTTTGAATGGACTTTCTTTAATAACTAGATAGACCTAGATAAAATAAACTGACGCACTTCGTTTACATTACTCGGGATGAGAAATTAAGACTATCAACTTAAATTAACCTGGTTGAATGCCATCACAGTCATGATGTTTTATACCCTAATTAAGAAATATGTCAATAACAATTCCTCATATTTAATTTTAAGTTCCTCGTTTTCAATTTGTCAAGAACTTTATCCAATAAGTCTAAAACTGTTTGAATATCGGCTGGCGGTAGCAAGAGATCGCCAAGGAATGCTATCTATATCTCTGATAATAGATTAATAAAATTATTGTAGCTATTTATAAGTATCTGGTCTACATGATTTACTTTGGAATTGTTATTGTTGGATAATCTAATGCGCACTTGAACTAAATATGTACAACTTAAGTTCTTAACTCCTTAGTACACAACTAGTACCTACTCGTAAAACATTTTTTGTACCGAGGTAATATACTGATTAACTGACTATGATTAGATTTACGTAGCGGGCTTACCAAATTATTTTGTCTACGATTCGCATAATTATCAACTCATGGGGCACTCCATGCTAAAACACATTTGGCTTATATATTTGGCTAATGGCATTTGGCTAATTTGGCAAATATTGGCATGTTTACTGACCTTGTTATTTATGCATGGTTCCTGGCAGCTCTCAGCGTGAAGTAGGACGGTTCCTTTCTTCCATGTCCTTGGTTGCTGTTGACAACCTTTAGGTAGTCTTAATTTACCGTAGAACCGTTGCTGGCAGAGAGATGGATACTTCTTGTAACTCAAAGTGTCTCACAGGTGGTTACTGGCCGCAGTCTTCGTTTTCAAGGTCAAATTATGGAATGACCAATGCGATACTGAGGGTAGGCGCTTCGTGTTCCATCCAGATTGTGGCCTGCTTTTTCAATTTGTGCCCTGTGATACTGGGATGGGAGACAATATTTTCCTTGCAGGCGGTGTGCAGAACGTTGACGTTCTTCGTTTGAATTTTCAGACCTCGTCCTCCACAGTAGGTGACCGTTGACTTTTAAGTAGCAGAGCGTCGTTTTATCGTAGGTTTTTTTTTTTATTCGATACCACTTCTGACTGTAACGACAGTGGTAAAAAATAGATAGGAACTGATTCATTATTTTATTCGGACAGAGTCTCGACTTACAGGTTTCACAATCGAGCGCGACATGACCTCAAAACTGAGCTTACAGGGTATTATATAGACTGATATCCCCACCGGAGGCATCCGGTGGTTATGGCGGTGTCTTCGCTTGACTGTGATTGGCTCGCGAGTCGTTGCCCGTCATTGGCTGGCTAGAGTGGCATGGCTATGGTATGCTAGAGTGGCATGGCTATGGTTTGCTAGAGTGGCATGGCTATGGTATGCTAGAGTGGCATGGCTATGGTTTGCTAGAGTGGCATGGTTATGGTTAGCTGTCATTGGCTGGCTAGGGTGGCACGCTGGGAGCAGGCTGTTGTAACATTATTTATAATAAAATTTATATCCTGCAGTTTCATTGCTTGAAGTTAGAACTGTTAAAAGTAAAAATTCTTAGCTTTGCTTCTTTTGACTGTTCGTACTTACGAAACTGAGTAAATGCATAAACTGAAGTAGTAACTTTAACTTGACTAAAGATACGAGTCTAACTACCTAATAACTAACCTGCATCGCTAAAACGAAAAGGCGCGACTTAACTTCGAACCATTCAACATGCCCTAACATTAACAACACAGCAGTAAATGTAAGGTTCACAAAATCAACACTGAACAAGCTCGTAAAACATTTGGACCTTCAGCAGAAAACTCAGAACAAGCTTCTAGTTCCACCGCATGCAATTGAAACATTTTTACCTCTTAGCAAGTTCGTCTCGGGTGTATCGTTTAGGCAGCACAATGTTTAGACATTCAAACGTGACCCTTAGCTATAAACGTGAAAGTTTTATGTAAATGCGACTCTCCAGTGGCAGCATCCGTCCGTATTGCATAAGTTGACTAATAAATTAGTGAGTTGCTCTTGTTGTCGGAGATAAGTGGGGCGGACAAAGGATTACCTTGCGCCGGGCGTGCCGAGGCCCTAACTTCTGAAATAAACTGTGAAGTCGTTCGCTTGCCAGGGCTCGGCTGGGCGGTCACGTCACCCTGTCAGATATAATCCGAGCAGAAGGGTGAAAAATAAGATAAAATGATTGCTCGCTAATGGTTTTGCTCGATGTGTTCTTCGTGAAAATAAATACACTCCAGTACAATAGTGGCTAACAAGCTGATTTGTACAGTTATTGTTAGAATCCTATTGTTGTTTATTGAACAAGTAAATAAGTCTAGAGCTTAATGTTAGACACATAATTAGGATTCTATTATATTTGGTATACGCCACATTTTTCAAATCAAACAATTGTAGTTTACTGTAACGATAGATTTCATTTTGAAAGAAAAGTATTTTCTCTGTAGTAATTGAATTAAGATAATATCCGAACTATTGAGTTTTCTCGAGTCTTTTCAATTTTCTTTGTAATCAAAGAACTCTCAGTTTGATGACAAACATACAATCACTATTGTTGTTATGACTAAACCTCGAGATTTAAAGATTGAAGTTACAAATTTAGATTTCGTGAACTTAGTGGAAACCTGAGGTGGAAATATTCTGGGAGGCACTCCGGGCGTCGGGGGTCTCGCGATGACCTCCTGCCACCGTAGACGCGGGCCTGTGGACGACGAAAACAGGCCGTGTCGACGGCGCGTTCGTGTTCCACGCGCGCCTCAAAGCGATGTCAGCAACATGGGAGGGGCCCGAAAGGGCCGACGCCCGTCGGGGCCGCGGGTTGGACACTGGTTATCGCGGCCTCCACATAGAGGGCGAAGAAGGAACATGGGTGGTTTTTAGTCAGTAGAAGTCTGACACTCCCTTTCTCTCTGCCCAAGAGCGGAAGGGGTTAGTCGATGATTTTACACCCGCCAAAAAAAAAAAATGGTGGGAACATTCTTATACTTATTCATGTAGTTTTTCAAGTTTCGATACAAAACTGCAATAACGTGCGTGCAATAAATACAACAGGCGTCTTGTTTTAAATGAATCACGAAAACTTAGGAATAGCTGTATATTTATAATAGGCCGTTAGGGAAATACCAGAGAATGGCCCTCGTAGCAGATGTTTGCCCAAACTCCCAACTATGATAACAGAGTGGCCGACAATTTTTTACAACTCTCTTCCACAATGTCCGCGAGTAAATAATATACTAAGTGACAAACGTCTCATTCCTTTTTATTTCGGGTCACCCTTGAACCGAATAAATTGCGAGCAATTTTCGGGGTCGTTTGCTACGCGCCGGGATGCCGATGATACGCTTCTCAAACTTCGCTCTCGAATCATCCCGTACATATTTATACGCGTCGAATTTCTACAAATGGTTTGATATCACAATTTATTTTACGAATCACGCATTTCGTGGTTTCGTCCCGAAATTCCCGAAATTCTTTCATTCCTATTGATTAATGACATAAAGTGTTAGAGAATATAAGAACACTTTTCTCATGTGGATTGAATATATCCTACACTTATTTGATGCACAGTTTTCCTCATTCCATCAACAGAAATTCCAAGTGATTTGAATAGAACTCCCATCGAACCAAATAAATCTCGGGCTCCCAGATGGAAAAACTGAAAAGTTGTAAGAGATCACTACAATATGGTTTGTCTTCGATAGCGTTTGAATATCAAATAAAAACTTTTTTTGTGGAAAAATACTATCATTGGGGAGCAATGAGGTATGTAAGTCAGGATAGAATTCCTCTCGACCGTAGTTTCGATTAACGAACGTAACACTTATTCGGAGAGGGTCTTATCTAAGTAGTTGATTGTTCTCTATTTGTATTTTTGGTCCCAATCGGGGCTGGGATTGTCTCGGTTCGTGTTTTTGTCAACAGTCACGTCGCGAACGGTTGCTTAATCATGAATGACACGTTTACGTATTCAGGAGGCTCGCCCCACCCGCTAACGAGAGACGAGATAAGTTTACAAACGTCGTAATCTTGAATTCCCGAAGGCGTTCAGTCTCAGCGTTGATTATCCAGGATTTGAAATTAACATATTAGGAATGTTCTGTGCTGGTGATGTTGTAAGAGATCTTTCACACGAGTGGAGTGGGGGGGAGTCTTCGCGCCTGTTTATTTACAACGCGTCGATGTTTGCTCTGTCGGATGGATGTGCGGTAAGCCGCGGTAGTGGAACCGTCTTATGTCTTCTTCGAGTGTAAATGTGAGATAATTTGGAAGCAACTGTTTTTGTTGTTGGAACATTTTCACTAAAATATTTGGAGTAGAATTTGGTGTTTACCGTGGAACGTCTCAATGGGACTGTTCATTTGTTCGAAGGTCGCACTCGGAAATTCTATTGGTTTATATGTCTGTTTCTAAGGGACTGTTTTATTTTCAAAAGAGGTTTCGGCTATTGGGGCAGAAGGGGTCGGTCGTAGATGGAAATTGAGTTTAACAATATTTTAGGTAATGTTACCTACCTATATACAAAAAATATACAAAATTACAAACCATACCACCAACTCAATTTGCAACGATGCCAAAAAAGCCTAACAGCCAATATTTTTATTTTACGCCCAGATTAACACAGAAACAAGCGAATACACTTCCCGAAAAATATATTTAGGACACAATAACGAAAACAAAAACTGGCAGAGAGAACAACATTTAATTTTATCTCCGCGAGGCGAGAGAGCTGCAAAACTTTGCCATGAACAATATCATGTGTAAGTGCTCTTAAGCGGAACGGTACATGTTTGTTTGAATAGCGGATTGAGCTCCAACCGTCCTCCTTGGCTGGTTCATAAACAATGGCGTGTATATCTCTCGCATGTATACCGAACTCTTTATGTATAGCGTTAGGCTTTAGGGAATGGCGGTCGCGAATAGTGTAGTACCTACCAGTTGTTGGGTTGGAGTCAAGCTTTATTTCGGTACCCAATCGCTAGTCTTTGAATTAGAAATATACTACACATAAACTCACGGCATTTTCCCATGGGGTTTCGGCAGAAACCGCAGAACGCCACTTGCGACTATCATAAGATAGAATATTGTACAGACACCAGGACGTTAAGCTTCCCAAAACTGGCAAATTTTCTCATACAACCTTGAACCCAATGCTTTAGCGATAAAGTTCAAAATATATTAAATAAAAAAGTAACTGCTGTTGTGTGATACACCATCACTGCCATAAAATTGCTACACTATAGAAACAGTACGTAATATTACGTTCCAATGCACGCCATATGAAGAAATCAAAAAAGGTTTTTACCTCTAATGGTAGAATAGAGTTCCAACGTAGTAGTTTCTTGGTAAACCAACCGTCAACACCAGAAAGTAGGTTTGTAAACTTCAAGTACCTAATTCCAAGTGTTAAAACATTACAGCTAAAAGCAGTTTTAAGCCCAGTGGTGGGTTAGTACAGCCAAAGATGATGATAGTCCATGTAAAAAGGTTACAATGGAAATAGTTATAAGTGTAATTAAAGCTATATAAAGGCCCATAAAAGCCCGAGTTGCCAGTGAACTGTGTGAGACTGTAAGCAGAGTTTGGCGTGAGTGTAATGTCGGCTGTATAGTTGTTTCGGAAACAATTAAACAACTCATATCATTCTCGTTATATTGCTAAACTTATGATGTCTATACTGTTATATTTCTGCTGGGAGTTCTGGCTGTTTCATGTGAGATATGAAATATGTAGAAGATTTTATACTAAGATGTTGTATGTCGTGTCATCTTACAGAAATTCTTTATACTTAGAAGGTAAGTAACAAAGCTACGACATTCAATCCCCGAAGGGTCAAGGAGAGATGTTCTTAATAGTATTTCCACAATTTGACTGGGCCACCGCTGCTTATTTCATTTTGGAAAAACTTTAAAACCGTTGCTGTCGTAGTGTTAAGTATTGAGTTTTTTTTCATATCATCAAACCAGCACTTGACCAAGGAAGCAATTGATGCTTTTGAAAGTGATTTCAACACCTAGACATTTCACTGAACGTCTGCTTGCTGGTTTAAACCTCCTGAAACATTCTAAATGGAACTATTATTGTAACAAACCTTAATGCCTCGTAAAAGGAAAGAGTTTATTTTATCACGCAAGAGAGGACCAACTGGAAATGTTTTTAAACCTAGCCGCGTTAAGCTTTCTACTTAGGGTTGCCATCTCAAAAATTTGGCAATCAGGTCAGGATGCGTGAGAACCCCGGATTTTGAGCCCTTAACCCGGACATGTCATCACTTCATCAGTCAAAATGTTTTTGCGTCTCGGTACGTCGGTTGATTGCGGTGTGCGGGTACAGTTCGTGTGTCGCGAGTGGCCTAAGACTTTAGTTTTTTAAACCCGGACTACAAATGAATCCCCGCCCGGACGCACCCCAGACGGGCTCTAAACTAGGGCAAATCCGGGGAAACCCGGACGGATGGCAACCCTATTTCTACCTACAATATTTTTAGAAAGATTTTCTAGCCTTAATAGAAGGATTCAAACTTATATTTAAATATTGAAGTAAGTCTAAAACTTAATTGTATAATATCTGATCTGTTCTACACATCATAATTTAGCCAGATTTATATTATCACATTTCAACATTAAAACAAGTACATTTTCTTACGTAAATTGTTACGTGTGTTACAGTTCTATGACCCGACAATGTACGGTAGTAAGCAATTCCCCTGACGACGTAGTCAAGGGTACAACAGTACCTACACACTCCTCGTATTTCATGTTTCTACGTCCCGAGTTTTGGGTTCGTCATTAATGAGCCTTTTGAGACAACCTCCAAGTACGTAATATGTATAACATTCTACCAACTACTTCACCATAAATAAGCACCTACTTTAGTGTCGACGGCTTCATCAAATAGACTTTAATTAGTTAATGTCGTCTATAGCGTCACCAGACACTATTCAACGAAATAAAAGTACCTACTTTAATACGGATTTAATCGCGACCTCAAGGCGGGTAGCAGACCGCACGCTTTGAAAACGACTTCAAACGAGTAAAATAAAATTTTGACAATCAACCCGAAATAATCTGCGAAGTAACTTTCGTCCCTATCTGTAATTAGTTAATAGAGAGGGTAAGAAGCCCGAACCTAGAGCTATTTCAAGTTTAATCTCGAACTGTTGTCTTGTCTAAAGGCTAGCAAATTGAAGGCTAAATTGTAGCCACTGTAGCACAAGTAACTCAAGCCGTGGCAAATGAATCATTAGTCCTAAACTAATATTAACCTGTGTTGTCCAAACAAAGAGTTTGGGGTGCACCTCTAATATCATCAGTGGCGCGGCGCCGCTGGGCGGCCCTCGTGAGCTCTTGTTTCGTTTCAAGCAAATGTTCTTTCATTTTCTAATGGATCGGCACTGAGGGAATATTTGTTGGCAAACTTTCACCCAGACACAGATATTTACATAACAAAGAAAGGGGTAAGAGATCCGAGTGTCCCCAAAACACGTATTCTTGTCAGGAATTTCGATTTTGGAAAGGATTTGACGGTCAATTTTATGTCAGCGCGTTTTGACGTGGTTTATTCATTTTGTGTGTAATCAAAATCTTAAGTTGTGGGTGTTGTGTTGTAACATTTGTGAAGAGGAGGAATGTGAAAAATCTATGAGGAAAATGTTGAGTGTGTGTATGTGTGTGTGTGTGTGTGTGTGTGTGTGTGTGTGTGTGTAATGTTGATGCTATATGAGTAGAGGATGACCACAGAAACCATATGTGAACTGTGTGAAGGAAGATATGGCTAGGAAGGAGGTGACTGCTGAAATGACGAGTTAAGTACGTGATCAAAATTTAAAGTTCTGTGATGTATGGAAACACTTTCTTAATAAACCTCTACATAATATTTCACGGCAAGAAGTTTACCAGGAAATATTATAATGTTATGATACCGGGAGTGTTGTTCGTTCTACTTATCAAGTTTGCTTTTACACCTTCCCGAACGCTTTGATACGTAAATGTTTTGAATATTAAGTCGAGTTAGGTGCATCCTCGCGGCGAGATAAATCTTTGATTAGTTGTTCGAGCTAGAATCCCAGCGTAGCTGTGCTAATTAAATAAGTTTTGTAAAATTAAATTAGTTTAACAAAAGGAATGAACAAAAGCGTCTTGGCGCTTTTAATGGCATGAGGGTGATAATGTATGCGTTTTTGTTCGTAACATAATCATTTTGATTTAGGTACGTCCATTTTCAGTAGTGAAAGATTAAACTGCGATTTCTTATTATGAATAATCAATTTATTTCACATAAAAATTAATCCATATAAATTTAATTACAATTCCATTATCAAATCATAACATTAGCATACAATAAGCAAAATACAACACGATACATTATTACAACTATTGCGTTAGTAAAATCTTATGTTACTATGTTAGTCAACACCCATCATGATTTGCAACCATTTGTTTTGGATAGGGTAATCCAAACGAGACATAATCTTCTGCAGGATACTGTAGCCACTGCTTCGGTACTTTCTTTCGTATCACCGATTGGAAACCGTCTGTTCGTGCCTATATTATATCACGCTTCTAATCCCCGACGGGTTAGTTATAATATTCCACCGCCATTCCATCGGTAAGGTTTACTGAATTGAAAATAATGAAATAGGGGGCCAGTCTATTGTCATCAACCAAGCACAGATCCAAACACCGTTGCTGCTTTATCATTTATAATTTATCACCACTAGACCGTTGAGTCAGTTAATTTATAATTCAAGCACATTTAAAGTCCAGAAAGGACAACCTTAATTTGTTCTCAATAAAATCGCCTGAAAGTTTAATAGGTTTTCGTGACAACTATTATTGTCTCAATATTGCTCGCTCTATACATTTATTTTACGATATCACGCCGTAAAAGTGGCTATGAATTCGAAAGAAAACATGTCGACTGAACGCCCGCAAAAATAGATTATATTTTATTGAACTTTGTTGTCATCATATCTTCGTAAACCCTTCGGGAGAAAGGGGGGATCTTTTCACAATGTTATCGACACAACACAAAAATACTGTGTAACAAACAAAGGGAATACAGTTCAGTGTTATTTCTACGCCTTTTCAAGATAAGTTTAAAGGTTGCGACGGATTTTTATTGTTTATTTTGCTCCTTAACCAACATTTTATGTAATGTAAGAGCCTTCAACAAATACGTTAGCTAAGTAACTTACTTACATCTGTAAAAATAAGTAAAATTGGCTGTAAAGTTACAGAATAGTTTATGTTAACTGTTAGAGATCCATGTTTTATTAATACTATTGCTATTTTAATGCTATGTTATTTTGTTTTTATTTATTTTTTTAACTTTGTCCTACATTAGAAATTTCTCCTGTATTGTGGGTGCGTTTAAAAACATTTAAACTCACATACACAAACAATCAGACCCAGAACAACTACCAGAGGTCATACAAATATTTGTTTTGTGCGCGGATCGAACCTGGACAAGCAGCGTAGCAGTCAATCGCTCGGCCAACTGCTCCACACGTGTCGTCCAATTAATTTAATTTATATTTTCTGTTAGTGCTAAAGAAAAAAACATTTTTTTTTCAACTCTTTAAAATCAGATGATATACCTAATCATTTCCCAATACCGTATAAGTGATCCGCGAGCAAAGTTTGTATGGGCATTATTTTTCTTACACTCGTTGTTATGAGAAAGTTGTTTTAACAAGGATCACCCTTGAAAGTTTTTCAGATACTTAAATGGGTATATGGTTATCTACCAGTGAAGATTTTATTTTTTTGCTAGATGTGCCTCGCGACCTTCGTCCATGTGGAATTTATAAAAATATTACTTTTAAATTTTTTTTTGGGGTGTGGGAAATCATCAAATAATCATCATACATACATCAGACTTCTACTGACTAAAAACCACCCATGTTCCATCTTACCCCTTTGTTACAACCCGCAGCCGCGACGATAAATGTGTGAATTGAATTTCGTCAATAATTTCAAGGGTTTTATGTTGTTTGGAAGAAACCTTTATCATTTTTATAAAATCAAAGTATTAAGTACTTCTTATATCATCATCATCAGCTATCTGCCATTACGTCAATATCAGTCCAATCATTTTGCAGATTAGTTGGAACAAACAGACAGGAATTCAAAGAAATGTGTTGGTTGTATGTAGGCCTATACGCTTTCGTAAGTAATCAGTAAAAAGCTGTTGTTTTGAGATTACAATGAGACACTTCAATTTAATTTATTTGTATAGGTAGATAAAATTCGAATACTTTTTTTATTTTTGGATGAAGGGAAATCTTCAAATGATTTCTTCCACTCTGGGCAAAGCAGATGGGTGTGTCAGACTTCTACTGACTAAAAACCACTCATACTCATTCGAGGAGCCGGCTGTGATTTTGATATGAATATCATTCGAAAAATGGGCAGAACTACATTCTTATTCTTAAGCAATGCAGGGTGCATTTCTAATTTGCTTAAGAATTAAAGGTTCATTAGAAACAGTGAAGTACACAAATACCTGAACATGCCAACAGTGAAGGATAAGATAAAGAAATTCGCAGGCAAATACAAAACAAAACTGGACAACCATCCTAACCAGCTCGCTGTCCAGCTCACATTACCTGACTGTCTAAATCGCCTGAAACGGCACAGAAACTTGGATCTCGGCGACGTTGACTAAGCCAATATTTGTTAATATGGAGGATGTTCCTAGTGAGATTCATCACCTCAAGACTAATGCGATTGACGTAATACGTTTAACACATCTGCTCATAGAAGGATTGATTGCAATATTCAAGACAATAACAAAAAAAATAGGTAAAAAAACTTTTTAAGTTAAACGGTTTTATGTTAAACATACATTGCAATGTTTAAGATAAATGTACTAAAAACCAAAAAATAATAAAATAGATACAGTCGTGGGAATTATAAACATATGCATAGACTATACTAAAATAAAACCGTGGGGCACGTCTCTTTTATTTACATGGAGTGTATAACTATTGGAATTTCCATGAGCAAGAAAATAGTAAGTTATTTCCTCACCGTCTGCGGGCCAACTGCCTATTTTAACGATGAATTAAACGATTCTTCTATCGCACATTAAGTCGATAATTTGTAGACAATTGAATTCAATTGTTAAAAAAAAAAAAAAAAATAATTTTCTATTTCCGCCATTTTGTAGCGGCCGCCATCTTGTATTTCAATTTTTTATAATATATTGTATTCTGCTTGTTGAGCCCTTTCATTTGATACCCATATTGATGGGATTGATAAAACCTACGTTATCCGCCATTTTGTAGCGGCTGCCATCTTGGATTTCAATTTTTTATAGTAAATTGTATTCTGCTTGTTGAGCCCTTTCATTTGATACCCATATTGATGGTATTAATAAAACATAAATTATCCGCCATTTTGTAGCGGCGGCCATCTTGAATTTATAATGATTATGAATAAACATAATTGTATTGTCACCAAAATCCAAAGTGTACCTATACAAAATTTCAGATTAATCGGTTGACAGGAAGAGGGTGAAATTTGAATTACTAAATTTGACCCAAGAATAATAAATAAAACAAACGGGGTGAGCTAAATAAAACCGTTTAAAATAATAAAAACGGGGTGAGCTAAATAAAACCGTTTAAAAAGGAATTACGTCCATGCGTTTTACATCCAAATTTTAAGAATGTAAGAGTCCAAAGAGCTATGCTGGGTCAGTCACAATACACAAATGATTACAATGTCCGAGGAAATAATAAGTCGTTAAGTATAATCCATCGGCCAAAACAGACATCGGGCCATGCAATCTACGCATTTAATTTATTTCATTTAGTATTCTCAATAAAATAGCGCGGGAACCTAAAACAGTGCAATAGAGTATAATTGTAACTTCTTAAATTTAAATGAGCAATACAAAACCAAATATTTCCGTTCCGATTTGATTTAGAGTAATGCATCAATAATATTTTTTGATCACTTTATTCTGTTCTTTTGAAATATTTAAGTTATATTACTGGCCGCGCAACTTCAAAACGACGCCTACTTTACTCAAACCCCTTTCATGAAACACTAAGTTAAGAAGAATTCGGTTTATTTGTTGTATTAAAGTTCTCAAGGTTCTCTAAACTAACTTAAAACCTAAAAGTGCTAATTATTAGTAATTTTTTGAACTTCCATTCGTTATTTTCCCTTTTTTTCAACATCTTCATATTAAAAATGTACAATAGTCTTCTTATTTCGCTACTAACTTGAACGTGAAGTAGAAGAACTCCCTCATACACAAACACAGACATTAGTGAACAGCAATCACAGCAGCTTCTGTCACACTTTAAAAAGAAATGTGGGTCTATGAAATGAACAAACGAATTCACCCCAAGGCCCCATTCCTTCCCCTGGGCATCATAAGATGGGATGAAGGGGCGGTATCAGTTAGATTGGTGACGAACCCACAAACTAATCAAAACGTATTCCTGACCAAAACCTGGCTTCTTTAAAGCAAGCTTACAGTGAATGTTTCTGTACCATTCATTGTGAGAGGTAAAACTATTATACATACTAAAAAAGAATCACGTAAATCGGATGATAAATCTCGGCGTAATCGATGTACATTAATAGAAAACAAAACATAACAATTGAATTGCAAACCTCCTCCTTTTTGGGAAGTCGGTTAAAAATGTACTGATAAGTAACGTCACACGATTCGAGTCTTCGAATCACTGTACCCGCTACTTTTTAGTTTACGTGAAAAAAGAAAAAATATGTGTCCAATGTTTTCTAGTAATCTATCTGACGGATTTATTAGATTTTTTTTTGCCGTCTTGATTAGTTAGTAGTTTTTTTGAATTTCGCTTTCAGCTTATAACAAATTGGAAGACATCGGATATTTAGATTGCACTCATCATTTAGCTTCAACATTAAATGTAAAGTTAGAGGACAACGTGAAATGTTGTTTTTTAGGATCCCTGCCTTACTCTCGCCTCATGAAGAAAATACATTTAAAACCAAAAATAAAACTGAAACCATATACCAAAGAGGATTAAAGCAACGCGTCTGTGTTGAAGACATAGTATCCTTTTACACCAGCATCTAATACCTAGGCTATTCACGAGATTTAGCTAGAATTTTTAACGCTAGATTTTTAAACCTAGCCTTATTTTACTCGCCCTCACTGAAAGCGAAGGGGCTTATAAAATCCATTAACGAAATTAGATTTTTGAAAATAAATTAATTATAGCTAAATTTTAAATTTTTAAATGGAGATGGGTTGCTCAGACTTATAAAAACAAATAAAATTTATGACAATCCTAAAAAACGAAAGTGAGCTTAAAAATGTTTGAAGCATGGAAATTAAATTGCACATTTAAAATGTAGACTTGTAATAAAAGGGTAACAAGATTTAATAGCAAGGACAAAGTAACAAACAGAAAAAAGAAATTGCAAAAGTCGTGATTAAAATCACAGCAGATGCTTCGCTGGCAGCTCAAAAAACAACAGCTCTCAGATCGTTATTGCATTTCCCAAAAAGGAGGTTCTCAATTTGATTGGTATTTTTTTTTTATGTATGTACACCGATTACGCTGAGATTTATAATCCGATTTATGTGATTCTTTTTTAGTTTGATGCGGAAAAGTTGACATTTGGTCCCTTTTTTTTTTTTTTTTTTTTTTTTGGTGGGTGTAAAATCATCGAATAACCCCTCCCGCTCTTGGGCAGAGCGAAAGGGAGTGTCAGACTTCTACTGACTAAAAACCACCCATGTTCCTTCTTCGCCCTCTATGTCGAGGCCGCGATAACCAGAGGACTACCCGCAGCCCCGACAGGCGACATTTGGTCCCTTTGGTGACATTCGGTTTTTTAATACTAACTAACCCGTTGTGAATAGTTAACTCATCACTGACTGCTACTTCCGCTCCCTACCCTTATCATGAACATCTGACAAAAGTGGTGTAGTCATCCTTCATTATCACACTGCTGGAAAATTTTGTGCTGCAATTGTTTGATCAAATGTCCCGGGAGTAGTGTAATTTTATTTCGACCAATCGGTCGAAATAAAATTCGACTCCTCGACGTTTAGTGTTGAATTTAAGGGCTAGTCTTGCAAAGCAGTAAGCAGCCTTACCATGTTACTCCAATATCGGAACTTAGAGGTAAGTTAGACAACCGCTCCATCTAAAATATACTAGTATATTTTATAAACATATATAAAATATACTCCATCTAAGTTACATCTGGTTTAACTGGACGCAGGACTTTCAGGAGAATGGCAGATGACGAGATATATATGGGCAGGGCACATTTTTCGCAGAACGGATGGCCTATGGGGCCGAAAAGTTCTGGATTGGAGCGACGTTGCGTTGAAAGGCCTCCCACTACGTTGGGCCGCGGGTTGTACACTAGTTATCGCGGCCTCGACATAGAGGGCTAAGAAGGAACATGGGTGGTTTTTAGTCAGTAGAAGTCTGACACTCCCTTTCGCTCTGAGGGGGAGGGGTTATTCGATGATTTTCCACCCGCCAAAAAAAAAAGGCCTCCCACTACGTGGACCGATGACCTGGTGAAGGTTGCGGGGGTCTGTTGGATGCGAGACGCACGGGACCGGTCAATGACGGAACACCTGGGGGAGGCCTATGTCCAGCAGTGGACGTCTTTTGGCTGAAATGATGAATGATGAGATATATAATATTATAGTTTTACAAAGACTAAGTAAAGTAAGAAACATGTTCCTCCTTGTACCTATATCCATTAACTCGTGTTAGGGTACTGCTATCTAACAGTTAGAATAGAAACTGTGTCAGTATGAGATCCAACTCGCCCCCAAGTTGTAAACGCCCGTGGCGCGTTCAAACTTCCCCTGATATGATAACGCTTTCATATCCACGTCGTGTTTCGTTTAATGTACCGAGTTTGTTTCGGTTTTCCTGGGTAATTATGCTGATACTGATAACATGTTACTGGGAATGCGCGCTTCTTGTAAACCTGTTAAAAGATCGTTTTCAGAAGTTGGACAGTTATATCCTTGTATAATGTTTACCTACGTATACAGCTAAAGAGAAAAGTTGGCAGAGATTTTAATTTTAAATATTTTTATTTTAAAGAATAAAAGACACACCCAGACAACGTTAAAAAACTGCTACACGTAAATGTATTTAGGATTAATTGGACAATCTGGCGACCATTAGGTGAGCATGACCCTTTTTTGTGTTTTATCCGTTTATCTTTACTTTTAACATTGGCTGACATTGGAACTGTTTTAAATATGAGATTGTGACCTCTGATAACGTCTGTGCAGATTTAGGACACACAACAGAATATATATTAATATCACGCCCACTATCCCTCGGGTTGGACAGAGGTGTACCCATTAGTGTACCCACTTATTCCAAGTAATGTTTACCTACGTCCCATGTACTAGAGAAGGGCCTGTTGCCATCAACTGCGGGTCTAAAATGGCCGCTTTAGCAGAATCGTAATATGAATCCTGTTAAAAATTTAAAATTCTTAAAATGGACTTTATAGTTAAGTCATACATTAAGTCCATTTTAAGAATTTAAAATTTTAACGTGATTCATATTACTATTCTGCGTGGATTCTGTTAAAGCGGCCATTTTAGACCCGCTATTCACAGAATAATTCAGGCTCCGTGACTATTACTGAGAAATAACACTACGCCTGTCCTAAAAATCGAACTTAGGACCTCGACATGCCTCATGAACCAACGAGGCATATGAATGTAAATTGGGACATAAAAATGTAAAATAAACCCATTTCGCACCGGGAGAGTGTGGTTTATTTGAACGTGTGTAGTTTTTGGTTAAGTTAATACAAAGATTGTATCCCAGAATATAACTTGAGCTCAACAGTAATCATAAAACCACATTTTAAGTTAGATTTTCTCTTACGATCCTACCGGGACAAGGTAGAAACGAGCTTAAACGTGACCCACATACCTATAGTGTATGTTAGATATCTTTTTATCGTAGTCTGATTTCGAACATTTGAATTTTGTGTCTTGACACAGACGTTTGCAGTGCATCTTAAGCACTTTTTTGTGATCTTCAGCTTACTACGCTTATTACGTCCGTTACATTAAATTGAAGTTACCATTTTGTTGGTACTTGTGACATTTCAGATTGTCCATGGAGTTTCTTGCCCGTCCATAGAGATCTTACCATTGAAATAGCTAAATTCACGTCCTTTAGCGTTCTTTTAATGTGAGTAGAAGGAGACAGTAGGAGGTGGTGGAACAGTGATGGCCCAGTGGTGGCGGCCCCGACTTATGAACTATTGGTCGTGGGTTTGAACCCAGGCAGGCACATTACTTAGTGTAATTTATTTCATCACCATTGCCCTCAAAACGGTGAAGGAAAACATCGTGAGGAAACCGGCATGTCTTAGAATCAAAAAATTCGAATGTGACATATCTACCAATCCGCACTGGGCCCGCGTGGTAGATTAAAGCCCATTCCCTCTCAAAGAGAGTGGGAAAATTAATAGGCTGTTGATGATGATGACTGATGACCATTTTGCTGGTAAGTACTTGTGACATTTCAGATTGTCCGTGGAGTTTCTTGGCCGTCCAAAGAGATCTTACCTTTGGGATTGCTAAATTCACGTTTTTAACGTTCTTAGATCCTAGAAACGATAAATAGACAGTGTCGAATGATGTGCCGATTAATTGTTTAATTAACCGACAGTCGTTGTGCCGATACGTTGCCAGCTGTCTCAAGCACCTGAAACAGAGAGAGCATCCGAACACGGTACGCGGTAGGTTGTTTTCTCCCTCTGTAGCCCCAAAGTATGAGCGCATGACATTTTCCTTGATGGATTTCGTCCATCGCATGCGCTGCATACTTTTGCCGGGAGCTGGGACCCTAACAGAAGCCAATGTGCCTCGAGGTCCTAGAAAGGGGGGTGACTGCTGAGATTAATTGTAATAGAGAAGTTTGGAAGAAGCTGGGCTAACCCCAAATAAATCAGGGTAAGCGCAGGAAGTGACGGTGATGATGATATGCTTATCCATTACAGTAAGGTTTTTAAATTTTGAGTCTACAATCGAAAAAACCATAACAATGGATATTAATAACTGGAATGTGCCCGTGCAACTCAAAAGCGCTCCGAGCGAGAAGCTTTTACACGAAAGTGGACATCGTGTCTTTCTAATAGGGTGTAAACCCCTGATGGGAATCAGTCATATACAGGCAGATATTAGCAGTCAAAGATTTTTTCTGTGGTATTAATACTATTACACAGGTCTACAAAAAATAATTATTTTTGTGTTGCCTTCGATATTTTTGCGAGTTTTTTTTATTTATAACACATCTCTTAAGAATAAAGTCTGTGTGTACTGGATCAGCTCTAGTTTTTTAGTTATTAGGGTATGTGTAGGGCATACTTTGGCCTGTTTCCACAAGAATTCACAAAACATCGAATCAAGTGAAGTGTTACTAACATAGTTTTAAGTTGCTTATACTAACACAAAATATGTTATTAGCATGTTTATTTAGGTTTAGGTTATGTATGGGTCTATAATTCCTGCAAAATAAATGATTCTATACTTTTACATGTTGAGTGTAACAATGAAACTAAGAAGAGGAAAATGATTTGCTCCTAATTGATGTAAAACATAAAATCGCGGTTTAATATATTTTTGTTTTACCAGCTTAGAAAGAACAATCTCCTTTGAGTTTGCTATATCACCTCTTCCATTGCACCTTCAACATCTTAAATCAGAAGTGCACCTGACCTCATCAAACTTTGCGGCCAGTACTTACCTGGATCGTTACTGATTTATCACTGCTGTGTTGGTTTAGTACCAGAGCTAGTGCTTTAGTTAATGTTTCTACGTATGGTGGCCGAAGTTATGTTAGCACTTCATCAATGCGTTTACACTTAGTTTGCGAGTTATAGTTGAAGTGTGATTATATTTGGTGCAGTTGAAAGTACCAAGTTGGACGCTGGAATAGTTAGTTCAGCTGTCAATTAATCCGGAGTGTTTAATTTTGTTAACGGCTTTATTTAGTTGTGTTGCAAGTTAGCTGAAGCTAAAGTTAGTCATGAACGTCTGATTTATCGTCTTTGTAAACATAAAATGTTCAAAATAACATAACACTAACATCAAGTCTGAATCTGGTTAGGTAGCGGTGCATCTAATAGTACACCCATTTGGCGAGTTATGTTTAAGGTGAAGGCGACGAGGAAGCCCGCGAAATTTGAATTTCTTTACGTTTTCTTATGCCTTTTTCATCAAATAATCACTCTTGACAGTTGTATCAACTGAGACGTTTGTTTTGGTGTTTTTAATCATATTACTCAGTAAATTGACAATTGTTATTGCCGCGAATCCCATTTTATTTAACATACGACTTGACACTGACCGGGAAATTGCAAAAAAACGTAAGGAAATTCGAATTTTGCGGGCTACCTCGTCGCTTTTACCTTATGTCTCATATTTATAATAGGGGGGGTAAGCCTATTGCCATATTAATTATACCTGGAACGAACAAAGACTCCGTGGCCACTATTGAGAAATTCCTGATGGAAAAACTCAATAACACTTTTCTCGACCCTGGAAACAAACCCTGGGGGTCTAAAATGGCCATTTTAGCAGATCATAATATGAATTTCGTTTAAAAGCGTAAAATGGACTTTTTATCATAGTAACTGCGTCTGTGAACATTTTACGAATTTAAACACAATTAATATTATTTTCCTATTATGATCCATTATTCTAAATGTTCACAGACGCATTACTATTATGATAGGTCTATTTTACGCTTTTAAACGCAATCCATATTATGATCTGATAAAGTGGCCATTTTAGAACCCCAGGTCCTGATGCTTAGCAGTCACGCTTGCAGCTGTCGAAGCAGTCTTAGAAAATAAGATCCTACTAATAATAGAAATGCGAAAGTTTGTGAGGATATATGGATGGACGGATGGATGTTTGTTACTCTTTCACGCAAAAACTGCTTAACGTATGTGGATGAAATTTAGAACACAGATAGTTTATATCCTGAATTAACACATATGATACTTCTTATCCCAGTAGTATGATCCCGTGGGACCATTATCGAACTCCACGCGTGCGACATCGCTGGCACAAGCTAGTATTACTATAAAACCCTTTATCTTCTTTCATGTAACGTGTTAATATTCAGGAATTAAAGTCATTTTCAGGAATACGAATAGCTAATTAACATCACAAAGCTAATGTATGCAAATGATATCATTTGCTCTCGACTGACATCATGTCTATTATGAACGCTAATTAGCTGCATTCTGTACGCAGCATTAGAATTACAGTTATTACTGTGCTTTGAAACTTTAGAGGTTTGTAGGACGCCTGGGCAATCGTAGGTAAGACCCGCCATCACACTACTGATTGGTTAACCGTTCACCATACCAATGCTCTTATAAAAAACCTATCTAAAATAATCAGCCTTTTTCCAACTAAATAGGGGTAAGTTTCCATTCTAACCCGATGCAGCTGACTATCAGTATTTTACATGGAGCGACTGCCTATCTGTACTCCACAGTTCATTAAGTACTGCTACCAATACGATACCCCTTGGTAAGACTAGTTGTCAGACTTTCAGGTGACTGATTACCTATACCATACCATGACCAATATTGGAAAACGCGGCGTTACCTGAAAATAATAGCACAAAATACCAAAGTCACTGTGATATCCACCAATCCAAGCCGCGTCTACATGGTGAATTTCGACGACACATTCCTCATACAGAAAAGGCTACTATTCCAGTATAGCAAAGAGTTCATTATAGCCTTATTAATATGCCTCGTTGCTCTAGTGGCTGATCATGCGGTCCTGGGTTCGACAGAGTGTAATTTGGTTTTTGAGACCGGTTTTAAGCCCAGTTATTGGCATAAAAGCCTGTACGAACTGTACCGAACTGCACTTGTAAAGGTTTACATCTGCCTAACCCTTTTGGATTTACAGGCGTGAAGTTGTGTAATGTAAATGCCTCGAGCAGTTAGAGGAAAAGAGACCTTTGGGTCTTTTTCTTCAGCATGAAAATATACTCGTAACAACACTCATACAAAGCCGACATGTGCCCCTGAACCAGTTACCTAACCGATAAAAACCCAGAGTACTCTCTTAGGAGACTTTTCAACTTTTGAAATTATCTTCAAGTTTTACGCACTCGGTCTTCTTTTAATGAGATTTCTTCTTAAATTATATTTAGGAGTCTCTAACAACGGAACCCTATTAGAGAAGATTTCTTCTTTCAGTTTTCCGTATAAGTTTTGTATTACGATTTTGTTTTGGCAGTGAATAGAGATCCGCGATGTCTTTATTATCCTTTAGATTGTTTTGTCTTATATTTTTATAGGTAAAAATTGTCTATATGTACAAATATACACGAAAAAGGAGTAAAGAGCAGTTATTGAGAGGAAATTAAAGCTTTTCTTGTTAGTAATTAAGATCGTCAGAAGGGCCAAAGTAGTCATCGAAATTAAAAGTTTCTTACGTTTTTGCAATGCTGGTCGGTGTCAGATTATTATTATGTTGGTTAAAATATTAAACTCATCAATACAGGCCTCTAAGTTCAATTTTATTTTTTTTAGCCAACTAACAATTATTTACAATGTAAAAAAATCAAGTAAGTATCCTACCATAGTATAAGGTTAGTGTAACAATTGATCACAGGTTACATTTTAGTCACATTGTTTTTTTTTGCATGAAATAGAGTTTAGAAAATTTAAAGAAATTGAATTTTCTAGGCTACTCTTTCGCTTCCACCTTAATGCATGATGCGTATATTTAATAATGCACGCTAAGATTAAGAGAATGATGAATATTAAATTGTCAAACTTTTTCTAACAAAAAGTAAAAGAACAAAAATCACGTGAATGATTTCTCTGACTCCTGAAAAACACGCAAAACTTCAAAGGATAAGAGTAAACCACCTCAAAACTTAACTCAAACATTTGATAAGTGGACTCGCCATCAAAAACTACTTCATCGTTCTTTATCTGTACCAACTTCACGGCGAAGTGCTCCCGCAATGCAAAGAGTTTCAAAAGGTTTAATTCCCATTAGAGAACTGTCGTTTATACAGTTATAGGGTAATGGAGTTACGTTCCTGGTTCCCGGTAAACGGGTTCTTGTAGTTCCGCCACCGAGTTTATGTCAACACAGATAGGGATTAAAACGAAAACATTTTGAAGGAAGTTTTTCTAATGTGCGCTTAAGTTGCTGAGTGTATTATTGTTGAAGAGTTGTTTCGTAATGGGTTTCGCTTTTTATTAGGTTTAGCGGTTTTACAAGTAGATTATTTACACAGCTAGAGCGTGAGTTGTGAATCTGGTGAACTTATTACCATAGCGCATAGCGAGAACACAAGTATTGATCTTTTAACGTTTTTGTCATCATAAAAGAACAAAACTGCACCCTTTTTTTTTTTTTTTTGGTGGGTGTAAAATCATCGAATAACCCCTCCCGCTCTTGGGCAGAGCGAAAGGGAGTGTCAGACTTCTACTGACTAAAAACCACCCATGTTCCTTCTTCGCCCTCTATGTCGAGGCCGCGATAACCGGTGGACTACCCGCGGCCCCGACAGGCGTCGGCCCTTTCGGGCCCCTCCCATGTTGCTGACATCTCTTTGAGGCGCGCGTGGAACACGAACGCGCCGTCGACACGGCCTGTTTTCGTCGTGAGACGGACGGACGGCGAGTTAGCCCATCACTCACCGTCCACAGGCCCAAAACTGCACCCTTCGCTTAGAGATCGCAAGCGCAACTGTTCAGCATGAGACCCTAGATTCGATTCCTGGCTGGAGTAAGGTGTTATTAGGCTTTTCCGTCATTTCTCAGCAACAGCTGTGGACCCTGGATTTTTGTCTGGTTACGGTAGTAGCCTCTCTCTTATTACATGGTATTTAAACAAGGCGGCCAACTCATTCGGTACAAAGATGTGCTTAAGCGCCACTTGAAACGATGTGACCTAGACACGTCACAATGGGAGGCAATGGCAGCGGACCGGTCACTGTGGAGGCATACCGTGAGCACTAAGGTGTTTGAGTTTGAAAGGCGGCGTAAATAAGAGTTCGATGCTAAACGAGACGAGCTCAAGGTCCGAACACCCGCGGCCATCCAATACAATTACGTCGGAGGGGTGCTGACTTGCAGTGAATGTGGACGCACTTTCACGGCAAAAATTGGCTATGTCAGTCACCTGAAGGCTCTTAATAGGCAGATCTAAGTCTCTGTTGCCGAAATCGGTTGGGATCATATATATATATTAAACATAACAGGCGAAATATGGGTGTTCTTGTTTGGTATACCTCTGTCTATCCTTTTAAGGATTACTGGCGTGATGTAAAGTAAAAAAGAAACACAAAAAAACCATTGGTTGACAAATTATGATGGCTTTTGAGCATAAGTTTCATGTAAGGGTCAATTATAACCCGTCGGGGCTGTGGGTTGTACGTAAGAGATACCGCGGCCTCGGCACAAAGGACTAAGAAGGAACACGAGTGGTTTTTAGTCAGTAGAAGTCTGACACTACCTATCTGTGTGCCCAGAGCGGGAGGAGTCCTTTTGATGTATTTTCTGTATCATACACTACAACAAGTGCCATATACACAATAACGTTCCAAGTTTTCAGACTTATTTTGGAATAACTATTCAAGAAATAATCCTGGCGTAAAGGTAAACTTATCTACTTTACCTTGACTTACCACGAAGCTTAATAAAGTCTGATTTGATGAAAATATGATGGAATTCCTTGGTTTCGTCACAGAAGTTCTAGAAGCAAACTTTTTAATAGGCTTATTTATTGTGAAGAGGGCTTGGAACGAAATTATGTTTGACGAAGTCACAATAGAGTTTATACTTAGGTGTTTGTTTATTGTTGTTTACCGAAGGGGTTTAAGATGTTTTGATTTATTTCTTGATATAAATGTTTATGGCAACTGGTGTCATCATCATCATCTGACTGCATTTTTTAACGATGGTACTTATTGTACTGTAACGAACGTGTTTCTGATCGGAGTTATAAAACCCTTTTTTGCATCTGATTATGCGCAATGCGGCATTGATGAGTATTTAAGAGAAATGCATCTTTATACTCGAACCAATTAAATGACTTATGATTATGCCTAGTTTAAAAAAAAAAAATACTGCAAGCCCTTTGATATACAATCATTGGACAGGCTAAATTCACAGAACGCCAGCGCCATCTGCAACGACCCTTACATATTCATTTTGCCTAGTACACGTCCGTACATCTGGTTAAACACGCACGCTTCTAGGTTTTCCCTTACGACGTTGCAACTCACATCTGCCTTGCACAAATACCTTTTGTTGATTGCTTTTCACTCAGTCCACATGATCAAACCATCTAAGCAAAATAAGAGAAGTTTGCTGGACTAACGCTACAAGTACAGGAAGATCCATCTAAAAATAAAACCGTAACCGCAATCAATATGTTCCATTTACCGTGTGCTTCCCGAAAAGCTCTTAAATTCTTAATTGCGAAATGCTCAGGAAAAGCAATGTAGACGAAAATCACGATAAACATCGAGACGAAAGCTCATTGATGAAATATGCAAATAAGAACATTACACTCTATTAACTTCGAACTCTGGGACGCTAGTATAAATTCCTACAGTGAAATGAACACTTATAACGTGGGGTAATAACCTTTAGGAAATGCCAACGAAAATTCGTAAAAATTCGCTAGTAAATTTTTGAGTATTTTTTCCCTTCTTTTATTTAGTGCTCGACGATTCATGGCAGCAGTGGATTTCTGTGACACATTACTCTTGGTTCACAGACGATTTGTAATCTTTCTCTCGATATTTTTCCTGTAGCGCCCTAGTTTTTATTATTCAGAGGTTATTTAGTGCGGAAGAATGAATAAGTTTACGGATCTCATAGTTTTTTCTGTTTTTTTATTCGTTTCTGTAAATGTTTATTAAATACTTGTTTATAAAGAAGTTCATGTAAAACCTGCAGTCGTTTCAACAAAAACATTTGTGGAAAAGCCTTATATTTGAACCCAAGACACCTTCACGAAGTTATATTAAAATTGTTGAAAGAATATATATTCTTAGAAAAGCAGATCTCGTGGACGAGTTGGGAATTTTCTGGTAAAACAAAGTAACCTTCTTGGAAGTTCCTCAGGGACTGAAGAAAAATGTACACATAGTCATTTATTATTCACTTTAAGGATTAAAGTCCTGGTTTGGTTCATGGGTTTCGCTACGGAAATTGTGTAACAGAAAAGTATACGGTTACAAAGGACAGACTTAACTTTATTTAAGCGTGTTGTGAGCTTTTGGCCTATCGTCCGTTCTATGATCGCACGTCAATGTCTGTAAAACTCGGCAGATCGAACTAACATAATAGGTTTTGTAAAAAAAGTGAGAACTCCTTGCTATTGGATATGATCGGACGATATCCGTACAATCAATTTACGAGAATAATTCAGGGTGTCTGGTGTAGGATAAAAAAATACTGTAGCAGAATCTTGAATAAATAAAATATCAGGAGGTTACCTTTTCAGATTGCCTCGTTGAATTTCTTTATAGCAGCCTGCAGCAGCTGGATATGTGCCGCTTAAACATAACGGACAAAACGTGGGTTTACTAATTAACGGAAACACCTCTGCCTAACCCCCGGAGGGTTAGTCAGAGGTGTTTCCGTCAACGTTCCTCTGCCTAACCCTCCGGGACATACAGGCGTGATGTTATGATATTAATGTTATGTAACTTCCAATTTGTTCTCTTAAATGACCTTCTAGATAAAGTATACCCTCTGCGTCGTTTAGACAGTCATGAAATAGGCAATCCATGCAGAACTAGGGAACTACCATTTGCAAAGTACAGTTCGAACAAATTATCTTGGCAGGTCCGAACTTCGTGCAGAACGCTGCGCAGTAACATTTATTAGGAACCAAATGGTGACATGAGGTGAAGTTCGGGGGGCGGTAGTCTAGGCTAGAGATGCACCTTACATAAACACAATCAATCCTTTATACGATCAAATATCGTAATCGATTAGTTTTATTTGGAATACGTTATTATTAGTGTTTAGAAGATATTTAAGTGAATACATTAACTAATAAAGTGAATTTAATCATTAATAATTGAGTTTTCGTCTTTATTACATAAAAATGTATAGTAACATTATGTTTTCTCTGTTAAAAGACATGATTTACTTATATTTTAGAAATCTATTACAGACTTCTTGAATAACGAATGTTTACGAATATTTCAAACCTCAATATAAAATTGAATAGAAACATCTTTTTATTACTTAATTTCAATCGATTCTAAGAATAATCGATTAAACGACACCCATTGCACATGCACATGCTCATCTCTTTTTGTTAACTTCGTGACCTTCGTGCAAGTTCGGCAATATTCGGTACGAGGTATTATATCTCAGTCACACGACAGCATTTTGTTTAGTGTTTGTGTTGCTATCTCTGTCTTGAGCACATTCGATTAGAAAAGTTTTCGTTGAGTTTTTGTTTGTTGTTTTTAATATTACTGTTATTTTTTATTATTTGTTAGAAAAGTTAGTGGGCACTTATTTCGTCAAATATGCCACCAAAGTATAGTAGTGTTTTAAATCGCCAGGCGAGAAAAAATATTTACGATTTAACTCAGTATATGAAAGGGGAAAAAGAAAATGGAGTTAAAAATGTAGACTAGGTATCTAAAAGTGTTTTGATATTTATTTCATTTGTATTTTTAGACTGTATTAGGTATTTTCTGATCGTATATGTGTTTATCTGGCAATAACAGTTTTCTTCGCGAGTATACATGCGCAAAGTTCGCAGAGCCTATGTTCAGACCTGCCAAGATAATTTGATCGTATAATTTAAGCAGAATTCATATAAACTGTCGGAACAATCTAATTGTTATGGTAACGACTGAACGGGTTTCACGATTCATTGAACTATTCACTTTCTGACAGCGACGGGTCAGGGAATTAAATCGGCCTCTCATTGTTATGTAAAAATCGTCCATATATTGAGTTTTCTCTCAAAGGAGTATAATATCAAAGAGTTTGTCGACTATTTCAAAACATTTGCTACACATTTTAAACAAGAACTCATATTCTTCACATTTTACTGAAAAATACTTTATTCATATCAATACATATGATTTACATTTTTAAACATTTCTAGATATAATAATATTTAATTTAAAAAAATGTAAAAAAGTGGCCCTCTGGTATCGTGAACAGGGCCCGACCTATCTCTCTCTTCTATCTTTTTTTTTCTGTCTCTTTCTATTAAAAAAGGAACCTCTTAGCAATACGCACCGCATCAGAATTACAATCGAAGCTTTCTAAATCAAACTCTTGATCCAGCTACCAAGCGCGAGCGTTGGTCGAGGGTTTTGGCTATTAAACCAAAATACTGAAATAATGCTTACATTTCTAGAGTATTAAATATATGATTCGTGATATGGTTTGACTAGAAGGTAAATAAATATACAATTTTTATTGTCGTCCTCATAAAATAAAGTTAAAATTGTATTGAATTAAACATACAAATAGTGAAACAAACATACAGGTTATGATAACATACTATGGGTCGGATATCCTAATAAAAATAGAAAACATCCGAGCCGAGCATAAAATCCGTGTAATTTTAAAACGTATTTGTTTAAAATTTTGCTTTTTCATTGTTACATCTATCGCTTGTAATAATAATATGTGATCAACCTAGCTAGCAAACATACTCAAATTATTGCAGTGACTTAAAAATAAAAATAATCTTTCGATCTATCTATAAAAATAAAGAGAAAAGTCCTGACTGACTCATCAACGCCCTTCCCAAAGCCCGGACCTAGAAAGCTGGAATTGTGCACAGAGGTTTCCTTCATAATGTAGACAAGGAATAAGGCAGGATTTTTTGTAATTCAACCCCAAAAGGAATTCAATAAGGTGTGAAATTTTGAATGGATAATCGCCATTTTCACATTTGCGAAGCCGCGGGCAAAAGCTAGTAGATAATAAGACAGCTGGACGGGGTTGCGGCAGACCTAGGGAATGGTAGAATTGGCACGAAAAAGCACACCATCGTTAGCACCATCATTAGTGGAAGGAATGAGGCGCCTTTGCTTTCAATTATAGTATGCCTACTAACCAGTTTTACATGTTAGCAGAGAAATAAATAAAGAAGTGGAGTAATTAAAATGGATTTATCAATTTCAGCTCAGACTTTTTATGATCAGCCTATTATGTTCCCACTGCTGGGCCACAGGACTCTTCTCTATGAGAAAAAATGGGCTATAGTCCACCAATATACCATACAATCGGGCTCTGTGCGGGTTGGTTTCAGTTTCAGCTATAGTTTTTTTGGGATGGTTAGAAATTTTACTCAAAAATGCATGTAATGTTGTCATTATTTTGACAAACTTGTTTGAGCAAAGTCGACCTTGCCGGTCTGTTTCAAGGAGCGGCCGGCAAAGTTTTGCTGGCCGCTCTAACAGGCCGGCAATGTTTTGCCGGCCGCTATTTTGACGTTTCAACGTTTTAAAAAATCAATTCCAAAAAGATTTTATTTAAAACACAGCTGTTTGTACGTCTAAAGGTAAAAAAAAAAAAGATTTAAATGAAGTAATAAATGAAGAAATAATCCAGCAGTCAAACACCGCATTAGAATTATCGCAAACTATCAGTAATATCAAACCGGGAAAGTCGGTGTTGAATTTTAGTAACTGTACTTTTCATAATTGTCATTTTAATTAAAAGTCTAGTTAATTAATATATTTTTTATTTAAATTACTTGCTGGTTTTATTTAGATTAGGTACTTGCATTTTTGAGTAAAGCACTATACAAACCTTGGCCCACAATGACTGCTTCGCTGGTCACGCTATGATTGCCTCGAGCTAGCCTAGCTACGCTCTAGGCCTTTCAGCTTGGCCATCATTGCAGCCCTTGCTGTCCTCGCTGTAAAGGCCTCGGCCTACGGTCTCGGCCTTTATCTCAGCTCGTCCATCAAGTGCTGCACGCTGACCGCGCTGTGTCGGCCTGGAGCTGCGCTACGCTGCGCTGTCGGCCATCATCAGCGCGACCAGCAAAGTAGTCATTATAGACCGCGGCAGTAATGTACTATTAAACTGGCGTCAGGACACGTGACCTAATCGAAAATTCGTAAGACGACGCAGGGTGCTTGCGCGAATGAGCGTGTGTGTCAAATGTCAAAATAATGAAATGTCAAAAAGTGAAAGCTTAAATTTAACACTTCAGAATTATTGCAATTATTGCAATAGTTCTGAAGTAGAATAGTTTATGTAATATAAACCATGTCATGTAGTCATGCTTGTGTACGATAGCGCAATAAATGAATATTGTATTAAATTTTAATCACATTTAAAATGTTTGTATATTAGTGTTTATGTGGGTAATCAGATAATTTGTTATATTGTACAGTCGACAAGCTAAAAAGTATACAGCCAGCTAACTTGTATATACTTTAAAGATTAAACAGATACATTTAGAGACTAATGTGAGCTTTTGACATCAGTCGCTTAATGCGAAACACTTTAAAAAACCAAAACTGCAATCAATATTAATGTTCAGTGTTCTAGAATTATAACCTGTATACTTATTAGCTTGTTCGACTGTACTACCTGGATAATAAAGATATCAGTCTTGATCGAATCTGCGTGTCATTCACATCATGGTGACAGCGGTGGGATAGTACTTTTATGCTGATAAATAAAATTGCGAAATTATTCCCTAACCATTCCATGCAAAATATTCAAAAATGAACAACGTAATTGTTCAAGTTTTCACTTCTGCCGGCACTCTCGGAGTGCACCCCGTTGTTTTTTTGTAATATTATCATAATGGGTAATTACACAGTGTTCCTACTGTATGGGTACCCATCTATACAACAACACTAGACAACTTATAGCTATAACTTAAAACAGTCATAACACTTACGTAATTGTTAACAGCGTGACATAAAATAATACATTTGAGTTTATCAAAGGGGCTTATTTTCGGGTAGGGAGCCGCCTGGGCCCGCCCGACGAAACGTTGAAATTTTGACAAATTACACTTGAGGATTACTCCGAGGGAATATGAAGAAAACCACGCATTCGCACAAATTACTGACTCGTGACAAATGCTCCCGCAGATGACCTGCAATTTATCCGGCTCGCTGAGAAATCTAGCTAATGTTGGGCCCGGGAAATAATATTACTGCAGTAGTAATGAAGACTACGGCACCTTGGAATAAAAACTGAGGGAAATGTTTTCGAGTTCCTGATGTTATATTTTTAATAACACATAATTTCACGCCTTTTTTCGCTGGGGGTGGGCAAAAATACTCCCTCGTTCACGTTCATACATTTCAGCGGGTCTAAAATGGCCGCTTTATCAGAATCCACGCAGAAACTTATTATGAATCACGTTAAAATGACGAATTTGTCATTTTAACGTGATTCATACTAAGTTTCTTTTTAAATGGACTTAATATTTATAACTATAGAGTCCATTTTAAGAATTTTAAATTTTTAACATGATTCATATTACGATTCTGCTAAAGCGGCAATTTTAGACACCCTGATCATAATAATGCCGTAAGAAGTAGTGTCAAAGCTCAGCTAAACTTGCATAAGTTAAGATTCTGATTGGGTTATGTTATTTAAAGTCATTAGCATTTTGCCAGGAACCCGTACTGAGCAGTAGCAGTTGTCCACGAGACAGAAGTCAATTTAGAAGAAGTTAATTAAGATAATATAATTAGTGGTATAGTATAAGTGAGAAAAAAACACACACAGTCATCAATTCATGTGGTTTTAATTGGTTAACCTAAACCAATTAGGTAGTGTGTACATAGTAAAGGAATTTTCCATGTCGTGTTATTGCTAACATAATATATGTTTGGGTAATTAAGATTATATTAGTATATGCCTGAATAAACTGCTGTAGTAAATTTTGTATGTATTACTAAGTGTGCGCACATTAAGGTCCCTCGATTCTCTTACCTTCATTTATGGTTTGAGAAGCATGTCTTCCTCTTCCATACTTCTATAATACTCGTCGTTCTCATCAGACATCTCCTTTCTTATCATATCATCATCTATAGTTTACACAGCACATTCATCGTTTCTTTGGTCTTCATCTACTCTTATACCTATCCACATTCATACAATCTAAAATGTAGTGTAGGTTAATACTTAAAAATTTAAAACTAATTTGGTGTTTGTAGGAAAACTATCGTTAACTGGGTCAGATTTTGCCCAGTTCCATGTGATAGCAGGTAAGCCTATTTCCATCAAACAAATCCCGATTGCGTGGCAGTTATTGGGAAATTACTCAAAACGTGTATACAAAACTTAACTCACGAAATAGGGTTGTTAGCAAAAAAAATCTAATTAGTCCGTCATATATAACAAAAAATATTGGACACGTATTTTTTCTTTTTCACGTAAACTAATAATGAAGATACAGTGCTTTGAAAACTCGTGTGACGTCATAGTCTAAGACATTAGTACGACATTTTTAGCGGTCAGTGACGTCACCAACCCCAATCCAATCTTTGACGCGTTTTATCTTCCTTCGTACATTTTTATTGATTTGATAAAACAAAAAATACGTATACAATATTTTTCGATAATCTAACAGACCGGACTGATTAGAATCACATTTTTTTAAGTCAGTAAACATCCCTATTCTCCTCATCACATGCCCATACCACGACAACCACAGCCACAAGCAAATGCTTTCAGGCATTCAAATATTGGATGTCACCTAGTTTTCATCAAAACAGAAATAAATACAGCTGTAATGATTAAGCTTACATTTGCATAGCTCACACATAAAAAAAATATTCATTTTAATGTTATAAAATTTTATTAGATTCATGCATGCTGCGATAAGGGATGAGCGTGCTGGCTTCCTTTCGCGTAAAATCTCGTAATACTAAGCTAAGAAATCTTTCGTTTTATAGCGTAAACAAAGAGCTTTTACGGCTATCTAAGATTTCTGAGATCCTGCGATCTTAGAGTGCTGTATTTTGAGCTATAAATTCGATATTCTCTCTTTAGGAATAAGGGTTTACTGAAGCAACGTATAGGGTGTTTTCTGACGGATTAATCTTGTTTGATAAACGAGATGAGAGAACCTATCTTGAGATTTAAAGTACCATTTGTAGAGTTCATAATAGATAATATCAGCATTAGCATCTACTACTGGGTACCTATAGACAGCCTCATCCAGATTTCCCCCCGATGGCAACTATGTCGTCTCTCTGTCAATTACTAATCTTCCATTATCCCTAATGTTTATACCTAATAGATTTCGTTACTAAACAGTTTTTGATCAATACAGTTAAACAATTAAGTAATAATATACAAAGTATATATTAGACATATGTTATAGAAAACGCGCCACCACCAAGAGTCTTTTGATATCAATATGCACCACAGCACTAATTAGTCGCGGCAACCAACTTGTTCAAAGGAAATTATTTCAAACTTAAAATGAATTCTGAACCTGAATCTATAGGTACCGGTTCCTTTTTGATACCAACTGTTACGCCCCAAAGGCGACTTGTCAATGCTAGCGTTATGAAAAGGAGCTTTACTGCATTATCATCTAAAAAGGAACGCAACCATTACATATCCCCGAAAGGAGATAAATATTTTATGTCATAATTCATCTGGGCTATAAAAAAGGGTGAGCGCAGACCGGCGCACAGTTACGAAATGATTTTGTTTCGCCCGTCGGGAATAACTTGGTATCTACACTATGTACATGGGAATGTCGATCTTGCCTTTAATCTAGGAAATAAAAATATTCCCCAGCTCCGTAAGAAAGTCGTGATTTGAACACCGACGTATTTTCTTCGTACTAACGGATGTTTTATAAGGTTTCCGTTTTATGTGTTTCGCTTTGCTACTTTTTGTCTGCAATGCAGAACTGTCGCTTTGTTTTAAAGAAAATTGTAACCGATTTTCAGATTGCTTAATTTTGTTGAGGTGAATTTGCATGCATACAGAATTACTTATTTAAGTTTGTTGCAGTTTAAAAATAAGGTTTTTGTGTGAATTACTTGAGCTAAAAAGCTAAATGATACCGTATTTTAAGCTTATCTGCGAAGTAAAATATGGTAAGAACCAAAAGTAGGTACTCAGTTATATAAAGCTAAACAAGTGTTTTTAAGTATTTTATCTAATGTACCGCTGTAAGTTATAAAGCGATTCAAAGATTTCTCGACGCAGTACTCTAAACCCATTATCAAAACTTCCGTACGTGCCCCACACTTGAACTCACGAGAGTAAACAAAAGACGTCCACAGTCGTAAACAAAGACGCTCATAACGTAAGTAATTTTATGAATTTTCCATTAATTCAATAGTATAATTGGAAAAGTTTGACCGCAAAACGAGGGGTAGCCAAAGGAAGAACTATAAAATTGCAGTTAACGGAAGCTGAACGACTTCTCAATACCATTATTCTGAAATACGATCTAATTGAGTGGCCTGGCCCTGCCCTTCCGAGACAATAATGGGACTAGGTCCCCAAGCTAAATGGCCTCGTGGTGATTGCTAATTTACTTATTACAAACGGTCTTGTCTTTAATTAACCGTTCATTGAACGGAACTTAAAGTAAGTAACTGCTATATACCTATTTATCAGACTTTATTGTACAAAGCGGAGAGTAACTGTAGGTAACTTATTTGAGATCGAAAGAAACGGCCATAGTTTTGAAAGGTTGAGTTGCGATATAGAAAAATGATGGAGGTATTTTCTCAATACTATTCAAACAGGAAAATTCAATTTAATGTAACAGAAACCTTGTTATTTTACAGAATATAATGCTCGTATAATATCGTGCTCATTTTCCACAAAGAGGTAGGAAAAGCTTACTAATTCTGTTATCAGATGCATATAGTTTTGTTAACCTTTGTCGTTTTTATTTGGCATCTTTTACTTGTATTGGGACGTCTGAACACAACATTCATTGAAATTGGAAAACGAAGTTGTTGGTAAATAAATTATGAAAAAAAAACGTCTTTCAATGAATGAAGGTTATTTTTTTATGTAATTTTAATACTGGTGTAATAATGTAAAAAAAACCGGATCGTTCACTTGAGTGATTACTAATTGTGTTATTGAATTTGATATGGCATGAACTGGTGATTTTAGTTATTGTCCAAACTTAGACTGGTTTTTTGGCTGGTAATTGAAACATACCAAGCACCTTTTAGTAACTACACTTTAACAAGACACAAACAACACAATATATTAGGTATATAATTAGACTTAACATTTGTATTCAATTATTCACCATCATCATGAACAGCCTTTTAGTGGTCCCACTGCTGGGACTCAGGCCTCCTCTCTTTGAGAGGGAATTGGCTATAATCTACCACGCGGGCCCAGTGCGGATTGGTAGATGTCACATGTCTTCGAATTTTTTAGTTCTAAGACATGCCGGTTTCCTTACGATGTTTTCCTTCATCATTTTGAGAGCAGCGGTGATGAAATAAATTACACAAAGTAATGTGCCTGCCTGGGTTCGAACCCACGACCTACTGTTCGTAAGTCGGGGTCGCCACAACTTTGCCACCGCTGCTTTCAATTATTACTTTAACAAAACCCTAAGTTAAATGAACTTTTAAGAATTATTAGAGGCGCAAAAGTAGAGCACTATTTTTATTTATTTGTTAATAATATTAGACTTGACTACTTTCGTTTATAGTTGATAGTACCTACGAAGAACCTAATTTACAAGGGGTACTTAAGAAGACTAGCTTAAATAAATAATAAAATAAAATTTGAAATTCTTATTTAATTAGAAATGTGATATTATAAGGCTTAAAATGAGGGGCAAAGTTTTATTTGAATAAGCCTATTTCATTAATTTATTTTATTAATTTATTTGTTTGCGTTTAATGTTTTAGTTTTCTAGAAAAGATCTATTTGAAAATACACAAGTATCTGCTTGTGAAGTTAATATTGATCTTACCCAACGTGTATTGAATTAAAACAGCAAGTTATTTGAAATCTTTGAAACATGAAATAGAACCTTTCGCAACCATTTAATATTTTAAGGACCTGTTTCACTTGCAGGGGCCCGCAAAGGTCGACGTCTACCGGGGCAGCTGGTTGTTCGAAAGAGATACTGTGGCCCCGGACACATAAGCACATCGGTGGTTTTTACTCAGTATAAGTCTGGCACTCCTGCTCTGCGCAGAGCGTCATTTGATGATCTACGAAACTCCAAAAAAAACATAAAGATTATTTCATACAAAATCTGTTTCAGTTTTGAATTTATTCAGTAAGTAGTGTCTATTCGGACATCGGGAAATAGGAACGACGGAAGTGTTATTACAATTACAATTTGAGATTTTAAGAAAATCCTGTTTAGTATTTAGCCAGCCAACGTGGGAATGCTGCCAGTCTTCTGGGCACTTTTCCTGTTGACAACAATGTGGACGAATTTTTTTACGCCCTGTAATTCTTCTTTTTTTGATATTTGGATATAATTTAATATAATTTTAGTTCTGTAAATTGTAGTTTGTAGATATTGTAAATAAAGTCTCGTTTGACATTGTAATATATTTATTGTTAGCTATTAAGCGTTTAGTATTTAACGTTACGTTTAAATTGATCTAATATTTATGCACCAGTATACAGCGAAACATGTAATAAGGTGACAACCCTTGGGGCCGCGGGTAGTCCAACGGTTATCGCGGCCTCGACATAGAGGGCGAAGAAGGAACTTGGGTGGTTTTTAGTCAGTAGAAGTCTGACACTCCCTTTCGCTCTGCCCAAGAGCGGGAGGGGTTATTCGATGATTTTACACCCACCAAAAAAAAAAAAAAAAAAAAAAAAAAAAAAAAAAAAAATGTGACAACCCTTAATAATACTGGAGGCAATTATCACAAATATTCTTTTGAAATCGCGTGTATTCCATTCATTCGCGTCTCCCGTATTCGAACAGTGAATGAATGAAATAAATGCATGAAAAGTGAACGAAAAGAATGCAGTATGTATTAGTATCGGTATTCGATGTAATTGTTCCGTAAAACCAAGCTGGAAATTAATTGTGCAGACCACAGCTCTGTCTTTGTTTTGTTTATGTTGAGTGTAAGGCCCCTAGCCCACGGCGTATTTTAAACACGCTGACGACGTGCGTTACAGGAACGCGCGTTGTCGCGGCGCCGTAGATAGGTAGGTATATTTAAACGCGTGTAAAACACGATGCAAACGCGCGTGTGAAGCACGTTCAAAACTCATTTGAAGTGCGTACAAAGGGTCGGTTTTGATCACTGTATCTGCGCGTATACGCGCCGACAATGCGCGTTTCACGATCGCCCCGTTTCTTTAGGTTACAATGTTGCGTTCAAATCTCGTTTAAAGCGTGGCGCCGTAGAAAATACGACGTGTGGAAGGGGCCTTTTTTTTTGGCGGGTAGCATATCGTCAAATAAGGGATCCCGCTCTTGGACAGAGCAAAAGGGAGTGAGACTTCTACTGACTAAAAACCATCCATGTTCCTTCTTAGCCCTTTATGTCGAGGCCGCGGGATTCCGAAGCTGAGATATCTTTGAGGTGCGCGTGGAACACGAACGCGCCGTCAACACGGCCTGTCGCCGTCATAAGCAGTCTCCTCCAATGAAGTAATTGTTCCTTCATAAATGACTGCCAAGATGGCCTTAGTGGTTGCAAGCGTAACTGCTGAGCTTGATTTCGATTCCCAGATCGGGAAAAGTGTTGTTGAGTTTTTTCCTTCTGGAATTTCTTAGTATCAGTCACGGTGTCTGAATCTGTTGCGAGTTGATAACAATAGGCTCGCCTTCTATCTTATGGGACTTAAACATAAGTAGTGTCTTCTGGGTGTACTATTAACTTACACCTCTAGGTACATAAACCTTTTTTTTTTGGTTGGTGTAAAATCATCGAATAACCCCTCCTGCTCTTGGGCAGAGCGAAAGGGAGTGTCAGACGTCTCAGTGAGAGCAAATTGGGTTATTTGGCTTATTCAGGTTTAGTTTTATGGTAAAATTTACCACAATTATTATATTAGTACCATAGTTTTAGAAGCCGTTTGCCTCTATTCAAGCAACAAATTATTTCAATTCCATCTAATATAAAAACAAGACATTGACAAAACTTTACGTCTTTAATATCGATTTAATTAAGATAAACAACGCACCCTTCCCAATAAAGAAGCCGTTATTCTCTGCATCTGCAGTTTTTGTAATAAATCGCTCTTAACGGTTCAATTTAATGGAAGCTCGACAGGATTCTCCTCGCCGTAAATCTGTGTCGGCGAGACTCGGAGACCGCACCGGGTCTTTTGTCACTTGTCCACAAGCGTCTTCTACTCCACCGCCTCACTGGGTACAGGGAATTCAGCAGTATTGACTGTACAACTTCTTGTAAGTCGGTGAGATTGACCCGGGTTCCTGAAATATCAGGACTCTGTTCAGGGTACACGGTGACTTGTGTTTTGTTCATTCTGAAAGCAGGAGTAGCAATTGACTATTTTGGAAGTTGAATTGAGTTTTGACTACAGAATACTTGAGTTAGATAAAACTTAACATATCGAATATCTCTTGTTTTGCAGGTTATCTTTACAAATAAATAAAATGTTTGTCTTCTACTTGTCTTTGAACGGCTGGACCGATTCTAACGGGACTTATACTGTCATGCACCTAATGTTGTTAGGAGTACCTAATTCAAGCTTTTGTTAATAAGTGGGTTCCTAGCAAATATTTTATTATATAATTCCCGATTCAAATCGGGAAGAAATATTTATAGTACCTATCATTTCACGCGGATACAGATTTTTCGATAAAAAAAGGAATATCTTCTGAAATGCCCTGTAAAAGTAAATCTACGGACTTTGTGTTGTTTAATATTTAAATTTGAAAGTCACTAGTTCTCAGATAACCAAATCTAGTAAACTCAAAAAGGGAAATCAGCGACAAAATATCTGTAATGAGCTTGCATTTCTGCGGTTCTAGAATTCATGCAACCGTAATCTTCCATCCCAAAGTTTCCTGCGTTCGGTTTCAAGCGAACCGATTTACATAGTATTGGAACACTCAGACTTCTTGGTCCAACTGTGAGCATAAAAACAAGTTTCAGCCAAACTTAGACTACTGTTACCGAATGCTTTATGTAAGGACAATGCGGCGTACAAAATGTTCGTTAATCACTGTGAATAGCGATCGAAGTTCCTTTAATACAGCATGGACTGGATTTAGTACGAATTTATTGTTTATTCAAATCTCTAAGCTCTTAAACCCATTATTGCCTAATAGTAGAGCCTTTGAAAAATTAAGACAATTAGGATTATGTTGTAAGTGAAAAGTGGTTTTATTTTGTTGAAATTTCTTTGTTCTAAAGATGATTTTGGCTAATATTTAACCAGGCTAGGCTTGGTTTTGTGTCTCCAAGATTTCATCTGGTCTCAGTACAAATAATATAAATTCGAGTCAATGAAAGGTTTTTGGATTAAATGGTCATTTATACCGTTACTAAATGGAAACGTTATAGATTCGTTCTGTCCGTCTATCTAAATGTCAGTCCGTCAGTAGGCTATAGCCATTTTCAGATAATATTGGTAACATACATTGAGCTTTGGAGAGTTAACCTTTTGTGTACAACAAACATGAAAAAAAAAATTGTCGTCTGTTATTTTTTATCCTCTATGCATGTATCCTGGTTATGAACTATGTAAGTATGTGCCAAATTTCTTCCATGGCCAGTAAGCAGTTCTTTCGTAAAAGCGTAACAAACATCCAGACATTCATACATTCTCATGTACCATTCGGAGCACTGAACTTAAACCTACATGATAACGAACCAGAAAATGAATTACCCAGGAGATTGAACTGCCTCCATCTGAGCCCTTATTAGTCTAATTTAGAACAATATCGTTGTAACCTGACATGAATGGGCTCAGTTATAATGTCGGGGTATCTTATAAGTTAGTCCTTGTTGAATTATAACGAACTAAGTAGACCTTCATTTAAAGGGCCTGAATTGGACATGATAATTATAAATAACAAGGAATTTAGTAGGACAAATTTTACCTCAGTCGATTTTTATTGACTTGGCTAAGTAAATCTTATCTAGTATTCTTTTTTGTGAACAACTTCTAAAAAAATCCATCTGTTCCTACATTTTGACTGTGTAGGCATTGCACACACACATCAACTTTTATACAAGAAGGAAAACTTATAGCTTCGCTTATTCTCGACCAGATTATAAATTGCTTTTAAGTAACATTGTTCTCCTATACGGAATGTTTGCGGTTTTTCAGATTCAGATGGACGTAACATTGTTAATGTTTGGTTGTTGTATGTAGTAGTATATTTATTTTGATAAAATATTTAATTGTTCAACTCGACTACAGGAGCTCTTCTCTGTGTGTGTGTTGTAACACGTACAGTGGCCGGCTTTATTATTTTTCACGATTCAAAAGAATACACGTTTAATTAGCTGCAAGAACATTTCAATTACCTACTTCGTAAAGTCTTCTGAATAAAGTTTAAATTCCTTTATTGACTGTTCCTTACAAGTGAGGTCCATACGTTTCAGATTGAAGTGGTCTCAGTTGCGAATACAATTACAGGGATCAAAGAGCGAGCCGACGTTCTCTGTGACCTAAACAATATTAGGTACAGGTCCGTTGCTAGTATAAAGATGTTTCTTTAGTCTTTATTAGTCTTTGTGATTTCTATGCGTTATTTTAGGATAATACAATGTAAGGTAAGATCGCTGTGCTATTCGTATTTCTGTACCCCGGAATTTTTATCTTTACGCCGGGAGGGGATACTTTTTTTTTTTTGGACGGTTAGAAATCGTCAAATAACCCCTCCCACTCTTGGGCAGATCGAAAGAGAGTGTCAGAGTTCTACTGACGGAAAACCACCCATGTTGCTTCTTAGCCCGCTATGTCGAGCCGCGGTATCTCTTGCGAACAACCCGCAGCCCCGACTGGACCCGCATTAAGGACGGAGGGGACACCTTAGAAAGACATCATCATTCATTCATCATCATTTCAGCCGAAAGACGTCGACATAGGCCTCCCTTAAGTGTCGCCACATTGAACGGTCCCGTGCGTCTCGCATCCATTGGATCCCCGCAACCTTCAACAGGTCATCGGTCCACCCAGTGGGAGTCCTTCCAATGCAACGTCTTCCGGTTCGCGGTCACCACTCCAGAACTTTCCGGCCCCATGTGCCCTGCCCACTGCCACTTAAGTTTGGCAATTCTTCGGGCTATGTCGGTAACCTTGGTTCTCATGCGGATGTCTTCATTTCTGATCGATTACGGAAGGAAACTCCGAGCATAGCTCTCTCCATTGCCCTTTGGGTGACTTTGAGCTTTCTGATCCCATCGGCCCATTATAAAGTCTAATTCAGCCTGCATGATGTTACATAAAACGGGTTAAGCGGTTAGTAAACTTAAATTATTGAAAAAAAATTAAAAAAAATGACTATAATAAAAAAAAGTCTGTTATCTATGAATATTTACAGCCTTTTTATAATACGTATTTATTAAGAAATGATTACTTTGTATTACTTTCCTAATTTAATTAGTTACTGCCTTTAAGAGTCTGATTATCTGCGATACAAAATACCAGTTTAAAAATGTTTAATTCTAACAAGTTTATCCATAATGAAATCAAAAAAGAAAATTCAATGCACTTTGTCTTTTTTTAGAGATTAGAGGCCGGTTTAGGATAAGTTGCGTCATCCTTATATTTCTCTACGATGGAGAAAACAATGTACAGCGAAACTGAAGTGGGGGCAATGACTTCCTAGTCACTGTCGGTGGCGACTGGGAATTTAAATTCCCATTCGCCTCCGGTGGCATACCGCGGGGGCGACTGGGAATGAATGCCGAAAAGACTGGAAGCCGACCCCAATAAAGTTGAGAAAGGTGGAGCAGATGATGCATTTCTTTTGATTAATATTATTATTTTATCGATCAACTGATATCTGCCTGCAAGAAGCTATAGGGTAAATAAATGTTTTAAGTCATTCAAATACAATGTACGAAATTATTGCTCAAATTACTGATCTGAGTACATGACTTCACTGCGAGATTTATCTTTTCCTTTAGCGACACACTAATGAGCCCACAGAAATGTTACTAAAAATATAAAATTCTTTTACAAAGTCAGCGTATATATTATACTTGGACGTAAGGATGTGTAATCTGAGACCCGCAATTTGCACTTAAATTAAAAATTTTTGGGTATACGAGTTTCTATACGGGCAAAATACGAGCGAACTTCTGAATAGGATAAATACTTTTTAGAGCTTTTCTGATTACAGTAGCTTCACAGTAGTTTTTTTTTTATTTATTTTAAACTTGTTGTTACCCGCGGCCTCATATCGTTTTTTAATCGTGTTACCGATTTTAAAGGTTTTTATTTTTATTTTTTGCCCGGAACTATGCTATAGCTTCTTATCATCAGCTATCTGTCAGTAAAAATCTTGTCAAAATCAGTTTCGCCTTTTCCGAGATTATCCAGAACAAAGAGCCAGTCGGACAAACATGTAAAAGAATGTGTTTCTGTTATTTCTGTTATAAACTATGATATTACAAACAGTACTATGATATTACAAACAGACCAGATCTGTAAACATTACTATGATATTACAAACAGACCCTTAATTTTTACTTTATTTGGATAGACAACTTCTCTCTCTCATTTTAAAAAGAATGTTACTTAGTTTTATGGTTTGTATTAAAGAAAGTAATATAATTTTGTTGCTGGTAAGGTACGCCAAGAACGGACGTTTCTCCATTTAAACTTGCGCTCAATTGTAAAAGTATCGGCATTGTAATATTTTTGCGATGCAAACTTTGGAAGAAATGAATTACTTTTTTCTTTTATTGCTTGCTTTATAGTCTAGAAAGATGTGATTTACAGTTTTCAGCATTTTTCTATATATTTTTCATTATAAATATGTAACTACAAAATAGATCAAGATTCTGTCTATCTACAACCACACTAAATGCAATTCCAATCACACAATTGATGAGTTTATGCGATGCTGAAAAGTTCTCAAAATTCGTCCGCGTCCCTACAATTTCGACAACCCTTAACTCAACCTCGACACATTAAATAAAACAGTAATTATAACAAACCTCTTTTGACGTTGAAACTCAAAATAATCATCAGCCGTTGACAACCCTAACCGCGAGGCACGCGCGAAATTCGTTAATCAGCGCCACCGAAGCCGGCCGAATGCCAATCAGAGCGCGTCCTCAATGCTGCTTGTCCGCATTGTCGTTTTTCCCCTACAACCCCTTTTGTAACGCGCACATTGTCAACCCTACAGTCGGGGGCCCGTTATACAGGATGAGTGGTATTTTATTTGGGCAATATTAGCTATCTCAGTTTTGCAGAAGGGTTATTGTCATGGATTTTAGTGGATCAACGTTTTGGTTAAGAGTGGGATTGCTTTTTTTTTAAACATAACATCACGCCTGTTATCCTCGAAGAGTTTGGGCAGAGGTGTACCAAATAGTAAACCCACATTTCGCCAATTTTATAACCATGTAATAGGGGTGAGCCTATTGCCATCTTCCGGGCACAAATCCAGGCTTCTTGGTTGCTACCGAGAAATTCCTGGTAGAAAAGCTAAAAACACCCGGGAATCGAACCCAGGACCTCATGCTGAAGTCGGGCTTGCGTCCACTAGACCAACGAAAGACCAATTAAGTTTTTTAGTTATAAGTAGTACTTAATCGAGAGAGATATTAGAGATAGAGATAATTTGAGATGTTCTGAAGTTCAAATTAAATTAACTCAGAAATCAACGCACGGTAGGTATCTACGTAGGTACACAGAATAATGTACCACATAAGATAAGGTTTGATATGCCAGAACAAAACATTCCAACTAACCATCTGGGCTACAAACTGGGAATATCTAAGCACTAAAATTAGTAAAATTACATTTGAACTGAACAACGTAAACATAAAAGGATGTTATATCCTTTATCTTTTTACGAGTTTAATTGTAAGGGACTACTTTGTTTGTTGATGCCCTTAATTTTGACATAACTAATTTATAATCCTGGATTAGTAGGACCTTATTTGTTTAAACTATATACAAATTATTTGGCTGAACTAACTAACCTCTCAACTTTCAATACCGTTTTGAAAGTTGAGAGTCTGACTCAAAAAGAAATCACTGATATCCGTCGTACAATGGTGTCGCAAAACATGGTGAATCGAAGTCATTGTGAAGTTTCGCCACGTAAACTATAAAGTTCGTAGGAAAAATGAGAGCATTTGAGCATGAAATACACGGTATCGTTAGCCGTAGACTGAACTTGAGTCGGACATGACACTTCTACATTTCACCGTTTTAGTTCAATATTTAATGACATTAAAGACATCTTTAACATTGATTACAGTGACCTAAGACATCTTTAACATGTGTTTGCCGAGGATGGCTGATGTAGGAGTCAGTATACATATTATTGCAGTCAATCAATATTAGGATTGACTTGGCGGGCGTTGTCTCCCTGTTGTCATGGCAACGAAAGCTAAGCCAAGTTCAAAAATGGACTTGAGATGGCCTTAGAAATATTGAGGATTACGAGTATATCTCCCTAAACAATCATAGATATCATTCAGTAGGCCACCAGTTTTGTGGTATATAATTTATAATCTAGATAGATAGGAACTAATAACTGGCCACTATTGGTGCCTTCTAACTTTAGTACCTCTCAGGTTATTGCAAGATTGGATGGGGTGATTAATAACGGCTAAGTTTGCCAAAAGCTTACCTCTCTTAGATTGGTTGTCGTATTACAACAATATCGGTGGTGATAGGCAACTGGGCTTATCCCAGTTGTATACGTCCCTGTGTGCCTATTGGCCTTGTTCTGTTCTGTCTCCTGCTGATATGGAGGGAAGTGGAAATTTTTTTTTTCCTACTCCTCCGCTATTCTTTTTTCTGATTAGTTTCGTTAGGGGTTCCAAGACAGTTAAATATTTTTTTCTCTGGGACTTCGTCGAGCTTCAGTGTCTCGGCGCTTTTCTTGTGGTCGCTACTGTTGATTCTGGCTTACAGGAGTTACAGTGGTTTGGGAATAGTGAGGCGGGCTTGCTTAAATGTTAGACAATGTATGAACGTGACTGTCTGGTTCGTCGAGTGATCACAACCGCGGCGCTGAGTATGAGGTCGTAGGGTTGATTCCCGGGTCGGCTAAAATGATTTTTCATCAGGATTTTTACAGTAGCAGACACGTTGTCTAGGTTTGTGCCCCCTATTACATCGGTCTTAAAAAATAACTGATGAAATGTGCAATGGGTGCGCTATTAGGTACACCTCTGCCTAACCCTTCAGGGATATAGGGGCGTGATGTTACGTTAATCTATGTATGAACTTCAACGTGGAACCTATAAGGTTCCAAAGTTGGCGAAGCTTATACTCTCCAGCATTGGAAACCCAACAAAAATTATGGATTAAAGCGATCCGTTATATTTGAATATTGTGACAATATTACTCAGCTAGAAGTAATAGAACATTGAAGTACTTCACTGATTTATTATTATTTATATTGGTACAAGAGTACTCGACCGGATTGAGGGTTAGTAACGGTAATTTCAAGTTATAAAGTGAAATATTTCGTAATCAAAACATCTCAGAATGTAATCAACTTTGTTTACCGAACTTGTTAATGTTGTTCGAGTTCGAAAATGTTCTAAATCATAAAATATTGAGCACACTTTCAGTTTCAGAAACATTTTCCTGTCCGAGCCTTTCTGATAAATGCTAATCTCTATAAGTGAACAAGGACTCTTTTGTGACCACTTTCAATAAATTATCGGAAAAATACGATCATAAAACAAAAGAGTAGTAACCAGTATCTAATGGAGCGGGGTTTAATCCTATTGGGGTTGTTCGAGATATGGCTGCGACGAATAATGGATTGGACGATCTCCGGCAAAAACTGGTGAAACTTCAATACGTAATATTTGTTGCCATACTGGCCGGGGAATAAAAGAAAAACAGGTCTGACTTTTTATTGTGTATTAGGTTTTTACGACTAGTATTGTAGTGCTTCAGTGTCTAATTTGTTTAGTTATATCATGATTTTTTCGGAACGTTATATCTCTTTAGCTTCATGGACCCAATTCTCTAGAGCAATATTCGAACTATTCCAAAAGGAGGACAGTTACAAACGGAAAGTTAAAATATTGACGCTATTTGTAAACACCTACTGCATGCGTCTATAATTTTACCAGATTTTTATTTCTTTTCAGATTAGTACACGCGCGCATACAATACAAATGTCTTTATTGCTGTGCAAAGGCTATCTGCAGCTTCAAATCGTCGAATCGTTCTACTCTGAAAGTCTCATGATCATATATCAGTGTGGGCACTATACAGGACAATCTAACCGTGTCTACACACGTTAACTGGCCAAAACAAAGCCAATGAGTTACGTCTGACCAACTCCTTTTAACCATCCCAATTGCTTTGCTGGGTCACCGGTAAATCTAGGACGGATAATTGTCTCGATGTAGAGATAGGACAATGTCCTTTGTTAACCTAAATACAAAATGTAACACATTAATGTTGTCACCGCCTCTGTTGATTCTGGCTTACAGGATTTACAGTAGTTTGGGTACAAATCATTTTGTCACTTGTAAGAAATGGCATAATGCTATAAACCGCATATCAGTGGTAACATGTATTGCGAAAATCGCCCTTACTGTTATGGCATAAAGATAAATGCTATTGAAGTCAAAATTGTAACCTTCGATGTGCATTTGAATGACCATATGGTCTATCGGATAGCGATGGAAAATCATGTTTTAGAAAAGGTACGGCTAGTCTAGTATCCAGATGAAAATATGGTAAACCTTAAAGCATTAGTCAGTCAGCATCGACAGGTCCAAACATGTGGCTGCGTCCCGCTGTATCGACGCAGCTGTATGTGCCCCGTCTACATCACACCACGATGCCAGCGGAGGTCGTAGAGTATATAAGGAGCAAGAACAACTTCTCCTTGAAAGTCGAGATGTTGGAGTCGCGGCACACGATAAACTTTAAGTCTTCTGCGGTGCTAGTCCAACACTCACACAATCTCGAGACTTTTATGTAGGAATACTTTTGACCGCAGAGTTCCGTGTATCGACGTTTTCGCGGAAGGCTACATGACACCTCGACTCAGCGCAATATGTCGCCGACTAAACTTAGTTAATAGTTTTTGTAAATGTTTTTTATATGTTCAGTTTATTTTTGTATTTTTAAAATATATTTTTTTCTGATTTTTTTTTTCCGTTTGCCTTAAATGCCTGAAAATAAAAGTGATTGATTGATTTAAGCCCCGGCGCGGACACTGTGGCAGTCTTTTTCTAAATCTCAATATGTTATACATATAACGCTCTACTGTATATTTTTCTGTCTGGAATAGTAATATATTATGTTTTATGTCATGTTTGATGGTAGCGCATGACCATAGTGACGGGAAACGATGGGTATGCATCTATGCACTCCGAGGAAACTGGCATTTGTCTTGTTCTCACTGTTGAGTAAGTACGTTTGACGAAGTGCTTATAAACTTGATTTCTAGAAATAGCGTTGTCGTAAAATGACAGTGTGTATGCTAGTGTCAACGAACTACTTTTGGCGCTTTAGGTTCAAGTTAGATTATTGAAAACTTGAACAGTCCACTGGAAAACTTCCTTTACTGAAATTTGATTAATCTTTTGATCGCCACGGTCGGGTATAGCCGACAAATGAAAACGTGCCCAACACGCCACCGTCGGCTACAGCCGACATAAAAACGCCATTTTTTCGAACTTTTTAAGTGCTGTTTATTAGAAACTAGTGTCAAATAAAACAAAATAATAATTTTGTATGTATTTGTCCCTTGACGTGGGACAAATACATACAACCCTACTCCGATGCGTTTACGCTCTGGCGTTCAAAAGGTTAACTAGTTACTTACTTCGTCTTATTTGTTTTCGTTTTTATGCAATTCATTTTGATACACAAAATAACTTCAGAATATTACTTCAATTTCCTACAGTGTAACTAAAAACTGCGTGACATACACTGTACAAATATTTCGTCGACAAACAATGTTTTTTTATGGACATCATGGTAGTGATATGGACAATGTCACAGTTTGCCGGGCGGGGACGGCTCCATTACAGATAAGGCGGCCGGGAATAGGAGTAATATCGATATAGTAAGCCGAAAGCCGGCAAATATTCCCGAGGATGTGTTGATGGTTATATGGGCAAACAATTTTAGTTTCGCAAAAAATGGTAAATATATTTTTGGGTTTATTTACATAGGCTGAATTTTCATTGAAGTGAAGTGATCGTTTTTGTTGAATCAGGGACACTCTTAAAACAAGTAGACTTCTAAACCTATGAAACTAAATTCTTGGGTTCACATTTTGAAATAAAATAATGTAGGTGTTTAAGTGAAAAACTATTAGCAAACTCCGTAATCGACGTTACACAGAATTCCATTCAGGTAACAGATTAAACTAAGCGACAAAAAGCTCACGGTACAAAGGAATTTCTATAACATAAAGTTAGTTGGAGTGTAACACTGGCACTAATACTCGTATTTAAGTTAGCAAGAGTAGAAATATCAAATGTTGAAAACTTTCGGTCGCGGAAAACAGTTCCGCAAATTGCATGTAATTTCGCGCGGTTCCCTGAAAAGGAATTCACTAATGGCCCTGCGGAATCCCTCTATATAAGTACAACACTCAAAACAAGCAATTGCAATCAACTGAATGGCATTATTTTATAAAATAGGGAAAGCGTTCAAATATGCGTCCTTTTTATGCTTGGGAAATAAACTGTTTTGGTGTAATACCGGTATTTTTTGTACCTTTGGACTTTCAATCGTAATAGCTTCATTAAATCGTCGTTTTACGTTTGCTTTGCTTCCTTCGCTAGGATTTTTTGCGTCGAACTATTGCCGCTGCATTTTTCAATACTGAGTAGGTTGAGACGTGAAAGTCAAATGATTAAACACCAACTTTTTTACTTTTTACAGTCAAAGTAAGAAATAGGTTTTTCTAAATAGCGAATCTTAGAATTAGTTAATTAGAAAATTGAAAGAGACTATCATCATTATCATCACTAGCAGTCCACTTCTGGACAGACACTTCTCAGATTGTATGCCAATTCGGGAAAAAATATCCAGGCTCTGCTACTTTAGAAAATCCTAAATCTCGCTTATTCGCTGGCCTAACGGCCCATTGTCTGTCTCGTTACTTATTTTGTGTTGAAAAATTTAGCTTTTCTCGGAAGGATCGAGAGACTTCTTCAAATTTAATTAAGCACCAACCAGAACTTTACCAGAATAAAAAGAGTTGCACTAAGAGCAAAACAGGAGGTGGACCATCGTGCACCGTCAAGACAAGTAACATAACTTATCCTTAATAAAAAAAACAAAGAACACTACCTTTCCTCTCCAGTATGATTTATTATATTATACATATTATATATTTTATTTGTTTTTGCATCTTAAGATTATGTATATATATATATATATATATCTATATTTATTATTTTAGGTTAAGTTAGTAAGGCACATATAACATTATTCTTTTCTTTTTCTCACACACTATTGTCTACATTTCTTCTTCATTTCTCCTTTAGCAGGTCTGCTGGCAGAAATTTCTTGAGAAATAAGCAGTACCTTTGTACTCATATATTATTGTATGTTATTTTCCTGTGCTGTCTACTGTGTGTACATAAATAGTAAAATAAATAAATAAAATACCCTGGAATCTAAAAAAGAGACATTTTGGACGCCTTTCTTTATATTTTAAACCACGAAATAGTGCAGACTGCAGTTTGCTCACTTGGTAATGTATGCCAGTGAAAGAATAATATAGGATGCAACTACGCTTTATCGTTGCGCAGAAGTTTGAAGTCAAGCGGAGGAACTAGTTACCAACTTGGTCGTAGCTACTAACTAGTAACATGTCACTAAGTAAGTATCTTCATGGTTAAGCAGGGACAATTAATCAGGCGTCGAACGTTCGCTACTGTTTGGTGCTTGACGTAAATGTGGGTAGTTTATTATGAAATTGGTTCGTTGGCGAGACTTAGGTAAATGAAACGGGCGGGGTTGCTGATTAGGGGTGTTGAATTTTGTAATGAGAGCTGTTATTAATGGGTACGTGTTGCCATAACAAACGTAAGATGAAATAGTGAATATTGTAAGTTTTTAGAATTTCTGAAAAGTTAGTTTTTTGTTTTTCCCAGTAGATTAGACTTGAATACATTGGTGATGAATTGCGTAATTGTCGATTTTTTTTTGTAGTTACCCGACATTTTATAACTAATACATATAACATAAGTAACAATAAGTAAATGCAATGTGTGAATTTGATTATTTTTCCCTTACAGTACCTGTATAAATCAATATGCCATGTTTCAGAACATCACGGAATAATACAATACCCCACGATTTCATATCACTCATTCTCGTAGTCTGCTACGCATCAAGCTACGGCGTAGCTTCAACATTGCTACGATCGCTTGGACTCTCACTCGTTGTTATAGTTTTAAGAAGTATTACCATTTTAAAAGTAACAGCTAGGCACACGGTGAAGGAAAACACCGTGAGGTAACCGGCATGTATTAGAATAAAAAAAATCGAAAACATGTGACATCTGCCAACTCGCACTTGGCCCGCGTGGTGGATGATGGCCCATTCCTCTCCTAGAGAGGAGGCCTGAGTCCCTGCAGTGGGAACATTATAGACTGATGAAGATGATGAAAAGTAATAGCGGACGGATTAGATGGACCGTATGTTAAACACCGGATTACACTCAACGTGTCAGTCTGACGAAGTTTTCTTTTTTTTGCTTACTTAGTTCTTAAGTACTTTTACCAATACAAATATGGAACTGTTCCATGCTAATGGTCTGTTATATAGTTGTTTTATTTACGTTTTAAGCCATGTAGCATTAACTTAGCCATTTAGTAAGTCCCCTTTTGTACTTTTGTTAGTTTAGTTACTTTAGTTTATTTAATTGTAATAATGCATAAAAATCCACTTATAATTCTTAAAGGGTACTTTCAATATTTTGTTGACCTAAATACCTCAAATAAATGACCACATAAACCGAGCAACAAAGCTGTTCGTTTTCGAATTTCATGCTTTGAATTATACATAGTTCGTAGTCCTCGGACATAACAACCTTATTCATGATCACATATCTATGTATTGTATAACAAACAACTGAGTAACTATTGAATCGTGAATATAAGAAAAAAAAACAATGGCATGCTTTATCGGCAAGGCGAGTGTGATGAACACTAGAAGAGACATAAAGGAGTTGTTAAAAAAAGTTTCTGTTCAAATGCATTATTCCAATGTTCGTTTCACTAGATCAGTTTACGCTAGTATTTTTTCATGCTTATTTTACGTGTTTCAATTGAATTCATGGGTGGGTAGTGTGGGTACCTAAGAAAGAACATACTCGCGCATACAATAAAAAAAAACTAAGAAACATATTACTACATACATACAGCGTGTAAATTAACCCTTCACACATAATGTCAACCAAGCATTGATGATTTGGTAGGAAACGATTTTTTTTTGGGGTCAAAAATCTCATTTTACCGTAAAACTCAATGTAGCACTCTTAAAACATTATGCTAGTGAATGCTTTGAATAGTAAAAGGGTTAAGGAGGTAATTTAAGTAAAGTTATAACCTGAAAAACTAGTAATTATAAAAACAGTTGGCAAAATTTGGAACTTTGACGCCCAAAATCTGCGTAACTAGGGGGTTATAATAGGTATGGTCTAGAACAAAACAATGATCGCAGTGGTGGGGAAAACAAGTGCCTTTCGTTTGCGTTAAGGGTACTTTTACACCCTTTAGTTCGTCATCATTTTAGCCGAAAGACATCCACAACCGACCATAGGCCTCCCCCACACCCCCGCTTAACCTCAAAATGGCTATGAGTTAGGACAAAGTAGAACCGACCAAACGTACTTAACTAAACATCCCAACCCAATAAAAGCAACTTCATTAAAATTACTTACAGAAACTGACGTAAAACACAATCAAACCTTCGAATCTCAAAGTTCTTGATTTGTGTTTTCTTAACAGCCAGTACCACAGGCCACAGTATCGATGGGGTGTCGTGATGAAAATTCAAAGAGCTCATTAGTCCTAAAACAACGTTAACTGACGACTTGTTTGAACATGACTAAATCCGTGACGGTTTGAGGAATGTGGGTCGCGATCGAGGTACCCGTCGAAAGTAATGACATTTTAAAGTTTAGGGACCTACCGTTATACATATTGTTTATTCAGGGACATCAGTACAACCCGCCATGTTTGATGTTTGTTAGAGTTTGTTATATTTCGCTAGTAATGTCACGTGTATGAAAGTTGTTAGACTGTTCTAGAGTAGCTTTATTAATAACACGTGTAGACCTTTTTCGAGGGCATTATGAGGGGAAATTAGATAGCAAAAAAAATTGGTTTACCTACCAACAGTTAATATAGGTACATTTCCTATTTATTCTGTATGTGGAAACTCACCTGCAAGTAAATAAAATGGAAGTGTCTGTTCGTAATTTCAAAATAACAGATTTTGGCATAATGCATATTTATTTGTTAACGAAAACGATTAAAATAGGGAAGTAATGTTTTCAAAATAATTTATCATATTATAGTCGGGGGCAACCGCTAGTATTATCATAAAACATCTTCCCATGCAGAGAAGGTGTCTATTGAACCAGTACCCTGCTGCGCTATTACACTAATATTATAAAGCCGAAAGTTTGTGAGTGTGTGAGTGTGTATGTTTGTTACTTCTTCACGCAAAAACTACTTCACGGATTTGGATGAAATTTGGTACACAGATAGTTTATAACCTTTTTTTTTTTTTTTTTTTTTTTGGTGGGTGTAAAATCATCGAATAACCCCTCCCGCTCTTGGGCAGAGCGAAAGGGAGTGTCAGACTTCTACTGACTAAAAACCACCCATGTTCCTTCTTCGCCCTCTATGTCGAGGCCGCGATAACCGTTGGACTACCCGCGGCCCCGACAGGCATAGTTTATAACCTGGATTAACACATAGGATAGTTTTATCCCGATTTTATATTCCAGTGGGTCGTAGCGGGTGAAGCCGCTGGCAACAGCTAGTTTTATTATAAACCAGGAAATTAATAATGACGTTCGCTCTTGTATCTTCGTAATTTTAACCTCTCTTAGATTTTCAAACATTATTCGCTACCAGACAAATTATAACTGACCGGAATGAGTTTGTTTTTCTCTCATTTTACATTCGTAAACATGACCTGAGCAATAATTCAGGTTATCATTTTGGGTCAACCTAAAATACGACTGAACAAAAAATACAACGAGCAATGATGTGGGTCCTTACAACGAATATATACAGCGTAATTTTATAACTGAAATTTCACTTTGATGTGACGTCAGTGTAACAAAGCAAAGGGAAATTTTAGGAAAACCAGAATGTGCCTATTTTATACATCGCTGCTTTGATAATATTATGGTAGAGCTCAAATTTATCATTGGGAAATAACATTAAATATTCTTCCTCGTTTTCAATTCCTTTGCGAGATTGCTGTGTGGAATAAAATGTAATACACTAGACTTTACGTGCAGCTTCGCTCATACATGGCCACTGAAGATAATTATAAATACTCATTACCACAATAAATTACCATGTGGGTATCTTTTTTTTTCTAGATGCATATTCTATACTCATTTTTTGCCTCACTTTCTCCCAACTCTGATGGGGTCGGTGTATGTACACAGTCTAACCGGATGGAACTTATCAGTATTTTATGTGCTGCGGCTGCCTATCGGACTTCCACAATCCAGATTGTAATGGATAATAAACCCTTGGTGACTCAACTTGGTATCTGGACTGGTTGTCAGACTTTTGGGCCTATTTACAATTTGCTACTTGACTACTGTTATTTCAAAGAATCAACAGAAATAACACGATGTGTGAATAAAGTAATAAAATCGATCAAAATACGTAGTAGCTACACGCTAGTTGCGCGAAACAGCTAAATAGCTGTTTTGTACACGTAACCGTGACGTACCTTTGGCTTTATGAAATATGACGTCACCTTTATATAGCGCCGTCTTTGTCTAACACGTCATTTAAAATCAGTTAAAACTAAGCCATTTTCTAATAGATGTTACAATTTTTTTCACACATCGTGTTATTTCTTTGAAATAACATAACATTTTTGTGAAAATTTAACAGTAGTCAAATAGCCAATTAATATCAGCCGGGACCAACGGCTTAACGCGAATGAGAATGATGAGTGATGTGAATGGGTATGACCCATCCCCGGACCAACTTAGGCAAGCCAACAACAAACAACAATGAATAACAAACTATGTTTTTTCTAAAATTTTCACTAATTTATATCACTGATTACAATTTACATTTACATTAAAATATCGCCTCTTTACGCCATCAGAGAGCTATTTAACCTTCTAATAAGTTAAAATAACGTTACTTTCAGTTCCAAACAGAGCAGCGAGTTGGGAAGTTCGATTAACTTTTTCCCGATCCGACATTCAATACTTACTTAATTGAAAAGTTTAAAACGAACTTTCCAGAGATACAGTACAGACCGACACTTTCCTAATTATAAACGTCAAGGTTGCTTTTATTTCTATGTATAGTTTTGGAAATAAAAGTACCTTTACAAATTTTAGGAAAATTTCCTGTGAACATAAATAACGATTTGTATAGGATTTTATGTTGATACATATCTAGTAAAACGAAAAATAATATATGCTTTTAATTTACATTGGTATAACATAGCAAAATTATTAGCCTGTAATGTTTCCAATGCTGGGAGACTGGCTTCCTCTCCGTGAGAAGGAGTGCGCTGTCGTTCACCACGCGCGGGCCCAGTGCGGTTTATAAAATGTCACATGTCTTCGAATGTTGGTTTGTAAAAGAAACCGAGGAAATGTTTTTTGTAAAAGATATTAATTAAAAATCAAAATCTTGGTTATTTGAATTTTTCACATACATTTTGAGGTTATGTGAAAAAAATGTAAATTCAAAGTTTTATTAACTAGCTCTTAGCGATTCAACTCAGATCGACCGTAATTATTATTTTTTAATTTTAGTGTTATTCTCTTCCCTTTTCAATGGGTTTCATCGTACTATAATTTCGTTTGGTTTAAAAAATTATCTACACTGGTCTATAAGAGAGAGACGATATTATATTTATAAGTTAAGATACTTTATAGTCAAGACTGCCTTAAATTATTGGTGTTTTATAACATCTTGGGCAGCTGCAGTTCAGAAATATGATGCGACTGGGACTGTAGGTTCTTTTTATTTTATATTTGTAAGGCAAGCAAGCAAGGCAAGACAGGCAAGTAGGCCAATTGGCTAACTTGAAGCATATACAGAATAAGACGATCTTCTCCATTGACATATGCAGTCGACCTATAAAGGGTGTAATAGTACCCTTAACGCAAACGAAAGGCACTTGTCCTCCCCACCACTGCGATCATTTTTTTTGTTCTAGACCGTACCTGGGAACCCCGAAGTTACGGAGATATTGGGGTCAAAGTTCCTAACTTTTTACAGCTGTTTTTGTAAATACTAGTTTTTCAGGTTATAACTTTACTTAAATTACCTTCATGACCCGTTTACTATTCAAAGCATTCACTAGCACAATGTTTTATAGGTGCTACATTGAGTTTTACCATAAAATGTGATTTTTGACCCCAAAAAAAAAGTTATTACCCAACAAAACATTTTGCGTAGGGGTACTTAGTTTGATGTACAGAATGCTTGGTTGACGAATGTGTGAAGGGTTAATTTACACCCTGTATATGCCACACATTTCCTCATCTAATATCTAGTTCGCCAGATGTCGTTAGTTGTGCCTAGTTCATAATGTCTATAGAACTGAGCAGTGAAGATAAACGTGCATCGTGTTACGTCATGACAGATAGCTAGCACTAATTACTTGAGTTTCGTTTGTCTTGTACTTGTACTCGGCTCATACTACTCCACTTAGTGCTTGCTACTTAGTTTAGAAACCGACACTTGCAAGTTGTCGTGTTTGTAGATATCATGTGTTTTGTGGGTAGTGACGTAGTCGATGTAGCAAGTGGTGGAGAAGTAAAAAATATCTTATTAAGGCCCCTAGCACACGGCGCCGTAGATGCCGATTGTTGCGTTTTTATAGATACAAACGTTTGAGGCGCGTACAAAGGGTTGCCAGTAGTTGGTAGTTGCAAACACGTTGAAGTTTCATAAGAATTCTGTAAAAAACTGTTATTTTACATCGTATTTACGTTATATTTACAACGGCTGCTCGTGTTAGGGATTCGGTTTCATAAAGTTTTAACTTCGAAAAACGAGATACCTCACACGTTTTGTTTAAACTGGTTTAAACCAGTCTCATCTACACTGCTCCGAAAAATCGGAGCGGACACCAAACGCTAACGAATGAACTAAAAACAAAAGAATTAAAAAATACTCCTTGTAAAATTAACTAGCAGGACACTGACTCGCATGCAAATAAATAACGTTGCCCTTCAAACTTTAAATTAGTTTTCCCGGCCAGAAGTTTTAGAAGCATGCATCATTCTGGAACATTGTGCGAGCTAGTTTTGTTTGTCTAACTTACCTACGTGGCTAACTATGTTCGGGTTCTGCAGCAGAGTCATATACAGTGTGATTCTTTATAATGTGCACATATCGAAATGGGGGAATGGGGGAATTTTCCATCGATAAAATTAAGCATAGATTCCCTCATTTCGATATGTGCACATTATAAAGAATCACACTGTATGTTTTCTTACGTTAAAAGTGTTGTATTGTTCTCTTACACATTTGTGCGACTTTCAACAGGATTTTTGACTGAGTGATTGGTTTATTTTAGAATTGTAGTTGTCATTTGGATGAAATCTTTTGTGATGATAAACTATGGGTCATAAATACGATGGCACAGCTACCATCACCTTGCCACAGCTAGAAGGCGATGCAGTAGACCTCGTAGTAGATGGTAAGGAGAGCTAGACAGTGACTCACATTAGCTCTTGATTAAAAGATTTATTTGCCACGTACTGACTGAGCGCGCAGCCTCGCGAGGCATGCGTGAGAGGCAATTCATGCGGTCGGTTGGAACATGCCTCGCCCGAGAAAACAATAAAAAAATTAAAATGTTTGTGTCACGCGGCATACGCCCGAGGATGCCTCACGAGGCTGCGTGCTCAGTCAGTACGCGACTTTGACATAAAAGAGTCATGAGGTGGTTTTGACAAGTAATGGGGTGATAACAGTAACTTACGTAAATACCAACAATGAATAAGAATACAACTACACTCTGCTCTCAGAGAGGAGAGCGGTGGTGGCCGAAGAGCAGTGGTGCCCCAAGTGGTGGCGGCCCCGACTTACGAACAGTGAGTGGTGGGTTCGAACCTCGTCAGGCGCATTACTTTGTATAATTTATTTCAACACCACTGCTCTCAAAACGGTGAAGGAAAACATCGTGAGGAAACCGGCATGTCTTAGAACCAAAAAATTCGAAGACATGTGACATCTACCAATCCGCACTGGGCCCGCGTGGTAAATTATAGCCCATCCCTCTCCTAGAGAGGAGGCCTGAGTCCCTGCAGTGGGAACATTATTGGCTGATGATGATGATGATACTCTGCAGTAGAGGTTGGATGTCGTAAATAGAGTAGAATGACTGACTCAGACATAAATCTAAAAAAAAAATACTTCAAAGTACACCTATCTGTCCTTCACAAGCGTTATCTTGAAAGTTTCAGCCTCGAAAAAACGCGTAGTTACACGTAAGGTACAAGTAAATGAATCAATTAAACCAGTTCTACGCATCAGGTGTATATTTTCCCATGCGGAGAGGGTCGATTAATGTTCCCTCGTCGTTACATCATTATTAAAGCAATCTGTTATTAATTCATACAGTTTACGAGCACCTCCATAAGTATTTTCCTACAATTATCATTAAGCCTACGTATTCGGCTTAATGATAATTGTAGGAAAATATATATATATTTCTCCTGTATATTTTGATGATTCCTGAATTTGACTGACGCGGCTATCATGCCATGTTGCCCTATGCAAACATACATAAACTCACGACTTTTTTCATGAAGGAAGGCAGAAACTACAGAAGGCACCTGCTACGACCCTTACACACCTGTTTTTCCACGTTCATACACGCACGCCGGTTGCAAGTGCCATGCACCTGACCTCTCTGATTCTTTACCAATAAGGTCAGTGTATATTCTTCTATGGCGTCCCCACTTGGCATTGCCACACACAACTGCCTTCTAAATTTTGACCTAAAGGTGTATCATAATATATTTCTTTATGATTTACTTACAACAATTCCTTATTTTATCAAAGGACAAAAGAGATCTTCCCATTTTTTTGCCCTTTCGGAATCATAACATATTCCTAAGACTTTAATAATGGGTCCTCATATCAATTTTTATTGATAAAGCTTTTGAATTTTATTTGTGAGTTAGACCGATTTTTTTTTGTGTATGTTTACGTTGTATGTCCTTTTTACATAAGATAAGAAAACGGCAGATTCATCGAGTTTTTTTGAATATTTCTTTCATCAGAGGAAGTTCTAAAGTGGAACCGGTGGCTGAAAAGTGGTGAGTTAATCGGTTATCGTGGTACGGATATTGTGATGCGGAAAATGCAGATGTATGTAAGAGAAAAGGAAGACCAAAAAATCGATGGTTGGACTGTGTGAAGAATAATGAGTATTCAGAATATCTATTCAAATCGTTTTCTGCCTAGGCTAATATCGCTTGAGAAACTTCACTATGAGTCAACAATGTTAGATTAACTCTTATTGCCTTTCGCGAGAGCACTTTGCTCCTTAAAATCGTTATAAAATGTTTGCTTCGTTAAAAAAAACTAACTTTAAGATCAAACTGCCCATTACTCTTTCCCGTAAAAGTAAATGTCTGATTTTGTAACAAAGAAATGTTTTTATTGACATCAAACAGATAAGGACTTACTTCGCCTGCTCTAAAGATTGCTCAAAAACTTACATTGATATGATCGTTGTTCAGAAGTTTGTTATAGTAATGGTAGTGATAAAAAAATTATAATAGTTTGCTGTTTGACTATCTGAGGCAATCAAGAAGGATAATACTTTAATACGCCAATTTTACAATTATAATATAAACTGTATGGGGGATGGCTTAAATTAATAGAATGCATATTTTTGAGACCAACGACAAGTGCCTTCGGAACATTTACTTCTGTGAAAAGAATATTTTTACAAAATTATTGTTTTTTCGTTTTGAATGTACCTATTCATAAACATATGCAGGCCTTGTAGATAGCTAGGTGCTTGTTAACTTTTGATCTTGTTTTAAGTTTTTTGTGTAGTAACCTACGACTTATGGTCGGGCCTGCGCTGTTTCCCCATACCTAAGTAACCACTAATGCTGTAAATATGAAAATATTGTAAAACTTATCATTTATAAATGTTACCGTAGAGTTTTTTGCCAGATCTCAGATCTGAGAATACCAGGTATATAAATTAACATAGGACACTGTACCTTAGTATTATTTCGAAATTCATTTAGAAGATTTTCATAATAAAGTGCTGAAATAACATGCATTTTATTATTTTTAAAACGTTGCTCCCAATTTAGTAAATAAATTCCAGTGAAACAACATACGTTTTTCTCCTGCTATGTAAATTTAAGCTTTGTTATTGTTCAAAGCAATAACATAGCCAGATGAAAGTAAACACAAACATTTTATATTTTTAAGTTGTCACAATAGTGAGCGCGATTGTGGTTTAAACTTCGACGAAATGTGTTAAAATGTGCTTGTTTTTTACTTTCAGTTTTTTTATTCGGGTTTTTTAGTTTTTTAATTAAGTACTTTTTTTTTGTTTGTGTCTATTATTAAGTTACTCTGTATGGTTGTCTCTAATTCGTGAATAAATATTATATGAAACTAAAATAATTAATCAAACCAAATCAAAAAACCAAATCCAACAAACCAAATCATAACAATTGTGACGATAGGCTACTATATACTATAGGGTTGATAATTTCTCTAAATTACTCTCTTTACAGTGAAGAAGTTTCCATGAATAACACTTAAATACAACTAAGCAAAGTATTCCAGCAACGAAGCTATATATGAAAAGCTAATAAAATTTATCGATCGACAACTGACATCGGAACAATAGTGGTCCCCTTGTGATCCACTTTATGAATGGGACCTCGGCTGACGTGGCACCAGGAATTTGGAATGAACGACGCACTGCACCGCACTTACAAATGCCACTCAACCCGAAATGATGGATTTAATTGCAGTGTAGTACTTTGGTTATAACATGAGTTATGCTTTATTGGTAGAATAGCGTGTAAGCAATTAGTTTCGTTATTAATTAAATATGTAACTGGCTTGATGTTAGTGTTCCGTACCTCGTAGCCAAAACAGCGTTAATGTGGAAAAGCATATTTTGTATAGCCCCGCATGTTTTTAACAAAATTCCAAAGCAAATTAAACAGTTAAATTGAAATGGGTTTAAAAAGAAGCTTAAAGAATTGCTATGTCAAAAGTGTTATTATAATTTAAATGACTTTTTGAATGATACTTTGACATCCTAATTTAATTGTAATCTCTCATTAATATATGATAGCTTGATCCTTGACATTGCCATATTTTTTTTTGTTTTAGTATTAATTTTTTGACATATTTTACTGACACTGATTTGCCTCATAATGTAACATTAATTCTTTATTATTTTATTTGTATTAATCATAACCCAATTTTTCTATTTTGTATTGTAATCATTTATGATGTGTACCCCGATATTTGCACGCCCCATGTGGCAGAATGTGATGAGACTTATTATGTAATTTAAGACCATGTATTGACCATGTTCGAACAAATAAATGAATTTGAATTTGAAGCTCAATAGGAAAAAAGGGACCCTTATGGTATCACTCTGTTCTGTCCGTCAAAACCCTTTTTTTATAAGAAACGCGTGAAGATATCAAGGTGAAATTTATATCAATTACTCAAGTGTACTGTCCCTTGGAGCTGTGAAAATATCAAATTTCTAAGCTAACGCTATTAAAAGATAAAGCTCATACAGCCTTTTATGCTTCAAATTCTCGACACGCACAAGGGAATCAAAACCTACGGGGTACCTACTTTCCGTGAACTCAGAATCTTGAAATTTGGTACAAAGTAACGTCTTTTAGCAGAGATAAAGAAAAAATTATACCTACATTTTTGCAATGCAAAAAGCATATATTTATACACACATCAAAAGTGTCTAGAGATCAAGCATTTTTATGCGGATTTCTTGAGATTGAGATGTGGCTTTGTAATAAATTTATGATTTTATAAATTTATATGGATCCTTTTTGGTGCATTTCATAATTTGAATCAGGAACTGTGAATCAAATTCGAGTAAAAGATGAAAATCAGCTGTCAATATTTTCCCTATAAAAACATACAACGCATTGAAGACATTATTAGTGCTACTGTTTCCCTACTACTGATTAAAACCAACGTTATTATGGAGCGGCGACGTCATTTAAGCAGGGAAGAAATGCTCAGAGCCGTGGGAATGATAGAAGCTGGTTCCCGGCAACGTACTGTGGCTTTAGCTCTGAATACAAGTCAGAGTGTTATCAGTCGACTTTGGACACGTTACCGAAGCACTGGTACCGTGGCTGAGCGCCATGGAGGACGGTATCGCTGCACCACACGGAGACAAGACCGATACATTCAAATCTTAACTCGAAGAGCTCCAACAATAACCGCCATGATGTTAGCCGTGAGGCTTCATCACTCTTCAGGGAACTTAATTAGCGACCAAACAGTCAGAAACCGCTTGCATGAAGTGAACCTTCATTCCCGAAGACCGCTACGGGTACCACCTATAGCAATGCACAATCGTAGGATTCGATATCAATGGGCTCTTGAACACAGAAATTGGGCAGAAGAACAATGGCGTTTCGTGTGCTTTTCTGATGAGTCTCGTTTTGGTATGAGACCGGATACAAGACGTATACGACACTGGAGAACCCCTGGACGCCAACAGCGATTAAAATCCTGCCAGGAAGTCCATCCTTATAGTGGTGGAACCATCATGGTATGGGCGGGTATTTGGATCGGCGGAAGAACTGAGTTGATTTGGATCAGAGGCAACCTCAACGCTCAAATTTATGCTGAGACGATTGTATCAGACGTCATCGTTCCTCTACACGTGCAAATCGGTCCCTTATTTCAGTTAATGCATGATAATGCACGACCGCACACCGCAAGAGTTGTAAGACAGACTCTCGCCGCAGCTAACATCAATGTCCTGCCCTGGCCTGCTCAGTCGCCAGACTTGAACCCGATTGAGCATGCATGGGATATGCTACAGAGAAGAGCTCTGCCGAATATGGAGGGTATCCAGTCGCAAGAAGACCTTTTTTTGTTGTTGCAACGAACATGGGCGGCCATTCCACAGCGTGATTTGGATGAACTCATTTTGAGTATGCCAAACCGATGTTCTTGTGTTGTTAGTGTTCGCGGTAGAAACACGGATTATTAATTGTTTAAGTTACCCAATAATTTTTTAAAGAAAACTGTTATTTCAGTCTTTTTTTCGAACTTTAATGTTAGTGGTTCAAATGTCAAAAATCCCTTTATTAGGAAAATGGCAAATTTCTTTATTAATGCAAAGGTGACTTGGTTTATCGTTACTGTGACAAACGAAAACACTTTATTTGATGAATCCTTAAAGAAAATTTTAATTAATATCAATCAGGAGAAAAGTTATTGCAAAAATGTATGTTGATCCCTAGACACTTTTGATGTGTGTAGTTACATCATACTATGATCATATTTTTTTTAAACTTACTACTTTGTACGGAACCCTCATTGCGCTTGCCTGACACGCACTTGCCCGGCTTTTTCCTCGGAGGGTTAAGTCGAGGTGAACCAACGTTATCTACATTTTGATAGTGATGTGGTCCCGTATAATAGGCAGTGAGTGTATTGCTATCAACCCGACATAAATCCAGACTGGTAGCTAAGAAATTTAACTATTCTAACCGACTTCCAAAAGAGAAGGTTGAATTCATCTGATTTTTTTGTCTGTTTAGCTATATCTTCGCCGATTTTAAATCGATTTTGATGATTCTTGTTTTACTTGGATGAATTTTATTTCCCCTATATGTTAATAAGCTGAAGCTGTAAACTTAAATAATGGAAATCCTCAACAAATCTGTTGTCATTGCTGCAATGGCTTGTTTATTGTTTACACAATATCATAGCAACCCTATGTGGTCTGAGTAATTCTGAGGTACACTTCTGTATATAATACAGCCACGTTTTGACAGGTTTTTCACTAATTTGTGGTGTTGATGTCCGTTATATTTTTAATTAGTATCTGATCAAGCAGTTTTTATTCCATTTCTGCCAAGGAGGTGAGAAATAATTTTCGAATGCCATTTACACCAAAATCCCTACATTTCAGAGTAGGTAATTAGAAATGAACAAAGGAAACTTTCCAAGTCAATGTTGATATAAGTCAAAAACTGTTGATTTTCCGAGTTACTTCTGATTTCCTTGTGATCTTACTTCTTGATTGCTTTTAGAAAATTAGATCGTTCAATAGCCTAAACTCGAAACATTCAAAGCGCCCAATTCCGATTCACAGAATCTCGGAAACTTCGGACATTATGTGAATAGGGATGTTTCGTGACTAAACAAAATATAATTCTAATTAGTCCGTCTGTTAGATTATCGAAAAATATTATTGGTTTGGTATTTCTTGTTTTATCAAATCAATAAAAATTGACGAAGATAATAGTGGGGCTTGGGACGTAATGTCTTACAATAGGACGTTGCACGAGTTTTCAAAGCACTGTATCGTCTTCATCGTTTGTTTTATGTGAAAAAGAAAAACACGTGTGTCCAATATTTTTTGGAAATCTCTCTCTGACGGACTAATTCGATTTTTTTTGTCAACTACCCAATTGGTAAATTATGTTCAAAAACATTTTCAATGGAACAGTTGGTAAGAAGTTGTGATGACTGCCTCGATTGTCTGGTTGTTGCAAATGCGGCTGCTGTGCTCGAGGACCTGGTTTCGATTCCCGAGACATGCGAAGTTCTATTTAGTATTTTCAGCTGGAGATTTTTAGAGCAGCCTCGGAGCCTGGATTAGAGCCCAGTTGATGCCAAAAGGCTCGCCTCCTCCTATGCTAATGGACCCGTCTGTGTTACCAATCGGGGATTACAGGCGTGATGTTATGATGTTATTTTCAAGTTAATTGCTTGTTCAAGCCTTCGTTAAACGACTGCACTCGAATTTATAACCGCAATGGTTTACAACCGTAGGTACCTACAGTTGTAAATCAGACGGACAATAGATCGAAACAGATTGCAGGCTGTCGTTCTGAGTTCAGGCCACAATGATTTGTGTAACTAGCAGATGTCAGCTCGTCAACCAACATACGCTGCGGGAAATTACATGCCAGCTGCAAGGTAGCGGCCCGAGTGTAGGAAACGAGCCTTTGGTTTTCAACGCAGGATTTTGAAATGTGTATTTTTTTAAACGGTGTTTTTTGTGGTGATTTGACCGGAAGCCCACCCTTGTATAGTTGGGAAAAGGCTAGGCAGATGATGGTTATCCGGTTCCTCACAGCTTCCTGACGTTGTAACCGTTGGGCTTGGCTTTTCAGGTATGCGATCTTTTATAAGCCTTTTTTATTTTGGGGGTTCTGAGATCATCAAATGACTCGTCCCGGTCTGGGCAGAGCGGAAGGAAGTGTCAGATTTCTACTGACTAAAACCACCCATGTTACTTATTAGCCTTTTTTGTTGAATCCGCGGTATCTTTTTCGAACAAGTCGCAGCCCGGAGGGGTCCTTTATAACCCTTGAAACAAAAGAGCGCAAGTTGATCATTGTCATGGACGATTGATTAAATTCCTCATAGATTCATGAATGCAGTCAATTTTAATTTTGAAGCAGGTCATGTTCATTCTCTTCTTTTTAAAGTAAAAAGGTTAGTACACCATTTGTGACAGAGAGAAAGATGAACGATAAAGATTGATATCGAATAAATTGATCATATTTGACAGATATTATTTAATTGTAATAACTCCACATTGAATAATTCCCTTGTATAACATTGTGATAGTGTTTTTTAACGGTGCAGATTTATATCATTTTAATTATGTTAATATTTCAGGACTGTCCCGGTACAGAAAGGCTTTGGATAGGTATGTAAAGGTCTCGACTATTCGAGGCGGGCGTTACAGGACTCACAAGTATAGAATATTACATTGCGGAAAAATATTTAGACACAGAAGTACAGTTCTTCTTTTATATATTTTTTTATTAGACTGCACTGTTCCACTGCCGAGCAAAGGCCTCCATCAATTCCTTCAAAGAGCTCTTTTCCAGCGCCGTCTCGAACCATCGTGGAACGCGTTGCATTCACGTTTACGAAATGCAATCGCGCGTACGTACGCGCGATTATTTGGTGCAGTGTAGCAGTGGGTGGACACGATCTCGCGCAAGTAGTACCGTATTTTTTTGGTAATACATCATATTATAAAAATACTTACGGAACCCTCGTTGCGCGAGTCCGACTCGTACTTGGCCAGCTTTTAATTTTTTTACACTACAGGACGCAACAGTACGTAGTTAACTTGTGTGCAGTATTTTATAGTATCAAAAATGTCTACTACAAATACTTCTGTCGTTGTTACTTTGGTGTTCAATCATAATGACACTTGAAATAAAACTGGTTAAAGTACGGCCGTTCAGAGAATGCGTTCCTGACACGTCGCGATTGAACTGACGACGTAACTTTGTAATGGCGTTGCAGTTACGATAAAAATATTTTTGCTGGTTGTTTACCGTTTTAACAATTGATGAGCATTAAAACAACATTATTATATCAATAATCAATGAATGTTATAATTTTGTGCCAAACTGAGTGTCAAATAACTTGGTAAACAATATTTTTCTAAATCTATACTGCGCTATTACAAGGTTATGTCAGCGCTTTATATTTGTAGTGCTGTGCTAAAAATAACAGGCAAGTATCGTAATCTGTTCTTATACAGTTACTTATAGGTACTTATATTTTAATATAAAATAATACGCTTTGTTTTTCTTTTTAAGAATTTGAAAATAATGGACTATAAGATAACTTTTATGAAATATAAAAATAAAACTATGACCAAACTAATTATACATGTAGGCGAAGATGATGAAGACACCACCTCCTCAAGCGAATCGGAGTCTGATTAATATTCTGTACGCACATTCAATTCAATGTGCTTACTTTATTGCATAGAAATACAGATTGTAACTTTGTAACAAAGAATAAATAAAACAATAAAATTTTATTATATGAATATTACCTTTTTTTGGTTTCCACTTAAATAACTAAAATATAAATCTTAAATGATTCCGCCAATTTAAAACGAAAATAATCTTAAAATAATGCGGCGGTTCATTTTGGAGGAACGGTAACGAACTCAGTGTTATGTTGTGCCCATCACTAGTCGTGACTAACTGATAGGTGTCAGGAACGCATTCTCTGAACGGCCGTAGTATAATACTGTTTATTGATGGGGTGTTCAATTCTTTCTGAGCAGATAAGAAAAATAATTATATTATATTATATTAAGAAATCATTCATTTCTTAAATGTTTTTTAATTACTAACAGAAAAAAGGACAAATTGTCTGGAAACTACTAACTTAAATAAACTAATAACCAAAAGTGACGCTTTCCTCCACAAATACTCAAATTCAAATAAAAATTTAAAAAACAAAACATTGCAATTTTTGGGAACCTTGATTAGAAATCTACAAAACCTGGAACCAATTTTATCTTTGTGCTCCTGTGCACCCGTATAGATATAATCGGAGCAATAAAACCGTACAAAACCAATTGACAAACGGCATTACCTGCTACCTCGACCGGTACAGAGCAGAGGCGACAATTAGAGAATGCAAACTACAGAGACTGCGACAAAGAATAGGTAAGACAGAAGGTCAAGAGCTGGTAAAGCACTGATTAACGTTTCGAGGATTCATGGCATGATTTCAAATCAGAATGGCACTTTTTTTATTTAGCCCGTACTTCCAAGTGTGGGATAACGGGCAAAGGCTTCCCTCAATTCCTTCCACTTCCAGCCACAACACTTGAAGCCATCCAAGGTGCCCCGCCATCTTCTCTTCGGTCTACAATGACCCGTCTAGCGATTTCAGGGCTTCAGTCTTGAGATACTCGGGCCCACATCTGTGCATACGGCAGACGTGACCTGCTCAAACTCACAGTTTTTTTTTTCAAACGATGCCCCACTCTAGGAATTTCTACTGTATCGTTCACAAACATTTAAAATCACATAAACTAATTCCCAGACCCGAAACAACTATCTGCAGGCCATACAAATATTTGTTTCGTGCGGGGATCGAACCCACGACACGCAGCGAGAAGCAGTGCAATCGCTCAGTCACTGCATCAACCGTGCCGTCAAGTTAGGTTTTATAAGTACTTCAAATTTCACATGAGTAAGTGTTTTATCCCTGGCTAATTATGCTAATACTTATGCATTAATCTACTGTCGTGAGTAATCTTGCACTTACTTGTGCGTTTTCATTTGGCTGTAAGGATTCAACTCACTGAATATGGCTATTATGTGGCGGCAATGCTCGAACATCGTCGACTAATTACATTTGCTTGCTTCCTCTCACACAAATATTTCTCTGTATTTATGACTATCTAGATTTCGTAGAAACTGCTAATTGCTCGAGAAGTGAGTGTCTTCTTGAGTGTAAAGATGGGAGATTGTTTTTAGTGATAATAATAATTGACAGTGTCTCGGTTCTGACTGATTAGTGTTGCCGCATGCATTTATTGAGTTAATACTATTTGGCAGATTATTTTGATAATAACCGGATGCAGCAGAAGACCAGTATTTTACATGGACCGACTGCCTATCTGATCTGCACAACCCAGTTTTAAATACTGGGTAATGCGATACCCTTGGGTAAAACTGGTTGTCCGACTTTCAGATTACTGACTAAGTACCTGTAACGACTGCCAAAGATCTATTTATGGCAGCCGGGACCAACAGCTTAACGTGCTTTCCGAGGCACGGAGGAAAATCGGTATGTTATCCACAGACTGACCTAGACAAGCGCGTCTTAACCTAAGGGTCGACCTAAGTGGCTAGTATTATTAAGCCACGAGATCCTCGTGTGCTTGTATTATTTTGTTTGGATGGGTGTACTACGTAGGTACTCTTTTATGTGCTTATTTATTACAAAAAAAAGAAAATTAACGTAAAGGAAAATGAGAAATGTTTATATTGCATTTTTTTAAATTATATTTATTGAAATGTGGGTGTACTTTAAGGTACACCTCTACCTAACCCTTCGGGGATCACAGGCGTGATGTTATGTTATGTTTATTTATTAGACATTTTCGAGGAACTGTCTGCATCAAAACAATCAGGCTATGTCACTTCCTCTTCTACCAGTAAACAATGTAACTTAACACTATTCAGGAACCAGAGGAAGCCTCAACAGTATCCTATTTCTATCGCTAGCAAGCACACATTACCGGGTAGAGACAATTAGGTACTAGACGGAAAACAAAGGCTCACCGGACACAAGTTACCTCACTAATTACCTTATTTACTCCCACCTACATAGCCCTGTTTTCTGTCCCCTTGTTTGGCTTTCATAAGTGTCGTTAACGCCGAGTTAGGTACTTATCACACGAAGACTGCGGAGTACGTTTTACGGAACGTGTTTTTAATTTTTTCCTTTTTGTGTTTTCGCTTCAATACCTACTTTTTTACCTTACGTTTTTTTTTATTTAAAACAGTATTTTTAAAGCTGATCTCGATACTATCTACAATTACAAAAACATTGTGAATAATTCACTAATGAATTTATAACCACTATCTTTGTAAAAACGTAAACGTGGTTCATTTATCAAATAATTCACCTGTAAATCTATAGGAACCATATTCATATTCATCCTTTAGGTCTAATCTCGTTTCACGAGTCCACGGTTCGACGAAAAGGCTTTTCCGTATCGTCAGGATTAAACTCACACTTGCACGCTTTCTACCTAGGCCGTGAATTGCTATTGAAAAGCCAGAGTTCAAAAGTGAATCCAGCTCTCTTTTTAAATATTGGAACACGTGTGGGTCTTTTTGATGACAATTCTATAAAGGGTGATTTGGGATCGGAATCAGAGTTTGGGTTGCCTAGGATGCACTTGATGACGAACTTGAGATTAATAATAATAATCATAATCATTAATAACTACTTAATTTTTTTACATTTATCGGAACAGACAAATCTGTGTGAGTGGTCCTTGTCCCATTTAATTTCCTAGTGATGAATTTTTAGATTTCAGTAACATTAATGTATTACAAGTGATACATATACATACCGCAAACTTTTATAACAATTGCACCATAATGGTTGGTTGATATTTTTTCCGAGATTTCGAATCGAATGTTCCGATGACAAATAATACAATATAATATTTTCGGGTTCAGTGAGCATTCACTGAACATTTACACGAAACCAAAATTATTAATATCAAAATATTGGCGTATCGCCGAGCTTTCAAACTTTAAATGGGTTTTTTATTCTTCAATATTTCGTAAAGTCCGAACAAATGTTCTTTGTAGAAATAAAAATAAAATACGACACTTCAATGACTTGGCGTGGACATTATACAAAGTTTGTGTTTGGGACAAAATGGTTTAATTTATTATTCAACTTCTACATAAAGATTTTTAAATATTTTCCATCTAGCAAAGGTGTTCAGTTCAAATGGAAAGTTTACCCTGGCTACGTCATTCGTCAAAAAGCTTAACTCAACTGCAAGACAAATAGTGACATACTAAATCTTCAAGAAAAACAAAAGAGAAAAATATTATTTTAACAAAAATTAAACTAGATCAATTAAGTACTTGCTAGTTGCTCCTGCTCACAATCGTATCAGCCATTCCTAGAGTATGAGGTAAGTTTAAAACTTGTTAAAGAAGAAAACTGTAACTAAGCTATGAGTTTTATGTAAGACACCCCAATTCTGATACCTAATTAGACTGCAACATTGTGAGTCAAGAACTAAACAAATTACGTAGCATCGTCTGATCTGACTCATTCTATTTTTTTTTTGTCGCCAGTGTGTGTGAAGAGGCGCTTAGGCTCTATCATTTGTGTACATTGTATTATATCACTACAGCAGATAGAAATTGGGACTGTTTTTGGCATTGTTTTGCGTCGCGTTTATATAAATTAGTTCGTCATTGCGGACATCCAGGGCTACCACGGCCCAGATTTTAGTTATTTTGGCAAAGTTACTTTTGGCAGCATTGTTATATTAGGAGCGGAGAATTGTTGACATAAATTGGTCTAAATGACTTCACAAGTTTTATTTTAGTTGAGCCTTGAAGTTCATAATTATAATTATGATTGAAACTCCTTTTAATGCTCGACAGAACAAATGTTTATTTTCTAAATAGATACATTTTTTCCCACATAACTACCAATGAAGTTATTGTATTTGCGTCGTTTAAGATTTTCAGCACCTGCAGCAGGAAAAAAATTGTTTTCACAAAGTTTTGCGCCTGACTAGGTTTTAACCCATGACTCACTGTTCGTAAGTCGGGGCCGCCACCATAAGGCCACCAATGCTCGCGGGCGCATACTTTGTGTAACTTATTTCATCACCACTGCTCTCAAAACAGTGATGGAAAACATCATGACGAAACATAAAAAAGTTAAAAACTAAAACCCAGAAAAAGACTGCGGTTTTTCTTTTTCAGCATCCTGAAAATGTTACACTTTTTGTCGTTGTCGGGTTTTAGTTTTTTTTTTTTTTTTATTTAAACAATTTTGGTGTTATTTTTTTTTAACACATGACTTTTTGTCCGCTAGAGGGCGGCACTTTAAATTTAAGCAATATTTGGAAATGTACAAGTGAAGCCCTTTCAAATGATACCAAACACGGCGTATTTATCTCCATTTTTCATTTTTAAAACATTACGTTTTTTCCACTTAAGGGCTCCTTATCGATTTCTGTGACACGTCACATAGCCTATGTTCACCGAACAATTAAGACGGTTTTAATGATACCTCATATGTTGAGTTCCTATATGTAGATTAGGAGCTATGAGGGAACACTTGAACATACTCACATACATACATACGTAGCCAGCCATAACCCTCCTTTGGTTTTGCCGTAGTCGGGTAAAAAAGGTGTTAGAACCAAAAATTCAAAGACATGTGATGTGACATCTATCAACCCGCACTGGGCCCGCGTGGTGGATTATAGAACATCCCTCTCTTAGAGAGGAGGCCTGAGTCCCTGCAGTCAGAATATTATGGGCTGATGATGACGATGGTGACATTTATTTCTCTTTTAATATCGGGAATATAATATAATTTCTGATAAATCGGTATGTAGAAGATTAGGCTGAAACTAAGGATCGATTACCGGGCCACCGTACGATTCCCGGCCCTCGTAGACGCGGGCCTGGGGACGGTGAGCGTTGGTTGGCTCGCCGTTTAATCAGAACCAGACCCAGGTTGACAGCGCGTTGCGTTCCACGTGCGTCCTGAAGAGTTGTCAGAATAATATACGGGGCCCACTAGGGCTAGTAGCGGAATTTGTTCGAAAGAGTAACCGCGACTCTGGAACGCATAGGACATTTAAGAAGGACCACCACGGGTAGGGTTTAGTCAGTAAGAGTCCGACACTCCCTTCTGCTCCGCCCAGAGCACGAGGAGTCATAATATGATGATTTTCCATCGTTAAAAAAAAACGCTGAGACTAAGGAACATAATATTATCGACCCATGTGCAGGCGAAATCACCACCAAAAGCTAGTATAATTATTTCTATTAAATACATTCTGGTTACTGCGTTTTGTGGTATAGTAAAATAATTATTGTCATTGATGAGAACTGTAACGATATATGTGGTCTGTTTGTACCAATTCCGGTCATAATTAACTTGACTTACAATCTGATGTAATTAAAATCATTTGCGGGTAATGAATTTCAATTTAATTTAAGTAAATAATATTATATTTTATTATTTAATTCTGCAGACCTCTTCCTGGTGATAATGAACGCCCTTACGTTGGACATTCAAGAAGAGGCTCCCTGGTGTATGCTATTCGCCGACATAGCAAAATATGCTAGTTGCCAAGATTGGCCTAAATGTGGTGTGGTGGTGTGGGAAACAACTGAGCAATGTTGGTCTGAAACTAAATAGAACCAAAACGGTATAAGTACTGGTTTAGTGAGGTCGGCGGTCTCTCCAGTCCTGCTAGTGCGTATCTCTTAAATATCACTAGCTATCATATTGTCCATGGATTAATTGTCAAACTGGTTATGGTTTAGTACAAAATGGAACCATTTAACACTTAATTGAAGAACACTAAATGATAGCCACTGTCATTTAAAAGATACGCAATAGCCCTGCTGGTTCTATAACCCTTGCCGGAACGCCCATACCGATCTGCTCCGATTTTCGATACCTTGGGTCGCTTGTTCAGGTATATGGCGAAGTAGACTGGGATCAATTCAGGATGGATGAAATGGCGACAGGTCACTGGAACAACTTGCGACCCGCGGATGCCCCTCAAGTTAAAGGGGAAATATACAAGTTCGTGATTAGGCCCATCGTTCTGTATAGATCGGAATGTTGGGCTGTGAAGAAGATGGACGAAAAAGGTTCCATATAGCGGAGATGAGAATGTTGAAGTAGACGTGTGGTAGGACAAGAATAGAAGAAGTTAAAAGAAACAGAAAAAAATAAAAACGTTAAAAGGGACTCACGTGGTATGGTAAGTAGTTTCGGAAATAAGGGGGGGGTGGTGGTCGGACAGACAGACAAACACACGAGTAATCCCATAAAGTTCCGTTTTTTTCTTTTGAGGTACGGAACCCTAAAAACGTGTTGCTCCGCCCCTAAACAACATGTATAAGGGCAGGAAGATTCTGATTTATTTTTTCAGAACATTTAATTTTTTCATAAACAATTTGGATTCATTATTGATCAACAATAAAACGACCAGTACCCAAATAAATGTCTAGTCATATTGACATCGCGATAGATGATTGTCTACCTCAATCCCCCTGAAAGAAATAATGTATAGCCTCTTAAACTGTCTTGTTGGTCTAGTGATCGCCTGCGCGACTGCTGACGATGAGGCCCTAACCCCTATGAGGTTCCATCAGGAATTTCTCTGTAGCAGTCATGGAGTCAGGATTTGTGCATCCCGTTGGGGCTGTGGGTTATCACGATTGTTCGAAAGAGATACTGCGGCCTCGACACAACGGGCCTTAGCCCGTTCCATGTTCCTTAGAACATGGGTGGTTTTTTAGTCAGTAGAAGTCTGACACTCCCTAACGGTCTGCCCAGAGCGGGAGGAGTCATTTGATGATATCCTCAAAACAAAAATTATTTGTGCATCGCCTCTATTACACAAGACTTAAACATTACTGGCAAATTGTGGTTGTGTGTGCTAATGGGTAAACCTGCTTTACCCTTTAAGAATTATAGGCGTGATGTTACGTTTTACATTTTTACGTTCAACAAATATCTTAAAACAAAAATATATATATATAAAATCATCACAAAAGAACCAATGAATGAAAAGACATCAATACCCAAACATTGGACACAAATCGTCGAATCATGCCTCATTGAGTCCACGAAGTAAAACCTCGAAAGTGTAAACGGTTTTTGTAAAGAAACGTTGTAAATCCCCAGCAAGACGCCAGACGTTTTCGTATGCACACAGAGTGGTGCGCTCAATCAGTTCTCAAAGAAGGCAAAGGAGACGGATGCCGACGAAAGATCAAAGGCCTCCCACTCGTTACCTTCGTAGACTTTGTTAGAGGCTTATTCTACAGTACGGGCCTCCATTTCGGATCGGAAATCTTTTGTTAATTATAAACGTGTTAATTGGTCGTGTTGGCGGGCAAAGTTCGATGGGTACTGGATTAAAATGTATTGTTCTTGTTATATTAAGTTATGTGTAGATAGAGACTTCTGCTTCTAAAATAAAAATAAATGCGAGATAAAGATCTTTGAATACTTTGTTTGAAAATCGTACTTAGTGAAGTTTGTAACTTTGATAGCTTATATCTCGGAATCGTGATGCTTTAGAAAATTTTGCTCAATACATACGTACGACAAAGAATTGAGACGTTACTTAGGACCAGTAATTATTATAAAATTTGATACGTGCTTAGTCAGTACTACCCTGTGCTGTGGTTAGTCACTGTTCCCAAACCTAACCTGTTAACGTCTAAGCTTACATGGCGAATCATTTATCTAATTATAAGAATTTACTGAGAACACAATTCAATAAAATATAATTATGGTCTTGTAGACGTATCACTTTGTAATCGAAGCGTCACCCCAATCCTACCTAACGAATTTAATAAGGTACGTACGTAAACAACTTTTATCGAATGTTTTTTTTTTTATTTGCTTTTAATCTGCAATCAGCCCAGTAGCTTTAATCAGATGTGGTGTTGTTTCTTCGACTTTAAGAAAGTGCACATCCTGTAATGTGTCATCTCTTTCTGTTTTTCAATGAATTTTATATGGAAGCTAATCGCATTCTTTTCAGCCGAAATAGGCAGTTGTTGGAGTTTATGAGCTGTGTAGCCAGATGGTTCCTGTGTCGCTCAAGGCGTTGTTTGTAGGTTACAGAGGAACTCTCTATTTTCTCCCTGACTGTCGGAATTTCCAGGTAATCGTGCACTTCCGTGTTCCGCGTAAACCATGGCGCATTGGTGAGGATCTTTAACACTTTGTTCTGGTAACGCTGGAGAATTTCAACATTTGAGTGGCTCGCTGATCCCCAGAGTTGTATACCATATGTTCAAATTGGTTTCAGGATACACTTGTAAAAAAGGACTTTATTTTCCAAGCTTAGCGTTGCCAGCACATATCTCCAAACTTTCTATTTACCTGTTCTCTTTTGGCCTTTATATGGGCTCGCCAAGTGAGTCTCCTGTCCGTGCATGTCTAAGTATTTTACTGTCGTGCCTGTTGGCAAGACAGCACCGTCTAGTGTAACTGGTGAACCGTCCCCTCTTTTTAGTGTGAACGTTATGTGGACCGATTTTGCGGGGCTTGCTCGGATTCTCCACTTTTGTAGCCATTGTCCAACTTCGTCCAGGTCCATTCTTGCAGTTTTGCGGATGCTGTGTTTGCATCCCTATTACAGGCGAGGACTGTAGTGTCATCTGCATAGGTCGCAGTCACAACATTATCTGTGGTGGGTAGATCAGCGGTGTATACTGTGTATAGGATGGGACCCAGCACCGAACCTTGGGGCACTCCTGCTTCTATTTGACAGATTGATGACAGAGAGTTCTCGCATTTGACCTGGAATAATCGGTTTTGCAGATAGGACTTCAGTAACATGTACGCAGTATTTGGTAGATGGAGCTTTAGCTTATACAACAGGCCCTTGTGCCACACGCGGCCTGCTGCATATCAAGGAAGACCGCTGAGCAGTATTCTTTTCTCTCCAGCGCTTGCCGTATTGTCTGGGCTACTCGGTGTATTTGTTCTGTCGTCCCATGGTGAGCGCGGAAGCCGAATTGGTGGGTGGGAATGATTGACTCTAATTATTTCAACACATTGACTTACTACGCACTAGTATCTACCAGTCTCGTGAACTACACATGCACCTTCTTACTTAGACATGTACATACCGCAAAATTAAATAAGACCTACCCGTGTTCGTTTTCTTCATTGCGGTATTTGTTGTTAAACTGTGAGATCTATACTAACAGACTGTCATTGTTTATTTATTTAAAATGTCTGTTGTATTGTATGTATTTATTTATTTTATTTACAAAATATACCATTTCTGTATACACAACGAACTTATATCTTAAGAGTTGGGGCACTGGGAATCACGGTGTAGGTACGTTCATTTGGCGCGCACTCTATGAATCTTCTCTAACCTAGAACTTCTTTATCGGCGATTTTTTTTTTATATTAGCACTTAAATAAAGTGATTAAGGAATACAAAAATAAGCCGGCCAAGTGCATGTCGGACCACGCACAATGTAGGGTACCGCAGTTGCCTATCAAAATATGTAAACTTACTAAAATGATTAACTAACCTGCCTCCTAACGATGATTTTTATTTTAAACTTACATTTATTTGCAGTTTTGAGACCTGCGCTCCCATACATTATGTATTAGGAAAATATTTCATACAAGTTCATTATATAAGTTAGTCGTCTATTACTCGTAAACTTGTAAAGCCTACTCAGCTGTGATAGTTTTCCTTTTATTTTCAATATACGCGACTATGTTTTCACACACCCAAACACACCCCGTATTTGGGTGGTTTAGGTTGCCACACTTGAGTCTAACATAAAATTGCACTTTTAAGCTATATGTCACAAACGAATCCTTTAATCGAAAAATAGTTTGAGCAAACTCGCAATGTTAAGAGTCCGTTGTTTAAAGTCCTATCCTACAACATCCCAAACAACGGACTTTGCGAGAAAAAAAAATCATCTCTAGTTTAATCTGTACTGGAGATACTCTAAAAAAAAAATTCAGTATTTTACTTTAGCACTTTGTTAGCGTAACTCATTTCTATATTCATGCCAAATTACAGCTTTCTAGTACTAAGAGTCTTTAAGATATAGTGCGGACGGTACAAAACTTGAAAGCAGGCGTGGTTCATTGGAATATTAAATTTTGAAATGAAAATAGAATGGGCTCCGCCTGCTTCCTAGTTTTGTTTAATTTAAAATGTGCTTGTGTTTTGCGTTTCAGTTTTTCAGTCGGGTTTTTAGTGTTTTAACTACTTTTTTTATTTCCATCTTTTTAGATCTTTTGTGTTTGTTCTTTCGTTGGTCACGTCAAATTCTTCGCAGATGATTTAACTTTTGTATTTGTTTATAGAATTTTAAATTTCGATTTCTTTAAAACATTATAAGTGTCATATGTTTTTGTAATCTCCTTTTAAAACCCTCCATTTTGATACCCTACTCGATGGATTAAAAAAAAATGTAATGTAGCCAGTGCCACCACACTCGCGCCATCAATACGAATCTAACGACGAATATTTTGTTGAAATCCCATTATCCCTTTAGGAATACACGCCAAATCCCTAACCCTCCTTTTGGGCTTCACCGCAGTCGGATAAAAATAAGCAAGACACTCCAACGCAGCGCGGCAGCGGCTCTTTCTTGATCGATATATAAAAATAAACAAACATCATCATGCATGACGCCATTTTACCTGTATATAGGCAACAATCTCACACATAGGAATATTATTATTGTACGTGATTGCTGCAGGTGGACAGTTGACAAAATGTAAGTTACTGTGCATTTATATAAAATTTATAAGCATTAATAATAGCTAAAGCCCGCGGCTTCGCCTGCGTGGCAAATTATATATTACCACGCGGTTGCGCGTTGCGGCGTGCATTCGTTGTTCCGTGATTCGGGGTCTCGTGCATTCGTTTTAGCGGTGTGCGTCGCTGCGTGCTTTCGTGCTCACGGTGCTCGTTGTTGCTGGCATTTGGCGGCGTGTGATTCGGCGTGGTGGCTTTCGGAATGACGTATTGCACTCGTAGATTTGTTTTTATGAATTGTTCTTCTGATATTCAAAAGTGCCTATAAAGGTTTAATTGAAATAAATGCTTTGAGTTTGAGTTTGACCACCACCACCACTCTAACCATTGGTGAAAACAGCATGAAAATTGGTGCAGTAGTTTTTGAGTTTATTGCGAACACACATACAGACGCGGTGGAGGATTGTTGTTTTATAATAAGGTATAATTAGCGATAAGATGACATTGAAATAACAGATATTTGTATTTCTCGCGATGAACATTCTTTTCTAAAACACACAGTAGTGATTAAAAAAAAATATGTTTCCTACATTTTGTCCAGATATATGTGAACATAAAAATGTGTAGGAGCTGATAATTATTTTTGATCGATTTCTCGCTGTCGGTCCTAAACTGAAAGTTGTTATTAATGAGAAGTTCAATTAATTTATAACACATTGTACTTATTTCGATGTTTCGAATACTGAAGGCCACGTGTGGTGGACTGCATTTGAGTGAGAGACCAACACATTTACACGTATAACTACAATCACACTAATATTATAAAGGCGAAAGTTTGTGAGTGTGTATGTTTGTTACTCTTTCACGCAAAAACTACCGAACGAATTTGGATAAAGTTTAGTACACAGATAGGTTATAACATGTTTTAACACAGAATATAATTTTTATCTCGATTTTAACTTCCAGTGGGATAATTTTAGAGTTGTAGCAGGCGAAGTCGCTGGCAACACCATGTATTTTATATTCTTGACATACTTACTCAACATTGTAAAGTTATTGTAAAATTATTTTTTAATTACAGGTACTACTCCAGTTTGTTGGTGATGATCGTAATGTTAAAGTTTTTAAGCAACACTCAGGCGTTAAAAGATATCAAAGAAATGAAATGGGAGAAGAGCCCTGAAAAAGTGTGGGGTTCACGTGAAGACATGCGAAATTATCAAGTTCATATGTGTGTAATTCTGCTCCTAAATGTACAGAATTACACTAACGGCACAGAAAAGACATATATTGCTACGGGAGTTTTATTAGATAACAGTCGTATTCTAACATCTTATAATCCTTTTAAGGAATTAATAACAATCCCCGAATATGCCGGAAAGATTACGGCGTTGATACCAACAGGACGTGGCGTAGAACCTTATCCGGTACTTAAAGTAGTTATAAACATTGTGTGTGCTCGTGAAGTAGCCTACAGGCCCCATGATGAGATGTACGTTTGGCATGACGCACCCCACTCTCCCCTTCACGACTTGATGATATTAAGAATGGAAGAAGAACTTGGAACTCATGAATGGACATCGATGACGCATCTATATACCGATCTCATCGATTTTTATTGGGATGGCGAACTCGACCCCTTCTGCAACGCTTTGGCATCCTACCTCCCTCAACCTGAAGAAATAATAAATGGACGAATCACTATTTGTTCTTTAGGATTTAGTTACGAAAATGAAACGATGAATTATGATAAAATAGTAACGACTGAATACGAATACAACGCTGTACGGGTTGACTGCGAGAAATGGTTGCCGCGACAATGGGGTTTTTTCATATGTGTTCGAAATATTGACAACTTCTCAGAGCTGGGTTCCGGAGCAGCGTTATTTGTGAGGCTTAAAATATTTGGAATAGGTAGCTTTGCGATGCTTAAAAACGATACAGGGATTCTTGTATTTACTGATGTACGACCTTACGTAAATGTAATACGGGAAACTTGTGGGGATGAGGAGTTTCCAAGATGACTCTACCGATTAACCTTATGACGACTATTAACAAACCGTAGCGATATTAAAACAAAAAAAGAGGAATAATAATGACCTGCGTGATTTACAGGAAATGCATGTTTCTTTTCAGGACACATTTACACTCGCTCTCACTCCCTGTCTCCTAGTTAAATTAAAGAATTGATGATATCCCAAACAAAATATAAATTTTCCGTTTTCTTTCATGTGCCAGAATCACCAGAATGCTTCATGAACTTGAACTTTGTAGCAGACCATAGTATGAGTATGTGTTTAACTGACCGCGTGGAAATCAGTTCTCTGTTGAGTCTACTCCTGCTAAATTAGAAGTTTGGCCTTAACTTTTATTTATGATCATGACAAACCAAACTTTGAGGAGAAAATGCACTCTTTTAAACTCCAAGGGGTATTTTAATGGTGCTAAAGGAATCCTCGGAATAAACACACGACTTTCCACGGGAACAAATGATTAGCATAGTTACCTCGATAAAATTTCACATGCGCGAATCCATTTGCGCGTACCTACCTCTACGCGAATGGACACTTGCGCGAATAAATGGCCAATGAGATTCCTGACAGACTGAACATTGGGTAGTGTAAGAAATGTTCATGTCCATGCAGTGTTTGTAATTTTCTTTGATACTGCTACCGGAGTAGGATATGAGGCACAAACATAGATTTATAATACGAGCAAAATGGCACAATATTGAGCAATGACGGCTGACATTTCGCTAGTTACAATGTTACTACACGAACAGAAGATATTACATTACACCTAAAAACATTCAACACATTTTACGGTACTTTCCTAATTGAACGTGCCATAAACACGAAATTATCCTGACTTAATTTTAGGCCGGACAGAAGTCGTAGCTACGATATCGTCGAATATAAAAATTTTAGGTATAGTACGTTTATATCTCCGATCACTTACCGTATTTACTACTATGAATCACTACATAGTATAGAACAAAGTCGCTTTCTCTGTCCCTTTAAGGATATAGATTGGGACAGGGCACGCCACGATAGTGGCGGTAAGTCCCCTAGTGGCTTTAGAGGTGCCACGGCGCCCTCACCTTCCGTCTGACGCAGGTCCTCACTGGACACGGTTGTTTCGGGAGGTACCAGCACCGAATCAGGCGGGAGGAAACGCCCGGATGCCACTATTGTGAGGATCGGCCGGAGGACACGGTGGAGCACACAGTGGAGGTGTGCCCCGCTTGGGCGGAGCCCCGCCGTGTTCTCGTAGCGGCGATCGGCGGCGGCGACCTCTCGCGCCCGGCCCTGGTGCAAGCCATGGTCCGGGGCGAGGAGGAATGGGACGCCGTCGCCTCCTTCTGCGAAGCAGTGATGCTGGCGGAACGCGAGAGGGAGAGAACCTCTCGTCCCAGCCGCCGCGGGAGGCGCTCCGGGCGTCGGGGGTCCCGCGATGACCTCCGGCCACCGTAGACGCGGGCCTGTGGACGGTGAGTGATGGGCTAACTCGCCGTCCGTCCGTCTCACGACGAAAACAGGCCGTGTCAACGGCGCGTTCGTGTTCCACGCGCGCCTCAAAGAGATGTCAGCAACATGGGAGGGGCCCGAAAGGGCCGACGCCTGTCGGTGCCGCGGGTAGTCCAACGGTTATCGCGGCCTCGACATAGAGGGCGAAGAAGGAACATGGGTGGTTTTTAGTCAGTAGAAGTCTGACACTCCCTTTCGCTCTGCCCAAGAGCGGGAGGGGTTATTCGATGATTTTACACCCACCAAAAAAAAAAAAAAAAAAGGATATAGATTGGGACAATGAAAGCGACTTTGTATGCTTAAATCTTTAAAACTACGCAACGGGTTTTGATGCGGATTTTTAATAGATAATGATCCAAGAGGAAGGATTTAGCATGTTTTTTGCACCCGTGCGAAACCGGGGCGGGTCACTAGTATTTTATAATTTAATCTAAAGATCTAGTTTATGATTCACATAATCTGATAATTAGAAACTAGCGAAGAAAAAAACGACTTAGTGACAGAAAAATTCAAGCCCGCCAAGAATGTGACATCCATTTTTGGACAAAATTTAAATATTAATACATTTCTCCGAGTTTTTATTTACACTAAGGGTTACATTCAAGAGAAGGAACGCAATATTCAAAAAAGAATTATGCGTGTTTTGAACCAAGTCAATTAAAAAAAAACGAAATTTCTTTGCAAAATTTCACGATATGTTACATTCAAACCGGAACATCCTTCGGAGAAGTAATTTTTGATGCAGAAAGATTGTTGGGAACCTCCTACATAAATTTGGCGGTTTTATATACGGTCGCAGGATACATTATAAAGTCGGTATGCAAAGTCTTATGACTTATGACAGATTTCCAATATTCCTCGAGGCGGGTGGAGCGAGTGCAGCGGAACACTCATAGAACACAAATCAAGCGGGAAAAATGAAAGAAAAGAAGCAAGACAAAGCGGCTGCTCCATCGACAAGAATTTCATTGTGAAATATGTGTTATTTTCTGTGAAAAATGTATTCGGCTTTTAACACAATAACTCAGTAAAAGATGAATCGCGTTTATATACGTTCATACATGTATAACATACGTGTGTCGAGGTGTTATTAAAGACATAGCTATTGTGTTGTTTGATTTTTTTGTCGAGTCTACGAACAATGTTGGAACTGAAACTTTTTGTGAATAAGATTTTATGAAGTTATTTTGTTTTACATTCATTTTATAAATGAATCTATAACCTCTCTTAAAAACTAAAATAAAAAAGGTAGTTAAAAAACTAACTACGTTCTATTATCATTTTTGACTGACCTGTTGGTCTAGTGGTTAGTGACCCTAACTGCTATGCCGGAGGTTGTGGGTTCGATTCCCACCCAGGACAAATGTTTGTGTGATGAGCACGATCATTTGTTCTGTGTCTGGGTGTAATTTATCTATAATATGTATGTATTTAGAAATATATAAGTATGTTTATCAGTTGTCTAGTACCCATAACACAAGCTCTGCTTAGCTTGGGACTAGATGGCGTTGTGTGATAGTTGTGGAATATTATTATTATTATTATTATTTCATAATTTAATATCCAAATGAACCCCGCTTGGTTCCAAGTTTTGTTTAATTTAAAATATGCTTGTTTTTTGCTTTTCAGTTTTTTCAGTCGGGTATTTTTAGTTTTTCAACAACTTTTTTTTATTTCCAACTTTTTAGTTATTTTGTGTTTCTTCTTTCGTTCGTCGCGTAAAATTTTTCGCAGATGATTTAACTTTACGCCTCCTTTTGGGCTTCGCCGCAGTCGGGTAAAAATTGTCTGTATTACTTTTTATAACAATCGGTTATTTGTCAGTAATGTACCGTCTTCTTCGGTGCCGACGTTAATTGCCTACCAGAGCGAGGCAAATCCTTCACCATTATCTCAACCGCTTTTGAAAGCTGTGTTCCACTAATTATAATCACGTGTTTTTGATATTATCGGAAACCGTAAGCCTTCTGTAACATTTTCAGTGACTCTGAACACAAAATTCCATTGGCGATGCCACATTTATTTAAATTTATTTATTTAATTCAGACCATAGATTCATGCTTTCTTTGAAGTCTGAAATAGTTTTTTTTCTGTATTTATTGTTATTATTAAATACAGTACAGGGCGTCTAAAATGTCCACTTTAGCAGATCATAATATGAATTTACCACTGTGACCATTTAAGAAAATAATATGTAGATCAAAATAGGAAAATAATATGAACTGCTTAAAAATTCATAAAATGGTCACAGACGCAGTTACTATTATGAAAGGTTAATTTTAATAAAACGGATAATACCAAATAGGTGACGGATGTGACACAAACTTTGCGCCAAAATGAAAAACCGTTATGCCAATCTAACAACAACAAGTAAAAATATTTGGAACCATAAACAAATCATCAATTCCCGATACTTTATTAACTGAAAGTATTTGTCTACAATAAAAGCCTTTATTAGAGCTTATCAGCTATCTGTGAGTAAAAGCCTAATTGAAACAGGTCCAGCATTTTCAGAGATTAACCGAAACAAACAGTCAGGCAGCAAAAAAAAAAAAAGGTACGTACCGTACTCACTTTCATAATTATGCATTCTGTAAAAAGCTGTTATTTTGATATAACAAACATACACTACAATTTCTATATAAAATACGTATACTATAGAACAGATCTATCTAAAAAAATATAAAGAAATAATAGGGTTGTTAACAAACAAAATCTAATTAGTCCGTCAGATAGATTTTTAAATAATATTGGACACGTATTTTTTCTTTTTTCATGTAAACAAATAATGAAAACGATACAGTGCTTTGAAAACTCGTGTGACGTCATTTTCTGAGACATTAGTATGACATTCTTAAGCGGTCAGTGACGCCACAATCCCGCACTCAAATCTATGACGCGTTTTATCTTAAAAAAAAAATACGTATCCGATTTTTTTCGATAATCTAACAGACGGACTAATTAGAATCATATTTTTATAAGTCAGTAAACATCCCTATTACTTTAGTATCACCTTTCTGGAATCCCATACGGCAACTTAAAATTTATTTTACGCCCTCAATACACCATATTCCGTTCACATAGGTGCCGCAAGCCTTGTGGGGCCATTAATCTACAGAATGAACCGCGGATTAACGTGATCTACATGCTGATGGTGCTAACAGCTCTGAACATGCTGTTATGATTAACCCGCGTGATGAAGTAGGGTTAACTTAGGAATTGATAACCCTGATGTATTTGGGACTTGTAATAGTGGTGTTATGTGTAAGGTGATAGACTGTGCAGAGGTTTAGTGACTAGGAGTGAGTCAATTGAGACTATTCTGCGCATAGAACTGATGTTAGCTTATCTGAAGACCTAAGACATCAGTGCCAAAATTCTGATCTTCGTCGATACAACAGATGATTATGGTGATAATTAATCTATTAGTCTTTACCGTACGCCTGGTTAGTCAATAAATGTTTCTATTCGACCCAGGAATACCTTAGTTAAGAATAGAAAATTAGTGTAGCGCCTTACTATGTTCCTATCAGTGCAATAATAACTAGTCAAGTTAGTATGTAGTCCAAAATGTAAATGTGTACCTTACCTTTGTATTTGTTAGACGTACCCAATTCACTTTTTTAATTTAAGTTTTATGTTTTGCATAACATAAATGGTTAATATGAGGATCTTTACTGTTATAATTATTATGTACCATCTATTTACCCATATTATGAAATAGATAATAAAATATTTGACATGATTTGATTTAATTTCGTTTGAGTCAGCCCATAACGTCATTGTTTAACGACAATTATGTGAATATTGGTAGCGCACAACATAATTGTCACATCAACAGCAGCCATGAAATTAATGACTCTGCAACCAGCTCAAGCTATTTCTTAAGCCACTAGTCCAACATTTTATCACCAGAAGAAAGATTCATTAGCCGTTGTCAAGGAGGCCACCAAAATAAAAAGTTTAAATAGGAGAGCAACTTGGACTGGCACACCGAGGTTAAAAATATTGATTAGTCTTTGAGTTGACTGGATTAATAAGCTGGAACATTTTGCTGGCAATAATTGGCTAAAGAGAGTGAATAGTGGCGTTAGAATAACAGGGAAACAGTCTGTTTTCTCCCGATTGATTACAGCTGGTAGCGCTTACAACCCCCGAATCGTAAGAAAGAGATGTACCTGATAGTCTTAATTTAGGTACCCACAATTCGTTAGTTAGGTTTCCCATCTTATAGGGGGCGAGCTTATTACCATACTTACCATCAACCGGGCACAATTCAAATTTGGTGACTGTCACTAAGAACTTACTGTTAATGCTGGGCTGTGAAAAAAGTGAATGAAAAACGATTGCACGTAGCGAAGATGCTAATGTTGAGACGGATGTGCGGAGTAACAGGAATGGATAAAGTAAGGAATGAGTATATTATAGGAAGTTTGAAGTTTGAAAGTAGCGCCTGTTACAGTAAAATTCAAGAGGAGTCGCCTGTCATGGAATGGACAAAAAGGCAGAAGAAAAGATGGATGGAGTGTGTGGTGAATGATATGATAGAGAAAGGAGTAAATGATGCCATGACGACTGAAAATGGAAGAAATAGACGTGTTGCACTGACCCCAATTAAAATGGAACAAGGGCAGGAAGATGATGACTAACGGCCTTACCTATTACAAAAGTGGTTAAACCTGGGTCACTTTCATTTAAATATTATCGAAGTGAGACGGCATACGAGATAAACCAAGTCTAAGTTAAACCCAGGTTTAACCACTTTTGTAATACTTTTGTAATAAGGCCGTAAGAGTTTACTAACGGGACGAAACCGAAACCGGAGCGCTTGCGATCAACGTTTGATTAAAAACATTGGCTGTAACTGTCCGATTTTTTATCGAGTAAAAGCTACAAAGCAAAAAATCATAGAAATCATAAAAAAACGCAGCAAACCTATGTTTTATTACGTTACTCCAATTCTGCAAAAATCCGTTCGTAACCAACAAAAATAAAAGCTAAAACGTTTCCCGCCACTGTTCATTTTTCATCTACGGTTTTGGAAATAAGAGGACGAGAAAATTAAGCAATGCTATCGGACAGATTATGTCCACTCCATTAGTTTCCTCTCTATTTACCCGCGTACGTCAGAGCGAGACGGGTAACTATGTATTGTCTAATTTGATTAGCTCATTCATTGTTCGTTTTACTGAATTTCCCTGTTTTGTGTTTCCTGTTTTGGAAGTGCGACTTTCGCTACGAAATATTTCGGCTCTTTACTATGAAGTCGTGTTAATACAATCATAATTATCCTTCTCTCCTTACTATTTTCGTGTTTTCTTTAGGCAGATTGAACTTGGTTTACAGAATACGGTTATGTCCTCTTTGGAGAAAATCAAATCGCTTCATGTTGGTCCGAAATAGATAAAGAGAATGTATTATTAAAATTGCTTCAGACTGAAAGTGCTAAACAATATGTTAAAAAACCCTGTCCGATCGGTAAGGATTTCATTAGGTATCAAGATTTGATTCAGTTTATGTAATCCTTTTTAATTACAATTAAAAACGCTCCAATAAAAATTTAATAAAACGACGAATCTTAATGTGCTCTCAGGCTTGGTGGAGCGCCGATCTTGGCAGGGTTTTGAGATTGCTGAGAATCGAGTTCAGTGGCATACGATTGAAAAGGCCTATGTCTAGCAGTGTATTGTTGTTTGTTGTTGACGATGATGAAAATGTATTAAAATCAGGAAATTGGCATGGTAACACAGGGGCATGGTAGGCGGTGGCATTCCAGTTGCTTTTCGGTAAACGACGTCATAAGCAAACAATTGACGATCGAACATATGAATGCTGAAGGTGTTGTTATGATTGAAAAGTTTGTTAGATTGTAGGAAAATTGAGGTACTTAGATATCATCATCAGCCATATTAAAGCTCCATAACGAACGCCAATCTGCGTTTGCTTCCACCGGTTACCCGCGATTCTCTCGATGATGAGTAGGTATCTTGGGCACTTTGATAATATCATTAGTATACATAATTATGGGCCCTTTAGAATCGGAAAGGTTTTTTTTCAGCCAGCTTCTTCCTTTGTGTCGAGGCCTTTGTGTCGGTATCTCTTTCGAACAACTCGCAGCCCCGACGGGCGTCGATCCTTGCGCGTGGACCACGAACGCACCGTCCGTCGATACAACCTGTCGTCGTCATAAAACGAACAGAAAGTGAGCTAGAGCTCATCTTTGCCTTTTTTTTTTTTGGAGGGTGGAAAATCATCGAATAACCCCTCCCGCTCCTGGGCAGAGCGAAAGGGAGTGTCAGAATTCTACTGACTAAAAACCACCCATGTTCCTTCTTAGCCCTCTATGTCGAGGCCGCGATAGCTAGTGTACAACCCGCGGCCCTAGCTCATCTCTGCCCTTAGGAAAACATTGAGGCTAAGAATAACCCCATCCCATACATCACACTTTCACACTAATATTATAAAGTCGAAAGTTTGTCAGTGTTTATGTTTGTTACTTCTTCACGTAAAAACTACTGAACGGATTTAGATGAAATTTGGTAGATAGTTTATAACCTGGATTAACACATAGGATAGTTTTTATTCCGATTTTACCTTCCCGCGGGATAATTTTCGAGTTGTAGCGGGTGAAAAAGGCAAAGCTAGTAAAAAATAAAAAAAAACGCGGATCTGACTGCAGTTTTTGACAGTTATTCTAATGATGGAATTTTGGTATAGAGTTGTCATTTAACAATGTGCACGATTTCATTGTACCTTTGAAGACAATTTTATAATTTTAAAGATTACCTTTGACTTGTTGGGACTTGTTGCAATACTACTTGATAAGACTGGTTGTCAGACTTTCAAGTATCGACTGTCAAAGATTTACCAAAAAGAGCTGGGACCAACGGCATAACGTGCACGGAGGAAACTCTGTATAAATGGTCACCCAACCACGAACCTAGGCAACCACGGTTTAAGCAAAGATGGGCCCAAACCGTGCTTGCTAGTTACACAAATGTATAGTTTTATAATTGTGTCGAAAGTCTGATAATTCGTATCATCATCTCTTCTAGTTTACAGATTATAACAAGCAATATAGTTAGTTATCTACGTTGTCAGTGATATCATATATCAATGGACCGTAACGAGTATCTGTGCTCATGAATGTTTCAAACAGATGGTCGTTAGAACTCACGGTAATTAGTAATTGCTTCACTCCGTGATAATTAAGCAGAACCGGGTATTAAGTAACCACTTCAGGCTTAATAATGGACCTAATGAATGATGTGATGTCGTCTTGTCAGTGTGTGATGCTATGTGCCAAGAGTCATGACCCGGTTTCTACGCCTCTTGAACTTACTTCAAATTAAGTAAGATGCTGAAATATTTTAAACATAGGTATAACATCAGCTTAGTATAGCTTCTGAAGGGTTTTGCACTTAATAGTAGGTACACATAAATTTCGCCAGTTATGTTCATGTCCTATGTCTGTAATAGGGGGCAACCAAAATAATTGCCATCAATCGGGTACAAATTCAGATACTAAGTAGTAGCATAATGTGCTGGCTCCTGTACGTTACTATATATATTTCATTGTTTTCTTAATCACCTTTAGAGGTAACAAGTGTACCCCGTCGGGGCTTCGGGTTGTACACAAGTTACCGCGGCCTCGACATATAAGGCTAAGAAGGAACATGGGTGGTTTTTAGTCAGTAGGAGTCTGACACTCCTTTTTGCTCTGCCCAAGAGCGGGAGGGGTTATTTGATGATTTTCCACCAGCCAAAAAAAAAGGTAGCAAGTGTATAAATTATGACAAAAGATGGGAGTGGCAATAAACAGAAGAAAGTCCCTTGCTATTATTTTTGGGGTTGCTAAATAGAACAAAAAAAAAACTTACATTGACGGCACGGTTAGCGCAGTGGCTCAAGCAATGGACTGCTGCGCTGCGCGTCGCGGGTTCGATCCCCGCACGGAACAAATATTTGTATGACCTACAGATAGTTGTTCCGGGTCTGGGTATTTGTGTATGTGAGTTAAATGTTTGTGAATGCACCCACGATACAGGAGAAATTCCTAGTGTGGGGCAATGTTTTTAAAGAAATATAATATTATAATAGATTTGTGGTCAAAATTAGGATTAATTACAGTTCAGATGCAGATTGACTTTTTCATAACTCTGGGAAATGGTAGAAATATTCACAAGTATTTCATTTTATTGCATCGTCACGCTTGTATCTATTTAATAAAAAAAAAGCAGAGTGCCATTCGTTTTTATGTGGAAATCAATGAAACATCAGTTGACATTTCAACACACGCAATACTGGTACCAATGAATACCCGAAAAAAAACTGTCTGAAACAAGTCATTTCATCAGTGAAATTAACCACACTTTTCTGTATGAAGTACCTTTTTCAATCCAGCGTTTTTCCGATTTGTGTTGGCAATAAATAAATAAAAATAAATAAATAAATATCCTTGGACATTTCACACAACGCCATCTAGTCCCAAGCTAAGCAACCTAATGCTTGTGTTATGGTAACGAGATGGCTGATAAACTACTTATATACATTTTTTTTTTTGTAAATACATACATATTATAGATAGAAAAACACCCAGACTCGGAACAAATACTTGTAGGTCGTACAAATATTTGTTCCGTGCGGGAATCGAACCCGCGACATGCTGCGCAGCAGTCAATCGCTCAACCACTGCGCCAACCGTGTCGGCAATAAATATTTTTTCTATTTATAAAACGATATACAGTGTGATTCTTTATAATGTGCACATATCAAAATGGGGGAATCTATGCTTAATTTTATCAACGGAAAAATTATTAAAAAAAATCTAAATATTTTTTAATATTTTATATGGAATTTTTAAAAATTTTGTCTGCTACTGTGACCCCAGTGTAAACAAAACGGTGTAACTTTTAAACTAAATTATCTATCGCGATGAAACAAACTCCATAATGATTGGAAGCAATTAGGCGTCCTCGTAAAATGAAAATTGTGGAAAAAAACTACCCTCAATTGAAAATAAACACGTTTTTTGATCAAAAAAACTTTTTTTTTTCATAACTTTTTACATAAAATTGTTTCATCGCGATAGATAATTTAGTTTAAAAGTTACACCGTTTTGTTTACATTGGGGTCACAACAGCGGACAACATTTTTGAAAATTCCATAAAAAATATTAAAAAATATTTAGATTTTTTTAAATATTTTTTCCATCCATAAAATTAAGCATAGATTCCCTCATTTCGATATGTGCACATTATATAGAATCACACTGTATGTATCGTTTTATCAACAAATATTTGTTTGACACAGATACACACGTGCATAAAAAAGTACAAAAAACAGTAAACATACCACGCAATACAAATATTACAAATTCACAGGACGGAATAAAATACGTTGGAAAACTACCTATACACGCACTTAACGCGTTAAAAATAAAATTACTATGTCAGTCACTCTTTTTTTTGCGAAAGTGAATTTGTGTGAAGTCATCTTAAAACACAGCCTTGCTTTCGTTTCAAGATCTGCCCTGCAAATTATAACACCACGAATAACCGCACACGAATGAATTAGGCAAACTTTTCTTTTCATGGAAAGAAATTAAGATTAAAACAATAGCAGAAAAATATAAAAATTCGTTTCATCAAGCAATTCCCTGTGCTCCAAAAAAAATTGCTCGAAGACAGCAACCGTCGTCACGCTTAAATTAACCTGCCCCCTCCCTAAACTCAGTGCAAAAGTAAAAGCAATATCTTATTCTCAAGTTCAACTAATCAGCTGAATCTTAATCACCTTTTAGGTACTTTCGGCACTCCCGGGCACAAAGTAAAGAAAAGATAAGTAAAAGCTCCTTTGCTTCCCTCTTTAAGTACCTTTCTGCCCGGCGCGGTTCTATTGGCTATTCCCAGAAGGCATTATTTATTCTCAACCTGTCTTTTGACATCGGCCACTCGCTTCAAGGTAATCGGCAGCAAATTATATCCTAATTTACGGGTTTCGGTCTTTGAAATGCGTCTTTAATTTTGTCACGTTGAACCACTTTTAGGGTAGGAAGTAGCGTTAATCAACGGTTTTTAAAATGCGTTATCCAATATCTACTTTGTGTTAGTGTCACTATCAACAAATACAAAAAATAAAATTGGACGAGCTCCGAAAATTAGCTAACACGGTAGAGAACAATTATGTCCCTTATGTGAATATTTTAAGAATTCCTGTTGAAGTGGGATTTTATTGAGCCTTTAAACAACGACCATTGAATTCATTTGAATAAATAATGTATACATAAAACAGCTATTCATTCTATTATTAAATGAAACGTTACCTAAGTACGTTAGCAATCCCCCGACATATTAGATGCAAGGAAAAATTGTGTAAAATGGCCTAGAGCAAATTTCGAAACACACGGTGAGCATCAAAACGATGCTAAAAGCGAATTATTGTGAAATCGCTCATTTGGTGGCAGGAGAGTTCCCAGATCCATCAGGATTATTCATTGGACATCCGAAATGGTACATTATTCACTGTGATTAACGTGCTCGGATCAGAACGTGATCCGTCAGAGTTTTGGTCCCAAAGACAATTACTGCATTTGGGAAACGAGCTAAACGCTGTGTTTAGTTTTGACTTTGGAGATTCAGCGGTCCACTGGTTAGCAATTATATTGCCCTACGTTTGACGGATCGAAATGGTTTTTGACAACCTTTGTTTGATGTGGATAGTGTGGGAGCGCTTTTGTATTCTTAATTTGTCAAGTGAGTTGCGTTTCCTGTAGATAGATGTAGTTCTGGAACGTTTCTTTTATCCACTGTTTAAATGCTTCTAAGTGTTAGAAGCTAAAACTTAAGCTATACCAGGTGGTAAATTCATACGAATATTAATACCTAATAAAGAATACCCAAATAAATCAAACAATTGTTTTTTTTTTTCCAATCGTAACTGTTAACGAAATGAAACTCCATTGAATGAAACTCCATGTGAATGTAACTCCATTTATAAATATTATTTTACCAACCTTAGGTATCATCATCAGCCTATAATGTTCCCACTGCAGGGACTCAGGCCCTCTTCTAGAGACTCTAGGAAAGGGGTGAGCTAATAATCCACCACGCAGGCCCAGTGCTGGTTGGTAGATGTCACATGTCTTCGAAGTTTTTGGTTCTATGACATACGGGTTTCCTCACGATGTCTTCCTTCGCCGTTGTGTAAGCACCATAGGCATAATGTGCACTAATTCGCTTCTGGAAATATATTAAATTTATATTTTATAGGACGAATTTAGAAAAGGTTTTTTTAAGTAACGAATTAGAAACATGTGTTTAGTGTTTATTATTTATAACCTAACCCGAAAACATAAGGAACATGCAGGAAATTAAAAACAATGTCCTGTAACTAAATTACTGGACATATTCGATTGAACTTCATTATGTACTGTACAGTTTGAAATTTTGGAGGTATACGCAGTTTAATTTCATATTGCTGTATACTTTCAATTATCAGCCCATTTGCCAATAATTTTAAGTACTTATAGCATTCATCCCACAAATCACGCATGTCTTAATGGAATACCGTAGTTCATCGTCGTGGACTTTCGACTCACTTGCAATCTATCACGACTTATGAACTGCTGCGGTGTTCAAGTTAATCGTTATTGCCTTCAATGTACAGTCAGTGCCCAGCATTACCAGACCCCTTGCGTAAGGAAGTGGTGTGAAAAGAGGGGTCAGGTAATTCTAGGCACTGACAGTACTAACACAGCAAATAATCTGCATTGTCAACTAACAGGGGAAGAACAATATATTGGAGACTTAAAATGACTGATATGACGGCTTAGTTTAGAATAGTAAGGCAAATGCTTGATGCCATTGTTTGTTTACGTGAAAAAAGATAAACACGTGTCCAATATTTTTTGAAAGTCGATCTGACTTTGACCGGATTTGGGTCCCGGTTGTCATTTGTATACACTCGAAGTCGATCGGAACCCCTCCCACCGTTAGCCGAGATCCCAATGGTGGGACATTCCCACGTCCATGGAAGCACATTGCCTCGGTCTTGTGACTATCGCAACCCCGCGTGTCATATTCTCGGCCGCCGCCTCGTGCGACCCCCCTGTGCCAGCACCAACGTATCGTCCGCGTAGCAGACTACGCTGACGCCGCTAGGGAGGTCGGCACGCAGCACCCAGTTCGTAACCGATGTTACACAAGGGCGGCCCCAGAACCAATCCCTGTGGAACACCGCACGTCATCTCTCGCCGGTTCCATTCTCCGTCTTGAGTAGATGACAGAAATGTCTAAGCCTTGTCTAATATCAAACAATACACATGGAAAAAACAATACACAATTCATTATAACTAAACAAAAAGTACTTACATTTCGACAGTCATTCTGATTTGTCGGACAATAACGAAGCAAAAGCTAGACTTAATATTATTTTGTTGTCTTTTATTTGGCGATCCCATTGTCTTTGTTCCCCTTGTTACTGTACGCATTTATGCCAAGACTTAATAAGTTCTTCAAGTAAATTCACTGAAAGCGACTCCGAACAAAAGTGGTGGTCTTAAAATAATAATAAGTTTTACCGATTATATTACGGAATTTTGATTCATCGGTTTGGGTAGATCTCTTTTTGTGCACAGAAATAACTAATACCTAAAATTTTTTGCATGGAACTTTTAGTTTTAGAATTGAGTCTGAGAATTTCTTCACTCTCTCACTTCAGATCATTTAAAATACATTTTGATTATTTAACGTATCAGTCTCAATAGAATTGAGTTGAATCAATTCTTATCAAATTATTATTAATTTCGCGATATTATTCTCAACACAGTTGCACTAACTGTCAGTCTCCGAAGCTCCGAGCTTGACGTTATTGTTAAAACACGTGCTTAGTCTTTACTCAGCACGTGTGTCTTCTGACTGAGGCCAAAATCCTTTGATCTTGGCCTCAGTACATATTGCCCCGAGAGAAAAATTGGAAAAAAAATATTTCATCAAAACGTGTTTATCGTGTAATGGTAGAGATGTATGAACATATTTTAGAATCAAACATAATCGTTTTCACTCTCTTCATATAAGTCTCCAGAGTGGTTATTTGATGAAAAAGGCATTCTTTACACTTGTATAAACTGAGACGGTTGTATTGGTGATTTTAATCCTTATTACTCAGTAAATAGACATTCGTTACTGCAGCGAATCCCGTTTTATTTAACATACGACTTGACACTGACCGGGAAATTGCAAAAAAACGTAAGGAAATTTGGATTTCGCGGGCTACCTCGTCGCCTTCATCTTAACACATGGCCATGATCTGAGCATGTGTTGCGAAGGAATGCGGACAATGTCGTAAAGAAGGTTTAGAGTGGATGGGTATAAGAGTAGAGGAAGACCAAAGAAACGATGGAAAGACTGTGTAAGAAAGTTAATGGCAAGAAAGGAGATGTCTCATAAGGTGACGAGAAACAGAGAAGTATGGAAGAAGCAGACATGCTGCGCCAACCCCAAATAAATCACGATGCAAGAGAATGCATGATGGTCTTTATTATAGAGAGTTTATTCTTGTACGTAGGCAAAACATAAAATTTCTTTTATCAGATGACTTTTCAATTCATAGAGTTTTTTTAGAGCCTTGGGCCCGTAAAGCTCAGGCTTGGTGCCCTGAAACAGTAACGCGAGGTCGTGGCAGAACACGAAGGAGATGGCGGGACGAACTGAATGTCTTCCTTGAGAATTGGAGAGACGTTGCACTGAATTGTGACCGTTGGAAGGAATGGATTGAAGCCTTTGCTCAGCAGTGGGACAACAAAGGCTAGCTATAATAATACGTAATTCTTTGAACTTTTAACGCAGAGTTGGAATCAAAAATCAATATTTTTATAAAGGTACAATGAAAACTGAAAACGGGATATTTATCGTGTTTATTATTTGGTTTGAGTTCCCGATATTTCGGCGCTATTGCAAGAACCATGGTAACGGATGTTTATCCCGCTTTTAGTGTTAATGATAATAATGTTAGTGACCATGTCAGCATGAAAACTCAAAATTAAAATAAATGTTTTCATTGAACAGTTCTGAATAAAAAGTTAAATGATAGAATAAATTATTCTATTTCACTGTTTACATTGAATAGCGTTTGTTATCATAGCGTAAATATGGAAAAGTTACTGCATTTGAGAGAGCGAAAGCTAACGTATTACATAAAGAGAATTGTGTGCCATTTATACTTACAACGTTTTTATATTCCAAAACTACTGGTACTAATACTTAACTCACGCTTTTTTCCATGGGAGGCCTCGTCTACGTTTATAAATATTGTCATACACAAACGACGGTTGTGAGTAAAGTCGAACAAGCTAATAAGTATAAAAAGCTGATAATTTTGATTGCAATTTTGTTCCTCCTGATCATCGTTTGGCATCAGTCTCTAAATGTATCTGTATAATTTAAAAGTAAATACTAGTTACGTGGCTGTATACTTATTAGTTTGTTCGACTGTACTATGCACCTGATCCTTTTGACGAACCTCAACAATGAGGTAAGTGCATCTCCTTGTCGAAGTCCAAGTGCATGTGCTAGTCTGTTGCCAGTCACATCTGACTAGTTATGGTTAAAACTATTTAAACAATATCTAACAGGTTATTAATTTATGAGATTGGTACGTTATTTGAGACCCTTTGACAAAACGAAAAACATCGCGTTGGAGTAATTTAGAGGAACTGAGGTGTTCTGAAACAATTTTTTTAAATAGAGAATACGCATTATTACTTACTAGCTGCTGCCAGCGGCTTCACCCGCTACAACTCGAAAATTATCCCACGGGCAGATAAAATCGGGATAAAAACTATCCTAAGTGTTAATCCAGGTTTTAAACTATATGTGTACCAAATGTTATCTAAATCCGTTCAGTAGTTTTTGCGTGAAGAAGTAACAAACATACACACTCGCACACTCACAAACTTTCACCTTTATAATATTATTATTGTGAAGTGTGATAAGGGTTAATTAAAATTAACTGTAAAAGTCAAAAAGTCAAAAGTCAAAATATTTTATTTCACATAGGCCTACATGGGCACTTGTAACATATTAATATTATAAGAACGCACTTTTTTAAAGAAACTAAAACCCGTAAAAAAAACATTCGGGTCAGTGTCTTCACTCTTCTTCTTGCTTCTTTTTCCACAGAATAAGAAGAGGTCTTAGATGATAAACTAAGCACGCAAAATTCCATAAAAGACACCAATTATTTGCTTTTAATTTCCGCAGCAAGTGGCGACGAACCCATTGAAGAAAATGGGACGATTCCAACGCTCTTAAGCGAACTCCGCTTTATAATATATCATTGGATACCGCTTGCAACGTTATGCTTAGAATTAATGGTTCAGATCTCCAAGGAAAATCTGTGGCGCGACATTCGTTCTAATTCGGAAACACGAAGAATACCGAAGAACATACCGTTTCTGGTTTATATGCACTAAGTATTACTTTTAGCTAAGATTGATTTCTTTCTTTTTCTTTGTTTCTACCTCGTGAGGAAACTTATAACAAAAAAAAATATGAATGTGACATCTACCAATCGGCACTGGGCCTGCGTGGTAGATATTAGCCCGTTTTCCCAGCAGTGGGAACATTAATAGGCTGCTGATGATGATGATGATAAAGGTTAATTTTGAAACGAATGTACATGGAGCTGTAACTAACTGTGTAGATGGATGGAGAGGGTAAGGAAGACCAAAGAAAATATATATGGAGTGTGTGAGGAATGATGCAACCGAAAAAGGAATAAATGATAGCGTGACGACTGACAGGGGCGAATGAAAGAAAATGTTCATAAAATAAAAAGTACTGGGCCAAACCATGCTTAATTTTTATGGGACCAATTGGCAACTATTCCGCATTAAACTGAAAAAAAAGAATAAAAAAAGAAAGAAGAATCTAAAAGAATCAAAAAAGAAAGAAGAATCTAAAAGAATCATGTAAATCGAATCATAAATCTCGGCGTAATCGGTGTACACCCACAAAAAAAAACCTACAAATCAAATTGAGAACCTCCTCCTTTTCGGGAAGTCGGTTAAAACCGTGTTGCGCTGACCCCAAATAACATGGGATAGAAGATGATGACTTGTAAATTATTTTGGTATGAAAAGAAACTTGTTTCGAAACACACGTGTATACGTTATTATTGAAACAAAATAATGTAAAAATAGTTTTATACACATCATAATAAAGTAAGCAGTGCAGTGTTTGTTCAAAGTGAAAACGTACACGTACACATACACTTGCGAATCAAAAGTCTGCTCACTAAAGATGATGACTTGTAAATTATTTTGGTATGAAAAGAAACTGGTTTCGAAACACACGTGTAGGTATCCGTTGTTATTGAAACAAAATATTGTAAAAATAGTTTTATACACATCATAATAAAGTAAGCAGTGCAGTGTTTGTTCAAAGTCAAAACGTACACGTACACATACACTTGCGAATCAAAAGTCTGCTCACTAAAGATGATGAATTGTAAATTATTTTGGTATGAAAAGAAACTTGTTTCGAAACACACGTGTATACGTTGTTATTCAAACAAAATATTGTAAAAATAGTTTTATACACATCATAATAAAGTAAGCAGTGCAGTGTTTGTTCAAAGTGAAAACGTACACGTACACATACACTTGCGAATCAAAAGTCTGCTCACTGAATATTTTACAATGAAGTTGCAGTCATGTGTTAAAAGTGAATAAACAATACATTAACAAACTATACGAAACGAGGTTTATGAAAAACAAATATAATTGCGAAGGTGGGAAGGATGTGTGTAACACAATAATAATCAAATTTAAAACTTCAAGAGAAAAGTTTCTTAGAAACACCAGCTTTATTATTCGAATAAAATATCAAGCTGGCTCAAGACACCATTCTTTACACAGAAAGAAAAATGTAGCATTTACACACCCTCGTATAACCAGAGAGTTAGCAAAAGCAATATAACGTGACAAAAAGAATGGACCGCCCCTGGGTGTCATGAATTTCCGGGGCGCGGGGTCCTATCGTTTCCCGGGGTGTGTTCCCGGGCTATCCCAGCACTAATCCGTGGCAGGGATCACTCCCAGCGGGCCACGCGTTCACATGATAATTATTATACCCCAGCGGGCGGTATTCTCGATTACGTTGGCGGTGGTTGCGGTAACAGATCGTTTGTTACTTTGGCAACTTGGTTTTAATTGAAATCGGAGATGTATGTTGTGTGCCGTGGAACGTGAAGCTGGCAAGTTTTGTTTAAATGGGAAAGGATTTTAAAATCTCTTTAAGATATTGGAAGATGAACTGGTAAATTCTTAAATACTCGCTACTTTTCAATAAAATAAATATGTGTGGGAGTTTCTGATGCCACGGTGGCTGCTGTGCTGAATGCTACTGCCCTTTTAAGGTTCTTTACTTCAAAAGGAAAAAGCGGAACCCTCATAGGTTCACTCGTGTGTCTGTCGGTCCGACCATTGCCCGCTTATCTCCGAAACTACTGAGCCTAAAATGTTGAAAAAAAAACAAATTAGTTCAACACGTATAGATAACAGGAAAACCTATAAGAAGTCATGGTATGGCATACTTCATGTGCAAGTCCGACTTGCACTTGGCCAGTTTTTTTTTAATGGTGAGAAATTGTCAAACGACTCCTCTTGCTCTGGGCTGAGCGGAAGGGAGTGTCAGACTGTTACTGACTAAAAACCACCGATGTTCCTTCTCCGCCCTTTGAGTCCGGGGCCGCGAAACCACCCGCAGTCCCGACAGTAGTAAAAATCTAATATTCTTTATGGACCAATTCGATGACATGATGACCATAATAAAAACTTAATAATTTCAAAAAACAACATCGAACTACCGTCTCGCGTAGTATCTTGGAGCAGTGCGTAATCCTGGCAGGTACAGGCCCTAGTGGGTCCCGTTTATTGTGCTGGCAACTCTTCGAGGCGCACGTGGAACACAACGCGCCGCCCGCCGACTCGGTCTTATAGCAGTGACCACATACGTCTTTAATCACTCTATAAATCTATATTCTTCATTTTATTTACTAATTGATTTACATCGTAAGCAAACCAGTAATAATACTTGCCTATTATTGTCCCAAAGTCCTCTTTTCATTCAAAACAGGCACGAGCATTGATCAACCCAATCGCTCCTGACTTATATTAGTTATACATTCAGGTTTCCTTGTGATGTTTTTCTTCATCGATGTCAGGAATATTTTTTAAAATATATATATTATGAATCGAAAAAGTCACATTGGTACTTGGCCGAATTGGAACCCACAATGTTCTATAATGCCTTAATCTGCTCTGGCCCATCGCGACGATTCTGGTTATATTAATTAATTAATAAATTCATATGGTTTTCAGTTTTCAGTGAATAGTGACTTTATGTGCTTGCACTACATAATTAACAGCGAGAAGCTCTCTGTACTTACTTTTTCAAAAAACTTTATACTTTGTTCTGGAGTAGTCCAGGAATGTATAAAATGTGTCAGTGTTTCCAGTCGCTTTTCTTGTTTCCTAAGCACTAACAACTTTACTTTACTTAATTACTTGAACCCTAAATTAAAAAGGTCGACTGGAGTTGAATAGGTCCCCATTTAGTTTTTCAAGTATGCTATATTTGTAAACTTCTTTGTATTTTTATTTAAATCTACAATTTCTTACTTTTATACGGGTCGGTGAACATGATAAAAGGTAATACCTGTATCCCATTTAATGAGATGTAATTATGTTGAAGTATTGGAATCGTGAATGTAATTTTCTAAAGTTAAAAATACTACTATATTTTTCCAACTATACACACATTCAGTGGCATTCTACCTACAAGAATCTAACTAAAACTATCATGCCCTGCGTGAATCACGTCTTTTTCTGCCTTGTCCAGTTCTTCTCGCAAAAGCGTTTGTCTCGCTGAATCGTTAAATACAACGAAAAATTGTTGATAAAGGCCGACGAAGAGTTCTTGAGACAATAGAGGATCAAACTGATTCAAAAAAATATGATACTGTTTGGTCCTTCTGTAAGATTATCGAAAAATATTGGATACCAATTTTTTGTTTGAATCAAATTAATAAAAATTGACGAAAATAAAACGCGTCATAGAATATAAGTGTTAGCTTGTGTCGTCACTAAAAAATGTATTGACATGTATTACAATTAATATTTTTCGAAATGATAAACCGGAACCGTACAATAATAGTTTACGGAAAAATATTTATTTTGACAAATGAAATTAAAGATTTCAAAAAAAATAAACGTACTTTTCTCTCTCTTTTTTGTTGAAATCATTAAATCATTTGGCAATCGTTAAAGTGTGGACTATCACAATTTAACGATTAACAAATGATTTAATGATTCCTGTAAGTACCTACCTTCCTTGTCCTACAATGAAGATTTTCTCGGAGACGGTTCTCTACCATCACTTGAGACGCCTCCCGAATATCAAGTGCGTGTAAATTTGTATCGAGTTTCACTGATTAATATTGTTCATTGTACGTTTTCTGTTAATAAGGTTTCTAAACTGAATATTGTAGCATACTGAAATTAACTTATAATTATTAGAAAATTGAATTGACGGGTACTTTGTAAGTATTTAGGTATATATATATTTATACAAATGTGAAACAGTCGTGTATTATATATGTCACATCATGGGTGGCCGAGATGCGAAGCATCGGGTCTTTTTCGTGACCCGACATAGTTTTATTTAGATGTGGGCACTGTTGTGGGTACTCGAGCGAAACAGAATTAAAATCAAATCACTTTATTTAAATAGGCCATCACGGTTTTACTTTTACAAGAAACAAACACGTGCGTTGGTACTACTGAGCGTCTGCCGAGACTGTCGGAGTTCAAGTGAGCGAACACTCCGTCCTTTCGCCAGTCCTCGCTGCATCCCCTCTACCGACGATCGTGTCCAAGCGGTAGGGCGCGCTTGCGTTTCCGGTAAACATTTACTTAGTTCCAAATCGAATTACTAGACGGCGTTTTCGGTTGCACCATGGCGCCATCAATCCACGACGTGGCCATCCCTGACTAGCACCCGTCCTCGGGTGTAGTACCTGTGGACAACATTTCTCAGAGAGTAATCTAGCTCGGCTATCCTGCCAATAGAGACAAGGGTTGATTCATACAGGTCTGTACTTTATTTCTACTAAATCTAAGTACAAAAATCTACTCATGAGTTTTAGTGCCCTGTTATTAAGGCTACGTACACAGTGCTTCCTGCACAACATCATTCATTTGAAAAGATCCGATCAACAAGTTACCAACAAAGCAATTCTAACAATAATCAACTCCTGAAACTTTAATTGCAATCTGTGCACCAACACAGGTCAGAATCGCACCAACGACTCTCTACATATCTGCCACCACATACGCTGCAACACATGTAGCGCTCTGTGTACCAACACAGACATGAATCGCACCAACGATTCACATCACGTAGCGCAAAACGTGCTACAACACATGGGGGGCTCTGTGCACCAACACAGACATGAATCGCACCAACGATTCACAAGATCTAACGCAAAATGTGCTAAAACATATGAAGCGCTCTGTGCACCAACACAGACATGAATCGCACCAACGATTCCTTCTAGACCCATCGCCACATGTTACTCATGAGGTGCGGTCCAGCGTTTCGAGTATGAGTGTACAAGCCATTCTTAATGGGATTTGGTCTCACTACCACTGTCATCAACTATGACATTTAATTCTCGAGAAACTTGGTGATCGGGAATCTTCCCCATACAACCATGGGGGTATTTAACTGTATTGAAATCAATTTGAAAATTACAAGCGTTTTTAAGCTTATTTGCAACATCACATAACCTGACATCCTTTCACGACACAAAAACAACATTAGCCAACATTAGTCATACTAACGAAATTTAAAACCCTTGGTCTAAAATCTCTCAATCTCTCTATCTTGGTATAAATGATTTACTTACTTACTTACTTACTTACTCAAGGCCAATTGAAATATCATTTTTTATAACAACTATCCGGTACAACGTGAAATAAAATCTCTCATCGTACCTAAATCGTTAATCATAACCTCGGAAAATAATTGTTAGGTACAGACTACTACTAGCTTTGTCGGGTCAATATACAAAGTTTTTTATACGCTTGCCACTGAACTGTGACAAAACATTTTTGATCAGAGAGCATTCGGCACCAAATCATAATAAAATGGGTACGACTCACCAGATTCATCAGCACACCGCTGGCATTGCTCACATAGCAAACTTCAACGCATCGCTCGCTGCTTGCCAATGCTGCAGGCGCTGCCCCGCAACTGCTCGGTCCGCCTGCCGCGAAGTCGCGCGCCGCGCCGGTCGCTCGTTACCGCGTCACCTTCACCGTTGCGTCGTAAAGATTTCGTAGCACAAAATGTCCTGCGTTTCGGCAACATCATCATTATCATTTCAGCCGAAAGACGTCCACTGCTGGACATAGGCCTCCCCTAAGTGTCGCCACATTGACCGGTCCCGTGCGTCTCGAATCCAGCGGGTCCCCGCAACCTTCACCAGGTCATCGGTCCACCTAGTGGGAGGCCTTCCAACGCAACGTCTTCCGGTTCGCGGTCGCCACTCCAGAACTTTCCGGCCCCATCGGCCATTCGTTCTGCGAGCAATGTGCCCACTGCCACTTAAGTTTGGCAATTCTTCGGGCTATGTCGGTAACCTTGGTTCTCATGCGAATTTCCTCATTTCTGATTCGATCACGCAAGGAAACTCCGAGCATAGCTCTCTCCATTGCCCTTTGGGTGACTTTGAGCTTTCTGATGAGGCCCATAGTGAGCGACCACGTTTCGGTCCCGTATGTAATCACTGGCAACACACACTGGTCATAGACTTTCGTCTTGAGACACTGTGGTAAGTTGAACGAGAAGATATTACTCAGCTTCCCAAACGCTGCCCAGCCGAGTCGGATTCGACGATTGACCTTTTTCTCAAAGTTGGACCTACCTAACTGGACCGTTTGTCCCAGGTAGACATAATCGTCTACAACTTCGAGTGTAGAGTCTCCGATCTTAATAGGAGTGGGTGTTACATGGGCATTCAACATGACCTTGGTTTTGTCCATGTTCATTTTTAGACCCACTCTTTCGGAAGCCTTTCTGAGGTCATCGAGCATTGTACTGAGGTCCTCCATGGTCTCAGCGATGACCACTATATCGTCGGCAAACCGAAGGTGAGTGATGTACTCGCCATTGATGTTGATGTCTAGTCCTCTCCAGTCCAGAACCTTGAAAACATCCTCCAGTACAGCGGTGAACAGTTTCGGAGATATGACGTCCCCCTGTCTCGCACCTCGCTGCAGAAGGATAGGTTCCGAAGTCTGATCCTGGAGTCGGACTGACATGGTGGCGTTTTTGTACAAACACTTCAACACCTCGATGTACCAGTAGTCGATTTGGCACCTTTGGAGAGACTGTAGTACAGTCCAGGTCTCGATCGAATCGAAGGCTTTCTCGTAGTCCACAAACGCTAAACAGAGAGGCAGATTATACTCTTCGGTCTTCTGTATAACCTGCCGCAGCGTGTGTATGTGGTCTACGGTACTAAAGCCTTTTCGGAATCCGGCTTGTTCGGGAGGTTGAAAGTCGTCAAACCTGCGCGCGAGACGATTCGTAATGACTCTTGAAAACAACTTGTAGACATGACTTAGAAGTGAGATGGGCCTATAATTCTTCAGCCGGGCATTGTCGCCCTTCTTGAAGAAGAGTACCACCACACCTCTGCACCATGCCTGCGGCGTTTTTCCCTCGAGTATGACGGAACCAAACAGCTTCTGCCTTAAGGACCGGTTTGCCACCCGCCTTCAGGAGTTCGGCCGTAATTCCGTCATCACCCGGTGCCTTGTTGTTCTTCAGCTGTTTCAGAGCCATCCTTATCTCGTACAGGCTGACATCCGGGATGTCTTCGGTATAGTGTCGGGTCAGTCTAGCTCTTGGGTCTTTAGCTAGATCTTTAACGGGTTTGTTGGTTGATGTGTACAGCTGCCCATAGAAACTCTCGAGCTCCCTCAGAAGCTACGTTATCCGTTTCGGCAACGCCGAAAAATAAATAATCTCAGCGCACCGTGACGTCATCGCACCATTCTCTGTGTTTTCTTCAGCTCGAGTGAATCCCAGTTCTGATGTCGCACCATGGGTAGCAGAGATGCGAAGCATCGGGTCTTTTTCGTGATCCGACATTGTTTTATTTAGATGTGGGCACTGTTGTGGGTACTCGAGCGAAACAGAATTTAAATCAAATCACTTTATTTAAATAGGCCATCACGGTTTTACTTTTACAAGAAACAAACACGTGCGTTGGTACTACTGAGCGTCTGCCGAGACTGTCGGAGTTCAAGTGAGCGAACACTCCGTCCTTTCGCCAGTCCTCGCTGCATCCCCTCTACCGACGATCGTGTCCAAGCGGTAGGGCGCGCATGCGTTTCCGGTAAACATTTACTTAGTTCCAAATCGAATTACTAGACGGCGTTGTCGGTTGCAACATGGCGCCATTAATCCACGATAAATATATATATATTTCTATTGTTCTCCAATGACGAGAATAAATAAGGTCGACGAGACGGTAATCCTAACTTTAAATTATAAATGAGACAGTAAGTTTGTTTGTTACCTTTCCATGCCTAAACCACTGAACCGATCATCCTAAAAGCATAGAAGTTTTCAGGTGTGCAGAAATGGACATGAAGTACCTTCCCGGAAACCAGTAATGCTCCCGATGAAAACCACAATAACATTCTTCTGATTAGATGGCGCCACGTGTCTTTCGAATCATAACTGAATTAAATTCTTATTGAAACTTTTGTAGTATTTTTATAATAATTTCACGTGGATGAAGGTCGTGGGGCTGAACATCCTACGGAATTAATCCGCGGGAATTTATTATGTATTAGATGTGATGTTATTATGAATTAGACACGCTTTTTTTTTGTAGGGTAAAAAATCATTAAATGACTCATCCCGCTCTGGGCAGAGCGGTAGGGAGTGTCAGACTTCTAAAGACTAAAAACCCTTCTTAGCCCTTTGTGTCTAGGCAGCTGTGTCTAGGCAGCGGTATCTCTTTCGAACAACCCGGAGGCCCGACGAGGCCATTCATGAGATTTGAACACTATAAAGTGTAATGTGGTTGTACTGGATGTACGATAGGCGCTCTTCTCTCTAACAATTAGGGATTACACGTGTGGCTTTTTAAGATATTTCGAGCAATATCAAATTACGAACTGTCCTCATCATCACCATTTCTTGGCTAAATATAAATATCTTCTTTAGTCGCTTAATGTTAAAGGTTTTATAGTGGTAAATACATCTCGCTAAAAACTTCATTAATCAGTCCAGTTAGCTAACGAGCTGTGAAACGGGTCATCGGGTCTTATAACCTAGAAATTCAGGGATCCTTTAGTTAGTTCCAAGAATAAGGTTATTAGAAATGAAAGATAGCGGCCACGATATTAGACTTGTAATGGAAACCATTTGTTGGAGGATTTTATAAAAGTTTTGTTATATTTTAATAGAATAATTTTTTTGGTTGAGTTTCTTCATTTTGTTGGTCTGTATTGTCCTGGCTTTATTGTACCTTTTTCATTCTAATATCAAGATCTGTTTTATAAAAATATTACTTAATAAAACCTACACTTAATGCTTAGGTCATTTTCAAAGCTCAAACATTCAAAGATACATTTTGAATGGACCATTCGTGTTCAGAGACAAAATTGCTTCCTACATACCTAAGTAATTGATACGCTGAACCTCGATGTTTATGCATTTCGATGTCACGTCATTAGCTTCTACGTACTATGTATTAGTGGCTATCATTTACTATTTGATGTCAATTTTAGTTTTTTTTTTGCAAATAATAATAAATATTATTCTTATTAGATTTACTATATTAAATGTACAGAAACTTTACGTCCACAGATTTATAATAATGTATTTACAGTAAAAACGGAGGAATTAATTGACGATGAATTAATTTGAGATGAGTTACATTTTAAACATATTGAGTTGCAAATATAGAAGCTAGTGAATATATTTTCTGATGCCAAATATTATTATATTGTTGGGGCTGCCATGGCGATGTAGTGCGTCAGGGATGTTTGCGGAAAGGCATATTGATGGTTTTGCGGCCATCATACGTAAAAGAAGCGCTTCCCTACTTGCTCGTCTTCGTGGCAGTACCAACACTATCTTGAGTTTATTTGCAGATAGATGGGAGTCTCCAATGCTGCGTCATTGGATGAAACTCCATACTGTTTAATTTGTGTATTATGTCTACTAACACTAGTATTAAGATCATTGTTACTAACACTATGGGCGCAGCCCGAAATAAATGTAATTATTATTATTATTATTATTATTAAAAAGTATTTTTGAAGTTTATTGCTTTAATGCATGTTACAAAAGATGCTAAAAAATACCCACCTTGCTGAGTTGTATTTAGATTGGCTCAGATAGAAGATAACAGTGGCTAAGATAGTAACTAGTAGACGCTAGTAATTTAAGGCCATGTAGTTTTTATAGGTGAATAATGCTATTGAAAAGAACCCAGTTTAATTAGCACCCACTAAAAATAACTTACAAATGACTGAAAGTAGTAGTTACAATGCCTAGAGAATATTTTTACAACAGCACTAAAATTGGCTGTTAGTTTTCATAGACATGCGTAATGCTTCATTAACTATGCATTAATGAATTCGATCGTATTACTCATGCGATGTAAGCAGCACACTTCTGTGGTGAATGAAATGAATGTGAACTTTGAATGGGAGTGAACTATCAGCAGATCGAGGTCGCGACCAATAGTTCATGCTAAGCTTGACGTCTGCTGCTATCTATTCCATTCTCTGAGCTTTGTGCGCTCGGATTTATTATAGTCGTATGGTTTGAGCCATTATGTTTGTGCTTTTGATTTCCGATTGTGCTTACACTAAAGGTATAGATATACGAAAGGTATAGATATGTTACCTGCTGTCGTGTATGGATCAGACTGTTGGGCCACAAAAGGGATAAATGAAAGGCAATTGCATGTGGCTGAGATGAGAATGCTAAGGGGAATGTGTGGTGTGACGCGAATGGATAAAATAAGGAATGAGTACATAAGAGGAAGTCTGAAAGTGGCGCCGTTGAATGAAAAGTTGTGTTAACATGGCGTGGTATGGACATGTGATGCGAAGGAATGAAGATAGTGTTGTGAGGAAAATGATGAGTATGAATGTAGATGGGTTTAAGAGTAGAGGAAGACCAAAGAAACGATGGATGGACTGTGTGAAGGATGATATGGCTAGGAAGGAGGTGACTACTGACATGACGAGAAATAGAGAAGTATGGAAGAAAAAGACATGTTGCGCCGACCCCAAATAAATTGGGATAAGGGCAGGAGAATGATGATAGATATGTTACTGGTATAAGTTTGAATGACGAAACTGAGATTGTGCAGCTGTTTTAGACTAGTTTTGTCTAGTATAAATCATGTTGGTTTTCAAAATTGAAAATGTCGAACTTAATGCAGTGACGAACATTATATAGACTTACTCCTCGTGTTTGGAAACTAGAGCGCGTCTCAACCAAACCTTATGACGTATACTCGTAGAAAGTTTGCTACCGGCGCCAATTTGCCAGCGGTTATAGAAAGCAATTTGCGCAGGTAGTCGCTTCTTCATTGTTTAATTTACGAACACGAACGCACCGTCGACATGGCCTGTCGTCACAAGACGGATGAACTAGCTAGCCCATTACTCACCGTCCACCCGTGAAAGCCAGCACGTCGCTCCCGACACCTGGAGCGTCTCTTGCGGTGGTTGGGGCAACAAATTCTCTCTCTCTCCCGTTCCACCACCTTCTTCGCTAGCATGATTGCTTTGCTTCGTTGAAGGAGGTGAAGGTGTCCCATTTTCTTTCGCTCCAGACCAAGGATTGAATCAGGGACAGACGCGAGAGGTCACCGCTTTGGTCAAACCTCACAATGGAAACATCCGGGCGTTTCTTCCCGGCCGATTCGGTGCAGGTACCTCCCGAAATAACCGTGTTCGGTGATGACCTGCGTCATGTAGAAAGTGAGAGCTTCGTGACTCCTCTCCAACCACTACTCAAAGAGGGAATTTATCGCCACTATCGTGCCGTGCCCTGCACGGGGTTGCGGAAGTAATTCCCTCCATGTCGCCATGAGATCGCACCAAAGGAATGGAAAGGTCCCAGCGGCGATTTGCCGTGGTAGCGGATTTTCCCCCCGGTGCTGTGCCTCTGCGATGTGTTCGTAGCCTGACATTGTCTTAGCAAATCTAGGCACTCACAAAAATACTAACATCATTTCACGTGGCGTTTCGTCTCACTCATATACGAAATAGAAACGTAATCTTTAAAATAACTACACAGACTGCGTACCTCATAGATATAATATACAAGGTATACGTCTTCACGTAATATATAGCCAGTGACCACGTTACTGTTCCGCTTTTCTATTCAGAGCCCCGGAACCCTAACCCCACGTAGTTTAGTAGTTAGTTTACTAGTTTCATACAGAACTTCCTCGGTAAATAGCATACCGTCGTGCCTACGCAATCCCCGAAGAGTTAGGCATAGGTAGGGCACACCACGATAGTGGCGGTAGTGAGGAGTGGCTTAAGAGGCGCCACGGCATCCTTACTTTCCGCCTGACGCAGGTCCTCACCGGACACGGATGTTTCGGGAGATACCTGCACCGAATCAGGCAAGAGGAAACGCCCGGATCCTCACAATGGTGGCAACCATTGTGAGGACCGGCCGGAGGACACAGTGGAGCACACCGAGGAGGTCTGCCCCGCTTAGGCGGAGCCCGCCGTGTTCTCGTAGCGGCGCGGCGGCGGTCGGCGACTGTAACCTCTCGCGTATGGCGCTGGTGCAAGCCATGATCCGGGGCGAGGGTAATGGAATGGATTCCCCAGTTATATTTAAGTCCCATGTAATAGGAAAGGAGTCTATTGCCATCAATCGGGCACAGATCCAGACTCACGGCTGCTACTGAGAAATTCCTGATGGAAAAACCCAGTAATAATTTTCCCGATCCGGGAGTCAAACTCATGCTCAGTAGTCGCAATTGCAACCATGACCCCAACAAGCCAGTCCGTGGCACAGTATTAAATTTTCATAGCGCTTAAATCAGTGTGTTAATATGCATCATAAAGCACTTTGACATGGATTTTAACGGCAGTTTGATAGTTAGAAAACTTAGTTAACTACACACATCAAAAGTGTCTAGGGATCAAGCATTTTTATTCGGATTTCTTGAGATTGAGATGTGGCTTTGTAATAAATTTATGATTTTATAAATTTATATGGATCCTTTTTGGTGCATTTCATAATTTGAATCAGGAACTGTAAATCAAATTCGAGTAAAAGATGAAAATCAGCTGTCAATATTTTCCCTATAAAAACATACAACGCATTGAAGACATTATTAGTGCTACTGTTTCCCTACTACTGATTAAAACCAACGTTATTATGGAGCGGCGACGTCATTTAAGCAGGGAAGAAATGCTCAGAGCCGTGGGAATGATAGAAGCTGGTTCCCGGCAACGTACTGTGGCTTTAGCTCTGAATACAAGTCAGAGTGTTATCAGTCGACTTTGGACACGTTACCGAAGCACTGGTACCGTGGCTGAGCGCCATGGAGGACGGTATCGCTGCACCACACGGAGACAAGACCGATACATTCAAATCTTAACTCGAAGAGCTCCAACAATAACCGCCATGATGTTAGCCGTGAGGCTTCATCACTCTTCAGGGAACTTAATTAGCGACCAAACAGTCAGAAACCGCTTGCATGAAGTGAACCTTCATTCCCGAAGACCGCTACGGGTACCACCTATAGAAATGCACAATCGTAGGATTCGATATCAATGGGCTCTTGAACACAGAAATTGGGCAGAAGAACAATGGCGTTTCGTGTGCTTTTCTGATGAGTCTCGTTTTGGTATGAGACCGGATACAAGACGTATACGACACTGGAGAACCCCTGGACGCCAACAGCGCTTAAAATCCTGCCAGGAAGTCCATCCTTATAGTGGTGGAACCATCATGGTATGGGCGGGTATTTGGATCGGCGGAAGAACTGAGTTGATTTGGATCAGAGGCAACCTCAACGCTCAAATTTATGCTGAGACGATTGTATCAGACATCATCGTTCCTCTACAAGTGCAAATCGGTCCCTTATTTCAGTTAATGCATGATAATGCACGACCGCACACCGCAAGAGTTGTAAGACAGACTCTCGCCGCAGCTAACATCAATGTCCTGCCCTGGCCTGCTCAGTCGCCAGACTTGAACCCGATTGAGCATGCATGGGATATGCTACAGAGAAGAGCTCTGCCGAATATGGAGGGTATCCAGTCGCAAGAAGACCTTTTTTTGTTGTTGCAACGAACATGGGCGGCCATTCCACAGCGTGATTTGGATGAACTCATTTTGAGTATGCCAAACCGATGTTCTTGTGTTGTTAGTGTTCGCGGTAGAAACACGGATTATTAATTATTTAAGTTACCCAATAAAATTTTAAAGAAAACTGTTATTTCAGTCTTTTTTCGAACTTTAATGTTAGTGGTTCAAATGTCAAAAATCCCTTTATTAGGAAAATGGCAAATTTCTTTATTAATGCAAAGGTGACTTGGTTTATCGTTACTGTGACAAACGAAAACACTTTATTTGATGAATCCTTAAAGAAAATTTTAATTAATATCAATCAGGAGAAAAGTTATTGCAAAAATATATGTTGATCCCTAGACACTTTTGATGTGTGTATTTATGTAGGTAATGTATGATGACAGTTCGTCGACAGGGGCTTAACTGCTAAGTTAAATTATTACGTTACGTAAACTACCACATCTAACTTTGAATATATCCTTTTCTTAGGTAATACGAGTACACATGCGGGCACATCAAGCTATACATTTCCAGTATAATTTGGCATTGTGTTTTAATAAATTTAATCAATTTTCCGTACAATGAGACATGAATTAAAATGTGATACAATTCTAATTATTTCAATTTATGCGCATAAATTGAAATAATTAGAATTGTATCACATTTTAATTCCATGTACGTACTTGCATTGTAATTTGAATTATAAAATGATTATCAGTATTTTTATGTTATTGCTAATTACTAAAATTGTACTGCATGCTACAAGTATAACCAAATTATAAAATCTAGATATTTTATTACTGAATCTATATCTGCTATCTTAAGAATTTATGTTACACAAATTCTTGCAAATACATGCATCATTCATTCATGCACTGGTTTTTCATGTCTTGATTGTTTAATGTGCGTGCTAATGCTTATCGTCACACTTCTATTAAACAACAATTTAGAAAGGCACTTTTAAATACTCATTTATAAACGTGAATGAAAATATATTACCTTAAAACGGCGATAATTTAATTTTAACTTCCTTTCTTCCTTATCTTTGACTGATTGTTCCATAATGAGAATTGGATGAAACGCTTTTATTGGGCTTATTTAAAATGTAACTTGGGAGGAGCTCGTGGCTTAATAAGAACTGCCACTCGGGTCGATCTTTAGGTTAAGCTGCGCTTGCCTAGGTCGATCTGTGGATGGGTGACCGCCCATTACATACCGAGTTTCCTCCGTGCCTCGGAAAGCACGTTAAGCTGTTGGTCCCGGGTGCCATATACAGTGTGATTCTTTATAATGTGCACATATCGAAATGAGGGAATCTATGCTTAATTTTATCGATGGAAAAAATATTTTAAAAAATCTAAATATTTTTTATGGAATTTTCAAAAATGTTGTCCGCTGTTGTGACCCCAATGTAAACAAAACGGTGTAACTTTTAAACTAAATTATCTATCGCGATGAAACAATTTTATGTAAAAAGTTATGAAAAAAAAAAAGTTTTTTTGATAAAAAAACGTGTTTATTTTCAATTGAGGGTAGTTTTTTTCCACAATTTTCATTTTACGAGGACGCCTAATTGCTTCCAATCATTATGGAGTTTGTTTCATCGCGATAGATAATTTAGTTTAAAAGTTACACCGTTTTGTTTACACTGGGGTCACAGTAGCAGACAAAATTTTTAAAAATTCCATATAAAATATTAAAAAATATTTAGATTTTTTTTAATAATTTTTCTGTCGTTAAAATTAAGCATAGATTCCCCCATTTCGATATGTGCACATTATAAAGAATCACACTGTATAGATCTTTGGCAGTCGTTACGGAGAGTCAGTGACCTGAAAGTCTGACATCCAGTCTTACCAAAGGGTATCGTATTACCTAGTATTAACTGGGTTGTGGAGGTCAGATAGGCAGTCGCTCCATGTAAAATACTGGTATTCAGCTGCATCCGGGTAGACTGGAAGCCGACCCTAATATAGTTGGGAAAAGGCTAGGCAGGTGATGATTTAAAATGTGACTTTACAGAGTTTTTCTTTGGCTTACAGGGATCAGATACTAAGAAAAAAGAAGCTACTAGTGTTGGTCTATTTAGTGTTAGGCATGTGTCTTTATATAGTTCTACGGTTCTGAATGGGCACTTCATTTTTTGTAGTCGTATTTTTAGTTTTTCATTACATAATATAACTGTACTACATAAATACAACTCATACAATCTGTAAAAACTCCTATATGTACTTGAATATATAACTTACAAGAATATCATCTAAGTTCAGATAGAATAGAGTAAAATAACGAATTAAATTGAGTAGGTACAATAGTTGAAGATGCACTAGATTGAAATCTCGCGATTGTAGAATGAGATCGCAAACAAACTAAGGAATTATTACTCTCAGTGAGAGATTTCATTTCGAGCAAGACAATGTCTTCGAATCAATATGAATATTTGTGTTGTAATCCTAATTTCGGATCGTTTGTAAAAAAGGTATTGTTTAAAATCTCATGTTTGTAGGATTTATTTAAAATTTGTATACCTACTTTGGTAGCAATAGAGCTATCGCTAAGCATTTCTAAACTGAAATAGTATATCTTTATATATATTATGGTGAAGAAAAAGGCTCAGATGGTGATAAGACAGAGAATAAGAAAACAAAGTAGTTAAAAAACTAAAATAACCGACGAAAAAAACTGAAAATATAAAAAAACAAGCACATTTTAAATTTAACAAAACTTGGAAGCAGACGGGGTCCATTCTATTTTCATTTTATAATTTAATATTCAAATGAGGGGTTCATTTGAATATTTAACCTGCCTGCCTTGCCAAGCCTGCTTCCAAGTTTTGTTTTTTAATAATGCTTGTAAATTTTAATATATGCTTGTTTTTTATTTTCAGTTTTTTCAGTCCGGTTTTGTAGTTTTTAACTACTTTTTTTTCTTATTCCTTTTTTTGTTTCTTTTTTTATCTTTTTTTACTGTTTTTTATTTCCAACTTTTTAGTTATTTTGTGTTTGTTCTTTCGTTGGGCGCGTAAAATTATTCGCAGATTATTATTAATTTTGTTTCTTTTTTTCTTTTTAAAAAACGTTGCCCCACACTAGGAATTTCTCCTGTATCGTGGGTGCGTTCACAAACATTTAAACTCACATACACAAATACCCAGACCCGAAACAACTATCTGTAGGCCATACAAATATTTGTTCCGTGCGGGGATCGAACCCGCGACACGCAGCGCAGCAGTCCATTGCCTGAGCCACTGCGCCAACCGTGTCGTCGACTGATTTAACTTTTGTGTTTGCTTAAAGGTTTTGTGACTTTGAGTTTGTTTTAAACATACAAGTGTCATTGTATTTTTGTAATCTTCTTTTAAAACCCTACATTTTGATACCCTACTCGATGGTAATGGAAAAGTTTTTTTTCTAATCCGCGTTATGGCCCCCGAAGTAAGCTATTTTTCTTTGTTTTTTAATTTTAATGTAGCCAGTGACACTCGCGCCATCAAGATGAATCTAACGACGTATATTTTATTCAAATCCCTTCATCCGATTAGGAGTTATGAGGGAACAAAGAAACAGACACACAGACATACATACACGCCAAATACATAAGCCTCCTTTTAGGCTTCGCCGCAGTCGGGTCAAAAATCAAATCAAAATCAACAACACTACTACATCGGTCATCTTCAAGTTTTCTGAGAATCAAAACCCATTATCCCTGAACCAGGAATCAACTATCAAACAATAACACCTGCGAAACTAACCTCAAACAAAAAAGTTCTTATCCTAACAAATACTTGCCAAAGAAAATACCCGTTAATAATAGCGATCTGATATCTTTTGATCCTTAGTATTATCAATAACTGTTTGGGACGGTATCGCAGATAGCACCGTAGAACGTAACAGTATTATGAAGTTCCTGAAGGCGAGTATTTCCGTTCTGGTTTATAGGATTACCTGACGGTACCCTGGCAATATTGAATCGAATACCGAACCAGCATCGGTAAATGTGAGAGTTTTTAAACATAGATGAAATATTAGATCCGAAGTAGCCGCCATGAGTTCCTATGATTAAATAGGTTTGAAATTGGTTCCACTTTATTGGGATATGTCACGTTATTGGTTTTAAAAATGATTGGTAATTTTGTATTTTACAGTATGTTAGTTTAAACGAGGGACATATTAAAACCCGCATAAATGTATGCAAAGTAAGCCAAGGAAAATCCAAAAACACTTTGCCCAACTCGGGGATTGAACCCAGGACCTCATGCAACATACAACTAAATATGTATAAAACAGTAAAATTTAATCTATCATGAATGTTATTGTGATATATATTCTTCTTCTTACTGCGGTACTCAGAGATATTTAATGATTACTTAAGCCGTCACTTAGTAAAGGTTTGACATACTTTTGTATGACAGAACTGTCAAAACCTTTAATAAGTGATGGCCTAAGTAATCATTAAAGCTCTCTGAGTGCGGCAGTTAGTGTGTCTATGACAATTTAAATTGAGTCTGGCTAAAATTTATGGCGAGTTTGGTATTTTCAGTTCCAATCATTAGCTCCTGTGATGTGCAAGTAACGGGACAAGTGATAGGTATTGTCTCTACCGATCGCGTTTTTAGATTGATTTAGCCAAAGATCACGGCGAGTTGTATCCACTGATACCGTGATCCGTTTCCCTCAAATAAAAGAAATGAATATTAGTCTATATTGTCCCACGGCTAGGCAAAGGCCTCCCCCATAAAATTTTCTCTCCTTTTGTACGAGATTAAGCCTCTAAGACGTCATGCCAGCGCTTTCGAGGCCTCCCTCGGCGACTATGCTCGTCTTCTGGCACCCACTGCGTGACCACTCTACATGGCCCGCCCGTCCCACGCCAAACCAGCAGTCTTGTTGCCCACATCAGCGATTCCTGTTTTTGAGCGAATTGTGGTATTTCGAATTCTGTTGCTGAGCTTAATACCCAATACGCTACGCCCACTGATCACGGTACCTGAGGATATAAGAAAAAAAAATGTAACTGATCACAGTGTACAGGGTTAAAAACATGAGTGTAATATTTTTAGAAACTGTTCCTTTGAAACCAAACAATTCACGACCGAGAAACTTTAAACTGTTTTAGTGCTCTTAATCATCGGAATTTAAGACCTCGATCTTGGACTGCCGCTTTTAGCCACCGGAGTAACATGGCCAACATTTTGTCGCTGAAAACGAGACAGTTACGTAATCTCAAGAGGCGAAATAACTAGATTAGTGTTGTTTATTAAGCATTCTCGATTTTTTGGTATATTAACAAAGGAGGAGATAGGATATAAAATATTCTAAAACAAAATCTGCCTCGTACCAATAATTGAAGTTTAACTTGTTTGTTTATAGTATGGTTTGAACCTAAAGAGGAACCTCGAAACCACGTTTACCCTCTAAACGTGTTGAAAATCCACGTCTAGTTTGCATATTGTTATCTGAATTTAGTACTTGTAGCAGCTTGTTCACTTTCAACAAGGATCGTAGTTTCCAATTTTGGAAACAATTTCGAAAATATTTCGCTTTAGCTCAGAAAGATCAAAGGAGTTCAGATACGTATTTATCAAGATATTTGGTAGTCCATCAGCTTTCTGACCCAAAATTTGAAATTTCAAATGCGACTCACGATTTCAATAAAGAGTAAGACATTGAATTTCTAATAGAATCCGAGCAACGGAGATGTTGCATAAAATTTGGAAGCTTCCTACCTAAAACCGGACGTTGGGTCATACGATCCGAGCAGAGTCACAGGAAACTTCTTCAACTAATGCAATTAGACGCAATTATCTCGGAATTTGGAACTTTTTGAAGTACAATTCAAGAGTGTAGTCGCGAGTTCTTTATCACTAGTGAAGAGGCGAGTCTCGGGTAAAGAGGTACGTATACTATTGCAATTTGTACAAAGTGAGCTCTTTCCACCGCTCGTATTTATTTCCCGAGGAGAAATGGCCGCGTGCATTCCCTACCACGTTATTCAGGGAGGAGATTAAACGTCAACATTCTGAACAGAGCCTTCGCGTTCTAAGCTTTAGATCATACGGTTTATACCTATTATCATATTAACTTGCGTTAGATAGCTTGAGCTGTCGGAATAAGTTTGCTTTATTTGAAAAGCGATTGCTTTTAGAATACGTTGAATTTATTGTGTTATTCCGTTTCAAACGAGGAAATGTGCGTTTTACAGTACATTTTAAAAGAGCCTATAAATGTTTAGAAATAGACACGTTATCCGTTGAAATTCGGGGAGCACATCAATAGTGGAAGCCATTAGCGATCTGTTGTTTTGAACGATAACTCATTTAAATAAATTAATATCAAACAAATGCATCGCGGAACAATACACACAAGGTTTCCTTTTATTTATAGCCGGAATAACTCTTTCTGTGGTTTTGTTGGCCCCGTTGTGCAATAATAAATTTACTGAGCATAAATTAAGTATGTCAGACCGTTTGTGCTGTGAACCTTTCTCCAAAAACCATTCGCGTTTGTGTTAATTTGTTATTCACCATGTTTCTTTGATAAGTTCGCTGGTTTGATAATGAGTGCAGTTTAGAAATCGCTTTGTGTGCAATGTTTGGAAGCTAGTTCGACGACGTGATTAGTGTACGTTCTTGGAAGTTTTGCCCCGGTATAAGACAGGACTTGATCAAGTGCCCGAGAAGTAGTTGTCTAATCTTACTTTATGTCTTCTTCGTACCGCGTCGATGGCAATCTTAATTGAGCCAGTTCAGAATTTGGCGACAACTTTTTGATGCCGTTTGAAAGTCCATTACCTTTTACGTGGTTACGTAGTTTTGAATTAGTTTCCTATCGTGCAACAGGACAATCAGAACACAATTTAAAGTTTACCATCGTGTTTGAAACAGTACCATATGAAAACCCATTGGCTTTGAAACACCCATATTACATACAAATTGGCAACCGATCATACAGACCTTCATAACAATGTTATATTAATTCCCGTAACAAAAACTGTCTGTTATTAAATTGAATCAGATGCAAAAACACTGTAACGAGTTTTGATACTTTAACACTATCCGCAACCTGTAGCCCACACGTATTTGTTTACGTAAATTTAAATAATAAAGAAGATACTACAAAAAAAAACAGGTAAAATAAAATAATATTTCCCTTTCTCGGGCGCCTAGGGACGAGGTAAACACCGTAGGTGGCAGAATATATTGTGTAAGTACAATCTTTTCTTTTGCGTTCGTTGCGTATACAGTTTTGATGCTTATTTTGTAAATAAAAACATACGGTGTCAGCTGGTTTTTCTCGGTAGTCGTAAAAGTAGGGAAGGATTACTCTCGTACGTTTTACGAGAAACCCGCGTTTGCTTCGCTACTCTGTACAAATTACTATGCTGATTTGGGAACGGTAAAGAAGATTACACTTACGGGTACAGGAATGATTATTTAGCAAATGGTCTTGTAATTTTTGTTTTACTATCTGGACATCAGATTTTTTTACTGCAAAGTACTCGTTTTAGCAACAGGGGATCGGACAAAAAAAAACTAATTAGTCAGTCAGATAGATTTCCAAAAAATATTGAAAACGTATTTTTGTTTTATTTCTCATAAACAAACTATGAAGACGATACAATGCTTCGAAAACTGGTGAATCCCTCGAAAACGTCACATGTCAGTACAATTTTTGCCAACAAATGACGTCACAATCCCCCACTCATGGTCTTCGACGTGTTTTATTTTCGTCAATTTTTTTTAATTTGATAAAAGAAAAACCATGTATCCAATATTTTTCGATAATCTAACTGACGGACTAATTAGAATCATACTTTTTTGACTCAGTCCTATCCCCTATTGTCCGAGGGTAAACGGGTTGTTTCCATAATACTGTATAGGATTATCTTCTTTACTGTGTGGCTAATGTCAAATCTAGTGTCAGAGTTCTTGTGAATGCTGCCCATGGCATGGCCCTCTGAATTGCAATAAATATATTTCAGGCATGCTGATTTTTTTACGATATTTTCTTTCACCGAACCAAGTAATACCTACACAATACGCACATTAATCCGTGATTGTGCGAAGGTCACGCCACTAGGCTATCACTGCTACACATCAGGGTTATCATATCTGCAAGATATAGGTACCTATTATAGACAATATCAGTTCGGATTGATATTGTTCTAAACATTATTCTTCACAATAATTTTTAGCTATTGTATTTACTTAAATTTCCTTTTACGAATACATAGTAACATCATCATCATCATCGTTTTATTGCCCTTATTCTAATAAAATTCATCTGGGGTCAGCGCGGCATGTCTTTTTCTTCCATACTTCTCTATTGCTCACACTTTTTTTTGGCGATATTAGAAAATCATCAAATAACCCCTTCCGCTCTTAGGCAGAGCGAAAGGGAGTGTCAGACTTCTACTCACTAAAAACCACCCATGTTCCTTCTTAGCCCTTTATGCCGAGGCTGCGGTATCTCTTACAACATCCCGCAGCCCCGACAGGCGACCGGCCCTTGCTTTGTTGCTGACAACTTTTGAGGCGCGCGTCATATGACGGACGGACGGCGAGCTAGCCCATTACGCACTGTCCACAGGCCCGCGTCTACGGTGGCCGGAAGCCGTCACGTGGCCCCCGACGCGCGGAGCGTCTCCCGCGGCGGCTGGGACGAGAGGTTTTCTCCCTATCTTATCAAACACCTCGATCCTTGCCTTTACACAGTCTATCCATCGTTTCTTTGGTCTTCCTCTAGTATTATAATTGTCGGCATCGAACCGTATTCAGTATGCCAGCGCCATCTGGTGGCGCTCGATGGAGTCATTGGTGCGCGCGTCGGCCGGTCTGTATATACGTTACTTCTAGGTACACGGGCGCGGCGGCGAATACGACCGCTGAACCATCGTGTGTTCTGAAATACGTACCTACCTACAGCGTTTGAGTGTCTCACTGCCGCACTCAGAGAGCTTTAATGATTACTTAGGCCATCACTTAGTTTGGTTAATGGTTTTGACAGTTTTCTCATACAAAAATATGTGAAACCTTTACTAAGTGACGGCTTAAGTAATTATTAAATATCTCTGAGTACGGCAGTTAAATATCTAGATCTACTGTGCTTGGGACTAATTGATTGAGTGTATCGATGTACGAGTCTGGTTTCTTCATCCTACACTACCCACCGACGCCCACAGTTAACCAACGATTAGTGCTAGAAATCTTCCCGTTTACGACATATTTATACCCTCCATATTCATACTCAAATCCTAAATGAATACACAGTATAAAAGGAATCCATTCTATGTAGGGATAGATATATATATATATATATTATGTCATAGAGCATAATATGGGCATAAATATAAGTCCATACAACTCCAATAAAAAGTTTAAAGCAAGTGAGTCAAAAGCGTATAAACAATACATTAAACGCTTTTGACTCACTTGCTTTAAACTTTTGTTTCCATATTAATTTAATATCGTCAGCAAAAACAATTTACTAACAAATACTAATCAGTTTCCAATTTTATTTTGAGTAAGCTTTAATTTGTGTACAGTACTTTATGAATAAATAATATTTACAAGGTAATTTTATTTATTTGTCATTTAAACGGTTAATCGAAATTCTATTTTGCTACAATTCCGATTTAAACGACGTGCAATATTTAGTTAAAGATCGTGTTTTTGCATAAGTGGTTACGTGCACAGTTTATCCGAATGTGGTTGACGGAATATTTTGAAAATAATATTTACTGTGCCACTAGGCGCAGTAAATATTGACTGAGATCCAGAGCAGATTGGAGAAGTGGCAACAGAAGCTGGAGAATGTTGGCCTGAAAATCAGCAGAAGCAAAACTGAATACATGTTTTGTGATTTCGGCAGTCTCTCCAGTTCTGGAGCCATTGCGCTAGATGGCGTGCTTCTTCCAGTTTGCTCCGACTTTCGGTATCTCGGTTCACTTGTGCAAAGCGATGCCACTGACCAATCCGTTAAGCACATTGCGTCCAGATCGTCACGCTGCATGGTTTCCAGGGACGACGGGGGTCTTCAGGCACCCACTGTACGACTATTTTCGCCAATCTGTCCTAGAAACGTCGACCAGTTCCATTTTAACCTGGACTTGATTCGCCTTCGGCCTCGTATTCGGCCCATGACTGTCTTAGATCGGTTGCACCATATTACGGTTTAAGGTCTATCAAATAATAATAAGTTCACTCGAAAATAAATAGTATGACTATTTATTTTGCTGGTAATGATAATCGACTAGTAAGCTTAACAAGTATTTTTTTATGCTAACGAAGAAATTCCTGTGAGTTTTTAGGTACAACAAAAATATTCACGAAACAAGTTTTTTTCTTTTTTACCAAAAATAATTATAGTCGCGGTATGTTTGGGGGAAAATAAAAGACAAAGACTTTGTTGAGTTATGGTTGAATCGTGCGCAATAGTTCTGCGCTTCGTCCGGGACTTGTGGCATGCAAATGAAGCAATGTATTGCATTTATAGCGCTGAGTGTAGGCGGGCCTGGCTTTTCAAATGGAAGGTGAAACAACTGTTTAAGTTCAGTACTGAATTACATAATTTAAAGCCGTGTTTTAGCGAGTAAAGCAGCGAAGTTTTTGACTTGATTGTTGGTACCGTTTCTATTCTGTAGAAGTTGACTTTTCAAAGTTTTTCCTCGTATTACTAACAAATAAAAAAAATAAGTTACGTTAGTAACGTAATATAAAACTACAGAATAAGTAATCATTAGCTTATTAAACTGGCTTACAATTCTTTGCTTTCATAAACTCATAACTCGAACCACAAAACTAAATTAAAGTCTGTTCTTAAATGTTAGTAATCAGCTGATTGGCTTATATAATGAGTATTTTAGTATTTATAGCTGAGTCAGACAAAATTGTTAATTGAACCTAACCTTAACCTTACTTTAAACTTACGGCTAACTTCTGGGAATCCTCTTGTTAAAATAAAATATGTTTCATTTAAAAAAAAAAAAAATGTTTTTTCGTAACGACTTGGTTCTAGAAATCTCTACGAAAAAGTGTTTTTAAAAGGGTCGCAAAAAGTAAACCTAACAATAAGTGATATCGTGTACAACTACTCGCATCTACCAGGGCTTAAGCGCGTTAAATGACAGAGCTGTTTTCATCTTATCTCCCTTCCAAATTACTTTATCAGGACAATCTTTTGGAATCTGCTGTTGGCTGTCAACAAGGTGACCCCCTCGGGCCAGTGATTTTCAGCTTAGCTATTCACCCAATTGTTCGACAGCTAAATTCCAAATTTAACGTTTGGTACCTTGACGATGGAACTTTGGGAGGCGACGTAGACACTGTTTTAGATGATCTAAATTTCTTAAAAAACGAACTTCATTCCATTGGCCTAGACTTAAATCTTTCGAAATGTGAACTATATGTAGCTGACGATTCCAACAGACGACTGACTCTTTCAAAATTTAAAACAATAGCTCCAGACATCAAAATTATTGAAAAAAACTCTCTTCGTCTCCTTGGGTCTCCTGTCCATGAAAATTCTTTTCCTGATTTTATCGAGGAGAAAATTCAAAATTTTAACGATATTTCGGAAAGATTGCTTCAAATTAACATGCATTCGGCCATCACCATTATTCGATACTGCTGTTTCGGTCCTAAATTAACTTATTTCCTTCGTGCTTCCCCTCTATGGAAGCACACACATCTTTTGGACAAAATGGACCAAATCATCAGACACACTTTGTCATCCATTTTAAATGTGGCTTTGGACGACCGAGCTTGGGAACAAGCAACTCTTCCCATTCGTATGGGAGGACTCGGCGTCCGCAAAATTTCTAGTATCAGTTTACCGGCATTTATATCCTCGGTTCACGGCACGGAGAAATTAATCAGGAATATCCTGACTTCCACACTGGTTGGTTTTGATGTGCCGTGTTGCTCCGAGGCTATAGTTGCTTGGAAAGTCGCTTGCCCGAATACAGAAGAACCCGACCATCCATTTTCCCAGAGACGGTGGGACGAGCCGCTCTGCAGAGTAGTTCAGAATAATCTACTGAACACGTCTGCTACTACTGCTGAGCGTGCGCGCCTGCTGGCTGTGGGTGAATGGGAGTCGGGTCTTTGGTTTCACGCACTGCCATCGTCAAGCATTGGCACTTTATTTGACGACACAACCTTTCGCCTCGCTGCTGCATTACGTCTTGGTGCCGTTTGCTGCTCTCCTCATCGCTGTCAATGTGGTGAAGCTGTCAGCAACCTCGGACACCATGGCCTATCCTGCAGCCGAAGTGCGGGCCGTTTTGCGCGACATGCGAACATAAACGATATCATCCGACGTGCTCTTGTTACCGTCGGCGTCCCAGCTGTTTTAGAGCCAAATGGCTTGGCACGCGACGATGGCAAAAGACCGGACGGCATGTCCTTGTTTCCTTGGAAGATGGGTAGGCCTTTAGTGTGGGACGCAACTTGCGTCGATACTCTTGCGCCATCACATCTTCCAAGCTCTTCGTGTTGTGCTGGTGCTGCCGCTGCGGCTGCAGAGAACCTCAAGCGGCGTAAATATAGTAACCTTTGTGGAAACTATATTTTCGAGCCGTTTGGGGTTGAAACTCTAGGGCCGTGGGGTCCTAGTGCCCACAGTCTTTTTAAGGATATTTCCAAACGCCTTGTTGACGCTTCCTCTGACCCAAGGGCAGGCTTTTTCTTTGGCCAGAGGCTAAGTGTTGCCATACAACGCGGCAACGCTGCCAGTCTCTTGGGCACTTTACCTGCTGACAGCGTTGAGGATGAGTTTTTCGATGCCCTTTTATAGTTAGTTTGTTTTTAAGTTAGTTTAGTTTATATATTTAGTATAGTCTTACCTAAATATATTAATAAATTTAATTTGATATACCTCAAAAATTTCTGTGTAGAAAAGAGATGGTGCTAGATACCCTGTATAGCTCTATCGCTTTTCCACCCTGAAATAACAATACTGCTTTATTTTTCCCCGCCAGGGAAAACCGCAAGTTGTTCGAAAGAGATAACGCGTCCTCAACACAAAGGGCTAAGAAGGAACATGGGTGGTTTTTAGTCAGTAGAAGTCCGACACTCCCTACCACTCCGCCCAGAGCTGGAGGAGTCATTTGATGATTTAATCCGGCAAAAACAAAATGACGTCTTTGTGACCCACTGGTTGTATTAGAATTGAGTCTTCGGTACGACAAGAAAAAGAAAATTGGCCAAAACACTTTTAACTGCGACGTATCTATCTAAATGGTGATCTCTTTCGCGTAAATGTTAACGCTACGAACTGATGATTGCCTTACCGCGGTCGTATACAGAGATGAATGACTGTTTTAAGCCGTATCAAAGCGGGAAGCTGTTTTTGAACTTTTATGTTCTCATTCAACAACAACTTTGGTACTGAATAGGTATTCCAAGACATTAGTATGACATTTTTTACCGGTGAGTGACGTCACAAGCCCCACTTAAATCTTTAACTAAACAAAAAATACGCTATCCACTATTTTTCGATAATCTTGGACTTTCCTATTAGTTTACAATATTTATTAAAGCCGTATTATTATTTCTTAAACCAGAACCTTTTCTCGAAATCCATAAAAATAATTTCATGGTTCCATTCTATTGTATCCCGGAAACACCTTCGTGTTTCACCGAAGATGTTTGTTAACAACATGTGAAAGGTGAAATATACGGAATTTTTCGAAAACATTTTACAAAGGAATTACACAGAGATTTACGTGTCTCAGAAGAATCAGTATGCGTACCGCATATTCGTGCTTTTAGAGGTGAACAAACGGTAAGTGCTAAGAAACCGACTGCTGTGAAAATGTATATGAAAATCATGCGAATTTCTTGAGGGCTTTAAAACTTGAAGGCTGCCTTGAGAGTTATAAATGTTTCGCCTTTATCATTGAGCATAAACGTTAACGTTGGTTATACAAATATGATAATAACTATATTTTTATTGCTTGTAAAATTTCAACGGTTGTTGCGTATAGTTGAAGACTAGATTAAGGTAGTTAAGTGATCCCGTCGGGGCTGCGGGTTGTTCACAAGTTACCGCGGCCTCGACATATAGGGCTCAGAAAGAACATAGGTGGTTTTTAGTCAGTAGAAGTCTAACACTCCCTTTCGCTCTACCTAAGAGCGGGAGGGGTTTTTTGATGATTTTCCATCCGCCAAAAAAAAGGTACTAGGTAGCTAGGTAAGATGCAGTTCAGAGATTATTTTTATTGCTTTTCGAACAGTACGTGACTTAAATTTTAGATTTCTTTGGAATATGTTTCTAAATTCGTCTAGCATCATCGGCATCACCAAGTCTGGGTCTTTTTAGAACTATGTGGGAGTCGGCTTTTAGTTTTACCAGATGCAAAAGCATACCAGTATTTTACACGATGTGACTGCCTGACCTCCGCGATAGAGGTTAGTAGTAATATTATTAGTAGAGTAATACAATATATATATATATATATATATATATATATATATATATATATATATATATATATATATATATATATATATTATTAGTAGAATACTACGATACCCTTTGGTAAGACTGGTTCTCAGATTCTCAGGGCACTGATTACATGTATCGAATAACAAAAATATATCTTTGCAGCCAGGACCAACGGCTTAACATGCTTTCCGAGGGACAGAGGAAACTTGTTAGTAATTGGAGGTTACCTATAAACTTACCCACTTAGATAAGCACGGTTTTAGTCGATATTATATATATACTAGCTGTGCCCGCGACTTCGTTCGCGTGGTTGTCGAAAACTAAAATGTGTCGCATTGAATCATTGCCCTGCGTTAACTTACTAACGCCGCGCTGTTGAAAATAAGAATAGTGTAATGAAAAGCACTGACTATTTCTAATACTTAAGTTTAGATGGATGGATGTTTGTTTGAATCAACCACGGCAGAACGGCCAAATGGATCTTGATGAAATTTGAAACAGAGGAAGATTTATGTCCGCTCGGGGCTGCGGGTTGTTTGCAAGAGCTACCGCAGCCTTGACGTTAAGGGCTAAGAAGGAACATAGGTGGTTTTTAGTCAGTGGAAGTCTGACACTCCCTTTCGATCTGCCCATGCAAGAGCGGGAGGGGTTATTTGATGTAAATCATCATCACCACCACAAAAAAGGTAGATTATAGTCGACAGCTCTGTCATTGGCGCGTTCGTGTTTCACGCGCGCCTCAAAGAGATGTCAGCAACAATGAAGGGGCCCCAAAGGGACGACGTCTGCCGAAGGGCTAAGGGTTGTCCGCAAGAGCTCCGAAACACAAAGGGCTAAGAAAGAACGGTTTTTAATGTTTTTTTTTAAGAACGGTGGTTTTTCGTCAGTAGAAGCCTGACACTTCCTTCCGCTCCACCCAGAGTGGAAGGGTCTGCTCTGCTTGGGCGGAGCCCCACCGTGTTCTCGTAGCGGCAATTGGCGACGGCTTCCTCTCTGGTCCGGCCCTGGTGCAAGCTATGGTCCGAGGCGAGAGGGAATGGGGCGCCGTCGCCGCCATCTGCGAAGTAGTGATGCTAGCGAAAGAGGTGGCGGAATGTGAGAGGGAGTGAACCTCTCGTCCCAGCCGCTGCGGCAGACGCTCCGGGCATCGGGGGCCACGTGATGGCTTCCGGACACTATAGGCGAGGGCCTGTGGACGGTGAGTAACGGGCTAGCTAATTGTCCATCCGTTCTATGACGATGACAGGCCGTGTCGACGGCGCGTTCGTGTTCCACGCGCGCCACGAGGAGATGTCAGCAACATTGAAGGGCCGACGCCCGTCGGGGCTGCTGGTTGTTCGAAAGAGATACCGCGGCCTCTACACAAAGGGCTAACACCACACCACATCTATATGACGGCATGGTTGGCGCAGTGGCTGGACAATTGACAGTAGCACTGCGTATCGCAGGATCGATTCCCACACGGAACAAAAAAGAATGTCGTAGGTTTTATCAAATTGTAATTTAGTTTTAAAAACCGGCCAAGTGCAGCACGCATAATGTAGGGTTCCGTAGTTGCCCATCACAAACATGTGAATTTACTAAACTCTTCCTGCGGATGTCCTGCAGGGTTCTGTCCACGGCCTCAACTGCCTTGCTATTGACCATCGTACACTCATCCCATACGATCAGATAGCAATCCTTGAGTACGTGTCCCATATCACTGTTACGTGACACACTACAAACACGCGTTTCTGCGCACTCTAAATCGATGTGAATTTTAAACATAGCATGTGCTGTCTTGTCACCCGGAAGCAGTGTGGTAGCGATTCCTGACGACGTGGCGACGCTACAGCAATGGCAATTTTGCCTTGCCACCTGACCTCTGCAAGTATGCCAGTGGTAACAAATGTTTTTCCTGTTCCACCAGGAGCATCCAAAACAACATTTTACCCTGATTTTTCCCAACGCTTTCAAGGACGGTGTCATACATTTGGTTATGCTCTGAAGAGAACAAAGCGACATGGTCATTTCGTATGGTGGTCATTTTGCCCGGATCCTAAATTGTCTCTAGATCTATGGGGAATGTCTATCAAAGTTTGTACATCCATAGTTGAGACTATTGCACCATACTTAGCTTCAATATTTAATTTGTGTGTAGACCAAGGGGTTTTCCCAGATTTAATGAAACACAGTAAGGTCATACCTCTTTTCAAATCTGGTGACAGTAAAGATACTAATAATTATAGACCTGTATCGGTGTTGCCAGCTTTTAGCAAGGTTTTTGAAAAAGTTATGCTTAACCAAATGCTCAATCATTTTAACACCAACAGAATCTTACACGATCAACAGTACGGTTTCACTAAAGGACGTTGCACAACTGACGCCGGTGTAACTTTATTAAAGCACATATTTAATGCGTGGGAACAGTCTCAAGATGCTGTAGGAATATTTTGTGACCTCTCAAAAGCATTTGATTGCGTGAATCACGACACATTGCTTTTGAAACTTGAGCATTATGGACTAGGTAAACTTGCACTTAGTTTAGTAAAATCTTATTTGAGTGAAAGGCAACAACATGTTCAAATAAATGGTGTTAATTCACAGGGTTTAAAAGTAAAAATGGGGGTTCCGCAAGGCTCAATATTGGGCCCTTTTCTTTTTCTGGTATATATTAATGATCTACCCTATTTATTGAAAAACCAACCTCAGAATATGGTGTTATTTGCTGATGACACTTCCCTAATTTTTAAGATAAATAGACGGGCTCAAAAGCTAGATGACGTGAATAAAGCCCTACTTCAGATTCATAATTGGTTCACAGCAAACAATTTAGTATTAAATGAAAAAAAGACAAAATGCATAAGATTTGCTTTACCGAATGTTAAAAGTAGTGATTGTGATATTCTATTAAATAACGAGAAACTAGAATTCGTAGATGAAACGGTTTTCTTGGGGATTACGCTTGATTCACGGCTACAATGGGGTGCTCATTTAACATCTCTTGCAGGGCGGCTAAGTTCAGCAGCATATGCCATTAGAAAAATTCGTCAGTTTACTGATGTAGATACCGCTAGGCTGGTCTATTTTAGTTACTTTCATAGCCTAATGTCTTATGGCATTTTGTTATGGGGACGAGCTGCAGACATTGAATCTATTTTTATTCTGCAAAAACGAGCCATCAGAGCAATATATGGTCTTCGTAGGCGCGATTCTCTGAGAGAACTATTTAAGAACATTAACATTATGACGGTGCATTGTCAGTACATCTACGAAAACATAATGTATGTGAGAAAAAATCTGCATCTTTTTAGTAAAAGAGGTGACAGACACAATTATATTACTAGGAATAGGGACCAGTTAGTGCAGCCAGGCTTCAGACTCGCTAAGGTAGACTCATCTTTCATGGGGTACTGTTTGAGATGCTATAACAAAATTCCACAAAGCATTCTTGAATTGAATGAGACGAAATTTAAAACATGTATCAAACGCACACTATGCAAGCAAGCATATTACAAGTTAGACGATTATATCGCTGATAAAAATGCTTGGCTCAATGCCGGTCCTGCTCCACAAGGACAGGACGCTTAAATGAATAGCATTTAATAGGAAGAAGAAAGAAGAAGAAGAAGATTGTACAACTATCTTTGCAATGTATAAATTCAATCTCTAGTATTATATAGTCGCATAGCACATATTGTGTGAGTACTATGTACTAGAAAGCTGTCATTCTCTGGAAACCTACATTTATTTTTCTATTTTTTATTTGACTTGGATATGCCCTGGCGATTGAGAGTGTGTCATGCTCACTTAAATGTCTCGCTGATGGTGGCGGGTGTGTCGGGTCATTTCGTTCCCTTTAAAATGGTTGAGTGGAATGGTGGCTGATCCATGCGTCATGCTCGTGAACGGGTGCTGTCAGTTGTGACTGGTCACCTCTTAGTTGCCACGGCTTGTTTGAATTATTATATTATTTTTAAATCGTCGTTTTGGCTTTACTTACTGTCGACACTTATCGTGCACAACTTGCTACATCGTTCTCACATGATAATATACCAATCTCGATATGAATGATGTAACCAAAGTTTTGTAACAATATTATGATTGAAAAGAGTATCCATGAAGTTTCTTGCCATTCTTCTCATGAGACCAACGCTTTGGAATCGGCAACTACAGTACACTGACAGTTATTATGCCTTGTGAGTGGGACTGTAGCTTAGTTTATTAGCTTATTAAAATTTAGTATTTGTTCGACTATTCAAAAGAGCCTGTAACTGGCCAACTTGAAATAAATGATTTTGATTGATTGATTGATTGATTGATCTCAGCGTTAAACTCCCGATTTCCACGACCTTAATGCGGTGATGATTGGGGAGCTGGTAACCCATATTCGAACAGTGGATTGCCGCCGATAGAAATGATCACGTCGTGAAGTGAACTAAGATCGGTGTTCAGCACGCGTTAATCAGTTACTTCCAGTGGCGTGCAGTGGTCCCGCACGATGGGTAGGCTACGAATAAATGACAGCAAAAAAAATATAAATAAAGTAAGCCTGTAAAAACAAAACTTTTAAATACAATTTAAAAACTCACCACATTATTCAAGGTTTAACTCACGATTTCCTAATGACGATGCAAACAGAAGAAAGATTCGGCCACCTCAAATATCTCATCCAAGTGAGTGGGTGATAGTTACAGAACACGTAACTTGCAAGATTTTGGATAAATTTTCGTAATTCGGGTACATGTCTACCTTTAGATACAACTTGAATCTTATCATTATACGATCCGCCCCTAAGACGACCCACTGACCGATAATTGAGAACACTTATTACCTTTAACATGTAATAAACACACATTATCAGCACAAACTTCACAAGTAAATACCATTGTTATTTGTTACGTGAATAAACAAGTAATACACAACAAAATTAATATTTACACTACTGTTATTAATGTTAACTGTACGTTTTCGGTTTCAAAACAAAATCGCGCTATATATTGCTTGTCATAACAATGAAACACTTTACTTCGACTTCGTCTCCAGTAGCACGCTTCAAGGCTTGTAGAAAATCTTCAGGCAGATGATGGCGACACTTCTCCCACAAAGCTACCGGGTTCGCCTACACAAAATACCAAGATGACGGCAAACAGATGACGCATGCGGCTGGGACTGTCACTGACGCTCGCCTCCACGAGGGTGTCATCCCAGTTATGGTCAGCGTCGAGAACCGGTGACGTGATACGAAGGCTGCGGGGTAAGTGGGATACTCCACGCCATCAAATGTCCTCAGAAAGGCGAAAGACTGCAGAAAATAGCATTCACCTGTAATCGGGTGCACGGTATAAACTCTATCCAATTCTGTGTCCTTGAAAATTCCCGAAAAACCTTCCACAGCACGTTAAATTTTGTTATAAATCTATGCAGTTCTATTTGAGTTCTGTTTGTTATTACATACAGAGAAACTCGATGATTTTTTTAAGACGTAGATGAAGCAGCTTAAAACTTATATAAACACAAATTTACACTACTTAACTACAATTTTTTTTTTAAACTGTCTTGCTCATCTCTGAAACGAAATAACGATACAATTTTTAAGAAGAAAATGCACAACTCTATCTATGACTTACATACGTAATTCGACTTGATTCGACTGAAATCTCATAGATGGCGCTGACAATTCATTTAATTTTAATTATTTTTTTCGGCCTAAGTTACATAAATTGCGTGATTTTTATAGTGTGAAGCTAGCTTATAGATGGTTAACATAATAACAACATTCAAATATGCGTCGTTAGATTACACGTTGTTACAGAATGCGTTGAAGAAATAAAGGTTCACTGCTCGTTCCCCGTAGGTGATAGCGTGATAATAAGTAGCCTTTATGTTGACCCGACTTCTTAGTAATATTCGTGCCAAATTTGAAGTAAATCGATGCAGTACTTTCTGAGTTTATCCCGGACATATATACAGACAAACAGACAAAAATTCTATAAACTATATTTTTGGCTTCGGTATCGATTATTTATTTATCTATTATTAGTACACTTACATTACAACAAGTTGGTGCAAACATAAACTCATTAGAGTTTTACCGTGCACCAAAATCATCGACGACATAATTCAGACAACAATAAAATACGATAAGATAAGGAACACCATAAAATTAACAGCGAGGGTATGCAGCGAAATATCATTAGTTGCTACCTTACAAACCAGCGAACATCGGTGACCCCGTCCATCGAAACAATAAGTAGTGTAGGAATGTTATTTCGCTTGATACACGTTGTTCCAAAAAATTACAAAAAAAAAAAATGTGTTACTAGTAATATTCAGTTATGTAAATGTGAATTAATATTTTGAAAGAAATGTTGCTTTAATTTGTGTTTAATGTTCATACCAGTTATTTACATCCCAAGTATTCTTTTAAAAAAATATTCAATGTACAGTTTTGACTTTCCTACGATTTTATTATATGTATAGATATATATTATGTATTACACAAAGATACAAAAAAAAATGATACTCCAAAAACACATTCCTCAAATAGTAACGTTAACGGAAAACCGCTAATTATTCAGATAAGCACAATAGCGAATAATACGGCACCTGCATCTACGATGACAATTGCACCGCAAGTGACGTCTATTTAGTTCCAGCCCATAAATAACGTGGTGGGGATGGAGTTCTCCGCACGTGCGCCTAACTGCGCCATCTGTCGGTAGTTGCCGTCGTTATGATGCCTCGTCTAAACAATTATTGTTAGAGATAAAAATATTTCAGACGCCACCGGATGGTGATGACTTTACTTTTTTGTTCTGCCACGGAGATAAAGTGTGAATTTATTTTGGTTTTCACTGGACTACTAGATATTTATTGCTGTTTATGGTGAATTTGCTATATGATAAACTACGTTTTTAAAGTATAATAGCTATCGTTCAATCAATCAAATTATTAGATTGTCTGTGTTTACGTGCTGAAACTGTCAAGTGAACCAAAAATACTCAACGTCAGAAATAAAAACCTTCCAAGATATTTACAGCTATCAAAACGAAGGGCACGTGTTTTCATGAATGCGCTTTTCGTTTCACTCGATTACACCAATTGACGTAAAAGTTCAAACGTAGGTACTTCAGAACAGATTCAATTCAGTTCAAACCGTCGATTACAGCGGGCGCGTCGATGCGGAGCGCAATTTTAAATGCTTGCGGTTGGCACAACCAGTTTGTTCTATCTACTATTACTCTCCTACGATGTCGGGCCGAAATTCGGGAAAAGCGCTGGCGTCGGCCAACGTTGCCCATTCATTTGGTCTTCCCATTAAAAGGGAGCTTTTAACTACAGCTAATTTATGCAGCGCACGGTTTGCCGGGACAGATTACAGAGTGGCGTGTCCATTCTGTGCACAGTTTGGGCCTGAATCACGCCTGTCGAATGTGTTACGTCTGGTGGAAAATTTCTGGCTGTTTATTCGTTTGATTTGTAACCGTGAGCAGAATTTGTGCCAGTAGATATTACTTTGTGGAACGTGTTCCTGTTGCAGCCGTAATTACTGTTGTGTGATTCACACCTGGCAGTCGTCTTTCTCAGTTTCATAATAACGCATCCGCGATTATGGACCACTTTAGAAAGCATTATATAAATCAGAAAAGTTGAGTGGGATTTTGAAAGGCCGTGAAGGCCGCGTTACATGATTCATCAATATTAGTTGCCGTTCACGGGACTAAGTTAAAATCGACAAAACGTCAAAAAAGTATGGCGTAATTGACTGATAGCTTTCAGTTTCACTGTGGAAAAAATAAAATTAAGATCCTGAAATTTTTTCAGGCAATTAAGATTGATGTACGCTGCTAATTCGTATAAAAAGAGTCGCTAACGACCAAATGATCGGTGAATTCTATTTAATTTCATTAAGCGACTAATTGTTTTACTGACTGTAAATGTGACTTAATCCTTAAGCTGATTAATAATATCGTTTATTGAATGAAGGTCACATTTTTCTAAGAACATAATTTCATTTAAAAACGGTAAAAACCTGATGTTTTTTTAAGTCAAAACCCACTTAAACATCTAAGGAAACGTTATAATAAATTGATAGCACAAGGGTCTTCTTACTTACTCTAAAAAGGTTGACATTAATCAAACAACTTTATCAAGTAAAGTTTATAAATTACCTGTAACGACCAACTTTCGTAAGCAAAATACTGAGTTTGAAATACGAAATGGAAGTTCATTATTATTTTTGTTTATGATGGTGACCCAAATATGACTGAAATTGCATCTTTTCATCTTTTAAATTAACTGTTATGACTCGTGTAAATCTTTCAGGGATGAAACAAAATATGTTATTGCATTCGATATTGGCACAATAAACCATCAATAGATAGACCACGTAACTCATTTCTGGTTGGTCTGAAGCAACCGGCAGAAGGAAATAAATGCAAACAGAAAGAGCATAAAACAAAATTGGCGTCTCACAAGGTTTATTTTTCGATTTATGCAGAATGAACGAATAACAACTCGATTTGCGGTCACAATCGTTACTTACAATTTCTTTGAAAAAAAAGTTTAAAGGGGAAACAACGCGGTGCCCGCGATCACCGCTCTGCCTTTCCGTCAAAAGCGATCCAATCGTTCTCTTTATTGAAACAGCCGTCTGCCGTCTTTGTTGCGGGAATTCCCTTGAATCCAATTTATGCAAAGTATTTACGAGTGACAAGAATTTATTTGACGTGCCAATTTTGCACCCCAACGTTCCAGCTCACGAGCCACATTTTAAAAGCGCTCGGCATGTTAGTGATTGAACGGTTTACATGATATTTTGTTACCAAAGTCGGGGCGAACGAAACTACATAGATTTGCTATCGGAAAATAGCTGGTCATGATACGACTTTTAAGTTAAATACAACGAAGCATTTTGAATTCTGTGGGAGAGACATTGACTAATATGTTGCAGCGTGTCATCTTTGAGGCGGAGGCAATACGGTCGCAGAACGACATCGCGACGGGAAGTCACCGCTATGCTGATACAAACCAGTAAACAAAAGATTTATGGCATCATGTAGCCATGTGCTGACGAAGACAGATGGCCTTATATGTCTTCTGCTGTCCTCCAAACGAATTTGTAAGTAGTGACCGCAATAATAGGGATGTTAACAAAAAAAACTAATTAGTCCGTCACATAGATTACCAAAAAATATTGGACACATGTTTTTTTTCTTTTTTCACGTAAACAAACAGTGAAGACGATACAGTGCTTTGAAAACTCGTGTGACGTCATATTCTAAGACATTAGTGGCATTTTTTACCGGTCAGTGATGTCACAAACCCCCACTCAAATCTTTGACGCGTTTTACCTTCGTCAATTTTTATTGATTTGATAAAACAAAAAATAAGTATCCAATCTTTTTTGATAATCTAACAGACGGACTAATTATAATCATATTTTTTGTTTTAGTCAGTTAACATCCCTATTACTTAACACGTCCTTTATTTTTTCACTTTTGATACTGGACGTTTGAATAACAAACGTGAAAGTTATCTCGAAAAAATATGATTATCTAAGGCGTTCCGCATCGTACAGCGCTTAGAGGGTATTTGATTAACGATCCGTATTAATTTCATCCAAAATCCCCGTAACGAGGCGAGCGGAGGAAGGTATCGTCGGTTGGCGCAGAAATATCGTCGTCCTATAATACTCGTTATTAATGCTAGTCATTCTCCGACTGAGATGGCTATCAAAAACCTTCCAAGTTCCGCCCTTATGGGATATTATCATTAAGTGGATTGGTTCGGTGTTCATTGCCAACATGAGTTCGATTCGCGATTAAACACGATTTAATAACAGTGCTGACAGTATTTGTTGTAGAAAATGAGTTTAAATTAATGTTTACGTAACACGTATATTTGCGGCGGGAACTGTTATCAGTGTGGTAGTAGGCTTATTAGGTAACCGCGGAAGTTCGTGCTCGGGCGGCGCGCGAACGCATGACGGCGAGCAAAGTATGGTTTTAATTGTGCAAGATGTAATCCCGTTCGATCGGTGAACATTTTGGGAATAATTATGTTCGTATAATCCTGGCCGTGTCTCTGATGTCGGTGGTACTCCCCCCGCGCCCTTCTCAATGTCCTCGCCCCCCCCCTCCTGATTGATGGCGCCGGAGATTGCATGTCAGGATTACATCTGCGGAGGATGTACGGATTATTTAGTTGCTGGCAGCGGGTAAATAGAGCAAGCAATATTCTGATAAAAAAAAACTTATACAACACGTCAGATAGACGGGTGCGAACTGGTGGTAATCTCGTTTGTGTCTTTGCTGTAAATTTCATCTCTCATCGCAGACAACAGTGTTCAAACTATTCTTTCATAAAAACGTTATAGATTTAAATGTTGTGTGTTACTTAAATTCCTTTGTGTATTTCACTTTTATTTTCCCTTTCATGGATTTCTCAAAATGTCCGTAATAATTGTTAGTAAATCAACTCTATCCTTGACAAAGATCCGGTTAAATAAACTCGGCAAAATGACCATTAACTGTCTAAATTAAATGCATTTTAACTAAAACGTTCTGAAACAACACAGCGTTGTAATTTGACACTCTAGTTCTTTGAAATACCAGTATAAGTAAACTTAAACCAAATAGGTGACGACAAAGAGAAATCTCATCGTAGAAGAATAGCAAAGCGGTGGCAAAATTTAATTTCACTGCTGTTTACATCGCGTCAAAGAAACACAACTTAAATATTCTTAAAATGTGATCTCTTTTACAAAGAATCAAGAAAAGCTGTAAACACGACCGCGAGTAAGAGGGAAATGTGTTTCTAGTTTGTACAGTTGTATACAGGATGAAAATCTTGTTTTTGAAACTCAGTATTTGCCTGGAGCTGCTGTAGTATAACATGTTATGCATTTTGTTAATATTAAACAAAATTGTAGATATAAGGTCCGCGACTTGGCGACTTTTTGTAGCGATGCTGTCGTGCGTATCGTAAACCTGACAGCATCGCTACTGACGCGCGCAAATTTTGAGTGCGACGAAAAACAGCTAGCGACCGCATCGGAACTGAATCGATGCGAACGCGCGACAGTATCGCTACAAAAAGACGCCGTGGGCGAGCGGCCTAATAGAAACAATATTTGAATTTAAAGATATATTTTTTTTTTGGCTTTTTGCCTGTTCTTGGCCTTGATCACGCCTAGAATGCGATGGATAATTTCTATGATAGAAAACGAGCGTGCCCAGAAGATGGCTGGATTAAATGTAGAGAACACAGATGACGCAAGAGTTCCACACTTTGGCTGTGCGCTTAATAAACATGGAGAAGAAGCGTTGAATATGACTTTGATACCTAAGGGCCCAGACAATGTGGCTATTAAGTAAACGCAAAAGGCTAAGGGCTCATTTACGGAGACGCGCGGCGTCGCACGGCGCGTTGTGCGTTAAATTCAAACACAGGGCGATGTGTGGAAACGTTAACGATTTTAAAACATCGATTTTTCGAGAAGCGGTTATTCGCTCGTCAGTTTAAAATGCAGCGTTCGTTGCGGTAGACCCGCCTCTCAATAAATTGATAAAAAGGCGCGCGGCGCGCGGCTGTCGGCGCGCATATTGCACGCGCCGCGCGACGCCCCGTGTCTCCGTAAACGAGCCCTTAGTCAATCCTTTTGAAAACTCTGATAGTAATACTTGCCTAGGGCTTCCTGCCATCACCACATTAATTAAGGCTACACAAGTAATAAATTTCATGCTAATTATTAGACACGGCCTGAATTTAAAAAGACTTCTTATTAAATAAGACTGGGACTGTCTTTTTGGTCTAGCAGTGGTAGCAATACCGACTGCTGAGCATGCTATCCTGGGTTCGAATCCCAGGACAAACAAATTGGAATTTCTCAGTAACTGCCACAGGTTTGTGCCCGATTACTGTGGGTGTTGTACTAGGTACACCGCTGCCTAACCTTTCGGGGTATAAAAATAATTATTCAATTACTTGATTTAGCTTATCGAGGCACCCTCCATGATAGATCGAAAGGTCTTTGTCTCATACGTATGAGAATTTTATTCATATGTCCAATATTATTTCCGTCTGAACAGAAATATTTCCAATAAGCACCGTCCCAGATTTTGCATTGTGTCGCCGCGATTTTCTTATGAATGTTGAGGAAAGTGTTAGTATTTCCTACTATTGTATTGTACTCGGCTTTTGATGTTAGATGTTAGAAACAATTTCATTATAACGTATGGAAATGGGGCGGTCGGGTTCTGTCTGTGTATAGTCGCGATAGTTCTGCTAAAGCTTACTTTGAAATATGACTGGGAACATTTTGACGTTTATTATTTTATACATTTGAATTTATTGAACAATGTGTGTGTTGTATATCGTTTGTGTTTTGTAGGTTTTGCTTCTATGTTGCTTAGTAAGTTGTGTTTTTTTATGAGATTTTGCGGGATATGAGCTATTTTATATTTATTTGAATTATTCAATTTTGATAATTATATTTATTTACTGTTCGTTCCGGCATGTCTTAGAATAAAAAAAAATCGAAGACATGTGACATCTAGCAACCCGCACTGGGCACGCGTGGTGGATTTTAGCCCATCCCTGTCCTAGAGAGGAGGCCTGAGTCCCTGCAGTGGGAACATTATAGGCTGATGATGATGATGACTGTTCGTAAGTCGAGGCTTTTCGACCTTTTCGTCTTTCGAACGCAAGCGCATTACTTTGAGTAATTTATTTCATCACCGCTTCTCTCAAAACGGTGAAGCAAAACATCGTGAGAAAACAGGCATGTTGTAGAACCAAAAAATCGAAGATATGTGACATCTACCAACCCGCACTGGGCCCCCGTGGTGAATTATAGCCTATCCCTCTCCTGGAGAGGAGGCCTGAGTCCCTGCAGTGGGAACAATAAAGGTTGATAATGACGATAATCCAGATTTAAAGACATGTCTAGACGCCAGCCGCCAGAAACCAACAACCGGGAAGGCCTAACCCACTACACTGTTCCACTCGCACTGGCGGAGCGTCGGCTAGCGAAGCAGGAAGTTACTACACACTAGACTCCAATGTGCAGCTCGATGGCACATGGCTGATACCGACACCACCGCCTGAGCTGGAGAGCGCGTGTTGTTTCTGTGGTGTTCTCTGAAGGACACGTAACCCCGGGCAGTATCTATCTACCAAAAACCAGTGAAAGACGTCCTCAGAATCTAGAATCCGCCCGAAGAGTCTCAGTGTCCATATCTAACAAATAAGTGTAGTAAAAGGTGTCATTGTGTTAATCAGTTTCCCATTTGTCACACTTCGTATTATTAGTAGGATATAAATATCTGTTCCTCACTAGTAACAAAACAGGTCCTTTATTTATAATAATATTGGTATATCGAACAATGTTCATATCAATAACTGTCTTCCAGGAAGACTTGCCAATAATACTAATAACCTTTAAATCCTGATACTCTTTTGTTTTTACCATTAACTAAAGAAAGTAAGACAGTACACTATCAAATAATTAGCTGTAGGGAAAGTTGTAAAGATATGGTCCGACAATAACGAACGATGTTGTTTTGTAATCGGAGACAACACTGTTATAAAACATGCTACTCGTACAGTCAGCCTCAAAAGTACATTAACACTACTCAAAGTTACAAAGCAGTTTTTTAATAAAAAAATTACGACATCACTACATATAAAACAAAGTCCTTCGCCGCGTCTGTCGATCTGTCTGTCTGCACTGATTTTCATGTTAATTTAACCTATGATTGTGTGTTATGTGTGATGTGGTTCTCGAGAAAAGATTTAATATAGAACTTGTTAAGTATTTGACATCCACGCGGGAGAAGCTGCATGGATTAGCTAGTGTTTGTAGTGTAGTATAGTGTAGTAGTGGCGCTAATTTTGTTGTTATTTTTTATTTATTTTCTCTGAATTATAATAATTTTAATTAGAAATAGTAAATACTTGCATAATTTTTGTGTGTTTACATTACATTTTAAGTTACGGAAGAGTGGAGTATTCTAATACAGGCATTTACATGCTCAAAAGGGCACTTCTATCACTAGTTCAGTTGTATAGACTTGTTTTTAAATAAAATAAACTATTGGATTTTGTATCGCATTTGTCACATAAAACTCGTTACTAACAAGTTATTGAAAAGTAAGGAATATTTTAAAGAATAATCTTTTGAAGCATTCCAAAAAATAGCTGGAGGATGCTCCATCAAATAATTTAAATTCCGTAATGTTAAGCTACTTTTGTTGTTGACCGTACTAAAGATTACTGTACAGTCTCGGGGAGACACTAAGCGAATGCGAAGGTGTGTTCCTCTCTATAGAGATCTAAGCTTTGGAATGGCCAACTTCTGTACCTTCACAAGTACGACTTGTAACTGTGACTGTAGATTCGCTTCGTTTGGACATTTAAAAGTGCCTGTAATAGTCTAATTGAAATAAAGAAAAATCCTGCGTTCTCTTTTTCTTACCCTCCGTATTTCTGGGATTGTCTCCACCGATCCCGGAATCCTATTTGATTTAACACGGATCCCGGCGAGTTGTCAGCACGGATCCGTTTCTACAAAAAAAAAACAAAAACAATTTGTCTCTAGGGATCCCGTAATCTCTGGCTTGCAGATGTTGTACGTCTAAGTATGTGCTAAGTAAAAAAACATTAAATAATTGAAAAATAGCATCACTTTTGAAAGGTAACGTCACAAACAATTTAGCGACTTCCGAAAGTAAAGTTATTTTGGAAGTCTTCTAGACATAAACGCGACTAGAATATTTACGTTAGCTTTTATAGTTGATACCTCAGAAACGTACCAGAGAACTTCATGCCAAGCTGTGGCAAGACCACGGCGAGTGCAGGCAGGTCAAGGAGGCGCTTCCCGCCATCGACATCCGCCTCACCAAACAAGCGCCCCGGCTGACTAAGCTGCAGTTACACACAGTGAAGGCCGCCATCACTGGACACGGTACTTTTAATAAGCACCTCTTTGTTATAGGTGTCACATATAGTCCTCTGTGTCGAGCCTGCATGGAGGAAGAAGAAACAGCAGCCTACGTGCTCCTGCACTGTTCGGGGGTTGCCCCATAAAGGGGCAAGTACTTCGGTAACGCAGGTACACTCCGCGAGATTGCCGGTAACACCAAGGGGTTGCTGGCTTTTCTCGGGGAGCTGGGATGGATCGAATAAAATTCCCACGCGTACGCAAAATACGCGCTTTAGGCGTGGAGTTGCGGACACTAGCCCGATGCATCTAATCTAGTTGATACCTACAGGGGTTAAGATTAAGGATTTAAGATGGGTTATTATTATCCTCTTCACAAAATTGCAAACCAGAACTGTTATGACTTTTTTTTTTTGGGCGTGGTGGGAAATCATCAAATAACCCCTCCCGCCCGGGCAGAGCAAAAGGGAGTGTCAGACTTCTACTTACTAAAAAACACCCATTTTCCTTCTAATCCCTTTGTGTCGAGGCCGCGGTATATCTTTCGAACAATCGGCAGCCCCGACGGGTTTATGACGGCCTTTTTTTTTTTTTTTTTTGGTGGGTGTAAAATCATCGAATAACCCCTCCCGCTCTTGGGCAGAGCGAAAGGGAGTGTCAGACTTCTACTGACTAAAAACCACCCATGTTCCTTCTTCGCCCTCTATGTCGAGGCCGCGATAACCGGTGGACTACCCGCGGCCCCGACAGACTTGCATACCCTTAATTTGTAAAAGAATATAATGATGGATGAGTTACTAAGAACTGTATACCCAATCCATCATTGCTTACTTTGTACTGAATCCATTAAAATAAGTATATTATTTTGTTAATCTTTCTTATTATCTACCATAAAAAGTTCCCAATGAATATGTATTTGTTTTTCTTTTTGAAAGATTCGTTAGAAAAACTACTTGTAAGCCTATTAAATATTTGTTTCGTGCGGAAACTGAACCCACGACACGTAGCGCACCAGCCAATCGCTCAGCCACATCAAAAAAAAAATTAAATACATGGACACCACCATGTTTTTAATACCGAATGTTTTGACGAATTGGGCTCAAATACAAATCTCTCCAGCTTACGATTCGGATTTGTCGTATCAATATGAAATTAAATAATGATTCGTCATGATTATACAGTCTTGCCAAGGGATATCGCTTTACCCAGTACTACCTGGTTTGTGGAGGTCAGATTGGCAGTCGCATTAGGTAAAATACTGGTGAAAGCCGACCCCAACTTAGTTGGGAAAAGGCTTGGCAGATGATGATGTATGTGTTAGTGAACGGACGGAGAATACTGCTTATATTAATGTACCTACTTAATATTAACTATGGCGAACGACTCGCCCATCCAGCTGTGAGCTTCATCATAGAGCTTTGAGTACGACATCTGAATTAAATATCAAGAACCAGGATGACCGAGATTTGTTATGTATTTTTTTATGTTAATGAAACTTAGTTACACACATCAAAAGTGTCTAGGGATCAACATATATTTTTGCAATAACTTTTCTCCTGATTGATATTAATTAAAATTTTCTTTAAGGATTCATCAAATAAAGTGTTTTCGTTTGTCACAGTAACGATAAACCAAGTCACCTTTGCATTAATAAAGAAATTTGCCATTTTCCTAATAAAGGGATTTTTGACATTTGAACCACTAACATTAAAGTTCGAAAAAAAGACTGAAATAACAGTTTTCTTTAAAATTTTATTGGGTAACTTAAACAATTAATAATCCGTGTTTCTACCGCGAACACTAACAACACAAGAACATCGGTTTGGCATACTCAAAATGAGTTCATCCAAATCACGCTGTGGAATGGCCGCCCATGTTCGTTGCAACAACAAAAAAAGGTCTTCTTGCGACTGGATACCCTCCATATTCGGCAGAGCTCTTCTCTGTAGCATATCCCATGCCTGCTCAATCGGGTTCAAGTCTGGCGACTGAGCAGGCCAGGGCAGGACATTGATGTTAGCTGCGGCGAGAGTCTGTCTTACAACTCTTGCGGTGTGCGGTCGTGCATTATCATGCATTAACTGAAATAAGGGACCGATTTGCACTTGTAGAGGAACGATGACGTCTGATACAATCGTCTCAGCATAAATTTGAGCGTTGAGGTTGCCTCTGATCCAAATCAACTCAGTTCTTCCGCCGATCCAAATACCCGCCCATACCATGATGGTTCCACCACTATAAGGATGGACTTCCTGGCAGGATTTTAATCGCTGTTGGCGTCCAGGGGTTCTCCAGTGTCGTATACGTCTTGTATCCGGTCTCATACCAAAACGAGACTCATCAGAAAAGCACACGAAACGCCATTGTTCTTCTGCCCAATTTCTGTGTTCAAGAGCCCATTGATATCGAATCCTACGATTGTGCATTGCTATAGGTGGTACCCGTAGCGGTCTTCGGGAATGAAGGTTCACTTCATGCAAGCGGTTTCTGACTGTTTGGTCGCTAATTAAGTTCCCTGAAGAGTGATGAAGCCTCACGGCTAACATCATGGCGGTTATTGTTGGAGCTCTTCGAGTTAAGATTTGAATGTATCGGTCTTGTCTCCGTGTGGTGCAGCGATACCGTCCTCCATGGCGCTCAGCCACGGTACCAGTACTTCGGTAACGTGTCCAAAGTCGACTGATAACACTCTGACTTGTATTCAGAGCTAAAGCCACAGTACGTTGCCGGGAACCAGCTTCTATCATTCCCACGGCTCTGAGCATTTCTTCCCTGCTTAAATGACGTCGCCGCTCCATAATAACGTTGGTTTTAATCAGTAGTAGGGAAACAGTAGCACTAATAATGTCTACAATGCGTTGTATGTTTTTTTATGGAAAATATTGACAGCTGATTTTCATCTTTTACTCGAATTTGATTCACAGTTCCTGATTCAAATTATGAAATGCACCAAAAAGGATCCATATAAATTTATAAAATCATAAATTTATTACAAAGCCACATCTCAATCTCAAGAAATCCGCATAAAAATGCTTGATCCCTAGACACTTTTGATGTGTGTAGATTGGTTTATCGCCCTTAATTAAAACCTCCTGCATACTAAATTTCATGAAAACAATTGGAGACGTTTCCAAAATTTTTTTTTTTTTTTTATGAAAACTTTGCCCCACACTAGGAATTTCTCCTGTATCGTGGGTACGTTCACAAACATTTAAACTCACATACACACTTATTGAAATTATAAATATACCTACGTATCAAGAATTGCTCGTATACCGTTATAATTAATAGTAGTAGTATAGATATGATAACACCAGTACCAGTACTAGTAGTAGTATAGGTATGATATGATATCCTAATACCTAACGGTATTAGGTGCATTATCATATCTATACTAATATTATAAAGCTGAAGAGTTTGTTTGTTTGTTTGAACGCTAAGATCTCAGGATCTACTGGCTGGAATTAAAAAAATCTTTTTGTGTTGGATAGTCCATTTATCGAGCAAGGCTTTAGGCTATATAACATCACGCTACAACCAATAGGAGTAGAGCACAAACAAAAAATGTTGAAAAAACGGGAAACGATAATCCTTTTTGAGAGCTTCCGTTGCGTGCGCTGCGAAAATGGTTTAAGTTATGCAAATATTATGTACAAAGAAATGTTTCTCTTTAAAAGTTCTACAAAAAAGTCCGCGACAGCATATATTTATCTATTAAGATTGACTTACTGTAACCATTTTTTACTATTGAAATGTTAGGTTAAATAGAATTAGTTTTTGCGAAGCTTATTTAACCCATATGGTATTAATCTATATCTAAATAAATATGATTGTTAAAACTAAAATCTAATATAGAATATTTGTTCCTTTTACTCTATATAGTTTAAACAAATATCTTAGAAGATATTGAAATGTTAAAATGTCCGCGCGACAAAATAATTACGCAGTCCGCCGGCAATCGCGTCCCGATGTAGATACGTGGAGATTCTGGCCTCCGGGAAATTAAAATTAAAATTATTTATTGCACATTAATATTTACAAGCTGTTATTGTATATTGTTTTGGAAGCAGTGGTGGCCCAGTTGTGGCGGCCCCGACTTACGAACAGTTGGTTGTGGGTTCGAACCCAGGCAGGCGCATTACTTTATGTAATTTATTTCATACCACATCTGGAGAGGAGGCCTGAGTCCCTGCAGTGGGAACAATATAGGCTGATGATTGTGTATTTAACAGTAAGAGATAGGTAGGTACCTACTTATTTATTCTCACTTTAATAATGTAATCTAAGGTTCTATCTAATATTATAGAGAGGAAAGATTGTTTTTTTTTGTTTGTTACGATTTAACTCAAAAATTACTCAGACGACTTTAAATATTCTTTAAACATTAGAAAGCTAATTGAAAAATATTACTATTGTGGATAGTCGATCTATCGAAGAAGGTTGTAAGCTATATATTATTGTGACGCAGACGACGTTGCGTGGGTCAGCTAGTAATTTATAATCCTTTCGGAATAAATGATGTTTAAACGTAGTTATGAATCGCTTTACATTGATAAGTAAAATAACGCGGTCACACATACAGACACGTAATACATGCGACTATTGAGCGTGGTTTTCCCCTACTACACTGATTAACGTTTTAGTTTTCTTAAGTTTAGTGAGATATTTTAAAAGCTGATTACCTCAAAATAAGTCTTATCTCACAGTAGAATCGTTATTTCAGGAGGAAATCACTTTAGAATTTTACTTAGTATATAAAAATGTTCGCAAATGTATCTACCTTTCATAAAATATAGCACCGACGAATTTTCCTCAGAATTTGGGTTTCCTTGAGGATCGCTGTGCACCGTTGAACGCGGAGTCTGTCTGGGTGCCTAATGTGCGGAAACCTGCGGCCCGAACGATCTTTCCGATTCAAATATATCGATATAAATACAATAGACAGAGTCTGGGAGGTGATTTGTGACGAAGATTGTGAAGTAAAAGCGGTAGGGAAGGGAAAAATGGGGCTTTAAATCTTTTTTTTTGTAGTTTATTAGTAACTAGCACTTCGACCGTGACTCATATGACTTTTCTTTTTTTGGCGTGTGGAAAATCATCGAATAACCCCTCCCGCTCTTGAGCAGAGCTAAAGGGAGTGTCAGACTTCTACTGACTAAAAACCACCCATGTTCCTTCTTAGCCCTCTATGTCGCGGCCGCGATGACTAGTGTACAACCTTCGACCCCGACGGGCGTCGCGGTCGGCCCTTTCGTGCCCCTCGAGGCGCGCGAACACGAACGCGCTGTCGACACGGCCTGTTTTCGTCGTAGGACGGACGGATGGCGAGTTAGCCCATCACTCACCGTCCACAGGCCCGCGTCGACTCATATGACCTTAGTATGTCTTATAACTGTTGTACATGCGTATGCTGTTATATATAATGTATATACATATAAATATATATTATTATAATAGTCTATCGTTCACTGCGTACAGTAACTGAAACAATTCTGAAATTGTATCTCCAACCTTAATAAATTCTGTAGCCTAAATTCGAATATAAATCTTCTAGGCGCCAGACAATTTGTAGAACAACATTCTTTGATAGGGTTTTTTCAAGAGTTCTTGTTTCTATCTTCCATGAAATAATTGAAGTGAAAACGCCTTAATTTTCCTACCAACATTAATTCAAAATGGCCGAAATATACCACCAAACTATAGTACATTGTTCACCGAGAGGAGAAAGTGACCGATTACCGTCGAGGGTGTCGTTTGAAGCCCGAGCCGTAGGGGAGGGCTTTAAAACACCCGAGATCGGGAATCGCGCTTTCTCTCGAGTGATACATAGTGCTTTATACTACACCTACGAGGAAAATAAAAAACTAAATCTTTACTAATTGAAATGTATATTGAAATTGTTGCAGTTAGTGAAGCTTAATGTAACACTTTTTCCATTAATGATTGTTTGAGATGTTTGCGACAATGTAGGAGGAATAACTGGCTGTGCTGTTGGCACTGCGCTCGTAGAAGGCTGTGGTGCCAAAGGGGCAACTGGCTGCTGAGGAGCATTTGGCATCGCCGCGCTCGTTGATGGTTGAGGAGATGAGTCTTGATGCACATTAATCGATCCCGATATTTGGTTATTTATTCGTGTTTTGTTTCCTACGGAATTCTCTATGTAACCTTCTGCAACAGCGGACGATTTCCAACCACCGTGGCGTTTTATTGTGGTTAAATCAGCACCACTATCGGCAAGAATAGTCGCTGAAGTTCTGCGAAAGCAGTGGCCAGTGTATTCTAGTGGGTTGAGTAAATTAAGGTAGGAAGCTATTTCTCTTGGCACAGTACTTATTTTGTTTTTCCCAATTACTTGTTTCGTACATTTTTTGTTTTTATATTGTAGTAAAACCCGATTGGTTTTGGGGTCACTGGGGCGAATTTCGTCATATTTCTTCATTATCTCATAAAATAAGCCTGATATAACAAATGATCGCTGAATTTTGGTTTTTGTGTTAGGAATATTGACAATTATTCCATTTTCGAGGATTTCGATATCGTCTGTTGTCATATCCACAAGTTCTTGCGAACGACAGGCCCCATTTACTCCTAAAATCAAAATAACCTGTAAACAAAAATATCAAACATGAAAACCTATTAGATTTCTACTCATAAATAGGTACGTAATAAATCATAAACCAGTGCATTTTGTTCATAAACTTACCTTCATCAACAAATATTATTTTGTCATCTGGAGCATTCTGCAAAAAGGAATAAACATCCTTTGTAGTAAGCACTTTTGATTTCTTACTACGGAATCCCTCCTACGGAATACTTTCTTTTCAGAAATGCTGTAAGTTTTTTGTATTCTTGAATATTTATGTCGTTTCTTGTCAATATAGTACTTTTCAACATTGAGTACATAGACCATAACGTACTTGGTTTGTATTTTTGCGCTTTTTCACTGAAATAAGCTAGCAAAACTGTTTCAGAAAAAGATGCCGCATTTTTTTCACTTTTCCATTGCAAAAAATCGTTATAAGTTTTATTATATTTTTTAATTGATTTCTGTGGTAAAAGGTTATCAATCAGCATTTTTGCTGTTTCCTTCAACTGCGGCGGAGTTGAAAAATCTTCATCATCACTATCACTACTTATCATTTTGATAGTTTTATTTTACTTTCTACGAAAACTGAATCCTCAAACAACACACAAATTGAAAATGGCGCCAATGGCGTCTGCAATTTTTACATGTTCTTTTTTCAAATTGTTTACGCCGCAGGGTCGCACTGCCAGCCCGACCCCATCCAACACACAGCTAGTGGCCAGTGCCATTTTGCGAACTTGGAGATAAAAACTCACTGTAAACACTTTTTGGCTTTTGATATTTAGGTTACCGGCGCATAGTCTTACCCAAAATTAAAAAAAAAAACCACGTAAGAAATGGATTTTCATACACTTTTCTCTCCCGCTCAGATGCGTTTTCTCCCCGCATATTTGTTCGATATGCAATGACGTACTTTCTACCGTAAATTTGATAAAGTATCAAGGTACTTTCCAAGCAGGTGTAGTATAAACATTATTATTCTATAGGCAACACAGCGGAAACAATAGCTTCCGCGCAATAAATTAAACTTTATTAATTATCACAATAATCCCATAGAAGACGTGAAACAACAAAAACTGTTCGAAGCGGCTAATAAATGCGTCTCTCTATTTAATAAATATACCATTATCCGGGCTCACCCCACTAGAGTAAATAGAGGAATAGCGATCATTCGCTTGAGAGAGAGGGCGCATCTGGCGCTTGCCAGATTATGTTGGTAAAATTCAATAATCTCTAGAGAACCAACTGAGAAGGACGGCCATTGCAACTTTTTTTTTCGGTGGACGAAGGAGTTCTTACGACTTTGGTAATCAAATTTGCGTATGTACAGGCCCCTACAATTCAGTTCGGTGGAGTTCAGTGGGACGTTTCTTGTATTCTAAATAAAAAGGGTACCGGAAATCAATTTGGACATTTATATACCTCTCCTTTCCGTTTTCATGTATGATATTCCTTCCCATATGACGCCTTATTGCTTATCTTACTGCCATCACGTCCAATGTACAGACTACGGAATCATATTCGTTATATTTAAATAACGAGGACCCCTGTTCCGTTTTGCTATCGCGAGAATCATGGGAATTTGAGATTATAATTCCGAGGTAAGCGACTATTTAAGAGTTGTTGTTTCTTTAACAGTCGTTAAATTAAAGTTCAAAAGGTTTGTACTCACACCCTTAACAAAATTATTAATGAAGAAACCATCCTGATAGGAAAGGCTAAATAACGAGTGATTTTTAACAGCATAACCCACCCCCTACACGTAATCGATTGATAGTTCGATGCATTAAGTGCCGTTTTGACCTATTTTCTTACATGAAACTCATAAAACAATAAGGGCCTCTCTTATCTTTCCCGGAAGCCATAAGCATTAAATGAAGGGAAAATTATTATTAACCACAGTTTCTTTTTGTCATAATTTTACTACCAATATTATTAAGTAAGCGTATTTGAGATTTCACAGTATTATCATCGTGTATAATAATAGTAAACATTGTCAAGGCTGTTTTCAGGAAGATTTGAATATTGAAAACTGCTTAGCGTGTTCTTTGGAAAACGAAAATATTATAAAATGTCCATAGCAAACATTGTCTTAAATTGATAACATACATATAAATACACAAATGAACTTAAATGTTTCATTTACATTGTAACAGTATTTTTTTTTTAAGCGGAAGTAATTTTTATGGCACTACAGTATTTTTTGTTAGAATTCTTCCTAAAAGCAACCTCGTTTATACCTTAGGTGGTTTGAAGGGGTGAGTGAAAACTAATTACCCATACGTCAGACGTAGACGAGAGATAGGAACTGCCACACAAGCCTTCAATCATGAAGCATAGTGACGCCCGTTCTATTGTGGAACTGGATACTTAATCAAGACAATCAAACTGCATGCTTCACTCAATGATGGTTTGATCGAGCGTCAAGCATTCACCATTATTAATATACGGAATAACTCAGCTGCCTATATAACATTAGATAAAGTGGGTCAAATGGCTATTTTGTAGGTTTATAGACATCATAACGAGGTTATCACAATATTGATAGCTAAGGCGTCTTGAGTGTCAATTATTTTTTATGACTGGTGTATTTATTTTCGCGAAAAAGTGCCCCATGGCATGTAACAGCTACTTACTTTTTATGTGTTCCATGCGTAAGTCTGGTCATGTCTGAATATTTCATGATTTCTGTCGTATTAGGCACTTATGACACGTTTCTTTTAGCTTAAGGAACATCATAATTATGCGTAGCCTATTCCCAAATATGTTGGAGTTGGCTTTTAGTCTAACCGGATGTACTTTAATACTAGTAGGTATTTTACATGTTACAGACTGCCTATCTGACCTCCACAACCCAGTTAGTTCTGGGTAATAAATATGATATCCCTTGGTAAGACTGGCTTATCAGAGTTGCGGGCCTGACTGTCTCTGACTACCTGTAACGACTGTCACCGTATTAATTTGTGTAACTGTGACCGGCATTAATGGCTTAACGTGCTATCTGAGGCACAGAGGAAACTCAGTATAAAATAGGTGGTCACCCATCCAGTAATACGAAATAACGAAAATAAAACGTGTCAAAAATCATGAGTGGGGGCTTGTGACGTCATTTTCTGGGCCACAAATAAAAGTACTAACCTTGTGATGTCATACGACTTTTCGAAGCACTGTATCGTCTTCATCTTTCGTTTACGTAATAAAAGAAAAAATATGTGTCCATAATTTTTTGGAAACCCATCTGACGGACTAATTAGATTTTTTTGGTGAAATACCCTTGACGCTACCGTCACAAAAAAAAAAAACAGAAACATTATGTAAGCAAGTGGACCTGGGCAGGACATCTGGCTAGACGCGGAGATGTCTGATGGAGCAAGGCTTTGACCGAGTGGAGGCCAAGGTTAGGCCAAACAAACTAGGCCGTCCTAAAGCTCGTTGGGTTGACGATGTCGTCAAATTTGTCCGGAAACACGTGGATAAGGTACTCACACAGAACCTTGAATTGTGGCAAAAAAAGGGGAGGCCTATACTCAGCAGTGGGTGATTCCGGATATGATGATGATGATTTAAGCTACCTCAATTAAAACTAAATGTCAAATTCAGAAAACACTAATAGCTTTGAAAGCATGTCTCCATCGATAATTTGCACAGCACTATTTTACCAATACATGCACCGGAGCATTGAAGCGGGGCTACGGCCGTCACTAAATCGCTGGTGTACATAATTCATATACCTATTACATGCAGGGTAGTGACCGCAACGGAGCGAAATTTTAGCGGGACCAGAGCCCTTGTATTTTATATGGCGGAGCTATCGACATGAATTAATGTGGCAACTATATTACACTTGATTTAAAGTTATTGAAGAAAAGAATCTACGTTTGGTATGAGTTCGAAAATGCTTATTACCACTTTTAGTTGAGTAAAACTTGATGCTCATTTTTTTTTTATACTTGTACTTTTATTAGCTTTACCTGATCTTTGTTATTTACCCATTCATATCGTTATAATGTAAGGGAAGAGCGGAGACTTGAACACGAATTGTGAGAAAAAATAATTTGAAATAAACTTTTAAATAGTTTAGACCCGCTTTCCGACTCCCGATTGTGCTGAAATTTACCATACATTTTAAGTTTAGGTTACAATGTATGGTTAGTAAAGTGACGTCTTTTTAATGATACTAGTATAGGGTAAAACCGGGATAGATGCCGCGCTGGGATAGATGCCTCGTTTCTAAAAACTCAACTACCAGAGAACGAAACAGCAAATTCGTTGTTTACATACGCGCCACATGCACCCCCCACCTCAGTGACGCGCGAGTTGTTGTGCTAGACGGACGTTTCTCGCTTGTGTGTCGAATTACATTCGCAGCGGACGCGACGAACGCTTCAAAATTTCAAACGTAAGTATTCATTATTCCATATCTTTATAAACAGTTAAATGATTACATTTTATTTGAATGGTTTTAATACATTGGTTCTTTAAGAATACATTTAAGAGTCAATCACTGATGTTTGCATTTATTTTATATAAAAAATAATGAGAGGCATCTATCCCTAGTGAAAAGGATAGTTGGCCCGAGTTTACAAGGGATAGTTGACTTTAGGGGCATCTATCCCTCTATACTGCAAGAGCCTTATCAAAGTATTTAAAAGTCATAGTCGTGAATATTTTGGTATTTCCTAATAGTAGAATATTAAAAAAACACCAAAAAAAAATGTATCCAACTTTAATTTCATAATTCGAATGTAAAGAAATGAGTGTAGATACTGTGTTTTATTTATACTTACTTTGCTTATTGTAGGTGAGCCTTGCCAAGGAAATACAAAAGAAAGGAGGGCGTACGAGCTCGAGTAGTTTCTTGGACAACAGAGCAGTTACAGTCAGCTTTTCATGAATTGGATAAAAAAGAATTGGGGATCAATGAAATATCCAGACAATTTGGGATTCCATCCAGAACATTGCAAAGGCGTTACGCTATTAAAAACCAAACTAAGTTGACTTTGGGAAAACATCCTGTCCTGGGTTTTGAACACGAAAAAAGGTTGGTAGCGCACATTTTGAAGCTTAGCGACGCGGGATTTCCCCCAGATAGACGATCTATACGTACGTTAGCATACCAATTTGCCGAAAAGCTACAGATTCAACACAATTTTGATAATGAAAACCAGATAGCTGGGAATGAATGGTTCAAAAGTTTTATTGAGCGAAATCCAGAGTTGTCTATTAGGCAAGCAGAAGGTTTATCTGTCGCTAGGGCTAAAGGTCTTAGCAGAGAAGAAGTGAATAATTTTCATGAACTTCTGACAAAAGTCCTGGCCGATAATGATCTCTTGGATAAGCCTGAAAGGATTTATAATATGGACGAATCAGGAGTTCAGCTTAACAATAAGCCTGGCAAAGTTGTTGCAAAGAAAGGTGCAAAAGTAGTAAATTCAGTTACATCTGCGGAGAAAGGTGAAACAATGACTATCGTAGCCTGTTGCAATGCCATTGGTAATTTTCTCCCACCAGTAGTAATAATTAAAGGTGTAAATAAGAAACCAGAATTCGAGAACGGTCTACCACTGGGCTCAAAAGTGTACATGAACTAAAAGTCGGCATACATAAATACCGATCTTTTCTATAAGTGGCTTACGGAACACTTCATAGCTTTGAAACCGCAAGGTAAGGTTCTGCTTATTTTAGACGGGCACTCATCTCATTCATCCGCACCAGACATGCTGCAAGTTGCTTCTGATAACGATATTATTTTGTTATGTTTACCCAGCCACACTACCTCAGCTTTACAACCATTAGACGTAGCGGTGTTTGGGCCATTTAAAACATACTTTAATCATGAGACTAATCAGTTTATGCGCGCAAATCCAAATAAAAAGATAAGCCGTTATAATGCTGGAACCCTTATACGCAACGCATGGATACGCGCTACTACACCTGCAAATGCTCTTGCTGGCTTTCGAAGAAGTGGGATTTATCCACTAAATCCTAATGCTTTGCCCGATTCTGTTTTCACTATATCTGATATTGCACATCGCAGTGACAATGATCCTGATCAACCCTGTGTGCTACATCAAACTACAACAGCGCTTCTTCAAACATCTTCTTTAAACGAAAATGCAGAACCTTGTGAGCATGTTGAAGTTGAACACAGAACACAAACAACTATACCTCCGATTTCTTCAATTGATTGTCCAACTACATTTGAAAACGAATATTTGTATGTCGCAGACCTGAACATAACACCACCCAATATGCCATCAACTTCATTCAACCGAAACTCACCTAGCCTTTTGATCGACCCTCAGATTTTAGAAGATACGATTATTGATATTGTTGATATAGGTGATGATTCACTAATACGGATTCTAAATAACGAAGAAAAAGAAACACCTTCTAAATTTTTAGTCGAAGCATCACCAATACCACAAATTCCTCTGACTTTAGCAAGGAGAGCTAAACAATCGGCAGATATTCTCAATTCTAGAGAAAAAATAAAAGAAAAAAGGGATATTGCTGACAGGAAAAAGAAACAAATAGAATCTAAGATAAACAAGACTGAAGCTACCAAAAAAAGACGAACAATAAAAAAAGCAAATAAAAAAGCCAAAGAACAAATACAAAAAAATAAAAATAAGAAAGGAAAACCAAAGAAAAACTATGACTCAAGTGAAGAAACAGATGGTGACGTGACTGATTGCAGTCATAAAGAAAATGATTATTATTTAAAAGTAAACAAGGATCGTGGATTACGTAAAAGACTAGCTATTTATAGCTCAAACAGTGAAAATGAAGATCACCTCTCACCTAATGCCGAAAAAGGTAAAAAAACCATAGGACTACCCGTGAAAAAAACTAAAAAAAAAAAATTAGAAGAGACTAATGCTATAGATGAAAATGTTTGCGTAGAATGCTTCGATACCTATAATAACACGAAGTCTAAATCTGATTGGATCCAGTGTATTATGTGTCAGAAGTGGCTGCACGAAACATGCACACTTTTTAAGAACTATTGCTCAAGATGTGGAAAACTTAAAATGTCCGGTTCCACTTAATGAAGGATAGTTCCTTACGAACATGTTGATTTTTTTGAATGTTTAAATAATTACTAAGGTTAAACGAAATTATTAATTTTTATTTTGTTAGAGATTCATATGAATGTTGATTTTTTTTTAATGTTAAATAATTATTTCTACGTTAAAACGGGAATGTTTCGTTTGAGATGATTCTATATGATAGTTTTAATATGTTATCGCTTAAACAGTTGTTTTGTATTTTTTGTTAAAGACATGCATAAATATAATTATGGTTAAGCATTTTATATTACCTACACATGAAGATAATAAATAAATATTACATTGTGATTACGTATTCTTGTTGATTATTTAAAAAGGCATCTATCCCGCATCACAGGCATCTATCCTCCTAAGTGATTTCATAGTGGGGCATCTATCCATATAGGTAGGCACCTATCCCCAAAAAATGTGTTTCGCAAGAATTACATTTTTGCAAAACCAGTAATGGTTAGGTAAATAAATACAGTTTCTAAAGCTTTATGAATGATTAAACTAACTATATTACAGGGTCAATCTAAGCAAATATGTTTGGTATTCAAATAATGAAACAGTTTCGAAAAGTGGGGCATCTATCCCGGTTTTACCCTAGACAAAAGACCGGGTTTTCTTAAAAAAAATTATGTCACTGAAAAGCGTGTTTTTGTTTTTTTTTTTGTCCTTATTTGGGCTACCTATCAACCTACTCTGAGGAAAACTATTATCTGCTCAACGTAATGGAAAGCACTTTATCGAAAGTACTCGTAAGTGCGATATCGATAAACTGATGTGATCCTGTTAAAATGATATATTCTCATTCCACAGAAATATAATGTACCTGCCACATATAGGTGGACATAAAGCAAAATTTCTTTGTTTAAATTTTTCACGTTTGCCGTATTATTACAAACTGATACTTGAGCTGAGTAACTTTGGGAGGGGCCCGAAAGGGCCGACGCCTGTCGGGGCCGCGGGTAGTCCAACGGTTATCGCGGCCTCGACATAGAGGGCGAAGAAGGAACATGGGTGGTTTTTAGTCAGTAGAAGTCTGACACTCCCTTTCGCTCTGCCCAAGAGCGGGAGGGGTTATTCGATGATTTTACACCCACCAAAAAAAAAAAAAAAGCTGAGTAACTTGGAAAGTCTACTGTATATTGCCTTGTATATTTGGTTGTACGTTTTACGATACATTGAAACCAAGTCACTCGGGCACAATGCCAATTTATTCTTCAATGTTGTACCTTGACTAAGAACGATTATAGAGTATGTTTTCCATTCAAACTATTTCTTTGACGACGTGCAAGCTGCTAAGTTTTTTATACTGCTCCGTATTTTTTGCGTCTTATGCGTTGTACTTTTTATTGTCATTGTGGGGCTATTTTTTTTATCGGGACAAGCCCGTCACACTATATCCAAACCACTGTAACTCCTGGAAGCCAGAATCAACAGTGGCGATTACAAGAAAAGCGCCGAGACAATGAAGCACGACGAAGTCCCAGAGAAACGATTTAAATTCCGAAACGAAATTAATCAGAAAAGAATAACGGAGGAGTAGGAAAAACATAATTTCCACTCCCCTCCATATCAGCATGAGACAGAACACAAAAAGGTCAATAGGCACACAGGGACGTATACAATTGGGATAAGCCCAGTTGCCTAACACCACGGATATTATTGTCATTAATATTATTTGTTGTGGGGTTAGCCTATTGCCATCAACCGGGCATAAATACAGACTTCGTGGATAGAACTCGAAATTTCTGACGGAAACATCCAGTAAGTAACGCTTTGACCGACCCGCAAAACCCTCAGATGTAGTAATTTTAATTACTAATTTAATCTGCTTAGATAGGCAGACCACTATAATACAGTATCCTAAGTACTATATGACTGGTACATTTTATTTTCTCTCCCATCTAAAAGTGTTTTGGCCTAACCACAGGCCCCTGTAATCCGATTTACGATTCTGAGCGATCTCATAATTTATAATATCATGATAGCTGACTGTAATTTCAAAGAATTATCAAAAATTTCATAAAAATAAATCTGCAAGCTTTGATTTATCGTGGTGAGGTGGGTTTTTTATAAGTACTTCAGAGATTTCCATTGTATTTCTTAAAGACTGTATAAAATAGACTTCAGTCTCTGTTAAAATGTTGTGTCTGATATAAAAATTATAAAAATCAAATTATATCGTACACCTTACAGGAATGTAAGGTGTACGATATAATTTGATTTTTATATACTTTTTACAATATAGATACGCTTGTGTTTAAAAATTTTTCCTGTTCCCGATAACGCTGGGTTCCACTTCTATATATATTAAAAAAAAACAAAAATACACTTTTTAATTTATAAAAATGACCTAAATAAATCATTTACATTTTGACACGTGTTTTATCTTCTATGTCCAAAAATAAATAAAATTACAAGTTAGCTTGTTTAGCAATATTTGCAAAGTGGTTATGAGTAATAAAATATGGTAGCTGTGCTGGGGATTAATTTCGTTGGTTTGCATAACAACAACATATTGAAACTGTATACATTGTTTTACTTTTGAAACTAAAAACTAGTAGCTCGCCTCAGTTGCGTAAAATATTTGCACAGTATAAAATATTTTCGTATTCATACATAATGTTAAATTACATTACATGGTTCGTTTGAAAGATAGAAAAAACATGTATTTACTGTAAAGGTACCTGACTATGTCGTTAACTGACTGACTACTATTCCTGGGTTCGGCAAATTGTTTTTTGGGTTATTCCATCAGAAATTTATCAGTAGCTACCATAGAGTTCATACCCGGTTGGTGGTAATTGGCTTGCTTTCATGGAACTTTTGGGTGCACTGTTAAGTATAGCTCTGTCTAATCTTTCAGGTATTACCGGCATGACATTATGTTATGTAAAGCATTTAAAACACAAAGGCTGTGCACTGCTATGCTAGACAAGGACACAGCGTAGTCAACGACAGTCGGCGCTGAAAACCAGCCATACAAAGAACCTCCAACCATATACAGAAAACTGAAGCATTCTTTGAGAATTGTGCTGGCGTACATACAGACACAACGTCTGGCTAATTATCTAGTACCGCCCATTGATTGGAACACCGGCTAACTGGCTATGCCTTCAGGGTGTTTCAATAATTTCGCAAACAGCAATATTCTGTGATTTCCGATCTGTTTAACCAATTTGCCCAGTACTGTAAACGTTCATGTGAACTGTTTGCTGTAAAGAGGGATATTATATGCGAGCTACAGACTCACTGTGTATGTACATTGTAACAGTACTGAGCCATATGATCTACGCTATGGTAAGCTGTTCACGTTTACAGACTTATACGCGAGCCTGTGTGACGAGGCTTTACGTAATTGTATAGTTACGACCTATTTTCTGTATTGCGATACAAAAGTGTGACAACATAATCATCACATAAGGTTTTTTGCCTGTGTAGAAATGTTGCTTTTAATTTTTTTTTCGTATATTATATATGAATGAGTTTATTTGTACAATTAAGAGATTACCCATTATTGTTTTATTTTTGTCCATGTGGTGTTTACTTTTAAGTAATGTTGCACTGTGCAAAGTGCGCGTGTTTTGTTTTGTCCTTGTTAATTAGTGTAAACAATTGTTGGTAGACCTAATAAATAAATGAATGAGGTGATTGTTCTGTAAGCCTTTTTTTTGTTTTTAAAACCAAAAATACATAATTTATTCTAGAATCTTATTCTTGAGGTTTATTTCAAAGTATATTATGACCATTATTAAAGGAGCTAGTGCTTAAATAATACTAGTCGCACGGTTTAATCTTCAGAAATCTTCAGGTTAAGCCATTGTTAGCTTTTTGACAGCTGCTACATGCATTCAGTGACCTGAAAATCTGACAACCAGTCTTACCAAAACGAGGGTATCGTTATTACCAACTACAAAATTGGGTTGTGGAGATCAGATAAAATACTTGACTACTGGCACCATGACGATTATGACCTTTGGTTACCGAAAACTGAACAGTATTTTCATTTGTGTAAAGTTTAACCAATTTTCTATAGGGCGCCGTCTAGTACACGGCGTATGTCAGCACCAACTAACTTTCCAATACATCGCGCGTCTATGTCACTGGATACTGATCCTATACAGCAACAATCCAAACAATTTTGGTTTTTAGATTCGTTTAACAACACAGTGTGTGCGTGTGTGTGTTTGTTGTAAGTGTTTTAGAACTTTGAAACCATTATTATGAAACTGAAAATCTATTTTACAAACTACAATTTATTTTTATAAAATTGTACATTTTAACACAAGGTACATAATAAACTAACAGTCATCAGTCATGTAATTGTTGTGGCTCTGACAGTATCAAACTCGTCACCTAGGTTAACTTATTTTAAACTAGCTGATGCTCGCGGCTTCGTCTGCGTGGATGATGGTTATCGCGACCAAAAGTTATCTTTTCATCCCTTGCAACCCTTTTTTGGAATTAAAAAGAAGCATATGTTTTTTAATCATGTTTCCGTTTCATCGACAATGACATTTAAATAATTAATTTGGTCTCGCTTACTCAGAGAAAAAATAAAAGAAAGAAAATGCTTTTATTTGGCACATGCCACAAGTACACACATTGTAAAAAAAAATAAGAAAAGAGAACTAACGCAGTGGAAATCGTATTTGTCGTCAACAGAGTGGTCGAGCTTATTTTTCTCAAGATAAATATTTTTCCAAGCGACTTGAGTAGGTACAGTAAGGGCACATTCAACGATTCAAATCTTCGCTCAATCCACCTTTAATTAACAAACAGGATTTCCTGTATCGTGAGCAACGACGTACGTGCAAGTCAATCACATACTTCCAACCATATTATTTCCTTTTCGCTCCACTTATTAATCCTGTCAGTCAATTCCATTCTAAAACCGTCTGTGATTAGGGAATTTGACGTCTTCCATGCGTGTTTCTCCCACAGTTTCGAGAGCTCCCCCAAAATTGACTGATCTGTGTATCAAAGCGACCATTGTACGAGTATTGGAAGCTTGATTGACAGTTTAATTAATGTCTCTGTTATGTTCACCTTTGCCCGCAGCGATGTTTCTGTTAGTTAATTAGCTTTTGATGACTTTCAGTGTATTTGGAACGTAATCACCTTTAAATAAGATGTTCTTGTTCTGTCTATCATTAAGTATATAAGTATCAGCTTGTGAAAATCTTGTCTGTTTAAGTCTTCCTCAAATGGGATATTTATGAATTAATATTAATTTGTTCTTCAGGAAATTGTAATTTATTTTGGTTTTCATGGTGAGTTTATGAGTTATTAATTAATGTTAAGGGAGGCTATAGTCTGCCTGATTAGTTTTGTCATATTTCATCGGTTAATATATTTAGTTGTTTATATTCTTGGATTTAGAGATTAGTAAACTTCACAAAAAAAAATCTATTAACATAGTTTGATGTTAGGACAGTATTTCTTACTTGCATTGGTGGCAATGATGAAATGCTAGTGTATAATGCAATGTATTTACTCCATCCTTAGGAAACGCCGCCGGCTTAATAATACAGTGTCGATGACTGATGAGCCGATAAGCTGTACCTAATGACAAACTTGTACAATCGCGCTGATGCTGAATGGCTGACTAAATTGCTCAATTTGAATTAGTATTCGAATCACACGGCAACTGTTTCCTAGTAACTTAGTAGAAATTCTATGGGATATGGTGGGTAGGATATAATGATAATGGTAATTAACTTAATGATTCCACTTACGATGCTTTCGATGCCTTCAATTGCGTTTATTAGTATAATAGTTATAATTCAAGCTAGGTCTAGGAAATGTGGTTAATATCAAGAATAATAAGTTATATCGGTTCATGAGAAACCTTTACGTGCTTTAACGTGATCAAATAATTAGATAGTAAGCATTGAGGCAAACATTAATAACTAACAATATTATAAATTATAAAGTTAGTTAGCTGTAAACTGAAAACCGCCGAAGACCGCATACATAATTGCCTGCAAAAGAGCAAAACTTGCTCAGTTTTTAAGAAAGCTTTTGACGTTCGTACGTCGTCAGCATTATAGAAGGAACTACTTAACGGTTCGCATAACACCCCTTAACAAGGTTCATGTCACCATAAACGAGGCTTTTACCAGTCACTAGGTTAAAAGCTCGCATGACTACTAATGCGAGGTGTTAGCTACCAGCGATAGTAGTTTTTTAACCCCGGGTGTATTACATAGAAAGTATTTTAGTTTGAAATAATTACTGTTAAACAACTCGGTTCTAATGGCTTCGTTAAATTTTTCCCTAATGGCTCGGGTAAAGAGTAGAAGTAAACCCGTCTTAGCCTTAAATGCGCAGTAATTTTTTTTAGGCCATAAAGCAATATTTGTAGTGAAAGAAAGATGCGTTCATTTAGCTGCAAAAATAATAGGCACACTAAAAGATAATATGAAAAGAAAAATTCTGAAATTAACTACGTGCCTTTGAGAAATGCGTGTTTTGAATATTAACGTAGACTAAAAAGCAATGATAGAATGCATACATCTTGTACATAATATTGAAATACGTGTTTGTTTATATTTATTTTCGAGCGTATCGCACTCGTGGGCTGCAGCTAAAAATCAGCGGCAGGTAGTATGTATCAGGTGGTGTGCCTTTCTTTTTTGTTGGAGGTTGGGTAATCATCTAATGACTCCTCACGCTCTGGGCCAAGCGGAAGGGAGTGTCAGATTTCGACTGACTAAAAACCACCAATATCCCTTCTTAGCTCTTTGTGTCCGGGGCTGCGGTAGTTCTATCGGACAACCTGCAGCCCCAAGTGGCATCCATCTGGCATTATTTTTATTAGCCCTCTCGACACTGTTAGTTTTGTTTGATTATTTATTTTGTATAATTTTTTAAGTATTTTTGTTTTGAGCCCCAACTTATTATATTATTTCTCTTTCTTTTTTATAGATATAATTCAGCAGGTAAAACATCACAATCTAATGTGATAGGTAGCAAATTTACGGTGATATAACGCCATCGATCACTTAGACGACAAGAACTGAAGGAACGTCGATATATCGACTCCCGAACACGACCCACGATTAATTACCATCTCTGCTTACCCCCAATAAAATTAAGATCCCAAGAATGGTGTCATATTATATACATGGTGTCAAATGAATAAACCAACTTCGCTTACCTTTCTAAATATCGCACACCGTGTAATTACTAAGTAAAATTCTGAGTTTACATTTTGCTTTCAAGGTACTTGGGAATATGAAGGAATAGAATATGAAAACGAAGTTGCTTTAAACCAAAAATACCTGCGCAGATAAAATAGATACTAAAAAGCCTAGAATGGAAGAGGGGCCTACATGTGGGCCTACTACCAGACAACAACCTGTGAGTAAATCAATAGCCCACATAATCTTGCCTAAATAAGATTGAGCGTCATTTTGTATGTGATTTTATATGCTTCTATTATTTTGTATTTGTTCGACTATTTAGAAGTGCCTGTGGCCTACTTGAAATAAATGTTTTGATTTTTGATTTTGTGATATTATTTTTATAAATGCTTGTAAATTAAATAGTTTGAAAAAAAACTTAAATTCTTACTAGGTAGTCAATGATGATACAACAACAACTCAAAACCTGAAGATTAAAGATTGAAGACCCCCTGACATTAAAAAAGTAGAAAGCAAGATGGCTTTCAAAAGATAAGTCCGGAAATACTTTTTGAAATCGGGCTGAATTGCTCTAAATCTAGTCACTCGCCTTAGTAGGTAATTATTATAAGGTTTCTCGTATTTGTATGTATTAAAATATCTATTAGTTTATTTAATTCTATGCACCAATTTATGTATTATGTTTACTAAATGGTATTATCCTTTTTTATTGGTTTTGTGCTCTATCACAGTGCTGTCCTATTTAACCCAAAGGTTGACTGGTAGAGAATGCCTTGTCGCATCAAGTCCGCCTATGTACCACTCTTGTACATAAAGTTTAAATACATAAATTAAAAAAAAGATAGGACTTCACCACAAATATTTATCAATTTAATGTCAACGACATCGTACGTTTAAAGCCGTACAATTTACAGAAAAGAGCCAAGTCAGAGGCGTCAGAGGGTGTCTCTAACACATGGTTAGGCACGAACCTTACGATTAAGGAGGAAAAGGTAATGGCGCTTCTTTTGACGTTTTATTCAATTGTAGTCTCTAACTTGGACATAAACTGTACCAATATCAACCAAATCTACACCAAATTCACACCGAAGATAATGTTTTCCCTTATAATACCAAGGGCGGTAATAATATCCCTTTTTTGTGAAAAATCATCAAATAACCCCTTCTGCTCTTGGGTAGAGTGAAAAGGAGTGTCAGATTTCTACTGACTAAAAACCACCCATGTTCCTTCTTAGTCCTTTACGTCGAGCCCGCGGTATCTCTTACAAAATCCCGCAGCCCCGACGGGACCGCAGCCCTGACGGGGTAATAATATCCCTTACAATAAGCTTGAGGCTACATGAAATGAATCAAGAAACTATTCCGATCGAACAGCCTAATATCCAAAGGTTGGATGTACAAAGACTTTTCACATTTATCAGACCGGTCATGATTCGATTTTAACACGAGGCCACTGCGACTGCACTTGCGTGGGCATAGGCAGTCGCTCCATGTAAAATACTGATATTCAGCTGCTGGGTTACCCTAGAAGCCGGTCAAAGCTAGGCAGATGATGATGAGCACAGCCAAATTAAAAAAAAGAAATATTTTTTTTACGTTCAACATTCAACGACGAAGAAAAAGAAAGAACGTGCCTGCGAACGGATAATTTTGTCCATTTAAGTAATAATTTTGTAAAATACGCGTCATGGCTAATACACGTAGGTACTGCTCGTTAAAGTAACACTGCCATATTGAAGAAGCTCATAAGTAAATATTCTCCGTAACGAGAAAATTATATTATTTTAGCCAATGAACAAGGAAACGTGTTTATCTAATACGTTTTTAATTAAAGGAGCGTTAGGTAGTACACCTACCTTCTTTACGGGTGACGCGTGGGAAATGAGAAATTCTCGGAATACTCTCTTTACTGTATTTATATATTAATTTGTCGGGTGTGAGACAAGCTCAAATAATATTTTCTGTCAAAGGAAAATATGTAGTAGCTCAAAACAGAATGCAATTTGAACGCTTTTAATTGGCTTCTGCGATCGATAACGCTATTAGTAGTCGAGCTCGTCGCCAAGCCATGCGACGCCCTCTGATGGATTACTCAATAACAAACGATACTATATAATTATTGTGAATGGAAATTGGACTAGCTGACAATACTATTAACAGTATGACTTTATGTTTGCCTCGCTGTAAGACAATTTTTACTGTTACTAAACACTTTTAACAAATTTACATAACATCACGACTGTAATCCCCCCTAAGGTAATCATCATCATCATCATCATCATCATCAGCCAAAAAACGTCGACTGCTGGACAAAGGCCTCCCCCATAGAACGCCATATAGAACGACAGCCTGCCGTTTGCATCCACCGTTTGCCCGCAACTCTCACGATGTCGTCGGTCGAAATGTTGGGAGGTCTACCAATGCTGCGTCTTAGGTACCCTTACGCAAACGTAAGGCACGTGTTCTCCCCACCACTGCAATAATTTTATTGTTCTAGACCATACCTGGGAACCCCCTAGTTACGGAGATATTGTGGGACAAAGTTCCAAATTTTTCACAGCTGTTTTTGTAAATACTAGTTTTTACCTCCATGACCCGTTTACTATTCAAAGCATCCACTATCAAAATGATTTAAGCGTGCTACATTGTGATTTTTGCCCCAAAAAAAAGTCGTTTCCCAGCAAATTTTTTTGTGTGGAGGTACTTAGTTTGATGTACAGAATGCTTGGTTGACGGCTGTGTGAAGGGTTAATTTACACACTGTATATATATATAATTATACATCCACACTTCCGCAGTTATGTTTAAGCCCTACGTAACAGAGATCGAGCCTATAGCCATCAACAGGGCACAAATTCAGACTTCGTGGCTGCTACTGTGAAATTGCTAGTGGAAAAACCCAATAACAATTTGACCGACCCGGGGATCGAATCTAGGACCTCCTGCTCAGCAATCCTAAACATCATACAAAAAACATGTTAGTGGACCTTTTACGCTATCTAGCGCTAACACTCATCGTGTCTGACAGCGTCTTCAAACTGGACCTGTAATCACGGCCCAACTGACCTATCAAAGTCAACAAGTGACGCGTGTAATAAATCATGTTCGACAAAATCAGTTTTGTGTTTTGACTTGAGCCCTGTTTACACGATACTAGTTTCTTACCAGCCATTTTCTGTCGGAAAAAATCGGAACATTTATGACTGTTGAAAGATTTAATTTATCACATCTTGTGAATAAGGTTTTAGAGTCTAAAACCTTATTTTCTTCTGCTTCTTAAGTCTTCAGTCAGACTAAGAGCATTTTTCACTACCTAGGATTAAGTTTTCGTTAACTTACTTGGTAGATAATTTCTTTCAATTATTTTTGTTATTTTTTCACTAAGTATAGCTATTCGGACATCTAAAACCTCTCGGCCCAGCCGCCGCAACAGAAGAAGACGCCCCGGGTGTCGGGGTTCACAGGCCTGAAAATCGGTCGATAATTGACGGAGATATCCAACAACCATATTTTTTTTTTTATGTACGGTTGAATTCAGAAACCTCCTCATTTTTGGGAAGTCGGTTAAAAATGCTCAGCAACAGAATACAAAAGGAGCTAAACAAGGTAAAACGGACAATGACGTTTAAACGATTTCCACGTATTCAGTACCTACATCATAAATATAAATGTACCACACATAGATTTACAGCGGTACTTATTTAAAAAAAAAATTATGCTATTCCATACGTTTTGTCTGTGTAGGTATTGCCGCTTTGTCGAAAATAGCGGTTTTGTTTTCAGCTAACTCTTGCCTAAAATTATGTTCTGAATACGTGGAAAGCATTTTATAGTCGGTGTCCCGTTCAGCCTGTATAAACTTTTAATAAAACTGTTGAAACAAACGATTTTTCCCCTAAGCAACGTGAACACGGATATAAAGCCAAGACTGACAGTAACATATAAATCTAAAACGATAATTTACCTGATCATCCATTAGAAAATGACTTACATATACGGCAAGTACCTGACACATGATATAACACTGACGTTGAAGCTCGTAGAACCAAGCTTCATATACCGCTTTCGAGGCTTAGAAGGCTTAACTCGAAGACGCTTTTGTGTAATGATTAAAGTGTAGCTGTGCTCTATAAGGGTATAATTTTTCAAGGAATTCTCTTTAAACCTACATGGTTTGAAGATTAATCAAGCTCATAAATAAATTTACAAGAACAGATTATGATTAGTAGGCTCTTTTTTAAAATATAAATAAATATATCAGATTTTTCAATACGTATACATTCATTGTATTCTATACCCAAACTGCGCACCACACTTGAGCATACGTAGGACACAGACCTCCTCGGCCGTCGTCGACTCGGACACATCCCAGCATAGTGGTTTTCAAAGTTGCTTTAAGGCAATCACTTGCTAGCTTTTTGATATGCTTTATTAAAGCACGTGATTTTTAAACGCGTAGGCATATCATGATGCCACTCACCGCGCTTGCTTTAAGTCAAGTGACTTAAAACAAGTGCGATGTAAAAGCAATAAGCAAATAGCAACTTGTGAGAGGCTTGATAGCATTTGCTTTATGTTATGTGTATTAAGCACGGTGCTTTATTTTGCTATATGATATATTAACCACCACTATCCCAGCAATAGGAACATAATAGACTAATTAAGCTAATGCTATTCATCTAATAGCAGCTACACACGTTACGAAAAATCGTTATGATTGGACGGTACAGTGCAAACTGCATCAATCGAACTGTACAGTTTGAACTGTACCGCTCAATCGTAACGATTTATCGTAACATGTGTAGCCTTAATGTAAATTATTTTGTCTACAGTTTTCAATAGTCGTGAATATAAAATAAATGAGATCGTTCTACCCATCAGCACCGCAAACTTCCTTCAGCGCATCTCTATTCCACCGTTTTAATATTCCGGAGATTGATCCGTTAAGCCTATAAATTTTAATTTACTTCCGTGTGCCTACGCTTGTAATTATTTCAAACGATTTAAGCTTGGTTTAGTAAAACGGCGTAATATGCAAGTAAAGTTGTGAATTCTCGTGGGTGTTAGTTTATGATTATAAAAGTCTGTAGTATTAGTTGTTATGATATGTAATGTCAACCAGTTTTAACTGGTATCAGTTTTTATTTTGTTTCTATTTTGTTTTTTTTTTACTTTTTTATTACAAATAATAGAAAAGAATGACCTAGACACACACTTGAAGGGCTGGATTAAGGTGGCGCAAGATAGCCCTTGTTTTGGAGTAGGACAATATGAGTTAGTAATCATAACTATGTGAGTGAAATAATACGTACTATTGACACATTTTCTTCACCTTTTTGCTGGAACTACTCGTACTATGAGTACGGGCATCATCTCGAAACTCAAACCAAGTGCAAATAAAAATAAAATAATATTTCTTTGAAAATAAGGCTATTAATAGTCAGACTTCTATTTACTAAAAACCACCCATTTTCCTTCTTAGCCCTATATGTCAAGGCCGCGGTATCTCTTACAACATCCCGCAGCCAACTCGCCGAGCCTTGATTGTCATAAACGTGTGCTTCCATGAACGCCGCATTCATCAAGGATGAACAGCATTCTACATAGTTAAGATTCGTACCTATTTATTTTGGCATTCAAGTCACTAGCGGAGAGCTTATAGTACGTTAGCCAAACAGTAGACGAACTCTCATTTCCGATTCGAACTATTCACTGATAAGAAGAAAAAGATACGAAGGATTGGAAATCAGGTGCTTAAGACTTTGAAGATGTTTACGGTTATTGAATTATAATTTTTAAAGGTCTATTTACAAAAAATGGTCCGTTTGTTTTAAAGTAAAACATCAAAATACTAAATCTATTACGTTTATGAGACAGAGTGCACCTACCGAGGTCTATCATATTATTATATATGTACCTGGAAATCATGGGGAGTGGCTTTAACCCAGCTATTAAATAATAACATAATTTACTTCAGGCTACAATGGCCCAAAGATACCATAGAAACTAACAAATATGAAGTAAATTCCTGGTAGTACGTACCTCATCATTTGGTGCTCCACGATGTCTTCCGCTTTAAGATATAAAAATATAAGCTTAAAAACTAAAACCCGACTAAAAACCGCGGTCATAAAAGAAAAAAACAAAAAAAATATTCTTGTCTGATATTCATATATTGAATTTGTATATTTCTTTTTAAATATAAGTAAAATTATTATAGAGGACCGCCGTAGTCGCATGCCACTGATACCTGATGCTCCTTCATGGCGTTTTCATTGATACAGAAGTCAGCCGCTGTTGTCGTTAGCCAGGTGGTATGCGACTAAACCGGTAAAAAAGAGAAAAAAAAACGTGTTTATTTGGAATTATTCACAAAACACCTAATATTTTTACGTAATATTTTTTTTACAAAAGAAAGTACCAAAGTACCAAAACGGCCTCAGATCAGCATAATGCCAGATGGAAACACAGTGTGTGCACCACCTTTTTTTTTGTTTTTTTTTTGGGGGGTTGGAAACCATCACATAACCCCTCCCGCTCTTGGGCAGAGCGAGAGGGAGTGTCAGACTTCTACTGACTAAATACCACCCATGTTCCTTCTTGGCCCTATATGTCAAGACCGCGGAATCTCTTACAACATCCCGCAGCGCCGACGGGCGTCGGCCCTTTCATGTTGCTGACATCTCTTTGAGGCACGCGTGGAACACGAACGCGCTGTCGTTACGGCCTGTCGTCGTCATATGACGGATGGACGGTTAGCTAGCCTATCACTCACCGTCCACAGGCCCGCGTCTACGGTGGCCGGAAGCCGTCACGTGGCCCCCGACGCCCTGAGCGTCTCCCTCGGCGACTGAGACGTGAGGTTCTCTCCCTCTCACGTTCCGCCACCTCCTTTGCTAGCATCACTGCTTCGCAGAAGGAGGCGACGGCGTCCCATTTCTCCTCGCCACGGACCATGGCTTGCACCAGGGCCGGACGCGAGAGGTCGCCGCCGCCGATCGGTGTGTGTACCATCAGACTCTGATATTCAGCTGCTGCCCACGGGTAACAAGTAACGTAAGCAAGCAAGTAGCAAGTAAGGAAGTAGCAAACAATGTAAGCAGAAATTCGTGTGTGGTAGTGTATTCGGCAAAACCGAAAATGATGGTGGCTAACAGTATCAGTACACCTGTACCTATATCTTCGTAAAATACAGACGTAAGTAAAATAATACTGTTTCCGAGTACACTGTGACCCAACCGTGGCGTTCCATTTGAATCTCTAAAACTCTACAGTGAGTGTTTGCTGTAAATTGTAGTGGATGCATTTCGTGCATGTTCGTGGTTTATCTTCGTGGTTGATGTCTTGAATATGGGATGCGAAACGTTATCATGCAAATGTCACTGGATATTTGTTATATGCAGTCGGAATGTAAGGATAGCTTAAACAGGACTTTGAGTGAGGTGGCAACATCTGTTAGTGAGTTTTTGTCTCTGGTAAGTAAAGGTAACGTTGTTCTCCGTTTTAATATGTCAGTCAGCTAAATACCTATGCTTAAACGAAGTTGCACCATTGATTCGATTGAAAGAAGAAGTAGACCTAAGCTTACTTATTTAGGCTTTTTATGCTGAATACTACTGCTGGTCCTTACTGTCACAAAGTTCATAATTCATTCGTCGGGCTTGGTATAACATTTTATAACAAACTGCCATCTTCTTTTCTAGACTTGCCATTTAATGCGTTTAAAGCCAAAGTAAAATCTAATCTTTGTTTAAAAGCGTACTATTCCATTAACGACTACTTAAATGATAAGAACAGTTGGTCGCTGAGTTGAACACAAGACAATGTTTGTTATTTATTTATGTTCTTTCTCCAAGATTAGTTTACTGATATGTTATGTCTTTTTTTTATTATTATTATATACTTTTTTATACTTGCCTTACTATTGTATCGAGTCTGGTTCTTCTAACCAACCTAACAGACAGATGTGTGCTGGGAAGTTTGTTCCGCCACTTCTTCTTTCCAGCAAAAACACTAGGAAGTGTCGAAGGGGGGGCGTTTTGGGGGACTGTCTCTTGTAAATAAGTAAAGTAAAGTAAATTTTGACGTTCGAAAAGTGCTGACTATCAGCCTAGTTTGAATAAATGAGTTTTGATTGATTGATTTTGTCACAAACTATATGCAAATTAACGTTATTTGATGGTCCTACTTAAAACATCTTCCGTCTGTAGAATAATTAAAACTTGATCAGCATTACCAGTACTAAAAACTATTAAACATGAAATACGAACACAAAATTGTCTCCGTAATTCCTTGCCCTGCAATAAGCGTTAAATAAAAATGTCCAGAGATATAATTTTGGCATTCACGGCTAGTTTTTTCGTAGCAGCAAAAATATTTCGCGTTGCATACCAGCAAGAGACGCGATGCGGCGCGAGAAAAAACAATATTTTTGTACAATTTAAATGCAAAGCTAAATCAGAAAATGGTTTAACATTTACGTCGCAATTTTCGGAAATAAAATGCATGCTTATTGCATAATCGGGGATCAAAAAACCCGCTAAAAGACTGGTATGCTTTCGAAATTAGAAGATTGTGGTTTTATTTTTCAAGTCAAGTAACAACATCAAAAACAGTTTTCTTAGGTAATATTTTACTTTTAGTAGTAGAAGTTTTTAGTGTTGCCTTACTATAGGAATATTTAGTATCTATCTGCTCGATTTATGACCGATTGATTGTAAATCTACCAGGTTCTTCAAGACCAAATACGACGTATAGAGATATAAACGAACAAAATGCAATTGAATTTAAAAAAATGTTACTGCCTATCGTTTACTAGGAAGACTCAGCCTATACACTCAGATTACTTGATAGATAATACAAAAATTCAACAAGTCGATACAATTACAGATCGGGGGGTAATCTTTGATAAAAAAAAACATTTGTCCCTCACATTGAAAATACTATTAAAAAAGCATTCAAAATGCTCGGGTACACAGGAGCACTAGAAGTTTCAAACTCATTGGTACTAAAAAATGCTTTATAATAGTCTTGTGCGAAGCGTCTTGGAATATTGCAGTGTAGTATGGAGACCACACTACGCCACGCATAAATTACTCTTAGAAAGAGTTCAAAAGCGGTTTCTGTGGCACCTTGCTTTCTCGAAAGGAAAAAGCAAAACACTGCCTTCATACAATACACGATTGAAATACTTCAAGATGCATTCGCTACCAAATCGTTGTGACATAATTGATGGTCTGTTTCTGTATAAACGTATAAGGCATAAAATCGATTGCCCGAACCTACTGAGTCTTATTAAGTTTCGCGGCCCCATGCTGATATCCACGCAATCCCATCACACCGTTACATCCACCCCTGCGCAGAACGGTTCTAGGTGCAAACTCCCCGATTCCACGCCTGTGTAAAATGATTAACAGTTGCAGTGATCTCATAGATATACACCACGATAATTTTTACAAATTTAAGAGAAAAATGGCCGAGCATATCTCTAGTTCCAGAAGTTAAGTAATAATTATGTTGTTTTATAAATGTGATCTTAATACATATTAGTATTGGTATTGTCTCCCAATTTAAACTAACTGTGAATAATTATGTGCTATTTACCTATTTTATTTGATTTGATTATTTGTTGTGTCGAAATGTAATTGTATTAATTCATTAATAATTTAGTCCATCAATCTGTGCTTTTAATTTTAATTCAATTTCTCTGCTTTAAATTCAAATAATGTTCTTATTTATTGATGAGTTTTAATTTTTATTGTTTTGTATAAGTATTTTTTATCAATTCGTTATTGTTTGATAATTATATTATAACCACAAATAGTGCATGTGGTGTTAGCCTATAATTAATTGTTGCGCTTATAAATTTACCTATAACCAATGTTTTGTGAAAAATGTATTGTGTAAACAATTTGTTGGTTAACCTAATAAATAAATAAAATATAGACCACCTACTCGACAATATGTAAACTATACCTACAAATTACACTTTTAATGTGGACAGTACACATAGGCAGAGCCAGAACACTTTATTGTATTATTTTATGTAGTATTATTATAAGGTTGCGAGTAGGCTAGTTTAGTATAGGTATATGTGCAATTTAATTGTATGTAATCATCGGGATGACATATTCTGTGTATAAAAAACCCTGTAAATAAATAAAGATTTAAAAAAAGGCAGTGTGGCACAATGGGGGCTTTTTGATAAAAGCGAACCTTTGGAAAACACTATGGATGGACATAATATATTTCAGGGAGAAAACGCAGTCGCTATGTCATATAAAATTATTCATATTATACTAATGGAAAGACTAGGTGACTAATAGTTACCTAACAGTAATTGTTGGTGTTATAACCTGAAGGTAGCTCAACGTTCAATATCACCCGCAATCAGTGTAGCGGCGGATCCATTAAATTGGACAAATGGCTCCAATCGCTGCGCAATACAATGTTATTTGCTTTACAGTCGTGTCAAAGAGACAGTACTATTGCCAGTGAAGCATTTAGCTTGATAACTATTGTAATTAGCGTTATAAAAGATCATTTGGAACATAATAGTGTTGACATAAAGTTAATTGACAAACTTTTCCATAGGATGGCATGATCAATTTGAAGCTAGCTTTTGACATTTCATAAATATAACTGTGTAGGTTTTATATAAAATAAATTCTGTATTCTATCTATACCTGCTGTAGGTAAGGGCCCAACGACATAGGTACGTTTATGAAGAGAGATTGTATAGTTTCATAGCTAAATAGTTTAGAGCTAGATCTTTGGCTAGTATCTCGTCATCATCATCACCTGGCTAGCCTCGTCCCAACTATGTTGGGGTCAGCTTCCAGTCTAACCGGATGCAGCTGAGTACCAGTATTTTATATGGAGCGACTGCCTATCTGACCTCCACAATTCAGTTAATACTGGGTAATACGATACCCTTTGGTAAGACTGGTAGTGAGACTTTCAGGTCACTGACTACGAGTACCTGTACCGACTTCCAAAGATCAAAACATAAAAGCCGGAATCTATAGCTTAACGTACCTTCTAATAGCACTGAGGAAACTCGGTATGTAACGGGTGGCCACCCATTCACATACAAAGCTAGGGAAGCACGGCATAACCTAAAGATCGATTCGAGTTGCAGTTATTATCTCGTTATTAACGTTAATCTCATTTTAAACATAAACCTACGTATTAAAACATCGCATCTTTTGCAGTCCGTATTCTGCCAAGAATGGATCTTGTTAGTGGTGGAATTCTAACATCTTTTTACTTTTTATCCAATGAAGTCTGTAATAGCTAAAATCAGAAAAATTAATTCTATACCAATTTGACTAAAAACAAAAAAAAAGGTTTTTGTAAATGGTGGTTGTATAAATGATTTTATTAGACGGTTTATAGACGAAGCTTGTCGATTTTATAAATGTTTCATGCTTCTTACAACACTTACCTGCCGTTTAGGTTATTTCACCAATAAAATCTAATTAGTCCATCTGTTAGATTATGGCAAAATATTTGATGCGTGTTGTTTGTTTTATCAAATTAATAAAAAATTACGAAAATAAAACGTGTCAAAGATCATGAGTGGGGGCTTTTGACGTCACTATGTGGGTAAAAAAGTACCTACTAACCTACCGACGTCACACGATTTGACATGACTTTTCGAAGAACTGTATCGTCTTCATCATTTGTTTACGTGAAAGAAGAAAAAATAAAAATAAATGTTGACGTTCAAAAACTGCTAATTTCAATAAATGTCTTTTGATTTTGTATGCATAGCAACGAGAGTGCAATGCAAACTAAGTAGGTACGACACACATGTTTTATACTTAACGTACGAACTGTCGAGGACGAAAGTGCAAACGAGATCATATTGCGGACTGTATTCTTAATACAGTCGGATGGAGTTCCTCTGCTTATCCTTTAAACATTTCAAAGCTTGCGAGCATAAAATGTGCGAATATAGAATCACAGTTTTTAGCACTTGATCTAAAACTTGCTTGAAAATGTAGTTTTTATAGGGAGAATAGGTACGGAATTACGGATGGTGCACTAATGTTTGATTTCTAAGAAAGTTCTTTGATCTTTTGTTATTGGTTTCTTGGTTTGAATTCTGCGCAAACTGTACAATCCATTAGTATTTTTCTTTGGAAAAATAATGATAATATACTTTTCAACACACTTGCTCATAAAATGGCTCTAATTCCACAGCAATTATACACGTAAGGACACCTGTAATCAAACTGTGACTTTTCATTGCAATTATTCACAAGTGAGTTTAGTTTTTTTTTATTGGACACTTGCTTTGTTCTTAAAAAAATTCGATACCAAAACAACTGTCAAATGGTTCCATTTTGTACTAAACCATAACCAATTTGACAGTTAATCCATGGAAAATAATTATGATAGTCACTGACATTTAAAAGATACGCATAGCCCTGCAGGAAATCGAACCCAGGACCTTATACTCAGCAGTCGCACTTGCGACAACTAGAACACTAGGCCTCTGCCTAACCCACCAGGGATTACAAGCGTAATGTTATTTTATGTTAATGTATACTTCTGGAATATAACACACTTTTTTATAACAGCTGATAGCATAATCCGGAAGAAAAGTTTGCTTATAGGTGCTCGTAGATACTTACTTATAAGTGGATATAACATTATTTTTATGACAGATAATGTATTTTTGATGGGCCTGGCTCCCAAAGCATCCTATATAGTGAAATAAGGAGAAAACTGCTTATCGTATGAGATAAAGTTTTGACTGTAAATATCATCAAGATAACACATACCTAACATTCGTAGTAACCATAGCATTCACAGTATTCATTACCGGTTCATGAAGCAACTGAAAATTATTTGGAAAAACGTTTTTTTACTTTTGATAGACCAGGGGAGCTAAAATGACTACTGTAATTAAATCATTACATAATAATAATATACACAGTGACAATAATATTCCTAATATAAATCGCGTCTACGGCAATTCCAAGAATTTCTACTGTTGGACTAAGGCCTCCTCCATAGAACGCCATAACGAACGTCAACTTGTCACTTGCATCCACCAGTTTCCCGCGACTCTAGGTGAGAGGCTTACTAACGGTGCACTTTCCAGTCGCCACTCGAGAACCTTTCTTTCTCATTGGTTGTCCTTTCCTCGAGCGATGTGGCCACTTCAACATATTCATTTATTTTGCATATTCTGAGAGCTATGTCGGTGACCAAGAAAAACATGACATTAATATTTTCCTATTATGATTCTGCTAAAGCGACTATTTTAGGCCCCCAGGGAAGCATGACAGAAAAAGATGTCCTATATTCAGGGTACTTATAGCAAGACCCTCGTCAGGGCTACGGGTTGTTCGAAAGAGATACCGCGGCCTCAGCACATAGGGCTAACAAGGAACATAGTCGGTTTTTAGTCAAACACTTCCTGCCACTCTGCCCAGAGCGGGTATATCAAGACTGTCAAACATGGTATCTCAGTTCCGGGTCCCTTTTTTTATGCGGGTGGCAAAACATCAAATAACCCCTCCTGCTCTTGGGCAGTGTGAAACGGAGTGTGTAACGTAACATTTTCCTGGTAGGAGCCAGAAAACTGTAAGGTCACACAGCACTCACCTACCTAACTTTCAGTCTGGAGGGGAGCACTATTAAAACAAATAGTCAAGGGGACAAATTATAAGAATTTATTATTAAGTACTAACCTAATATATAGGGCCTACCTATACGGAGCTAGAACTCAGAAGCTGGTGAACAAAAATGAAGATGAATATACGATGAAATGGAGAAAAGGCGGCCCACTCGGCTGTAGTAGTGGCCGAGGGTCATCAGGATTCAGTCTTCAGTCTTCCATCCCTCAGGCTGTAGAAGTGGGTCGAAGGACGTCAGGCTTCATCAACGCAGCAGAGGAGGCGGGCCGTCAATCTTCCTCTCGGAGGGCCGGAGGACGTCAGTTTTCATACATGGTAAGGGAGGGTTGAGGATCGTCACTCCTATAGCTCGGGCAACAGATATTAAGCCATGGCACGAGTACGCGTAACTTATGAACCTCAGAAGAGAAAAACTTCCTTAGGTCACTTTTATAGTATTGAAGACTTGTGATGCCTTTCAGCTCCAGACGTAGACTGAAAAATCCACCACCTGGCTTTTCTCATCTCCAGATGATTGACATTTTATATAATTTTGAAAGAATTTCAAGAGCTATAATATAAAAAAGTAAAATTGATGAGGTCGATGTGATTTACATAGACGACCTACGACGCTCCTGCAATAAATTAAACATAAAACTAGGCCCGTCACTAACTGAAATTACAAAGGTAAACAAAGATTCAAAAGAAATAAAAATCTACAGAAAAACTCAAATAACATGAATTACAAGGTAAAAGCTTTGCTAATCCTCCAGGAAATGAGCATGAAGCTACCTAGGGACGACGAATGCTTAAATTTTCAGGTTAATAATGTACAAAAATATAAGTAAAAACCCATGTAAAAATACACACATTACAAGTGATCTTCTACTGACTAAAAACCACCCATGTTCCTTCTTAGCCTTTTATGTCAAGGCCGCGGTATCTCTTACAACATCCCGCAGCCCCAACGGGCGTCGGCCCTTGCCGACTCCTTCCAGATAGCTTTTTTTTTTAAATGGGACAAGCCCGCCGCACTATTCCCAAACCACTGTAACTCCTGTAAGCCAGAATCAACAGTGGCGACCACAAGAAAAGCGCCGAGACAATGAAGCCCGACGAAGTCCCAGAGAAATGATTTAACTGTCTTGGATCCCGCAACGAAATTAATCAGAAAAGAATAGCGGAGGAGTAGGAAAAACATAATTTTCACTTCCCTCCATATCAGCAGGAGACAGAACTGAACAAGGCCAATAGGCACACTGGGACGTATACAACTGGGATAAGCCCATGGAAGCCTTCACGTGGCCCCCGACGCCCGGAACATCTTCCGCGGCGAATGGGACGTGAGGTTCTCTCCCGCTCACGTTCCGCCACCTAGTTCCAGGTCCTTATGTTATCGATAAATAATAGATTATATATTTATTTTTATATAATTACACTGATGGGTTTTGATTGGTTTGTTTTCAAAAGCTTTTGTAAGTTAATTAAGCACTTGTTAGTTGCTGAGCTGTCCCTGAAATTGTAATTAGTTGGTAGACTTTTACGGATTCCACGTGTAAAAAGTAGTGGTGGGTATTTATTTTAGAATCGTGAACCGATTTTTATTATCACGTGGATTGTAAACGTGTTAAGAAATTATGTTAGTAAAACCGACGACTGTGTTAGGTAAGCACTGAGGTTAACCTACTTTATCAGATTTTTTGGAATTGGGAATGTAAAAATTTCGTATGTTATTTAGATCTACAATAATGTGAATAGTTTATCAATACGTGTTTCTTTGATATTTTCAATGATAATGCCACTCTGAAAGGATTATTATAAAACCAAAATATTGTATCACCAGACACTTATTGCCAATGAAACATTTTAATATCTGTAGCTTAGACAGGCACTTCTTATTTTAACTCACTCGATGGTAATAATCGAAATTGGTTTTATTCGATACAGTTACTCAAAGAGAGGTCAAATAATATCGATTCATGTGCCGCTAGCGCTGAAATTACACGATCAGGATTCTGTTATAATAATCTGAATACTTATTTGAATATAATTCTATAAGTCAACCACCCAAATATGTTCTGGTATTGACTATTATCGGTCTCATGTAATCCTGGGTATAATTGGAAGCTCGTGAATCATTATGAGTAGTTTAATCAAGTATACTAATTTATTCAAACTTGTTTTTCTTTTAGGCGCGTGTCGAATTAAGGTCGAAATTTGAATGGCAAGGTCGTACCTTGTCATGCCGGTTGAAGAGATCTTTTACCCGGATGATTTGTTAGATAAAAAAATATGAAAATTATGATTAACTAGCTCGTGTCTCGTGATCGTTTTCGTCAATCGTTATAAAATAGTTACTTACCTGTTTAAGTCGGATATTGTTAACATTTTTCAGTTTGTTTTTTTTTGCACGGAACTCTTATCCTTTGTCTGAAAAAATAGTCTAGGCAAAGTTCTTATAACATCACCTATAAATTTCCCATTAAATTTGCCGTCAAAATCGACTTAGTCGTTTCGAAGATTAGCCAGAATAGACAAAAATGTAAAAAAAATATTTTTTGTTATAACCTGTACCGTATACGTACAGTTTCCTAATTATGCATTCATGCCTTTGTTCAAACTATGGATAGCACGCCATCTGCAGCTTGCAGTACAGTACAGTTTGCAGTTAAATACCTAATCGTGATCCCTATAATTTTGCTACGAACCATAACTACACAGTAACAGAACCAAAAAAGGCACACACATAAGCACACATATATATAATTTGGGATCTCCGATTCCGTTAAGGCCGGATGCACACGCGGCTGCTGACCAAGGAAGTGTTGAGGTGCCACCGCATCTTTATCTCGGCCGTTTATCAAATAAATTCACAGTCCCCACTGAAATTTATTAGTTTTCGAATGGTCACCTCTGCAGTGTGACTTGGCGTTATTGCGGGCAGAAGAAATCGCTTGTGAAATGCGACTTTCCTACCCTTAGAGTTAAGTTTTTGTTGAGTTACGGGTGTGAGCGGTGTTTACTTATGTGGGGTTGAAATATAAAGGAGATTTTGTAAACGAAGAGGCTACTTAATTGTTGTTCTGTAGGTGATGAATCCTAATAATATTATAAACGTGAAAGTTTGTAAGTATGTATGTATGGATGTATTGATGGATGGATGTTTGTTACTCTTTCACGTAAAAACTACTGAACGGATTTGGATAAAATTTGGTAAACACTTAGGTTATAACCTGGATTAACATATAAAATAGTTTTTATTTCGATTTTATCTTTCCGTCTTCCGTTTTTTACTTTTAAGACCGCGGTTTGTAGTCGGGTTTTAGTTTTTAAACTTATTTTTTATTAAAAATCATAATGGGTGGTTCTAAGGTTAAAAGCTTACTTCCTATCCATAACACTGGTGTAATGGTTAGGAAAAAAATCGTCACACACCTAGTGTGAGGGTTAGCCAGGCGCGAATTTTTCAGACGTACTTAAAGGGTGTAAAAGCAACCTTATCGGAGGTTAAGGTTGCTTTTAAACCAACCAACTTTAACTGCACTTGTTCTCCTCGTCACTGCTATATATTTTTTTGTTCAAGATCATACCAGGGATACCTTCTAATTACGGCGATAGGCATTGAAGGTCAAAGTTCCAAATAATTCACGTGTAATTTTTTAAATACTTATTTTTTAATAGGTTTTCGGGTTATAACTTTACTTAAATTACCTCCATGACTCGTTTACTATTCAAAGCACACCATCAACACAATGTTTTGAGAGTGCTACATTGAAATTTACAACAAAAAAAAGAGATATTTTCTAGCAATATTTTTTGCGTAAGGGTACTTAGTTTGCCCGTCGGGGCTGCGGGATGTTGCAAGGGATACCGCAGCCTCGACTAAAGGGCTAAGAAGGAACATGGATGGTTTTTAGTCAGTAGAAGTCTGACACTCCCTTTCCTATGTCCAAGAGCAGAGGGGGTTATTCGATGATTTTACACCAGCCAAAAAATAAAAAAAGGTACTTAGTTTCCCGTTGGGGCTCCGGGTTGTTCGAAAGAGATACCGCAACTTCGGCACAAGAGCTAAGAAGGAACATGGGTGGTTTTTAGTCAGTAGAAGTCTGACACTCCCTTTCGCTCTGCCCAAGAGCGGGACTATTTGATGATTTCCCACTACCAAAAAAAAAGGGTATTTAATTTGATATGCATAAAGCGTGGTTCGCGGCTTCGTGAAGGGGTTTTTTGTACCCTGTATAACGTATCATCTGTAGTGCGATACAATCTACCAATTGGTATAAAATGTAATAGTCGTATTTGCAGAATTTTCCTTCATAGTGTACGAAACAAAGTGAAATAAAGCCGTTAAATATTTGTGTTTGATTTGTTTCATCATATTTGACAACTTGTTTGATTACAAATTCATTCGTTTTAAGACGTTATTCGATTTTTTTTTTGTTTTTCATCTGTTGTCTTGTTATTATTTTATATTATGTTAATAATAATAATATTATTTTATTATATGTGTGTAGCATTTTCACAAATTAAATTGCTAGTAATTCCCACATTGTTTTACACAAACCGGACACAAATTCAGACTCCGTGGCTGTGACTGAGAAATTATTGATGAAACAACCTAATAACAATTTATCCGTTCCAGAAATCGAACACAGGACCTCATTGCGACCACTGAACTAGCAAAGAAGTCGAGCTGATAATATACCTACTGAAATATCTGTCAAAAGTACCTACGGGATGAAGAGAGCTATACGTCCGATCACATGTTAGGGAGATAGCATCCATAACTAACTTGGTTGTTTGTTGCACCTCTTTCAATAAACCAGCTACTATTAGCGTAGCAACTACTTCGTTGCACTGTAGCATTTTGTAGCACCGCACCGTAGCGTTTCGTAGCAATGTAGCGTTCGTAGTCGCCGAACTAACAAACATAATAATATGATATCAATAGGATAGGGTTGCCCCTAAAACTTGGAACGTAAATATAACGAGAGAAAATGTGGTTGTGCTATTGGGTACACCTCTGCCAAACCCTCCGACGATTACAGGCGTGTTGTTCTTTGTTATTCACTGTCGGCTTGGAGTCCAGTCCGCCATACTCACCGTACCATCGAACTCAACTTCATACATGACCAAAGTATCTGTCAGTGTCTCCACAACCAAACTGCAATAATATCACCGTACCAGTTTAACTGATCCTTGATGTTGATAGCGCAACGAACCGTTGCGATGCGTTGTATCGCGCATTGCAATGACATCATGACCGATTTAACAGCTGACTGATTACCAAACTGTCCTGCCGAGCAGTTTGAGTTGACATAACACGTCGCGGCCATTGAATGAATACGTCATGCTTCAGAACCGATGACTATTTGTTCGAATTCGAATTCAAACTCGATAGAATATAAGTAAGTATACTAGCGGACCTGGCAGACGTTGTACTGCCCGAACAGCAGCGCCACCTACCGGGCCCAAGACAGCAAAATCCCCATTAATAAAATGATCCGCCATTTATTGAATTCATTTGTTACAAAAAATGTGATACATGAAGAACCGCTAGACCGATCTTGTGCAAACTTCACATAAACCATCTACTGAATAGTCCAAACAAAGGCTAAACATTTGGTTTGGATAGGTGAGCCAGTTCTTGAGTTATAAAATTACAACGAAAAGTGGCATTGATTCTTATATAAAGGGTGTAAAAGTACCCTTAACGCAAACGAAAGACACTACCTGGGAACCTCCTAGTTACGGAGATATTGGGGGTCAAAGTTCCAAATTTTGCACAGCTGTTTTTGAAAATACAATTTTTCAGCTTATAACTTTACTTAAATTAGCTCCATGACCCGTTTACTATTCAAATCATCCACTAGCACAATGTTTTAAGAGTGCTACATTGAGTTTTATCGTTAAATGTGATTTTTGACCTCAAAAAAAAAGTCGTTTCCCAGCAAAAATTTTCACGTAGGAGTACTTAGTTTGATGTACAGAATGCTTGGTAGACGTATGTGTGAAGGGTTAATTTACATCCTGTATATTGATGAATAAGTTTTTTACAATTTTCAGCGTACAAACAGCTCGTGTAGGTATTTTTGACATTATATGGCACCGTCCATGTATCATTGTTACGATGAGCTAAATCGGCGACTATGAAAAAAACCTTTTTAAAGGTAGGCTGACAAATCGTCGCAAAGGACCACATGTTCCACATACATATTCAGTAGTCGCCAACATTTTGAGTGTATCCAAGATTTAGGTAGTACAGGTGTAATATAACAATATGACACCTAATGGTAGAGGAACGTAAAGGTGAGATGCAAATAACCCCTGGAGCTGAGACGTGCTTCGCAAAGTTTGAAAGCACGAGTTGAATACGAAAGTTACGGCACCCGTGCACCAGGGTAACTGGCACAAGTGACTACAATATACTTTAAAGTCAGTGTAAGCCAGGGAAGCGGTTGCCCTTATCGCACACGTGATTTGAATTCTTCACACACTTTTATTCGACCAATATGACAAAAATGTTTGCGACGACTGCGCTTTGAATACATAAACACAGTGATTTTAAAATTTTTCTTCTTTATTTAAGTTCCCCGGGGAGTAAAGTGCGACTTTTGTCTCGCATGTCCTTTGGGGTGGAATATGGTAGGAAAATTAGATGTTCGTCTCTTGATATTATGATTGTGAGAAGTGTCTGTTTAGTATGAATATACAAAAAAATCAGAAACATTCTTCAGTTTTGATTAATTTTACTAAGTGATAAAGTACATAAGTTTAAATGCATTCGTATTACCTCCAAATAATTAAGTAAGTACACCTACTCACTTATCTTGTATCTATTAATTACTTAAGTACTAGTACATTTGAACTTAAAAAAGTAAATAATTTACAATCTGTAACTACAACACATTTAAATAAGACCTTTAATACAAACTGTTCACACAATTAAAATTATAAAATGATTTACTAGTTAATATTTTCCCGGAAATGTATCTCTGTTGTTATGAGATTTATTTATAAAACGATTCCTGTAACCGTTATAAACGGATGAACAATAATCTTACGCTTACCATGACCAAATTATTTTTAAAATAAACGTCAAAATTTATTATCTCCTCTTTCTTTTATTAACGAATGTATTAAAAGCTGTAATTTAATTTTAAATTCCAAAGCCTTCAAAATAATATATAATTATTTTAGTAAGTTATTATTTTTGATTAAACAATTATTTTACAATATTTGTCCGATTTCATGAAGATAACTTCAGTAGAAGACCCCTAGTAGAATCGTAGGGAGAGAATTTCAATAAGATTTCTTTAGTATTATTCTCGTATACTTTGATACTGCACTCTTACTGTTTCTTGTGTCTGCCGATTCGTTTAAGTAACGGGCAGTAAAACCAGATTTTGTAAAGTTTATTACCGCGACGTTGTCTCAGTTGTACAAAAGAACAGAACACTAAATTAAATAATATGAAGTATCTGCAGGATGCATACGAGTGACAATTCTAAAACATCATACGGCCGATGGAAAATCAACCCTGTTACCATCACATGAATAATTTATTACTAATTATTAATGTTTTACTTATAAAAAAAAAATATATTTATTATTCTCAGTATAGACTTTTTGCAAAACAATCAACGAAGAAGATACTCGTAAAAGCATCTGAAGCAATTTAAGACTACCAATCCCTAAAGCATGGTAAAAATCTCACAATAAATCAAAAGAGCAACGATAAAATAAAAAAATGGCTATAAAACCATAATAAAGTCAAAGCACGGGTTCTATTAAAGAAAAAACAGTCCCGAGCGATGCTGTATGTAAACATCATACGATTCAGTACGGACGTATCTACATCGGTTCCATACACGAGTGTGTTTGAATACAATGGCGGGTCCCGAGGCGCTGGGGGAGTGCCCAAGGCTTCAACGCTACTCGCTATAGAACTACCACCGTATCTCATAAGATATGGAATTCTTAAAAGATGTAGGTGAATTGGATTTTAAGATTAGCCGTAGAGGGAGTTTTATGTTTGCGTAGTCATGTTTGGATTTGGTTTGATCTTGTCTTCTAGGAAAATTAGATTATTCAGTATTTTTTGTACATTGCTGTTCAGTTTTAACTTGTAATTTATTAATATAGTCTATTTTATTTTCGTGAGAAATGTGACGCAACTGTTTTCGAAACATTATTTGCCTTTTTTGAAATTCAATAATAATTTCAAGTCGTTTTGGCGAATTTGGAGATATACCGACTTAAATATGAACGAAACAGTATAAAATATACACTGTTTCAGTAAGTTATCTAAAAAGACTTGGTAAAATATATGAAACGACATCAAGAACACAACTCGTACATTTATTTTGTAAAGTATATACCTAGAGATGAAGATAAGTGCGTCGTAAACTTCGTACCGGCGAAGAATATTAACTTTGCTACCTATCGTTAAACTTCTAAAAGTATACAATTTATTATACGATCCTTAAATTTATTACCAACTATCTTTAAAAGTAAATATTCATCCATAAATTTTAAATAAAGGTGACTCGGTACACGGAGCCAAACAAACTAAGCGACTTTTCGGTGTATAATACGAGTAAGCCAGACTAAACAAAGTTAAATCATATTCTCATTTTCAAAAGCAAAACATGCAATCACGCTACGCCAATAAGCAATTTAACTTTCAAACTAATGACACGCTTGATAGGTTAATTTGAGCAAGCGGAGCGAGCAGAATCGAGTGTCTGCTTCTGTCGGCATGCGAACAAAAAGCAGGGTGACAATACCAGAAGCACCATAGATTTATATGGGCATATACACAGTCACATTTACTTCCCCATGACGCGGGAAGCACAAGTTAAGACGAGCATGACAAGTGATGTTTTGAACAGAAACAATGAAGCCGAGAATCGTCGCAGACAACCGCACTGCATGATAACAAGTGCTCCAGCAAAATTGTGTGTACGTTTTTAGGCAAACTCCCAAGAGAAAAGGAGATATAACAATGCTTTTGTTTACTTTCATCAGCCTCTGAGTGATGTTTGGATCCGTATTATGAAATTTATACGAAAAAAGGAAACAAAGTGAGTTGAGTCCCTTGTTACGTAAAATCTTGTAGTGGTCAGAGTGGTGAAACAGATCCGTTTACGTATAGTACCTTTGTTAGTGTTCTCTTATTTGTTTAGGATACACATGTAAGTTTCTGCGACATAGTAAGTTAAACACTTTCACGGCTCACTGTAAATTAACGTAGAGTTACAAAGGTAGTCAGTGTTTCTGTAAAAAAATGTAGTAATTAGTGATCAAATGACTTTAAATAAGTCGTTATTATTCGAACCTTTTCTCACAGAATATGGTGCTTATCGTTCGGGATAATGGACAGCGATAATAAAAGAAGACGATCAATAAAAAAGCTACCTAATTTTAAAAGAAACAAAGTATGTTGTTTTCCGTAGTTACGTAAGTATACAGTAGGATTGCGTGTACTAAGATAACGTGCAACAACCGCATGGAATTAGGAAACTTCCATTTAATTAATCTCACAGAGAATTGATAACACAGCTATGTTTGTGGGAAAGGAAAACCTTTTCGTCGTCAGACCCTTTTGAAGGGCGTGCGAATCCTTAACAAGAAAGCAATGGGCCTATCTATTCTGTGCCAAACAGTTTTCCACCTTAAATGTGCGAGAGTAAGGTGTATTGTCAATTACTCCGAAGAATAGAAAGTATCGAAAATCCTTGCAAAACACACCATGTTACGTGACATTTTCAGAATTATGTTTCATATTTCTCGTTGCAAATCCCAAAAAAAGGTGCTATGCTGACTTCTTAACTGGCCTTTACATTTGTTACCTCTTTTGTGTTTTTCAAAGGTTTATAAACCATTTAGTTTAGGTTTATTCATTATTTGCTTTTAGGAATGTGTCTGTAAATCGTAACCAAAACGTCGGACGTCGGAAAAACGGAGGGGTTTAGTGCTAACCACGTTTAGTGGGGTAAAGGTGGTGATGGTAAAGGAAAGAAAGAAAGAAAAAAGTATTTATTGTTTCACACAGGACAGAACAAATTGACAAAAAATAATCAAATTAAAAGCTTAAAACAAACTAAAAAACACTTAAAAACACAACACTTAAAATTGAGAGACACTTAAAATTAGGACATACAAAAGTTTAAATTAAAATTAGTCCCGTATGAAGCCAAAAGGCCACTATCTCAGTATGGTTCTGTAACATTGACAAATGTCACAGCGCTGGTATTTTGATAGGGCCATCATCATTTCTTTCATACGGTCGTAATTAGATCATCATTCACTTTCGATCGCAAGGCAATGAGTGCTGATGACTCATAGTGAAGCTTCTCTAGCGATATTAGGCAAAACAGAAAACGATTTGAATACATATTCTGGATATTCGTCATACTTTTACCTTTATCCCAATTTATTTGGGGTCGGCGCACCATGTCTTAGTCATCCATAGTTTTTTTTGGTCTACTCTTATTAATACTGTGGTTTGAAAATACTGTGTGTTGGGCAGTTGTCATAGTCGTAATCTTCGAGCTTCCAAAAATCTTATTCTCCAAATTCCTTCACACCACACCTGTTTTTTGTCCAATTCTTACACTATCTCATCTATTAAACTCTGGAACACGCTACCCCTGGGAATTAAAAAAGCTGAAAGCAAATTCACTTTTAAGAGGAAAGTACGTTCCCACTATTTAAATCAGACCAAATAGCTATTTTACAAGTTAGTCATGGTAATTACCAGTTATGTTTTATTTTGGTATTTGTTGCAATATTTATTAGTTTATGTTATTTTTATATGTGTATTAGTATTAATATAAGTAATATATTTTAATTGATATTGTTTTTTTTTTTTCTAGTTAGTTTGTAGCCTACCACAATGTTGTCTTGTTTGACCCTAAGGTTGACTGGTAGAGAATGCCTTGTGGCATTAAGTCCGCCTATGTATCACTATTGTGCATAAAGTTTAAATAAATAAATAAATAAATAAAATAAGCCATCCAGCATGATGATTCAACCATGAAATTAATTGCACATTCAAGTATATTAATTGTTTGAAATACAATTAATATACCTTTATAGATACTACATAACAGAGTTAAATAATTATGAAACGATTTAATATTATCCAAAAGGGAAACATCAAAACATTACTTGCTAGCGAAAGCGTGGAAAATGCAAGAGTCAGCTAAAGGTTATTGTTACGATTATGTTTAAGTGATTACGTTTACGGGTATCAAAGTGCCCGTAAACGTCATCACCATTAACCTTTGTTATGCTTTAATTATACATGCAACAGGATAATTCTTAGTAGGTACATATTATTCAAGTGTAAGCCATGTTTTTAGCAAATAAACGATTTATTATTTGTTTATTTTATTTATTTAAGACTTTTCGGCATCCTATTTAGTATTTATTTATAATGTTAACTTTAATGTAACTTTCTTCTATTTAAGTAGCTACTTATTTCAATGCCGTTTATTTGAGTTGAGTTGTTTCATTTTAAATTAAATATAAAATACTCTATACAACACACATATTAAGATAACATTATAAATTCTTCACGGAATGGTATCTATTTAGGTCTTGTGACCTGTAAGAATCCTGTCTACGAATATATTGCTAAGATTATTCTCCACGATGCAGTTTAGATCCAGTAACCAACATGCACATACTAATATGCTGATAGTTATATCCTCTCATCCTGCAAATCTTACAAACAAAACTATTGTGCATACACATGCTATATTATTTCAACTTGACTGTATATTTTTTATTTTGTATGAAATACAATTCCTACTCGTTACAATATCGACACAAAACTTCTCCGTACTAGTTACATAGTTTTTCAAAAGGGGCTAACAAGAATACCAGTAACGGAACTCCAAAAATACTTATAAACTAACTCCGTATGAACTATCAATCCGTGTAGAAGTATAACTTCAGTAAGTAAAGCCCCGTTAGCGGTCACTGTATACAAACTAGACAAAGTAAAGTTTTCTCTACCACAAAGTTGTATGACATCCCACAAGAGCATTGGGTCATGCATTTTCAATGTTCTTTGTTAGTCTTGTAGTAATACTTGTGAGGTCCCTTACCATCGCTTTTATAGCGAGTAAGTTTGATTTTTACGGTAAAGTGAATATAAAATTGTTTGAAAGTTAAAGTTTTAATATGGTAATGCGTTATTTACGGTGGTTGGGTTTTTGACAGCTGACTTTGCATTAGATTTCTTTACATTGTCTAGAGAGGACCACAGTTTAAAGTAGTTTATTTTGACTGGCAGTGTGTTCAGTACCAGCGCCAAACAATAATGCAAAAAAGTGTTTCAGTAACAGCGAGTATTTTCAGCCACATTTCGTCGAAGTTTAAACCACAATCGCGCTCACTGTTGTGACAACTTAAATATATAAAATGTTTGTGTTTACTTTCATCTGGCTATGTTATTGCTTTGAACAATAACAAAGCTTAAATTTACATAGCAGGAGAAAAACGTATGTTGTTTCACTGGAATTAATTTACTAAATTGGGGGCAACGTTTTGAAAATATTAAATTGCATGTTATTTCAGCATTTTGTTATGAAAATCTCCTAAATGAATTTTGAAATAATACTAAGATACAGTGTCCTATGTTAATTGAAATACCTGGTATTCTTTGATGGCCGGCAAGAATCTCTACGGTAACATTTATAAATGATAAGTTTTACAATATTTTCATATTTACTGCATTAGTGGTTACTTAGGTATGGGGAAACAACGCTGGCCCGACCATAAGTCGTAGGTTAAAACAAGATAAAAAGTTAACAAGCACCTAGCTATCTACAAGGCATATGTTTATGAAAAAATATTCTTTTCACAGAAGTAAGTAAATGTTCCGAAGGCACTTGTCGTCGGTCTCAATAATATGCATTCTTTTAATTTAAGCCATCCCCCATACAGTTTATAATATAATTGTAAAATTGGCGTATAAAACCGCGTGGCGTTGATTGCCTCAGATAGTCAAACTATTATACATTTTTAATCACTACCATTACTATAACCAACTTCTGAACAACGATCATATCAATGTAAGTTTTGGAGCAATCTTGAGAGCAGGCGAAGTTAGTTATCTGTTTGATAAAAACATTTCTTTGTTACAAAACCAGACATTTACTTTTACGGGAAAGAGTAATGGGCAGTTTGATCTTAAAGTTAGTTTTTTTTACGAAGCAAAAATTTTTTAACGATGTGTAAGGAGCAAAGTGCTCTCGCGAAAGGCGAGAGAGAGAAGAGAGTTAATCTAACATTTTTGACTCATAGTGAAGGTTCTCAAGCGATATTAGCCTAGACAGAAAACGATTTGAATAGATATTCTGAATACGCTTTATTCTTCACACAGTCCAACCATCGATTTATTGGTCTTCCTTTACTCTTACATACATCTGCATTTTCCTCATTCCCCCGCATCACAATATCCATACCACGATAACCGATTAACTCACAACTTTGCAGTCACCGGTTCAACTTTAAAACTTCCTCTGCTGAAAAAAAAATAAAAAATAAACTCGATGAATCTGCCGTTGTCTTATCTTATGTAAAAAGGACTTACAACGTAAACCCATCGGTCTAATTCGCCAATAAAATTCAAAAGCTTCATCAATAAACAATAATATGAGGGTGACCCATTATTGAAGTCTTAGGGATATGTTATGATTCTGAAAGGGTAAAAGCTAGGAAGATCTCTTTTGTCCTTGGATAAAATAAGGAATTGTTTTAAGTAAATCATAAAGAAATATTTTACGAAACACCTTTAGGTCAAAATTTAGAAGGAAGATGTGAGTGGCAACGCCAGGAGGGGACGCCCTAGAATGATATACACTGAACTAATTGGTGACGTCCTTCAGTAAGGTCAGGTGCATGGTACTTGCAACCGGCGTGCGTGTATGAACGTGGACGAGGAAAAAGGTGTGTATGTAAGGATCGTAGCAGGAGCCTTTTGTAGTTTCTGCCTTAACTCATGGAAAAAGTCGTGAGTTTATATATTATATAAACTATATATATATTATGTAAACATATTATGTTTGCATAGGGCAACATGGCATGATAGCCACGTCATTCAAATTCAGGAATCATCAAAATATACAGGAGCTAAATAGCAGTTATGATTAAGCCGAATACGGCTTAATCATAATTGTAGAAAAATACTTATGGAGGTGCTTGTAAACGGTATGAAGTAATAACAGATTGCTTTAATAATGACGTAACGACGAGGGAACATTAATCTACTCTCTCCACATGGGAAAATATACACCTGATGCGTAGAACTGGTTTAATTGATTCATTTACTTGTACCTTAAGTGTAACTACGCGTTTTTTCGAGACTGAAACTTTCAAGGTAACGCTTATGACAGATATCATGATATACTTAGAAGTTTTTTTTTTCAGATTTATGTCAGTGAGTCAGTCATTCATGGATCTTTAAAAATAGAATCGTCTCTAATCGGAACTGGCAGTAAATAGAAGAATATTTTGGTAATCCTACCATATAATAATTATTTAAAGCGCGAACGTTTGTGAGGATCTCTTTTACGAAGAAACTACTAAACGGATTACGAGGAAACTTTGCAAGTAGTTCAGCTTATACATCAGAATAACATATCGAAAAATAATATTAATAGAGTTACTACACGACGCTAAATGATCCTTGGCTCATACGATTAAGATTCAATCATATTATTTTTTCACGCTAACCCAAATTCCTTTGCTCAAATATACTCGAACACACGTGCAACAATATTCCTCCCCAATTGAAGGACCCAAAGATGGAGTGATAGGAAAATATAGCAATATCCGGATATCGGCTGTGCCATCAGCATAATAATAACATCGTAAGCGGGGCGAGTTGGCATCGTAAAACTTAAACTCGTATTATGGGTGATTCCTTGCCGTCTCTATGTGTTACGGGCAAAATATTACAGCATGTGTGTGAATGTGATACTGCCCGGGTAGCTTTTGTGACCTAATCAACATAGTTTATTAGCATTTGAGGATCACTATAATATATAAAGCAGTGGTAGCAGCCTGATCTGAAGAGTTGTAGGTCGGCAATACTCCACTTTATGTTATTTTTTATTACTAATTGTCTCAGCTTTTTAAGGAAACCAACCTTTCCTAGAAACAAAACCAAACTAAACTAGACCTGGTTCACAGTTCTCTCCCATCGCCATATAGGAGGCGTGTGTTGCGTCCCTAGGGCGTCCCTATAGGCATCGTTTATTTGTAGGTGGTAATTCCACAAATCAGCAAAACACGTACAGTATATTATTCCAAAATTACATTTCTGACACTGCTAATAATATTAGGACGACTTACACATAAAGTTTGGGGAAAAAACGTGTGAACGTGACTTATCGCAAATCATATTATCCTGTACACGTCTAACGCCCACGAAAAGCTTTATTTATCGCGGAATATACAGTTGTAAAAATATATTATAACTTAGTATAACTATTGCAAAAAATGGACATGGAATATCCCTTTTTAGCAAGCTTTATCCTGAGAAAGCAAAGTCCACATTGCTGAGGCAGTGTCAACGCTAGCCACTTTACACTTTATCCGTAAAATATACATTACATACCTAGTTGCAAGGACAGAAAGAGATAAAGATCCTCCAGGAAATGGGCCATTCGACGCCCTTTCCCACAGCTATCGAGAACTTCCAATTTGCTTTGTATTAGACACTCGACTCCTAAAAGTATTGAGGGAGTCTCGGAGATAAGGAAAGAGGACTTTGATAATTAACCCACAAAGCGTTTACGGTAAACGCGAATTGAACGGGTGCGATGGGACAATTAGATGTATTCCTTGGTTCCATCGGTAGTTACTAATTTAGTTTATTAGCTGGAAGTAAGCGGTAATTGCATGGCGGGGAAGACCGCAGCAGTGGAGTTTTCTTAACTTCCTGTTGTTTTATTTTCGTTTTTAAAACTGGTCTCATGGACAAGAATATGAATAAACTAGACTAGGTTTTTTTGGGAGCCTATGATAAAATTATTAGATCAGGCTTTACTACTATACCCCGTCGGGGCTGCGGGTTGTTCAGAAGTTCTCGTGGCCTCGACATATAGGGCTAAGAAGGAATATGGGTGGTTTTTAGTCAGTAGAAGTCTGTCACTCTCAAAAGACAGCTCTACAAGCTTACTAATCCATTAACGAGTACTTAAATGATAAGAATAGTTGCTCGCTGAGTTCAACACAAGACAATGTTTGATAAGTATTTGTTATTTATGTTCTTTCTCCAAGATTAGTTGAATGATGTGTTGTCTTTATATTAATGTTTTAATTTCTTTTTTATTATTATATGCTTTTTAATCATTGATTAAAATTTGTGTCTGTAGTCATTAACTTGCACCTTACTATTGTATCGAGTCTGTCGAAGGGTGGGCGTTTTGGGGGACTGTCTCTTGTAAATAAGTAAAATAAAGTAAAGTAAATTTTGACGTTCGAAAAGTGCTGATTATCAGCCTAGTTTTAATAAATGAGTTTTGATTTTGATTTTTCTCTTTCGCTCTGCCCAAGAGCGGAAGGGGTTATTTGATGATTTTCCACCCGCCAAAAAAAAAAAAGGCTTTACTATACTAAAATGTTCTTCTGCCTGAAATTTTAAGTGGATGGTCTTCATCATTTGCCTTGCGTTTTGCCAACTATGATGGGGTTTGTTTCCAGGATAACTGGATGCAGCTGATAACCAGTATTTTACATGCCCATCTGACTAACTGCTTATCTGACCTCGACGACTAAGTTAGTGTAGGGTAGGTACCCCTTAGTAAGACTTGTTATCATTTGTCTATAAAATCTTCAAATGCCCTCGAACAAACTGCAAACCTACTTCATTTTCTAGTAATTTCTAGAAAATAGTCAATCAATTTCCCCGATTGATTTTTCTTTTGGTACGCAAATTTAACTTCAATTCACCCACAGTATTTTAACGTGCTACTGATTTCGTATTTCACCATTCAATACGTCAATAGACGGAGCCGCTAATGCAAGCAGTAGGTCGAACTGAAACTAAAACTGCCAAACCCGTATCAAAATACAGTGAAGGGTACTTCTGACCCAACCTATATATCTATAGGGTTTTGCATACCCTATAATGATAGGGTTATACACAAAAATGTATGTCTGATGATTTACTTGTTACGTTATTTGCCTATAAGCTCAGATTCACTATGTAATGGGAGTTAACCTTACTAATGTGTAAGTGCAAAACTTGTATGTAGGTTAGATCTGGTTAAAGTTCAAACCAATATCTAAACAGTCGTGAAGTAGCTAGGTAAATCATGATAAATCTAAAGAACACGTACGCACGACGACCAGGCAAACTATACAGATACTTAACTAAATAGTATATAATAATATTAAATAATATAATAATGGAGAGAAATGGATGAATATCCTCAAGGTTTTGGGAGGATTGAAACAAGGTGACTTCAATAATGTGGACTGTATAATAAGTTTAAGAATTTACAGGAAGTAAAACAAACGGTTTACGAAATTTGACTGAGCGAAAATTGATTAGTAAAATGAAATGAAATGAAATTTATTTATTTGCCAGAATATAGGTACATACATAATCAGGTGGTAAAATAATTTTAGTCTCACTATATTCGACTTATCAGTCGTGCAAATATTTCCGGTACATGCATAATAATAACATATAATTACGTCAACGGTTTTCATCAAACGTCATAATCATAAAAATTATAGCCAACCAAAATTTACATCATAAAATAATATTAGATTAGAGTATTTCTCAGGCAAGACAGTTCATCAATTTGTTGATTAGATTTAAAGATTCTTAATGTCAATATGTAAAAAGTGAAAAAAAAAAATATACCTATATAATGTCGAAAATTTACCAAGCTACGAGTATACATCATGTCTGTTTAAAATGTAAATAATCGTCTATTGAATAGAATTTAAAGTTCTATTAAAATCTAAATTATTCATTTTTCTTATTTTAACTGGTAGTTTATTATAAATTTTCACCGCCATGGTGTAACAGTTTCTGTCACATAGCTTTAATCTGTTTCGAGGAACCATGAGAGGTTTTTGGGCAATTTTCCGCTTAAGTTGGGCCTTCTCATCCTGCTCAAAGAGTGGTAGATGGTTCCTAACAAATTTACTCATTTCAAAAATGTATAGGCATGAAAGTGTAAGTAATCGTTTTTGAGAGAATACCGGTCGACACGAATCAGTCCACTTTAGGCCATAGATCGACCTTATACATTTTTTTGGCTATAAAAGCTCTCGGTGGTAGCTAACGCTCGGTAGCGAGGACGTTGACGCAGTGGCAAGCCTGGCCGGTGCGCGCTCGCAGCTGAAGTCCGCCCTCCGCGCCTCAGCTCCAGCCCGCGGTCGAAAGCACGGCTGATATTCTCGACAATAATTATATAAATTTAACATAGTTATTGAATATAATATCTAATATCATAAAAGTTTAGTACATGATTATTGTGATACTCAAATAGGGAGTCGTAACTGTCTCTTCTAAATACAGATTACTCAGCAATCTAGCTAGGAGAGCAGTGATTCACCCAGCTGTTGTAGTTAAACATGTTTGATTATTATCATAATGTAAATTCCTCATGTACTGCAATTTTTTTTTATATTATAATTATTATCATGTAATATTCGGTATTCACTAAACTATTATTATATAATACTAGTATTATATAATACTAGCTTTTGCCCGCGGCTTCGCTCGCGCCAAATTTGATTTTGATTGAGAAGTTTTAGTTGTAGCCTTTTAGTTTTATCGTTTTGATTTTAGGGTCAAAGAATAAAGTAATAGGTACTAATAGAAAAAAAGTATCTACAAAACTTCTTTATAGACAATATTCTTCACTTCTAATCTATTAGTTGGTGTAAAAAGTATATATTATTATTATTTTTCTCAGTATTTCTTAGGTAGGCGTAAGTACAAAAACATTGATAAGGGATTTAATGATTTCATTTTATTTTAAAAAATTAAGTATAAAAAGTATTTATTAAAACTGTTACTGTCTGTCGCCTATCTCAGATATACTGGGCATTCTGTATCACATTTTCAGAAAATAACTTTTTCAAAACCAAATACTAATCCGGAACACTAAGCAAATCTTATGCAAAGGAAGAGATTAAATTATTTGAATTATTAGTCAAATTCATTTGTTAGTCGATAAATATAATACAGGGAGAAAGTGTAAACAGTGGCAACCTTTTAAGGGGTAATTATTGTACTCATGAACAACTTTTACTATGGGACCAAACCTAAGATCGCAAAAAAAAATCAGCTGTTAAGTACATTTATGTTCGCATAATTTGTCAAAATGTAGGGAACAGCAGATTTTTTTTCGACACGTACATTATGTCGTTAACAATGTAAAAAGGTACATATGTGCAGATGAGCGCCCATTTACCACAAGATTTTAAAATTTAAATTAGAATTAACGCCATCTATCGGTTATTGGAACGAAATTTGTTATTAAGATCAATACCTACAAAGTAATAATAAGTTATGACTTCTTCGATTTTTTTTGTTGAAATTTCAAAATTGATGACATTTACGTGATCAACTTCCCGACCAACCTTGAAAATGACACTCATGTCGATTTTTAGATTATTTACCTCTTTTCACCCTTTGAAGGGATTGTTTTAAAAAAGCACGAAACACGTCATGTTTACTATATTTATAACAGGAGTAATCCTGCAAATTTTCGAATTACATGAGGGCTAAAGTGTCTTAAAGTACAATCATAATCTTGGTCAGATCTTGTGAGGATCATGTAGATTAGCGTCTGATATAGTTTTTTGAGAAAATAATCATACAGATTTGAACTTGTCCAGCCACTGTAAGCATTTGTCAGTAATCGTATAAAACTAAAAAATCGTATCAATCGTAAGTAATCGTAGTCGTAGTCGTCGTATCGTGTATCGTAGCAATTCAGTACCTAAGAAGCTCAAAGACTACGAACAATATCAAAGAAAGGACATTTGTGTAGGCCACTTAAAGTACTCAAACTGCCAGACTCTATTAGTATCGAATTTAAAAATTTTCCTTACTTACTTTGACACCCCCTAAATCCTCTTTAAGGGGTTGTTTTACCGCTGGGGTCGCGGGTTGTTCGAAAGAGATACCGTGGCCCTGGCACAGGCAACTGAAGGAACACGGGGGGTTGTAGTCAGTGAAAGTCTGACACGCCCTCCTACTCCGCCCAGAGCGGGAGAAGTCATTTGATGATTTCCCATTTTGTGTAGGCCACTTAAAGTACTCAAACTGCCAGACTCTATTAGTATCGAATTTAAAATTTTCCTTACTCACTTTGACACCCCCAAATGAATAACATTTTTCATGTAAATTGTGTTCCCTGTTTTTACCCCCACAGGGGTGGAATTAAAAAAAAAGGTTTGAGATATTTCCATAGCTTGACTCAAAGATTATTTACACTAATTTTCGAGTTAATCAAGCCACGCAGTAAAATCCTCCCCTTTGAAATTGACTACCACTTTTCACCCCGTTAGAGGTAGATTTTCGAAAAACCCTGTTACACATTATTCTTTATTTTTGGTTTTAAGTATAAATACTGAGTTTTGAGCTAATCGGATTGCGCGTTAGAATTTTTCCATACAAACTTTGAGACCCCCCAATTCCCCTTTAGGGGGTGGTTTAGAAAAACAAAAAATCACAAAAAATCATAATTTACTTAGATAAATATTCGTGCCCAGTTTCAAGTTTATTTACTCAAGGAATAAGATTTTTCATACAAACAATATCTCCCCTTTTTACCCCTTTAAAGGTCTAATTTCCAAAAACCCTTTCTTAGCGGATGCCTAGGTCATAATGGCTACCTGTGTTCCAAATTTCAGCCCAAGTTGTTCCAAGCTACCTGTGTTCCAAGCTCAGTAACGCTTTCCTTTTATATATATGTAGATAGAAGATTGTAAAATACATAGTTACTGTTAATGTGAATTATACTATACTTATACTACTTACTACACTTACTACACTACTACACACTTACCACTACACTACTACACACTTACCACTACACTACCCACTACTTACTTACTTACTATACTTTTACTTACTTTTATTTTATACTGGAAATGTAGAACTTGTTGTGTTGCCGTGTGTTTATATTATACGTACCTGCAAAGTAGAGGAATGATTGTTGAGTTACAAATGTACTGAAAGTTCAAGTAAACAAACTGTTATGTGAAATACTCCTTACTATTAATTCTTATAAATTAAATTTCTTGAAGAACTCGTTGATATATCAAGCAATGATATCAAATTTTTAATCATAGAACTGAACTTCAAAAGATGTCCAAAGGCTGTTTACAAACTCAAGTTCTGCTACGTTAAATTCTGCCTTGCCTTTTGGCGTCCTCTCTGACGAACGAACAATTATGTATTTATTCATTTGTATCTAGAACTAGGACACAAACATACAAAATCCGGGTTAGTAAAATATTCTGTTTGTAAAAATATGTGTATAAGTTAGTTGTTGATGAAAATCGAAACGTTGTTTTCATTTCGCCAATTCCAAATAACAGAAAAATGGACAGGGGTTCAAATGGACGTGCATACATTTATTATTATTCCAGTTCCGTACATTCTTATTATAAATTGTTGCTCTTTTACATTTCACAACGAGCATTGAAACGGGTTTACGCCATCACTTGGAAAATATATATTCTGCAAGGTGTGTGTACATTTATTTTAACAAAACATAAAATCACGCCTGTAATCCCCGAGGAGTTAGACAGAGGTGTACGTATCAGTACACCAACAATTTGCCAGTTATGTTTGAAGTCCCATGTAATGGGGGGAACCTATTGCCATCAACCGGGCCCAAATTTAGATTCCGTAGCTGATACTCAGAAATTCCAGATGGAAAAACCCAATAACAGTTTGTCCGACCTGCGATGGGAATCGTTTCCAAGACCTCATGCATAGACGTCGCGGTTCCGGCCACTGGACCAACGAAGCAATCAAGGTCTTATTTTTTAAAATAAGACCTTTATTGCTCAAACTCAAAGCATTTATTTAAATTAAACCATTACTGGCACTTTTGAATGTCATAACAACAATTCATAAAACAAAACTACGAAAAACTACGACGAGTGCAATACGTCATTCCGAAAGCCACCACGCCGAACCACACGCCGCCGAATGCCCGCAACGATGAACACTGCGAGCACGAAAGCACACAGCGACGTACACCGGAACAACGAATGCACAAAAAACACGTAATCAAGCTAAAAGTCTTGGCGTTTCTTAAAGACGAAAGTGATATAATTTACACCCAAAATATACGTCATCATTGTAAAATTCTCACTTCGCCTGACTGGAGAAAATGTACGGTAACGCCACAGACTTTCTCCATTGAAGTGAGTTAAGTGATATCTCCCTAATCAGTCTCCCTGCGTCACTCCGTCGAAATTCTCGGAAACATTCCATTTCGTCTGTAAATGTACCAATGTCGTAATTAGAGAGCTTCTCAACGTACGTGGTGGCTTCAAAGGAGTTAATGTATGGGTAATAATATGGCGCTCAAACTTCCTCTTCTGTGTACGACTGTACGTAGGATACTAGGCATGTTTATATAAGTTAGTACACTAAACTTAGAGGCTACGTTTATAAAATAAATGGCTTTACAATGTTACTAAATAAATCAATGTGTAACTTACTAACGACTTAACTAATAAGAATTTTTATCACATAAAACGCCCAGCGTTTTTACTCCTTACTTGATCTATGCTGTGCCCGACAGGGTCTATAATTGTGGGCAATGTAATTATTTTCCTACTAAAAATACATTATGGTACGCAATTAATAATTACCAATTGAATTATTCTAGTGCACAGTTACGGTAATACGAAATCATTTTGACGTTTTGTTTTGTAAAAAAGATGGTATGGTCATGGCTTTACACACGTTAAGTACTGATATGATTCCACGGAAACGTACTATTGTTTTTTTGCATGTGTAAATCCTCAATGGATTGTCAGACTCTTTCTGGTAAAAACCACACGACGACAGAAAAATATGTGTTAAATTGTGACCGACAGGAAGATCCCGAAGGTCAGGGCTGCGAGTTATTCGCAAGAGATACCGCGACCTTGACATATAGGGCTAAGAAGGAACATGGGTGGTTTTTAGTCAGTAGAAGTCTGACACTCCCTTGTGCTCAACCCAAGAGCGGGTGGGGTTATTTGATGATTTTCCACCCGCCAAAAAAAAAGGTTAGATCTGGTTAAAGTTTAAACCAATATCTTCTTCTATATTAAAAAAAAAAAAAAAAAAAACAATGCATATTTTTTGTTTTGATATTCTCTCATAACGAGACAAACTGTGCATACCTAATACTATCAGTTACTAATAAATGGCCAAACAACTCTTGAAACCAATTTATGGCAAAGCAAACGCATCGAGCTACAAAGCCTAGCTGCCATTCAAAGTGCCACCACAGAGTAACGAATACTATTGATGTTTGTTGCTCACAGATATTATGTAGACATACTTAAATACCGCAAGTCTAGTTAAAGTGAAAACTTCGGTAATGCATTTTTGCTAAAATTTATTTTATTACGTTTCTAAGAACGTAACTCCTGATCTGACTAATTTGTTCATTCAATATCATCATCATCATCATCATCATCATCAGCCTATACTGCTCCCACTGCAGGGACTCAGGACTCCTCTCTATAAGAGAGGGATAGGCTACCACGCGCGTGTAGTTCCACCACGAGTGCCCAGTGCGGATTGGCAGATGTCACTTGTCTTTGATATTTTTTTTGGTTCTAAGACATACCGGTTTCCTCACGATGTTTTTCTTCACCGTTTTGAAAGCAGTGCCAGCCTGGGTTCGAAACCACTGCTCCATTCGATATTTTTTCCATATTCATTAATAAATAAACACAAAAGACGCCGTACAACAATTAGGAAATGCACGCAGTTTTTTGTTCATGCTGATCAGTTACTCCTTTTACACTTACGAGGTTATCACTCTAAGGCATGCATTGCAAACGCGGGCCTGTGGACGGTGAGTGATGGGCTAACTCGCCGTCCGTCCGTCTCACGACGAAAACAGGCCGTGTCGACGGCGCGTTCGTGTTCCACGCGCGCCTCAAAGAGATGTCAGCAACATGGGAGGGGCCCGAAAGGGCCGACGCCTGTCGGGGCCGCGGGTAGTCCAACGGTTATCGCGGCCTCGACATAGAGGGCGAAGAAGGAACATGGGTGGTTTTTAGTCAGTAGAAGTCTGACACTCCCTTTCGCTCTGCCCAAGAGCGGGAGGGGTTATTCGATGATTTTACACCCACCAGAAAAAAAAAAAAGGCATGCATTGCAATGCAGCTACTTTACGTGCCAGTTTGGCTGCCCGTATAATAGGGTTAGGTTGATATAGAATTAAGTATTTCATAGATTTCAAACTAAGACATAGGGTATTGAAGTCGTTAAAACATACCCTCCTTCAATTGCAGTCGGCTAAAGAGATAGGTATGAGGAACAAAATGCATAAAGTATGTGGAAATAGATAGAGAATAAATGTAAACAACACAACAACAAAAAAATAAATCAATTTATTTGAAATCATTTCTGGCAACACCATGAAATTGTAAAAATATTGAAACTTTTGATGAAGGTAGCGTCATACTGTTATTGTTTTGAATCAAACAAATATTTAATATCGGGTCGATCTTAAATAAACATTGAAATAGAAAAGCATTTGATCAGTTTCCTTATCGATAAATAAAATATAGAAGAGTGCTCTTTTCAGCGGACGTTTAAAATTCCATCGTAAACCTTCCCTCTTGGGTTTGACAAATGAAGTATCATTCCATTTATCTTCGTGCACTGAAACGAGGGAATAGATTTATATTAAAAACGCTTGTTTTTTCTATATTTGGTATTTTGATTATTATATAACTTCACGCCTGTAGTTAATTCCACCTTTCGCCAGTTATGTTTAAGTCCTATGTAACAGAAGGCGATCCTATTGTCATCACGCGGGCGCAAATACAGGCTCAGTAGCTGCCATTAAGAAATTCCCGATGAAAATAGCCAACAACGCTTTGCCCGACCTATGAATCTAACCCAAGACCAGACGCTACTGCTGAGCTCATGATCAGTTTGTGACCACTAGACTAGACCAATGAAGTTGTGATTTTATGTGAGTTGTTTTCCTAAAAATAACCTTTTTATTATAAACTTGGGGCGTTTCTAAAAATAGAACACCCTTTTGTCTAAGTACATAAACTAACCCGTCAATGTTTGATATTATACTAGCGGCCGTCATACGGTTTCTCCCGCATAGTGCCCGTTCCCGTTCGAATACAGCGATAAAAAGTCACCCGGGGATAGTGTAGCTTCCCAACGGTAAAAGAATTTTTCAAATCGGGCCAGTAGTTTCGGAGCCTATTCGTTACAAACAAACAAACAAATCTTTCCTCTTTATAATATTAGTGTAGATTATTATTTCCAAGTACGACAGAACTAGGTTATATGTGGTCTTTTTTATATTACTATTTCCAAGTAGGACAAAGGTAGGCTAAATAAAGTCCTTTTTCTCTTTGTTTTGGTTCAGACGATTTTGTCATGTCCTAAATCAGATCTAGCAAAACAACTCTGCAGATTGAAAGTAGTGAATCCCTCATTATTTTCGAAGACTGTGACGCAGTGCACACAGACATCTCACGCACACGCGCACTCCCACACGACGTAGGATCAACATCCGCGCGCGAGCTGCGTGACAACGCCTCGCGCGCCACTCGCCCAAAGACAGCGTCAGAGTCACCACGCGCTCATTTATTTTATAATTTTTGATTTATTGTAAACATTAATAAACGTGTTAAAATCAACCTGTCTCGCCTCATTCTTCCACCGTGACCAAATCCACAAGAAGCAAAGTATAAAAACTGCTAAAAACAGTAAAGTATTACTACATTTATCTATTTTTTTTGGATAAATCATCAGATTTCATCAATCATCAGATTTCATCATAACCATTCTCCTGCCCTTATCCCAATTTATTTTGGGTCAACATGTGTTCCTATTCCATACTTCTTTATTTCTCGTCATGTTAGCAGTCACCTCCTTTCTAGCGATATTATTAGACTTATACTGACTAAAAACCAACCATGTTCCTTCTTACCCCTTTGTGTCCGGGCCGCGGTATCTCTTTCGAACAATCCGCAGCCCACTAGATGCATCCTTAATTTTTAATCTCACACTAGGCTCACAACAGAAATTCTAAGCGTTCAATTAACATTTTTCCCTACTTGACAATTACAGAGGTACCTCTAGAATCTTGTCCAACGAGAACATATTAATTCTAACAGTAATAACACAAAGAGCATAACAAAAATATCTCTGTTATTTTCAAAAGAAACAGTTCATTTGTACAGAAATATCATTCGATTTACGAGTATCGTCTCCGTAATATCGCTAATCCTTATTGGATTAGAAAAAACAAAAGAAACATTAATTCTACAAAGTACAAAGAATTACAGTTGAAAGATAAAAAAACAAAGCATTTACTCCATATTTGAAGAACAGTTAATCTTTTTGATATTATTACATTATTCATTAGAAAATAAAACGTCGGCAACAGACTGTTACTGATCTCACATCAAAAGGAATGACATGAGGTTATAATAAAGGTTATTTTTGGTTGGCAAATATGTCGACGAAATTGATTAAATCGTCACTTGATGACACACCATGTGTGAGACTGGATGGAAGATAGGGGAAGACAGTGCTGGAGTGGATACCACAGACGATCGGTGGGGGGGGGATGTGGGTAGATAACCAAATAGGTGGATAGAAGTTCTCATCAAAGTGGCCAGGAGAAACTAGAAGACATGACACAAAACTGCCAAAGTTGGAGAAAAAGACTTACCTTCAACATTGGGTGGCCCAAGGTTAAAGAAAAAGATCACACTGATTTTGTTGAGGATCAAAGAAAGAGAGAAATATCACACAACAACACATCTTTATGTAAAGATGGTTACAGCTAAACTTGTGCTGTTCTGAACATGGTTAGAGGTACTACAGTGCAATACTGGGTACTATTTAGTACCTCTAACCATGTAGGGATGTTTACTAAATATATAAGTATGTTTATCAGTTGTCTAGTACCCATAACACAAGCTCTGCTTAGCTTGGGACTAGATGGCGTTGTGTGATAGTTGTGGAATATTGTTTGTTGTTGTTGTTTGTTGTTGTTACTGACTTAAAAAAATTTGATTCTAATTAGTCCGTCTTTCAGATTATCGAAAAATTTTGGATTATCAAATCAATAAAAATTTACGAAGATAAAACGCATCAAAGATTTGAGTGGGGGGTTGTGACGTCACTCCCCGGTAAAGAATGTCTTAGAAAATGACGTCACACAAGTTTTCAAAGCACTGTATCGTCTTCATTGTTTGTTTACGTAAAAAAAGAAAAAAACACATGTCCAATATTTTTTGGAAATTTATCTGACGGACTAATTAGATTTTTTTGTTAACTACCTTATTTTACCAAATCAGCATCTGTCGAGGCTGTCCCCAACTATATTTGTTAGACTCAGTTTCCAGTCAATGGCTTGGCGTGCTTTCCGATGCACGGAGGAATCTCGTTGTTTCGAATGGTTACACATACACAGAGAAGACGGTAAGCGTAGCTTAATCTTAAGCTGTAATTAATTGGCTTTTAGATAATAAATTGCAACATGAACACATTAGCAGCCGTCAAAACTCGATAAAAACAAACAACTCCAATTTAAATGTATCAACATCAACGACAAAAGTCTCGAAAATTGTTAATAAGTACAAGAATAAAAGGAAGAGGCCGAGAACTGGCGCAGATTGATCGTGGCCGTAGATTTGCGGCCAACAAGAAACTTCACTGACAGATTACATCGGACGAAATAAATCAAAATGTCTATAGTTTTTACGCTTCGGCGACTTCGCTCGCGAACAAAGTTCCAATAAAGAATGTTTTGTACATTTATGATTTTGATTGAGTGATGGACTGATATTTATAGAATTACTTGACACTATAGTGATAAACAATGTTTAGTTATTTACTGATTAGTGAACACTCTTAAAAGCGTTCAATCATTAGAATCACACTGGAGTCAAAAAAGAAGATTTCTGAAGGAAAATTAAACAAGGATGCATTTAATTTGTAGATAAAATGATGACATCATATTATTATAATTTGGATTTTTTAAATCTAGTAGGTACGTGGCTGAATATAGAGCAAAACAATAATTATTGAAATTTGATATTGGTCTGACTTTCAGGAACTAGAAAATACTATTTTTTGCGATGATAATAGCGTAAACAAAGTAGTTTTTGAACAACAAATTAAAGAACAACCTATCTTACGCATCAAGACTTTGAACTAAAATTAAAAAAGGACTTTAATAAAAATGTATACCAAGCAATTTACCTTACTGAGGCCTTCATTTATAAGTAAAATAAAACGAAATACCTAAGTCGTGGCCAAAGCTTTTACGGAGTTGTCAAAATACCTCTTAATGTTAGTAATTAAATAATCCCGGGCTAAAACTTGGCTACTTACAGCCAATGGGTTGTAAAGGTAAGTTTGAGCTTAGACCTTTCTTTTATACTAAGTTATTAGGCAAATTATTTTACCTAAATTAAGCACTGAAATACTTACCTAAGTACTTGATCTTGTGATGCCTTATTTAGGTGAGTAATTTCGGCTGATTATTATAACTAAGACATCGTAAAAGGTTGGTAAGTGAGAGTAATAACATCACGCTTGTTATCCCCGAAGGATAAGGCAGAGGTGTTTCTAGTAGTACACCCCACATACTGCCATTTTAAGGCCCACGTTATAGGGGCCGTCCCCTATAACGTGGGACTTAAAATTCACTGGCCTATTGCCATCAATCGGGCACGAATTCAGACGAGGCATGTACTAAAATTTCAGATGCAACAATCAAACAATACCTTGCTGGGCATGAAAATCGAACCCACGACCTCACGCGCAGCAGTGCTTGTTAACGAGGCAGAACGGCATACGAAGAGGACATGTCCTAGAACCGAAAAATGGATAACATGTAAGATCCATCATAATTTACTGGACCCGCGTAGATTTTGGCCTCAGATACAGATACATAAACCCTTTTCCCACAGGTGAAGACAGAAACCACAAAACGCCACCCGCTACGATTCTTACATACTCCTTTTGCCTCGTCCACATTCATACATCTGGACATACACACATGCCTGGTTACAAATACTACGCACCTGTCCTTTCTGAAGAACGTCACCTGTAAGATCAGTGTATATTGTCTTTCTAGGGCGTTGCCATTCACATCTGTCTTATAAATACCGTTTGTTAATCGACAGTTAGGTATAGATATGCCTATATAAAGCAAGAGCACATAGTTCGGGGGACCGGTTAAAGCATTTTGAGGCGCAGCAAGCTAATTTGTTTAAAACCACAACTCCACGGCTCAAGAACGGGATTCAAGGCACTTAAGAACAAGAAAGTAGCTATGTTTTTGTTTGAAAAGTAACTTGTTTGTATGGTTACTAAATAGTGCTTATAACCTCATAGTCATTATCATCAACAGCATACTCGTATTAATGTTCACATTGCTGGGACACAGGCCTCCTCTCTTTTGGGAGGAAATGTACTATATATAATCTACCACGCGGGCCCAGTGCGCATTGGTAGATGTCACATGTCTTCGAAGTTTTGGTTCTAAAACATGCCGGTTTCCTCACGATGTTTTCCTTCAACGTTTTGAGCGCAGTGGTGATGAAATAAATTTCACAAAGTAATGTGCCTGCCTCGGTTTGAGCCCATGACCTATTGCTCGTAAGTCGGGGCCGCCACCACTGGGCCACCGCACGTCGTAGTAGACAGTCAAAATATTGGTTGGTTGGTTACGGATTCTGATACTTGTGTCACTGATTATGATTCTTTTGCAGGGAGGCGTACTAGAAGTGGGAACGTTGAAGACTGAGTTTATCCTTTAACCAAGAATGTATGTAAAACGAGAGATAAAATAGCTAGTGGTGGGAAAAGTAAAGGTTTGCCACATTACGTCAGAAATATGGAAGTAGCACAAGCCTGTATCCGCATTTAATCCAGCAATCAGTACTTCAAATATTGGTATTGGTAACTCTCGGCTCCCGAGCAACACTCACACTTGGCCGATTGCGATTTCATTAACGTTTATTTACATTGTGTATTTTAATATAGCATTTTATCTATCAATCCATGTATTTTCTATCTATATTTAAAATAAAAAACCCGACTGAAAAAAACTAGAAAAGCAAAAAACAAGCACATTTTAAATTAAACAAAATTTGGAAGCAGGCGTGGTCCATTATATTTTGAATTCATAATTTAATATTCAAATGAACCCCGCCTGCTTCCAAGTTTTGTTTAATTTAAAATGTGCTTGTGTTTTGCTTTTCAGTTTTTTTAGTCGGGCTTTGTAGTTTTTTAACATTTTTTTTTCTTTTTAGTTCTTTTGTGTTTGTTCTTTCGTTGGTCGCGTACAATTCTTCACAGATGATTTAACTTGATACCCTACTCGATGGCAATAGAAAACATTGTTTTGTTTGATTAACCTAGTTTGATTTACCTACATTGATTAATAAATGGGGTACTTTTAATCACGGTAGTACGGTACGGTAGTTCACGTGGAATATTTCCCGAAATCTACGCGAGCGAAGCCGCGGGCTAAAGCTAGTTTAGATAAAAATGGTTATGTTAATGGGTGCGGATTTTTATAAGCGGTTTAATTTACATTAAAGTCCTTTGATAAAACCCGCATTGAGAATATGTTGAGTTTTCTGAACAAAATAAATGAGTTTCTACCGAAATCTTTTTTACTTCAATCAAAGGGAAATTTTATTTTCATTAATGACGATTATTGTATTGGATATCATGGTACTTACTTACTTATAATTTCTCCATGGGATGATGCAAGTACACGGTTATTTTAATTTTAAAAAACTGATTAAGAATGTCGGTCTTCCTTGTAGGTCAATCGATATGAGGTCACGGTGTAAACATGAAATGCAGGTCAAATACAACCCAGATTATACCAAAACGTTTTATCCCGTAACATCGTAGTACATTTATAATTGATATTCTATTTCCCATCAAAAAATACATCTCCAATAAAGCTATCTAAAAATAAAATAACGTAACATTTAATTTACATTGTTAATCTAAAACTCCTATGAAAAGAAATACGTAAAGTAAAATGCATTAAAAACAATAAAAGTGTGACGTGACACTGAACTTATGTAATTGACAGTTGACAGTCACATCCCATTTAGGGTACAATGACACAAAGCAATATGACAGCCCGTAGGAGCAAGCGGGCTGAATTCTGGACAGATTGTACCAAAATTGGTACAATTTCAAGCCTTGTCAGCATTTATGTAGCAGCTAAATAGAGTGGGCGAAGCATGGTATGATGGATCTGAGAATCCATTAGGAAGATTGTGGGTCCTATACGTAGTGTGGCTTTGGAGTTTGGATGTTACCACTACATTGTTTTAGATTGATTTTCGACAAAGGGAGCGTTTGAAGGCTTACGAGATGGATAGATGAAACGTTGTAAATGTAAAGCTTAAACTAGTTGCTGAGGAAAACTAAAAACTGGGACTACGTTGGTTGCGTGGTCCATGAGGTGCTGTGTGCGATAACCGGGTCGGGCAAAGCGTTATTAAATTTTTTCATCTGGAATTTGTCAGTATTACCAACGGAGTCTGGGTTTGTGCCCGGTTGATAGCATTCGGCTCGCTCCCTATTGGAACTTAAAACATGACTGGCTAAAAGTGGGTTTTGCCCACTGTCTTTTTTTTTTGTTGGTGAGCCTAACCCTTTGGGGATTGAGACGTGATTTATTGTAAAATTATGAGGACAACACTAGGTCAAAATGGGACGTTCTTGGGTAATACTTAAATAAATGTATTTCACAATATGTCAATATCGTACACGCAATCGTATGATATTGACTATGTGGTGATGTGCTAATAATCTCGTCTATTGATATACGGCATTTTATAGACTTCGAAGTTAAGGGTAAATTGACATTATTCTAGCGTTGATCCGGTCTGAATGTCCGTCTAAGAAATAAGCAGCGTATACACTAACGCCGCGTTAACGTAACATAGTTTCAATACATTCGATAAAACATTGATGTAGCTTGACAGCAACGCCTACGTTAACCCTAATAATGTTCGTTTGGTACCTTAATCAAAATATCAATAAGTACACTTTGGGACGATATCTCTTTCCTCCCACACAGTTTTTGTCTCTTCTGTTACTCGAATATCTTTATTGATAAGGTCAAACGTAAATAAATAAGGCTTACAATTACTGTCGCTAATGCTTTTTGGTCTCTGTTGTAAATGAAAGTTTGTTTCTTGTATGAAATTTTAATTTTCTGTCTTCGGCTGGAAGGGGCATGAATGTTCAAACCATTGTGACGTGTTCAGCACATAATTTCTATAGAGAAGCAGGAAAAGCATAGCCTTCCACAGAGATACAGAGATTATGTGGGGGTGGGAAATCATCAAATAACCCCTCCCGCTCTTGGGCAGAGCGAAAGGGCGTGTCAGACTTCTACTGACTAAAAACCACCCACGTTCCTTCTTAGCCCTTGTGCCGAGGCCACGGTACCTCATTCGAATAAACCGCAGCCCGACGGGATATTGATAAGCTTAAGTTTAAACGTAATATTGTATTATTTATATTCAGGACAAAATGCCCATTACAATATAACCCCGGGATATAATCGAATAGATTTTTAACAGATTTATGAACACTTCCATTTCCCGAAGTCTCATCAGTGGAAGCTCTTGGACCACTTTCACCAACTGTCCTTTATGTAATCTGTCTGTCACTATGAATGAATGATTTATTTGCGAGAATATAGGTTTTTTACAAAGTTCTTGATTTACACACACATTATAATAATAATAATAATAATATTTCACAACTATCACACAACGCCATCTAGTCCCAAGCTAAGCAGAGCTTGTGTTATGGGTACTAGACAACTGATAAACATACTTATATATTTCTAAATACATACATATTATAGATAAATTACACCCAGACACAGAACAAATGATCGTGCTCATCACACAAGCATTTGTCCTGGGTGGGAATCGAACCCACGACCTCCGGCATAGCAGTTAGGGTCACTAACCACTAGACCAACAGGCCAGTCCACATTGGTCAACAACACAATCATTTTTCAGGGATTTGACTTCCAATCTAACCGGGTGCAGCTAAATACTAGTATTTTACATGCAGCGACTGTCCATCTGACCTCCACAACAAAAATCTGCAAATTACAGCCGGGACCAACGGTTTAACGTGCTTGGCGAGACATGGAGGAATGGTCACCCATCCACGGATCAACCTAGGTAATCGCAGCTCAACCAAAAAATCGACCCGTCATATTCTAAGACATTAGTATGGCATTTCTTACCGTTGAGTGACGTCACAACGCCCCAATCAAATCTTTGACGCGTTTTAGTTCGGCAATTTTTATTGATTTGATGAAATACACAGGCTGTACTAAAAGTATCGGGAATGGAATATTTCAACTGTTCCTGTCATATTTAAATCTTTTTAATTGAAAACTCCTTGGTTTTAAAAATCGAATACTATTTATTTATTTTAAAAAAGATTCTCGGTCTTTTTTTTTTTTTTTAATGGGACAAGCCCGCCTCACTATTCCCAAACCACTGTAACTTCTGTAAGCCAGAATCAACAGTGGCGACCACAAGAAAAGCGCCGAGACAATGAAGCTCGACGAAGTCCCAGAGAAATGATTTGACTGTCTTGGATCCCGCAACGAAATTAATCAGAAAAGAATAGCGGAGGAGTAGGAAAAACAGAAATTTCCACTTCCCTCCATATCAGCAGGAGACAGAAAAGAACAAGGCCAATAGGCACACAGGGACGTATACAACTGGGATAAGCCCAGTTGCCTAGCACCACGGATATTGTTGTCATTAATATTACTGGGTCCTAAGTTGTGAGCTGTTATATTTGATTCCAATAATAGGTATGACAAAAATGCTTGAACGCACGGAAATTTGTTCTAGTTTCTACAAGGTCCGTATAGTAAATAACTCCGGATGTAACCTGTACACTATCCAACATAATATTACGTTCATTCTGCCAAAGACTACACTCCCATAAAATGTGATGTGCAGATTGTTCATATTCGCAGTCAGATGTAGAACATTGACAAAAAGGCGACGCAACAAGCTTGAAGGAAAATAATTTACTCTTAAAGTTACCATGACCAGTGAGAAATTGGGCAACACAGTGATCCACCTCCAGCCATGTCCTGGCCAGCCGCTCACGAACGGATGGAAAGAACTGGTGGAGGTGTCGGCCTTTGATGGAATTATCCCACCTACATTGCCATTCTGACAAAAGATCCTCCCAGACGTCAGTCTGTGGTTTAAGTAATCTAGCTATTTTAGTACGGTCACGTTGTGTTAAAAAGTCTACGTCCGCGGTCTCTCGTGCGCAGTAGTACATTGAAGCACGTCGCTGCACTTCGAGATCGACTGGAAGTACCCCTGCCAGTACCGGTAAGGCTTCAGTACTAACCGTCCTATACGCTATACACAAGAAAATCAAGGCCAACCGCTGGCTTTGAAGTAATTTACGTCGTGCCGCTCCTATGGTGGCCCTATCGGCCCAAACTGGTGCCCCGTAGCACATACACCCCAAGTAAGTAGCCCCATAGATCGTCTTCAGAGTTACAAATGATAAACCCCACGTAGATTTAGATATTCTCGTTAAGGCATAAAAGTTCTTTTTAGCTTTTTCACCGACGGTTTTTATATGTTCAATGAATGAAAAATTCCTCTCTAAGACAAACCCAAGGTAGCACACGGACTCCTTCTTTTTCACGGGAACGTTATTAAATTTTATACTGGAGCATGATTTAAGATTACCTTTTAAAAGAAGTTGATAAGTTTTATGTGGTGCAAAGGTCAGACGGTTACGATCACCCCACTGGGATATTAATTTTAGGCAAGTGTCAGCCAAATTTTCGAGTCCAGCCCGAGTACTTGACTGAATGAGCAGCAGGCCGTCGTCCGCGTAACCGGTTAATGAACAGCCGCATGGAAGTGGAATCGCGAGGAAGTCATCAAAGCCTACGTTCCATACATACGGACCCATAACCGAACCCTGAGGGCATCCCATGGTGAGGGACTTTGACATAGAATGATGTCCGAGTTTGAGTTTCGCGGAACCATTTAAGAAGTACGAGTATACAAGATTGTATATGTTTTTAGGGCAACCACGAACTTTCAGTTTAAGGAGTAGCATCGGCCACCATGCGTTATCAAAAGCCCCAGAAATATCTAGAAAGATCCCAACTACGTACTTATGTTCGGATGTATTGACAATTTTCCGGACAGAAAGTGCCGCGTCTACGGTAGATTTTCCCACGGTAAAACCGAATTGGTTGTTGTGAAATTTCGGTCCGTCTGGTAGTAAACGTGGAACGATAAGACGCTCCAGGAGTTTCCCCAAAGATGGTAGTAGTGTTATAGGGCGGTAAGACTTAGAGTCGTCTGGTGGCTTGTCGCCATTTTCGGAATTATTCGTATAAAGTCGCGTCGCCATATACGAGGAAAAACGCCTTCTGCAATGCAACGGTTGTAAACACTCAAAAATTGCGTCGGCCGCTGTTTAACATGCTTCTATTATCATCCGATTAGATATTTTATCTTCACCTGACGATTTGTTAAGTGGGAGTTTCTTGACAACTTTAATTAATTCGTCAATGGTTGGAAGGTCTGACGCTGGTGATTCAGGTGGCACAGCCGCCCACGCCCTGATCTGCTTGTGGTAATCATTGTCATTATCAGGCAAATCATCAGGTATCAAAGTATTTAATAGAGCTTCGGTTGTCTCCTCAATACCGGTGGTGTGTTTGTTGTTTACTTTAATGTTTTCGACGAACGCAAGATCCACTGATCGATTTGCTTTGGATTTGGATCGATTCTCGGTTGGATCGATTCTCGGTCTTGTCAAACTTGTTTAGTCGTTGAAAAAATGAAGTTGACTCGAGAAAATTCAAGAGCGATGATGATAATAATATAGGTTGCGCGGACCCACTGGATGCGACACGCACGGGACCGGTCAATGTGGCGACACCTGGGGGAGGCATATGTCCAGCAGTGGACGTCTTTTGGCTGAAATGATGATGATGATGATGATGAAATAAAGAATACGTATCCAATATTTTTCGATAATCGGACAGACGGACTAATTAGAATCATATTTTTTTTGTCAGTAAACATCCCTATTTATTATCGTCAGTAGCCCACACGAACCTGAAAACATCAATAAAGTCCCAGTCCCAATGTATAACGTTTAGTAATCACCATACTACGGTCACTATTTGTTCGGGTCCGTATTAAGGTCCGTTCACACAAACCGGCTCGGAGAACATCGGCCGGCGTTTTCATACTAAGCGCGTTAGGTTTGTTCTCAAGAATTCTCAATTATAAATGAAGTGGTATGTAAAATTAAACCTTCTTGCAATGACTCAAAACGGTGAAGAAAAAAATCGTGAGGAAACATGGCATGTCTTAGAAACAAAAAATTCGAAGACACGTGAGATCTAACAACCCGTACTGGGCATGCGTGGTGGATTATATCCCATCCCTCTCCTAGAAAGGAGTCCTGAGTCTTTGCAGTGGAAACATTATAGGCTGATGATGATGAGGACAATGACTCAAAGCTCTGTTTTGAACGTTAAAATAATTAGCTCTCCTTTCCGAGCCGGTATGTGTGAACGCATCCTTCGCCCGTTGCGTCAACCAGAGGCAAACATTTGAGTTCTACCCTCGTGTGTGCATTAAATTTCTTTTCAATGTAAACATTTCATTATTCGATTCCCACCCAGGACAAATGTTTGTGTGATGAGCACGATCATTTGTTCTGTGTCTGGGTGTAATTTATCTATAATATGTATGTATTTAGAAATATATAAGTATGTTTATCAGTTGTCTAGTACCCAAAACACAAGCTCTGCTTAGCTTGGGACTAGATGGCGTTGTGTGATAGTTGTGGAATATTATTATTATTATTATTATTATTTTTGTCCGGTAGCCCGTAACTTAACACTATGTTTTGATGGTTCATAATTATTTTGGCTGTTTTTTTTTGTTAAGGTTTCTTATTTCACTCTCTTGTTTGTCTAGCGGTCGTAAACCTTACTGTTGTGTTCGAGGTCTTGGATTTGATAGCAAGGTTAAACAAGAGTAAATATATTTGAGTGAGTTGAAAATATTTTGTTCTTTGATCAGGTATTGTGGTTTAATAATAACTGCCACACTTGGGTCGATCTTTAGGTTAAGCCGCGCTTGCCTAGGTTGGTCTGTGGATGGGTGACCGCCCATCAAATACCGAGTTTCCTCTGTGCGCGTTAAGTTGTTGGTCCCGGCTGCCATATATAGATCTTTGGCAATCTTTACAGGTAGTCAGTGACGTGAAAGTCTGACAACCAGTCTTACCAAAGGGTATCGTATTACCCAGTATTAACTGGGTCGTGGGCGTCAGATAGGCCGTCGCTCCATGTAAAATACTGATACTCAGCTGCATCCGGTTAGACTGGAAGCCGACCCCAACATAGTTGGGAAAAGGCTAGGAAGATGATGATGATCAGGTATTTCTTACATTTACGTGTGATCACAGTATAGAACGGATCACAGTATAGAACGGATTACAGTATAGAACGGATCACAGTATAGAACGGATCATATTATAGAACGTAGAAGTCCTCAACTTAATGGTTATTTATGATCGATCACTTACTGCAGTACTCAGAGAGCATTAATTATTACTTAGGCCATCACTTAGCAATGGTTTCGACAGTTTTGTCAAAAATTTTATTTCAAGAAGGTCAGTTACAGGCACTTTTGAATAGTCGAACAAATACAAAATATGAAAAGCTACAGCCCCAGTCACAAGGGATGACTGTGAGTGTACTGTAGTTGCTCATTCCCTAGCGTAGATCCCTATGGAGCAAAACGAGCAAGAAATTCTATGGACACTCTTTCAAATCAGAATATTGTTACAAAATCTTGGTTACGTCATTCATGGTGAGATGAATTATTAAGTGTGCTTAACTAAGTAACTAAACAATTTAGTTGATGTTTTAACTAGAAAATTCTTGTCTAAAGCATTAAAACACACCTTATGTATACGAGTCCAAAATTACGAACCCGAATATCAGACAATGTATATTTAGACTTGCTGTACCACATCAAGTTAAATGTATTCTAATTTTAGATTAGCCACAACAGTTGAATAGATGGAAAATACCTCTGGCCTTTTGTGTATGAAACTTCAATTTATTGTGTTAATAAGATAACTGGTAATTTATTCATGCTCTCGTCTTTAGGGCTGTTAGATTTGCTTATTGAAGTTATTATCTTCATAAATTCATAAGTACTTAAAGTGCTCGGCTGCTATAAACTATAATGTATTTCATTTCTGAAGAGACTGTTTTAATTTACGAGAGCTTCAAACCGAATAGTAGCATAAATTACTCTACAGTTTTATAAAATGTTACTCAGGTATTATTACCAGTTTGTAAACGTTTAGATGTTGAACTTATGGACAGTAAACTTTAACAACTAGTTACCTTGTAACGAACATATAAAGTTACGTATGCACACATGGGTGGCTTGCTTAGTGGCTTGCGTCTAGAGGCGAGCGACTTAGCGAAGAAAAGTGAAAAAACCTTCTATGATTTTATTACAACCAGACTCCTGGCTTGTAGACAGGTATAGGCTGACTCTTTACATCTATAGTTGATTTAAAGTATTGCACCATTTTATTGCCTTGACGATCAACCTAACAAAAAATTTACCGAACCACTCAACTCACCATTCTCGAAAGCAACACAAACACCCGAATCACCGACGCAATAAATTGCAACCGTCAAATCCGTCAGACAAACGAGTCTAAAAACTACGGCCACTAATTATAAAAAGCGGAAATTATGAAAAACAAGACTGATACAATTTCTAACATCAGTCAAGTCACAAACAAGATTACAATGTAATCAATCAGGCACAGGACCAAGACGTCGGCGGCAATTAATCAACAGAGGAGCATGGCGCAGTCTCATGGACCATGCCGTTAAAAATGTAACGGACTAAAATGGCTGCCTGTGACGTCACTACGTACTCTAATGTCACCCAAATACAAGCTGTGTAGTTTATATTGTGTTTTGATATCGAAATTGACGTTTTATATATTATTTATCGGGGATTTGATTTGATAGTGAGATTTTTTATGTGAAAATGCTGATAGAAAAGTCAATACATTTTGTCTGGAAACCATAAGTACCTTCTGTCTGGTTGATCTAATTGAGCACAACTGCTAAGCATATGTTCATTCCTAGGTAGGGCAAAGTGTTATTGGATTTTAAATAGTAGTAGTAGTTTAAGTAGCCACGAAGTTTGGATTTGTGTCTAATTGATGACAAGGATAGGCTCATTCTTCATTACATGGGACTTAAACCTAACTGGCGAAATCTGGGACTACTATTTAAGCACACCTTTGCTTAGGAAATTAAGAAAGGACCTAAGAAAGTACCTAAGTGATGGAAACATACAACGAGTTCAAGGCAATCACCAGTTGTCTAGGCCTTTTTACATAACACGTAAAACAAAATAAATATCCTATCCACTTTATTTTTCACAGTAACTCGATTATATACAATTCAATTTGAAAAGTATGAAAACATTATTATAGTCTACTCTTTCTAGTCGAGTTTTTCGCTAAGTGGATAGAAATGGAACTACCCACGTTTATCTTGCCGTGACGTCAGTATGTGATGACGGAAACGCGAGAACGGAAAGGCTTTTATTAGGGTTGCGTCATTTGATTTACCAAATTTGTATTTTGGAATGTTACGTAAAACTTCTCAGGCAGTTCCAACGTATCTAAATCAGTAAGTAGGTTACTAACTTTTTTTTTTTGGCGGGTGGCTAGAAACCACCCATGTTCCTTCTTAGCCCTATATGTCGAGGCCGCGGTAACACAACTTGTGTACAACCCGCAGCCCCGACGGGCGTCGGCCCTTGTGGACCCCTCCCATGTTGCTGACATCTCCCAAGCTCCGCCCAAGTGGGGCACACCACTACTGTGTGCTCCACCGTGTCCTCCGGCCGATCCTCACAATGGTGGCATCCGGGCGTTTCCTCCCGCCTGATTCGGTGCAGGTACCTCCCGAAACAACCGTGTCCGGTCCTGCGTCAGATGGAAGGTGAGGGCGCCGTGGCGCCTCTCTAGCCACTCCTCAAAGAGGGGACCTACCGCCACTATCGTGGCGTGCTCTAAGTAGGTTACTACCTTCTCGCTGCATTTCATACCTGTAAGATCTGAATATAGCGAGAATATTAGCTAAGATATCGTGATTTTATTATTTTTAGGGTTCCGTAGCCGAATGGCAAAAAAACGGAACCCTTATAGTTTCGTCATGTCTGTCTGTCCGTCTGTCTTGCCCGTCCGTATGTCACAGCCACTTTATTCGGAAACTTTTAGAGAACTTAAACACAGTTGAAACTTGGTACGTAGATGTCGAAAGAAACTTTGAAACAAAATTTGTTTGAACAATGTATAGTAAATAGTTTTTAAGATATAGCACATTTGAAAAATCGCAATTAGAACTTTGTCATTCATACAAACACTATGAAAAACAAACTTATCATTAAATATGTTTTTCTGTTGGTGCCGTCCCTACTACGATGGTACAGAACCCTTCACGTGCAAGTCCGACTTGCACTTGGCCAGTTTTTTTTTCGTATGGCTAGTGGCAAATCTGGTGCTAGATTTTTTATGCCAACCATGAGCGTCTAACTTGTCTTGCTGCCGTTAATATGTACGTCTGCTGGTTTCCTGACGTTAATTTTGTTTATAAATTAGTGTATGACATGTGTATGACATGTAGTTTTTTTTTTGGTATTAATGAATCGCTAGCATGTTTATTGTTAAACGTAATCATAAATACTGACTCTTATTATTTGATTTTTAATTAATATAGTTCGTTGAAAACACGCGTCAAGAATGGCAGAAATTACAGTAGAAAATCAAAAGACTATCTATAATTTCCAACGCTGGTAGCCTGCTACTGACTTTCTCAGAGCCGTTAGTTTCAAAACCAAAAATACAAAAAGACTACAAATTTCGCAATTCACCGTTCAAACACAGCCTTAATTACAATTACATAGGCCTCATTAACGGGGCTAAACAATACCTAATAAGAAAATGTTTTAGTATAAACAAAGCACTTGAACGGTTCTAAACAAAATGAACGTTCCACTTT